>OZ010794.1:548908189-550266046 GCA_963932465.1 Maratus speciosus
AGATGATCTCCATAGCATTTATTGTTCATTTAGAGCGACACGCAAAAGATTCGGGTAGAGTACTTTAATATCTATTAAAAAATAGTACTTAAACCTTATTTATGTTTGTTGTCCTACTACAGATACATGTGTCTTTCCTTTCATGTTTTAAATTACTATTACTGCAGATATCCAATAGCTGACATTTATGAATCAATAACTGACGTTTGGTCTCAGGGGCTGGTAGAACAATCTAAATTTTAATGGTGTTTACTACAAGATAAATTTCATTTATTATTATGTTCCTTTAAGTTCAAGTAAAAGATTTCAATTTTCTTTAATATACACAATATCTGATTCCTCTGTCAGAGACTGGAGATATCAAAATCCTGGAACTAATAATTGGCTACACCCCCTTCCCAATTAAGCTAAATTAAATAACTGTAAACCATAATTCAGGACCCTAATGTACCATAAGGCATCTTTTAACTAATTTCTAGTAGTACATCTTTAAGAGCGATTTTAGGACGGTTGTATTACAAATAGATTTTTAAAAACACTGCCTTAATTTCATGAATAAGATAGTTGTAACAAAATGGCACTTTTGTGTTCTCAAAAGTTACTTCATCTTGGAATATCTTTCTGACCTACTAGTGTTAATACATCGACTCCAAAATGAAAGTGTATAAGTTAGTATTAGATAACATTTGTTTGCAGAATTTTACAAGAAAATACTTATTTGAGTTAGATTTTTTCTGAAATGTCAGTTACTGGTTAGGTGTCAATAACTGTGTGTTTCACCCTGTATGCTGTGTGGCCATAAAAATTGCTTTACCGTTATCTCAGCCACTAGCGACCGTACTGTTTATTACTGTTTTAAAAAAAAATGGAATGAAAGTGGAGATGTAAATATTGGATAGATTAAACTTCAAAAGTTGCTTAATTACTTGAAAGAAAACAAAAAGACCCTTTTTCTGAATACACTGAAAAAAAAAAAGGTTTCACAAAACTGAGTAAAAAGTATTCAGTTTTAAATGTTATGTCACATACTCAAAATAGCTCCGATCCAAATGTGCTCAAAATTGAAAAACACGTGTACTCATTCCTGATTCCATGGTTGTGTTAAAATATGAATCGTTATGTATCGCACCCTGAACCTACAAATTAAAGTAAAAATGTACTGACATTTATTTTCCGCTCAAAATTATTAACAAGAAACGTTTAATTGATTATTTATTAACAAAAATAGCAAAATTATTATCAAGATACCCAAATCGAATATTTTTATGACAAGAGCATTGTTTGCAACCACTTTTAAATTATATTATTGTGCATAATTTAATATTTACATTAATAAACATATTTTATGCCGCCATGGATGAAATAAACCATTACAAAATACAAAATTATCGTTTTGTTTGGGTTTGATAACATGTGATGTTTCAAAATTGAGAAAACAGATGCAAACATACTCAATTCGATACGAGTACATCGATTTACTCATTTTTGAGTTCTTCCTTTTCTTCAGAGTAAGCTTCAAATTATTATATCCTTTTCCAGTCCATGGTTACAAATGTATAAAGAACCCTCTTTATACTTTTCAGCATTTTTCGAAACTTTAAAATATTCAAAACTGTTATAAAAATATTTTAAACTTATTGGCGTATAGAGAATTTTTGTATCTATGTGCTGAGAAAAATTTTTTAATTTGAAATTTTAAAGCAAGAAGGATAAGTATTTTCTGGCATAGATTTAATTTTCTGGCATTTTCCCTTATGAGATAAGTCCCCACTGTAAAAAAAATATATATAACGTTACTCCATGAAATTGGTGGCGGCCTTGCTGCCTCCATTTTATGGCGTAATTTTACCGATATAACTGGTGTTACGTTACACTAAATGCGTAATACTACACCAGTTATGTCAGTTTAAATTACCCCATTATATTCGATAAACTACTCCATAAAATTGGAGGCAACACGCTGCCACAATTTTATGAAGTAACGGTACATAATTTTTTTACAGTGCCCTTAAAGCATGCGTTTGAGAATGAAGTAAAAAAACAGCAATCGAGCTCTCTGTGTTACGGAAACAGTGACAAAATCTCGAATTTTTCAAATGGAAACACATTATTTGGTATGCCAAAATATTCTACACATTTAAAAAAAATGGCGTTGAAATGATATCTGTAGTACTAAAAATGGCGACTTCAAATACAAAGAACAGTGGTAACACCAAAAGACAAAATTTCATGTTAGACACACTTAAATTATTCAACGTGAATTTTAATTACCCTAAGAAACAGAAAGCACTTTGGTGTTTAGGTGACCCTTGTGACCATGGAAACCTGCAATGGCGATATAGTATAGTCAGGTCATCAAATTGCTTTTGCAGCACATGGGAAGCACGTACTGTATTTCTTTGCTTTTGTTTTGTATCTCCGTTGTTTAATGTTTACAGGTACCATTTTGACGTGATATAGGGTTTTTCACTCTATACATCATAGACGAGGAGGTTGCTGCTCAGGTCATCGGCTGCTGCACAGGATTAGACAAAACTCTATTAGCATATTAAAATGCAACTGGTCTGCCAAGTCATATCTTGGTGGAAACCACCTGCAGACCCGATTTTAGTGTTTAATCGGAAAGTTTATTATTGTGTTTTCCTGCACCCAAATGTATGAAAACATGGAGGACTGGAGCAGAGAAACATAATGATAAACCTACCAGTCAAAATCGGATTTTCATGTGCTTTTCACCAAGATATTACCAGTTTCATCTTAATATGCTATTTTAACTAAACCTGAAATTTTAGCCGTCAACTCGATGAGGTGGTGGTTTGTGCAGCTACCTCCCGGTTTATCATTTTGCGATGCATACAGTGGGTGTTCTTATTTGAAATTTTCAAACTTTTGTGACTGGAACCAAAACTGCGTGAGCCTGAATTAGTGATGGGCGATAACGAGATGTTTTTCTCGATTTTCTCGATTGTATGGACATCTCGATATTTTTCGATTGTATAAATTTTTTCTCGATGACTACAGTTTGCAAATTTCTTTTATAAATCATATATTATGTATTATATACGTCATACATTTATCAAGAATTGTCTGCGGGTGAACTGGAATGAGTCGATGTTAATAAAGACTAGGTGACTTCGACCGCTAGCGGGCCCCTCCTTTAATTGGGGTCACTAATTTATACGTAATTTTGTAATATGAAATCAGGAACAGGTTACCCGCTATATACGGCACTGATATATGATAGCAGGCAAGTGTGGTGTGCACGCACTACAAAATCTTGTAAAAAATATAATATCGAAACGAATGAACGTCGGACCAGATCTCTTGAGGGAGGGGTCAAAGCGAGCGGAGGGGCACAGCAGCTGCATAATATGATTAAGTCGTCACAGGTCTTTAGGCCTTTCCAACCATATGTCACATGATAAGTCTTGATCTGAATTTATAAAAATGCCCTCCCCGTGGGGGGGAAGGGGGGGTGCGGGAGGTGGATAACATGAGTAAGTGCTCATAAGCCTTTCCAACAATATGTCACATGAGGGGTCTCGGCTAAATTTAGAAAAACACCCCCGTGGGGGAAAAGTGGGGGGGGGCGGTCACCGGAGGTGCATTACATCAATAAGTAGTCACAGACCTTTCCAACGATATATCACATGTGGGGTCTTGGCTAAATTTGGAAAAGTGTCCCCCCGGGGGGTGGGGTTCAAAATGGGGGGATGGACACCGGAGGAGCATAACATCAATAAGTAGTCACAGACCTTTCCAACGATATCTCACATGAGGGGTCTTGGCTAAATTTGAAAAAGTGTCCCCCGGGAGGGGCAAATTGGGGGAGACTGTCACCGGAGGTGCATAACATCAATAAATAGTCACAGACCTTTCCAACGTTATCTCACATGAGGGGTCTTGGCTAAATTTGGAAAAGTGCCCCCGGGGGGGGGCAAAGTGGTGGTGGGGACACCATAGGTACATAACATCAATAAGTAGTCACAGACCTTTCCAACGATATCTCACACGAGGGGTCTTGACTAAATTTGAAAAAGTGTCCCCCAGGGGGGGGGGGGCAATGAGTGGGGGGACTGTCACCGGAAGTGCATAACATCAATAAGTAGTCACAGACCTTTTCAGCGATATCTCATAAGAGAGGGTAATGACTAAATTTGGAAAAGTGTCCTTCGGGGGGGGCAAAGTGGGGGGGGCGGCCACCGGAAGTGCATAGCACTAATAAGTAGTTGCAAACCTTTCTAACGAAATGTCACATGAGGGGTCTTGGCTAAATTTGGAAAAGTGTCCTGAAATTTCATATATTATAAATAATATTTAGCGGAGGGCTCCATTAAAAAATCCGATCTAAAATGATAAAAGCGGAAAAAACTACCCTCGCAGTGGGGGCCAAATTGGGGAGAGGAGGAAGAAAGTCTCATAATATGAAAGAGTCATCCGAGAGCTTACCGATGACATATCACATGACTGGTCCAAAAAAAGTTTGAAAATTGCTCCCCCTCTCTCCCCCCCGTGGGCCCACTCTTTCACACCGGAATTCACACAACCGCCACTTTAAAATTTTTATGTTCAATAAATAATAGTTACCGGAAGACTGCATAAAAAACCCATATTTAAAGTGATATTTAAATTTATTATAGAAATCGGCTACGGTTTTAAAAATTTGTTCGCCCCTTCCCCACCCCCCTTTGGGCGAAGAAAGGTTCATAGAATGAAAGAGTGGTCAAAGGGCTTTTCGATTATATGCCACAGGAAGGTTTCGGTAAAATTTTTAAAATTGCACCCCATGAGTCCACTCTCACGTCCTCCTCCCTCGAAATCACCCGACCCACCTTCCTCTTTGAAAATTTTATATTTAATAAATAATTTTTATCGGAGGGTTCCAGGTATGTGACATCTTGGTAGGGCTAAAATAAGAGAAACTTTGAAAATTAAAGCTTCATTTCACAGCTCATTGTCATGCCGTTTTCTCTATCTCGTCCCTTGGTACTCTCCATAAATTTTCTTACTTTTCTTCTCTGCCGAGGACGAGAGAAATCCTCGAAAAGCTTCTCATAGCGAAATGTTGAAAAGCGCGAGAGAAATCCTCGAAAGGCTTTTCATTGGGAGATTTCGAAAAGGACGAGAGTAACAAGCGAGAGGCTTCCCATCGGGAAAGGTTGAAAAGGGCGAGAGGAAACTCTCGAGAGACTTCCCATCCCGAAAGGTTTAAAACCGCGAGAGAACCAACCATCGAGCAGATTCCCATCTGGGAGCGTCGAAATGCTGGAAAAATCATCGAGATGAGATTTGCCGAAATGCGAGATGGAAATGGAGCTTTCAGAGTCAAACTTACCGCATTTCTGGTTTAAGTCATAATTTCTCAAAGGAGTCCATCTGCTTATCCAATCTCTTTTTAGCTCACAGGCTATCTAAGTCTGAGAGCTAATGTACCCGTCGGTTCTGTGTGTATGCATGTACTGTACGTACGTATGTATGTACGTAACGCGATAACTCTTGATTAAAATGTACGATTTGCTTCAATTTTTTTTATGTTCAGTCTGATAAGGCGTTCCGCTGTTTAGTTTTGACGGTTCATTGGTTAAGGATAAAGGGAGAGAAGGGGGGCTGGTCCCCCCCTCCTTAATTTAGATAAATAGGTTTTTCATGCAGAATCCTTCGATTTGCTCCAAATTTCGTATACCGGTTTATTATGTTAAGGAGCTTCCCTGATTAAACTTGGAGGTTCATTAGTTAAGTATGAAGGGGGGGAAAGGGGGGTAGACCCCCTCCTTAATTTAGATAAATGGGTTTTTCATGCAGAATTATTCGATTTGCTCCAAATTTGGTATACTGGTTCATTATGTTAAGAAGTTGCCTTGATTAGATTTGGAGGTTTACGGGTTAAGTATAAAGGGGGAGAAGGGGGCTAGACCCACCCTTAATTTAGATAAATGGGCTTTTCATGCAGAATTATTTGATTTGCTCATAATTTGGTATACCGGTTTATTATGTTAAGGAGCTTCCCTGATTAAACTTGGAAGTTCATTGGTTAAGGATAAAGGGGGAGAAGGGGGGGGGGTGGTCCGCCCCCCCCCCTTAATTTAGATAAATGGGTTTTTCATGCAGAATTATTCGATTTGTTCCAAATTCGGTATACCGGTTTATTGCGTTAAGAAGTTGCCTTGATTAGATTTGGAGGTTTACGGGTTAAGTATAAAGGGGGAGAAGGGGGCTGGTCCCCCCTTAATTTAGATAAATGGGCTTTTCATGCAGAATTATTTGATTTGCTCCAAATTTGGTATACCGGTTTATTATGTTAAGGAGCTTCCCTGATTAAACTTGGAAGTTCATTGGTTAAGGATAAAGGGGGAGAAGGGGGGCTGGTCCCCCACTTAATTTAGATAAATGGGTTTTCATGCAGAAATACTCGATTTGTTCCAAATTTGGTATACCGGTTTATTATGTTAAGGAGCTTCCCTGATTAAACTTGGAGGTTCATTAGTTAAGTATAAAGGGGTGAAAGGGGGGTAGACACCCTCCTTAATTTAGATAAATGAGTTTTTCATGCAGAATTATTCGATTTGCTCCAAATTTGGGATACCGGTTTATTATGTTAAGAAGCTGCCTTGATTAGATTTGGAGGTTTATGGGTTAAGTATAAAGGGGAGGGGCTAGTCTCCCCTTAATTTAGATAAAAGGGTTTTTCATGCAGAATTATTGGATTTGCTTCAAATTTAATATACCGATTTATTCCGATATGGCGCTTCCTTCATTAGATTTGGAGGTTCATTGGTTAAGTATACAAGGGCGAAAAGGGGGCAAGTCCCCTCCCCTTAATTTAGATAAATGGATTTTCATGGAGAATTATTCAATTTACTTTAACTTTTTTTCTATGTTTGTTCTGATAAGGAGCTTTCCTGATTAGATTTGGAGGTTCATTAGTTAAGTATAAAAGGGTTAAAGGGGTTAGACGACCCTTAATTTAGCGATATGTTTCTTTTTTTTTATGCAGAATTATCTGATTTGCTTCAAATTTGATATACTGATTTATTATAGTTAAGGAGTTCCCCTGATTAGATTTGGAGGTTCATTGGTTAAGTATAAAAGGGACAAACGGGGGATATTTCCCTTCATTTATTTTCTGAAGGACATTATTCTTTGAAATAAAAGTATAATATACAGTTAGTGTTAACAACCTGTGAGCTCAATGCCATCAGTTTAACTGGCACTTATCATTTTATTGCTATTAACCGATGTGGGTTATGAAGCATAGTGGTTTATGTATTCAGTTCTGTATAGTCCTAGTTTCAAACTTTACTGTTAAATTTAGTGAAATTTTGCCCCGAATTTTCAATGTTTCTCTTATTTTAGCTCTGCCAAGCTGCCCCATACCTGGAGACTCAGATAAATACTATTTATTAAATATAAAAAGTTCAAAGAGGAAGGTGAGTGAATTCTGGAGTGCGCGAGAGTGCACAAAGGGAGGCGGGGGGGGGGGGGTAATTTTCAAACTTTTACCAAACCTCTCCTTGACATATCATCGGAAAGTCCTTTCACCACTCTTTCATATTATGAACCTTTCTCCTCCCAGAGCTGAATTCCGGAAGGGGTTGGGGGGTGGGGGGGGAGCGGTTGGGGGGTGACTTTTTTTTTTTAATTGTAGAGATTTCTACAATAAATATCATTAAATGAGGTTTTTTAATGGAGCTCTCCGATAAATATTATTTATTAAATATAAAATTTTAAAAGTGGGGCTGCGTGATTTCCGGGTATATTCTAGGATAAAAGAGGGAACCCACGTGGGAGGGGTATATTCCAAACTTTTTTTGGACCAGTCATTTGATCTATCATCGGAAAGTTTTCGGTTATCATCGCAAAGTTACTCTTTCATATTATGAACCTTTCTTCTTCCTTCCTTAGTTTTGCGCCCCGAGAGAGGCACTTTTCGAACTTTTTTGAAATCGTAGCGTTTTTAAACATTTTAGATCGGATTTTTTTTACGGAGCCCTCCGATAAATAATTTTTAATATATGAAAATTTCAAAGAGATGGATGGGCAGGGTATATTTCGGAGGGGGGGGGGGCGATAATTGGTATCCTGGGAGTTGGGACTCTTTTCTATCTTTCGCTGACACCCCTCATGTGATATATCATTGGAAAGCTCTGTGACTACTATTTCATTTTATATATCGCCCGCGCCCCTCCCCTTACTTTGCCCCCGAGCGGGGGCACTTTACTAAATTTAGCCGACACCCCTCATGTGCCATATCGTTGGAAAGTCCTGTGACCACTTATTCATATTATGCACTTTCCTTGCCCCTCCTTCCTACTTTGCTCCCCGCGGGAGTTCGTTTAATGTATTCCAGTCGAAGACTTTATAAAAATGGGGAAATTAAAGATCCAATCTCAAATGACGTAGAAAAATCAATAAAAATTTTTGATCCCTTTTATCATCCTTTAGTTCATATTTCTGCCACTAGGGGGTGCTTTTGATTCTTATTTCTTTGGCCATTTTGATGCTAATTGCCGAAAAATTCTAATTTTTGATACTTAAACTCCCCTTACCGCTTCATAGCTACTCGCGTTTTTTCAGCTTTTTTCAACCAGGGGGCACCCTTACAAGACTTTTCCAGTCTTATGGCTCCTTTATAGTTTCCCTTTGGTTTGTTGTTTTTTTATTCCATCTGTTTTCAGTTACCCTATATTTAATAAAATCTACCTTATATATATGTAAAAACAATGATTTCAGTAATCGATTCTAGAACATCTCCTTTGTAGATTCTCGAAAGTAATCGATGACTGTATCGATTGTGTATTTTACGATAACGATTTTTTTCGATTGGTAAATTTTCGAGAATCGCCCATCACTAAGCCCTATCACTACTATGAAATTGTCGGCCAGAATAATAGCTAAGTTTTTCAATAACTGTTTTTAGCTTTTCTCGTTATAATCGATTGTAAAACATCTCGATTGTAGATTCTATGAATTAATCGATGGCTGTATCGATTGTGATTTTTTACGATGACGATTTTTCTCGATTGTCGAATTCTCGAGAATCGCCCATCACTAGCCTGAATGTCATTCTTCATCTCATTTTTTAGCGCATACCTTAAAATACTTACATCTAAAATTTCAGACAATTCCCATGTTCGGTCGGGCCTCATATATTGGAGGAAAAAATGAGGCTGCCTTGTATATAATTTTTTCACAGATTTTCATAAAAATAAATTCATTAACACATGTTGGACAATTGCACCATAAAATATTGTAAACAAGAATATATTCATAAAAACACATAAAATTTCTAAATTGTACATACAACAAGAACTTTTATATGAACTTGTATAAATAAAGATGATGTAAAAACATAATATCTACGTTTCGAACTGATTCTGTAGTCGTCCTCAGGCTAAAGTTTGATGTACATCAGATTTTATCGTGAGGGCGACTTGCGACGGCTAAGCAGTTCGAAATGTAGATATTATGTTTACAATATCATTTTTATTTATACAAGTACATATAAATATTCTTGTTGTATGTACCATTTAGCAATTTTAATGTGTTTTTACGAATACATTCTTGTTTATAAAAATTAATTCTTAGGAGCTTTTAATACTTTGTATCAGATTGTTTTAAGATAATTTTTTTAAGAAAAGGGAATGCTAGCATAAGTAGTTTGTATTTAACAAAAATTACTAATAAATATTTTTCAGCTACTTTTATTGTATCTTTTTCATAATCGTTTGCATTAAAATCCATTAAATCTTCATGAAAATAAAATATATAATAATATGTGTATTGTTTTGTTTTTCCAGACTATGCAGAATTTGTATTTTTGGGACTTTTCATCTGTGAAATGTTTATTAAAATTTATGCCCTCGGGCCTCGCCTATACTTCGAATCTGCCTTCAACAGATTTGACTGTGTTGTAAGTATTCGTTCCATGTTTTTTTTTTTTTTTTTTTTTTTTTTTTTTTTTTTTTTTTTTTTTTTTCAATACAAAAGAAATAACTTCATAAAAATATGAGTAAGACTCAATGTTATGTTTCTGCTTTGTGAATTGAAGAGCTGAGTGGATGAACATGTTATGCTACATTTTCTAAAAAAAAAATTTATCTTCTGGATGAAAGCATTATGAGGTATTCTATCACATGGTGAAGCTAAAATACTAAGATTCCATTTAGTCTTGAAGATTTAAGACATTATTCATTAATATTTAATATTTTAATATCAATAATATTAATAATTTTTCATATTTGAGAATTAAATATGAATAAGTTTTTCTGAGAGAGTTTAGTACCATACCTGTTAATATTTTAAACACATGGTATCAAATAGAAAATAAATCATTAAAATTTACAGCAAAAATTTTCACTTCATTTCTTTAATTTTCATTTCTTTGAATGTAATTTTTGCTACTTAACATGTTCTTTCACTTAGCTCTTCAATTGCAAGCTAGTGTTGTAAGGTCCAGTGTCACAAAAGTGGAACATAAAGATACAGAGTTCCTTCGTAAATTTTGTCAAATTAAAAAGGCTGCAGACGTTCAAAAATAGATTTTTTACAAAAAAACGTTCGTATACTTTACAATTTTGTATTAGAAAATGGACAATATTTATGAGAAGTATGTAATTTTCTGTTTATTGAAGATGCGACAAAAATATCTTGTAGTCAATATTTTTTTTATGTTCTAATTTTATATATATATATATATATATATATACTTTTTTACATGCTTAAAACGATGCATTATAACAACTGAGCAAATAATTTTTCGATTGGAGTGATTGAGTTACAAAGTGTTAAATCTTATACATATTCAATACACTTTATTATATTACATTTATGTGGATACAGAGTTGGACAAATACGGTCGCCAGTTCGCCAGTAGCGACGAAGTTTTTTTTTTTTTTTAAATCCGGCGTTTTATTTATTTATTTATTTATTGTATACAAATTTACTTAAGAAATTAGCACAAACAGCGTTTATTTTCCTTTTTCTGCATTTTTAATTTGATAAAAATAAGTTCAACAGAGGCAAATTTTAAAATAATAAAAACAGAAATTTAAAGGAAAAAAATACTACATCTGTTCATTGTTAATTAAAAACAAATACAAAAATACCGGAAATTTAATTAAATAACTAAAAAGCACATAAAAATCATTTAAAAATAACAGTAAACGTTTCGAACTTGCTTAAAGTTCCTCATCAGTAACATAAATAAACACAAATTCACAAGAGATAACATAATTCAACTTGCAATTGAGAGCATGTGCCACAAACAATTAAACACAGAGGTGGGTATTTGAGTCAGGTTAAAATGGTATATTCAGGTGGAAGTGAAGTAGCTTCACTGGGTGGGAATTTGGCTTGTCTAGTAAACCATTCCTCCCGGAAAATACGGCTTTTGTATACGTTACAATTTGATTTTAATGACCTTGACTCAAAATCTGGAAAATTCCATTAAATATTCCAGCCAAATTCCCACTCAATGAAGCTAGTTCACTTCCACCATGAATATACCATTTTAACCTGACTTAAATACCCACCTCCGTGTTTAATTGTTTGTGGCACATGCTCTCAATTGCAAGCTGAATTATGTTATCTCTCATGAATATGCGTTTATTTATATTACTAATTAGGAACATTAAGCAAGTTCGAAACATTTAACGTGATTTTAAAATGATTTTTATGTGCTTTTTAACTATCTAATTGTCTGTAATTTTGTGTTTGCTTTTAAAAAACTAAATTATTTGAATGACTTCGAAGAAGAAAAATAGACAATTGTTTTATTGCTTCACAATTTCTTCGATGTCCCCTCAACAGATATAGATTTTGTAGCACCTAACTTTGAACGAGTTTCTTACATTTGAAGTATTCGGCAACCAGAATTTACCGAACATGCCGGTAAATTCAGTCTTTACAGTATTTCTCCTTCTTTTTTCCACATATATACAGAATGTCCACTCTTAACGGTGTCCAATGACTACGTTCTAAACCGTTAGACATAGACATATAGAGCTAATTACAAAAATGTTTTAAATGAGGTAAAAAATTGTTTTAAAAGTCGTTACGATCAATAAAAACATTTCTTAAAAAGTTACAAAATTTAAATTTTTATATGGACCTTGGTTATATAAGTGATATTAAATAAAAAAAAGTTCTATTACACTAACGAGTAAGACAAAAATAGTCCCATTCATCTAACACTAAAATTGACCGAGTTATGAAATCTTGAATTGCATGACTTATACCAATTTACTGCATCTGTACACAGATGAGTTGGGCCATTCTTTGAAGGATCGCACACAAAATGTATAAAGTATTAGAAGGATTTATTTCGCACGTACATTCCTGCTTTGCAGCCGAAGGGAGTCACTACGAGAAAGTTTTAAGATAACTTTAAATTTTATTTTTATTAAGTTTTAAATTATATAATCTAATAGCATTTTGAAATATGTATCATTTTATAAATAATGGCGACTGTTGCTTTTCATAATTTAATTTAACAAAAATTCTGTAATTTTTTAACTCATATTTTTAGCACAAGTATATTTTTCTTTAATATGGCAGAATGAAAATAGATTTCAAATTTATATTTTAATGTTAATTTTACTCTCAGCTATTATTTATATATATATATATATATCTGACGATTATTTATATTTCTAGTAAATTTGAACACTATTTAACAGAAAAAAGATGGTTTAACTTTAAACAGCTATTACTCGGTCAATACTCCATAGTGAAATAGGATATTTTTACTAAATATCACTTACAGGACAGGAGAGCCATATAAAAATTTGAATTTCGTAATTTGCGACTGTTGAATGTTTTTATTGACCCAAATCGCTTTTAAAATAATTCTTTAGCTCGTTTAAAACATTTTTGTAATTGGAACTACTATATGTCTATGTCTAACGGTTTAGGAATTAGGCATTGGACACCGTTGAAAGCGGATACCCTATATATAGTTTTGATAATTTTCATTAGAAAATTTGGTTTACATTATCTTTGTAAATTATGTAAATATTTAACCTCTTCGGTTCCTGGATCCCCATACGGGGACCTTTGTTCTTTTCCTTCTATATATAAAAAAAAGTTTTGATTTGGAAATGGACCAATGAAAATCTGCGTAGATATTCCGGGTAGATCGGCATCCAATTTGAATGCTTAAGCATGGCCTTTCATCGTTAACCCATTGACACCCAAATTAACAATTTTTGAAAATTTTCTTTGAAATTGACACATATGGGTAGAAATGTATAAATTAAGAGTATTTCAAAAGCATTTTGAAAAAAATTAACTGTAACCATATTTTTTAAGCCGTCCTCATTTGATGACGCTGGGTGTTTGTATGTAAAAATCTAAAATTTTTAAAAATGAAAAATTTTTAAATAAAATCATTTAGTTTTAATATATAAACAAACTAATGGGCAAAATAATGTTAAAGATCAAAATTTATTTTTAGATATGTAAGAGCTTTTTTTTTACATTTTTAAGATTGATTTTTAGCGTGAAAAAGAGGAAAACATTGTTTGCATAATGTTGCATTGCATTTCATACAATATGTTCTTGGCTTTGAAGAACAGTTTTCTTATTGGGAAAGCATTTGTTTCTTCTTTTTGCCAATAACATGCTATATTTTGTCGAATTTTATGTCTGGAAGCACATTGGATCTGGATGTTATTTGCCTTTGTACTGGTCTTCCCAGAATTGCATTTGAATCGGCTCCTTTTTAAATAGGTTACTGCAAGATACCTTCTAAAATCTTTAATTGCCAGCAACTTAGAACCATGGATTTCTTTATAAATGCCATAACCATTTACAACAGCCATATCAATTAGCCTAATAATAAACCAAAAATACCATTTCTCTCCTCGTATTGCTATAGAATGTTTCTCAAGAAGTCAATCATGAAGTTAGATACCCCCCCCCCCTACCCAATAAATGAGGAATTGGAACTTATAGCATGAGGCTGATTCATTTTCACCTTTTCTTTTTTTTTTTCTACACTCCATCTTTGTACTAGAGATAGGGGTAATATGGTACCAAAATTAGTGTCCAAAAAAACACACTTATTATCCTTCCATTTAACAACAAGAATTTCATTTTTTTTTTCCTCAAATCTACTATCGCAAAACTCTCTCTCTTTTTAACTCATTTTCTTATCATCCATTATTGGGCATGTTTCAGTAAGATTTTCTCGTATTGTTCCACTAGCTCTGAACTGTATTTCTTTCAGTTTTTTTAACATCATATGACTGGTAAAAAAGTTATCAAAATAAACACAATGTCTCTTTGGATCTTCAACAATAGGTAATAAATTTACCACCACTCATGTATCTAAAGGAAGTTTATCAGATTCAGAAGTAATTGATTCTTTTCCACAATACAGTGTAAAATTTCAAACGTAACCATCATTGCCACACAGAGCCTAGAGTTTATAACCAAATCTAATAGGTTTAGATTTTATAAACTGTTTCAGTGTATGACGACCATAATAACGAACTATCATTCCGTCAACAGGCACATTTTCATGTAAAATTCCACATTTCTGAAAATTTTAGGAAAGTATTTCTAACAAGGGACGTACTTTAAATGATTTATCATGTTTGTTATACTAATGTATTTTGTTAGCTTGGAAATGTAATAATCTCTTGAGCTCTAAGTAGAAATTTCTAGTCATATAGTCATAAAATCCTTCCCTATTGTTACCCTTTAAAAAAAAGAAAAAAAGCAGATGTATTTTCTAAGCTTTTAAAAACTTTTATTCTACTGCTTTTTCAATTTTCTTTTGTAGATTATCTGCAAAAAAACCCGTAAGAAATTCTGAAAACACAATTTTGAATACGAATAAAAACTATATCCAAACGCCCAGCGTCCTCAAACGATGACGGATACATTTTCCTGTTTATTACGGATACATTAATAATAAAAAATATTAAAAAACATGCTAATGCCATAATATGGACTATTTAGATTACATTTACACCAAATTGAAAGAATTCACCTCATAAATCCAGTTCCATACATTAGTATAAAACATACACCCCGTAATTACCAAAAAACCGGGAAATTATACTGTATCTTTCCTGCGAATTTTTACTTAGTTCCAATGAAATCCCATATATTATATTGTATGGTGCTGTCATCTATCATACCAACTTGTAAATAAAAGAATATTTTTAAATTTAATGTAGGAAATAACATTTTTCTACAGCGTCATCAAATGAGGACACTGGGCGCTAATGGGTTAATATTAAAAAAACTGTTGCATACAAAAATATGAAAATCGGTGGTATTATATAGAAATGTTTGAAAAACACGCTGATGCAGGCAGTTTTCAAATCGAAGAATTATTTTAAGATATATTTAATGCTAAAGTTGGACAAAATCGTTCCATTAAAAAAGTTTTATTGGAGCAAAAATTATACATGAGAATTTAATCATTTTTAGATCATTTTATACGTTATAAGTTGCCGGTGTGGAGATTGCATTTATTTTTCTTATTTGACTAATTTTTTGTGGTTTTATTTCAATTTTAAATTTAAATTTTCAGCATTTCGAGAGATATTTTTTACAAATTTTAGAAAATGTTATTAATTTAAACTGTTGCCAGTTGCATAAACAGCGCAAACAATAATGTTTACTTCAAATTAAAAATTTATTTACACGTGACTATTACAAACAGAAAAAAACTTTAAAATTAGAATTAAATGATTACATGTTAAAAGCAGGAAAATTACGTCATAAGAACCATAGGCACATATGTCATGCCCCATATTGGCGCAATTTTTTTCCGACGCCAATTCGGCGAAAACATCAATAGCATAAACAACAACATCCGGGTTACCATATCAAGCAAAATAACGACACTTTAGCACCAGTTAAGTACCCGTTGCGTATATAAAATTGGCGACAGAAAAAAATTGAGCCAATGACATCTGTGCCGAACCATATTTACACTTGAATTTAAAAAGAGAAACGAAATCTTAAAATAAAAAAAATCATTATTATGCGTTAAAACTTGTAATTTGAGGAAATTACGTCATATTTAAAATGGCAAACAATATAGCAAAACAATTTAAATTGAAAAATACATTTGCACGAGATATTTTGAGATAATCTTTTCAACTATTATCGTGAATTCGAAGACAGCGCAAATAATATTTCCTTCTAACAACAAAAGTATTTTCACGTGAATATTAATACGAGAAATAAAACTTTGGTGTAAATTACGTCAGATTTGAAACGATACATTTAAAATGAACTATTTAAAAGAACTATCTTATAGCGCTGTTAAAAAATACCGGGAGACAATGACACGGTTTACTTGATTCATTTTACATTAGCTTATTTCCAAATGCTTAACGGTACTTCTTAGTTATCGCGTCGACCAAATTACTGTCGCCAAATTGTAAGATTAAATGCCAATAATGGTTGCCATTAATTAATTAATTGCGAGATTAAATGCCAATAATGGCCAATAAAACCATTAATTCGACGTTTTATTTGTATTTTTATTAATGTTTTACTAATTTATTTGTTCTTTCGCTATTTAAAATAAAAGTTATGTCAATGTGTATAATTTGGCGAGTGGTTTGGCGATTTATATAAATTGGCGAAATTGGACGACGGGATAACTAAGAAGTACCAGTTTAATTATTTTTTTAATTAAATACGAAAAAAGCCATTGTATCTCTTAACAGCAGCAGATTTGGCCTTAAAAATCCCCGATCCAAGGAAAACGAATGGAAACCCGTTTACAGAGAGATCGCTACTGTTTTTTTTTTGTTGTTGTTGTTTGTTTTTTTTTTTTTAATTTTAATTCAATATTTTTAAAGCCGATCAAATTAGCGTGCTTTTTGGATTTTGGTGTGCCTGAACGGGGGTTGGCGAGCGTAGCTCGTAGGGGCAGAGTCCCCTAGTCCTTGTAAAAACTAAAATGTCCGAATCACTTCACTTCTTAATAGCTGAATGTTTTTTACGTTCAGAGCAAACGAATAAATGGCAGCATCTAAGCTGATTCCCACATAAAATAAATGTTATTTTCATCTGAGTTTGCAAAATGCCCAAAAGACTGACCATGAAAGCGAGAAATTTTCATAAGTATTTAACTTAAATCTTTTTCAATAAAAAAATTTGAGGATTTGTAGATTATTTATTTGTTTAAAGCTCTTAAATTTGTGATTGCGTTTATTTATGTTAATGGTTATTAAATTGATGTTTTTAAGGGGGGGGGGGGGTAGTTTTGGATCCATATTTTTGAACCTAAATTACTAAGCGGCTAAAAGATCAATTTCAGAAAAGATAATTTTTCTGTCATTTACGATGTCATTTTGTTTGGAAAAAACCAACGAATAAGCATTTGTATTATTATTTTATCTTCGGAACTGAAGAGGTTAAACTAAGTAACTAATACTTCGAAACTATGCTTGATATTAATTTTTCTCCATTAATTCATCAAAAACGTTTGTGCTTTCTGAAAATCAATGACTGGAGAGGGTAATATTTTTTTACTGGCGACTAGATTTGTTTTTTTTTTTTTTTTTTTTTTTTTTTGCTGCCTACCAGATATTATCTAATTTGTAAAGCCCTGCAACTGCAAGACTAAGTTCTTTTGAAACACGTTTTTCCTTTCTTATTTTTAAGTGTTTTTAAGATTTTTTTTTTCCTTTGTATTGTATTTTATAGCAATTCCTTCTTTCGGTTATATTTGGTGTTTTATTTCTTAAATTTGAGTAATGAGCTTTTAAATACAGTTATCTTAAGTCATATTAAATATGCTTTATTATGTTACATTAGGTTATATGTGGAAGTATATTTGAAGTCATCTGGTCCAGTTATCGCGAAGGTTCTTTTGGCCTTTCTGTGCTCAGAGCGTTAAGACTTCTCAGGATATTTAAAGTGACTAAGTAAGATTCATTTGATGCCTTTATTCTTATAAAAATATGTATGCTAATCACTTATAATCAAACAAAGCTAAAGAATGCTATAAAAGTGATACAATACCTTTATTTAGATTAACGTTCTTTTAATCGCACAAACGGCGACATTTTCAAAGTCATTCATAATAGAAATATTTTTGCAGACACATTTTAAAAACAATAACTTGGTAAATAATGTCACGAGACTTCAAGCATAATGAAAATCTGTGCAAGTATAAAATAAAATGAAACTGGATATTTGTGAGAGTGGATTAATTTTTACTATTGTTACTAAAACAGCATAGCAACTCTTTCCAAATTTTAGGTAACTCAAGGAATACTGAGTCATTGCAAATATTCTCGTTACGTAAAAATATCTCTATTGATTCTCGGATAATGGATGGTAGATAAAATCTTGACGGATAAATTATTCTGCTATTTTTAAAATCGATCTGTAAAGGTTCTTTGCTGCATAATCTGGCCAAATCTGTGGAACTAGAATCAAAGAACATGTAACTGACATCAAATACAACAGGAGAAGCTTTGGCCAGATTATGCAGTACAGAACCTTTACAGATCGATTTTAAAAATAGCAAAATAATTTATCTGTCAAGATTTTATCTACCATCCGGGAATCAATGAAGATATTTTTAGGCAACGAGAATATTTGCAATGATTCAGTGTCACTTGAATTACCTAAAATTTGGAAATAAATGCTAGGCTGTTTTAGTAGCAATAGTAAAAATTAATCCACGCACACAAATATCCAATTTCATTTTATTTTATGTTTGCACGGATTTTCATTATGTATGAAGTCCCGTGACATTGTTTACCAAGTTATTGTTTTTAAAATTTGTTTGCAAAAATATTTCTATCATGAATGATTTTAAAAATGTCGCCGTTTGTGCGATGAAGCGAGTGTTAATCTAAATAAAAGTATTATATCACTTTTATAGCATTCTTTAGCTTTGTCTTTATTCTTATTTTGAAATTTATTCTCTATGTTTAAAACCTTTAGAATATTGATGTTTTGAAGGAAAAAGTACCTGTGTACGCTCATAGAAAATGTATTTTTAAGGAGCCAGTGAATTAAAATTTTATTTTCTTTATTTATATAGGCATATTTTAATGATTTTTTCTTCTCTTGCAATATGTCTTTGATACCTATGTATTATCAGGGTCAGGTTATATTCACTGTGCCAACTATGGTCCCGAAAAAATTAATTACAGTAACTTTTTCATTTATTTTATTTTATTTTTTGCTAACTTCAATTTAAGTGCACAGTTAATATTATATAGTTGCCGTATTAAAGAGAGTCCGGGACACATTTTTTAAAACATTTTATTTATTGACTTAAAATTTTGAAATGTTTTGTGATGGTTAACTATGTCATTTGTAAACAAAATCGCATGATAAAACTTCTCATAATTTTTTTTAAAAAATTTAAAATTTAAATTTTGTTAAAAAACTGGGGTAGTTTCAAATTGTTATAACTCGAAATATTATTTATAGAATTTAAATTTTTTTTCATTTAAATAAACAGAAATATATAAATTTTAATTTAGATTCAGCATTTAAAAAAATATTAATTTTAAAAAAATTAAAATTATTTAAAGTAAAAATTAGGAAAAAAAATTATGTAACTTTTTTTTTAAAAAATCATATTTTCAAAAGTAATATATTCTTTTTTAATTTGCTGAATCTAAATTAAAGAAAAGCTATTGAAAAAGACATGTTCAAAGTTTGAACCATTTATCTATAACGGTTCTTGCTTTATAACAATTTAAATATGAGTAATGGTGAAAAAACCCATCATGAAGAAAAACATTTTCACAAGAAGTCGTTTCCTTGACAACCATAGCTTGAAAGGTAGATTTTGAAAACAAACCAAAACGAAAAAATTAATATTTCCTGTTCTAATTAAGATAGGAACATGATTTAAACGTCATTTTAAGCAGAAAATGGCAGAGAAATTTTTAATCCAATAAAAAAAATTTTGAAAATTTGAAGATTTTTGTGTCCCGGACCCCTTTAAGGGCAATGGCAGAGGTACTTATATACGTATAACTAGAAATCGATAGAAATTCGTTTTCGGAACAAAATCTGAGTTTTTCCGAAAATTCATTTCTGGCGAAAATGCTGCCGAAACTCGATCGAAACTATGTGTATTCCGTAAATCCCGTTCCTTCTTCCTGAAATTTTCAACGCTACTCATTGATTTGAGCTGCATCGGCTCAAATGAGACACCTTTTATTTATTGCTATGAACGTCATTGTTTATAATTATCAGCCATGACTGACTCAAGACGTGAGTGCAAATTATAAAGCAAGCAAAGCATGTATGACTGAACTTTGAAGATGCTTTTCACGTGCTCATTAAAAGCTGCATTCTTAACAGTAATAAAAAATTATTAATATTTATTATTAGTATAAAATTATATTATTTGTATAAATTATTAGAATAAAATTAAATAGTATTAAATAGTATTGGTATAGTATTCACATAAAGTTATCTAAAAAATATTAATATAAAAAATTATCCACTACCTATAACAATAGGTTTAATAAAAAAATCCGTAAATTGTTAATCTTCTCAATTCGTTAAAATAAATCCTGAAAAATCATACGTAAACAAATGTCCCGATTTTATTTATTGGTACTTGAAGTATCCTTCTATATATAAAAAAAAGTAACGCATTGGAAATGGATCAATGAAAATCTGCGTAGATACCGTAAAACGCATCTGATTGGTCAGAGCTTTCTGACGCAATGATGGGGGTTACCAAGTGAGGGGTCCCAGCTCTGTCGCCAACTTGGCGATATATCGTCAAATTTGGCGACCAAAATTAGTCGCCATAAGTGTCACCAACTTGGCGCTATTTCCATTATTTCGCCAAATTTCCATAGACTCCCATCGAAATCCAATAAGGTTTACTTGCTTGCAGAAAATCAACAAATTGAGATATCTCAATGCAACAAAAACTAATATTAGCTTATGAATAGAGCTTAATTGAAGTATTTATATTAATTTTAAGCACAAATACTAACTATTTATAATATTCGTAACACTATATATATAATTTTTATTTAATTTGTAATTATTCAAATAATTTATAAATTTTACTTTTTTAATGATTTTATATTTAATAATTCTTTTAATTATGAAATTCTGTACGTTCTAATGATTACCTACTTGGTGATAAGGAAATAAAATCGTCAAGAGTTGGGGAGGAGCGCGTTTATACCAATTAGAATCTAAAAATGCACAGAAAGTGAGGAATCGCGAAACGATCCAGAATGGGA
The DNA here is from genome assembly GCA_963932465.1 of Maratus speciosus. NCBI lineage: Eukaryota > Metazoa > Arthropoda > Arachnida > Araneae > Salticidae > Maratus > Maratus speciosus. The sequence continues at coordinate 548,929,405 of OZ010794.1, forward strand.
ACGCGAAGCAATTTCTCCTGGAGTTGGCTAGACCGATACCGTTTCGCGATACCGAACGGAATCGCGAAGCGATTACGCGGGGGGTTGGTGAGCGTAGCGAGCAGGGGGGCGGAGACCTCCTAGTTGAAATAAAAACATAAATTCTAAATTCGCTCTAGAAAAGATTAATTTAAGAGAATAAAGATTAATTTATTTCGTTTTCCATTTGAAAAGGTATTTTGTGAATTTTAGTGTTAAATTCCCTTTTTTTCCCATTTATTCACCGTGAAATATTTTCTCCTTGTTTTCAGATACTGGGCTTCTCTACGCAATCTTGTTATATCTCTCCTGAGCAGTATGCGTTCCATTCTCAGTTTGTTGTTTCTTTTGTTTCTGTTCATTTTGATATTCGCACTATTAGGGATGCAACTTTTTGGCGGAGCGTAAGTATTTCTCTTTCTGTTTATTTCACAGGTTATGCAAAACGTTTATGTACAAAAAAAAAAAAAAAAAAAAAAAAAAAACTGCTGATGTTACGGTAAAATCTATCAAACAGGGTGCCGTAAAAAAACTGTTTATTTTACCAAAAAAAAAATCTGAAAATACTTTATTTCACATACAATATGATAAGACGAAACGCAATTTTTCACCTTGATTCAACATAAAATAAATAATGTGTACATTAAAAAGGTCCACAATCTTACTTAAAAGGAGACTAATGTAATGAAAAAGATGTTACAAGTTTAAAATATACATTTTATTTAAAACTTCTTAGTACTTTCAAGCCTTCCAGGCTCATCATCAGAGAATATTTTAATAACTAAATGTTGTTTATTTATACAAATACGTCACTTTGTTTTGAAAATTATTAGTTATTAAGATATTGCATTTAATATGCATTTAGTTATTAAGATATTCTCTGATGATGAGCCTGGAAGGCTTGAAAGTACTAAGAAGTTTTAAATAAAATGTATATTTTAAATTTGTAACATCTTTTTCATCTTTTTCTTTTAGTCCTCTTTTAAGTAAGATTTTGGACTTTATTAATGTACACATTATTTATTTTATATTTTATTTCACTTCAAAATCTGTTAAAATAACAAAAAATTCGTACTAAATATACACTGTTAAAAATTTTGCAGCATTCTGGCAGGTCATTCGGCCGTTTTTTGAAAAAACAGTTTCATAACCATAATTTAACTATATTCTGACCATAAAAAGGCCAATAATATGGTCAGAACAGTGTTAAATTCACAGTTGTGTAACCGTTTTCGGAAAAAACGGTCAAATGACCTGCCAGAATGCTGCAAATTTTTAACAGTGTAGGGATAATCTATAAACTGTTTAATTTACGGAGAAAATCTGTTAAAATAACAGAAAGTTAACGCTGAATGCACTTTTTTATCGTATAATATACAGTTTTTACTGGTGATTTTTTTTTCTCTAAAATCTACAAATTTTTGTATTATGTACTGAGAAACAGACCATTTAATTGCATTCTTTTATCTTGCACAAAAATTCAGAAAGTTTGTTAGTAATGCTTTACAAAATAAATTTATCAATCACATCATGAAATCTTGAATCTTGAATCTTGAATCATGAAACCTTTCCAAAATGTTATAAACCGTTAACGATCCAATTTTATTTTAAGCGTTGACGTCTTGGCTAAAATGAAAAATCGGTAAAATCAACATTATTTTTTTTTTAATTTGGTTTAATTTTAATATCTGCTGAAAAACGCATGGAGCCGAAAGTTTTGATTTTTACCCTGCAGTTTCCTGATTGCTTTAAGATTTATCTTAGTTATGTACAACATCTGATAAATGCCTCTTTGAGTTGTTGTTTTCATGTTATTAATCATGTTTTGCATGTAAGTCTTTTATTTCGATGAATGGCGCCGTCACATAAAAACATGACCTTGCAGATGTAATACTTTTTTGTAATAAAGTAATTTGTAAACAAATTTAGTTTTAACTAAATCTTGCTTGTCAGATTATTTACTGATTGTAGCACATATAATGTGAATTCCTTAATTTTTTCTTCCAATTTATTTTGAAACTTAAATAGAATTACTTTTTTGATGAACAACAGATTTTTAAAATATCTAAACCCACATATATCCTCAGGTATCTTACGGCTGTTTGAACATTTTTTAGTTATAAGTAAATACTTTAATAGTAATAAAATAACTAATTTAACTTATTTTTAACTTATCCCTATATGTACCCAGTTTTATCTGACCTGATCGCACAAAAGCAGGTACTTGCAAACTTCCAGAAAACAACTTCTTTCCTATATTTTTTCTCATTGATTTTTTTTTTAAATGTTACTAAAGGACGAATCTATGAAACGAATAGCAATTATTTTATTCACGCAGTTGCTTAGGAAAAAATATAAATATTTTCGATCCCAGTTTTTTCCAAATTTCCCCTAATATAACTGTTTTAAGCTGTCAAATCTGTTTAAATTCTGGAAACGCTAGATGGTGTCGAAGAAGAGTTTTTTCTGTATACCACGATTCCAACCAATAACTTTTCGTTTTAGATTTCTCTTTAAACTGTTGCAGAAATATGTTTCGTTGTAGATTTTCCTTGCAAATATTATAAAAATCTGGTATTTAATAGATTTTCTTGCAAATATTATATAAATCTGCTTCGTGGTAGATTTTCCTTGCAAATGTTATAGAAATCTGCTCTCGTGGTAAATTTTCCTCGCAAATGTTATAGAAATCTGCTTCGTAGAAGATTTTCTTGGAAATGTTATAGAAATCTGGTACGTGATAGATTTTTCTTTCAAATGTTATAAAAATCTACTTTGTGGTAGATTTTCTTGCAAATGTTATCGAAATCTGCTTCGTGGTAGATCCTTCTTGCAAATGTTATAGAAATCTGCTTCGTGGAAGATTTTCTTGCAAATGTTATAGAAATCTGCTTCGTGGTAGATTTTTCTTGCAAATGTTATAGAAATCTGCTTCGTGGTAGATTTTCCTTGCAAATGTTATAGAAATCTGCTCTCATGGTAAATTTTCCTCGCAAATGTTATAGAAATCTGCTTCGTGGAAGATTTTCTTGGAAATGTTATAGAAATCTGGTACGTGGTAGATTTTTCTTGCAAATGTTATAAAAATCTACTTCGTGGTAGATTTTCTTGCAAAGGTTATAGAAATCTGCTTCATGGTAGATCTTCTTGCAAATGTTATAGAAATCTGCTTCGTGGTAAATTTTCCTTGCAAATGTTATAGAAATCTGCTCTCGTGGTAAATTTTCCTCGCAAATGTTATAGAAATCTGCTTCGTGGAAGATTTTCTTGGAAATGTTATAAAAATCTGGTACGCGGTAGATTTTTCTTGCAAATGTTATAAAAACCTATTTTCTTGCAAATGTTATCGAAATCTGCTTCGGGTATTAGATTTTTCCTGCAAATGTTATAGAAATCTGTTTCGTGGAAGATTTTCTTGCAAATGTTATAGAAATCTACTTCGTGGTAGATTTTTCTTCCAAATGTTATAGAAATCTGCTCTCGTGGTAAATTTTCGTCGCAAATGTTATAGAAATCTGCTTCGTGGAAGATTTTCTTGGAAATGTTATAGAAATCTGGTAAGTGGTAGATTTTTCTTGCAAATGTTATAAAAATCTACTTCGTGGTAGATCTTCTCGCAAATGTTATAGAAATCTGCTTCATGGTAGATCTTCTTGCAAATGTTATAGAAATCTGCTTCGTGGTAAATTTTCCTTGCAAATGTACAGAAATCTGCTTCGTGCTAGATTTTTATGCAAACGTAGAAATTTACTACGAAGATTTTTATTTAAATAGTAATAGCCAAAACGGAGCTCACTACCATGATTTCTACACTAATTAAAAGATGTAACGGAAAGGCAAATGTCACTTGAAATGTTTGATGAATTTTTTGTTTTGTTTTATTATTATAAATTTTGAATGGAGAATTTTTTAAATTATATAGCTGTATGGTATTTATTGGTGCAGATTTCTTTAACGGCAATGGCATGAATTAACTCATGTAGAATAAAAATAACAATTATTTCTCATATCGCTCATTGAGTTGATTTTCTTTTATGAACCTTTCTAAAGAAAGCTCCATACTATTGCTTTAAATTTTTATTTAAAGTGTTCCTGTAGTGTCTTGTAGCATACAGTATTCTTTGGAACGTTTGTCTAATTTTCTCTAGATACTCTAAATTGTTTTTAAGCGGTGTTGTACTCTTTAAAAGCCTTGAAAATCAACAAAAATATTCAAAGTTTGAATTAGCGTATCTTCAAAACTTTTTTATGTATAAACTTGAAACTTTGACTATTGATTAAATAGATTGATTAAAAAGATTAAAAAGATATTTATTAGAAAGACTAATCCTTTTAGTATATTATTATTAAAAATTGATTAGTCTTTTACAAAATTTGTGTGTTATTCAAATAGAAATAAAAGATTATTTTTTCTTACTCCGTCATGCATTGCGCGCAACCTCACATCTATATAAACTAGTCTTTTATATACTGCATTTTTTAAGTTATCTACTCTTAAATCAAAATTATTTCATTGCTTATGTAAAAGAAATATATATTTTTAATGTAAAACTTTACATTTTTTAATGAATAAAGTTAGCCATAACTAAAAATCTTATCACTTTAAACACCTTAAAATGGATTATTTTTAACATACTAATGTGCTTTTTATCTATACTAAATTTCATAACGATCCATATGTATATGTTCTCAAGCTATCATGAGCACAATGACTGAAAACATAGTTTTCAAAAAACCTGTGACGAAGTAATAATTTAACTTAAATGCATTTCATTTTTGCAATAACTTCAATTCTGTTGGGAGTTTCTGCATGCTATTTGTTTTAAAATACTTCTAAGGAAATATTTTATGATAAGAAAGGAAAGTTTATTATTATGAAATAATTATATTACAATAACAAGCTAATTTGCTGTATTCCTTTTTATCCTACGTCCACATACCTCTCTTTTTCTGGTTCTCCGGAAAAAAATTTATTTATGCTTCTTGATTTCGTAATTTACCCCTTTATTACCTGTGCAATTCTGCTTTTAACACTTAAGCTGCTAAATGGCCGCTGGCGGTCGAATGTACTTTTCCATGATAGGCAAGATTTACCCATAGCTTATACGCCAAACTAACCGTCTCAGTGTTAGTATTAAAATAATAAATCTTTGTAAAATATCACCATAAAATAAAAACAATACATAGGACGCGTTTCGAGCTAAAAATATTAACAGCTCGTTATCAGCTACAGTAAACACGTATCCGTAAGGGGACAAGGTCAAAAATGAGCTAAAAAATAGAGAGTAGAGCTTGCAAAGAATGCGACAGATGGCGCTAGCTGAAAGGAGCACGTGCAGAAGACGAATGTGTTGCCAAAATGATAGAAGAGAAATTGATAGGGAAAAATGGAAATAAAAGAAATAAACAAAATTAGGATAAATTAAAAGAAGTAAATTAAAAAATATAAATATAAATTATAATAATAAATAAAGGAATATAAAATAATAAAACAAGAAAAACCAAAAGATTTTTATTATTTATATTTATATTTTTTAATTTACTTCTTTTAATTTATTTTAATTTTGTTTATTTCTTTTATTTCCATTTTTCCCTATCAATTTCTCTTCTATCATGTTGGCAACACTTCCGTCTTCTGCATGCGCTCCTTTCAGCTAGTGCCATCTGTCGCATTCTTTGCGAGCTCTACTCTCTATCTTTCAGTTCATTTTTGACCTTATCCCCTTACGTACACGTGTTTACTGTAGCTGATGACGAGCTGTTAATATTTTTAGCTCGAAACGCGTCTTGTGTATTGTTTCTATTTTATGGTAATTTTTTACAAAGATTTATTATTTTAATTGTTTTCATATCGCCAGTTTTCGGTGCTGTTTCGCTCAGTGTTAATATGTTTATCATTATTGTATCGGTGATTTAATTGAAAGTTTTACAACATTTTTATCGGATCATCGATACAACTTGTATAAATTTTATTAACAGATAAGGGTTTTTACAGACTTAACCCGAGGTTTAAAAAAGGCGAGGTGCTGTGCTGTTAAAAGGTCATTTTTCACTATGCAAGCAATTTTTTAATACAAAAGGCAACAGGGGGTACCATATTTGGGTTTTTTTTTTTGTGTGTGTGTGGGGGGGGGGGGGGGTTGTGGTGCAAGAAAGGTACTATATTTTAATTGAGAGTCAAGAAGGGTACTATATCTTAGACGAGAAGCAAAAAAGATACTATTTTGTAACCAAAGTACAGACAAAGTGCAGCACCCTCCTGAAATTTTCTGGGGAAAACTCTGATTTTTATACTTTATATATATCTGTTGTAAGTGTAATAGACAAGTAAATTGAAATAAATACATTGAAAATGAAAAAAAGGTCCTCTTACATCTTCAGAAGGTAGGTAAATGATTTGCAACTGGTGTAAAATTGTAGCCACAAGTGTTTTGACCAGTATTCATAAAATATAGAGACTTGAGGTTTCGTTCCCAGAATTATTTTATTTCCACAGAAATATTGACTTAAGTACTCAGAGTATTCTTTTTTATTTCAGTTTCAATTTTGCCGACAGAACGCCTCCAGAAAACTTCAATTCTTTTCCTATTGCCTTGCTCACAGTGTTCCAAGTAAATATAAGTTGCTTGTTTTACAGAATTAATTTTGGTATTCTTGTTCTGTTATTTCGAAATCTTAAAATTCAATACTTTTATCGGTTTTGTATATGTATGTAAAATGTAACATTGATCATCATAAAAATATTATTGCTATTTATACGAATTTGCAGTTATGTGTATCTTTCTTCAATACTTATTAAATTAGAAATATATAAAGATATATAATGCCTGGTTATTTAATTAAAATTCTGCTTATTTACTTGCATTTTTTTAATTTAATATCTATACTTTAGAGTAGATTTTCATCCGATTAGTACATTATAATAGCTGTTATTTTTATTATTATTAATCCATCCTTTTCATTTATATTATTAAATAATTAAGAAATAAACAGTATTTTCACCTCTTAGCATTTCCCATGTGATGCATGTTTCATCACGCAACACATATTTTAAATAAATGTTCTTAATCATATTTTAAGGGGTCCGGGGCACAAAAATCTTCAAATTTTCAAAAAAATTTTTATTGGATTAAAAATTTCTCTGCCGTTTTCTGCTGAAAATGATGTTTAAATCATGTTTCTATCTTAATTAGAACAGGAAATATTAATTTCTTCGTTTTGGTTTGTTTTCAAAATCTACCTTTCAAGCTATGGTTGTCAAGGAAACGACTTCTTGTGAAAATGTTTTTCTTCATGATGGGTTTTTTCACCATTACTCATATTTAAATTGTTATAAAGCAAGAACCATTACAGCTAAATGGTTGAAACTGGGAACATGTCTTTTTCAATAGCTTTACTTTAATTTAGATTCAGCAAATTAAAAAATATTACTTTTGAAAATAGGATTTTTTTTAAGTTACATCATATTTTTATTAATTGTTACTTTAAATATTTTTAATTTTTTTTAATTAATATTTATTATAATGCTGAATCTAAATTAAAACCTATATATTTCTGTTTATTTAAATGGAAAAAAAATTGAAATTCTATAGATAATATTTCGAGTTATAACGATTTTAAACTACCCTACTTTTTTAACAAAATTTAAATTTTAAATTAAAAAAAAACAATTATGAGAATTTTTATTATGCGATTTCGTTTACACATGATATGGTTAACCATCACGAAAATTTTCAAAATTTTAACTCAATAAATAAAAAATTTTTGAAAATGTGTCCCAGGCCTCCTTAAATATATTTCTTTTAAAATGTAAAATTTTGTTTTACTACGTTTTTGTGTAATAATAACATCACAGAATCGCATAAATCGACAATTAAATTTAAAAAAAAAATTCTATTAACTTTATTTGCAACAACAACAAATGCTTAAAAGTTGGCAGCTATGTACATTGCAAAGCAAAGAAAATTTTCTTATCTAGGAAAATATAACAAAATCACGAACGGAAATATGCAATAACCTCATCCGAGTTTTACCAGCGATTCCAAAAAGCATTCCTTTACCTTTAATAAATATTTTTTTTTATATTTAAAGAACTATTTCTACAAAGAAAGTTTCTTTTGCAGCTACTGATATTCGGAAAGTTTCTGAATAGTTTTTATGCTGTATTAATCAGTTTTCTTAACCCAAAATATAGTTTTTAGGATACTATCGATTCTCGATTAAACATTTTCAGCTGAATAATTGAATTTATACGTGCATGCGTAACAAAATAATAATAATTTTAATGTTAAGTTAATGCTGTTAATTTGGCATATTTGTCCGTAAAACATTAGCATGCTTGTTGACCATTAACAATCCGCTGAAGAAAATACAGAGAGTGGCGAAAATTCGTGAACAGATGCCAGTGTAGCCCGCTTCCAAGATCTATAGTTTCCCTTTAAATTGCTTTTTATTTTCTTTATTTTTTTGTGGAGAATATGAACAAGAAATGTGCCAAACTAAGAATATTTTTTTGTCTGAAACTCACGTGCAAGACAATTTTGAAACATATAAACGTAATAAACAATACAGAAATTTAACAAATCAGACATACTAAAAATCCAAAACTAAACTTTTAGTGGCTTTTTTCCAAAAGAAGAACAGAAACAGTGTAGTACTTTCTTCGTGAATGGGCTCCGCACCCATGGACTCTTACTTTAAAATACCTTTTTTAACACATGATCGTAAAAAGAATATTGAAGTCATTTAAGTCATTTGAGAAGATTTTAAAAAAACAAAACCATAAGTGAAAAAGGCATTCGAGTTAACTAAATTTTAAAATCCAAAGAGGGGTGATTTCCAGGTTTTCCTCCCATGGACCCTTACTTTAAAATACCTTTTTTAACACATGATCGTAAAAAGAATATGGAAGTCATTTAAGTCATTTGAGAAGATTTTATAAAAACAAAACCATAAGTGAAAAAGGCATTCGAGTTAACTAAATTTTAAAATCCAAAGAGGGGTGATTTCCAGCTTTTTCCTCCCATGGACCCTTACTTTAAAATACCTTTTTTAACACATGATCGTAAAAAGAATTTGGAAGTCATTTAAGTCATTTGAGAAGATTTTATAAAAACAAAACCATAAGTGAAAAAGGCATTCGAGTTAACTAAATTTTAAAATCCAAAGAGGGGTGATTTCCAGCTTTTTCCTCCCATGGACCCTTACTTTAAAATACCTTTTTTAACACATGATCGTAAAAAGAATATGGAAGTCATTTAAGTCATTTGAGAAGATTTTTTAAAAACAAAACCATAAGAGAAAAAGGCATTCGAGTTAACTAAATTTTAAAATCCAAAGAGGGGTGATTTCCAGCTTTTTCCTCCCATGGACCCTTACTTTAAAATACCTTTTTTAACACATGATCGTGAAAAGAATATGGAAGTCACTTAAGTCATTTGAGAAGATTTTATAAAAAAAAAAAAAACCATAAGAGAAAAAGGCATCTGAGTTAACTAAATTTTAAAATCCAAAGAGGGGTGATTTCCAGATTTCTCCTCCCACCCCCATTGGGAAACGGGGTGCCCATGTATGTGTCAATGTACGAAGAAGGATTATGTTAAGACACTTTTTTGAAATTCATGATTAAAAGTTTTGTTTAATAAAATAAAGTAATTAATTCCAAAATCATTTGATAAATAATCTATAAAATAAATGTATGTATATATATGTTAAAAGTGATAACAGTATATTTTAAGATTTGTAATTTTAAAAAATAATAATAATAATAAAGATTTACATGTTTCGTACACATAATCAGCGACATTTTCACGATCAATATTAATATTATAATATTGAATGTCAAATACGTGAATTGTCACATTGCTAACTAAGCGTAAAACTAACAGAATGAAGAATGTCCAAGCCGTGAATCGAACCCAGATCTTTGCAATAATGCTCCAATGCTCGTCCATTTGGGCTACGAGGACGATATCCATCCTGATATCTCTTCCTCATATGTAGGAGTAAGGCTACAACCACAGCGCAAGATGGAAAAGTCTTCATGAGCCCACAACCCGGCGGCAACTTTTTCAATTAATTTTCAGGTTTGAAATTAAGCTCGAAATTATTGAGCATTAAATACGTGAAATATCACATTGCTACATTAAGGGGACCGGGAAAGCCCTATAACCGCCATGTTAAATTCACCAACTTTATGTATTTTTTTTCTCAGAAATGGTGAAAGATAGAGGTCTAGATTTTTTAGAATACACTGTTAAAAATATCGTGAAAAATTATCTCTGTTTTTCAAGGCTATCTATTTTCTGACCAATGAGAACGCTTTATAGGTGTTAATGTAACGTTCTCATTGGTCCGAAAATAGAGAGCCATAAAAAACAGAAGTAATTTTTCACGATATTTTTAACAGTGTAGTTAAAACAATATGATTTACGTACTTTAACAAACCATTTTATTTCTAAGTGGAACTCAAAGTTAATTATTAATTATTTATTGAAAGCCATTTTTAAATTAGCATTTTTGGTAAGATTTCACTACCTAAAATAAATAATTCTCGAATGTTATTCCAAGGATCCGAGTTCGATTCTCGGCTTGAAATTTTTTCACTCTGTTGGTCTCACGCTTAGTTAGCAATGTGATAATTCGTGTATAATTTCGGGCGAATTTCGTATTTGAAAAATTTGTTAAAATTCTACATATATGTGTTCACCTACGCTGGGCTTTATTTACGTCTCATGTTTCATCGCAGGGTACTATGCTCACGAAGACTTTTCCATCTTGTGATGCGATTGCTGGCTTACCAATATATGTGAGTGAGAGATGCCAGGCTGGGTATCGTCCTCGTAGCTCAAATGATATTGGACCATTGTTTTAAGGACCCGGGTTCGATTCCCGGCTTGGACATTTTTCACTCTGATGCTTTTAAACTTAGTTAACAATGTGATAATTCACGTATCTAATATTCAATAATTTCCTGTGTAATTACACTGCTGAAAATTAATTGGAAAATTAATTAAAATTATACACATATTATTAATATTTTTGTATATTTAGTAATTAATTAATAATAATTAACATAACTCTTTACTGACGAGGCATATCGTAGACAGATAAACATTTAATAATCATTTCACAAACACATTACAACACTTACAAACGTCAGTCACATGACACAAAAATAAACAAAACAGAATTCTCTGAAAATGAATTGTGGGAGGAAAGAAAACATTGATGCTGCCATCTATACTTAATAAATTGAAGCTCAAACATGACAAATATTTTCAGTGTAATCGCGATGAAACATGTAGATATGTTTATTAAAACGTATTCATAAGCCTGTTATCACTTTTAGCATATATATTTTTATTTTAATGATAATAGTTGATTTTCTTATACAATTATAAAATAAAACAAATCAAGGGGGAGAAAGCATCAAAAGCTTTAGCCAAGTATTTATTTAACGTTCATTTTGAGATAAACAGTTGCAAAGACTTCTTTTTATGCATTGCACTACAATATTTTAATGTTTGCGCATGTAAAACCTGTGAAGCGCATGTAATGTGTTTCGCAATCAGTAACAGTGGTCAAGTTTAATTAAATCAAATGCGTTTCAATAGTGTTCAATGTACATAAGACGTACAGTTGTGAAAGAAAAAAAGTAAACACCCCTTACTAACTGCAAAAAAATATCGTAGAAGAAAGTTACTAGTACCACGCGATTGGTAATAATGTCTACTTTTAAATGATGTATATAAAATGTGCTTAGGGGACCCTCTACATATTAAAACTAACCATGACTTTGTTTTTTCCAATAGCAGTACACAATTCTGACAGCAAAAATTAACTCTACACCATTCAATTAGCCTAAAAACAATTTTTTTGCAATTCGTACGAGAAGTTACGGAGAAATTAATTATTTTAAAACGAGCGTATTTTAGGGGCTGTATCCCAATTGAAGTTCGGTACTGGATTCTTGACCGAGAAAGAGCTCTTCTTGATCACGGCAATTTAAGCACCACTCAAGCAATCATTGAAGACTGCCAGATTACAGGATAGCATAAGAAATTTCAAAATATCTAGTCACTTCTATCATAGACGGCCCCTTAAACTACCATTTTGCCGTTTCTTAAGCATAATTTGAAAACTACTTGGAAGAAAATTGTGAAATTTTGGATATCCATAAAGCAGGACTTAATAAATCTAAATCCATCAAAAGAATTGTAGGTTGCAATTGATAATTTTTTCGAATATTAATTTCATAATTCATATCATAAAATTATAAAAATTGCAAATTGAACGTATTTATGTTTGGGTATTTTAGCATTATTGCTACAGAAAAAATTAGCACATTAGGAGAATAATTTCAGGAGATACTAATAAAAATATGAAAATGTAATTTAATATTAGAAGCACTAAATTTTGAATGTTTATAATTCAAAAACTTATCATTCAAATGACTTGAAATTGGGTGTCTAAGCATAGTTTGAACCGACGATTCGAAATATCATGTTAAAATTGGGTATTGTCATTGACAAAAATGAAGTTTGGATTCGTTTTAATATGTAGATGGTCCCCTAAGCAAATTTTATATACATCATTTAAAAGTAGACTTTATTTCCAATCTTTCGGTACCAGTAACTTTTTTCTAGGATAATTTGTTGAGGACTTAGTAGAGGGTGTTTACTTTTTTTTTTCCCACGACTGTACGTTTTGAAACAGAGTAATGGATTGATGAAAATAAAAGGCTCTGTGACAAAGAAAACTAGTTGGATGTGCCAATCCCAAAACTTTCTTCTATCTCATGTATATTAATATTTCAAAATGTTGTTACAAATAACAATAATTCATTTTTATTAGTATTTCTATTAGTATTTTTATTAGAATTATTATGTATAACTTCATACACTTTTCGACAGTACAATATGGAAAATTGCAAAAAAAAAAAAAATCGCAATAACAGCACCCCCTACCGGCGGAATTTCGCCAAGTTCATGGAGGACCTTCTTGCTATGGCCAAAAACATACACAAAACATTTGGTTCAATTCTATGCATAACTTCATACACTTTTCGATGGTACAATATTCAAAATGCACAAAAGTCGCTATTGCAGTGCCCCCTACCGGCGGATTTTTTCCAAATTAATGGAGGACCTGCTTGATATAGCCAAAAACTTTAAAAAAAAATGGTTCAATTCTATACATAACTTCATACAATTTTTGATGGTACAATGGCGACACACGGACATACGGACAGACAGACATTTTGTATAAACATGCTTTTGTGATCTCTGACCCCTAAAACGTGTAAATCCGTTGAAAACCGGAAGTCGAAAAAAATTTCGATTACAATACTTTCTTCTATTGAAGATAGAAGAAAGTAAAAATGCTCCATAACTGCTTTAATTGAATTTGTTATTCACACATTCATCATACCTTAGTTTTTATTTCTAAAGCCTATTTTAATTTGAAAAAGAAAATTTACAATTTAGAAATATATTTTAAAATATTGTTTTTATAATTTTATAATGTATATTTTCTCATTATTTTTTTTTTTTCGTTTTATTTAGATTTTAACTGGAGAAGATTGGAATGAAGTTATGTACAATGGTATAGAGTCTCAAGGAGGGATAGGTGGAGGAATGATATATTGTTTATATTTTATAATTCTAGTGTTGTTTGGTAATTGTATCCTTTTACATTTAATTTATATTTAAAAAAAAAAATTCTAACCTGGAAGGTCTCCATACGAGCATACTCCGAAAAATCTGAAAAAATTATAGAATGTTCCCCTCGTGAGGATAGATAGGTTTTTTTAAAAAATTTGGCGGAAACTCGATAGAGTGTCCGTAAAAAAATAATTAACATTTCGAAATTTGGCGATTTATCACCGGTTGGCGATGGAATAAAATTTCAAAAGATACCTTTTAATGTGAAATACTCTGTAAGATAAAAATGTTTCATATTGAACTTGTTTAAATAAATTTAAAGTAAATAAATTTAGTTTTGTCAGTTTTAGTTTGATTTAACTATTGTTTTCTCATCCACATATATTTATAATGAATGTTAACTATCAAATTTAATAAATTAAAACAAAATTTAAATTAATTAAAATTGTTTCAATCTCAAAATGAAGTCCAACTGAGCCCTGTCGATTCAATTTTGTTGCTATGGAAACAACGACTTATTTAATATTGAAATAAATAACTGCAGCATTCTTCATCTTGCCCTTATTTTGGAATACGCTTAAATATATGAAAATATTTTTTATATATGAAATTGTTTAAAGTAATAAAAGTAAGTAACAAGCAACGTAAATATGTAATACAAAAGACGTATTTATTAAACTCTATCACCGCTTAAGTTTGAATTCATTAAATGCTATTTACACGCATTCTAAAAATCAATTAACGAGCAATTTTCAGGTGCATTAAAATAATTTGCTTTTGGCGAGAAAAAGTACTGCTCGCCAAATCGCGTGACGTTTTTGTCTTTTCGCGCGAAACACTCGAAAGTAATATTTTTTTTTTACAGACTTTCTACTATAATTCCGCCTCTAAATTTGACTGATCCTTTATTACATACATCAGTAATTTAATTAGTATTTTTTTTTTTTATATTTTGAGCGTGCCCGGCAAGGAGACCTTCCTTGTAAGTTCATTTATTGTAGTTATATGTAGTTATTAAAAATGAAAAAAAAATTACGTGTTTCACTAAAAGAGCAGTCATACATCTATTAAATATGAATAATCCTTTCAAGATTGATAACAGTATTTGACAGTATTAAAATAATTGTTTATCTCTGAAATTATATGTATTCTGTAATTATCGTATTTGCTATAGTGTGCTTGTTACTATGTGTTTTTTCCAACTCCTAGTAGTGTAACAAACTTTCAAGGAAGAAACTTACTTCGTATAATTTCCACATCAAACATACAAGATTGTTTAAAATTATTTATTTTGATTTCATATTAATCAAAGCATTTGTGATCTGGGCATTTTCATTTTAAAATATTTCATTTTGATTCTTAGAAATGAATACCGTAATTTGTCTCCACAAATTTTTATCTTCATTTGTACCCCATCTCTGTGTAAGTAGGGATGTAATTGAAAACGCGACTTAATCATAGCTGGAATACATTAGCTCTGATTTTTTTCTTTTTCATAATGTTTAAGAAAAATAATTTTATAAAAGATTTTACTTTTGTTGACTGCTTTATGGGAAAAAGAGTACACTGTAAAAAAGATCTGTAATTTTTAGAGAAAAAAGCTATATTTTTTACAGAAAAAAACTGTTTTTAAAGAAAAACAGTTTTTTCTGTAAAAAAAATATGGATCTTGTAATTTTTACAAAAAAAAAACTGTATTTTTTTTATAGAGAAAACTTCTTTAATGAACATATTACAGATATTTTCTGTAAATTAAAAGGTTTCCCATTGGTGCCAAAATTGACATTTTTTTTCTCTGTCAGTTTCAGAGATTTTTTTTAAAGTGTAGTAATGCAGCTGTCAGAAACTCTGGAGTAAATGAAATATTCAATATTTATTCAAACAAAACTGTGTGATACGCAAAATAACTCGAGCTTCTTTTAGGATAAGTTAATCCTAGAATCTGGAGAAAATTTGGTAATTTTTGTATTATTAGTTTTGACTAATGATTAAATCATAAGAGCTTTTCGATTTTTTAACACTTTCTTAAGGTGTAGTATGATAGTTTAAAACTCGCGAGCAAAAGAAACGAATTTTATTATCTCTTAAGAGTGAGCTTATTTGAGTAATGTGCAATAAGGAAAAAAAAGCATGTATTATTTGTTTCTATTAAATAATTATTTTTCTGCATAATTTATATGATGATTTGTTTTATTTTTTTTTATTTTTTTTTTTTTTTAGTCTCAATAATGTTTGATTTAGGCGGAGTTAAATGGTAGTATTGATAACTATGTTATGTTTAATAGTGTAATTAATTTCATAAGTATAAATGTGATGTTGATTATTTGACAAAAGAAAACTAATTTTGTATCTCTAAAAGTAAGATTAGCTTTGAATTTCGATGTTAAAAATTTTTTTGCATATTTGAATGTCAAATATTATTATAAGAAAAAATAAGATTTATTATGGCGGATAGAAAACCAATGAAAGAAGGCACGAGCTGCCACTGAGAACAATAATATTTTCTTTCCGTGAGATGCTTTTATTGTAAATGTCATGACGTTTTTCCGGCAGTTGAAAACAATAAGCAATTTTGTCACTTAATGGAAAGGTTGACTGTGCATGCAGAATTTGTGTAATTTGTGAATATAGAGGCTTTATACAACATTTCTTATATACTTGCTAATACATTGTTTAATTATGAAAAAGTATATTATTATTTATTTTGTAAATTATTGATTACTTGAATGCTTTTTTTTAACACTTTCCAGCAAAGTTGAAAAGTGTTTATGCATTCGGATTGTCTATCCGTCTGTCCGCGCTCTAACTCCCGTAAATATACTTGGATTTTCATGAAATTGGTAAGGGTTATTTAGGGTCCCCAAAGCATGTTTGGTATTGTATATGAAGTATGTAGGATTAATCTTTCATTTACAGAGGCACTCAAAAGTATTCCTTTACATTATGGTATATGGAAAAAATCGTTTGCAGAGGATTTTAATGACATTATGCTATTTCAAATGCATTGAAACTGATATAAATCACTGGATTTCACTATGTTCACGTTAGAACAGGGCATTTATAGCATTTTTTATTCATTTACAGGGACACACAAAAGAAATCGGTTACAGTACAGTACTGTCTTTGAGTAAAAATTGCTGGAGTGTACGGTTTAAAACTAGGTATGCGCTTTTAAATTTAATTAATTTTTTGCAACTTACTCGTTATATATAGATTCGATACCTCAAATGCAGGGCTGCACAAAAGTATTCACGTACCGTTCTCCTTATTAGAGGAAATTGCTGAAGGTAAATTTTCAACTGAAGTATATGTATCGCTTAAGTGAACTGAATTTTGGCATACATGTAGTTAATAGATTTAAATCTGTATATCATATACAGGGCTACTGAAAAAATTCGCATAATTTTCCGATTGTGGATGGGAATAGCTGAAATTGGGTATTGAAATGTATTATTCGTTTCCATATGGTTGAATTAGACGTAATATTTTAATTTTTTAAACGGTGCAGTTTTGTTACATTATTGTTAATGTGTTGGAAAGTGTTTCATAATCTATGCTTGACGCATGATTTTTTATTACTTGTTATTATTATTATTTTGCAGTTTTTTGAACAAAATGTAAAATTGTGTATACTTAACTCAAACAAAAGATACTCTGTTAAATGTATTTTTGGCCATTGCTGTTGATAATTTAGCCAATGCTCAGGAGCTAACTCTTGCACAAGAAGAAGCAGATGCAGAAAAGGAGGTAAAAAATTATTATTTATAATTGCAAAAATATTTTTTTAAATAGTTTTCACTATATTTTGACACCTTTCTTTCATTAGCAAAGATCTTAACCTATTTTTAAACTTTCTTGAATTCCTGAGTACAGTAGAACTAAATTAACATAGTATAGGTAAAATCGGAAAGGATAGCGTAAGACGAAAATTACAAATTCATACGAATTGAATTTTCCCAACTTAGCTTAAAAATGTCCATGCCAGTATTCGAACCCAGAACCTTGACTTTAATTGCCAATGACCTACCGTTTGAGCTACCTGGGCCGAACATTGGAGAGGAGGTCTTAATCTTATTAGCAATAGCATCTGGTCTGCCATGTACACAACTCAACAGACTATACTGCAGGTAATGGATCTCCATTAAAGGATGGGTACGTAAGTACACTGTTATTTTTTCTCAATCCATCTGATTGGTAATAATACTACACACACAAAAATATCCCTGTAAAATTACGGGCAGACGCCGGCAGCAGAGATTCCAATCATACCTCGTTAAAAATAAATAAATAAATAAATAAATAAATAAATGCAATTTAACAAATTACAACGACCATTTGGAAAATGATTTTTTCAAAGACTCAAATTTAAGACATAAAAAATAGCACGGAGTTGATCCTACATTACGTACGCCATGAATTAAACATTAATAGTGTTATTATACGTAAAAATTGCAAGCGACAGAAATCGCCTGCGACTCGTACGTATTATCCACCTGAAACTTGCGTATTATCCAAGCATTCCATTGGCTGTTCGTGAAAAGGCTTTTCCATCGTCAGATTTCCAAGAAATCTGACGGCCAATTTTAAATGAAATTTATTTCTTAAACTTCTAAACATCCCACAATATTACTTTTTACACAGTCGTATAGAGAAAAAAAATGTACATGCAATTTGTTTGAAAGCTGTATCTCAAATTGTTTCTGAGTTATTAATTTTTTTTTGTAGTTTTTACTACTTTTTTGTCATAGTGGCAACACTCTGTTGCCCATCTCTGTTGAAAGTAAAGGGAAATACAGATTACTGTATAGACCAATCAGAAAACGAATAAAATGATGATTATACTAATACAAACCTTCAGATATGCTTTTGATTTCCTACCCTGACGAGGACAATAACTATTTTCCCAAATGGTTAAAAAAAGATAAATAAATTTAAAAATAAAAAAACGTATTTTTGCTAACAGATGGGGATAGTACTGTAAAAATATGTGGATTGCCCTTAATTTTCTAAGTATCTAAGGGATGAGGCCGCTTATTTAATGGATCAGACCGGTTTTCATCAAATAAAACTGTTGTCCGTGAAAATTGAAGGGCAAACGCTCATAAATTTACAGTTTTTTTTTTCTGAGAGTGTAATTGGTAATGTACGTTCTGTGTTCGAATCCCGGTTTCGGTATTTTTTTCGATCAGTTGGAAAAATGCAATTCTTATGATATGTTTACCAATCTCTAGGTTTGAAAAAAAATAATAGTGAAAATTGCGAAAACAATAGTTGAGGCATGGATTCCCATAAAAACCAACTTGAATAATATCCTATTTGTTGCTAAGCATCTCTACTAAAATCTGTCTAATAATCGCAACCACCAAGTTTCCCAATGCATAACACTCACATTGAACACATTCAGCTTAGAGATCTGCACGGGCCGGCCCGTGGGCCGGGCCCATTTTCCTTTTCCGGAGCCATACTTTCTTCTGAAGACTCGGGCCGGGCTCGGGCCTTACTTTTTTCCTGATGGTTCGGGCCGGGCCTAACTTATTTTTTTGCACAGAGCCGGTACTGGTTTCATTGCTAATCTTCAAGGCCAAAAATTTTCATTCCTAGTTTTGAACCAGCCCGTATGAAAATCATTGTCTCGGCGTGGCCTAGTCCGTTCAAATGTCAGTAAAATTAGGCTTGGCACAATTAAAAAAAAAAAAAATGCATACATTTTTAAACCGCCATTATTCTACAACTAAGCATTCAAATTCATCCTTTTTAAGGAATAGTAGATTTCTACGCTTATTAAAATATAGTAAAACGTGTGAAAAAGAACCTGCCTATGGCGGAATCTTGTTTTAAACTGAAAAACGTGTTGATCCATGCCAAATTGATATACTACTACGTAAGAAAAGAATATATAATACATTTACACTTGCTAAGAAAGAGAACTTGTCTATAGCGCATTTTTTTTTCTTTTCTATGCAATTCCATCTTAGATTTTACTGTATAGCATTTTTCAGATTTTTAATACTTCAATACATGGAATATGGATTAACAATATTAATGATAACTGAAACATTTACATACAAGAAATAGAGATTCATTAAAAAAATAACTATCGCACCCTGTGGCACTTCTATAAAAATTAAGATTATACACATGAAAAGAAAAGTTAAGATAAATATTTTTGGCCTGAACTCCTCGTACGAGACAAATTTTTAAGCAAATCGACGTAAAAATGAATGTTTTGTAAAAATTCACTCGGGCCGAGATTTTAACTTTTTTTCGGGCCGGGCCGGGCTCGGGCCGAACTTTTAGCTGTTCAGGCCGGGCCGGGCTCGGGCCGAACTTTTAACTTTTCTACCGGGCCGGGCCGAATTTTTTTTTCTCTCAGTCGGGCCCAGCCCGGGCCTGGAAATGTCGGCCCGTGCAGACCTCTAACAGCTTAACAATAGTTCTTGCCTTTTTACTCAAACGCTGTGCTTTTCAATTGCAGAGAGCTGAAGCCGAAAGAGCGAAGCAGGAAATGATGGGACTTCAACCTCCTGAAGTCAACATTTGTCCTCCTTCCCCTCAAGTCAATTTAGGAGATGGAACAAATGGGTAAGCTCTGGATAAAAGTAATAAGCTAATAAGTCTCTCTATTTAAATTTAAATAATTTATGTATATATATATATATGGGGCATTCTCACAATCTTTTGACTTTTATGTCCTTGAATAATAATTTTTATTTAGAGTACACGTTCTTGTGTTTTTTTCCATTTCATATACTGGGGAACATCCCATTGCATTATTGCATAACAATATTAACGAGATAAATAAGTTTTGGACGATGTTGGGGGTCCAAATACCAGGAAAACTCCTATACCGTCTTGTGTCCCCGATGCTGATTTTCAAGTTTGGAGTTGTCTGTATAAAATTGTTTCAATAAAAATAATTCGATGTAATTTTTTTCCGAAAGTGGAACTATTGTTTTATATAAATATGTAGCAAAAAATTAACCTGCATACATTTTTAGGGTTGTTATTATTTTTTAAACTCTGTCCATGGGTTTTAGATTCCTTACCGTTCCTCTTCTAAAATTATACAGAAAATCACTTCAGATGCAGCCACAGAATTTTTTCAAGTTTTTTCTCATGCAGAAGTATGCTAGAGAAAGAATATCTAAAATTCTTTGACAGGAAATTTACTGCAGAATTTAAATCAGCATTTAAATATCAATTTCAAGTATCGTGGCTTTATGGGTAGTCTTACCGTCCCCAAGTTTAATTCCTGCACTTTTCGAGGTAAATTAATTTTTTTTAATTTAATCCAATGTAAATAACTGCTTCTAAAAATCAATGAACATTGTGGCTACCACTTAGTCTTAACAGGATTTGCCTAAAATAGGTGGTAATTTTCCTTACCGTTCCTTTTTTTTTCCATTTCGTCCTTTTTTCCTATACCGTCCCTTTTTTTACTTTTCCGCCCCCTCTTTTACAGCCCTTTAAGACGATGTTATACCAAAATTTTGTACTGTCCTGTAATGAATGTCCTGTGGGTACTATGTAAATTCAATATAAGTAAAAATTTAGAAGAAAATAAAAAGTTTTAGTAGTAAAATGGTAAGGAAAATTAAACTCGCAAGTTTAACATAAACCTCAGTTAAATAAAAAAAAATTTCGCTGCTGACCATTTTTTCTTTATTTTGAATCATTAGGGCATTCGTCTATAAGTTTCAAATGTTATTTTAGCAAGTTTAATTTCACCAGATTTTTATTCCCGAAAGTCAAAAGATTGTGAGAATGGTATATATATTACATTATATATTGGTATTATATATTATATATTGGTATATATATTATGGTATATATATTAATGGTATAATATTTACCTCCCATATATATTACGCTATTGTATGTGGCACAGAAATCGCGATTGTTTGCTAATTGTTTAATGGCAACGCCCGAATGAAACGCATCTCATTGGTTATTGTGTAAAAGTCCTTTGGCAGGATTAAGTCGAGGTAAATCGGGTATATTTACGTTTCGCTCTTTCGTTGCAATTATGGAGCTTCAAAATATCATTAGAAATGCCAGTAAAAGATCTCGGCGAAAGCTTGAAAGTGAAGAAGTCGAACTAAGAAGAGAAAATCGAAACAGATTGGATCGAGAACGCCGTCAAGCACAGAGCATAAGCGATCGCCAAAATAGGCTTAATAACCGTCGCATGCACGAACGCGTTGCTTCTGAAATCCAAATTACTGATTTTATATCAGACATATTTAAAATACAAGTCTTTCATTCACCTCATTTAAAATACGTGTCTTTTATTCATCTCATTTAAAATACAATAAATAAATAAATAAAGGTACTTTTCCAGTAAAGGTACTTGGCGAAATTGAGAAAAGGTCGATGGCAAGAAAAGAAATTTGGCAACGTATTTTCTGGCGACCTATTTAATCAAAATATATTTTTCGAACCTACATAAAAGTTGCTCATACATTTCGGTCTACATGAAAGTTGCCATGATCGCAAAGAGTTCGTACTTTTCAGTTAGCTGGCCGCAATTATCGCCAATAACATTTTTTAACTTGCCAGCAGCATTTTTTATTTTTCGAGGGGTAAATTAAAACAATATTTCGATGTTGAAATTAAATGGTTTATAGTATTATTTATTCTTTTCCTTTTCTTTTTCTTTTTTAAAGATTTTTTTTTTAAGTGGAAGTCATGAATTTTAAATTACATAAAAATTGCCGAGTTCTTGATTTCTCCATCAGATTCTTCCGATTTGGCAAAGGATTGAGCAAGTAATTTAAATTATGAATAAAAGTAACATGATAACCTAGCATACATTTAAGGGAGATCAAATTGGTCGCCACGGGCGGCTAGTAGTTATTTAATCATCATATTTTGACGTTAGTCAAACTAATATATTGTTCATCAAATACAATGGCGTTACAAATAAAAAATCCTAATTTTTGTGTTGTTTAAATGGTTGAAACTTTTTTTTTACAAATTTAAAACTAAATTATCTACATATCTGTAAAGTTACATACCTGCATGTCTGTTAAGAACTTGCCAATAGAAGACACTGTATAATTAAGTACCTTCTAGTAGAATTAGTATCTGCTAGAAACTCGTTAAGGAATCTACCTATTTTCGGAGCGCTTTTTTTATGTGCAATATTGAATATATACACATGTTTTTAGTTCAGTTGTAATACACTGTAAAAAAAAAAATTGTAAAGTTACTAAAGTTTTTCTAGGAAACTGCGATTCCGGGAACTTTTTATGTAATGGCAACAACAAAAATTCCTGTAACAGACGCTGTTACAGGAATTTTTCTTGTTGCCGTTACATAAAAAGTTCCTGGAACCCCAGTTTCCTAGAAAAACTTTAGTAACTTCACAGATTTTTTTTTACAGTGTACACAATAATGTAAAAACATAAAATCTTAACAATATCATCATAATATTTTTAAAAATTGTTTTTTCTTTTGCCATTTTTTTACCAAATTTCCTTCTTACGCCAGACAGTGCACACTCAATATTTTACAGCTTAAATAACATACATTTTACTTTTTCGACATATAATATACATTTAACTTTATTCAGAACTTGCTCTGGTGGTAAGTTCTTAAATTACAGATATGTACTTACTATAGTCTAAAATTTGTAAAAAAAAAAAAAAAAAAAAGTTTAAACTATTTAAATAGCACAAAAATTATTATTTTTGATTTGTAACGCTATTGCATTTGATAAACAATACATTAGTTTGACTAATTTCAATACATGATGCTTAAATAACTGTTATTTAAATTCAAATAGAGAATATTGTGAACAATTGTAAAACTGTATTAGGGTCAGGTTTTAATTTTGTGGATGGGGTTTGATAAGATTAATATCTCAATATTTTTTATGATGAAAAAAACTATATATTTCAGAATAAAATAGTATATATATTAATTTTAGTATAAATGAGTACATTAAGAAAATCGGAACTATAATAACAAGCATAATAAAAATTCTTCCCTCCCATACACTCAGAATGCAGGGTCTGAGCATGCGCGCGCGGCTCCACCGATTTACAAAAAAAAAAAAAAAAAAGAAAAGAAAAGAAAAGAAAAGATCGCTTTTTTATGAATTTTTAATTCCTATCTCGGCTAATTTTCAAAAGATTAAAAATCTGAACCTAGGGTGCATTAGGACTGGCCTTGAACTATCCTCATACAAATATACGTACCTCTTAATACACATACATTTTCATGACCTCTGTAGAGGGTAGCTTTCTTTATTCATCTCCGACAGACAGAGCGAAACTTTCTTTTATTTATAAAGATTTTTTTTTATTAAAGGTGATACAGAAAATAATATACTATTTATTTCTCAGAGATACCTTAGCATAGATTTGAGCCTTTTGAGTATTTTTTCGTTTTTATGTATTTTACCCTCTAGTACAGGGATGGCGAACCTATGGCATGCCCGAAAACTTCTCTGGCACGCGGAAAAATTTTAGATTATATTTAGTTTATGGAGAACAATATATTTTATGTTTCTTTACAAAAAGTATTGTTTTGTGTAACAGGAATATAATTTACTTTCCATTTACCTCAATCCATAACTTTTGAATGAATTAAGGTATTATAAATCTCAACGAAAGCGCCCTGTAGCGTCATTTTCTCGCTAAACCATTCAACATATAGTGTTTTCCAAATCATTTTGCTTCTCTATAAGATTTCAAAGGTTTCATTTTTGAAAATTGAATTTGAAGATATAGTTTGCATAGTCCTAATTATCATTCTTCTACTTCAGATTAGATTTTATTTTATTTAGGTTTAGGGTTTTAAGTTAGATCTATATATATAAAAGCCGTTCTCTGTGTGTATGTCCTTTATACAAATCTTTAATTTTTGACCGATTTGCACGAAACTTGCTGTACATAGGCTTTAGAACGTGGAATAGATCTCTGTCACCTTTAAAAAATCATCAGACCAATATTTATCCCTTTTTTCTATCATCTTTCATAATTTAACATTATAGAAATATCTCATTTTAAATTTTCAAATTCAATAGCTTCTTTCCTGTTGCCACACATCTAAAAAACTGCTCAATAATTTAAAAAAAATGATAACTCGAGTACTTTGTTTTATTAGCCAATAAAAATTCAGACTCGACTGCTATATTTTTACATTTTTGAAATCGACGTCATTCTAATCAGAAAATGCACATTTTTAATATATTTATGTAAAAACTTTAACTAAGCATGTTTTAAAATGACCTTAGAAGTGCTTTAGTTGAATGTTAAAAAATCTATTTTAATGAAGTCGTTTCAATATCAAGAATCAAATAAGGAAAAAGATAATAGTAAAAAAAAATCGTTTGCTAGATATGGCGTCAATGTCATCGATATAATTTCAAACTGGCTCTAAAAACTGGATCTTAAAATTTATTCCCTATTTTTTTGTAATCTTTAATTATATCATTTAGATAAATGTTTTAATACCTGAAATGCAGTGATAACATTCTACGATTTGTATCGAATACGGTTATATAAAATACGATTTTTGTACGATTTATATTAAATAGAAATTATAGCTACTATTTTTTAGGATAAGCTTTTTTTCTTTTTTAAACAAAATTTCATGACTGACAGACTTTTCTGTTAGACGTTGAAATAATAGGATGCATGATGTTTAGAGATCAAATTGCAGTAAAAGCGTAATTTATGGTACGGTTAGGTTGTTGCCACCAACAATATGGTGCTAGGCGTTACTGATAGACGTTACTTTTTTCTTCATAATATTGCATTAGTAGCAAACGGATATATCTTTCTGAAATGGATTCCAGGTATATTTAAAAATATATCCGTGATTGAAAATTAATTTAAAATGAATAAACAATCCGTAAATTGAGATAAGCTTTTCAAAAAAAAAATACTGAAAGTACTTTTTGTATTCTGTTAGATTTTGGAATAATCAAATGTGCGATGTTTAAAGGTCAAATTGCAGTAAAAGTTAAATTTATGGTTGGGTTATGTTATTGCCACCAACAATATGATGCTAGAGTTACTCATAGTTCATCAATGTCTTTACTTTATAATATTGCATTAAGAGGAAACAGGTATATTTTTCGTAATTGGGCTGCATGTAGGGATGAGATTTCCACATTTTTGCACACCGGTATATTCTTAAAGAAAATGTTGTTCTGTTAAATCAAGAGAGTGTCCCGATTAAATGAAATATCATTTACTCTAACAAAATACTGGTGTGAAAAAATGCGGAAATCTTATCCCTGGCTGCATGCAAATCAAAAACATCCATGATTGAAAATTACTTTAAAATCCATTCACATGAAAAAATTGAGATACAATTTTCAAATAAATTTCATTTGACAGAAGCTTTTTCTATTCGACAGTGTGAAAAACGAAATTATATGATGATAAGTTAAAAAAAATTTAGTAAAGGCAAAATGTATGGGTTAGGTCATTGCCATCATCAGTATAATGTCACAATTGGCATTGTGTTTGTAGTTTTTTTTATATATATGTATATTCTGAAGATGACTCAATAAAAGAGTCGAAACATGTAAATTTTTAATATTTTTAATGTTTTTTATTATTTAAATGACGCTTTTTAAGCAAATAATTGTACTTTAATATATGTTATGACATTTGTTTGGAATATACATTATTATGGTATAGTTAATAGTAGACGCAATTAAAACTATTTTACTTATATTTCTTATCGGTCTTTTAACGATTCGTGGACGGTAATGCACCAATCTCAGTTATTGTCACTGCCGTATTATTTCATTTTAATGTATTTTACCCGGGTGTACCATTCTTATTGACACGAGCGAAGCCGGGTAGATCTGCTAGTTTTTTTATATTTATCTCGTATTAGGCTAACCACCTGGCCGGGACGCATGCTGCATAGCACCCTGGGGACCAGGGTCATGAAAACAGAGATGGGCACTGTCGGCTCTGATCCTTAATGGATTGTATAGTCACAGAGTTTAGTTTAGTTTTATTATATTTAGGTTTTAATTTTAAAAATTGAATTATAATTATTAGTGTAAATAATTATGTATCTATTGAACCTGCTTCTATCTGAAGAACTAAAAATGATCTGATTCGGAAGTATTATCATAAAAGAAAAACTCGTTTATAGATTATTAATACAGAATTCGATGCAACATGGCTATATTATTGAGTAAATACAGCATAATAATAAGTTAGGAATCGAATTTAGTATAAGTGTAAAAATATTATCAAATAAAATGTAAAAATTATATCAAAATTATTGATTTTATATAAGTTAAACTGTTTCTGGCACGTTAGAATGTTGGCCAATAAAAATTTTGAAACTTTTGGCACGGATACTCAAAAAGGTTCACCATCCCTGCTCTAATATCTCTCATTCATAAATGGACTGTTCACTCTCAAAAATACTTTCTTCGAATCACGAAATTGTACGGGTGTTGTTTCCAGCAGTACTGCCGGAATATTTCCATTATTTCAAAAAGCTCCATTTCTTTTTTTCTCCATTACAGGAGATAAAATATACGTGAATTGAAGAAAGTATATGGATACAATAAAACTCGCTGACCTTGGAATCGAACCAGCTACTTTACTGTTACGAGCCGAGTACCTTAACCACTCGGCTACAGTTGTTCAGCATTGAAACAGTTTGTAAAAAATATGTTTGCTTCGGATGAGTATGGCCTGGTTAATTTCTTTAAAAATCTGGGTATCTTGAAGTTAATTTCAGGAATATTTCATTGTTAATTAGATAGCGGTTGGGGTTTTAACACATTAGTCTTTTAATTAAATGGGATATAAATATGAATTATAATTTTTTAAAGTAGATCTTTAGATGTAAAATATGAATATTATTTTTTTATTCGAAATTTTTTTGAGGTGGGAGGGGTGGGGGGGAGAGTAAAATCGATTTTTTTTCATTTAATACTCCAATTAGTATATCTATTTTAAATGTGTTCATTTAGAATATATTTTTTTAAATGCGACTATTTTTTTATAACTTTAAAAAATAAAGTCTGAGTACTTTCAAAAGAGTGGAAAAATTAATTGTTGTTTATTTTTAAATTCGAAAACGTTTTTTTTAATTAAATTAGAAATCTTAATGTATAGAATGTTTGGTTTTTCATTTAAAAAATAAATTCGGATTTTAGAATTAAAAGAACCAATACGCATGTGCAGGCAATCACCCTCTTTTTCAAACATTCGGAAAGACTTCACGGATAAAATATGTTTTCTAGAAGTGCGGAAATTATTTATTAAAAAATGACGAATAATTAAGTGTATATAAGCGCGTTTATATGACAGTGTTGTCTGTGTTTTTAATAATTGGAATAACAAATGTAATAACAAGTATTGTTATATTTATATAATGATATATATTGATCATTTATATAATAATAATGCTCGGAAATTAATAAGCGAAGAATCTTAACTGATCTATTTTAAAAATAGAAAGTTATTTATCCATCAAGATTTTATTTACCATCCATAATCCGGGAATCACTAGAGATATTTTTACGCAACAAGAATATTTGCAATGATTCAGTGTCCCTTGATTTACCTAAAATTTGGAAAGAGATGCTATCTAATTTTAGTAAAAATAGTAAAAATAATCCACAATCGGAAATAGCCAAGTTAATTTTATTTATGTTTGCAATGTTTTTTATGTGCATCATGTCTCGTGACATTGTTTACTATGTTACTGTTTTTTAAATTATGTGAAAATATTTTCTATCGTGAATGATTTTGAAAATGTCGCCGTTTGTGCGATGAAACGATCATCAATCTTAATAAAGATATTTTATCACTTTTTATAGCATTATTTAACTTAATCTGTTTATGAGTGATTATTATACTTGTTGTTATAACAAGTATATCTTTTTCTTTTTTAATATAGGACTAAAGGAAATGCAGTCACAAGCAATTTAGGTGATAAATCAGAAGACAAGAAAAACTCGACTGATTTATCAGATAATGGTAAGACTTGATTTTCTATTTTGTCTGTGAATGATGTTTAAAAATAAAAGATTGCGTATTAATATTAAAAATAATAAAATTTTACCTACATATATTTTACCTCGAGAATTGCAAGTAATTTACAATAACTAAGGGGCTCTGTCCCCTACGAGCTACGCTCGCCAACTCCCGTTCGGATGCAGCTGACTCTAAAAACACGCTAATTTGATCGGCCTTAAAACGATTACGGTTACGAAACGATTATGAACTTGAAAGTTATTTAGAGTTTGTTACAGAATTCCGTGGATGTAACCTATGTTGATTATGGTTCTCTTGCGAGACTTCGTATAGAAAGATCAATCTTTTATATAGTGTTTGCGTTTTTCTTTGTTAATATATTCGTGACCTTGATCATCATCGCATTTCAAGACTAAGGAGAGAAAGAGCTTGAAGAAGGAGATTTAGATAAAAATCAAGTACTGATCCCTTTTTTATTTACAAAATTCCATATACAGGGTGTCCATAATTAAACGACCCTATTTTAAACTTGTCTACAGACGAAACTATTATTCACTATGTTGTGAAATTTTGTGGAGATCATAATAAAGGTATGGGAATTTGCTTGAGCGAAACAAAAATAGTTCAAAATTTGTCCGCGAGTGGGCAATTTTAACGAATTACATATTCAGCATGCACTTACGATAGTTTACAAATTCTATTACAACCAATCAATGTTCCACATGACGGCCATCACTTTCAGGTACCATCTGTGAAGGATATTTCCTTCACATATTCTTTTAATAGCTTTTCCCTTTTCGCCCCCCTTTTAAAATAAGGTTATTTTGATAAATTCTTATATTTTGAATGTCTTAAATCATAAATTAAATTTATTTTCATTGCTCATTTCCTTTAGAAATACATTCTCGTTTCGCGCTTTAATTCTCAAAACCACAGAAAGCAGTAATAGATTATGAGAGGAATGCTATTTTTATTTCGCATAGAGACAATTTACCCAGTACATTAGCACGCTTAGTTTGGTTGCTACGCGGGATCTTTCTCGTGCCTCTTTCTTTATTTATTGAGTGTGTTCCTACAGCTGCATCATTTTCCTCCAACGTATAAATTCTTGTCATAAATTTAGTCTGCAATATCTTTTATTTCTTAATTGCACATGTCTTCATTCGGCACAGCGGCGCCTTTTCCCATGGTTTGCCACCCCCCCACACCCCCCCCCATGTAAAATGCGGTCTTGTGGTTTTTGGCGGTCCATATTTTGCCGATTATCTGTTTGGCGTTAAATTTCATATATTGACCTTTCATCCCCGTCATTGACAATCCATTAACAAAAATCAACAAGTGTTTCATCTGGACAACTATTCTCGCCAACAGTTCTCATCAACTTAATTCTCGCCATATATCTAATGGTTTGATATTTTTTGTAAATGGCTCCTCGCCAATAACCCTGCTCTCTCAGGATTGTAATGACATCACTCTGTTCCTGATCTTGCATCTGTAAAGGCTAAATGTAGATCGTCCTCTCCAGAACCGGCTATTTTTCGGCCGGAAATCTCGATTTGTACGGACCTGGAAAATAAAAAAAACTCTTGTTTACAGCTGGGATCCTGTTTACCGGATTATGTGTCTTTCAACTCAAAACTGGCCACACATCTTTCCGCATACTAAAAAGTGAATATTATGCTACTCCAAGAATCACCGACGCAAATATAATCATCCTAACCTGTTTCAGACATATCCAGTATAAGACTAGATAGTCTTTATACCATCTGGAATTGTAAGGTAATATGTTCCAAAGTTGACTGCATTGTGTTCCGCAAAAGGCTAAGACTATTTCGTTAAATGCTATCTTTATGATCAGGTAAAGTTAATAAACAAAATTCGTTAAACTATCGTAAATGTTATGCTAAATGCGTAATTCATTAAAAAACGCCCTGTGGCGGCGAAATTTTGAACTAATTTTTTTATTCGCTTAAACAAACTCCCATCCCTTCATTATGTCCTCCACAAAATTTCACAACTTTCTGAACAACAGTTTCGTCTATAGAAAACTTTAAAACGGGGTCGTTTAAATCTATATAATTCTTGGAAATTTTTCTGTAGAAAATTTCCCACGCCTTGCATTCAATAACATTTAAAATTTTAATTGCTTAAAATGCCTACAGCCAACTGAGTGAAAAAGTGTCCAAGCGGGGACTTGAACCGGGGTCATCGGTATAGCGCACCGACGTTCTACCAACTGAACCCCTTGGAACGATTCCCAGCCAGGCACTTCTCGCTATCATATCGCTCACCGCTATCGCTCGCGGTTGTAGCAAGGCTACAACCGCAGCACAAGATGGAGTATTTTTCCGTGAGCCACCGACTCTGGGACAAACACGAAACTAAAGAGAATCCAGCATCGATGAAATTGAATAAATCTATATAATAAAATATGAGAGATTAAAAATATTTTGATATAATTTACTTAAAAGATGCTAAAATATACATAAAAATAGTCTTTATAGCATTAAAAACCGTCAAAAGATGTTAAAAACCCCAAACGCTTTTAAGTGTACGTTAAATAGCCATCATCAGCGGGCGGAAATCAGAGGAGTGAAAATGTTTTTTTTTTTACCCTGATGACGGCTGTTATAGTGCAGTTGAAAGCTCTTGGGGGTTTTAACACCTTTTGACGTTTTTTAATGCTATAAAGATCATTTTTATGTATATTTTAGCACCTTTTAAGTAAAATATATCAGAATTTTTAATCTCTTGTATTTTATTTGTTAATTAAGGTGAACATGACGTTCAATAATTATAGTTTAGGCTATATTTTATAATATCTATATAATTCTTGGAAATTTTTCTGTAGAAAATTTCCCACGCCTTGCATTTAATAATATTTCAAATTTTAATTGCTTAAAAGGCGTACAGTCAACTGAGTGAAAAAGTTTCGAAGCCGGGACTCCAACCCGGGTCATCGGCAATATTCCATCTCGTTCTGCGGTTGTAGCCTTGCCAACATATGATAGTGAGAAGTGCCACGCTGACTATCGTTCCATGTGGTTCAGTTAGTAGAACGTCGAGTCCCGGCTTGAACACTTTTTCACTCAGCTGGCTGTACGCCTTTTAAAGGGTCTCAGGACTCTTAAAATTGAAAAAATAAGAAATTTTCAATATTTAATATCTTAAAACGTACAGTGAAATACGTTTAACACGAAAACGCTTAACATGAAAAATCGATTAACACGAAATGATATAGCAGTCCGGACAGTATACTATGCAGTTTAATAGATTTTTTTCTTTTAGCACGAAACAAAAATCGTTTAACACGAAAAAAATCGCTTTCAACCTTGTTAGTTTGAGTTGAAATTGGTGAATTTTTTGTTAAAACCACTGAATTTTAGGTGAAGATCAGTGAATTTAGTGTTTTTTATATATATAAATTGGCTTATGTTTTATGATTCCAATGACTGAGAAATCAGTGCAAAAATTAACTGCTATTTCGCTTCAAATGAAGATGAAGTTGCTAATGCAGCTGATGAAAAAAAGGACGAAAACAGAAATCTGCAAAAGGTTTGGCATCACCAATTCTACTTCATCAACGATAATAAAAACCCTTTACGTTCATGTTTGAGCGCAGTATGTTTAAGCCAGAGAGAAAACGTATGAGAACCGCTAAGCACGAAGATTTAGAGAATGCATTGCTTATTTGATTCAAACAACCTAGATCTCAGAATGCTGAAAAAGACACTTCAAAAAAAGATATCTGAATTTTCCTCAAAATAATAATATATTTTTTTACTTGCTTTTTATCCTAATGGTGCAACCTACTAATAGTTTAACAGGAAATCGAAATAATATTTGACGAGTTTTTTTACGAATCTCTTAACACGAAAAAAATTTTCGGCCCCTTCAATTTCGTGTTAAACGTATTTCACTGTATACGATTTAAAAACACAATTTTTATTGGGATTAAAAGATATGTTCTTTCATTTCATGTATTTAAAAAATTGCAAGGTATAGAATTAATATTTATAGAGTGCTCCAAACTGTCAGACATTTTTTGAAAAGAAAATTAGTATAACAGCTTACGCGCAAGATTACTAAATAAATTTTCCAACTAGAATGAAGTTTTTTGTGCCTAATTATACTTCAGATTTTAATAATTACCCTGAACCTAAATAAATTTGCATTTAAAGCCTTTTTACATTTTTTATTCAAAGTTGTATTTAGCTAATACAAAATTTTGAAAATTTCAACAGTATAATCACCTAAAAATATTTTTATTTAAACAATAAAAATGAAATTTTAGGTTCAGTTTATACATACTAACATGAAAAGTGTGTTTTTAAAATTTCATGAAAAAATATTCAGAAGTTTTTGAGATATCCTGCGAGTTATACCCAAAAACGTCATTTGGAGAAAAATGACTTCGAAGTTTCGGAAACGCCGCTTTAGCTATTGAGTGTGTATAATTCTAATAGCCATAACTTCTGTTCTAATGGGAATTTCAAGGAAACAATCGTACCAAAAATGTTCAGAAAAAATAGAAATGTAACGTCCAAAAAATTAAAATTTTGAAGCTTGATTACTGAGACCCCTTAAGCAATTAAAATTTGAAATGTGGGGTCGTTTAATTTTGGACACCCTGAACATAGTTCAGGACAATAGAAACTCTAATGAAATGTCTCCTATTGTGGTCGATAATGTCCTCTGACATTTATCCATATGACTTTTCGAAAGGTAAACTGAAAGGTCAACTTTGAGCACCACCAATTGATATGGATCGTAATAAAATAATGTTTAAACTTTTATCATGTTGTTGATAAAATGAAACATCTATGGATTAATTAAAACAAGGCGTTCCACTCCAACATGGGCTTCCCGTGTTACGTGAAAACCATATACCGAGTGTTTCATAAGTTCGGTGCAAAAGTAAAAAGCGATTAAAAAAAAAAAAAAAAAAATTAACAAATTACAACGACCGCATTTGGAAAATGATTTTTTCAAAGACTAAAATTTAAGACATAAAAAATCGCACGGAGTTGATCATACATTACGTACACCATGAATTAAACATTAATAGTGTTATTACATGTAAAAATTTCAAGCGTCAAAAATCGCCTGCGACTCGTATTTGGTGTGAAATATTTATATGTATTCATTCCTGTCCTATTTATCTTTTTTTTTTTTTTTTTTTTCTAATTGGCTTATTCCATTTTTCTTTTCCACGTGAAAATCTTACAAATTAAAATTAACTCTTTGGCAGAAATTGTTATTCATTTTCTTTCATTTTCATTAGTTATTATCCACCTGAAACTTACGTATTATCCAAGCATTTCATTCGCTGTTCGGGAAAAGGCTTTTCCATCGTCAAATTTCCAAGAAATCTGACGACCCATTTTAAATGAAATTTCATTCTTAAACTTCTAAACATAATACACTATTACTTTTTATATCATCGTATAGAGAAAAAAAATGTACTTTTAAATGCAATTTGTTTGAAAGCTGTGTCTCAATTTGTTTCTGAGTTATTAATTTTTTTTTGTAGTTTTTATTACTTTTTTGTCATAGTGGTAACAGAAGGTATCCATCTCTGTTGAAAGTAAAGGGAAATACAGATTACTGTATAGACCAATCAGAAAACGAATAAAATGCGGATTAAACCAATAAAAACCTTCAGATATGCTTTGACCACAGCGGCTTCGACCTCAGGCGGATTAAACCAATAAAAACCTTCAGATATGCTTTTGATTTCCTACCCTGACGAGAACAATAACCATTTTTCCAAATGGTTAAAACAAGATCTATGGGACGGAGAGACATGCGGTTTGCAGATAAATATTCAGCGTGCTACGGGAATTTTGTATGACACCAACAAAAAAATTAGTTCCAAATCTCGACAAAGAGGGCGCTACTGCAGATAATTTCTTGGAATAATTCCATATTGCTCACACAACGCAAGAGTTGGATACAAAAACATTACAGGATACTGAATGTACACTTTTTGTATCCAAATTTTGCATTTTGTGAGCAATATGGAATTATTCGATGTAATTATAGCAGTAGAGCCCTCTATTGTCGAGATTTTGAACTAATTTTTTTTTTTGGTGTCACACAAAATCCCGTACCTCGCTAATACCTGTCTACAAGCCGCATGTCTCTCCCACCCATAGATCTGCTTTTAACACGTTCGCTGCCAAAGCTGAGATGGTGCTTCTGTTCATACACGCCAAGATCATATCTGCAATTTAGTACTTTTAAATTATTTTCTGTTTTATTATTTAAATACTATATACAGTCGGACCTCTATTTAACGAAGTCGCTAAATCCCGAAAAAAAGTTCGTTATATGGAAAATTCGTTAAATAGAGAGTCACCTTTTAGAACACTTTAAACTACATAAAACACGTCCATAAACAGTAAGTATAATTTAAAAAAGTAATTAACCACACTTTTTTTATAAATTATATCCCTTTGATTTTACCCATCCAAAAGAAATCTGCAAGGGAAATAAGAATGAAACAAAGCATTGTCTGGAAATATATTGTATTTTCAGTTTAAAAATGATCTTGCATTAAAATCACGATTTTTTATTATGGTTGATAAGCTGTTTGGAGGAATACCAAATTTTAAAGCAGTATTCTTTTTCTTTAAGCCTTTATCCTCCTCATGAAGAGTATTTTTTTTTTCTTTGGTGCTCAAGCACTTTCGCTTTGACATTTTCGAGCTACAAGAACCGAAATTACCAACACGACTGGTCATGATCAACCATCTAGAAAACGGGAGACTAAGTACACGGGGCAGCTCCATTGAGGGTTAAAAGGGGATATTGAATGTTTGCACTTCTTGGAGAAAAAGCAAAGAATCACAGCAATTTTACTGTTCTCGGTGAGTTAGGTGCCTGGTAAGTCCTGTTCATGGTCATTGATCATCATAAAATGTGTTAAACGAAAGAATAAGTTTGAAATGTCCAGTAATATTTTGCGAAATAGGGAGAAAAAAATTAGATCCCAAGAAAAAGTTCGTTAAATAGAGAACCACTTCGCTATTTGGAGGTTATTTTACGAAGAAATCTGCAAAATGTTCTTCGTTCCAAGTAAAAGTTCGCAAAATAGAGGTTCGTTAAATAGAGGTCCGACTGTATATGACGAATTACTTTTTTGCAACAAATGAATTCAGACGAGTGTGCTCGTTGTTGGCATATGAAATATTGCAGATATTTTCTATGGCAGTGCTCGTAATCGGTGATTCAGATAAGTTGATCAATAACGAGTTATCTCGTAGCTGTCAAGGAAACCCAGTTTGCCAACTACGAGAATTCTCGTAGATGGCAGCAAACGTGTTAACGCGTTTTACTTTCGCACCGAACTTTTGAAACACCTGTTATATATCTTTTTTTTTTTTTTTTTTTTGAAAACTCTGATAGATATTTTACATTTAACATACATATATTTTTTTAGATTTTTCACTAACAGTACCAACGATAATTTTTATATGAAAAATAACAATTATGCATTAAAATAAAATTTTGAAATTTATTAAAAGTCATAATTTTGTATTGACCTCGTGCCAGGATTTAACAGTGGAAGAAATCGCAAAATATCGCTATCCTTTTTAGGTGCGTTCGTAATTATATAAATACGTAGCACCTATAGTCGTCGTTCAGTCCGTCCGTCTGTCCGTCCGTCTGTCCGCATGTAACAGAGCAAAAACTACCCAACCGAATAGTCTGAAATTTCAAATATATGATTGTTGCAAAATTTTGTCGAGCCATTTCAAATTTTATGAAAATCGGATGTATAGTTTAATTACAGGGACAGTCAAAAGTTTTTCTTTACATTACGGCCAATGGGGAAAATTATTGCAAGTGCATTTTAATGATATTAGAGCCGTCCGAATGATCTGAAATTTTAAAAATATAATTGTTGCAAAATTTTGTTGAGCCATTTCAAATTTTAGGAAAATCGGATGTATAGTTTAATTACAGGGACAGTCAAAAGTTTTTCTTTACATTACGGCCAATGGGAAAAATTATTGCAAGTGCATTTTAATGATATTAGAGCCTTCCGAATGATCTGAAATTTTAAAGATATAATTGTTGCAAAATTTTGTCGAGCCATTTCAAATTTTAGGAAAATCGGATTTATAGTTTAATTACAGGGACAGTCAAAAGTTTTTCTTTACATTACGGCCAATGGGAAAAATTATTGCAAGTGCATTTTAATGATATTACAGTCTTCCGAATGGTCTGAAATTTTAAAGATATAGTTGTTGCAAAATTTTGTTGAGCTATTTCAAATTTTAGGAAAATCGGATGTATAGTTTAATTACAAGGGCAGTCAAAAGTGTTCCGTTACATTACGGGAATGGGAAAAAATTATTGGAAGTGCATTTTAATGATGTATCAGACTATGCACTTTATGAAGTGCAAAAAATTATACATTCAGTACAATATGGGGTGCAAAAAATAATTATAAAACTAGTTATAGTACGAACGCACCTCATTTGCCACGTTTGACGAGCAATTTCCAACTTATTTATTCTGATAATTTCAGTGGTTTAAGCGTGGTTCGATTGCCTGTCTTAACCCTTTGTAACTCAACAACCCCGATTTGAAAAATTCTTACACAGATATTAAAATGCATCATTTTAATCATGGAAAAAATAATAAAAAAAATTCAGAACAGAAAAATAAAATTTTATTTGGAAAAATGGGTTTGTTGCATATCTGCAACATCTTGCCAAATGGCACAAAAACTGAAAATGTTTAAAACTTTAATTTGCACAAAAATTTTTAAAACAGTTGTTAGTTTTGTTGTTGCAAAGTCCCACACCACATTTCTCACAAACAGTTCGATTAAAGTTTTTACAATCAGGGTATTTACAACGTATTCTTTTTCCTGCCCAATATGGCCAGTGCCCAATTTCGCCTAGGCGCACTTGTTTTGGTGGAATATGTTGAGTAGGCGCTCTTATGCTTTTTCTGTTGAATTCTATTTTCTACGAGAGCTTTCCCTTTATTGCTAACTTTGGACTTGAAGTTAATTTTACAGAGGGGGGGGGGGCGGAGATCCCTAACTTACCCTATAGCAATTAAATAATATAAAAACAGGCTAATGTTTCCCCTTTTCAAAAATTATGCTCTTCTGAAAGAAATGCAACTTAAATAACCATTCGAAGATATTTTCGATGCTCTTTCGATATTTAAAAAAAAAATCCATACAAGGAAAGATATGGTTTACGTTTATCTTATACATATTATAAATTTCCTTGCTCGAAAATGGTCTCTAAATAAAGAATTTAAACTCACCTTTGAAAACAATATTCTTGTAGACGTCTGGAGACTTTTTTAACTCCTGTATTTCAACCCTTACTTCAGCAAAAATCACGTGTAGCTGATCAAACGATAAATCAAATTTTGGCGCGAAAAAAGAAAAAAAAAAAAAAAAAATCAGTATCGACATTTGTTGCGGATTTAATGAAATAATTATGTTAATAGTAGTGTAGTAGAATAACAACAATCAACAAAATCGTCTTTTGAAATTTACTGTTGAAATAACAATGACGTTTTGGGTATGTTGCGGATCTGGAACATGGTGATACAAAGGGTTAAATTTGTGTTTATTTATATTTTATTACTTTATTTATGGATTGATAAAGTTTTAATTTCGGTATGGAATATAAGCCGGAAATAAATGCTGAACTATTTTATTTATTCATTTTAGTGCAAACAGGTTTATCTTTTACACTAGATTAACATCAACACAATTATTCCAATTGGTAAACAAATCATATTAGATGTAAATTTCCAACTGGGCGAAAAATGTCCGGACCAGGATTCGAACCCGGGACCTCCCTGGCTGAAGCCGCCAGTGCTCTGCTATCTGAGCTATCCCGGACGATTCTGGTCGAACTTTTTCACCCAGCTAACCTTGAGGATTACAGCATCTGGTCTGAAACCTGGTTCAGCTCAACAGAATAAATCTCAGGTAATGGAACTCCAGAAATCGCTGGATACGAAATTACACTAGATTAACATCAACACAATTATTCCAATTGGTAAACAAATCATATTAGATGTAAATTTCCAACTGGGCGAAAAATGTCCGGACCAGATAGCAGAGCACTGGCGGCTTCAGCCAGGGAGGTCCCGGGTTCGAATCCTGGTCCGGACATTTTTCGCCCAGTTGGAAATTTACATCTAATAGGTTTATCTTTTGTAATCGTCTGCCTGCAAGTGCCAGAGATATAGATTTCAAAAAATCATGCTTGAGAATTATTTTTTAAAACAATAAAATTCAATAAATTGCGATATAGTTTTCAAACAAATTTGCATTTGAAAGTACATTTTCTGCTCTTTTTGGCGTTGTAAAGATTGAAAATGTGCGGCATTTAAAAATTTTAAATATTGCAATAAAATATAATAAAAGTTAAATTTAATCGTCAGCTGTTGCCATTCGTAAAATGACGTCAGTGTTACGCACAGACACGTTTGTCCTTTATAATATAGATATGGAAAACATTATCCCATTTCATACTTTCTAAACAAAAACACTTGCTGATTTTATGCGTTTATGAGTACAAAAGAATTCAAGAATGAGTGTGAAAGTATAGTCAGTTTGGATATTTCAAATGAAAATCAAATTTCAAATTATTTTTTATTTTTGCTTAAAAAGCGCAAAGGCCAACCTAGTGAAAAAGATTCCATGCCGGGACTCGAACCCGGTCCGTCAGTATAGCGCACTGACGTTCTACCGACTAAACCACATGGAACGATACCTACCCTGGAACTTCTCACTATTATAGGTTGGCAAGGCTACAAACGCAGCACAAGTTGGAATATTTTCCGTGAGCCACCAACATGGGGCAAACACAGACACTTAATTAAATCCAGCATCGATTGAATCTATATTAATATTTGGAAATTTTTCCAGAGAGAAACATTTGCCTTGCATACAATATTTCAAATAAAAATCAAATTTCAATTTTTTTTTTCTTCTTAAAAGGCGCAAAGGCCAACCTAGTGAAAAAGATTCCATGCCGGGACTCGAACCCGGACCATCAGTATAGCGCACTGACGTTCTACCGACTAAACCACATGGAACGATACCCAACCTGGAACCTGTCACTATTATAGGACTTGTGTCTGTGTTTGCCCCATGTTTGTGGCTCACGAAAATATTCCATTTTGTGCTGCGTTTGTAGCCTTTCCAACCTGTAATAGTGAGAGGTTCCATGCTGGGTATCGTTCCATGTGGTTTAGTCGGTAGAATATCAGTGTGCTATACTGATGGCCCGGGTTCGAGTTCCAGCATGGAATCTTTTTCACTAGGTTGGCCTTTGCACCTTTTAAGCAAAACAAAAAAAAAAAATAATTTGAAATTTGATTTTCTTTTAAAATATTGTTTGCAAGGCGAATGTTTCTCTCTGGGAAAATTTCCAAATATAAATAAGTCAGTTTGGATTTGAGAATAGCCTTAAGTGTATTACTGTATAACTTCTGAGGGGAAAGTTTTTATAATTACCGAAATTTGAGAAATATTATTTATTCGACATCATTCAAAGAACTTTAAGACGTAGATTTAGAAAGGATTTTCCATTTTAACAACTACATTAGAATTTAATATGCATAGTTCAGGACAATAGAAGTTCGAATGAAGTGTCTCCTGCCGTGGTCGATAACGTCCCCTGACATTTATCCGTGAGACTTTTCGAAAGGTAATATGAAAGGTCAGATTTGAGTACCACCAGCTAATATGGATCGCAATAAAGCATTGTTTGAACTTTTATCATGTATTTCGACAGAAAATGTGCGTTTAAATATTGATTGAAAGTATTCTTTTCAAAAAAATGAATCCAAAGGCGTATTTACGATGCATGAAGAGTTGTATAGTAAAGTAGCTAAACCAGATAATCATTTATTTTAGTTTTTTTTTTTTTTTTTTTTTTTTTTTTTTTTTTTTTTTAGTTTTGGGTCCTAAATAAGGTGGAATTAAGTAAAATTTTGATTAGTTTTTTTTTTTTTTTCCATTATACATAGTATAGGATAAATCTTGTAATCGTTTTAAAAATCGAAAAAAAAATTGATGGATTTATATGTTTCAGACACTGGAGATACCGAAAAACATATTTTTAGAAAAAAAAAAACGCCGTCCATCTGTCAGTGTGTGTGTCTGTAAACGCTCTATCTCCCGAACAAATTGAGATAGAGACTTGTAATTTGGTGTGCACTGAGTATGTAATGATAAGAATAAACCTATTGAATTTCAGTAACCTCGATTATCCGGAAATATTTTTTCGGACTCTCGAAATATTCGTTTATTGATCAAATACCATGTCTCTGAACAACAACTTAAATAGCAATATAAAACATTTAAAATTTCTAAGATTTTTACTTATTTATTTTTAAGTTTAAATGTTAAAGTTGTATAGTTGTAAAAGGACTGCTGTAATACGAGATTTAAAATAAAAAATGGTTTCTAATATCTACGCTGTTTATTTATTGATCAAATACCATGTCTCTGAACAACAACTTAAACAGCAATGAAAAACTTTTAAAATTTCTAAGATATTTATTTATTTATTTTTAAATATAAATATTAGTTATTTGTAAAAGTGCTGCTGTAATACGACATTTAAAATAAAAAATAGTTTCTAAAATCTACACTGCTTATTTATTGATCTAATCAAATACCATGTCTCTGTAAAACAACTTAAATAGCAATATAAAAACCTTAAAATGCTTGTGTTTTTTTATTATTATTATTATTATTATATAAATAGATATTATATACAGTGTGACTTCAAAAATCCGGCAACTTCAAAAATCCAGCACAAAAACCATCTTTTTGCTACCTTTTTCTTTTACACTTTCAAGTTATGGGAGAAGAAAATAGCAATTCTTTATGAATTAAAAACTTCAAGATTGAAAATAAAAATGCAAAATATGAATAATTGACTTTTTTTTTTACATTTGTCAGAGACGATTTTTTTCTGAACAAATTTTCTCAGAGCTGCACTGTTGCTTAGCAACGGGAACAACTTTGGTAAATGCATAAATTTGACTGGAGTATCAATGTATGCTTTAGAGAAACAAGACTGTATTTCCGAAATAGACATTCTTCATTTGTATAAAATACAAATAAATAAATAAATAAAAACTTGTTAAAGGACAGCCAAAAAAAATTGAAGCAAACAAAGTTGACATCGATGTTTCCGAAATTATAACAGAAGAAATAATTTCACTCCTTATTAGAATTTTTTTTCTTTCTGTAACATAGAAAATATCATATAAAATGAGTTTACTTTTCTCTTTTTCTCACACAATTATCACTTAATAATGAATTAAATTATTACTAAAGGCACCATTAAGTATACAGTACTATTTTTCATATTCATAGTTACTATTTTTGATATTGCTTCAAAAATCCGGAATTTTCAAAAATCCGGCATAGTCTCGGTCCCGATTAAGCCGGATTTTGAAGTTATACTGCATTTGTAAAAGTGCTGCTGTAATGCGAGATTTAAAATAAAAAAAATATTTCCTAATATGAACACTGTTTATTTACACTGTTTTTTTTTTTATTCATTTATAGATGAAGACAAAGCTCAAGACGCAGATAAAAATGATGATGACATTATGGGTCCTAGACCAATGCTTCCATACTCTTCCATGTTTATTTGCTCTCCAACCAATCCGTAAGAAATTGTGCTGTCTATTTTTTAAGGGGGGTTTCTTTTCTGTCTTTTGTGAAAGATATTTTAAAATTAATGATACAAAAAAAATGCACTGCTGCAATTGATGCAATTTCATGATTAAAACGTACGGTGCTTTCTCTCTCTTTCACTTTTATAAATTACTTACAAGGACGGTTTCCATACGGGCATACTCCGAAAAATCTGAAAAAATTATAGAATGTTCTTCTCATGAGGATAGATATGTTTCTAAAAAAATTTCGTCGGAAACTCGATCGAGTGCCTGTAAAAAAATTATGAAAATTTCGTTATTTGGCGATTTATACCGGTTGGCGATGGAATAAAACTTCAAAAAGTACTTTTTTTATGACAAATACTCTTTACGGT
Organism: Maratus speciosus; assembly: GCA_963932465.1. NCBI lineage: Eukaryota > Metazoa > Arthropoda > Arachnida > Araneae > Salticidae > Maratus > Maratus speciosus. Next base: position 548,972,125 of record OZ010794.1, read on the forward strand.
AAAAATGCTTCATGTTGAACTTGTTTAAATTTAATTTAAATAACTTTAGTTTGGTCAGTTTTAGTTTTAAACTATAGTTTTGTCATATATATATTTATAACGAAAGTTAACTGTGAAATTTTATGAATTAAAACAAAATTAAAATTAATTAAAATTGTTTCAATCTCAAAATTAAGTCGAATTGATTATTGTCGATTCAATTTTGTTGCTATGGAAACAAAAAATTCATCTGGCCTTTATTTTGGAATACACTTAAATACATGAAATTATATTTTTCAATATGAAAATATTTTTTATATATGAAATTATTTTTACAGTGATAAACTTAAATAACGGCAGTAACAAGCAACATAAATATGTAATACAAAAAAATATATGTATTAAACTCTTTCATTGTTTAAGTTTAAATTCATTAAATACTATTTACACGCATTCTAAAAATCAATTAACAAGCAATTTTCAGGTGCATTAAAATCGTTTGCTTTTGGCGAGGGAAAGTGCTGCTCGTCGAATCGCGTGACGCTTTCGTCTTTTCGCGCCAAATACTCGAAAGTATTCTTTTTTTATTTTACAGACTTTCTACTGTAATTCCGCCGCTAAATTTGACTGATTCTTTATTACATACATAAGTAGTTTAATTAGTATTTTTTTTTTTTTTAATATTCTGAGTATGCCCAGTAAGTAGACCTTCCTTGTTAGAAATAGATGACTAAAATAATTCAGATTCTGAGATTTTGTCTGACTAACATTAAACTGCTCTTTTCAACCTAAAATTACTAACTTGATAAAATTATATATTTTCTTTCTGTATATTATATATTTGTATATTATTTGTATATTATATCTGAACACTGAAAAAAATAGATACTCGAAATTGAGTAAAAAGTACTCGATTTTAAATACGTCACATACTCAAAATAGCTCCGATCCAAATGTACTCAAAATTGAGAAACACATGTACTCATTTTTGATTCCATGGTTGTGTTTAAATAGGAATCGTTATGTACTGCCCCCCTAAACCTAAAAATTAAATTAAAAATGTACTGACATTTATATCCCGTTCAAAGTTATTAACAAGAAACGTTTAATTGATTATTTATTAAGAAAAATAGCAAAATTATTAACAAGATACCCAAATTGAATATTTTTATGACAAGAGCATTATTTACAAGCACTTTTAAATTATTTTAAAATACTATGCATAATTTAATATTTACATTAATAAACATCATTTATGCCGCCATAAATGAAATAAACCATTACAGGGCACTAAATTATCGTTTTGTTTGAGTTTGATAACATGTGATATTTCAAAATTGAAAAAACTTTGGTTCATTTTTGATCCAAAAATACTCAATTCGAAATGAGTACATCGATTTACTCATTTTTGAGAACTTCATTTTTTTAGTGAATATATTTGAATCTTTTCTTATTTCAATATTTTTAATTATATTTTTGATAAAATGCTTCTCAATAAATACATTTTTTTTTATTCTTCTTTGTAAAGAGGCATTTAAATTCAATATTTAAATTTAAAAAATTGAGTTTGTTTTAAATTTCACAGTTGTAAAAAGCCTAAAGTTCTAATTTTATCTTTCTTTTACGTTCATACATCATAACTAATGGGAATAAGATTTTTTTGCCCAAATTGGGTATTTACCCACAAATATATATACCCGAGTATTTTATATCACTGGCCATAAGTACATAAAGTTTAAAAAAAAATATTTTGATCAAATTTACTATTAAGGACTGTTTATTCACAATTACGTAATTTTTCCTCACGCTCAATTAAATTTAGAGAATAAATCTGTTTTGCATTGGTAATGCCATAAATGCACAAAATATTTAACCGGTAAAAAGATAAAATATATTTTGGTCAAATTCATTGGTATAGCATGTTTGTTCGCAGTTACATAATCTCCCACACACACACATCAATGCCAACTCAATACATTTAAAGAATAAATCTGTTTTACATTGGTAATGTCCTAAGTACGTCTTATACTAAAATATAACCTGCATTCTATAAGTGCATAACGCTGCATTAATTCCTGTAACTAAGTTATTTTCCAAAGAATATTGCAATACAAAAGGATAATTTTCATATAATATGCAGTTGATTCTTGTATTTAACAGAACTATTTATGATTTTTATGATGTAATTAAATGATTTAACAGCATTTTCTTTTTAAAATATATATAAAAAAAATTGCAAGTATTAAAAAGCGAATTTTTAATTTGAATTTTTCATTATAATTTATGCATTCTTTAAATAATATTATGTTTCTTCATAATTTAGAGGCATTGTGTTAGGGTGCAGATGACATTGTTTCAAATTTTCAATTTTGTAGTTGAAATATATAACAGACTCGGAACATTTCCCAAAAATAATTAATTTATATAGTTTCACAATATACAAACCTCTAAACAGAGCTTTTAAGTCGTAAACAAACAATAACATTTGTATACATCTAAATCTTTTTAATAACTTTTTTAATGCATTTTTTACAAATTTAGACAAAAAATTTTTTAAAGCTTTATAATGTTTTCTTTATTTTCATATATCACTTATTATAATAGTACTAGTACAAAACCCCCGTCAAAAATGACGGAATGTGAATGATAAATCTTCAAAACGATATTTAAAAAAAATATTTTTCTCACAAGAAACAAGTAATATAAAAATTTTATTTTTAAAGTCAATTCCTACTTAGTTCATCAAAGAAAAATTGAATATGATCCCTTAAGCTAATGTTAGTTTTTGTTGCATTAAAATATCTCAATTTGTTGATTTTCTATAAGCAAGTAGGTTTACAATGGAAGTCTATGCATAGACTATGCAAATTCCCATGGGAATTTGGCGAAATATTAGCAATATCGCCAAGTTGGCATCACTTTTGGCGACTTTTGGCCAAATTTGGCGATATATTGCCAAGTTGGTGACAAACTTGGCGGTATTTGGCGACAGAACAGGGTCCCCCCTATGGTAACCTCCCCCCCCCCCACCCTTTTAGATATGAAGATGCATTAAATGCTGTTGATTAACCAATGGCTGCCATTTTGTCTCCCATATAAAACTAAAATTAATTAATTAAAATTTAATTAATGAATTAATATTTGAAAAATCTTTATTAATATCAATTGTCATCCAGTACAAGTTTTAAAAAAATTATTTCAACTTGATAGGATGAATAATAAGTATTTTATTAACGATTGAAAATTTGAGCAAGATATATAAATAAATAAATATACGGAGAGTGTGAACTAATGGTAGGAATTTAAAAAAAAGGGGGGGGGGGGCTGATGCATTTTGTTAATCAAAAAGTATTATCCTTTGATTTTTTATCATTAGAACAAAGGTATTATGTAAAATACAGTTTAAAATCCTATTTTAAATATTGCAGCATGGAATAGGAAAAGATCAAAATTGCACTGCATTTGTAACATATCTATATATATATGTGTGTGTGTAAATATATATATATACATATATGCATACACATATATATATATGCATACACAGACATATATATATACAAAATTAGTTTCTGAATAGTAAAATAATTTGTAAGTCACAAAATTAATATAGGGAACAGAATAATATATAAAAATGACTTTCTACTCAGTAATATGAATATATAGAATATTTTATGAAAATTTTTATAGAATTTAGCGTAACTTCTTTTATACTATATATTATAGAAAAAATTACGCTTAATTCTATAAAACGTTTTATAAAATATTTTACATATTCATATTACTGAGTAGAATGTTATTTTTATATATTATTCTTTACCCTATGTTAATTTTGTGACTTACAAATCATTTTACTACTCAGAAACTAATTTTGAATTATTCTGTAATACGCTAAACAGAAAAATTTTAAAGTAAATTATTTGCGTTAATATGAAATTTTTTATCGAAATTCAAATCAACTTACTATGTTAAAATTCATAATTTTACTCTGTTGTACATTCTTTATGTTTCAATTCCAATGAGAGTTGATAAGGAATATTAATTTTACTTGAAATGCTTTCAAATCTGATAAAATTCATTTTAAAAAAAGTACGATTACAACAGAAAGTTTCTTTGTTTATATTAATTGATGATAGATGGTGTCAAAAGAATTAGCCAGAAACATAAACTCCTGATTTATAATAGATAGTTATCTGTTATTTTCAATTTAGAACTTAATTGGATAGTTTTTGAAGGTTTTAAACATAGGTAAAATATTTAAAGGTTTTAATATGCTTTTACAAATATTTTAAGAGCAGCATCGACGTTAACCGGTATTTTTTTATATATATAAATCGTTCAAAGAATCATTCTTTTGTTCGTAGATTTGCTGGAATTTGATTCTGAATGGCAACAGTGTCGTCTGTTTAGATCTGGTTTCTATATTTATAATAGCTTAATTTTCATTTAGAACTTAATACATTGTAAATGGATATGATATATATGTTTTATGTGAAAATATGCTGAACAGACATGATTTCAAGTAGAAGAAATTATCATTTACCTGTCATATGTTAGCATATGTTTTTCATTAGGCCTAACATATTCGTTTAGCTACGGTCGATTCGTAGACCAGAGTGGTTCTCTCCGGCATGGTTACCTACACTTTCCTGCCGTAGAGTAAATAGAAAGAATAGAGATGAAGAGTGGTAGCTGGAGGTGACGCCAAAAATGTAACCCTAAAATCCGTCCGCTACGTTCGACCCAAACACAATCACGTGCTTTCGCAAAAAAAAAAAAAAAAAAAAAAAAAAAAAAGAAAGAAAGAAAGAAAAGAAAACTTCTAGTAATACAGTTTTTAATTCAATATACAATAAAATTCTACTTTAGAATGCTTAAATATAAGCAGATCATTTCCATTTAGAGAAAAAAATGCACGGGAGATGTCAAAGAATTCGGTCTTTGCTCCACGTGCTTGTTTTGTTTGGGGCGAATGAGTGGCATTTAGATTTGAGCGATAACGCGATCATATTACAAACCGTTCTTACGGCGTACTGCCTCCCCATCTATGTCTTTCCTCCATGCTTTTCTGCACTCGGATTTTATTATAAGTAGATGTGTACTAATTTTGAAATTATATATTTTTTTTATCCGTTCATTCATTTATGCTAATTTTATGTATTTTGAAAACCTTACTTGCTGATTCTTATCCTTCCTTTTTCTTCTATATTACAGCATCCGATGTGCAGCACATTACGTTGTAAATATGCGATATTTTGACCTTTTCATTATGATCATCATTTCCTTAAGTAGCATATCATTAGCAGCAGAAGATCCAGTCCTTGAAGATTCAGAGTGGAATAGAATTTTAAACTACTTTGATTATGCATTCACTGGTGTGTTTACGGTGGAAATGGTTTTAAAGGTAAGACTTACACGTTGTTATTATACACTCATTAGAAGGGACTGCAGAGCAAAATCGAAAACCTTATACTAGATCGATACCATATAGTAGATCAGGCAGGTTTTTAACCCTGATAGTGATATGATATGCTTGAATGTACTAGGTTTTTAAATGTAAATAAAAAAACACCTTTAAGTAATTTGAATACTGTTTATGTTTACAAATTTTAAAACTTTAGTTTCAATGACTGTAATTTAAGATTTTATTATTTAAGGTAATTGCACCTATAGTGGACCACATACCAGTAGTGGGCCACTAATTTTTAAAGTTTAAAAACAAGCCCATAATGCATTTCTGAAAAACGACTGAAATAAATCTGATTGACTAACATCCTCAAATGTTAACTTTCCACAAACTGTTTGGAATAATTGTTTTTTTCCTGCTGCAACATTTGTTTATTTTCTAGAGTGTTTTCAAAAGCAGATTTTTTTCGCAAACTCTTAGAATACACATACATTTTAACGTCTGAATTAAAATCTTTAAATTAATTTACATAAATTAGACAGACTTGACTACAATTAAATTTAAAAATATAAAAATATATAAAAACATTTAATTAAAAACTAAAAATATATACAAAAGACATTTCGCTGTGCAAACGCACAGCCTCATCAGTACACATATCAACTACAGCAGAATATCGAAACATGTCCTGGACTCGGTTAAAATCAAAATTAAAGCTAATCATTTAAAAACAAAAAATATTCCATCGGGATTGCACCGGATTCGTTGAGTGTATAAGGGTATAATTTTGTAAACCAGCTCTCCATGAACAATCTATAATGATAAGTGTTACAATTTCTTTTCAAAATTAAAGAATTTTCGGAGGCTGGGGTGTGGTCCGTTTCAAATGCATGTTGTCCAATTTAGAGTTCAATCTTCCATTTTTAAAGGCGCGACATGTTCTTTAAGTCTGATATCAAACGATCTGCTAGTTTCACCTATATAAACGTTATCACAGTTACTGTATATGATACTGATGAGGCTGTGCGTTTGCACAGCGAAACGTCTTTTGTATATATTTTTAGTTTTAAATTAAATGCTTTTATATATTTTTATATTTAATTGTAGTCAAGTCTGTCTAATGTATGCAAATTAATTTAAACTCTTAGAATTTCATTAAGAGATAAGTTTTTATTTAAAACATTGTTTCTTTAATATTACGTTTTATTTTAACCCACATTGGAACACACCAATTAAATATTTTTGAAAAAATTTAAAACTTCAATAATGACATTAATATGGTGTAATTAAGTAGATACTAGCAAAATTTTGAAAAAAAGTTTTTAATTTTTTAAGTAACTAGTTGTCCTATAAACAGAACATATTAGTAGGACACATAGTAAGGATATGTAAAATGCATACATAAAATAATTTTATGACCAAATATTTTATTTTACTTTAAAAATACTGTTTATGTTGTACAAAAATAAACTGTAATTTCTCCAATAAAAACATAATAATAACGGTAAAATTCTAGATTATAAGATCACAATTCTTAAAAAAAAATTTAAATAGATTTTTTTCAATTAAATTTTAATTGGTTACTTGTTATTTTTGTTTTTATGTTATACTTTTATGTATTTTAAAGGCGTCATAACAAAATGCATCCAAGAAATCCCCACAAATTTCATTTAAAAAAATGTTTTATTAGCTGTCCTATTTATAGGACAGCGGTCCAATATGGGTTAAATGAAGCTACTGTTGATAGATTGTAAATATTACATTGTAAATAATTTGTCGAAAAAGCCGAAAACTTAAAGATTCATGCATCAGAAATTGACTAGGCCCGCTACTGGAGCATAGAGGAAGGTAACATTTTTTATTTTTACATTTTTTCGATGAATATATTTTGAAACTTTGAATGTTTATTCTGATACATGAAGGCTAGGACTAGGCTAAATATATATACCGGATGTCCCAAAAATGACTGATGGATTTTAAAATTCAATAACTTGCAAACGGTGACAGATATTAAAACAATTCTTGCCGGAGGGTTATGTATGATGTCAGGAGCTTTTTACTGTGATTCCTGATTTTAGTTCGAATTTCAAACAACAGATTGCGCTGCGAGAAATAAGTGTTAATTTTGACCCGATTCTTAGTACTTCGGGATCCATTCAAAACATTTTAATCTCCTTTTTTTCGCATGAGAGAAGAGAAAGGCAGAAAAAGCGAGCCTGGATTTAGCTCCAATTGCTTGTAGCGCGATCTATCGCTGCTATTTGTAACTAAAACTGAGAATCGCAGCATAAAAACTCCTAACATCTTACATAATCCTCCTGCAAAAAAAATTTTATAGCTGTCACCGTTTGCAAGTTATTGAAATTTAAAATCCATCACTCATTTTTGGGACACCCGGTATATATACCTTTTGGAATTCACTAACATTTTAATAATAATTTGTTAAATGTCCTTAAGTGGCCCACTACTGGTGCGTTTATCTTATATTACCAATTTATTATCAGACATTATCACATTTGGCTTTTTGACGATGACTACCTGCATTATTTCCATTGGTATGCGCATTGTTTCCATTGTTTTTTGGGGGTTTTTTTTTATGACGCAACAACGGAAATAATGCAGGTAGTCATCTGCAAAAAGCCATATATGTAATAGCATCTGATAATAAATTGGTAATATAAATAATAAAATTTCTTTTAATATATTATTATTTGATCACATTTTTATTAATAAATGATTATTTATAAAAATCGAGTCCTTGGGTAAAAGGGCATAGATATTCCTTGCAGTGCAGTTTTCTTTAAACCGCTGCGAAATGTTAGGGTTGGCAAATATTTTCGAAATAGTAGATGCAGAAAATCACTCTAATTTGGTTGAACCCAGAGCCGGCAGAATTATGGGGCAAACGGAGCTGCTGCCCGGGGCCACGTGCCAACTGGGCTCTTGTTACGGGTCCCGAAGCTCTCGAAAAAATGTTTTCTCTGTATAAAATAATATATATATATATATATATATATATATGATGATGATGATGATTATCTGTTTCAAAGAATTTTTTATAAAGGTTAATACTTCATTTTTAATTTACATAAAAATTTATTTATAATTTGTATGTTCGCAATTGTTGATGATAATTTGTATTGGTTTATAAGGGTTACATATATATATATATATATGTATGTACCGGGTGTCCCAAAAAGGACTGACTGATTTTAAAATTCAATAACTTGGAAACGGTGACAGATATTTAAAAAATTTTTGCAGGAGGTTTATGCATAAGGTCAAAAGTTTTATTACAGTGATTTTCGATTTTAGTTCGAATTACAAACAATAGATGGCGCTGTAAGCAATAGTCGCTAAATACAGGCTCGATTTCTAGTCCTCTCTGTTGTTCCATGCTGAAAAAGGAGATGGAAATGTATTATCCGGGCCACGAAGTACCAAAAATCGAGCCTGAATTCAGCGTCTATTGATCGCAGCGCCATCTATTGTTTGTAATTCGAACTAAAATTGAAAATCACTGTAAAAAAACTTTTGACCTTATGCATAACCCTCCTGCAAGAATTTTTTAAATATCTGTCACCGTTTGCAAGTTATTGAATTTTAAAATCAGTCAGTCCTTTTTGGGACACCCGGTATATATAAAACCATTAAAAACTATTGCAAAATACCAACAAAAATTGTGAAAGTATAAATAATAAAGAAATTTATTCATGGACAATAAAACTGATCCCCTTAACATTTGCAACATGGATTTTAAAAACATAGTAAAAACATGATAAAAGGAATAATACTAATTTGTAGAACTAAGGCAGATTAATCAAGTCCTAAATACCTTGATTACCAAAAATAAAGTGCGTGGTTTCATCTTCGTATTAGCCATAAAAAAGCTGAAGAATACGAATTTAGGACTACCATACACATTAAATCCAGAAATAAAATGTTGGAACACAAATAAGTTAAAATAAATTATGGTTAAAATGGATTAAAAAAGAAAAAACATACAGTCGAACCCGGTTAAGACTCTCACGGTTAATACGCTATCCCGATTAATATGCGGATTTTTTCCGATCCTTTGAACATCGCCCATAAGGCTAATGTAAAAATATTACGTTTAATAGGCGATCCCGTTTAATACGTGAGACGTTTTCAGTCCTTTGAGGAAAATATCACGCTAAAGAACCGAATTCACTGATATGCGAATTCCTTCTCTCTTCTCGTATGTTGCCAATTTAGCGGATTTTATTTATTCAGATTTTTTTAAACTATTTCCGAATACTGTTATTTGGGGCATTCTCACAATCTTTTGACTTTTGGGAATAAAAATCTGATCAAATGAAACTTGCTAAAAGAACATTTTAATCTGATAGACGAATGTCTTAATGATTCAAAATAAAGAAAAAATGGTCAGCAGTGAAAAAATGTTTATTTAACTGAGGTTTATATTAAACCTGCGAGTTTAATTTTCCTTACCATTTTACCATTAAAACTTTTTATTTTCTTCTAAATTTTTACTTATAATGAATTTGCGAAGTACCCACAGGACATTCAAATAAGAAATAATAACAATGAAGTATTTTTAGTACAAAATTTTGGTATAATATTGTCTTAAAGGGATTTTAAAGAAGGTAAAAAAGGGGGACGGTATAGGAAAAAAGGGACGAAATGGAAAAAAAGGGGGACGGTAAGGAAATTACCCCTATTTTAGGCAAATCATGTTAAGACTAACAAGGGAACCACTTTTGCTGCTGCTCGCACCTAGCATTGAGACCTGGTGCACTTTAAAGCCCTATATTACGAAGTTTGAGAATCGATAAAAAAATTTTGTTAAAATAATACTTCTTGATTTTACAGCAGTATAACTTTCTGAAAATGCAATTTTTTCGAGACCACTTATTGGACTATTAACATGGAAGTATTTTTAAAGAAAAGCATTAAAAAATAAAAATTAGTTAATAATAAGTATAAAATATTGAAAAAGTTCAAAAATTCAAACAAAAACCCACGAATTTGATTTTGAAAATTTGCAACATTATATTCACCTTTTTGGCGGGGAAAAGGTTGAAGCTTTTTTTTCACACGTAGACCTTCCCGCCAACCCTAGCCAAATGTCATAGCTGTTTGTATGTGTGAGGAGAAGAACTTCAATAGAAATTGTAATGTCCGACCTAATTAGACACAGTAATTTTTCTAAATTGTGTAAAAATATTAATTTACTTTACGATTATTTTTACCAAAGGACCATTTAATACAGCAACATTTCATTTTAAACATTCGAAACATTATTCCACTTGATTTCAAAAGAAAACAATTTGCTTATTTTGTATTTCATTAAAAAATAGTTTTCAGTGATCTTGAAAGCTTTTATAGAAATATATTTACTATTTATATATTTATCGTCTGCATAGAAAAAAAAGAAAAAAACAAATTCTTGTTTTTTATGATATCAATTATTAACAAACAAATTACAATTTGATATAATTCTAATACGTACTGTACATTCACTCCCAGGATAAAGCGGGCGGAAAAATTGTAGCGCCCTATTTGGCGACTAAAGTCACTTTTGGCGTGAAATAAACAAATAAAAATCTAATAATAAAAAATTAAAAGTATAAAAAAGTACATAAAGTTTTATTTTAACAGAGAAATTTTATCGGTTCTCTAACTTTTGTGTGTAGGGCTACAAAATGCACCAGGTCTCGATGCTAGGTGCGAGCAGCACCAAAAGTGGTTCCCTTGTGAGTGGTAGCCACAATGTTCATTGATTTTTAGAAACAGTTATTTACATTGGATGAAATTTTTCAAAAAAATTAATTTACCTCTAAAAGTGCAGGAATAAACCTTGGGGATGGTAAGACTGCCAATAAAGCCACGATGCTTGAAATCGATATTTAAATGCTGATTTAAATTCTGCAGTAAATTTCCTGTCAAAGAATTTCAGACATTATTTCTCTAGCATACTTCTGCATGAGAAAAAACTTGAAAAAAATTTTGTGGCTGCATCTGAAGTGATTTTCTGTATAATTTTAGAAGAGGGATGGTAAGGAATCTAAAACCCAGGGACAGAGTTTAAAAAGTAATAGCAACCCTAAAAATGTGTGCAGGTTAATTTTTTGCTACATATTTATATAAAACAATAGTTCCAGTTTCGGAAAAAAAATACATCGAATTATTTTTATTGAAACAATTTTATACAGATAGCTCCAAACTTAAAAATCAGCATCAGGGACATGGGACGGTATAGGAGTTTTATTGGTATTTGAACCCCCAACATCGTCCAAAACTTATTTATCTCGTTAATATTGTTATGCAATCTTACAATGAGATGTTCCCCAGTATATGAAATTAAAAAAAAAAAAACACAAGAACATGTATTAAAATAAAAATTATTATTCAGGGACATAAAAGTCAAAAGATTGTGAGAATGCCCCATTTACTTTATTTAATAATAGATTTACTAAGGCTAAAGTTACTAATCGTGAATTGATATTTGGGATATATGAATAAAACAAAAAACAGCTAAATTAGCAAAACAGCAATTCTTTGACACCGCCTCATAACATTCTTTGTTTCTCGCTTCGTATATGTTTTTACTGTAGTAGAGAGATATAGACCAATTCAGGTTACTGGGATACATCATAATAACTTTTATGATTAGAGATGATTAGTTAGTTAGGTTAGTGAGGTTAGTGAGGTTTTAAATGTACATTACATCACTACTATGTTTTATAATGCAAATTATAGACAACAAAAAATGAAACTGGTAAAGATTAAACAAATATTACCGCCATTGTATAATTCTTTTATGTTTCCGTTACTTTTTGCTATGTTAACCATATAGCAATATTTTGTACACAAAAAATAATAAGGATAGTGTTTTCTTATATTAAAAAGAAGGACAGATTATAATGGTACTCATTATTACAAGTACTAAATATGATTTTAAGAACTGGGTTATGCTTCAAAGATTTAATATTTTTTTCTTTCTGCGAAAAAAGTTAGTCTAGTAAGAAAATTATTTTTGTTGTTTTATTTTTGGTTTAAACGTATTAATCGACAATAAAGCCACGTTGGAATCCATATTAATTTTCCGTTATTATTTCAGTTAGTTATATAAAAAAAAACAATGAGTTAAAAGTGGAATACAATTAAAATTTTAATCTTAAATATACGTAAAAGACACATTTTTCGATCGTAAACATGTCAATGAAATCGCTAAAGTTCATTTATACGATTAAATGTGTAAATAAGTCGAGTTCCTACAGCATTATTGAAATCACGTTTAATATGCGAATCCGCTTAATACGCGACTTTCGTCCACTTCCTTTGAAACGCCTCTTAATCGGGTTCGACTGTATTACCAATATGAAAGCCTTTGTTGCCTTGAATGATGCAGCAAAATAACAAGGGTAAGAGATTATTTGCACATGTTGTCAAAAAAGTTTTTTAAATGATGATAGACCAAGGATTAACAATATAAGTATAGTCAGGTACAAACATAAGTATATGGTGCCAGCACCCTCGATAGAACATTTAAAAGGATTTCTACTTTGTAATCTAAGGAATCAATAAAATGCTGCCATCTGTAGTATTTATTATTAGTAAAATATATTGTTTTAGAATAAAAACTAATATATAATTAAATACAGATTTATGTATACAATTTGCGTATTCATGAATCAATATCTATACTATCTCCTAATTATTTTGTCTTTAAGGAAAACATAGATTTTCTTTCAAAACTAGAAAGTGATCTTATTAAAATCTTTTAATTTTCTCTAAAAAGATCATACAAAATAAAACATACTAATAAAAGTGGGTTCTATTATGTTAGCCGGGAGCCAGTGATAAGTCACCAAGTATTGTTTCGTTTGACGTTGTTTGAATTCTAACATTTCCCCTCATTCATTTCGCACTGGTTTCCCGGCATTCATTTTGCACGGCATGATTGAAATGTTGTTGTGTCATTAGAATGTGTTTGTGTTATTGTGCTTCGTTTTATTATTATGAAAGTTTAAGATATGCCGAAAACTGAGCAAGAAGCTGTAAATTTTTGTACTACAAAACATGAAGAGTTGGAGATTAAACCATTTCAACATCAAGCAAAAGTACAATTTTAGAGATCTTGACAGTAGAATTTATACTCAAAAATTTAAAGGTTTTGGAGTAGCGCAAGATAGTATAATAAGAAGCATATAGAGTGGATCAAATATACAAGGATCATATAGAGTGTTATTTAGATGAGTTTATGTGGAGAAGGACAGCTGAAGATCCATTTTCACAGATTTTAAGTGACATAAAAAAAAAATGTTGGGGATCTTCAATAACGTGAGTTACTGTTTCATACTTTCATTATGAAATGAAATATTTGTATTTTATATTTTATTTTATTTAAATATTTCTGTTAATATATTTTAGGTATTTTTAAGTAAGTTTTCTAAGATATTATAGTACAGTATTGAAATAATGGGAAACAAATTTCGTGCATTTAAAGACTGCTGCACACCGAATTTCATGCATACAGTGATTTTGTTTTTGTTGTTATTGTTGGTTTAATTTGCGCGCAGCACTGATACATCTACGATGACCAGCTAACATAAAAGTACCTAAAAATGTGGTGCAAATGAAAATTTAAAAAAGTGTTTTTAATTACATTATTTTCCCCCTCAGTAATTCAGAATTACACGTTTCAGGTTGTAGATCAAGGTATTATCTTCCATCCAGGTTCTTATTGTAGAGATCCATGGAATATTTTGGATGCTATAGTTGTGATATGTGCTTTAGTGGCCTTTGCCTTCAGGTAATCAATCTTAAAATTTGATTCTGTAGTTCTGTTTCATTTTCTGTCTTTTGCTAGCATATGTAATAATATCTGATATATTGACAAACTTTAAAAATTCTACTATTTAGAGGATTTAAAATTTCATAAATTTGGTACCATCTAATTCTATTCTCTTAACCTTACTCCGTTTTTTTTTTTTTTTTTTTTTTTTTTTTCGCTAGCACATTCAATAATATCTGACATATTGACAAACTTTGAAAAATGTACTATTTAGGGGATTTCAAATTTCATGCTATTTTGTTACCATCTAATTCTTTTCTCTTAACCTTACTGCCTTCCCTTGCGGGTTTTGTATGTTTAAGAGTTATTTTCCAACACAAATTTATAAATATAAAAATAAATTTTCTAAGTAAAATTATATAGTTATTACGAGAGCTGTTTGTTTTTCAACCTCCGATGGGTCATAAAATAAAGACTAGTGTGAATAATAAAATTCTTTGATAGCCTGAAGTCAAGTACACGCATAGATACTTTTCGACATAGTCGTAGTGAAGATTGCGTCATTTCTCATACTGGTGGCCAAGTGGGAGCATACCCTCTTCAAAGAAAGTTGCCGCCAGCGTACTGAGATAGGTCTCCAAGGCGTCTTGAAGATGATTTTTGTTGAAATGAAAAGTGAAATGGAGTGCTGTCCACCCAGACCTATCCTCAGATCCCGAGAAAGGTTAAAACCACTCGTTGCTAGCCGAACTGATGGTCCAATAGCTTCTTTCACCGATCGAACACATTGCATCGAATCCCCTGCTCCCCCTCCCCCCCCCCCCAAAGATTCGAGAAAGAAGCTGTTGGGCCATCAGTTCGGCTGGCACCGAGTGATTGTCACCTCTTTCGAGATCTGAAGATAGGTCTGGCTGGACAGCATTCTATTTCACTTTTCATTCGAACAAAAATCTTCAAGACGCCTTGGAGACCTACATCAATACACTGGCGGCAACCTTCTTTGAAGAGGGTACACTCCCCCTCACCCACCATTATGACAAATGACTCAATCTTCACTGCGATTATGTCGGAAAGTTGCTTTCAGTGTACTTGACTCCAGGCTATCAAAGAATTTTATTATCCACACAAGTCTTTATTTTAGGGCCCATCGGAGGTTGGAAAAAAAAACAGCCCTCGTATAAAATAAAAACATGTCCGTAAGCAACACTGACGTCATAGCGACGATAGCAACACCCGACCGATAAATTTCGTTTTTATTGCGATTTTTTTACCTTCTAAACATCAGACACTGTTTTTGTTTTCGTTTTTAAATAGGAAAAAAAATTCTCTGAAATGCAAATTATTGTGTCGCGTATGCATACTTCAAAAAAAGACCTACATATTTTTAAAGAAGACACAAAGAAGTCCACAGTGGAACAAATGGGACTTTGTTGCTAAAAAGATCATTGATTTAGCATCCAATTTTCTCTTGTATTTCTCGTTCTTTTTTTTTTTTTTTTTTTTTTTTGTTCTGATTGACTCTTGATTTTCTTTTTTCAGTGGAAGTAGTACAGGCCAAAACCTTAGTACTATCAAATCTTTACGAGTGCTGAGAGTGCTTCGACCACTCAAAACCATCAAACGAGTGCCTAAATTGAAGGTATATCACTTTCTTCTCGATATAGATTAGTAACAATAATGTCTTTGACCATTCAAAGAGAAAATAATGTATTGGGTTTTTTATATACTTTGGATACTTCTAAAATTTCATTTTTTTCTTTAAAAAATTTTTCATTTTCATGTCCCCAGTGAATGAAATAGTTAATGTTTAGTTAAAATAAACGATGGAATCTTTCTGGAAACGAACCTTTCAACATTATAATTTTCAAAACACAATAGTTACCTTCAGATTATATAAAATACTAGGGGGCTCGGCCCCCTACGAGCTACGCTCGCCAACCCCCCGTTCAGACACTGCAGTCTCTAAGAGCACGCTAATTTGATCGGCTTTAATTGAATTTTTTTGGAAGATTGAATTATAATTAAAAAAACAAAGGCGATCGCCCTATAAACGGGTTTCTATTCATTTCTCTTTGATTGGGGAATTTTACGGAAAAATCAGCTGCTGTTAAAAGATACAATGGCATTTCAAAATCATCTAATATAAAATGAATTAAGTAAACAGAGTCTTTGTCTCCCGGTATTTTTTAACAAAGCGAAAAGAAAGTCCTTTTAAATAAAACATTTTAAATATATCGTTTTTAATCTGACGTAATTTTCACCAAACTTTTCTTTCCCTTTTTAATATTCACGTGAAAATGCTTTTATTAGAAATGAAATATTATTTGCGCTGTCAAAAAAAAAAAAAAAAATAGTTGAAAAGTTCATCTCAAAATATCAAGTAAATGTCTCGCGCTATTTTTAAATTTAAACTACTATTTTGCAATATTATTTTTTGTTCATTTTACGTAATAAGTGTAATGTGACGTAAATGTGATGTAATTTCTCCTATTTAAGACTTCTAACGCATGTTAATGAATTTATTACTTTACAATATCCTTTCTCTGTTAAAATTCACGTGTAATTATAGATGAAGTAATTTTCAATAAGTTCCTGCTTTTTATACGTAATTATTTAATTCTAATTTGAAAGTTTTTCTTTTCTGTTTATAATAGTCACGCGTAAATAAATTTTTAATTTGAAGCAAACATTATTGTTTCCGTTGTTTATACAGTTTGGCAACAGGTTAAATTAGTACAATTTTCTGAAATAAGTAAAAAAATATCTCTCGAAATGCTGAAAATTTGAATTTAAAATAGAAATGAAACCTCGAAAAATGAGTCAAATTAAAAAAATAAATTATTTCTGCACACCGGGAAATTATAACGTATAAAATGATCTAAAAAGTATTAAATTCCGATGTATAGTTTTTGCTCCTATAAAACTTTTTTAATGAAACGATTTTGTCCAACTTTAGCATTAAATATCTCTTAAAATAATTCTTCGATTTGAAAACTGTCTACATCAGCGTGTTTATCAAACATTTCTGTATAATACTACCAATTTTCATATTTTTGTATGCATTATTTTTCTTAATATTAACGAAGAAAGACCTCCGGTCACAAAAAATTCAAAACCGGCGGCGGCGGCGGCGGCGGCGGCGGCGGTGACAGCGGGAGTTACTTTTTTTTAGAATAGAGAGATTGAAAAATAGAAAAATCAAAATTATGATTTATCTTACTAAAAATGTGCTAAAATACATGAAAAAGTTGTTAAAAACATAAAAACAGTCGAAGATGTTAAAAGTCGACATCCAAGCGCTTTCGACTAATTCAACCAGCCATCATTAGAGAAAAAACAATTCTGAGGTGTCACCTCAAAAATTGTTTTCATCCTACATTTACAGGGACACGCAAAAGAACTTGGTAACAATACTGTCTATTAACAATAATTGCTAAAAGTTCGTTTTCCGTTGTGGTGCACATTTTTAAATTTAACTATTTTTTTCTATAACTTGATGTGTATAGAGTGTATAGATCATATACAGTGCAGCAGAAAATATCTCAAGCACATTTCCGTTTATTGACTAAAATTGCTGAAGAGGAATTTTTATCTGTGCTATGCGTTTCCTAACTGAACTGAATTTTAGCATACCATGTAGGATACCATGGGTCCAAATTTATAGATCATATACAGGCAGCACAAGAGTCTCCGACTGTTGATGGTAATTGCAGAAATTGGATTTTCAACTGTGTTATGCGTTTTCTAAATTGTTAATTTAGACATCGTTTTTCACCTTTAAAACCGTAAAATTTAATTAAGGGGGTCCGGGACACAAAAATCTTCAAATTTTGCAAAAAACATTTTATTTCATAAAAAAAAAAAAAAATTGTTTTTTCCTGCTTAAAATGACATTTAAATCATGTTTCTATCTGAATTAGAACAAAAAATATTAATTTTTTCGTTTTGGTTTGTTTTCAGAATTTTGCTTTCAAGCAATGGCTGTCATGGAAACGACTTCTTGTAAAAATGCGTTTTTCTTCATGATAGGTTTTTTCACCATTTCTCATATTTAAAGTCTTATAACTCGAGAACCGTTAAAGATACAGTGTTTAAACTTGGGACGTATCTTTTTCAATTATTTTACTTTAATTTTGATTCAGAATATTTGAAAAAAATATTTACTTTTGAAAATATGATTTTTTTTAAAAAAAGTTACGTCATTTTTTTTTCACTTTAAATATTTTTATTTTTTATTTAAATTAATATTTTTTTAAATGCAGAGTCTAGATTAAAACTTATATATTTCTGTTTATTTAAATGAAAAAAAATTGAAATTCTATAAATAATATTTCGAGTTATAACGATTTTTAATTACCCCACTTTTTGAATAAATTTTAAATTTAAATTAAAAAAAAATTCTGAGAAGTTTTATCATGTGATTTTGTTTACAAATGATAAGGTTAACCATCACAAAAAAATTCAGAATTTTAACTCAAAAAATAAAAATTATTTTAAAATGTGTCCCGGACCCCCTTAAAGTATTCCTGAAGTGTCGAAAAGAGTTTCATAATCTATGCCTGACGCATGATTTTTCGTTCTTGTTTCTCCCTGCCATTACATCTTTATCTGGGTGTAATTCAACTAGAAGACTACTGGCCGCCAATTCTGATCTCTTGTTATATATGGAACTCAGTAATATTTAATTATCTAAATATGAGAAATGGTATTTTTCTAATGCACCAAAACTTCTTATACACAGTGAATTTATTTTAATTTTGTTTTTGTTTTTTTTTTTTTTTTTTGTTTTTTTTTTTTTTGTTTTTTTTTTTTCAATATTTCCAACAGGGAACAAGTATGCCTGTAAAGAATTAAATTTAGAGTTTTTTGTTGTTTACAATGGCAGTATCATGTTTGATTTATTAATGAGCTACATAATGTTGTAATGAATATTTTTTTTTCTCTTTTAGGCTGTATTTGATTGTGTAGTCACATCTTTAAAAAATGTTGTCAACATTCTCATTGTATATCTTCTTTTTCAATTCATCTTTGCCGTTGTTGCCGTTCAGTTGTTTAATGGAAAATTTTTTTACTGCACAGATAGTTCTAAACTTAGGCCCGAGGAATGCCAGTAAGTAGCACGTATTAGTATTACAGATATGCGTAACATGCATAATTCATGTATGTTACATATGTCATTTTTTTTTACTGACCTTAAAATGTTTATTTTATAAAACTATCGACGACCTTTTACTTTCTAGTTGTTTGATTACACAGTAAAATAAATTGCAGAAACTTTTCCGTATGTAGAAGAAGTATTTATGAAAATTTATCCTAACCTTATAGTTACTTACCCTTATGGGAAAAGCTCCCTTATTTTTCTAAACCTTTGTAAAAATCAATCAAAATATGAAAAACCAATAAATATTTGAAATTAACAGATACGTCGTTTTTACTTTCTTCTATCTTCAATAGAAGAAAGTATTGTAATCGAAATTTTTTTCGACTTCCGGTTTTCGACGGATTTACATGTTTTAGGGGTCAGAGATCCCCAAAAACATGTTTATAGAACATGTCTGTCTGTCCGTGTGTCCGTCTGTCTGTCTGTCGTCATTGTACCATCAAAAAGTGTATGAAGTTATGCATAGAATTGAACCAAAATTTTATTTTAAGTTTTTGGCTATGGCAAGCAGATCCTCCCTGAATTTGGAAAAAATTCGCCGATAGGGGGCGCTGTAATAGCTATTTTTGTGAGATTTTGAATATTGTACCATCCAAAAGTATATGAATTTATGCATAGAATTGAACCAAATTTATATTTTAAGTTTTTGGATATGGCAGGTAGGTCCTCCCTGAATTTGGAAAAAATTCGCCGGTAGGGGGCACTGTAATAGCGATTTTTGTGCGATTTTGAATATTGTAGCATCCAAAAGTATATGAAGTTATGCATAGAATTGAACCAAATTTTTATTTTAAGTTTTTGGATATGGCAGGCAGGACCTCCCTGAATTTAGAAAAAATTCGCCGCTAGGGGGCGCTGTAATAGCGATTTGCATATTGTACCATCGAAAAGTGTATGAAGTTATGCATAGAATTGAACCAAATTTTTATTTTAAGTTCTTGGCTATGACAAGCAGGTCCTTCCTTAATTTGGAAAAAATTCGCCAGTAGGGGGCGCTTTAATAGCGATTTTTGTGCCATTTTGAATATTGTACCATCGAAAAGTGTATGAAGTTATGCATAGAATTGAGCCAAATTTTTGTGTTTCTTTTTGGTCATGGCATGAAGGTCTTCCCTGAATTTGGAAAATTTCCGCAGAAAGGGGGCGCTATAATTACGATATCTGTACCATTTTCTTTATTGTACAATCGAAAAGTGTATAAAATTATGCATACAATTGAACCAAATTTTTTGTGCATGTTTTTGGCTTTGGCCAACAGGTCCTCCTTGAATTTGGAAATATCGCGCGGTAAAGGGGCTCTGTGATTGCGATTTTTGTATACTTTTCTTGATTTTTCGTAGTTCTATTGTCCATCGGCGGCTCGTGCAAAGGCGGGAACTCACTTCCTGCTAAGCCAGCTATTCGCAAAAATCTGATAACAACAGAATAAGGAAAAACTATTAATTTTAACAAATATCATAATATAGATTAACTCGTTTTTAGTTCATTTAATTGACTGAAGCAGGAATTTAAGATGAAAATCAAAGTTGGTATACTAATGAACTAATAATATTGAAGTATTAACATGTGTAACTAGTTTTTGAAATATTAAGATATATAAGATAGAAGAAAGTTTTGGGATTGGCACATCCAACTAGTTATTATTATTATTATTATTTATGAAATGCAAAGGGAGCCCTTTAATTTCAGAAACGTTTCGTAAATATCTGAAACCTATTGTTTTCATGTCTTCTTCAAATGAAATCTGGAGGTAAAAGAAAAATTTTTGGAATCACGAGTAATTACATTGTTATATGGATTTTTTTCTGTTAAACATATTTACTACACAAGAAAAAAATTTCTGCATTTTTTTTCTTTTTTTTTTTTTTTTTTAGTATACTTTATTTCTATGTGAAAAAGTGGATGTCAGTGGAGAAAAGTAGCTGTATAACTTATCTACTTATTTACCGTAAAGTACCAAAAGTAATTACCCCTCCGAATATACTCCCCCCCCCCCCCTTCATGCATGTGAATTTTTCCCTTTTTTACTTTCTTCTATCTTTACAAGAAGAAAGTATTGGATTCGTGAAAAATTTCGACTTCCAGTTTTCGACGGATTTATACGTTTTAAAATACGATTTGATGGTTTTTAGAAAATGTCTGTCTGTGAGTCTGTCTGTCACTCTGTCACTCTGTCTGTGAGTCTGTATGTGACAAAAATTTTGTGGGCGCTCTATCTCAAGAACTAATGCACGGAATTTCACAAAACTTTATATTTAGTTAGACCTTCATATAAACTAGACTTGATTAGTTTTTGGTGAAAATCGCCCTATAAGTGGCGCTGCTATGTGGCATTTTTCACGATTTCTGCAATAGCTATATCTCAAGAACTAATGCACGGATTTTCATAAAACTTCAGATTTAGTTAGTCCAAGACATAGTTTGGTGCTGATTACTTTTTTGTGAAAATCGCCCAACAGGTGGCGCTGCTATGCTGAATTATTCATGATTATCGCAATAGCTCTAACTCAAGAAAAAATGCACGAATTTTCATCCAACATCAGATCCTGTTAGTCCCTGATATAAATTAGTGCTGTTTAATTTTTGGTGTAAATCGCCCAACAGGTGGCGCTGCTGTGCTGCATTTTCCACGATTCCCGCAAGAGCTGTATCTCAAGAACTATTTCACGGATTTTCATCAAACTTCAGATTTAGTTAGTCCTTGACATGAATTGACGTATAAATTAGTGCTGTTTAATTTTTGGTGTAAATCACTCAACAGGTGGCGCTGCTATGCTGTATTTTTTGCGATTTCCGCAATAGCTTTATCTCAAGAACTAATGCTTGGATTTTCAACAAACTTCAGATTCAGGTATACCTTGATATCATTTAGTGCTGCTTATTTTTAGTGTAAATCGTACAACAGGTGGCGCTGCTATGTTACATTTTTCAGAATTTCCGATATAGCTCTATCTCAAGAACTAACGCACGAATTTTCATCCAACTTCAAATTCAGATATACTTTGATATGAATTGGTGCTAAATCGTTGTTATTTCTTGTACTATTTAAATGATTTAATTGACGTGATTTATATAGAAGAAAGTTTTATGATGGCCACAACATACTAGTTTTAAAGTGCCATTTATAAGCCCTCTTCTTCAAGTTTTATTTTCTGACACTTTAAATCCTTCTGTTTTTCTATGAGATTACTTATGTTTTTTTGTTTTCATGTCATCTAAAAGAATATATCGTTTGCAATTTATTTTCATCTAATCTCTTTACGTATCAATGCATCAGAATGGCATATGTTCTCTATATTATACTATTGATGTTTTCCTTGTTTTTTATGCACTAAGATTTAATAGATTTTCATCTTGAGTTTAAGTTTTATAATTTTGGTTCATATTTCTTTCACATCTAAATTAATTATTATGTGTAAATTTGTTTCATTGATTTACTATTTTTATTAATGGAAACTACATAGCTTCTATGGAAGGGAATTTTAAAACCAAAAAATGTTAGTTTGAGCTAATTTTATTTTTCAAATTGTATAAATCCAGTGAAATTTCATAAATTCCAAATATAACCCCACCTCTGCGCCCTCCTAATTTTCCTATCATATTCACAAAAGTTCCAATTATAAACCCTCCTTAAAATCATTAGAATTTCGTGTCTGCTAAAGGGGAGCTTACATTCGGTGCTTTACGGTACTTAAATATAAAGATCTCTTTTAGACCGAGAGGCAGCTGGTCAGATCATTACCTCATTGTGTTGACGACTGAAATTTTAGGATTAGACAGAAAGTGATTAGCATATTAAAATGCAACTGTTCTTCTTCCAAGTCATATCTTGGTGGAAATCACCTGCAATGTAGATTTTAGTTGTTGATTGGTAGGTTTATCATTGTGTTTTCCTGCACCCAAATGTATGAAAACATGGAGGACTGGAGCAGGAAAACATAATGATAAAGCTACTAGTCAACTACTAAAATCGGGTTTGCAGGAGTTTTCCACCAAGATAGGACTTGGCAGACCAGTTGCATTTTAATATGTGAATCGAATGATGTAATCCTGGAAATCCAGCCTTCAACTCGGTGAGGTGATGTTTTGCGCACCCGCCTCCCATATATTCATAGCAATCTGTAATCTTTAAATCAAAACTATTTCTTCATGAAATATACATATACTATCATATTTTAACTTTAGATTTTTATGAGCTATAGCAATGTAGTATATAGAAAATATTATACTGCTTTGCAGTTTCTTATTATTTGTAAGTTTTTCTTATCAAGCTGAATTAAGATAATTTGTTTAATGGAGTTTATTTAGCGCCTATAACCATTATTGACTTAATAAAGCGAAAGAGGGGTAAGTGCTTTATAAAAATTTACATGCTCTTATAATATTAGTTCCGCTATAGTATCTTTCTCAATAGCATTCATTTCAAATAAGCTTTTACAAGTTTTTATGCTTCTATTAGTTTAGTTAGCCCTGATAATAGCTTTTGAATTTCCTACATCAGCATATACTTATTTTAGTTTATGATATTCAACAATTTTCTTACATTTTCTTTTGTTATTTTTTACTGTTTATATCTTTGTCGACTTAATCGGGATCTGCTCCGAAAGTATCATAGCATGTACAGCCCTGTAAAAAAAAGTTAACACCCCCTACTAACTCTGCAACAAATTATTGTAGAAGAAAGTTACTGACTTCAAACGATTGGAAATAAACTCTACTTTTAAATCATGTTTATAAAATTTGCTTAGGATATCTGCATATCAAAACGAACCCAAACTTTGTTTTTTTTTCCATAATAATACTCGAGTTTGATACCTATTAAACTCTACATCCTTCAATTTGCTTAATTAAAAATTTTCATGAAATTTGTACAATTAGTTTCAGAGAAATTAATTATTTTAAAATGAGCATAATTTATCCTTTACAGGCAAATTGAAGTTCGGTACTCTATTATTGAAATGCTACAGAATGACTATGTCACTTCTATTAAAGTATTATTTAAAATAAGTAAAATATATCCTTCTATATATAGAAAAAAGTAACGCTTTTGAAATGGACCAATGAAAATCTGCGTAGATACCGCGAAACGCATCTGATTGGTCAGAGCTTTCTGATGCTGTAAGGGGGTTACCAAGGTGGGAGACTCGGCTCTATCGCCAAACGTCGTCAAGTTTTTCGACAATTTGGCGACCAAAATTAGTCGCCAAAAGTGACGACAACTTGGCGCTATTTCTAGTATTTCGCCAAATTTCCGTAGGCTTCCATTGAAGTACATTAGACTTGCTTGCAGAAAATCAACAAATTGAGGCACTTCAATGCAACAAAAACTGATATTAGCTTACGAATAGAGCTTAATTGAACTATTTACATTATTTTTAAGCACAAAAAATAATCTGGGGTTGGTTAGAAAATAGGGATTGCTTCTCGAAACCGAATGGAATCGCGAAGCGATTACGCGGAGTGATTGGTGATCGTAGCGAGCAGGGGGGCGGAGCTCCCCTAGTTTTTTGAAAATATACTTTTCTGCTTATCATAGCGGCCTCTCAAATCATCATTTTGACTTTTAGCATAATTCGAAAACTACTTGGAAGAAAAATTTTTAATTGAGATTTCGCATAAAGCAGGACATAATAAATGTGAACCTATAAAAAAATTGTAAGTTTATCCTATTAGGATTATAATTTCAGGAGATATTAATAAAAATATGAAAATGTAATTTAGTTTGGCCTGGTTTTGATATGAATATGGTCCCCTAAGCAAATTTTAAATACATCATTTGAAAGTACACTTTATTTCCAATCGTTTGGTACCTGTAACTTTTTTCTTTTATAATTACTTGCAGAGTTAGTAGGGGGTGTTTATTTTTTTTCCACGGCGGTACTTCAAGAATCTATGCATTTTGTAAAATGAAAGAAACGTTGCACATTCTTCATTTTCTTTCAAAGGAAACATTTTAAAATCACATATTTCTACCAAAGTGTTTAAAAAAATTCTACATTGAACACGTGTTTATGCGGATTTCTAAGGGAGGTCATTTTTTCGTACACACTAACTGGTGTTCGGATTAAACGATGTAAATATTTGAATGTTGGAAAATATTTCATTCATTCAATAAATTGAATTCAGTTTTTGATAGAAATTAAATAGGTTACAAACTTAATGCTAAAATAAACAACTTTTTCTTTGAGCCGTTGTGACTCAGCAACTCTAATTGAAAAAATATTTATTACTCAGAGGTTAGATTACATCATTTTAAGCATGTAAAAAATAATAATTTAAGGCTACGCAATACCCTAAAAATGACAAATATATCGAATATTTTTTTTTATTGAATTTTTCAGTGGTCCATACCGTTGTGAATCATGACTCCAAATTGTAGATCTGAAATCCAAATAGTTTTAAAGATATTTGGTCTTTTCTGAGTGTTCTCTGAGTGCTCTGAGTGTTCCTTTACAAACTTTAAATGCATTTTTATTAGGCTTTTATTTTTGTTGATGTTAGTGTTTGCTATTCCCTAAGGCTTTTTTTCTGTTGCAGATAGAGTCTTGGAATTTTTGGTAGACACTTATATATATATATATATATATGTTCTACAATAATTAGTATGGATTTAGGTCTGAGGGTTAATATTTCCAAATTTTTCGTGTTTCATGGGGTTTTTTTTTTTCAGGTTTCGTGCTACAAAAAATAAAAATTAATTTAAATAAAAGTTACATCTTTAATTCCATGCTAACTTTTGTTCCCAAATAATCTAGTGAATATAAGTCACTTAAAATAACTAAAAAATATTAAAAATTAAAAATGCTATAAAAGTTTTTAAAAACTTCAAATTTTTCATAAAAATTTTTATTTAAAAAAAATGGTGATTGCTAAAATGATTTTTTTTTACCAGAATCAGTTTAATTTTATAATCTCAAACAAAGTCATTAATTATTTTTAATGTAACTGTCTCCAAAAATTTTTTTTGAAAAAGGTAGTCAGGCCTTAAGCTGCCTGACTACCTTTAAAATGCAATTTTCGGTCAAAAATCAGATTTTTTATATTTGGTTTAATCTTAAAACTTGATATTTTAGCTGTCTAAATCACTTTGAATCTTGTTTCTATCTTGCTTCGAACGTGAGTTGCAGGCATTTTAATATTATAAAAATAGCAAATAAAGCCTTTGTGCAACAATATTAAAAAGCAGAAAAACCAACTTTTAAAAATGCACAAATAATACATGAAAAGCAGCAAACAGCTGTTTCAAATCTACTAGCGAGATTCTTCTTCAGTGCAAGAGAGGGAAAAGGGAACAGTGTGCTACAAAAAGGCTGAGCAAAAAGCCAGCTTTTTTTGCTCAGCCTTGCTTTTTGCTGGGCGCATGATTTTTCGTTCTTGCTTAATATTGTAGAATTAAATTTGTGCACATAATGTTTGTAAAAATGAGTGTAAGTATTTGACTGGTGTTTTTGCATAGTATTTTTACAAATCGAGCTGAATATATATATATATATTCTCATTACTCAATACAATGTTTTTTTACGATCTGTTCTGCTTTATAGGGGAGAATTTCTATATTTTGAACATGAAACCAAACCTCCTGAGATTGAACCTAGAGAGTGGTTGAGACGGCCATTTCATTATGATAATGTGGTTGCTGCCATGTTAACGTTGTTTGCTGTGCAAACGGGAGAAGGGTGGCCAGAGTAAGTTACTTTCACTCGTATAGAAATGTAGCTATACAAATTAATTAGTACTAATAAACCATACCACTTAAAATAAAGGGTAAATTATTTTTAAAAAAAATGAGAGCTTTAACGATGTCTCAAACTTATAAGTTGAATATTGTAACAATAAAATAACACTAACTTCTTAAGGTGGGGGGGGGGGGATCACTTTGAGCAACCGGAAAATTATCATATTTAACCCTTAAATGCCTGATTTTTCAAAAATCATTGTAATAATGTTTTTCGGCTTTCATTTTTTAAATAAATCATGGGAAAAATACTTTAAAAAATCATATTTTGTTTTAAGTATGGTTTACGGCTAAAAAACAGTTTGTTACTAATCGGCAATACTGGTCTTTAATTGAAAAAATAATTTTCCTTGATAAAATTCTATAATATTGAACATACAAGAATTTTAAGAACTATAATAAGAAATAAATTTTACTTGCTCACTGCAGAACAAAATAGGATATTTCGCAAGCTTCCAAACAAAACAAAAAGAGCAAGTAGCAACAATTGAAAAAATAAATGTATCTTTATTCTTAAACAGCACAAGTGTTGCCATCTACATAATGAAAATCCATTTAATAATATTTTCAGAATGTATTTTATTGGCAACATTAGGTATTACAGCTTCAATATTATTCTAATAGTATTTTAGAGCCTAAATTGGGTATGTTGCCGAAAAGCAACACCCGGCATTTAAGGGCTGAAGCATTTGTAGTTTTAAGAGCAATGAAGGAAATACAACATTTTTTTTCTATACCTTGACATATTCTTATGGTTTAAAAAAATGGGATTCCAATATATATGAGGACATGTGTTTCAAAACTCGCCTTATCTAGAAAATCAAATTTTGAGAAATCGCGAAAAACCTCTGACTGTGATCATTGGCTTTTATTGTAAACCAAGATTTTACAATGCAAGAAATATAGGATAAAACTAATTTTTTTGCACATTGTCGTGTTTTTTCGGTGCAGGTTGACCAATAAAAAAGATTTATAGAGAAAACTCGATTTTTTAAATTTTGGATAAGGCGAGTTTTGAAACTCGCGTTCCTTATATACCGGGTGAGCCAAAAGTTCGTTAAAACTTTAAAAACTCATAAAAAAGGAAGAAATTATGGTAAAGGTGTGTGGTTTGCAAGAAAGGGCTTACAAGGTAGTCGGATTTTTAAAAAAATCACATGTAGAGGGCGCTTACGACTCAAAACACAATGAACAGGTACTACGACACAACCTGGTTGTGTCGTAGATTGTTCTGGAGGTCATGTTGAACATTTGTTATTGGAAGAACAAATGAATGGAGAGTATTGTTGTCCTGTTCATTGTGTTTCGGGTCGTCAGCGCCCTCAACACGTGATTTTTTAACTAAATTTTCTTTTGCTGCTTAAAAAAAAATCCGACTACCTTGTGTGCCCTTTCTTGCAAACCGCACTCCTTTATCATAATTTCTTCCTTTTTTATGAGTTTTTAAAGTTTTAACGAACTTTAGACTCACCCGGTATTTAGTAGTATTAATTAATTAACACGTTGAGTGCCACGATGACTGAACACGATGACTGAACGCGATGACTGAACGATGACAGCACTGAAGCGCTGAAAATTTACAATGTTTAAAGTAATTTTTAAGAAAGTATAAACCTGTAATAAATAAAAGGTAGGTAAATTTCAAATATTTGTTCAGTAATTATTTAAAACAATGTATATTTTTTCAGTTTTGTATCATATTTTAGGCGTCAGCCATCGGTGAATGACGCGTTTTAGACGAAAGTTCGCTGTCAGCCACCGGTGGCTGACGTGACGCTTAACGTGTTAAACCATAACTACAAAAATGACTTTTTAAAAATATGAATTCTAAAATATGCATCTTGTGTGCAGGATTTTAAAAATTCTACAACATATTCTAATGCTAATGCTATTTTAAGATGGCTAAAAAACATTTTTTTTAATACTTATGGATATAAGCTTAATAATGCATCATCTTAACAAAATAAATACGATGCAAAAACAACATTTTATCGCCATTTTCAGTATTTTAACAAGTAATGGAAAAATATAAACATATACAGTACAGCCCTGATTATCCGCGATATTGGGTGGCAAGGGCACCGCGGATAACCCGAAAGAGACTGAAAATGGGATGCAAGCACGAAAAAAAGAAAATTCAACATAAAAACTGCGTTTTAGCGTACAAAAAACATAATAAAACGTATCTTTATGCACAGTAGAGTAGAAACCTTTGCTTTACGTCTAAATCACTAAAATAAAGAACAGTAAACAAGAAACAATGCCTTCCGTACTGTACAAAGAGTGTCGAGTTACACCTTTTTTTTTAAAAATCAGTCACTTGCTTTTGCTTCTTGCTTTAGAAACACCTTTTCTATCTCAAAAATGAAGCTATTGCATTCCTCATATGCTCCCCTGGAATTTATCATAATATAATTATCTTATAATTGTTAAATATTTTAATTGTTGTGTTTACGTTTTGTTAATAAAATCAAGAAGAGACATCAAGACTTTGTATCTGATATTTTAAACATGGCAACCGAATCTAGAAATATTTTTCTATTACTTTCGAATACATGGATTTTTCTGTTTATATTTATTAGCAGGGCTTATTGTATTTTCCTTGCTGTTGGCTTGAATTAAAAAAAATAATAATAATAAATTCGCTTCGCGGATAAACCGCACCGGGGATAATCAGGGCTCTACTGTATAACAAACATCAGAGGCTTTTTTTGTGATAGCAAACTGTAAACAATTAATAAATGAACGAAACAACTTACCGAAAATAACTTGTGAAACACCGGAATGATACATCTCATATAAACAGGAATTTTAAAGAGATCCATGAAAAGATCCGTATAAAAATATCAAATAATATACACTTTTTAGCTCATAGGCTATAAAAAAATTGAAGGTTAATGTGCCCACCGGTTCTGTATGTACGTAATGCGGTAACTCTTGATAGAAATATCCGATTTGCTTCAATTTTTTTTCTAGGTTCATTCTGATAAGGCGCTTCCCTGATTAGTTTTAGGAGTTCACTGGTTAAGTGTAAAGAGGAGGGGATGAAGTGCTAATTCCCCCTTAACTTAGATAAATGGGTTATTCATGTAGAATTATTAGATTTGCTTTAAATTTGGTATACCGGTTAATTCTGATAAGGCTCGTCTCTGATTAGATTTGGCGGTTCATTGTTTAAATATAAAGGGGGGAACGGGAGACTAATACCCCCTTAATTCAGATAAATGGGTTTTTCTATCCGACTTGCCTCAAATTTTGGATAGGGTTATTCTGATAAGACGCTTCCCTGATTAGATTTGTAGGTTCATTATTTAAGTATAAAGGGGGGAACGGGAGACTAATACCCCCTTAATTTAGATAAATGGGTTTTCTATCCGATTTGCTTCAACTTTGGTATACCGGTTTATTTGATAAGGCGCTTCCCTGATGAGCTTTGGAGGCTCATTGGTTAAGTATAAACATGGGAAACAGAGGGTTGGAGGCTGATCCCCCTTTAATTTATTTTTCGACAGGCAATTGCTCTTTGAAATAATATACAATTATAGTGAATAGCCTATGAGTCCAATGCCATCAGTTTAACTGGGCACTTTTCTTTTTATTATATAAATATATTTTTTTAATGTTGTCGAAAGAACCAGATAAAAAGGTAAAATCTGTTTTGTGTTTAATGTTTCACAAATAAGTGTTTTGCAACTTCCAGATCAAAAACGCACAAAATGACTTCACTACTTAAAGTGACATCATATTACATCTACAGAAAAAAAATATTTAAAAAGAATTAAAGGTAAATTATAATTTTTTCGAAAAGAGTATTCATAATTATTACTCATCCATCAGTAGACTGGATTCGAAACTGAACTGAGCACAGTACCTCACGATAGTAATAGGAAGTCGTACAGCTAATTTACGCTTGGCTGCAACACCGTATGCGCCAAATATTGAAGTATTCCATATTGTCCGACCATTCCATAATACCCGAACCTCCCCTGTATACATATTTTTTGTGATATTTATTGTACTATGTTAAGAAATGTCATGTATTTTTTCTTGGGAGCTATTAGTTATATTAATATTTCTTTCTCTTACAGTGTGTTACAGAATTCCATGGACGCAACCTATGTTGATTATGGTCCTCTTCCGAGATTTCGTATAGAAATGTCAATCTTTTATATAGTGTTTTTTATAGTGTTTCCGTTTTTCTTTGTTAATATATTCGTGGCCTTGATCATCATCACATTTCAAGAGCAAGGAGAGAAAGAGCTTGAAGAAGGAGATTTAGATAAAAATCAAGTACTAATCCCTTTCTTATTTACAAAATTCAATATACAGAGTGTCCATAATTAATCGACCCTATTTTAAAGTTGTCAAGAGACGAAACAATTGTTCACAATTTTGGGAAATTTTAATACGGGTATGGGAATTTGTTTGAGCGAAAAAAAAATAGTTCAAAATTTTGCCGTTACGTGGTGTTTTTTAACGAATTACACATTTAGCATACATTTGCGATAGTTTATAAATTTTATTACAACCAACCATGTTTCAGATGACTATCATCATTTTCAGATACCTTCTGGAATTGTAAGGTAAGCATGCTCCACAGTTGATCGCAGTGTATTCTGAGAGATGCTAAAAACATGTCGTGAAATGCTGTCTTTAAGATTATGTAACGTTAATAAATAAAATTTCTAAACTATCATAAATTTATGCTAAATGTGTAATTAATTAATAAACGCCCTCTGGTGACAAAATTTGGAACTATTTTTTTTTTCATAACAATTTCCCATCCTTTTATGTCCTTCACAAAATTTCACAACTTTATGAATAATAGTTTCGTCTGTAGGCAATTTTAAAGTAGGGTCGTTTAGTTATGGACACCCTATAAATAGGCATTATTATTTTAAAATGTGCTTAAAATTTTAACAATCTGCATGTAAAATGTAAATTACAATTTTTCTAAAGTATCATCAATGAACTTACAAGATGTGTTAAAAAATGGAATAAATGTCATGTTAATGAAGTATCTCATGAATTTTGTATAAAAGAATTTTAATACAAGTGGACCCGTACGAAACTTTTGCACTGCAGTCTTAGGGATTATTTGTTGGTATTCTTTTTCATTTTTGTTTAATTAACTGCAAATTTTTTATCAAAGTGAAAAATGATGGCAAATTGATGGTATTAGTCCCTGTTCCAATATAGGCTATATTTTATGTCGGTGCTACTACATCCAAGATGGGGACATTAGCAAAGAATGTTCCATGTATTCGATTTTTGTCTTACTGAAGGTATAGAAACTTGAAATTTGTTCTGGTGGTTACTTATAAGATATAAATGATTTCTAAGAACAGTTTCTAAAAACAAAAAATTAAGTAGTGAAAATGCACGAAAATCCTTCTAAAAACGTTCCAAATTACGATTTCTGCTCCAACCCCTAGTCCCTGCTCCAACATATGCTATATTTTATGTCGGTGCCACTACTACGTGGTGGTTGAAGGGGCAAAAAATGTTCTAAATTTCGATTTTTGTGGTACTGAAGGTGCTAGCAACTTGAAATCTGGCATGGTAATTACTTATAAGATGTAAATGCTGTCTAAGAATTCGAAATTTAAAAGCGGTGAAAATGCTCGAAACGCGTTCTAATAACTTCTAAATTACAATTTCTATGCAATTGTGAAAGATAGAAACTTGAAATTTGACTTGGTGCTTAAATGTTTTCTAAAATCAGTTTCTGAAAAATTCCAGATTTAAAAGGGTGAAATACGCGAAAATCGTTCTAAAATCTTTCTAAATTACGATTTTTATGGAATCTTAGAAAATACCAAACCGATTTCAAAAGTAATGTTGGGAAATAAGGTCAGTTCATGACTTTTAAAACGTCACTCAGAGTGGATCATCTTTACATGGTGATTGGCCCAAAACGATGGACACGCCGCTTTTTTACCAATCACCGTGTAAATATGATCCACTCTGAGTGACGTTTTAAATGTCATGAACTGGTCTTGTCTGTGGTTGGTCGCACCCTGCTTCAACATTGGCTATATTTTTTGCCGGCGCCACTACCAAAAGGAGGTGCAGGAGCAAAAAACATTCTAAAATTGCAATTTTTGTGGTATTGAAGAAGCAGCAAACCTTAAATTTGGTATGGTAATTACTTAAAAGATGCAAATGCTCTCTAAGAACAAGTAAAAAAAAAATGAAATTTAAAAAGGTGAAATAAGTGAAAAACGTTGTAAAAATGTTCTAAATTGCGATTTCTATTGAATTGTTAATGTTAGAAACTTAAAATTTGGCATGGAAGAGGAAGGTACTATGTATAAGATGTAACTTCTTTCTGCAAACACTTTCTAAACGATTTGAAATTTAAAGGGTTAAAAATGTTGGTCGCACCCTGCTTCAACATTGGCTATATTTTTTGTCGGCGACACTACCAAAAGGAGGTGCAGGAGCTAAAAACATTCTAAAATTGCAATTTTTGTGGTATTGAAGGGGCAGCAAACCTTAAATTTGGTATGGTAATTACTTAAAAGATGCAAATGCTCTCTAAGAACAAGTAAAAAAAAATGAAATTTAAAAAGGTGAAATAAGTGAAAAACGTTGTAAAAATGTTCTAAATTGCGATTTCTATTGAATTGTTAATGTTAGAAACTTAAAATTTGGCATGGAAGAGGAAGGTACTATGTATAAGATGTAACTTCTTTCTGCAAACACTTTCTAAACGATTTGAAATTTAAAGGGTTAAAAATGTTGGTCGCACCCTGCTTCAACATTGGCTATATTTTTTGTCGGCGACACTACCAAAAGGAGGTGCAGGAGCAAAAAACATTCTAAAATTGCAATTTTTGTGGTATTGAAGAGGCAGCAAACCTTAAATTTGGTATGGTAATTACTTAAAAGATGCAAATGCGCTCTAAGAACAAGTAAAAAAAAAGGAAATTTACAAAGGTGAAATAATTGAAAAACGTTGTAAAAATGTTCTAAATTGCGATTTCTATTGAATTGTTAATGTTAGAAACTTAAAATTTGGCATGGAAGAGGAAGGTACTATGTATAAGATGTAACTTCTTTCTGCGAACACTTTCTAAAAGATTTGAAATTTAAAGGGTAAAAAATGTTGGTCGCACCCTGCTTCAACATTGGCTATATTTTTTGTCGGCGCCACTACCAAAAGGAGGTGCAGGAGCTAAAAACATTCTAAAATTGCAATTTTTGTGGTATTGAAGGGGCAGCAAACCTTAAATTTGGTATGGTAATTACTTAAAAGATGCAAATGCTCTCTAAGAACAGGTTTTAAAAAAATCGAAATTTAAAAAGGTGAAATAAGCGAAAAACGTTGTAAAAAATGTTCTAAATTGCGATTTCTATTGAATTGTTAAAGTTAGAAACTTAAAATTTGGCATGTAAGAGGAAGATACTATGTATAAGATGTAACTTCTTTCTGCGAACACTTTCTAAAAGATTTGAAATTTAAAGGGTTAAAATGAGCGAAGAGTATTTTAAAACTTTCTAAATTACGATTTGTATAGAATCTTGGGAAATACCAAACCGCTTTTAACATTAATGTTGGCAAATTGATGGTGGCAGTCCTCTTCCAATATAGGGTATATTTTATGTTGGTACCACTACCACCAGGGGGTTGGCAGACAGTTACACTAGAAGCTTGGAATATGGCATGATGGCTACTTTTAAGATGAAAATGTGTGCTAAGAACGGTTTCTAAAAGATTCAAAACTTCAAATGAAAACTGAAATGAGCGTAAAATCTTCGAAATACATTCTAAATTTTCATTTATTTAAAATTATTTTTAGTTCTTTCCTTAATTTAAGTCTTATTTTAGCCTAATGCAGTGTAATAATGTTTAGTCAAACTATGGCTTAACCCTTTATCTACTGACGGTACTTATAAGTACCATTAAAATAAATTGTTATAAAATTCATTTAATACATTAGATTAGTAGCAATACTGTTTAGAATGAGTTATAGATACATTACTTTATCTTGTTCCAAAAGCATTATTGGTTACACAAAACAAAAATACTTTTGAAAGGACGATTTCTTTTGCCTTTTCGTCTTTTCAGCTTTCTAGCGCTGAGGGGGAAGGGAGAGGAATTTTTCAATTCGGAAGTATTTCTATATTTCTATTGTAAGAACATTATATTTGTACATTTAATAACTCTACAAAATACTAAAAAAAATATTTAAAATAAAATATTTGAGTACGGTTATAAATATTGCACAAAATCCCTATAAAATAAAATTTAATTAATCCTTCTAAATCCATCAGTACTTCTAAAATCCTTCTAAAATTTATTAAATGATTATGTAAATCTTCTAATTTTGTTTAAACAATTCACGATAAATGCTTTAGAAAATATAATTTTCATGAATTCATAATTCAGTAGATAAAGGGTTAATTAGTAATTTTTGAATTATTCCTAAAAGTATAATTTCTTCTAATAAAAATTAGACATACATATTTCAATTATTACGCGAGCAATGCCTCGGGTTTTGCTAGTAGTTTATATTTAGAAAATAATTAACAGAAGAAGCACTAAAGATTCCATTTGTGTACGACCAAAATGTATTGCGTTATGAAACTTTGAATTTTATGAATTTTCAGCATCGACGTTAACGTTCTCGCCTCCTGATCTTGAGATCCATGGTTCATATCTCATCGGCGCCAATCCATCACTCTCTCCTCAAATGTATTATAAGGTGGAATTGTCTTTATTCTCTCTCAGAAAAAGATGATGATAATTTAGGTGCATTTTTTCTAGTCAAGCAGTCTTCAAATTGACTGCTAAATTTAGTTTCATCCTATTATCAGGATTTTAAAAAGTTAGAGATTTCAATGACACGTTGAATTTTTCGTTAAATTAGTCATTGCGAAACTTCCCTGTTAAAGTGGCCCCAATGATAAATCGCCAAGCGACTGAGATGTATCGCCAATTTATATGACATGATTAAAATTATTGTCATATAACGACGCATATAATATTTTTTACGTATATGACCAAATTATAATCATATATGACATATAAATGACGTACAAATATGACATTTGTATAACACGTATATGACGTACATGTGAGATATGTATATGTATAGCATGTGTATTCGACGCATATGACTTATATATGATGTATATGTATGACATATAAATCATGAATATTACATATATTTGTCATATGAAGTATATCTTACTTATATATGATATGTTACGTAAGTATCACTTTATACAATGTATGGTGTATTATATATGAACGTTTCGCGTATGTATTTTGAGTATGGTGTATATATAATAATAAAAATGAAATCACAAATATAAAAAAAAAATAGAAAGATAATAGGAAAAACATAAATACAAAAACCATGAAACTGTGAACAACTTATAGATTCGTCAGAGAAGCTATGCAAGCTTAATTCATAGTAAAGTTATGATATTCCGTCGAATATTGTCGGCAGTATGCCACACAATAGTTACATACTATAGTTGCATACATAGTACACAATAGTTACATACTATAGTTACATACATAGTACACAATAGTTACATACATAGTACAATATTTAGCTCCTTATAACATATCGAAAACCCAAACAATTGAAAGAAACGATGAGATCCAAAGAAAAGAAAACACTAATATACATAAGACATCAAATAAAATAAATTAATTTTTAAATCAGATGAATAAAACTTTAAAAATTAAGGTACACAACACACCAGAAAAACAAAACGCGGCAAAAATGCAGAATGATACATTTTTGGCCATGCAGCAAGTGATGTATATATATAAGCTTCGCGTCGACCTTTGCAAAATCGAACATGCAACCTCGGCATCTTTGACCGGAATCATTTTCTTTTGTTACTTTGTTTTATTATTATTATTATACAAAACATGGAAGTTACAATGTTGGAAAGTGTTTTATAATCTATACATGAAGCATGATTTTAAAATATTTTTATTTTTATTTTTATTAGAAATCATGCATAGATTTTGCCATACAAGCCAGACCATTACAAAGATTTATGCCCCAGAACAAAGACAGTGCTCAGTATAGAATTTGGAGGATTGTTGTTTCTACTCCTTTTGAATATTTTATTATGGTGCTAATTGTGCTCAATACATTACTTTTGATGATGAAAGTAAGTGCCTTTTATAGTTTGTAATTTATAAGAAAATTGCGTTTATTGGGAAATTCGATTTACAGACAGTATATGCTCAAATAGATTTTGATGTATTTTCTCCAAGTAATAGGGTATAACTTAAATGATTAAACAAAGACAGTTACTTGGTTTTCTTTTAAAATATAATCAAAATGAATCTCAGATATATATATATATATATATATATAATAAAGATACATATATTAATCTTGAGTTTTAAATTATTTGTAAATATTTGATTAGTTTATATTAAACAAGTAAAACAATTTTAAGGAAATCATAGTACTGTCAATGAGAATTCTGAATGCTTTTATGAAATACAATTTAAACTCTATTATTTTACAATTTTTAATTACGCCTCTTTTGTTGAAATTTTATGCTATTAAACTTTTATTTGAATTAACCCTGAATCATTTTTCATTATTCAAACTTATAAATCGATGAGTAAAATGCGTCATTTTCATAATGTCTTATTTTCTTTAGCTAACTCTTCATGAAGCATATAGCAATAAAATAAATATATTTCTGTTTTCTATTTAGAAATGGAATAATGATTTTTTTTCTGCCTCTTTCTAGTTTACATAGCAATTTTAACTTAAAGCTCATATTAAACGTAGTAAATCATGCGCCAGAAATGTACATCAAAATCTGTTTAAAAATTCTTTTGTTTCATCCTGTATATATTTAATACTTTTATACATTTATGACTAGTAATTTTAATGTTAAATGCTACATTTTAAAAACTGTCCTAATATTTGTTTTCCAATGCAGTTAAGAATATATATTGTATTAGAACAAATTTACAATTTATTATGTGTTTCAGAAGTTACCCAAAACGCACAAATTTACTTATAATTTAACAATATTTTCTTTCTCCCTGTCATGATAATGCAGCATCTTGTTATTTCACTGTTTATGCAAAAACGAAATCCTCTTAATTTTTTTAAATAATACTACTGGTGTAGTCTGAATATTTAGACATTTTATCAACATATTTTAGTTCCCAATCTCTTAAAAATACATGTAATAATAAATCAAAGACAAAACTTAAAAGTAAATTTCATTTAAAATTGTGTATTTTTCTCGCCGTACTGGTTTCGCTAAACGGCCTATTTACCAACATATTTTAGTTCCCAATTTCTTAAAAATACATGTATAATAAAACAGACAAAATTTAAAAGGAAATTTAATTTAAATTTTTATACTATTCTCAGTGTACTGTTTTCGCTTAATGGCATATTTATACAGAAACATTAAAGAAAAGTAACGTAATAAAAATTACTCGAATCTGTGAATAGCTGCCAAAAACTATTTAAATTTTCTTTGAATATAAAGAATCTTAAAATTATTTTAGTTTCGTTAGGATATCATGTATTTGGAAACTTCTCATTTTTATTCTGAATATCAACCGAAATTTATGCACCTAATACCAACTTAAAAAACAATGCATTATAAATGGCTAGTTCCACTAGTTTTTATTGTGTAAATCACGTAAGTGATAACTCTTATGGTTTTTTGGCCAACGTTATTTTCGAAAAGTTTTCATCGCCTTATTCAATTAATGAGATATCTCCGAGAAAATAAGTCACATTTTTCCGTTCTGAAATACTGGTAGTCAAACATCGTAGCAATTTACACCTATGTGACTTACACTACAAGTACGCATGGAAGTAACCAAATATACTTTAAAGATAATAGCAGACATATTTCTAAATGTTTCTGAAATAAAAAAATAATTATTTCAAAAATCACACCATGTATTAGCTTGGTCTCGTACTATCTACTAATGTAAAGTCTAAAATGTTGAAACGTTTATTCTCAAACATTGAAAAGTTGGCATCATAAATTTCAGATTTAAACTTTTGAACTACCCTTATTTATCTCTAAATTAGGAATATATTATGTCAGTAAAACTTGTGTCCTACGTCTTGTGTAAACTATTTCTGCCATATTTATGTTTGCATGGTGTCTGAAAATTCTCTGCATGCTTGACTGAAGAAAAAAGGAATAATGCTGCCCCAGATGCTCAGCATATGTTGAAAACTGCATTTGAAATATTTTTGGCATTAGTATCTTGATCATTAGAACTATGTATGCTAATCAACATGTGTTCTTTCAACAGTACATTATAGCCCTGACTTGTAAATTCTGCAATCTCCATATTTTCTATATCTATATGTGTGTTTGTATATATGCATATGACTATTCATGCTTGTTGCAATTCGTCATATTTATGTAAAAGTGTATAGTTCAATCCTAGATCTATATATATTTTAATCCCTTAGCTTCTGTCTGATTATCATATAAATTACTGTTGTCATTTTTTGAAACAAAAATTTAAATATTATTGTATAATCTATATTTTAAATTAGTTTAGTCATAGTTGTAATTTATGTAAAGAGTATTCATACTATTCATGCTTGTTGCAATTCGTCATATTTATGTAAATGTATAAGTTCAATTCTAGATCTATATATATTTTTAATCCCTTAGCTTCTGGCTGATTATTGAAATAATTAGTCTGATTATTATAAAAATTACTGTTGTAATTTTTTTTTAAATAATTTAAATAGTATCATATACTCTACATTTAAAATTGCTTTCGTCATAGTTCAAGTTTATTTAAATAATATTCATACTATTCATGCGTGTTGCAATTCGTCATATTTATGTAAAAGTGTATAGTTCAATTCTACGTCTATTTATTTTAATTCCTTAGCTGCTATCTGATTAATATAAAAATTACTGTTGTCATTTATTTAAACGAAAATTTAAATAGTATCATATACTCTATATTTAAAATTACTTTCGTCATAGTTTTAGTTTATTTAAATAGTATTCATACTATTCGTGCTTGTTACATTTTGTCATATTTATGTAAAAGTATACGGTTCAATTCTAGATCTATATATTATTTAATTCCTTAGCTTCTGTCTGATCAATATAATAATTACTGTTGCCATTTTTTAAACACAAAATTTAAATAGTATCATATACTCTATATTTAAAATTACTTTTGTCATATTTGTAGTTTGATTAAATAGTATTTATACTATTCGTTGCATTTCGTCATATTTATGTAAAAGTGTGGAGTTCAATTCTAGATCTATATATATTTCAATCCCTTAGCTTCTGTCTTATTATTATAAAAATTACTGTTGTCATTTAAAAAATATATATATTTAAATAGTATCATATACTCTGTATTTAAAATTAACTTTCGTCATAGTTGCAATTCATTTAAATAGTATTCATACTATTCACATGCTTGTTGCAATTCGTCATATTTATGCAAAAGTGTACAGTTCAATTCAAGATCCATATATATTTTAATCCCTTAGATATATTTTAATATCCCTTAATATATTTATCCCTTTATATTTATTATTCCTTAATATCCCTTAATATATTTTAATCCCTGATTATTATAAAAATTACTGTTGTTATGTTTTTAAACAAAAATTTAAATAGTATCATATACTCTATATTTAAAATTACTTTCATCATAGTTGTAGTTCATTTAAATAACATAAGAAAGTAATTTTGTTTAAATTATTTTAGTTACTGTTTGAAAATTATTATCCTTCAATATTTTAATAAATTTTTAGATTAATTTAAGAAGTATTAATTATTTTACTTATCAATAAGTAAATAAAAATCGAGCATAAAATTATTTTTTTTATTCGTATAAACTCAAACGTATGTATTTTAACTTTTAATCAATTTCTAATTGAGCGCTTTTAAAGCATTTAAATCTAATGTCCGAATATTTGTGTTGCCAAGTTTTTTTAATTTCATGTGAAAAATGTTATAATTTTAAAATAACTGAAAAGAGATTAAACTTCTAATGAATATGTGTGACAACGTGCTTCATAGCTGAATCAACTAACACGAGTTTGTTGAATTTGTGTCAGTAAATCTGTAAAAAGTTCTGTAATTTCGCATGTATAGGTAAAAAGAGTTTGATAATTTCACTTCAAATGCATAATATACTTATTGTCAAAATTTGCAGTTTGGCCGAGATTTGTAGCATAATATTACTTTAATCACCTAAAATTTACAGCTTTTTGGAATTTTTTTTTAAATACACGAAAAGCTTATAAAAATTAATTAACTCTGGATTATTATATTTATACTAAAGAAAAAAAAATTTGTTGAAAATTTTAAAAATGGCGTCTTGACAGCTAATGGGTGAGAACGCTTCGAAAACAAGAACGCCAATCGGTGGACATGAAATTTCGTTCTAGATTTAACCTAGAACATCAAGACAAAAAAAAAAAAAAAAAAAAAAAAAAAAAAAAACACTCTAGCCCAAAAGCTAATAAAATGCGTCACCGTTTGAAAAAAAAAATTACATATATATATATATATATATATATATATATATATATATGTGACGTTTTGACGGAAAGTAGTTGGTATTGTCGAAAAAAAAAATGAGGGTTTCCATTACTAAACAGCACAGGTAGCAGCCGAATGGTTTTAAAATAATAAGGAAAAATGAAGAATTAACATAAGGCAGTCGCTTGGAACATTATTCACTTTATTTCCACATTCTCGATTAAATCTAGGGAAGATGCTCTCTCCTTCCATGGTAAAAAGAATAAAGTCTATTCTTCCTGTCACAATTAGTTTAAAATCACTCCATCTCTTGACAGCCGTCTAGTCTTTAATCCGTTAATATCTAACATCTATCACCCATTACGATACCGTTGCTTCCTCATTCTACTCACATAATAAACAGTATTCATCCAACGTTTTACTACCTCCATCGAGCAATCACATTGAATATCCAGTTTGCTACGACTGCAATCCACCACGTTCACCTCTACATGCTAAAAACTAAAAAACTTCTAAGCTCACAGCCCATCTACTCCTATATGCTATATCCTTTATGCCATATATTCTTTATGCTTCTCTCTGGTTCCCGCCATTCGTATTTATACTCTGCTGAAACGATTGTTCTAGAAA
The DNA here is from genome assembly GCA_963932465.1 of Maratus speciosus. Lineage (NCBI taxonomy): Eukaryota > Metazoa > Arthropoda > Arachnida > Araneae > Salticidae > Maratus > Maratus speciosus. The sequence goes on from OZ010794.1 coordinate 549,014,324, forward strand.
ATTCTTATATCCTCGCAACAGCTATCTAAAGCATAAACAAAGGTTAAAATCTGTAGTCGAGATTATGCAAAAATAACCCTTTTTCCCTCTTCAGACGATAAAAGAAATGAATTTATGTCTGCGAAGTTTTAATCTTTGAAATATTTTAATTACACCTGGATATTTTAAATAAAAGAATAAATTGAAATAAGTAGGTTTTTTCTTTAAGACAGAATAATATTTTAGCAGTTAAATAAAGATTTAAGGGGAATATGATACCGGGATTTAATAGCGGAATTTAATAGGAATTTAAATAATAAAAGTTTTATTAAAGAAATATAAATGATCCATTTTTAGATTTACGCAATTTGGAATAAATATGAATTAAGATCTTAGAGATTAATAGACTAGGGTTTTAATTTAATAAGCCGGTATAATATACGGAATATTACTGAAAAAGGAAAATTTACACAAAATACTTTAAACTTGGCGCAAAAATTTAAATTTTGTAATATATATATATGCATTTTTACTGAAATGGCATTAATTTAATATATAAAGGAAATTTTCGACTAAAAATTTTGTTACTTAAAGTACACAGAAAAGCAAGGTATAAAAATTTCGAAAAAAAAAATCCACACGTATTTCATTATAAATATTAATTTCAAAAAGATCAGTTTGATTGATTAAAAGTGGAGCTAGAGCGACCACCGATTTTGAAAATGAAATTCCGAAAAAAAATAAAAATTAACTTTTCCTTACCCTTTACATGCTGTTCATGCTAAGTGTCTTTTCACTTAAGATATTAATTTCTAACTAATAAAATTTAACTTTCATGTGTATAAACAGTATTTCAAGCAACAAGAAAAATCGAAATCTAGTACATAATTTTATTTTGGTATTTTACATTTTTATTACAGCAACTTTCTTTTTTGTATAAGGTGTATTCCAAAATATTAGAGCCCTTAAAGAATTTATTTAATGTAATTTGTGTTACAAAGAGATACAACCATACAAAAACATGTTTCACATAAGATTTGTTCAAAAATTCATAAAACATTACAAAATTTATGCTATAAAGAGTGTCCCCTCTCAGTGGCGTCCACTGGTTAGTTCCTAAACCGTTAGGCACACGTATACACTATAATACATAACGTATATTATATATATATATAACGTATATATAACGTAATATATAACGTATACACTATATGGCCAAAGGTGACCGGTCACTTTCGATTGTAGACGTTTTGTTAAATATCTAGAAAAATACATAGGGAATGAATTGATCTGAAACTGCAGGTGTGTAAACAGTATAGTATAGCTCATATATTTCCGCGAAGGTTTTTCCCAAAACCCCATAGGGGACCGTCAACAAATTGAAAACAAACGAATATCTTTTGGATTACCCTCTAAAAACTAATGTAGCAAAAGCGTTCAAAATCGAGATTATTAATAAGTGGCTTATTGTAATATACTGTGTTCATTTTTATGAGGATAGCATGTATACTCGTAGAGAAATCAAGGTTTTTATAAAAACAGTCCCAAATTTCGCTTATAATTTGCAGAGTTCTTAATATTAAACAAAGTTCTTTTCAGAAAATATGACAAACAACATTGTACATAATACTCTGCAATCAGAGTTAAAAAAAAGAATAAAAATTGGATGAAAAAAGAGCAGCTTTACTAAAAAAATGTTTCACTGCGCATGCGCGAACGCAATCAAAATATAATGTACATAACGTATTAGCTAAGTATACAGAGCAACTTTTGTGAAAGTCTCAAAATCATAGCTTGAAATTTTTTAAAATTATCGTCGATAGAATAAGCTCGAAATCCGTTGTTCCCAAAAAGATGAGGGGTTGTACCAAATATCTGTTTATTAGTGCCAAGATAGCGTACACGATATGGCCCGTACTACTATATTTGGATACAACCCCTCATCTTTTTGCTTCCTTTTGGGAAGCAGCCCTATGAGTTAAATTTAATAAAAATATTCTATTACATTGAGAAGTAAGACAAAAAAAAGACCCTTTTTTCTACGTATAAAACTGACCGAGTAATTGCTGTTTAAAGTTGAAGCGTCTTTTTTGCTGCGAAATAGAGATTTTTCACAAATTTACTAAAAAATCGCCATATATATATATATAATAAAGTTTGAGAGTAAAATTAACATTACACTATAAATTTGAAATCTATTTTCACTCTGACATATTAGCGAAAAATATACAACTTGTACTAAAAATATAAGTTAAAAATTTTCAGATTTTTTCTTAAATGAAATTATGAAAAGCAATAGTCACATTTCTTTGCAAAATAATAGATATTTTAAAGTGTTAGTAGATTATCTAATCTAAAACTTAATTAATAAAAACTAAAGTTATCTTAATCCTGCTTGAAGTGGCTCTCTTCACCTCCAATGCAGAAATGTACCGACGAAATAAATCCTTCTAATATTTTAAACCCTTTGTGTACGATCCCTCTAAGAATGGCCAACTCATCTGTGCGCAGATGCAGAAAATTGGTATAAGTCATGCAATTCAAAGTTTCATAACTCTGTCAATTTTAATGTTCAATGGAAAAGATTTTTTTTTTTTTTTTTTTTTTTTTTTTTTTTTTTTTTTGTCTTACTAGTTACTGTAATACAAAATTTTTACTAAATATCACTTATAGGACTGGGAGAAAGTATAAAAATTTAAATTTTGTAACTTTTTAAGAAATATTAGATGTAAATTTCCAACTGGGCGAAAAATGTCCGGACCACGATTTGAACCAGGGATCTCCTGGCTGAAGCCGCCAGTGCTCTACCATCTGAGCTATCCCGGACGAATCTGATGGAACTTTCTCACCCAGCTAACCTTAATGATTATAGCATCTGGTCTGAAACCTGGTTCAGCTCAACAGAATAAATCTCAGGTAATGGAACTCCAGAAGTCGCTGGATACGTAATCACACTAGATTAATTTTAACACAATTATTCTAATTGGTAAATAAATCATATATTAGATGATTATCATATATAAAATTCCGACTGGGCGAAAAATGTCCGGACCAGGATTCGAACCAGGGATCTCCTCTCCCTTTACATCTAATATGATTTATTTGCCAATTAGAATAATTGTGTTAAAATTAATCTAGTGTTTTAAAGAAATTTTTCTATTGATCAAAACTACTTTTAAAATAATTTTTTACCTCATTTTTGTAATTGGAACTATATGTCTATGACTAACGGTTTAGAAATTAGCCATTGGACACCGTTGAGAGTGGACAGCTGTATAAGCTATGTATCAAAGAAATTAAACCACACAAAAATGTGTTGCATATAAGAACTGTTAAAAAAAACCTTAAACCACGCAAGAGCTTGTTTTATATAAAGAGTATTCTAAAATGATAAAACCATGCAAAAAATTTATCGCTTAAGATCTGCTTCAAATGTCATAAAAAATGTGCTGTAAATATTCTTTATTGAGTCTAAATAAACAATTAACCTATGCATAATAATAATAAGTATTTTTTAGCAAAATACTAGTTATTAGTTTTATTTATTAGTTTTGTGTATGTGATACTCAGAATACAAATACCAGAAATTTACTAAAAATGTCTGAGAAATCTAGACTTTAAGAAATATACAACTATATGATTCAATTCCTTGTCTGGTAATTTAAGTAATTTACACACAACTTGACAATGTTATCATATTAGTATGGTTAAACCTTTTTTCAGCATTTTTGTTTATTTTTGAACGTAGATCATTTTTATTCTAAGCGTCTCATATGTTAGTAAAATTAATGTTATGTTTGATTAATTTTTCTCAAAAGAAGAAGCTTACAGTATTTTTTTCTTTATAGATATTTCTAAACATTGTAGTATAATTAAGGTTTTATCTACCGTATATTATATGCACTAACCTAAATTAGTAGGGGAGACCGGGTCAAGATGACTATGTTAACAATTTGTGTTGTTTATTAATTTATTTTTAAGTATAGTAAAATTAATTTTACATGAACTGTTAGAGTATCCTTCGTAGTATTAAATATATTACCATTTAATTCTTCAAATAAAAAAAAATAAAGGATAATTTTATTTTTTCATAACATTAACAAATCGTCATCTTGCCTCAGTACTGGGGCGAGATGACTTTGGCCTTGGGGCAAGATGACAACACTGAAAAAGGCTGAACATATTTTATCTTTTGAATATGTTACATGGTTTAACAGATGATAACTGTGTTTTTACATCTTACAAAGTATCAAACTAAGCATAATGCATTGTAACGTAATGTTGAAGTGTTTAGTTGCGCAGATAACAATAGTCACAAATAAAAATGCCATTTTCATATGCCACCACTCTTGGCATTTACAGCACTGGATCAATTCTTCTGTTGGTAGGTCACAATATTCTCGTCACAAGCAGGACATCTGAAAACACCATCCTTTGAAGTTGATGCAACTGGACTGTTTGGCCTGGATTTAATAGATAGGCCTACAGGAACTTAGTTTGATTTTTTTACTCCCTTTTTAGCTTCACGAGTTTCTTTTCTCTGTTTTTTTTAAACGTTCCTGTTCTTCCTTCTGCTTTTCCCTTTGTTCTAGCATTTCTTTGATGGGTGTGCTTGTAAGAATACTTGAACTCAGTGTTTTTCTTTTTCTTTTTTTCTCACGTTGTGTTGCTTTAGGCAATGGTTTGAAATCCAAAACACTAACAGGCTTCTTTGGTACTCGGAATCAGCATTTTCCATAAATTCTGGTTCTTCTGGAGGGTTTATAAGTTGGTTTTCTACTACCAGGGTCTGAGGATGACGAGCTTGTCATCTTGCCCAGACTGCCTGTTTAAAAATATCCGTTTTCATTGCCATGAAGGAAGGCGATTGACATTTATTCACGGTAATGGGTAGTATTTAAGCTAAGTTACCCATAAATGTTAAAGAGAAACGATATGTCTTACCTGTATCTGTAGCAGAGTTTATTTACACATAAAAGTTATAATGTGGCATCGGTAAACAATCAAAGCTTCACAACTAACACAAAAATGGCGATTTCAGCATCTCTATACTATTGTTTAACGAACGGCCGATAGGAGAGTCAGTAGTGTCCAGTTGATGCTACCACCTAGTGGAAAACGGAAAAATTAAGACATTCGTCATCTTGCCCCGGTCTCCTCTACATAGCTCGTATTGTTATTAACAGTGGTGGAAAATTGGCGCAGAGGTGGAGCCTATTGACACCGCTAAATTTTTATGGTATTATTCAGTTTAATAAAAACTCAGAAATTTGATCATTAGATAAGAGGCAAAATACTACTACAATTTAGTGGTGTCAATAGGCTCCACCTCTGCGCCAATTTTCCACCACTCTATTAATGTAACACTCGATTGATATTTCTTAAGAGTGGAACCTGGGAGTATTTTCTTTGTTTATAGATATTTCGAATTATTGGTATATTAGAATTAGTTTTTTATTTAAATTATATTATGTATACTAACCTAACTTAGTACATAGCTAAATTCTTTCAAAATCGTATGTATATATTTAATGTAGTTCTATAAGCTAATGTAAAAATAGATGATTCAGTTTTCAATCTACACTGCTTTAAATATTTTGTACTAAGACCATTTCTATTCTAAGCGTTTCATATATGCGTAAAATTAATGTAATGTTATTAATGTAATGCTTGATTGATATTTCTCAAGAGAAGAACCTTAGAGTATTTTTTTTCTTTATAGATATTTCTAAATATTGATATATTAGAATTACTTTTTTATCTAATGTACATTATGTGTACTAACCTAAATTAGCACATGGCTAAATTCTTTCAAAAACTTATGTATATATTTAATGTAGTTCTATAACTTAATGTAGAAATAGATGTTTCAGTTTTTAATCTACACTGCTTTAAATACTTTAAAATTAACATCATTTCTATTCTAAGTGCCTCATATGTGCGTAAAATTAATTGAATGTTATTAATGTAACGCTTGATTGATATTTCTCAAGAGAAGAACCTTAGAATTTTTTTTTATTAGATATCTTACAAAAGCTTGTGTATACATTTAATGTAATTCTATAAGTTAATGTAAAAATAGATGATTCGGTTTTTAATCAAAACTGCTTTAAGTATTTTTTACCAAGACCATTTCTATTCTAAGCGTCTCATATGTGCGTAAAATTAATGTAATGTTATTAATGTAACGCTTGATTGATATTTCTCAACCTTAGAGTATTTTTTTTTCTTTATAGATATTTCTAAATATTGATATATTAGAATTAGTTTTTTATTTAATGTATATTATGTGTACTAACCTAAATTAGCACATAGTTAAATTCTTATAAAAGCTTATGTATAGATTTAATGTAAGTCTATAAGCTAAGTAAAAATCGATTATTCAGTTTTAATTTACACTGCTTTAAATATTTTGTACTATATGCATGAACGGAATTTCAAAAGCATGAACATAGGTAGTTAAGTATATTTGCCTGTCTTATACTATCTTAAACAATTTTCCAGATTTTATATTGTAGGAAGTCTCAATAGTTTTCTTTTAGAAGTGACAACATTTCATTTTTCCTATTGAAATAAGTCCTATTTCTCTTTTTCTATTGTGTATCATATTTCATATATCAAATCTCTTTTTCAGTGGATTTCTCAAAGTGCATTGAAGTATATTTTCTTCTTATAAATTTATATATTTAGTACATGTATCTTTTTCACTGTAGAAAATCAGTTTTTTTAATCAGTAAAAAATGTTATTGTCGTTCTAAGTTCTGTATTGTTTCATATTCGTCTACCTTTTTCTTAATAATTTGAAGTTTTCAAACAGAGAGCATTTTTTTTATTATTATTATTTCCATATTTTATGAAGGAATCAAAATTAAGTTTAGAAACGTCTTAGTTTAACACCTTTTTTTATGAAAAAGGGACAATGTATGTTTTATCATCTAAAAATATTTTTTTCAGTATTCGTATTAAATAAATGATATTTTTATTTCTGAATATTTTGACGCTAAATGAAGTGTGTAGATAAACATTGATTTTTGGTCCTTTAGTAGGGTTCAGTTTTCTAAGATGTTATGATTGTTTTAATATAATTTATGATCCATATTTATTGCTTCTATGACTGATTTATTTATGTTTATAATCTTGTCAAAAACAAAAACAAAGGTTTATTTGTCAAATTTTAATGTGTTTCATATACCAATTATATTTATTTTCGATAAAAAGAGCTCATGACACTGTTATATTTATTCATATTTTCTACTTATTTTCACAGTTTTTTATTTAAATTAACTTGGTTTTTGTATCTAAAAATGAATTTTCGCAACCGATTTTTCATGCACTTCCCAATATGCTCGAATTATAAAAATTCTGTACACAGGTGTGTTATCAATGCAAATACAACATTTTAGTGTTTTTAGAACTTAAATATAAATTAATAAATTAATTTTAAATAAATTTCCCATTATTGGGCCACCACTGATAAATCGCCAAATATTCTTTAGGATGACAACTGTTTATGAGTTAGGAAAGCAATTGAGTTAATTCTGCGCCTCACCACGCTGGCCAAAATGTGTACTGCAAAAAATTTATGTAACGTTACTCCAAAAAATTGGTGCCAACATGCTGCGTCCAATTTTATGGAATAATTTAACTTATATAATGGTATAATTTAAACTGATATAACTGGTGTAATATTACACATTAGTGTAACTTAACGCCAGTTCTATAGGTTAAATTACTCAATAAAATGCAGGCAGCCAAGCTGCCACCTATTTTATCCAGTGAGGTTACATAAATTTTTTACAGTGTGCCAAAAGTTGCAAAGCTGAAGCAACGAAATATTTTAAACACTAAAAAGTATAAAACATAAATAAAAAAAGAGTGTAATATGTATTTTAAAAAATACTCTTTAATGAATTAATAATTTCATATTAATTAAATTATGCTTATAAGGTGAGAACCCAGTTAAAAAATCCTAAAAAGATAATTTAAATAATGTTTCATTTTTTTCTTTTTAAACTATTTTAAAAATGTAACAGAGAATTTTATATTTTTTAATACATTCATTCACTAGCGTTTTCTACAAACTGTTAAAATACAGTGAATTTACCATAATCGAAATCGGTGCCCACGCCAAATTATTGTATTCTATCCGAAATTTTTGAGAAAAATCATGATATGCAGTCGTGAAATCAAGCGTAATTTTTAACAAAAACATCGGATTATTATGAAAGATTGTTTTTTATACTTTTATTCCTACATTAAGATATGTAAAATCTAAGATGATGTTATGAGCGCTTCATATATTGAAAAACAAATCATGTAATTGATATACATTATACATTGCTAAATAAACCTATGTTTCTCTTCTTGTATAACACTTTTAAATAATCCTTAAAGGAAAATTAGTGAAACAAGCAGTAACTATAGATTCTAAATTATAATCAAACAATCAAAACGTTTTAGAGAAAATGAAAAAAATACTCTATATTGGGCCAGAAATGAATACATCCTTTTTTGTTTATGCAATTTTGCGATTCAAAATTGTCACACCAAAAATGAACGTATTTTAATACATTCTAATTTCATTTAAAGTTTTAAACATTTTTACCTATGAATAAAAATTCGGAGACTGCGCGAAAGATTTTAATACCGAAAGTAAGGCAATGCGCAATATCAGAGTTATTTATAAAATATAAACTAAATATTGTTATCATGAAATCATTCTCTAAATATTTCAATTTTTTTTCGATAAATTTCATTCAAAATACTCGTTAAAATGATCAGTGTATAAAAATTGTAGTCTTTTTTCATTTACATCGAAATGAGAAAGAATTGAATTTTTTTTTTTCTGCAATATACAATTTTTCGTTTCCTGATATATTTTAGCACCAGAAATTTTGAATTCAGATGTACATTTGCATATCATAGACAAACTTTTAATTTTTTTTATAAAAGTTATATAATTCTTATAGTGCCATTTACACAGCTACATATATGACCAAGGTGTTCAGATATTTATCCAAGAAACTCAGAGAATTCTTAGCAGGTATGAAGAGGAACAGAAATTGGAATGGAACATGATATCAGAAACCACTTATTTAATCAAAAATACAAGGTGTTCTGCCCTAACTGCACCCCTCAAGCAGTCAATGAAGCCTGTGAGATACGGGACAGCAGAAGAAATTTCAAAATGTCTACTCACTTCTATCATAGACGGCCCCTTAAACCATCATTTTACCGTTTTTTAAGCATAATTTGAAAACTATTTGGTAGAAAAATGTGAAATTTTGGATTTTCATAAAGCAGGACTTAATAAATCAAAATCCATCAAAAAAATTGTAGGTTGCAATCCATATTTTTTTCGAATATTAATTTCATAATTCATATCATAAAATTATAAAAATTACAAATTCAGCGTATTTATGTTTGGGCATATTAGTATTATTGCTACACAAAAAACTAGCACATTAGGAGCATAATTTCAGGAGATATAAATAAAAATATGAAAATGTAATTTAACATTAGAAGCACTAAATTTTGAATGTTTATAATTCAAAAAATTATCATTCAAATGACTTGAAATTTGGTATCTGGGCATAGTTTGAACCGAAGATTTAAAATATCTCGTTAAAACTGGGTATTGTCATTGAAAAAAATGAAGTTTGGATTCGTTTTAATATGTAAATGGCCCCCTAAGCAAATTTTATATACATCATTTAAAAGTAGACTTTATTACCAATCGTTTGGTACCAGTAACTTTTTTCTACGATAATTTGTTGAGGAGTTAGTAGGGGGTGTTTCCTTTTTTTCCACGACTGTACATATCGATACGTTTTCAGTACAATATTTTTATTTTTCTCAAAATTATTACTGTCAACCCGAATTCAGTTAAGGTGAAACACCCTGTATTTGTGACTAAATAGGTGATTTATGACCCCATGTACAGTTTTTGTTCGTTTAATGCCCTAACAAACCTCTGAGCTTGTCTAATGATTATTTGAACACCCTGCATATATATTCATCTCTCTCGGTGATAGTGTGTTTTTATATGTTTAATTATTTATAAATAATAAAAACTATATACATATATACATGAGTATGCCTATATGTGTGCACACATGTGAGTTACGGAGAATGTCTGAAAGAAACAGAAGCTATATGGATTATCCAAATATCAAACTAAAATATAAAATTTATTTTAAAAAAAGAAATCGGATATTTACATTTTCTATTTGAACTGATTTCCTAAAATGTTATTTGAAAGCGTAAAAAAAAAAAAAATGCAATTTTCAAACATTTAAAAATATCGAGACATTAAAGTTTTCTTCCTTTTTTTATAAAAATGACTGTAGCTATTCACAAGATAATTAATTATAATTATGGCTTTAATAGATCAGTATTGAGTTAATGAATAATAATCACTGATAATTGTTTTTTATTCATTATTAAATGAACTGAAAACATTTGATGAATATTTACCGAGTTATTGTGCATGTTACTTTTGAAAAAAAAAAAAAAAAAAAAAAGAAAAAAAAAAAAAGAAAAAAAAACTAAAATTAAAAATTTTAATAAATTTGAATTTTTAAGGAATTTTGAAAATGAGAAATCAATGCTAAAAATTTACCTCAAATTTCAAACACTCACCAATTTGTGAAACTTTCATTTACCTCATCAATGTCAGGTTTGACCTTAAACTTCAAACATATACCATTTTCCGAAATTTGATTTGTCTTATCTATATTAAGTTTAACCCCAAACTTCAAACAGCCACCATTTTGTGAAATTTTGATTTATCTTATCAATTTTAAGTTCTACCTTACACTTCAAACAGTCATCATTTTGTGAAACTTTCATTTACCTCATCAATTTTAGGTTTCACTTCAAACTTCAAACAACCTCCATTTTGTGAAATTTTGATTTATCTCATCAATTGCAGGTTTGGTCTCAAACTAATTTAATACATTTTTTTAATCCAAATGAGTTTTCCTGTTTAAAATTATTATTAAGAGCGCAAACATTTACACCGATTTACTATGCACGCCATGCGTAGTGAACATTGGAGAAAGTTTTGATCGATTCAATTATCAACATTACTGTATGACAACATTCATACACTTAGATGAAAGTGCTATAAATTCAAATGCCAAAAACCATTTTTTACTGTATGCGCATCATTTAAACAAAGAAAAAGCTCCTGGAGATGCCGTAAAAAATGAAATCGTATCGGAGAACTTCCCCTTAAGTATGCATAACCTTCAGAACAGATAAATCATTTAGTGACACTTCGAAATTTATATGCGGATGGAACATCTTTTCCGTGTAAGAATAAATGAAAGTTACAGATTTATAAAATAACTAGCCGCTCTTGGCTACCAGTTTGGTCTCCCTTAAATCTATGCTAAGCATTGTATCATGTTACTTTTATACATAATTTAATTTACTTGCTCAATCCTTCGCCAAATCCGAAGTTCTGATACAGAAATCATGAACTCGGCATTTTTATGGTAGCCGGGCGCAGGTGATAAATCGCCAAACATGTTCCCGTCAAATTTTTTTGTATTGCATTAATTTGATTTAAAATATAGTACTTTCACTCATTTTATTTAAAATGCATAACTCTAATTTAAAACTGAAATATTTAAAATTTAAGACTCTCAATTATTGCTTTAAAAAGAAAAGAAAAGGGAAAAAAAAGAAAAGTAATAAATAATACCATGAACCATGACATTTCAACATCAAAGCTTTGTTTTAATTTACCATGCGAAAAATTGCTTATGACATTCTCATGAAATGGACTATTATAATACTGATGACATGATGGCGATGGAACAATATTTGGCTATTTATCACCTGCGCCCGGTTAACATTAAATTACCAAATTGGCCGCCTGGTATACAAAAAGCGAAGTGGTCAGCCCGGAACTGTTGATGACAGTCACATGACTTAGGCTTTTATTACATAAATTATATAAATAATTCAAATATAAATAGAATAAATATTATATAATTATTTATGAACTAGGAAAAGTTTCAAGATAACGAATTATTTCACGGTACTTTTTAAAAAAATTATAAAGTATATTAAATAAGATCGATTAAGATAGATAAGATTTTTATATCGATTATTCCAATAAAATTTATTATAAAATTTAAATGCTTGTTTAATTTTCCTGCGCATCCTGTCTGTTTAGACATACATGATGACATACATGATGTTGCTTAGCAAAAAAAGAAAGACAAATTTTGTCATCTTACTTTTTTAAAATTCAAAAAATTAAAAATTGTATTTTTACATGGCCTTTTGTTATTATTTTTACGAAGTATAGTCACTTTTTTCCGTTTGGATAACCTTTTGGCTTTTCTAATTTTAACTCTAAAATAAACTGCACAATATATATTTCTTTCAGACACTCTATGTAAAACCCCTCATATGTTCATACGAACAATTCCTGTAGAAACACCGCTATTTTCACATTTTCAAATAGATCAGAAGAATCATTAAAACACATAATGAAATCATTACATATTTATTAGACATAATTTAGTACGAAATAGCTTTATGTGACACATAAAAAATCATACCTTTATTAGGATGTTGAGACATTTTTACGTTATCCCCGTTAATTGCAATGTGCCATAGTAGCCGCTTTTCCTGCTCATAGGAGCTTTAGTGAATAGAACTCTGCTAAATGCTTGACATAACTACAATAGTTCATTAAAATCAATGTTTGGGATACAAGAAAATCTAATAAAATTGCTAACCCGTTTTGGTAACTGTAAGGTTATCGTCTGCAATTAAAAATAATAGTGGATTATGTTTAGTGCGAAAGAGAACTGAAGGTAAATTTTTAAAGAACCAGCCAATAGAATTACATAGAGATAAGTGAGACATTCAGTACAAAAATGGCTGATAAACATAAGAAATATTTCTATCATTTTTCCCAACAATTCAACAAAGGGAAAATAGCAAATTCGCAATTTACAAATTTAAAAACTTTCTTAGCTCCAAGAATAGATTAGGTATTCAAAGGAAACATACAGATTTTTTAACAGAATCGAAATTGTAAGCATGGTTAATTTCTTAGAAAAGTTTTTTGAATGGCCGATTTCTTGGTTTCTTGTTTATAAGTATAATCCAAATAATAATAATAAATACTCCAAAAAACATGTCTGTAGAGAATTTCAGTTTGTTGGGAAGGAGTTTATTGTTAAAGGTATTACTTTGAAATTATAATAAAGAATTTTAACGATAAAAAAACTGGATTTGTAAACTATGGTAGAGTGATATTAATATGAGAAGGCGAAAAACATTGAGAAGACCGTATCAAAGGGTGAGCTGTAGTTTAAAAGAGTAGAGCCTAAGATGGAGGAGCCTATACTTTGAACTTTTAATAAAAAATTTTAACAATTAAAAAAACTGGATTTGTAAATGTGGATACCCTCTGTCGTTAACATTAACTTTAGATTATTGAATTTAAGGCGTCATAGAACTTTTAAAGGTTCAGCAAGTTCAATCGTAGAAAAAATATATGCATTACAGAATAATTATTTTTGAACACTTTAAAACAAAAGGAATGACACGTCTTCATCTTTTCCCGTTGAAAAAAAGAAAATCTTGGTGTTATATTGCTATAATTTTGGAAATTTTATATAAGAAGCATACAATTTAGTTTCTAAAACATAAAAATGCAAAAAATAGACATTGTTTTTTAATGTGCAGCGTAAGCAAAACTTTTATATATATATGCCGAAATTCTTTTGTAACCAAGCGCGCAACCCGTGATTACCCTTTTTATTCGGCAAATTAAAAAAATCCCCATGACTAAATTTCCCCATTATGATCTGAATAAAATAGGAAATGAAAGAAGAAATATGTATCGATACTGGCTTCAAAAATTGGGATTTTGTAATGCGTATTTTTAATACACAGGGTGCAATATGTTATCTATCCCCGGCCTTTAATTTCTCAACCGTTAGCCGTAGACATATAGTTCCAATTACAAAAACATTTCAAATGAAGTAAATATGCACGTTGTGTCATTATTTAAAGTAAAAAATCAATTTTGTAAAAATTACGAAAACTAAATTTATATACAGTCCCCCAGTCCCTATAGTTATATTTAGTAAAAGTTTACACATATCATAAAAGATATAACGCAAAAAGTTTGACATCTGTACTACAAAAATTGACACAGTTATTAAATTTCAAAGCTTGAGATTTTTGCACATGATTTTGTCTTTCATTGAGGGATCAGTTAAAAGATGAATTAAAGTAATTCGAGATCAAAATCAGGTACAATGTCCTTTTTACGGCGAAACCACCTTTAGCCGGTATCGCCAAAATCGGGGAATCAACAAATAGGGTTATTTCATCTAAAAATTTGAGCTAACTTTTATGGGTCGAACAACCTTCAAACGTACCGACGATACCGGATAAAAGTGGTTTCGCCATACAAAGGGAATTGCACTCTGATTTTGATCTCGAATTACTTTAATTCATCTTCTAACTGATCCCCCAATGAAAGAGAAAATCATGTGCAAAAATCTCAAACTTTGAAATTTAATAACTGCATCAATTTTTGTTGCACAGATTTCAAACTTTTTGCGTTATATCTGTTATGATATGTGTAAACTTTTACTAAATATAACTATAGGGACTGGGGGACCGTATAAAAAGTTAGTTTTCGTAATTTTTGCAAAATTGATTTTTTACTTTAAATAATGACACAACATGAATATTTACCTCATTTGAAATGTTTTTGTAATTGGAATTACATGTCTACGGCTAACGGTTGAGAAATTAAAGGCCGGCGATAGATAATATATTGCACCCTGTATATAATGAGAAAATTTGTCATTTTTTTCACTTTTCTACATTTTTAAAGTCTTGTGACGCCTTAAAAATTAAAATAATCGGAATCAGAAAAGTCGCGTGAGGAAGGTTTCCAAAATAATAAAAAGATATTCATTTTTTTCTTCTTCTTTTTAATTCTTGAATATTAAGGATGCCATGAATGAGTACAATGTGATAAAAAAAAACAGCTAAATACCTATGATAGACAGTATTGGAGAAACACTACTCACATTTTGAATGGGAATTATAAAAGTATCCAAGGAACACTATGAGCAGTCGTTTTCTATTTTGTATGTAAACGGAATATTGCTTCCAAATGAGTTCTTTACTTCAATCAATATTATGAGTTAAGATGAAAGTATCATTAACACAGCACGTCGAAAATTGAAAGAATTTTTTTTTTCAAAGTGTTTAAAATTTTCGCAATGACGATCGTAAGCCTAATGCTACTGAAGCCAACTAGAAATTTTAAATGATCTCCTGATAAAATATATATTGAAACTATTATTGAGTATTTTGATCTCCTGATGTTCCAAACGTTGATTTTATGAACAATCGTAGATTCAGTGCCAAGTTTCATCTCATTTACAGGTTTTGAGTAGCTGTTATAATGAAACAAAAGGTGCTGTTGTTGACAAAAAATTCTTTTCAATGTGTTCTTTTGTATATTTAATATTCTGAAATGGTGATGATAAGAAATCAATAGTTGTGTTGCAAGGTGGCTAACAGATTTGGATTTCTATTTGGGTGATTATCATTCGTTTAAAAAAATAAATAAATAAATAAAAAATATATAAAAAAAACATTTCTAGATCTTTTTTTTTTTTTTTTTTTACGTCAAATATACGTGATGCGATCCAAAAAATTCTGGAATGTATTTGTTTAAAAATATAGATACAAAATAAAAATTAATTGCCATAAAATGCTTAAAAGTAGTTCAGTTCTCTCCTGTATTGATACAGTTAGCGTATACCCAGCGAGATTCGGACCCTTGGAAACACCTCTGTGAGTCATTTTCTCTCAATGTGTTTGAGACAGTGGCCAATTTTCGCGAAATCTTGTCCAAAATACGAATCACTTTTTTTATTCTTTTCCTTTCTTTTCTGAGTCTCCTTCGACAACCAATTAATAACCAGAATGGACAATTACGTTCCTAAATACCTGAGGGGGTGTTGTATTTTATGCAGCTTGCAGTTCAGTGGTACTACGACAGAGTGTAATTTTTTTTAACCTCATTGCAAAATGGAAGACATTTTATGCATTTATAGAGTGAAATAATTAAATAATAAAACAATATTATTTTAATGCATACGAAAGTAATTAAAATGATTCATTTTGTAGAGGTTGTATTACAATTTGTTTCACGTATTCGTTATTTCTACGGAATATGGTGAATAATTGATCTTTAACCAGAGAGATATGCGTATGGGAAAGGGATTTCGTTAAACATTGGCCAGTTTTTACCAGTTATTGTTATAGGATGGGATGCCGTCCCAAATATGTATGGAAATAATGAAATTATTCATCATATTGGGCCTTTTCCTTATATACTTAAAATCAAAACTGATAGAATATCTTTTCTGAATCACATTTCATCATAAAGTAACCAAATTATTAATAAAAAAAGGTAATATTCAGCGTAAGAGCGAAAGTTGTTTTTTTTTTTATAATTATTTAGTATCACGAAAGTATGAGTATTTTACATTTACCCTAAGCGATAAGAGTAAACTTTTAACAGGCCCAGCAAGGCCGCTATTTGGAAGGTCATTCACAACTTAGCTTTAAAGTTAAAACACCTTTGTTTAAGATAATCGGCAGGGTTGTGGCAGAGTCACCTTACTAATTTCATCTAGATACACGGGTAATAAGCAACATCTTTCACTAACTCACTAACAGATTCTAAAAAAGAAAGTTAAAGATTCAACTTACATAAAGTTCTTAGCTAGTCCAAATCTATAGCAATCTTTCTCAGGCCTAATTTGTTGCTTTGAGCTGCAAAGTGAAAAATACTCAAATATTCATTGCAATCTAATTAACAACCCGTAGTTATCAACAACCTTTTATTTTCTCAATCTGTAATTCAAGGGGTCTTATGGCAACCGCTTTTAACACAAGTTCTGAATTCGCTTTCACCTGGCACTAACTTCTTCTATCCTCCAACACAGACCTTGTATTCCACTGACGCAGGACTCGACCCATATCCGACAACAGAACCTTTCGCTTCACCTTTTATACTCTGCAGAACGAGCGTCTAATTTGCATAAAATTACAGCTAAAACCCGAAATAAGAGATCCAAGCACACCTTGGAAATTAGAGTTAAAGAAGGTACAGATGTCTCTGTTGCGCACACAGGTTAGATATACGACGTCACGTTCACATCCAAAACACTATAGACTCTTTATAAGTGAGTTTCTAGCCCACTACATGCTATCCATGTTCTAAGGGCATTAACCCTTTATCTAAGGCATTATGATCTACTGCAATTTTTTTCATGTAATTTTTTTTTCAGTTACTACAATGAAAATTAAAGGATAAACATAAAAAAATACTTAACCGTGAGAAATTTAATTATTTAGAGGTAATTAATTAAAGTGGTACTTTAAAGTGCCGTCAGTACACTATGACTAAAATATTGTAACTGAAAACCCACAAGGTATTTTAACTGGCACCAGAAAAATTTTTCAATTTAATAAGTATGTGAAATATAGGCCCCTTTTTCATATTTACAAATAAATCGTTTGGCAAATTCCAGTGCCAGTCATTTATTTCAACACTTTAGAATTGAAAATGCTTTGCTCCTGAAAGGGTAAAAAAAAACTATGTTTTTTTTTTTTTTAAAGTTTCGATCTTGTTAGCAGTCTTTTAGTTATGCGACGTCAATATTCCAGGGACAACATGTTCTCTCGCATCTCCACATATGCAATATATGAATTTACAAATGCCATTTCTAGCATAGCAAAAACGAGCCGGTGCCACAACTTTTTCGATTTCTTATAAAGAATAACAATGAAACAGAAAAGAAATATCAGGGAAATCATTACTACACTACATTTTAGTAATTACATTTTAAAGCAGATGAAAACGATGGATAACTACACAGACGAAAAGTAAACAAAGAGTTTTTCTCCAACACCCAATGTACTGACGGTACTTATAAGTCCACAGAGTAATTCAACTGTTAAATAAAATACATACACCGCTCACCTAAAATAGCTTCTCAAATTGTATTCTAAGATCATAATGAACACATTAAAAAAAATCCAACACTTATCTTGTATCCTTTACTGTTTTTGCAGCAATGAAAAGACGAGCGTGGCAATTTGTACAAAATGTCGGCACAAAACACATCGACTGCTTCAAAAATAGCCTCATTCCTCTCTAAAATAACATACCTAGAACTACTGCTGCCACATATTCGGATAAAGTGAAGTTAAAAGAGTTTTTTTTTTTTTTTTTGCAACGTACCATTAGAATATTAGGAATATTCACTATGGTATAAAAGTTTAAAGTGAGTGGTTACTTATAAGTACCGTCAGTAGATAAAGGGTTAATCTACCATAATGTCCAGTTATGCACGAAACAAGTGTAACTCGGTTTCGGCCAGCGTTTTGGGGGATTTCGCCAGCGTGCATCGGTCCTCATCTTTTGAATGCTAGGTCCGAATGATGAACTTAGAGATTCATAAAGATCTCCGACGCATAGTGGGACGAAAGGCGTGTTCTCGTAGACATGGATGTAGAGCATTTAAAAAACGTCGAAAGGACTTGATATTTGGTAACTATATGCAAACCTGAGGAATGTGAAACTGAAGTCAGAATTAGAAAATCTCTATGACAACACGGAGAAAATCAAGAATCTTATGCTTAAACCTAGTATTTTCAAAGTTCGATTCGAGCAACTTCAAACCTGTTAAGGAATATTAATTCGGTTTGTGGGCTTACCGAACACGGGAAGATCGCGACAGATTGTGATTATTATGAATTCTTGTCATCCAATTATCTCAGTACAATCTCGAAATTTATCTCGGAACAATTCGGAACTTTTTAGGTGCGTTCGTAATTATATAAATACGTAGCACCTATAGTCGTCGTTCGGTCCGTCCGTCTATCCGTCTGTCTGTATTTCCGTCCGCATATAACAGAGCAAAAACTACCCAACCGAGTGGTCTGAAACTTTAAATATATAATTGTTGAAAAATTTAGTCGAGTCATTTCAAATTTTATGAAAACCGGATGTATAGTTTAATGACAGGGACAGTCAAAAGTTTTCCGTTACATTACGGCCAATGGGAAAAAATTATTACAAGTGCATTTTAATGATGTTACAGCCTTTCGAACAGAATGAAATGGATATGCACTTATGAAGTGAACTAAAATATACATTCAGAACAATATGCAGTGCAAATAATATTTATAAAACTAGTTATAGTACGAATTCACCTCATTTGCCACGTTTGACGAGCAAATTCCAACTTTTTTAATCGCTTTTTTTGTAAAAATTACATTTAAAAGCAATTTTTTTTATAAACAAAAGATAAAAAACTCTACAAAAATACGTTTTATAACAAAATTGTATTTGTTTGTATGACGTAGAACAGCAAAAAAAAAAATTTTTTTTTTGATTATATGAAAGCACAGCAGACGAATTTTCTATGGTTTTAATAGAATAATTAGACGCTGATCAAAATATGTTGCGTTCTACGACGATCCATTTGTTTTTTAACAAAAATTGCGGACATTTTGTCAATGCCCAATAACTCTCTTATATAGCATCTCTACCCAAACCAAAAAAAAGTGCTATCTATAGACGATTCCCGTAATTAACTCTTTCCCCTTACTACTTCAGAAACTTTTGGATCGCACCACGTGTTTTTGTCAAATACATTGTCATTTTAGTTATCGGAATAAAGTTAGCTATTTTTTTTTCTTCACAGCAGCTGAAAAGAAAATTTTCAAAATGAACGCATTTAAATAATTTCCATTTGAACTCTAAAAAGTTTGCACAATAATCAATAATGCTATATATTTCATAAAATATTCACACCATTATTTATAATTAAGGCACTTCAAGCTGTTTATTTATACTTACAGCTCCCTTTAAAGCCCATAGCTACATTTATAAATACAGTAGAACCTCTTTTATCCGAAACTCTTTTAACCGAAACTCTCGGTTAACCGAAATCCATTTTTAAAGCTTTTTTTTTTCTGTCATATTCTTGTGTGCAAAATCCATTTTGAAACATTTTTTTTTTTTTAACTATCATGTTCCTTTTGTGCAAGCGGTCCTTTCCAAACCGCGAGTACATAAAAATATTTTCGATACCCTTTCTTAGAGTCCCCTTGAATTTAACTTGACCTCCCTTAAGCTGCGGAGTGGAACGAAGAAAACGAACAAATTAGCAATTCTGAAGCTTTTGAATGTTTTGCAAAAGGTTTGGCACGGTTGGGGCAGCAGAAAGATTATGATACTGGTGAACTAATAAAATTAAAAAACTCCGTGATAGAGCTTCAAAGGAAAGGCAATCGAAACTGCGACAAGCAAAACATTTTTTCAAACCCTTGTGATACATGTGGCAGGTACTTAAATTCAAAATTAAAATTCGGGTAATTTATGCTTGTTTCTATTTTGCTATTGCTTTGTTTTTATAAATAATAATATGTATAAGCACTTGTTATCATAAGAAGAAATATTGACTATATATCTCCTATATCTTAAAATTGAAGCATTCTCGATTATCCGAAAATTTCGATTTTCCGAAAGAGGGTCGGTCCCAATTACTTCGGATAATTGAGGTTCTACTGTACAGCGTGTCCCTCATGGCCCGAACTGTAAGGGAAGGTACAGTGCACATCAAGAAGCAATTTTGGTACAGCAGTGTGGGTTCGGAAATGAAAGGTTTTGCCGAAAAACTAGAATTGCGGATGAAATGAAAACGAGCGTTTTATTGACATAACAATTACAGCAAGTGATGTGATCCTGATCATATGTGCCACCATTCACCAGCCAGCACCAGAGGCATCGCGATGGTGAGTTATGGGGGTGGGGGGACTTCCCCCTCCAATATATGTGAACTTGGGAAATTTGAGCTTCGAGTTGGGAAATTCTAGATTTTTGAAACACTTTTTCTTTTTTTTTTTAACTAATAGTAGAAAAAAAAAAATTAAGAATTTTTTTATTGTTTTGCCGATTACTTTTCTGAGTTCTGTAACAGTTAACTAGTTAAATTATCAAAAGAAATATAAAAAGCAGCCAGACTCGATTTGTTACTGTGTTTCATTGTGCTACGAAAATATCATATACCTTGCTAGACCTGAATTTAACTACTGTTGTCCGTCAAAAATGTCTAAAATCTATTTCCTCCAAAACTTTGTTCCCTTCTCAAAAATCTGAAAATATCATGAGGCTATTTACATATGAAGTACGATTATGAATTCTACACAACAGAAGACAAAAATTTCATTAAATGAACCATTAATTATAATTTTTATGTTTTTAGTTTCAGTATTTTTCTTTGGAAAGAAATTTGTTTAAGCATAAGTATCATTATTAAACACACATTGCACATATAATTTCAGTTGGGAAATAGAGCAATTTGTTTCAAGTTGGGAAATTTTTGAATTCCCCCCTCCCCCCCGAAAAAATATCTGTAGCTTCGCCTCTGGCCAGGACCAACATCAATACAGGCCTGGTAGTGTCTAGCAAGTGAATGCGTACCCTTTCGAAGATTCCAGGTGTTTCACGAATAATTGCAGCAGCGACTGAAAGTCTTGCATTGAGGCCTTCATTAGAGTGAATTGGTGTCTTTTAAATGCA
The DNA here is from genome assembly GCA_963932465.1 of Maratus speciosus. NCBI lineage: Eukaryota > Metazoa > Arthropoda > Arachnida > Araneae > Salticidae > Maratus > Maratus speciosus. Next base: position 549,035,967 of record OZ010794.1, read on the forward strand.
GGGTTCAAAATGTCCCGGAGCAAACCGGAACGATGTTCCGGTTCGTGATATTGTGACAAATATTGTTCCGGTCCGTGAAAGTATAGAAAATATTGTTCCGTTTCGTGGAATTATTAAAAAATATTATTACAGTTTCACAGATATAGCTTCTATGCTCTCTATAACGTTTTTTTCTAATTATTTAAAATCTTGAATGCATTTTTTGAAATTTGCTATACAGTAAAGTCACGATTATTCGAGTTCATAGGGACAAAGCTCACCTCGAATAAGGAAAAAACTCGTATAAACCGAATTTACACAAATCGTCACCAACTAAAGAGATGAAATATAAATTTTCACTTAATTCAGTCCTTTTTATGGTACTAGTAACATTTCTTTGATGTACATTTCCGTTACATTTAAGAAATATCGGGAATGAAATTGTTTTTTTCAATCGAACTTATACATTTGGAATGGATCGTTTTATTCTGATGGACAAAAAAAAAATGACTATTTTTTTTTCACCTTCTGACCAGAAAATCGGAGTTTTAACATTTTACGGCTGCTCTTTCATCTTCACCTAACACTTCATTTATAATGGTTGTTTCATCATAACGGAAGCCATCAGTCCATCAGAAGAAAGAAAATAACTCGATTAAAGCGCGAACTCGGTTAAGCGGGACTTTTACTGTAAAAAAAAAAGAAAAAAAATTAGTCGACAATGATTTTTAAATATCGTTCCGGTTCGTGGATTTTTCCATTTCGAGCCTTGTTTAGATGAGACATCTGGAATCTCCGAAAGTGTATGGCAATCACTTGCTAGATGTTGCTAGACCTATTAGATGTTTAAAATAGCAATTAAAGCCTTTGTGCTGGAATATAAAAAAAGTAGAAAACCAACGTTTAAAAATGCACAAATAATAAGTGAAAAGTAGCAGACAGTTGTTTCGAATCTACTAACGAGATTATTCTTCAGTGCAAGATAGACCAAGACACAGCGTGCTAGAAAAAGCAAGGCTGAGCAAAATGTCAGAGACGCGGCTTACATACCCGATACGGGTAGTGAATGCGCCAAAAACAATTAATGAGACAGAAGCAGATGAAACGACTCAGTGGACAAGTAGCGACATCTACCGGAGAACGAGAGAAAAAGAAACCAAAAAATGGGAAATTAAATTAATGCTCTCCAAATACTTGGAAAATCAGGAGTACTAGATAAGTCATTGACTAAAAAGTAAGAATTTTTAATGATGTGGTAATCTTCCCAAAAATCAAGATCAAGGGTAGAAGAACATTTCTGGATATTGATGGCTGAGGAAAATTTGAACCTATGTTGAAAAAAACCAACAATGTTGAGCAATAGAAGAACGTTTAAGCTCCTAATTTTTAACATAACCTTCATGCTCTTTTAAACGAAATCTAAGGGCACGTTTAGTCTGGACAATATAAGATAGCTATAGATATAGATGTATACCTATATAGATGTTGGTGGCGGCACATTTGAGCATTTACTGCAACTGTTAGGTCAATAAAACACTTGTTTTTATTTCCTCTGCATTTCATGTTTATCGTCTACACTTTTCATATCTCACCCCACATTACTACACCGAAATTACTTTTTTATGTGTACTTCACCTTCCCTTATAAATTGGCCTATGAGTTCAGGGACGCCCTGTATATTTTTCAAAGTTACACATAGCAATATCTTTAAACTTAATACATTCAAAGATACTATGTTATAATAAAACTAATAGTAGCATTTAAAATAAAATTCTTGCATCTTTATAAAATTCAGATTTCGACTTTTCTCTAATATTAGTTTTTTCGACATTTGGCTATCTTCTTCATATAGGATTATGTAATTATTTAAATTAAAATATTTTTTTAGCCAAAATTCTTTAATTTGTTTTTCTATTAAAACATTTAAAAACTTTTCTGTTTTTTTTTTTTTAATATTAAGACAAATTTTTTACCGAAAAGTAGACTTTTTTCATTAGTCAACAATTTTTTTAAGAAGTATGTCTAGAATTTATTTTGTTTCATTCACAAAGTTTTTTAAGATTTTTGTCTAATTTTTTTCATTTTTTTGTGACTAGAAACTACTGTTTACATTAAATATTAAAAAAAGATTATCTTTCATAGCTTTATTAGCCAAAATTAAAAATCTTATTTTTAATTTAAAAGTTCTTTATTGAAAAAATGTACCAAAAGTCACTCGTATAAAATTTTTGTTCCTAAAATTTTTGCTTTATTTATTTCATTTGAAATACTTTCTTTTTGTGTATTATATATTAACATTTTTTTATTACTTAAATAGTTGATTCTGTAATTTTCATTATGAGATTTTGCATGCTGTATTTCTATCTGTAAATATTTTGTATTATTTACACTTATTTCCCTTAGCTCGTAGTTTAATTCTCTTAGTTAAGTTATACTTTGATTCTCCCTAAACTAGAAAATTCCGTAGATTAACATTTAGTTTTCTTATTGCTATAATATTTAATTTGTTTCCTTGTTTTAGGTCTTCTAAGTACTGACTGTTTCTCTTTCTCTCTTCTAGTGTCGTTACCACGGGAATAATTATTATAAAAATGTTCACTTTACTTCTTTTTCCTATTCTTTTTTCATTTTTACTGAAATTACCTTTCACTGAAGCGATATTTAGAGATTTTAACTGGTGGCTTTGCGATACAAGCTTTTCGCCTCTCTGATTCAGTGTTGCCAGTGGGCTGCTTTTTTTAAATTCTAGTTTCTTGATTGGCACCACTCATTTGAAATGGTAAAATTCGCCTTATTTAATGACATATTATTTAAGACGAAAACAAGGGGAATTTTACCATTTCAAACAAGTGGTGCCAATCAAAAAATCTGAATTTTAAAAAAGTAGCCCACTGGCAACACTGCTCTGATTGCGAAATCCCATGATAACCTAATGGAAAACTTAATTGCAGTCCGGGAGACAGTGACTAAAGCCTCGACATCGCGGAATTGAAAACATTTTTATGTAAATCTATAGTAAAAGTTCATGCGAGCAAAATTAGCTAGGTATGACTAGGTTTGACAAGCCCAGAATAAATTTAATTAAATTAATTATTATTAAAAAGCTGTAATGATTTACCGTTTTCGCGGAAAGCCGACACTTGTCCAGCCATGACAGACTTTTCCGGCAGAATAAAGTTTGTCATACCAAGTTTTCCTGAAAGAGCACAAAATTTTCTATAAAATGCTGCAAGAGTGATCAATATCCGCGATAATGGTAAATCATTATAGCTTTTTAATAATATTTAATTTAATGTAACATATATTTGGCTTGTCAAATTTAGTCATACCTAGTTCATTTTTTTTCTGTGACTTTTTACTATCGACTTGCATAAAAACTTATCAATTCTGCAGTGACGGGGCTTTCAATATCACCGGCTTCCGGACAATTAGGTGATTACTCATTATATAACAGACTGTAAATAAAATTCCGTTGATTGACAGTACAATTTCTGTATTTGTACGGAATTTTTCCCTTAATGAAATGATTTCGCGAATGTATCGAATATCGATTTAAGAATATCCCTGACAGATAATAGTGCTAAAAGTCTAGTTTATTAATCATCTTCAATAAGGCGGTAGCAATTCTTATATTTTTGCATTACAACTACTAAATAAATCCTACAGCATGAAAGAAGATAAAATTTTAGCAATATGTGAAGAATGCTCTGAAATCCATGTTTGTGTATGTGACTTCAAGAAATCAGTTGTCACCTAAAAAAAATCCGCAAAAATACAGAAATCTTATAGGCAATTAAACTTTTATATGTACTTTTTTTCCCTTTTAACAGTGTATATATAGCAAAACATGGTTTTTATTATCGGCAAGTAGATGTCCGGTGTCAGCGTAGTGCGTTTTATACAAATGTTTTCTTCAATTTTAAGCGTTTTTAAAAATCTTGTAAATAATGTAATTTCCACTACTCGAAAATTTTGACATCTTCTTAAAAATTTAAAATTTAAAATTTAAAGAGGCAATTTTAAAAAGCGTTCTACCTCAGTATCGGACGTGTACTTGCTGACGATAAAAACTATATTTTGATAATTATATCAGGTAATCAGTAATCACCTAATTAGACTTTCTCAAATGGAATTTTGCAGTCGGGGAGGAACGCTAAAGCGGCACTAATTTATTATTTTTCATTAATTTTTTTCTTTTAAGTTTGAAAACATTTCTTCAAAATTTAATTTTTTCTTTGTCTTTTCTTTCCTTCCAGAATAATTTAAAAAAAACTTTTTTCTTTTTCCGTTTGCTTATTTTCTGTATATATTTCACCTTTTGAATTTATGTTTACTGCTATCTAGTCCTCCTTGTTGTTTATGTTTAATACTATTTCTCTAATTTCAAACCTTCTTTTTGGTTTCATTTTATTTAAATATAAAAATTAAATTTTCTTTTCTTCCCTTTGTTTATTTTCTGTATTCATTCCGTTTAGGCCATTCCTTCATTTATGCTATATATTTAAGAATTTTTTCCACAAATAATTTATTTTATTTTATGTTTATTTTAAGACCTTAAGTTTACTGCTGTTTCTGTTATTTCAATCCTTCTTATTTTTCTTTTCTTTTCAAGGAAAATAAAAGAGTTTTCTTTCGTTCCTTTGTTTATTTTCTGCATATATTTCAGTTAGACCTTTCCTTCATTAATCTTATATGTTTAAGAAATTTTTCTACGCTTTATTTGTTTATTTTATGTTTCTTTTAAGAACCATCTAATCCTCCTTGTTGCTTACGTTTACTACTATTACCCTTAATTCAGTCCTTATTTTGAGTTTTATTTTCTTTGAACTGAAAAATAACTTTCTTTTTTACTCCTTTGTTTATTTTCTCTATCATTTCGTTTAGGACATCCCTTAATTTATGTTGTATATTTAAGAAATTTTTCTACGTCTAATTTCTTTGTTTTATGTTTATTTTAAGGGCTATCTAAGTCTTCTTGTAGCTTAAGTATATTGCTACTTTTATTATTTCATTCCTTTTTTATTTTTTAATTTCTCCCTAAGAACAAGAACTTTCTTTTGTTTATTTTTTGTATGCATTTCGTTTAGGGGATTCCTTAATTTATGTTGTACATTTTTAGAAAAATTCTACACCCAATTTCTTAATTTTCTTTTAATTTAATTCATAGTGATGAAATTGACTTTTATCTTTTTTTTTTTAATCATGATACGCATTTTAATTTTAGTAGTTTAGGATAGTAATGTTAAAAGATAGATAAGACTTAAAAACTTTGTGTATGAACTATAAATGTTACACATATGTTATATTTTTTGTAAGTACCTGCAACTCCAGCTCTTGTTACTGAGAGGTGATATTGTTTGTCAATGGTGCATATAACTAACATTTTCACAGCATTGGTGGAACAATATATGATATCCTTATTTTGGCTTTCTCCAGTTTATTTATTCTGTGCTGTCTCTGTTATGTGGTTTTGCATTTCCCCCTCTAAGCTGTATGCCTATTTACCGCCACAACACTTGCCTATGACTAGATTTATGCAGACTTGTGATTGCTTTTGTGTTTTGTCCAGTTTTACAAACAAAGTGAGATATTCAAGAACACCCTGCACTACATGAATGCGGCCTTCACTGCACTCTTTACCCTTGAATGCTCGCTCAAGTTGGCTGCATATGGAGTCAGGGTAAGGAACTCATAACAAAGTGTGTACTACACATAATCAAGCTTCAGTGTTAGATCTCATGTAGTATATGCTTTAGTACTATGTATTGATATTATATTCATACAATTTATTCTTAATCGAAAATCAGGAAAATTTAAGCTTTATTCAATTAATGATATTAAATCCAATTTTAATCTTTAGAGTCATTAAAAAACATGCATATAATATATTTGTTTGTAGATTTAGCTTAAAATTGTGAGAAATAATACTGGTATCAAGGATATTTAGAAAATCTATATGTAAAGGAACGTCAAATTCACCTTAAAACGTTAATTTAAAAATACAAAAACATTCAAATGATTCATAGTTTATTATTCCTAAAATTATAAAAAAAAAACTTTTTTTACGCCTGTTTATTAATAATAAACTATGAATTATTTGAATATTTTCATGTTTTTAATTAGTGTCAAGGAATTTGAATTCCGCTATTTCCGAATAGTAATATTCGACTTATTTAATGACAAAAATTTCCGTTTAAATAATGTGAATATTGCTATTCCATACCTGCAAAACCTTCTGATTTTTGAGTGCCATTATTTTCGAATATAAGTATACCCTTTATCTAATGACATAAATTTGCAAATAAATAAGACGGAGATTACTAGTATGAAATAGTGGAGCTAAATATTAGAAGGTTTGGCAGCTATGCGCTATTTCTAAATCGTAATATTCAAATTTCCTGACCACAGCAATACTGATAGTATTCAAAATTGTAGGTATGAATTACAGAAATTTAGTTAAATATGTTTTTTTTATGATAGCTAAAATAAAACTACTTTAGGTTTGTTTGTTTTTTTAAGTTTAGGGATCCAAAAAAAATTCCCTTATACTACCATGTTAATTATTATTTAAAATAAAACTAGAAAAGTACAAGATCGTGGAAAATTTTGGCTGTATGTTGTTCGCACTTTATTTCTTATTCAATTTAATTTCGATTAAAAATTTCTCAACTGCGGATATCGATTCGAAATCGAATTCTGAATCTCAGTAATAAAGTACTTGACGTTTATATAGAAAATGAATTTTTAAGAAAATCTTTAGATATCTGAATGAATTTATTATAAGTTAAAAAAACTACAAGATTTTACTTTAAAAGTAATTTAAAACTTTTAAATATGTATATATATATATTTATTCTTATATTACTTTTTTTACATAGACAAATTTATTTAATAATTTTCACAATGATAAAAATATTTTCTTGCACTTTCTAAACAAAAATATGGATTTTTGTTTTTTACTTCCTCCGTGAAGATTTCTTTAAAATATGTAAAATATCATAAAGTAATATTTTTTTTTTATGATAGCTAAAATAAAACTACTTTAGATTTTTTTAAGTTTAGCGATGAAAAAAAAAACATTCCTTTATACTACCATGTTAATTATTATTTATATTATATATATAAATAAATGACTAGTATATTATTATGTCAAATAAGACAAATTATTCTTTTTTGACTTCCTCCGTGAAGATTTCTTTAAAATATATCTACTGCATATACTACATTGTGTTATTCATTTAATTTTCTTTCACATCATTACATAAAATTTTTATTCAGCATAACTTTTTATATTTATATGACTATTTCAAAATAAAACTTTATTATTATTTTTTTTTTTTGTATATTTTAACATGAATTTCTAAAAGTCTGAATGAGGTACGAGCGATTTATAATAAAGCTGCTTGTGATGAAGCATTTGTTTGAGAAATGCTATTGGTGGAAAAGCCTCATGCTGCATGTGAGATGCATCGTATATAATTGGGAGCCTGTATTTCCGTTTAGAGGTGACTTATGTTGAATTTCATGAGTGTAACGTGAAGTTAAATTTAACAAAACTCACATGTATTTATTTACTTATGCGACGTAGCATCCAATCTATGATACAGGGTGAAATCGTTTCCCAATTGCAAAAAATATTCTCATTTCCTTGTATGTGTATAAGAGCATATCTAACGGATAGACTGAAAAATAAGAACTAGAAAACAGGAATTCTGCTTTTTCAGAATTTAGTGTTGCCCCCGATGAAAAAAAATATATGTATATATAAATAGTGCAAAACATATTTCAGTTTTAAGACTTAAAGCACGCAGTTTTATTTTATGTAAAATAAAGTTATTCGCATCCGCTTAAGAATTCCACATTTACGATCCACTCTTAAACATCTACAGTAAAGCGTGCATAGGATATCACTATCGCAAAATAATACACAAACTCAGCAAAAAGATGCCGTTATTAAAACAACTCTACAAAAAAACGGCTATCTAATGATTCAAAGGCCTTCATTTGTTTGTAAATATAGTTTATAACAGCTCCATGTTTTAACAGAAATTCTTCGTTTATATTTTTTCAAAATAGCACGTATTTTAATTACATTTTCTTTCGGTTGTTATGAGAAAATGGCAACAAAAAGATATATGAAAATGGAGTTCTTAAGTTGCCAAAATTAAACAAATGGTGCTATAAACTACAAAAAAATTAATATTTCAAAAATCAATGGAGATAAAGTTTTCAAACAAATTGCATTTAAAAGTACTTTTTTTAAGTCAAATAACGTATGCTTTCATTTCTAATTTTTAAATAAAAATTTGCAATTTTTAAAAATATATAAGCAGTTTTGTTTTTGTTTTTTGTTTTTAATATGCAAGCAATTAACATAATATAATTAAATTTTTAATGCATTTTTTACCTGAAATATGTTATTAAATTTTAATAAATAATGATTACAAATTTTATAAGACCCTTTACATTATATTGTTACTTTTCTCAGCTGATTTGTTTAAAAAATATATTTCACTTGATTTCCGTTAAAAAGAAACGTAATTTTTAGAAATAAATATCCAATTTTAAATTTATGTACTAGTCAGAATGTACTGTAACGATTTGTTTTTCATTGTTGATCATTTATAGCATGAATTCCATACTTTTGATACTTTACTTAATTTTATGTATTACAATATCCTCATACTCATCTTTACTTCTTTTATCGTGAATAATGATATTTTTATCAATATACAGAATCTGTTACGTAATTAACTTTATATACATGTAAGGCAATGGGAATATTTGTTATTTTGTTTAAATATTTCAATCGACACACTACAAAATATAGCCATTACTCACTTTTCTGTTTTACAATAAAAAGCCTATTTATTAGCTTGCATAATTTTCTTGCATGTCAGTGCTTTTTGATTATTTGACATGAAAGATGTTGCAGCATTTTTGATACAGCACGTTTAAATCTCTATTTTATATTACAATAACTGTTGAGTTAATTGTTTCATTAGCATGTTTGATATTCAATAAATTATGTTGTAAGCATGATTGTTATGCATGTAATTTTTGGAAAATGTTTGACATGCATTTATAATATGAGTTCTTACAGAGTTTGTATTTTTTAATTACTAGATGAATGTTACCAATTTCTTTTTATGTATTTCTAGGCTTTGTGCAGGTTTTTTAAAAAAATGTCAATGATAATATTATTCGAAGATTTATTTTTGAAAATTTTTGTTTTAATCCCTGTACTACTTAATACGTTTTATTTTAAATTCATAACATCTTCAGACCTGAAGTTCACATATGTTTATCTCTCTTCTTCCATTTGTAAAAACGATACGTTTTGTGTTCTTTCAGATCGTTATTTTACTTCTATATAGCTGAAGATTTTCGCGTTTAAACGACATTAATAAATGACAGCACATATGCTGATTTTCTTATGAAATAAATGTTATTTTCATCTGACTTTCAAAAACGTCTCCAACACAAAGTGATAAAAAAAGTAAGTAATTTTCATAATCATTCAACCTGGACACATTTTAGTGGGAAAAAAACTCTAAACTGTGCTGAACAGTGTGGACACATCAAGGAACTCCGAGTTGCATTGCAACTTAACATCCAGACTGTCTGTGTCTTGACTGTAAGTGTCTTGCCAAATAATGAGGAGTCATAAGAAATTTAGTCTAACCGTAATTACTAATAAATTACTGTTAGACCTAATTTCTTATGGTTCCGGATGATTTGACTTACCAAATAATAGGGAGCCATAAGAAGTTATGTCTAACCTTAATTTCTAATAAATAACTGTTAGACTTACATATGATTTTCAATGATTTCACAAGACGCTTACAACTGTGAAATTTTGTAAATTATCTTATTTAACGCGTTTATTTATTTTATTTTATTTTATTTATTTATTTATTTTTGCTCTGTGAATATAGTTGATTGATAATTATTTTTGTATATTTATTTATATTTATATTTTATTTATTTGATTTATTTATTTTTATTTGTTTGTTTATTTATTTATTTACTTATTTATTTATTTTGTGGATAGTAATTTTAGGTCACCATAAATTAACCTAAAATTACATCCCGCTATTTCAGAAAAATGTATTTTGTTTTTAAGATATCCGGTGTCATCACAGATGTACAGAAACAATGAACGAGTATATACAGAACAATGAAGCACCTCTGAAAACGGACACCTCGTGGTTGTCCGCTATTCAGAAGTACAAATGTACAAATATATAGATGTTGGGGATCGAGAAAGGTGGTCGCTATTCGAAAGTGCCCGTTGTGGAAGTTTTACTGTACCATTTTCGCTTCGGGTCTGAAGAGGACAAAAAAAAAATAATCGTATTAAGTAAGGAAAAAAAAAAAAGACCTGCTTGAGTTTTATTGTTATGCCTTGTACCTTAGACCCTCCCATTGGTTTCTATGTTATTTTTTTTCTACTCCTGCTGCCTTGTTTTCTTGCTACTCCACTCCATGGCGCTGTAGTACCACAAAGCCAGTCCTCTCTATTCAGACATTCTAAGCTACATGAACGAATTATTTACGGCACTATTCCTCGTCGAATGTATACTCAAGTTTGTCGCATATGGATGCAAGGTTTGAATTTGTCTTTCTTTGTTCCTTTACGTCTTAAATTTCTAATTAATCCGTTTAATATGTCTTAAAAAGGATGTTTTTTTATATGCCTAATTAATGAATGAAGGTGTTTTTTTGAGCAAGTTTCAAAGTTCAATAAATGTAACTATTCTCACATGTTTTGTTGGTTGTTCTTATTTTGCCTTCTGTTAGATAATCAGTAAATATTATTTTTGTTTTACTTTCTAAGTTTTGCCATTATATTTTTTATTTGTTTAAAAAATAGATTTTTTTTTATGCATTGCCTTTATTTATATATGTATTTTTACTGAGATGCTTTTTCACTTTTGTTCATGCAGTTTTTTTAATTACTTATTTTTATTTCTGTTAATTTTTTTGTACTGCTACTTAAATAAAGATTTTTTTTTAATTGTCTGACTTTTTTTTTAAATTCGTGATTATATTGAAATAAATGTTCCATAATCTTATTTGAAACATATTTTATTTTCATGTTATGTAAATAAAAGCAATTTTTTTTTATGCTGCATTATTTGTAATAATTCCTTGCTGTTTCTTATGATGTGATGAATATTTTAGAATAATATAAACTGACTAGTTGAAATAAATCTAGTTGCAATAAATAAAAAATTAACTATTTGAAATAAATCTAGTTGAAATAAAAAAAAACTAACTAGTTGATATAAATAAATTTATCATCTGATAATTTGTACGGTTTGCAAATTATGATATAGTTAATGAAAATATTCAGGTAGTCCACGAATTTCACGTTATATCACAATTGATAAAAAAATAGTGGGAGAGCAAATTTTAAAGAATTCTTGTTTTTTTTTTTAATCACATTAAAAGGAGTTACTTTCATGTATTATATTCTGAAGTTTTGTTTTCCTCATTTGAAAATAATCATCATCACGAGAACTTTTTGTAGATTATTATTGATACTCAGACTATATACATAATTTACATTTATACATCATATTTACAAGAAATATTTGCTTAATACTTGAAATTCACTTGTTCCTCACTGGGAACCCAAGCTAATATTTTTATAATCAGGAACATATTTTCTTCCACTTTTGGAAGATCAAGAAAAAACTAAACAGCGTGCAAGCTGCTATCGAATTTAACATTCTAGTACAAAACTAAAGAACAAGAGGGGAAAAAAATGTTTTTAATATCAATTCTCTAGTAGGTCACGTGACCTGGCGCCTCCCGTCTGATCGAAACAGGCCCGCACAAGAGAGTTGTGAAATATTCCACAATAGTCAAGATCTATAAAAATGTTTAGAATGGTAAATTAAGCAATTAATCAATCAGTGTGTGATAAATCTAGTGTTCATTTTCAGATTTTAGTTTCTTAAGGGGGCACAGGACATTTTAACTTTCAAAAAATCAGTTTTCTTTATTTTGTTTTGTTCTGAAGTTTTAAAAAGATCTCAACAATATACAAAAAGCCCCATTCAAAAATCTTCATTTTTTTTCTTGAGTTATAATCCTTTACAGACGATGAGTACAATTGAAAGACTTTAAAAGGATTTTAAAAGGAGACTTTGAAAGGATTTCTCTGATTAGTATATTTGGAGTTTGCGCGCACTGTTACTTTCAATCTATATAAGCTACAGCTTAAAAAAGTTAGTCAAATATGCATTTCTTAATAGTCTTCATGCTAAAACCAAAAAAAAATTACGTACAGTAGAGCGCTAATTATCCGAACAAGTCAGGACCAACCCTAGTTCGGATAAGCAAAAGTTCGGATAAATGGGCAGACAATTAAAGACATGTTTTTGACTATACTAAAACCTTTACATGTTATCTAAGCTTAGGTCTGGCAACACGAGTTAGTGCTGGCATGTTTAAAAATTATTTTTTCTTTTTGTTTAGACTTTTATCATTAATTTTTTTTTCTCTTTTTATCATTTTCTGAATATAATTTAATCAAAAAAGCTTTTGATTGTTGCTTGCTTCAACGAAGACATTCGTTTCAATGCTGCCCTATCTCTAATCCTTCTCTAACACGTTAGTTGAATAGGATCAACGTTCTTCTGCCGTTCGAGCCATTTCTTAGCTTATTTTCAAACATTCAAAAGCTTTCATTATGTGATGGACCTGGGTTATTTTCAGAGCATTCGTTTTCATTTTCTTCCATTTCTTTTTCATCATGAATCTCATCTGCAATGTCATCATCATTTAAAATCTGATACTCAGGGTCATGTACTTCACTATTTAACCACTCGTTAGTTTCATTTTCTTCATAGCTTAGGAATCTTCCCCTATTGTTTTACATGCCGCATTTTTTGATCCAATATCACTTTTTTCCAAACCAATGGATAATTAGGAGTTCGGTTAAAAAATTTTGGGAGATATAGGATGTTCGGATAACTGGAAGTTTGGTTAAAAAAAAATCTTGAGAGAATTAAGCTTGTTCAGATAATTGAAAGTTCGGTTAATTGGAGTTCCGATAATTAGCGCTCTACTGTATTTTGGTTTTTTTTTTTTTTTTTTTTTTTTTTTTTTTGCTCTGAAAAGTTACATAAATAGCGTGAAAATATTCATTTAATGTTTACACTGCTGCACATATAAAAGAAAAATAATAGGACAAAAGTTCCCACACAAAGAATTATTTCAAAGGAATTAATGGGATTCTATATCCTTGCAACAAAAAAAAAAAAAATAATAATGAGTTCGAAAATTTAGAAGGGGTGCATGAATCATTACTGGTATTGGCGTCATAACATGTTTTACTACTCACAACTATGACAGTAAATATTCTACATATTGTTCGCCATTTTCTGAAAGCAATTTAAAACACAGCTTTATGATGTCTACACTACAGTAGCTCGAATCTAATTAACCATGTTGTTATGATTATTATGTCAGTGAATCACTAAAGCTATCACAATAGACAGTATTTTTGAGATAATCTTATAACCAAAAGTCACATGAGTTGAGCTCTAGTCACCAATGTGGCCTCAAAATGGAAAAGTGTCAAATAATAACGCTGTCTTCCATAAAATGTTGCTAAATAAGCGTTTCAAGCATATACCAGCATATGGTGGATCCCCGTTGTGTATGAACACCATGCTGCGTAAGGCCATTAAAATAAATTGTGAATCATTGCTGATATTGGTGTCATAACATGTTTTACTACTCACAACTATGACAGTAAATGTTCTATATATTGTTCTCCATTTTCTGCAAGCAATTTAAATCACAGTTTTACGATGTCTACACTACAGTAGCTCGAATCTAATTAACCATGTTGTTATCATTATTATGTCAGTGAATCACTGAAGCTATCACAACAGACAGTATTTTTGAGATAATCTTATAACCAAAAGTCACATGAGTTGAGATCTAGTCACCAATGTGGCCTCCAAACGGAAAAGTATCAAATAATAACGCTGCCTTCCATATAATGTTGCTAAATAAACGTTTCAAGCATATACCAACATATGGTGGATCCCCGCTGTGTATGAAAACCATGCTGCGTAAAGCCATTAAAAGAAATTTTCTTATCACAGTTATATTGACTCTAAGTAAATGCAGTGGAATTTGATGAACAACGTTAGAGATGCCTTTTGCCCCAACTCCTAATCTTATTGTATGTTGATGGCTTTATTGAGATGAAAATGGGCCTCACCAGCACAGCACGAGTATTATAAATCTCCATTCATTCAGGAGTATTCTTGAGTATAATAATGGATAATTTAATAAACGATTTTGATGCATCATGCATAAGAGAAAGATTATAATTCTTTTGGTCTAAAATCCACGTGATTTTTACGATTTTTTTTTTCAGTTATGTAGAAAAGAGGTACCCCCTTCAGAATTTTTGTGTGTTCAAATAATAATAATAACAATCTGAAGCAAATTTGGTTGCCAAATTATAAAAGAACATTAATTCTCTGGAACTTATACCAACATTTAGTTTCAAAAGTTCTTTTTTACAAAATTGCTGTCATTTGATCTAAAAAGTTTCATTCTTTCGCGTTTTTTATCTTTTGCAAGCTCAAAAAAAAAATAATTAAGGAATGGAAATTGTACTTTTTGGTGATATAAGCTTCCGCAAAAATCATTACTTTTTAAATGAAAAAAAATAAGGAAATCAATCGAATAGTTCTCTAGAAAAATAGTAGCCAAGTTTGAAAAACGTGGTTTTGAAGAAAAACAAGTTTACGATAGCGTTAAGTTCAACGAGCGGTCTTACGGTCATAGAGCAAAAAATGTTATAAGAAACAGAAATGTCACAAAACCACATTAGAGCAACAATCTGCAGCAGTGTTTCTCAACCTGTGTACAGCGGCACACCAGTGTGCCACGAGAGGTTGGGAAATGTGCCGCGAAGGTTTCTGACAAATGATTAAAATTGCATGGTGTCGTATCAACGATACGACATTTTCTATATATCATATGCTATATTCCTTGTTTACGCCTTTCCCTGTATTAGCCTTCCCATTTGTAATTTGCAAGACACCAAATTTGACAAAAACCGAAAAATAACAGCTCATTGATTTGAGAAACGATAAGTATTACCATTCAATATTCTTCGATAAAAATTTGGATGAGTTTTGTTTTTTTTTGTCAAAAATTTGTACCCTACAATGTGATTTCAGAAACGACAAGTATTACCGTTCAACATTCTTCGATAAAAAATTTCATGAGTTTTGTTTTTCTGTCAAAAATTTGTAGCCTATAATCAGCTTGAAAGTTATTAAAATAGTTATTCGTCTGCCTTTTGCATCTTCAGGATTCTGGGAATTTGGATTTTCAGCATTAACAGAAATCAAGCCGAAAAAGTGAGAATGACTTTTAAAAGTTGACGATGAAATATGAACTTGTCTGCGACTTTGCAACCTCGCTTTGATTGAATTTGTCCAAGAAAACAGGCTCAGCCCTCTCATTAAATAAATTTTGTAATTATATATGTATATATATATTGTATCATACAACTTTGACATTTTTTATATTCAGGTGTGCCGTAAATAATTCCAGATATTTTTAGCGTTCCATCAACCAAAAAAGATTGATAAACACTGATCTACAGACTTGAGGCATGCAAAAAAATAAATTAAATTAAAATTAAAAATGGAAAATTTTGACTGAAAGAAATAGAAATTCTCCTTAATCATAATTTCATTTTACTTACAAACCAAGAATGGTCGGCTCCCATGTTTATTTTTCATGGATCTTCATCTATTGTCAATACAAAAGATTCCTAAGTTACTACAAGAACAAGATTCCTGACCCGTAATAAGAAGAACACGCCTGTGGCTTCTATGTTCGTTTTAATTTTCAAAAAATCCGGAATGGTAATTGATCCTTTTCGCACTCTGAAGTAGAAATATTCTTTCACTGCACGTCGCTCATTGCAATCGCAATGACCATACTATATTTCCATAATCTACGAGGGAACATCAGTAAGTAGGTCACAAACCGATATGATAGGTCGAAAATTAGTAGTAAATTGTTTCCAAATATACCAATAGGTGGCAGCACTGTCCGACTGTAAGATGTCAATTTCGAATTTATGAGACAACAGTTATACAAAGATGAGCAGGGGCGTTCAAAAGTTGTTGACGAAGAACGAAGTGGTCGTCCTGTTGAGATTGCGACAGAAGAAACAGTGCGGAAGGTTAAGGAAATAGTTAGAGCTGACAGGCGAACAACAATAAACAGCATAGCAACTGCAACAGGGTGTTGGAATGGTTTAGCCTACAGCCGACTGATGCAGGTGTTGAATGTGAGGTACACAAGTGGCTGAGAGTGCAGCCCAAAGACTTTTATGCACCAGATATTAGAAAACTCATAAAGAGATGGGACAAATGTATCAATGTAAATTGCGATTATATAGTGAAATAAACATGCCTTTTAAGTACGTATCTTGGTTCCCCGCCCCTTTTTTTATTGGCTTTTGTTTCTTACTTACTGACTTGCCCTCGTATAATAATAACGACAGACGTTTGTGTGTCTGCGTTTCTGTGTGTGTGCGTGTTTTAGTATGAATCTATGTGTTCTTTTCTGAAGAGACCGCTGGTATACAAGATTTAGTAGGAAGGTGGTACCTGTATATCTAAAGTTATGTTCCTCAAAGCCAATCTTTGGAATTTTTGATAACATTATTTTAATACGATTTTTAGCGGTTTTTAGCGTTCGAGGTGATTTTTCTTCATTAGTAAAAATAATCCGATTTCAACCTTTTAGTCAATATAGTAAATTTTGTCCTATTTTCGATAAAGTTTATTCAGAATTCTGTACAACGATTTTTGAATTTTTCGCAAATTTTTAATGCAACTTTTAGGGGGTTTTGCTTTCCTTGGCGATTTTTTGACATTTGCAAAAAGAAATCCAAGTTCATTTAATTCCTGTTTCATTTGGGAAAAACCGATATCGAAGTGGGCGAAGCTTCACTAGTATACGAATAGTGCGCGTTTTTTCAAAAAAAGTGGAGGGCATCATAGACTTGTATCAATTGAAGGTTCACCAAAAATTTATATCAAAAACATCATATGACACGTAAAGGCAAATTTAATTTTTTTTTAGAAAGTCATTTACAAATCATTGTTAATTTGTATAAATGCTGGTATGTTTATATGGACGAATTTCATGGTGGTCAATGCAGCATCTAGTACTATTTTCTCCCAAGATATAACCTTTTGAACTTTTTTTTTTAATTTTTGGATATATAACTTTATAGCCTTCTTTATAAAATTTTACAATGGAGTATCCAACATTTCCATACGAAATCCACCCCGTTCCTGGTTTGGCTTATTTCTTATAATACATCAATAGTGTAGCAAATATGACTATTATTGCAAAGCTGTATCTCGTTTTTGAAAAAAGCTTGATCAGGTATACCTTAAGAGCTCATTTCGCTTTAATTTGAAAATGCAAAGGTATTTTTGAACAAGTAATATGAAAATTTTGTTTTTAAAGTCAATTCCTACTTAGGTCATTAAAGAAAAATTTAATATAATCCCTTAAGCTAATATTTTAGTTTTTGTTGCATTAAAATATCTCAATTTGTTGATTTTCTATAAGCAAGTAGGTTTACAATGGAAGTCTATGGGAATTTGACGAAATATTAGAGATATCACCAAGTTGGCGTCCCTTTTGGCGACTCATTTTGGTCGCCAAATTTGGCGATATATCGCCAAGTTGGCGACAGAACAGGGTTCCCCCTATGGTAACCCCCCTTATAGATATGAAGATGCATTAAATGCTTCAATAACCAATGGTCGCCATTTTGTCTGTCATGTAAAACTAAAATTAATTAATTAAAATTTAATTAATGAATTAATATTTGAAAAAAATGTATTAACATCAATTGTCATCCAGTACAAGTTTAAAAAAATTTATTTCAACTTGATAGGATGAGGAATATTGTATTTTATTAACGATTGAAAATTTGAACAAGATATATAAATAAATAAATAAATATAGGGAGAGTGTGAACTAATAGTAGGAATTGAAAAATACTTCAATAATGAGTACTAGGCTTTGAATATTCAAAAGCTAGTGCACAATAATAGAGCCTAAAGTATGGAATACTTGGAGAAAAAACTGACCTTCTGTCCTTTGATCGGAACATCATTGCCACATGTATGCCGGCGTTTCCGAAAGATGTGTTGGGAGGTATAAAACGTAGTTTAAGGGAAAATTCGGAGCACGATTAGCAACAGTTTCAAAAAGCTACCTGCGTTGACTGTGTCTGTCAGGGTTGTCCAGATAGTTCAGTTGGAACAGCCTTCGCATGATACGCGAAAGGTCCTTGCTTCGACTTCTGGCTTGGACACTTTTTCACTCCTTTTGTACGTTTTCAATTCGTATGATTTCATTATCAACCAGTTTAGTTGTGGTAAAAATAATAATGTGTAACGAAAGTAAGCTTAAATTCCACTGCTAAACATAACTGCTCTTCTGACTAATGACTGTGCAAACAAACGTCCTATCACATACGGAGTCTAATAAGTGCTAAAGCGTCAAAGTGGTCGCTACTTCCGAGAGACACAGCGCTAACCTACGGCTTCAAAAAGAGTTACTCTAAAAATAAACACATTTTTATTGTTGGAACAATTTTGTCGCCTATTTTGTTCCCATAAAGTAAATATCAAGCAATGTCGCCCGGTACAGTCAATAAAATGCTTGGAAAACTGACGAGAAAGGAGCCTTGATCGTTGTGTTGCAGCAATTTTTGTCCCTTCAAATTATCCCGTGCAATAACACTGTAATAAATGCAGTAATCTAGCGTTTACTTTAACTCGGGTATGCTTATTGGGGTATTATGCCCACGAATTTATTTCGTAATGTACTGAAGATAACGAGTAGCGGTAAGAGATAAATGAGTTCAGCTTTAGATGCAGTTTATAAATACTTCTATAATATAGAATAATTTCTATATAAATTCTATAAATTCTATATATATTCTATATATTCTATGTAAAAATATATAAGCCCACTTCTGCGGGCGTGGGTTCGAATCCCACTTCTGACACCACTTTGTGGTATGAGACTTCTATTCATAAATCATAACTCACTTCTAAGACGAACATTGACATTTATTAAGACGAAGGCAAAATAAAATACAGTTTGTAGCACTTTTCACAATCGACATTTAGCTTAAAAGCAACAATCTTCGGCTTTATTTATTTAACATCGTCGAATTTTTCCTAAGATTTTCATACGTCATTTAAATCTTCTAATTTATATCGTCGAAATATTCTGTTCTTTTTAACAACAGCCGCCGTCGAATTCTTTCCGCGTTCTTTTTTTTTTTTTTTTTTTTTTTTTTTTTTTTGCGTTTCCACTTCGACAAGATTCGTTACCTTTTTAATCTCGAAGCGGAGGGCAACGTCGGGAACATTCAGTCTGAATGTAGGTGTTACTTGCGAAATTCCCCACATATATGACTTGTTCGAGGTTAGGGTCCGCGAAGATTTCCTATTGATGTGTGCGACAGTTCTTTGGTAACTTTTGGCCAAGTAACTTGCATTTTAGAGGAGTTTCAATTTGAAGCTTTCATTATGATTTGAGTTGTAAAGATAATTACAGAGTGTAACTATCTAAACTCCAAGTATGATATTCAAGGTTAATTTTTACTGCCTTTCCGTTTTATTTATAATTCTTACCAAAACTATACATCAAGCTTTCCATAGAATATTGATGCAGACAAACTGCAAGTTTAGAAAATTCTAACTTTCATTTTCCATTTCAAAGAATTCCTACCTTAACAGCGGCAGTTAAGTTCTGCTCTCAGAGCTGATGCTGGGTTCAAACCTATGTCGCGCTCAACAGACTAACAGTTAGGGGTTTATCCTTTTTTGTTGTTGTTGTTGTTGTTGTTTGTTTGTTTTTTTGTGTTGTTGTTGTTGTTGTTGTTGTTGGGTGGTGGGGGGGGGGAGTTTTTTCGAACCTGCGTAAAACTCTGCGTAAATACAGTTTAGGTTCTTTCAAAAAGGCACCACGAAGGACAATCCCTATCGTCCCAACACCGTCGGCCTATATGCATCGCGCAGATGATCTGCCGTAACAAACACCTCCACCACTTTCAAAGAATTCCCCTCGACGCGTTTTCTTTAAAATTGCATTAAATTATTTTTAATTGAGCATTTTTGTGTTGTTGTTGCTGTTGCTGTTGTTAAAACAAATACCCATTTAAAGGAGATAAAGATTGTATAGTACTATAATATATGTGTCATCTTTTATCTCATATTAAAAGTAAAATGGTACTGTACTTTAAAATATTTTTTAATTTTATATACCTTATAATTTTTTATAAATGTGTTTTACTAAATATTGTATTAAACTTATACTATGTATATTCTTTATTGATGTCTTAATCATCTTTCGGCTTTAATTATTCAAAATATTTTTTTTAACACATCTATTTATACTATCTGAATGAAATCTATTATGGAAATTTGTGTTTTCTCGAGTGTTTTGATACGCTTTTTATTATTATTATTATTATTATTATTACTTGAAAGCAGGAATGTCTATCTAACAATGAGAAATTATTTTATTTCCAAAGGTCTGTATTTTAAAAATTCAGTTAATTAAAATGGTACATTTTAGAACAAGCTATATTCGACCAAAAAAATTTATAAGCATGTTAATCAATTATATTAAAGGGGCCCATTTATATTATCTATCAAACATTTCCCAGTTTTATACGCTTATTTATATTAAATAGCTACATTTTACGAATTATGTAGCGGTATATTCATTTTCTTCCATTATTAGATCATTTCAAAATCGGATTAACATATAAAGACTAAAGCGCCGTAAGTAATTTCACGCAAAAATTCTTGGAAAAAAGAATCAATAAGAGTTCAACAGGAATTTCTTATCATAATATGACTCTAATGATGAAAATCATCCCATACCATACTGTACAATGAAAAATGATTATATGTTACAGAAACCAATGGCAGAAAATTAAATTATCAATTCCTCTACGTGAAAAATTCAGAAAGAAATATAATAATAATAATAGTAATACAGTAGAGCGCCGATTGTCGGAAATCCAATTAACCGAACTTCCAATTATCCGAACAGCCTATTTCTCTCAAAAAAATATTAACTGAACTTCCATTTATGCGAACAGCCTATTTCTCTCAAAAAAATTTTTTAATGATGATGAGATTGGAGATGAGATTTAAGATGAAAACAAATGCTCTGAAAATGACCTACGTCCACCACATAATGTTTGAATGTGCCTTTGAATGTTTGGAAGCATCTGTGAAATGGCTCGAACGGCAGAAGAACTCTGATCCTATTCAACTAACGTATTTAAGAAGAATTCGAGATATGGCAGCATTGGAAAGAATGTCTTCTTTGAAGCAAGCAACAATCGAAAGCTTTTTTGCTTAAATTATAATCTTTGGAGTTCAGAAAATTATAAAAAGAGAAAAAGAAAATTTTAAATGATAGAAAAGTAAACGAAACAAAACAAGAAAAACAGTTTTTAAACAAGCTAGCACTAACTGGTGCTGCCAGGCCTAAGCCTGGATAAAGTGTGAAAATTTTAGTATAGTAAGTTTAGTCAGGAACATCCTTTAAACTGTGTGTCTATTTATCCGAACTAGGGACGGTCCCGACTTGTTCGGGTAATCGGAGCTCTACTGTAATAATAATAATCATTAAAATGATCCAAAGGTAACAGTTCCAGTATCACCAGAAAAAAAAGGAAATCTGTATGCAGGGCCTGACTGACCTAGTCAAAACGAGACCTGGTGTTCATTTGAGGGATGTTTTCTGATGACATCAGAAAAAATTATACATTTTTTACGCATTAAAATACATATATATGATTATTAACATATAAATGATTATTTAGTAAAACTTATCTTTAGTCTTTAGTAGTACACTTTTTGAAGCCTGGACAGAAGACTGGAGAGAACTAAAGTTGATTAGATATTAAGTGAAATAATTAACTTTGAAGGTTATATCTCTAACTCGATCTTTCTTCTTCTTTCCATCTCTGTCTAAGTATTTATCGATTTATCTGTCATTCTGTTTATCTATAAATTGATATCTCTATCTCTATTTGTATATCACTAAAAATTAGTTGGTGTAATATCATAAATTATGAATTACATTACAGTAGAGCGCCGATTATCGGAACTCAAATTAACCGAACTTCCAATTATCCCAATAACCTATTTCTCCCAAAAAAAAAAATTTAACCGAACTTCCATTTATCCGAACAGCCTATTTCTCTCAAAATTTTTTTTAATGATGATGAGATAGTGGATGAGATTTAAGATGAAAAAGAAAAATGGCTCGAACGGCAGAAGATCCTATTCAACTAACATATTTAAAGGAGAATTCGAGATGTGGCAGCATTGGAAAGAACCTCTTCTTTGAAGCAAGCAACAACCGAAAGCTTTTTTGCTTAAATTATAATCTCTGGTGTTCAGAAAATGATAAAAAAAAAGAAAAAAATGTTAAATTATATAAAAGTAGACAACAACAACAAAAAAAAACAGTTTTTAAACACGCTAGCACTGACTGGTACTGCCAGTCCTAAGACTGGATAAAGTATGAAGGTTTTCGTATAGTCAGGAACATCCCTTAAATTATCTGTTCATTTATCCGAACATTTGCTTATCCGAACTAGAGTCGGTCCCGAATTGTTCGGATAATTGGCGCTCTGCTGTATTAAATTTGGTTTCAATGTCCAATGAAAAAAAGTTATGATAGTATCTACAGTGTTTAGTCCTATTAATTTTTAATTTGTAACAAATTTAAATTAATGTTTTATTTCAAATGTAATTGAACGTTAGCAATGAAATATTGATTGTTACTTAATCAATTATGAGTAACTACAGCATCCTCATAGGAATGGTAGTTATGAATGTTATACAGAAAGTCGCTCGCACTTTATGGAAACGATTTTATAATTTACTGTTCTAGATTCCATTTTGAAGGTAAAAATTTGGCAACTTCAGAATAAACGTCTGCTACTGTTATCTTTTGACTGGAATGTAAAATAAAAGATTTATTTTGAAAATGGCTCCTAAAATTAATAGATGGCTCGAAGGTTACGTAACTGCGTTTTCCGAGGAGAAATATTCGTATCTACAAATTAGAAAGCGGTGTAAATATCGCGGTTATTGCATTTCGAAAAAGAGTACTTACAATATATTAAATTTGAAGGCAAAAAAAAGTCTAAGTGAAAGTAAAAATGAAAACAAGTAAAAATTAAATTTAAAAAATCAAAAAACCTGGCTGCGTAAAAAGCGAACTAATTAATTATTTCTCATCAATATGAAACTATTTTTTATATTACTTACCTATTTTTTTTATTTACTTGTATTGATCACTTTTAAGTTGTGTTTAATTGTTAGTTCCTATCTATAAACACTGTTTTGATGAGGCCTATAGATGTGTATGATGGTTAGAGTTGCAGTAAAGCTAGAGATCCTACCTACACAAGTTCCAGGTTGTGTAACATTTAAACGGGCCTTCTGACTGTAAAATAGTCTATGAAACATCGTCTTCATTTTGAAAGACCTATCCAACGATATGCCGCTCAATGGGGTGGGTAAATTTTTTTTTCGTCTTTGCCGCCGTTTTGTATTTTACGGTCGCCTTTTTCAATTTATAAAAACAAAACCTAGCCTATAACAATCGGGCGGTTAAGAGGAATCTTTAGAGACCTCATTCATTAAAGTCCATCCAGCTGTTGGGATGTTTCGAGGATGTAAGGAAATCCACATACCCAGATACGCATGAAACACATAACCCTTCTTGGCAGTCAGGTAACAAGGCCGTGAATCCTCATCCTAAGACTGTTCAAACGCAGGCAAATATCAAGAAAGTGAAGTCTCTGATCCTAAAAGAAAAGCTGCCAACTCAAAGATCCATTGCATCGGAACTAGGAGTGTCTTCTGGCACTGTAAGTAAAATCATTCATAAAGATTTGAAATTAAAAAAGACGTTTAAACCTACAGTTCATCTGCTTTTGCCAAAGTATATTGCTGAAAGAAAAACGAATTGTTGAAAGTTAAATAAAAACACCTAGCTACTGGAAAATGAAAATTTGTGGTAACACTCAACGAGATCAATTTACTAAAAGGGGTTCATGATAGTTGCAGGATTTTGTTACAAAGACAAATCAAAAATCAAAAAAGTCTCAAGTAAAGCCAAAATTAATTCACCCAAGTATCAGCAGAATATTTTAGAACCAATTAATGAAGAAGAAATTGCAGCCTTATGTAGAAAGGACATTGATAAAGATGAGATTCATATGGAAAAAGCCTCTAGTCACATGTCTAAATCAACTGCCACTTATTTAGCAAAAAAAAATAATCAGAAATAGGAATAAAGTGTATCCCATTTAATAAAATACTTTTAAAATCACCTGATGTTTCTCCGATGGACTTTTGCGCTTTCAGTTTATTAAAAAGGGCCTTAGGAAAACGGTATCCAAGAACACTGAACGGACTTTGGAAAACGGTCCAAGAGGAATGGGGTAAAATTGAAGTGACAGTACTAAGAAAAATTTTAATTTTATGCATAATTCGAACTAGAGCTATTATCAAGAACAGTGCTATTACATAAAAGCAAATCGCCGAAAAAAATGCAGAAAACTTAACTTCCGTCAACCTTTGGTCCTTGCGGGTTACTTTGGTCCATCGCATAAGAAAAGTTTTTATTCATTGTTTTGAACAAACAATACAAGATAATTTGAAGTTTTTGACATTGAAAAATATTTCCTACTCTACTATAGGGTATTTGAATAGTTTTGGGGTAATTAAAAAAAAATTAGTGGCAACACTGGATGTGTTTGTAAACAACTGTTTTCGTGTGTAAATTTTAACTCTCCAAACTTTCTATAACGAAACAATCTGGATAAGAGCTACAAATAAGGTAAGTGTCAAAATATTATCTTGAGTAACCTGTAACCAATGTGTGATTATAGTTTTTCCTTTAACTTTTTATTTTGAGAGGAAATGTTTGCTTTTCATAAAGTTAACATGAAAACTAGTATTTCGGGGCTACTTTGTGCCAGGCACTTTTTTGGTAAAAAATAGCCCCAATTACTTAGAAATGCCTTTTATACAACCAAATCTCTTAAAACATATTTTAAGTAACATTTTTTTCAAATGTTGCTGTAGCAAAATGCTACATTAATTGTTTTTGTTCCAGTTGCTGAGGATAATATGACGAAACTTGTTTCTCGTTTCTTTAATATTAACAATTGGTTTATTGTGTTTAAATGTTAAAAAAACATTTGTTTATCAAGTTTGTAGTGCTAATTTATTAGCAAATGCTATTGCAAGGGAGCTTCAATAAAAATGTATTCATTTACGTATGAAATTTATTCATTTTATATAAAACTAAGTGAATGGACCAAAGAAGCCCCCAGCAGGGACTACTTTGCTCCAAAACTTTAAAAATAGTTAAAAAATTAAAAAATTCCTCTTTAAAACAATAAAGTTTGCTTCATTGTTTCGTGTTAATTGTTTACAACTCCATTTGGACGTTAAAAAATCACATATAATATTTTTTAACAATGGAAATGTGAGTGGAACTTTGGAAAAGTGGCCCAAAGTAGCCCTGGTTGACGGTATCAAAATCGTTTCCATAAAGTGCGGACGACCTTCTGTAAATAGTTCCTCAGTATCATAAAAAAATTCAAACCAAACTTCGGATCCTCAAAACTAGGGAGTGTCCAGTGTCAATACATTGACGGCCCATGCTTTAATCAGGTTATTGTTATGTATGCTGACTCTAATTAACTTTCTATATCTCTCACTCACTCTCTCTCCTTCTTTTTAGGTGCGTTCGTAATTATATAAATACGTAGCACCTATAGTCGTCGTTCAGTCCGTCCGTCTGTCTGTCCGCATATAACAGAGCAAAAACTACCCAACCGAATGGTCTGAAATTTTTAATATATGATTGTTGCAAAATTTTGTCGAGCCATTTCAAATTTTATGAAAATCGGATGTATAGTTTAATTACAGGGACAGTCAAAAGTTTTTCTTTACATTACGGCCAATGGGAAAAATTATTACAAGTGCATTTTAATGATGTTACAGCCTTCCGAATGGTCTGAAATTTTAAAGATATAATTGTTGCAAAATTTTGTCGAGCATTTCAAATTTTAGGAAAATCGGATGTATAGTTTAATTACAGGACAGTCAAAAGTGTTCCGTTACATTACGGGGAATGGGAAAAATATTATTGGAAGTGCATTTTTATGATGTTACAGACTATGCACTTTATGAAGTGCAAAAAATATACATTCAGTACAATATGGGGTGCAAAAAATAATTATAAAACTAGTTATAGTACGAACGCACCTCATTTGCCACGTTTGACGAGCAATTTCCAACTTGTTATCTCTGTCTAAGAATTTATCAATTTATCAATAATCCTGTCCATCGAAATATCAGTCTATCGCTATTTATATCTTACTAAAAAGTCCTTGATATAACATGATAAATAATATACTTAATTTACTTAATTATACAATTAAATTCGGTTGCAATTGTTGAACTACTAAATAAAATTTATTTAGTAGTAATTTAAATAGTAAAACATTAAGGGACCTTCTACATTAGGAGACAAAAAAAAAGCACTTTTTTATGATTGTTTTGTAAGAAAACTGCATCTTTTTTAAATTTTAAAAGAAAACGGCATGGTGGATATTTTTTTAATTTTAACAGTTTATTGTACATATCTGAAGGTATACACAAGACTTCTTTTATTAGATTTTGTTGCTTCTACTCTAAGTTATAAACAAATATGTTCAACTGCTTTGGTAAATTTCGTCTGGACGGTGGGCATGATAGCGCCTTGTAGAATTATCTGAAACACAAAAATAAATTTTTTTTCGTAAACTTCGTGAGTATAGCTTCTAGTTAAATTAAAGGAACCCATAAATTTATTTAAAAAAAGTTATATAATGGCTGATTAAAAAAAAAAAAATGTTAAAAAAATTCGTTTTTATTTGTTAATAACATTTTTTTAATAATTTTAGTAAAAGCTTTAATTCATATCGAAGGCAATCAAATAAGCTTTAATTTTAAAAAAATCAAGATGATCCATTGAGTTGTTTTTTTTTTATCTTGCCCACCGTGTCAAAAAATGTGGTTGAACATATTTGTTTATAACTTAGAGTATAAGCAACAAAATCTATTAAAAAAATTCTTGTGTATACCTTAAGATATGCACAATAAACTGTTAAAATTTCAAAAAGATCCATCATGCAGTTTGCTTGCAAAAAAATCATAAAAAAGTGCTTTTTTTATCTCCTAATGTACACTGTAAAAAAAACGACATTTTTACATTACAAAGTGATGTTCATTTCGCGCACAAACTCGATCACAGTTGAATGTACTGTATCTTTCTTTGGTTTCCTGACTATTTAAACATGGAAAATACAGTAGTTGCGTAAAATTAACAGCACAATGTACTGGCAATTTGGACGCTAGTAGTTTGTGCTGTGGTCCAAATGCGTCCAAATTTGCACGCAACTACTGTATTTTTCATGCTTAAATAGTCAGGAAACCAAAGAAAGATGCAGTACATTCAATTGTGATCGAGTTGTGCTGTCAAATTTACAGTGGTTTTTTTTACAGTGTAGAAGGTCCCCTTAACTGAAATGCATAATATTAATTAAATTATAATTAAAAATCGCACATTTCAATATTCATACTTTACAACACATCCATCAAGTTTGAATTCTTTGTCATGGGCGGCGGAGCACCGTTTTATTTGCCAATTTTACACTGCTAATGTGCAAAAGCTCAGTGATGTTGTTTACAAGGTTATGTATAATGCTTCTGTTCTTAATATAAATATAATATAAATATAATATATATATATAATAATAATATCAATGTCCAATGGAAAAGAAATGTTGTAACAATATGTTCTATGTTCTAGTGTTTAGTTCTATTAATTTTTCATTTGCAACAAATTTTAATTAATGTTTTTTTGGAATTGTAATTGAACTTGAACAATGAAATACTAATTATTACTTAATCAATTCTAAGTGACTGCAGTTTCCTCAAAGGAATGATAGCTTTGAATGATATAAATGTTATAAATAGTTTCTTGTTTTCATGTAGGGAAGACTGGGGAGGGTTGACCCATTTTTTTATAAAATGATTATTTATTTTTTAAATATTGAACCTAGAATAAAGTTTCATATATCATTTTATTCGTTGTACAATCAGTTATCAAAATAAAATTGCCACATAAGTGTAATATATAGGAAACTTGAAAAATGGTTGATTTTAATTATGAGAAAATAATGGGTCGAGGCTCCCCACATATGGGAGGCTTGACCCACTATATGGAAGGCTTGACCCACTTTATTTTATATTGAAATATTTTAATTTTCATACATTAGACAGACTTGACTACACTTAAATTAAAAAATATATAAAAACATTTAATTAAAAGCTAAAAATATATACAAAAGACGTTTTGCTGTGCAAACGCAAAGCCTCATCAGTACACGTATCAGCTGATATGTGTATCAGTAGCTGATATGTGTACTGATGAGGCTGTGCGTTTGCAGAGCAAAACGTCTTTTGTATATATTTTTAGTTTTTAATTAAATGTTTTTATATATTTTTTAATTTAAGTGTAGTCAAGTCTGTCTAATGTATGAAAATTAATTTATAGATTTTAATTCAGACGTTAAAATGTTTGTGTATCTTAAGAATATTGAAATATTTGTTAAGAGAAATATAATCCGTTTAAAAAAAGGCAGAATAACTTTATGCTACATGGTTTAATTATTATTAAAAATTATTTGGGAAAATATTATGTGTAAACAAACCTGCTTAAACGGAATTCAAGGCACAGAAGGAAAATTCCGTTTTAAATACCCGCTTTTTGTGAAACTCGACCTGGCAACGCTAGTTGCCACCTAGTTCGACTTCATCTCATTCTGTTCATCTTGGTTAAATTTGCCTACCTACCTTCCTAAAGTGTTTTAATTAATGTTTTTTTTTTCTTTTGCAAAGGCATAAACACATAACATTTCTTAAGGCTGCTTTCATCCTTTCTAGACTCTCCCCTTCTTTCTATTTATCTATTATTGGCACTATTTAAATGAAATAACAGTTCCTATCAACTTTCCAATTTATATTTCATTAAACATTTTCTTGTTTCTATAGCAATTTTTCACATCTTCCTTTAATCAATTTTAAACATTTTTCTTTTTTATCACTCCATTTTACTGTAGCTTTACAGAATAAATTTGCATTATTTTAGATATGTAACCATTAACCCTTCATTATGTACAATGTATAGCTAAAAATATGTCCAAAAACACTTAATTAAGGGTGATTTGATCATCTGGTCAACTTTCCCTCACATTCATTGGGTCAAGCCTCCCCACATAGCCACTTTTTAAAGTATATCTCATGCTTATGTTTAGCCTAATTTACTATACAACCTTTATAACCTGGAATAAAAGCTCAATATTTCTGCATTACTTAAAACCTACTTATTTTGATTTCACCTGAGAAAATCTTATAAAATGATTCTAAAAAATACACTTTTTAAGGTGAAAACTCTTCGCAATTGATTTTTCCGCACCTGTTTCAATTATCTGCATTAAACAAATACTTGTTTGAGCAGTTCAATAGCTTTGGTTGTCACCTATTGGCGAAACTCTGAAATTCTTTTAAATATGAAAACTGAAGGGTGGGTCAAACCTCCCCTGTGGTCAACTCTCCCCAGTCTCCCATATATTAAATTATAGGGAGTGAAATTTTTGCCCAATTAATGCATGGATTTTACTCCAAATCTTACGAAAACGAAGTCACGAGTAAAAGTTCGAAACCAACTTGTAAGCTTGATCGTGTCATGTTTTATGAAGGGCACATTTGAATCATGAAGTTCTATTTTGTTGAAAAATGTCTCCACGTCTTTGATTAATCCAATTTAGCCAGGTGTATTTAAAAATTCTTAAAAAGATTACACAATTTCAGCTTAGTTTTTTTTTTCTAAAAGTGATAAATATCTCTTTTACTTTAAAATAAACATTACTAGAGCTTTTTAAAAGGATTAAAGATTGAACTATAATGGCAAATTGTCCCATGATTATGAAAGAAATATTTGAATGTTGAAGTTTTATTTTGTTGAAAAAAGTCAACACGATTCTTATTAATCCACTTTATCAATGTGCCTTTAAAAATATAAAAAGATTACGCAATTTTAGCGTATTCTGCACTGTAAAAAAACCACTGTAAATTTGCCAGCACAAACTCGATCACAGTTGAATGTACTGTATCTTCTTTGGTTTCCTGACTATTTAAACATGAAAAATACAGTAGTTGCGTAAAATTAACACTACAATGTACTGGCAATTTGGACGCATTTGGACGACAGCACAAACTACTGGCGTCCAAATTGTTTGTACATTGTGCTGTTAATTTTACGCAACTACTGTATTTTCCATGTTTAAATAGTCAGGAAACCAAAGAAAGATACAGTACATTCAACTGTGATCGAGTTTGTGCGCGAGATGAACAATACTTTGTACTGTAAAAATGTCGTTTTTTTTTGTTTTTTTTGCAGTGTGTTAAAAAAAATCCGACCAGTTTTTCTGTAGGAATCGGAAAAATAGTTGCCCTTATCGTACCGGGACATTTTCCGACCCAGCTCGGAATAAAATCCGTAAAGAAAAAGAAATAGTCAATAAAACGATATTTTACGGATTTTATTCTGAGCAGGGTCGGAAAATGTCCCGGTACGATAAGGGCAACTATTTTTCCGATTCCTACAGGAAAACTGGTCGTATTTTTTTTTTACAGTGCAGTTTATTTTTTCCAAGTGTGATTAATAACTCTTTTACTTTAAAATAAACATTACTGGAGCTTTTTAAAAAGATTAAAGATTGAAGTATAATGGCAGATGTTCCCATGATTATGTAATGACCATTTGAATGATGGAGTTTTTGTGTGTTGAAAAATGTCTCCACGCCTTTTGTTAATCCAATTTATCAATGTGCCTTTTAAAAATATAAAAGAATTATGCAATTTTAGCGTAGTT
Organism: Maratus speciosus; assembly: GCA_963932465.1. NCBI lineage: Eukaryota > Metazoa > Arthropoda > Arachnida > Araneae > Salticidae > Maratus > Maratus speciosus. The sequence continues at coordinate 549,067,080 of OZ010794.1, forward strand.
TATTTTTTCTAAGTCTAATAAATATCTCTTTTATTTCAAAATAATAAACATTACTGGAGGTTTTTAAAAAGATTAAAAGTTCAAGAATAGTGGTAGATAAAGAAGTAAAATATTTCTTAAAAGAGTTTGAAAAGCTTTTGGGCTATTTACTTATAGAATTTGTAGTTTTCTCATCAAGTCTCCCTTTCAAGTTATAGTAACTTTTGGAATTAGTATTGCTGTATAATGTTGTAATATTCATGTAAAAAATAAATTTCATCATGCAAAGTTATAAGGAAAAATGTCTTAAATTGTTCAATAAATGATGATTTCTTTTAAGGCTATTTATATATTCAATTTAAAAATTAAAATAGAAAAACGTTATTCGATGACTGATATAATGTGAAAGATCGATATCCGAAATGTATTATGTGGTGCAACATAAATTTTCTTACTTTATTACTTTATTGATGTCATTAAATATATGGGTAAAAAAACCAGATTAAGTAGCATTTATAACATCTCTAATCTAAAATATATAAATATAGGTTTTTCTGAATCAAAGCTTGGTTGAAAGTTGCATGCAACTTAGAATTGGAGCCGTCATAGTATCTTTAAACGATTTAATGATACATCATTAAAAATTTCAATTACCAATAAAAAAATAGTTTTGTATGAACCTTAATTCTTGTACTAACAATAATTTCATATATTATTTCCTTGTGATTAAATTCTTTACAACACTTTTGAGATTATCACACATCCAATAGTCTATCATCCTTTAGCTTGTTGTCATTCGTAAAAAATAATGGAATACGAAATAGTTGATTTTACAATCATACCCTGTTAATCTAATATTGGTTAAAGCATTTAGTGTTATATAATGTTATTGTTCCAAATCACTCTGATTGGAACCCATTTTAAAGTTGGTGATTTATGTTTTCCGTATTTCAGAGAACATTTGACACATTAGTGCAATATCGTCTTGACGTGTTGCATTCTCTGTGAAAAGTACCCGGAATCTATCATTTAAAAAATGCACATAAAATATATCACGACATTTTTTTTTTATCTTTAAGATGATACACTGTACGGAGTTACAATGTGTAGTTTAAGCACCATCTGTGACTTAGTGTGTTGACAGTAGCCGCTTTTTTAACACTTTCCAACAAAGTTGAAAACTGTTTATGACTTCGGTTTGTCTGTCCGTCTGTTCGCACTCTAACTGTCGTAAATATACTCGGATTGCTCTGGATTCTTAGATGTTATTGACGTTTACCCTAGCACGTTCCCTTTTCCAAATGAAGTTTTTAGCATGTTTTGTTCCTTTACAGGGACTGTCAAAAGTATTGCCTTGCATTACGGCCAATGGGGAAAAATCGTTTCAAATGATTTTTTAATGATGTTACGCGCTTTCAAAGATAATAAAATTGATATGCATTTATGAAGTGCACTAAAATATCCATTCTGTAGAACATGCGGTGCAAAGAATAGTTATTATTCATTTACAGGGCCACACAAAGGAATTCCGTTACATAATGATATAGGGGTGGAGGAATTGTTTGCGGCGTATTTTACTTATCTTAAACAATTTCATATATAATGAAATTGATATACGTCGCTGAGGTTTACTATAACTTATTTCATGTATAATACGACGTGCATAGCGTTTACAGGGTCACACAAAAGGATACTATATTGTATCCGAAGTACTGTACATTGGCGATGATTGCAGGAAATGCATTTTTAATTATGATATGCGCTTTTATGTTTCTCTATAATTATGCTATCATGTGGTGTGTATAAATGCTATAATTCATATACAGAGCTACACAAAAGAATTCGTCAATGTTACTGGGCATGAGCGCAAATTGCTTAAAGGTGGTTTTTAAATGAGTTATGCATTTTTACGCTGAACGCATTTAGTTTACTAAGAAATATTTGTAGAATATAGATAAAATGATATACAGAGGCACGCAAAGAATTGGATCGTCTATAAATGATCATCTCTGGAAATGTGATTCGAGTAGTTTTAAGAGTGTTTTAGTTTGAATTAAATTTTAGCTAAATAGTGGAATGTAAAAAAGATTCTAGATAAACTACAGAGTTGTAGAAAAGTATTCAAATATGTTTCCATCTATTAGTATAAATTGCTGAAAAAGAAATTTCAACCTGTTATGTGTTTTCTTGCTAAACTAAATTTCCCCATTATATAGTATATATATCAACCTACAAATCAAATACAGGGCTGTTTAAAAGAATTGGAATACATATTTGGCTATGGACTGTAACTACTGAAATCAGTTTTTCAAATGTTTTATGCGCTTTCTTAAACATTTACTTAGTTATCTTGTTTACCTTATTTCCCTAAATAACGACGTTTGGTTAAAGCATTCAGGAAGTGTTGGAAAATGTTTCATGATCTATGCTTAACACATGATTTTTCTTTCTTGTTTAGTCATAATTTTGAGTGCGGTACGATTTCTGACAATGGAAAAATTTGTCAAACAAAGAGTTTGCCTTAAATTGTGTGTTTCAAACGGCCTAACATCTTGAAGACCGCCGAAATTTCGTGTGGTTTTTGCACCACGACAATGTACCATCACACAAAGCACACTTATGCGTGAGTTTTTGATCAAAATACGCAATGAATGGCATCTATCATCCGTACTCGCCTGATAAGGTCCGTGAGATTTTTTTTCTGTTCCCAAAGCTAAAATTACTACTTCGAGGAATGCGTTTGAGTCAACTGAGGTCATAAAAGACAAGTTAGAAATTGCTTGTCAAACGTGACAAATGAGGTGGGTTCGTACTATAACTAATTTTATAAAAAAATTTTGCACTCCATATTGTACTGAATGTATATTTTTTGGCACTTCATAAGTGCATAGTCTGTAACATCATTAAACTGCACCTGCAATAATTTTTTCCCATTGGCCTTCATGTAACGAAAACTTTTGAGTATCCCTGTAATTAAACTATACATTCGATTTTCATAAAATTTGAAATGGCTCGACAAAATTTTGCAACAATTATATATTTAAAATTTCAGACCATTCGGTTGGGTAGTTTTTTCTCTGTTATATGCGGACGGACAGACAGACGGACTGAACGACGACTATAGGTGCTACGTATTTATATAATTACGAACGCATCTAAAAATGAGCAGAGGGTAGCTTTAAGCCATGCCTCAATCAGCTTGCAAAAAATGTATGGAGGATTGGATCAAGCATGGCGCAGTTGTGTTGGACTCGATGGCACCTACTATGAAGGCGACAAAATAAATTTTGATTATTTTTTTTTTTCTTGTGTGTTTTATTTAACAATTCTGAATAATTTTTACACAGAATATAGTACACAGTGTACCACTTAATGTGATATAATCTAAACGTTCTAAGTCATTTTGAGTGGTATCCGTGTTAAAATCATCGATTTGTCATTTCAGGAATACGAAATGTTTGAAACCGTATTTGACTTTTCTTAACCTAATATTATATCATGCTAATTAGTGTAATACGATCTCAATGTTTTAAACTAGGTGTTTTCAAAATTTGTTATATTGTAGTTCACCTGAATGACCAAAATTTGCTCTCGCCTCCCATGTAGACAGTGAATTAAGTTAGTTTGTCACTATGATAATGAAACATAAAATATGCTTTACGTATTTATTGCTTTCCAAATATTTACTATAAGGAAAGTATTGTAATCATGATTTGTATATGTGTGTGATGTAAATAAGTGATATATATTGCTGCGCTGTAATCAAATCAAGCATTAGTGGTGCAGAGATAACGTCTCCAGTTTCAAAACGGAAATTTCGAATCCCATCAATTCCACTGTGTCAGAAGTTTTTTGTTTTTTCCTGAGTTTTCTAGATACGCGGCCAATGTTCGAAAAATCGAGTTTTGCTTTTGAGTCACATCAGATTTTTTTTTTTTTTTTTTTTGGGGGGGGGGAGGGGGTTATTGTTGTTTAACTTTTGGTATACATAAAGCCATTACTTGTTACAAAGCATATACTCATATCTCGATACATCGAATAGGAGGAGGGAAAAGTAAATTTCGAGATAAGGCGTTTCCTATTTATTAAGATTTAAAGGCAACATTGTTAGGAATCGGTTATTTAATTGAGTTCAAAATAAAGTTCCTTGGAAATATGTTGATGTTTTTTGTAGTTTATGGCTATAAAAAGTTTTTAAGAAGAATCTTCGTCCATCTGATGAATCAATATGGCGAATATTAAAGTAGCCTAAAGAGCATAAATAACAGGATCATTTTTTGATGAAATAGCGAGCGGTGATCCATCTTCATGGTAAACCACATTTTAATTTTGTGTATTTGTATATATTGTAAATTCAACGTCTTTAAATGTCCCATGTTTTTGTTTTCAAAGTATGTAAAATAAATTTTGTGAAATTCAATAATAATTAATTCTTTCGAACCCATCACTGAAGTTTGGCGAGCATCCAAACAAACATTATATGCAAAATTTCAGACATGAAACACACTATAGTTAAAGTAAAAAGCATTACTTATGATTAATTTAATTAAAAGAAAACAATTTAAACGTCTTAAGAATAGCGTAAATTTGGAGATGCGGAAGGCCTTTTGAAAGAACTTTGTCTTTCTTCATCAGGCGCAAAGAAGACGTATCATACTGCATTGAATACAGCAGCAAGACTGAAAGAAAAGGGGAAGAGAAAAAGAGAGGATAGAGAAAACTGCTCAATAGAAATACAGAAGTTCTCAGCCAATGGCCCGGAGATCATTAGCTAATTAGAAAAAGACAGAAAAGAATGATAGGTGTGAACCAAATTGAATAATAAGACAAGCCTGAAAAGCCGGAAAAGAAAAGTGAAATTACAAAAACATTTCAAGTTTTCTCAACATTTAAATGTTGTTATTTTAAGTCAGATTAAAAAAAATAATAATGCATATTAAAACTTACCTTAATAATAAAAAAATAAATAAAAAATATTAGCCAAGTCTTAACTGGAGGAAGTTTGGTAACTATGGCCTGTCAGTAAAGCAATAATATACGTCTATTTTTCAGAATTAATGCTTTCAGTAAATAGAGAAGTGGATAGCATTTTCTACAAGTTCTTTGTTTGTCAACTTATTTCGAGTGAAATCTGGAAATTAAGCCCGGAAGGGAATAGACGTATTTTGGAAGAAAAAAGCTAAAGAATGAGCACCTAAATGATAAATTGTCCAAAGAATTTCTTACAAAATGGATTCCTTGGCAATAAAAGAAGATTCAAAAACGCCTTGCACCGAAGCAATCTAAAAATTCTTGCTGCTTCACAGGTAAGTGCGCCTCACACTTTGAAAACCTCTGTTTTACACCATTCTGATTAGCCATTCATGTTAAAATCATCGGTTAAGAGGACCAGAAAGGTTTCAAATGACAAAATTTGTCTGAAATTTGATCGTGGATTATGAACCCTGTAATAAATTTAGACTAATACGGCTTTTTGCATTTATTTATTTATGTTATATATATATATATATATTAATTAAACTTTCTGTACAAGAATACCATTGAAAGATAAAGAAAATGATCAATAATATGAAAACACAAACATAAATATATATATATGCGTGTGTGTAAAATTTTAATAAATAATTGTAATAACAGAAGTTTCACTATTGTACGACAAAATTAATATTGCAAAACTAGTTTTACCACGATTTTGATATACAGGTTTCAAATTTTTGAGTTGTCATTTCTTTATTATACTGCTTGTTATGTTGTTTCTCAATTATACCTGAAACAAGCAAAAATTGTAAAAAATATAAAATTACAAAAAAAAGTCAAAAATTCAAAATCTATACAAATTTATCATATTTTTTGTTATAAAGTGCGAAAAGGAAAATTTTTAGGTGCGTTCGTAGTTATATAAATACGTAGCACCTATAATCGTCGTTTGGTGCGCCCGTCTGACCGCATATAATAGCGCAAAAACTACCCAACGGAATGGCTCTAAATTTAATATAGATAATCGTTGCAAAATTTTGTCGAGTCATTTCAAACTTTATGAAAATCGAATCAAAACTTGAAAAGATATTAATAAAAGTTTTCTTCATTCTATTAAGTCCTATCATATGTAATGAATTAAATGATATCCCATGATAGGTAATGATTCTAAGTTTTCATCGTGATGACGTCCTAGTTAAAATGAAGTCCTATTACTTCCGTATCACTGAATTTAATAAATATAATCGTAATAATTTTTTTATTCATACATTTTTGCATAAGAGTGCAACAGCTGTTGCACCAAGATCTAAATATTTATAAAACTAGTTATAGTACTAACGCGCCCCATTTGCTACGTTTCACGTACAATTTCCGACTGATTTTTGTTGTTGTTTGTTTTGTTCTCCTGGTATAGTTTGAGGAGAATTTAATTTCCTTTATTTAAAAAAAGAGACGCGTAAATCCGTTCAAAAGGTTTCGTGGCAAAGCAGTGTTTCGAGATAATTGAGTTTAAAGTTTTGCATAAAGTATCGCCGGTTTATGTGCTTCAACATTTACGGCACACAGAACCGCTATTTTTGTGATTTCTTTTACAGGCCAACTGTACAACATTCTTAAAGGTTCAAGCATTATAAAAATAACAATAATAGTAGTAATAGTTACATTTTTTCGTCATTTCAAATCTTTATGTTCCTCTTAATCTTTTCGCAGTACAAACTATTTCACAACTGTTTGCAAACTATTTACACATTCGAACCTGCTAAGGTAGTATTATGCAGTGCATCACTTATTTAATAACATGTCTGTGTACCAATGTATTCTGATTGGTATTCATGGTGACGTAATCTATTATTGATTTTTGAATATGAAATATTTGAATGAACAGTCGGTTATTCTTAATATATAATTACATATTATTTTATACCCCTCTGTGTAATATAACTTCAGTATTCCAAATCAACCTGATTGGCATCCATATCAAATACATTGGTTAAAGTTTTCGGAATATGAAATATTTGAATGCACATTGAAACCCTCTTAATCTAATATTATATAATATATTATCTATTGTGAAATATATGATCTTAAAGTTCTAAGCCGTGCTGATTAGCATCTGTGTTAAAATCATTTGTTAATGTCGCATACATTAATCAATGTAGTAACACTGGTTTTAGAAATGTTTTTAACTCAATAGTTGACAAATAGGTCATCTATTCATTTTAAATAAAATTAATCATTTATCTTCTCATGCAAAAATCGCAACCGTATCAACCATGATTATATTTTTATATATAATTCATTTAATATATAATCAGAAAAATTGTATAAAATTTTTAAAGACTACAAAAAACTGAAAACTTGTTTAAAATATTTTATGATAATTTATTAAAATATTTTTTTAAAGAGAAATCTACAGTACTCATGACTTATTGGCACATACTGAAATACTAGCTGGGCTTGAATTTCTCTAAATCTAAATCAGTGCGGTTTTCGGTTCTATAAGAATTTTCTGTATCACCTTCACGTAACAGCATCTGAATGTCCAACTACTAGAATTGGTACACGTACCATTGTTAACGATACATTGACATAAGATATCATGTACAATAGAAAAACTACTAATTCAAAAATCTGTCAGATCTAAAAATTTATTTTTAAAAAACAATGTCTTGTAATGATCTTTTTAAAGTAATTTATGTTTTAATAAATTCTATTCTTGCTAAAATATAATAATGTTACTCCAAATAATCACAGCATGACTCTTATTAAAATAGTGACGAAATGTTTTCACGCGGCAAATTAAAGAATTTGTATCGTTGTTATTTTTCACCAGCGTTATAGTTTGTTAAATTTGGTAAATATCCAGTACCCTGATTTACTGCATTATTTTTGGACAATTTTCATTTCAAATGTAGCTAAAATATTATTTACTTAAAAATATGAAGAAAAAAATTCATGCAATACAATTTGTATTTTATTTTTGCATAAGGTGTGATTTTGTAAAGTTATGCATTTCCTAATTCAAAGAAATTTCAGCTTTACATTCAAGCGGATCCACAATTTTGTTCATCGGTAATTATCTCTCTAAACTAGTTTTCATTTTTTAATTGATTATTCATTTATTTCATAATCATTAAAAAAATAATAATAATCAAAATATAGCCTGAGAATGATAAACAGCTAATAAAGGCTTGGAGTGCATATTTCGACATAATTTGCAAAGGGTGAAGCTGTCTATAAATACCTCTTCAGTTTTCTTCTTCATTTACGAGTGGGTTTTTTTTTCTAAATATCATTCAGAATTTGTTTTGGAATAATAACTATTAATTGAGTTTCTAATTATCAGTTGACTTATACTTTCAAGGAATTTCGATATTTTTATGGGTACATATATTTTTTGCCTAGTGATACAGACAATAGACTGACATAGACTATAAAAATGTTAAATGAATATTAAGCCAGCGATAGCGTGTCTAAAATAAATAGCATATCATTCATTTACAGCTTATGAGTTATAAAACAATAGAATACGTTTATCATACTTATACTGTTTTTTGCTACAGAAATCTTTTCGTTTTAATTAAGTCTTTTCATATATGATTATAAATATTTATATATAAATGAGGATCTAAATGAGAAAAAAAAGGTAGAATTTAATTTGCTTTAAGTTAAAAATATGTATATAAAAAGAAATTTGTAGGATTTAAAGAGTTACAAAACCTTTCTAACACATAAATATGCATCGAAATGTCTCTCTAAAAATGTCGTACAAATAGGAATTTTGAATGTTAAAATGTTTATATAAAGCGCCGACTTATTAAAGTGGAATCAAAATATTAATTGTATGGAAAAAGTTTGATTGGGTATTCTCATTATTTGCAATTAATTTTTTTTTATAAAGATGCCTTATATTAGCACGCTGTTAAAACAATTCTGTAAACTGATCAAAACAAAACTGTTAATTGATGTAAAAATATAAATTACAGAACTTTTTCGTAAAATGAACTGTATTTTATAATAATTTAAGCTAAGAGTTTTCTTCAGTCAGTTTTACATATATTATTATTTTTTTTTAATAAATGTTTAATTCTCAGAAAGTTTATTTACAAATGTATTATTTTTGAAAAAAAACACAAATTTGAACTTCCAGATGAAATTTCTAAAATTCTTAATATTTTTTAATGAAAAGAGCGTAATTTTCAATTCATTTTCAAACGACATTCATTTGTCATTTAAAGAATTATTCAGTAAAATATTTCATTGTAGAACCAATATTTTTTTTTTTTTTTTTAAGATTGAAGGTTAGTTTACAGAATAACAGAAAATCCTTCAATGACAGATCACATTTTACTACAAAATTAATTTGAAGTCACGCGAATAATCCTACAAACAATACATCTGAAATCTAAGAAGAGTTATTTATTTATAAAATTGTGCTTTACTCAGAAAACTTTGATACTTTTAATGTGTAGATTTACAATCAGTGACAAAATAATCACTATTTCTTTGACGCAGCGACCAAAATTATGTTTAAAAAATACAAATAATCCATTGCCACATTTATAATTTGCAATCGCTTATGGATCTTTCAATTTCAAGCTTTTAAATTATCAATTAGAAGCATAAAAAAGTCTGTCTCGTCTGCATATTTTATATATGCACCAGAGTACAAAATTTATCTTTTAAAATAAACTTAAAAAGTATTTACTACCCGCCTTCACATTAGTGTATAGGTAAAATCGGACAAAAGGAAACCTTTTCTTTTTGTCTTATTATTTATTTAATTAATTTTTATTTTCAATCGCGCCAACTGTACGAGTATAAGTTTTAGTAAATTTAATTAATTCGTATCTCGCAAGCTCTTTTGGAAAAATTTGAAATTTGCAAGTAAAAAAAAAAAAAAAAAAAAAAAAAAAAAAAAAATACAAGTAAAATTGGATTATTGCTTATTTTCATGTCGTATGCTTAAGGGTCCTGTCCCTGCCGGCGAAGACACTCACGAGCTACTGCTAATCCTATGGGGAGGGATTTTTCTAACATCTCGTTTGCATTTCGATATTTTTAAATAATTTTTTTTTTTTTTGGATTGGATAGCCGAGCTCCGTCTCTACAGCGCACCTTGATTACTTTTTCGATTTTGGTTACAGATATTTTTTAGAATGACACTTTCATTTTCAGAACCGGTTTTGAAAATGAAAGTAACTTTATTAAAAATATCTCCGACCAAAATCAAAAAAGTAACCAAGGTGCGCTGTAGAGACGGACCTCGGCTATCCAATGCAAAAAAAATTATTTAAAAATGTCGAAATGCAAACGAGATATTAGAAAAATCCCTCCCCATAGGATTAGCATTAGCTCGTGAGTGTCTTCGCCGGCAGGGACAGGACCCTTAAGAAAATATTTCTTATAAATAAGACGCTAAAAACGCGTTAAAAACACATAAACTGGTACACGTAAACAAGAACTTTTATATGAACTTGTACAAATAAAATTAACGGTAAAGCGTAATATCGACGTTTCGAACTGCTTCTGCAGTCACCTTCAGAATAAATACGATGTTGAAACGTTTAAATGTCTGGAGACGAAAGCTGCCTGTCGAGTCTTGATCAATTATATGAATGGAAAACTGCAGTAGTACATCAGAAAATTTTAAAATGAAATGAGATGAATCGACAGTTTGCTTGAAGACCGTGGAGTGTCACTAGCTATGAAGGGGAACAGATTACATTCAAACAAGGTCATGGTAAAAGAAGGATAAATATCACTTCTTATAACTTCTAGCAGAGAATTATCGAAGTTGATCATATTACTGTATTACTGGAGGTGGGGGGAGGGGGGCTGAGCAAAGCACCGCGAACAGGGGTCTATTGTGCTATCCCCCCAAAAATAAAAGAGGAAAATATCCTCACTTAGGCTGCGAACGCACCATCCTTCTAACTGTTATCAGTGTCGGCATCGTTTGTTGTGGCCACGCTGTGTCTTCGATTTTTAATGACTTTAAAAGGGAAAGAGACTGATGTCCTGCAAAAGAGGAACCTTTCCTTCAAGTAGGGTCGAGCTCCTTATGTCCTGACCCATTGTTGATTCCCCTCATTCTCTTGTGAATAAACCGCAAAACCGTCCAGAATAAAAGATTTTCCCCGAAAACTGGAGAAGGATGGCAAAATACGCGTCTGTATAGTCCCTAAATAGACCAGTAGCTGACATAAAATTCAGCAGACATTTGATAGGAATATCTTGAATTTCTCATGGCTCAATCAGATGTCGACCCATGTGTTCGAAACGGTCTCTTCTTACAACCCCTACAAAGAGGCTCATTAACCACCTTCATAATACTAAGATGTCCATTAAATCTACAGTGCCCTGTAAGCAGTTCCACCATATTACATTCAAACGAGGTCAGGGTAAAAGAAGGAAAAATATTACTTCTTATAACTTCTAGCAGAGAATTATCAAAGTTGATCATATAAAACGATATAGATTTTTTTTTTACTTATTTCAATATTACCTATGGAATAAATTTTATTTTTAATATTGATTACTGACTTGATAAATTAGTATAATATCCTACAAATCTTATTATAGATCTTTTTCAATATGAACATTCTTTTAAAGACCAATTTAAATTAAATAAATGACATTTTTTATATATATTTCCAATTCAATACATGGAAAAAGACTAAACCTTAAAATTATACAATTGAATATTCAGTATGTATTCTCATTATAAACCAGTGAATATGAAAAGAATAATTAAAAACAAGTTGCAAATATGGGTACACAATGAATATATCTCCTTTTATTTCTTATGTGCTGGTACCTGCGTCTAAGTAAGTCACGTATAATGAACTTTCACAGCATTTCAGCATACAAAACAAGAAATTTACTATACTGCTTGTTGGTACGAAAAAATTGCTTTTTATCTGCCGTTAGTCTATCCTTGTCAAAACAGTCATTTTACAGGAAAGCTATGTCACCAATCCCAACTGTAAAGTTTCTAGCAACAAGCTTTCAAGGAAATTTCATCGTCTAATAATTAAAGAAGTTGATGAAAATGAAAAACACATTGTGACCGACATGTTTTCGAGTGAATGATTGATAAGTAATAGGCTGTTATAAAATATTCTCAAAATCGCGGGGAAAAAATAATATTACATTGAGTAAAAAGTTTTCCGCCAATGGAACATACCTTCGCTCCAACAGCTGTCATTTGTGCGGTTTTTAGTTTTTCAACCAACCAATTTTTACATTCGAAAGCAGAGCATAGGAACTATATAAATTTGTTTGTTAAAAATTTATTATCTTGTGCTTCAAAAAAGTGTTTGAAATGAAGCTATCACGTCAGCAACTCAGAACAATTATGTACTATGAAATCCGTAACAAACTCAGTGCGACAGAATGTCACAGAAAAATGTGTGAAAGTTTAGGCATCAATACTGTTTCTTATGATACAGTCAAAGTTTGGTTTCGGAAGTCTAAAGCTGGAAATTTCAACATTGTAGATGAACCACGTTCTGGCCGCCCTATTGAAGTTGATTGTGAGCAGTTAAAGCAAATCATTGAACAAGACATAAATGTTTCAACACGAACTATTGTGTTAGAGCTTAAAGTTTCCAAAAAAAAACAACAGTGAACGGTCTGAAACTCATAAATCTACCGTTTAAGTTCAACCGCTGGGTGCCTCACGAATTGACTGCTGAAGACAAGTGCAAGAGAAAAAACTGTTGTTTGGCTCTGCTCAGAGATCAAAGGAAAGAGAACATTCTGGACATAATTGTGACCTGTGATGAAAAATGGGTGTACTACAGTAATACAAGTCGTAAAGGAGGGCGGTCAGCATCTGGGGAATCAGCAGGCTCGGTTGCAAGACGTGCCCTAACGAACAAGAAGGTGCTTCTCTGCATCTGGCGGGATTGTCGCGTAATTCTGTACAAAGAGTACCTGAAAAGCGGACAGACTATAAACAGTGCAATATACAGCAACATGCTAATCAAAGTTCCCGAGGCCATTTTCGAAAAACGAAGAAACGAGTTCAGAAAGAAGGTGTTTCTCTTTCATCAAGATAACACCTGGCCACACGTTAGTACGATGACCGCCTGGACGGTCTACAAGCTAGAGTAGGATTTAATATCAACATCCACCATACAGTCCCGACACAGCCCCTTCAGATTTCTATCTGTTTTCTTCAGAGTTCTATCAGCTGCATTTTGATGGCACAATCTTCGATTCAAAGGTGATAAAAGAGGTCGATCTCTTTCTGGAGTCGCGCACGCCCCAATTTTTCGCAGAAGGGATTGAAAAGTTGCCAAAACGTTGGCAGACGATTGTAAATTTAAACAGAGATTGCTATCCTCAATAGTTTTGACGATTTCGTATGTATTTATCATTTTACAGAAAAAAAATGCCGGAAAACTTTTTTCTCAACATAATAAAAACTTTTAATGAACAAGTTTCTTCTTGGAGATTTTTTTAAATAGTTTTCAACAACTTTTGCACTCATTTTATTGAGATTTTTTCTACTATGTAGTCATTTCGTGGGTTCTTTAGAATGTTAATTAATATTGGAAATTGTTGGCGAGCACTTTTTATGCAAATGAAATAATTTAGAATGCATTGCTTCAAAGGAACACCGTGGAACCTGATGTATTTTGAAGCAACTCTACTGTCTAGAGAGATTTTGGAGGAAAAGGATTTATTCTGAAAACAAATAAATATAATCCGAATTTATTGTTTTTTGTTTGTTTGTTTGTTTGTTTTTGTTTTGTTTTGTATTGTTTTTCAAGCTTGTAAAATAAAATACTTCCTTTAAAACTTTTAAAGGCCGGATTTAAATTCCGCCATATTTGAAATTAAGGTTTAAGAACTTTGTATAAGAACACCATAAAAATGATAAAATAAACGTAATTTTTTTTATTTGTTATAAAATTTGATGATTGAAAAAATGGTGAAATTGATTCAAAATAAACACAACTGTAATCAACATGTTATTAGCGATATCGTGTATGTTCAAGTGTAAAATTGAGTCTTCGAAGATAAACGCACATGGCAAAGCGTACCTCCGAACTACGAGTAGCTTTACACCTATGAAGAACAAGCTTCCTATGATCTGAAGTATATCTGTTGTGTTTATTTTATGAATTTTTATGGTTTTCTTACATAAAGTTCTTAAACCTTAATTATCAGTTCTTAAGCGCTTTTTTACAATATATTAGTTTTTTTTTCCGCCTTCTAATGATATATTTATAGATATCACTCATTTAAATTGAAGAAAACACTTTTTATGTATCATTATCAAGATTCATTTTGATTTATATAATATCATTTATTTTCGAAACAGAGAACATGCAAATTTAACGAATTACAGCAAATATACTTCTTATTGATATTATTCTATCTTATATTTTTAATAATGTGAATCATTGTAAATGCACCTATCGATTTATAGAAGTTTTGATCTCTGATCTTTTATAAGTTGGAAACTGTTATAAATTATAACACTTTCCAACATAGTTGAAAATTGTTTGTAAATTAAGTTTATCTGTTCGATTGTACATGTTAAAACTCACGTAAATATATTCGTATTGACATATAATTTGTATATGTTAATGAAATTAATTATGTAATGTTCGCTACTGAAAATGAATTGTGTAGTAGTTATAGTTAGTTTACAGGGACACACAAAAGACTTGTTTCAGAATATAGTCTATCTTGAAAAATTGTTTGCTGCGTATTTTATTAATTTTTTTTTTTATTTAAGTACCTCATTTCATTCTATGAAAAACTGAAAATTCTTAATAATACTCTGTTAGTGGTGGAAAGTTTTTCATAATCTATGCCTGATGCATGATATTTCGTTCTTGTTCCGTTTTAGATGAACTTTTAAGTTTTACTCTGCGAAAATGAAGAAGAAAAGTCCATATTCACGAAACGTTCTTATTATTTTCAGTGGATTTTCCGTTTTATAACTCAAACATAATTTTTATTAAAAAAAAAAGACTTATTGTTATAACTGCTACAATTTTCTCAAGTTAACATGAATAAAATTTTATTTTGTATTGGTTTTCCAATTTAATATCTCCCAATTCTAAACATTGCCCCGCGAAATCTTTACAAGTAATATATATCGGATTCATCAATTATTTCGATTTTCCTGGAGTATTTTACATACAATATTTCAGCGTTTTTGTAAACTATATTATCCTATATCATAAAATAAAATATATTTTTACTTTTTAAAATTTATCCAATGTGCAATATTGCCCTAATTCAAAGTAATGTAACTGAATAAAAAGTTTATTTCAATCCGACAAATACTCTATAATTAAAAGCAATAAAAATAAAGAATGAGCACGACGACGAAGCGACATGCAAATATGTTAATAATCAACATTATAAAACTGGGAATTAAAAATGTCAAAGCGATATTTAAGAGCTTCGGGTTTTCAAGGGCTGATAGCCGTAAAAATAATACTATTTAGCATTATTAACGTATTAATAATGATAACTGTGATTCAAAAATCCATGTAATATATGTCTATCTGTATGTGTTGACAATTTTAAACTCAAAATCTGTGGTGTTGTTAATAAAATGTAAATAAAAAATCATTATAAGTTTTGTCAATGGATTTAGGTGGAAAATATAAATTTATCGACGACCTTTTATGTCAGAAAATAAGAAATATGCTGATCATATTATCTGCCATGAGTTTTTGTGAATAATTTTTTATAGTAACATTATTTTTAGAGAAAAAATAAGGCTTTCTTATTACTGTCTCTGAAATATGTTTTTATAACATTACCGATTTTTCTCTTATAATTATTTCGTGTTGCATCATTTTATATTTTATTTTCTAATATATATTGTTTTGTATAACTTTACATGTATGCTTGTTTTTTATGAATATTTCACTATTTTTTAAATAGTTAAGATGTTCGAATTTTACATCTAATTACCAATTCAAGATGTAACAAGAAAAATAATAAAATGTTAAAAGAAAAAGCTATCTACGAAACTAACATTTTAATTTATAAATTTAATTTTAAAACACAAATAGTATTTTAAATCAGTTTCTTAGATATATTCTTTTATTATTATTATTAATAATCTGACACATTCTTTTAAATATACAAGCATATTTTTTTTTAAGTAAATTTAGAATTACTTTAAAGCAACACTTTTTAAAGCTTCTAATGAATATGTAAATTTTATTGTTACTCTTGCTTTAAATTGAAATTTTTTTTAAAATAAGTAGACGTTTTCCATAAAGTTACATGCTATAATTAATTTTAAGGACAATTAAATATGAACAATATGAATTCGAGAATAAATATTATTTGATGAGAAAATAAATAATTTTGAAAAAAAAATTTTAACTGTGAATGCCTATTTTTAATTTAATTTTTGGCTTATGCATAAATTATTATTTTATTGCTTTGTTTGCGATTTATAATTTTATTGTTTTTCTTGAATAGAGTTTGTTTATTTCTATTAACTATTATTTTGCTATATTGTATGAGCTTGTTCATTTTCTTATTATTTTGCTATTTAGCTCTATGATTATTCAATTGAATATATATTAATTCAATGTGTGTTCAAATTTTTATGTTATGTAAAATTACATATATAAAAAAACTGAACTAAAAATCCATACTTGCAAGCAATATACTTTAAATTCTGTAAAATGTCAAAAAGGATATAAAAATTTAGTTTGAATGTTTTTTACGAAATTTCTGGCATTTTTTTAAACGAATGCAACATAAAACAAATCCTTTAAATTCATTGTAAGTCAAAACTCTGTAAATATCTTAAATTTATATATAAAATTCTATATATATTAACTTTAGTATAGTTTCGTATTGTTTTCTTTTCTTACGAGAAGATTTGCGATTGAAAAATTGTAAGTTAAATAATTTCATTTACTATATGGAATTTCTGAAACATATCTCTAATATTAATCAAAGAATATCATAATATATTTCAATTATTAATTACAGAATTTCTTTTTATGATTAAATGAAACGTCATATAACAATTGTAATTACAATCTTGATAACAATAATCATAAAATTAAATTTTAAAAATGAAAAACGAAATACTTGATATGAAATATACCTGTTAAAATTTGTTATCGTTTAAAGTAATTTATTTCATATAGATTTTAAATCTATTCTACAAAGATTTTTCCAATAATTTTGACTCAAAACTTAACATATAAACATTTTCTAAGTTTAAAAATTAACAAAATACGTTTTATAAATTAATTTTAATTTTAAATGAATGGATTAAATATTGAATAGTTTTAAATACATTAAATTTATACTTTTATTTTTTTAAACATACTGAGACTTTGTTACAATAATCTAAAACGTAGCAACCCACATGTGATAAATAAAAATGCTGATAAGTAAAATCATATATGTGTGAAAAATTCTTTTTTCCTAAATTAATTTATTTCTATTATTAAATAATTATGTTAGGATCTAACTGGGATTTCCCCATTATTTTCAAGTAGTAAATAAAGAATAGAGTACATTGAAAAATAAATAAACTTTTTGAATTGGTTTAAAGGTAAAACGTGGATTAGTAACATAGCCATAATAAATGCGTAATTCATATCGATGAATAGCATTATGGTGCTGAGATAGAAGATTGTTTTCGCTTGAGACTATTGTATTTGTTTTAATAGGATAGAGCGGAGAAATTTGGAAGTATGTTTTTCAAAGTTAAATTTTTGAAAATTATTCTTGATTTTTATTTCTTTATTTATTTCCAACCTAGAAAAAATGCATGTTACCATCATTTACCCTAAGTGGTATAGACATAATTGATATTGATGTTCAGTGCTTTTTTGTCGGATTTAATGAATGTTAATATTAAAAAACTAAATTTTACATTTTACATTTCTTTTCAATCTTTTTTACATTGTTACATCAATGACAATTTTTTAGAATTTATAATATCTAGTGTAACGTATAGATTAAAGTTCCTGCTGTTTTAAAATTACGAACAATTTCACCACTGTGGGGTAAATATAAAGTAAAATTTTAACTCAATAAACTCCAATTTGAGGAGGATAGAAAATTAAAAAGTTATTGCAAAAGATTTCTTATAAATTGAAATTGCTAAAAATGTATTTTTAGCTTAGAATTTACAATCATATATGTAGGGTAATGTTCCCATATTTCGTCCCCTCTCCTAATTTCGTCCCACTTAATTTCTCCGCTTCTGCGAAAGTTGTACGACTTATGACGCAAGGCAAAGGGACGGAAGGTAAAAGATGTCAGTGTTGAAAGTTTCATTCGCTAAGACGCATACATAAATTTAAGACGGCGAATTTCCTATTTTTAGAAGACCTGAGTTCTTATTACATCGTTTGTAGAACGTTATTTACTGTACTGTAAGTATTTATTTCTTATTCATTGCATGTATTTTATGTTGGTAAGATCCTGACAGTAGTATACAGTGAGTTTTAGGACGCTCATTTCATCTTACGGGAACTGAAAAGCTCCGTCATATTGAGAAGTAGCGTGGTCCAATTTCGTCCCCCTTACCGTTATTATTTTCGTTTCAAGAACGAAATTAGGAATGCTTTTTTATGACTTTTTTTTTTCACTTTTTTCCCTCATGTTTGGATGGCTAATATTTTGTTATGTTATTCTTCCACTGATAATTAGTACATTTCTTTGTGCCTTACTTTAATGTAAATTAAATTACTTACTCATTTAGAGATAAATTTTGATTTAGTTATAAGTTAAGCCTCTGCATATTGGATTTTTGGGGGAGACGAAATTGGGACCATTTTTTTTCTTTGCATTTTTTAAATACATTTTAAAAAAAAACAACTTTTCGCATTGTTAAAATTTTTTGTACGATATTTGCCTATGTTTCTGTGTGTGTGTGGTTAGTAAGTCTATATAAAATCCATATTTGGTAGGTTTTCACTGAAAGTTACAACTTCCAAGGGCCTAAAAGTGACTGGGGGACGATAATAGGGCACCTTACCCTATACCGAATATAATTAAAAACATTATGTTATAATTTCCGTTTACAAATCGCCGAAAAATATGCATTGAGTTTGATTTTTTTTAATCTATAAATGAGGGGTTCATAACCATAGTACACCAAGTCCATTTTGAAAAAAAAAATGAGCTATTTAGAAGGTGCATAAAATCTGTTTTATCAACTCCCACAGTGAACCAAGTCTGTTTTCACATATATGTCATCTGTTTAGATCTGTTTTGCCTATCTCATTTTTTTTGTTCAAAATGGGCTTGGTCTACAATGGTTACGAGCCTCTCAAATATACATACAGTCGAGCCCCGATTCAACGAATCACGATTTAACGAATTTCTCGATTTAGCGAATTTTTTTATGGTCCCGGCAAAAATGGAACAATTATACTTCGATTTAACGAATTTGTAATCCCGATTTAACCCTTAAATGCCTGATTTTTGAAAAATAATTGTAATAATGTTTTTCGACTTTCATTTTTTAAGTAAATCATGGGAAAAATACTTTAAAAAAATCATATTTTGTTTTAAGTATGGTTCACGGCTAAAAAACAGTTTGTTACTAATCGGCAATACTGGTCTTTAATTGAAAAAATAATTTTACTTGATAAAATTCTATAATATTAAACACACAAGAATTTTAGGAACTATAATAAGAAATAAATTTTACTTGATCACTGCAGAACAAAATAGGGTACTTCGCAAGCTTCCAAACAAAACAAAAAGAACAAGTAGCAACAATTGAAAAATAAATCTATCTTTATTCTTAAACAGCACAAGTGTTGCCATCTACATGTTGAAAATTGATTTAATAATATTTTCAGAATGTATTTTATTGGCAACATTAGGCATTATAGCTTCAATATTATTCTAATAGTATTTTAGAGCCTAAATTGGGTATGTTGCCGAAAAGCAACACCCGGCATTTAAGGGTTAACGAATAACTTTCTATGTGTAAAAAGAGAAAAACTGAAGCATTTTTCTAATATTTATAAAATGTTTTCAGTGTTCCTGATAGAAAAAAAAAATTAAAAATTTCAAAATTTTTTCGAAAAAATTTCAAAAATTTTGATTTTTTTTTTTTTTTTTTTTTTTTTTTACACCTTCATATTCAAATATATAAAATTCGATGCACAGAATTATTTATATATATAATCCAAACTTTTATAAAAAAAATATTGGGGATTTTCATTGATATGGAATGCGCAGGGGGCATTTCGAAGATTTCTACGACGACGCGTAAAATGCCATTTTTTTCTCAAAAAAATATTTTTTTTTAATTTTTTTTTGTGATAAATGCATGCCACAATGCATATAATGTACCCTTGAGTAATATTTAAATTAAAATTTACAAAAAAAAAAAAAGAAAAAAAATTAAAAATTTCAAAATTTTTTCGAAAAAATTTCAAAAATTTTGATTTTTTTTTTTTTTTTTTTTTTTTTTACACCTTCATATTCAAATATATAAAATCCGATGCACAGTTTTAATTATATATATAAACCAAACGTTTATAAAAAATATTGGTGATTTTTATTGATATGGAATGCGCAGGGGGCATTTCGAAGATTTCTACGACGACACGTAAAATGCCATTTTTTTCTCAAAAATAAATTTTTTTTAATTTTTTTTTGTGATAAATGCATGCCGTAATGCATATAATGTACCCTTTAGTAATATTTAAAGTTAAATTTGCAAAAAAAAAAAAGAAAAAAAATGAAAAATTCTGAAATTTTGAAATTTTTTCGAAAATTTTCAAAATTTTTCAAAAAAAAAATTTTTTTTAACCTTTATATTCAAATATATAAAATTCAATGCACAGATTTTTTTATATATATAAACCAAACTTTTATAAAAAATATTGGGGATTTTCATTGATATGGAACGCGCATGGGGCATTTCGGAGATTTCTAAAACAACGAGTAAAATTCCACTTTTTTCTCAAAAATGACTTAAAAAAAATTTTTTTTGTAATTAATGCATGCCATAATGCATATAATGTACCTTTGAGTAATATTTAAGGTGAAATTTACAAAAATTTATTTTTAAGGTCCCTCGTCCCCTTAACGAACAAAGTTGCTGGTCCCGAAAGATTCGTTAAATCGAGGTTAGACTGTATCTATTTTTTATTATTACGTAGTAAACGTAATTTATTGAAAACTGTAAAATACCAATGAATTACCACCGCTTTCTAATTTTCCGCTCTATCCTACGAAACAATGTATTTGTATAATTTATATGAAGTTATCCCTTTTCTTGTGAAAATATTTAGTTTAGAGAATCATCATTCTAATACAAAATCTTTCAAATAATTATACCTCCTTGTAAACATACATGAAGATGTTTTTGAGATCTATGCTTTGAAACTTGCTCAAGAAAAATTTCATGTTATTATTCTTTTTTCTTTAAACTATTTCCAGCATGTCACATGCAGCATTTCAGGTTCATGATTTGGAAGAAAATATGTGAGAATGGAGAAAGATTTTTTTGTGTAGGGTTTTTTAAAACATCAGTTATGGGTATTTTATTTTATATTTTATTAAAGTGTTTTATATAAATGTATGCTTTCTTTCAACAACTACTTTGTAACAGATGTTTTCTTTGTTAAAGAACTTCTTTAAGGATCCATGGAATACATTTGATTTCATTACTGTCATTGGAAGTATTATAGATGCTTTAGTAGTAGAAATTGGGGTAAGATACTTTTCTGTTTTATTTCAAAACAGTGCAGCAAACGCTTATCTATGCCTATCTCTCAATTTGCAGACTTTTTCAAAAAATGTTTTTATTCTTTTAAAATCCCGAAAAGAATGCAAAACATTTTTTTTTAATTCACCTTTATTGTCTATGTTTAAATTTTATTTCTCAATTAAATAGCTATTTTTCATGAGAATCTAATACCAACTTTTTTATCACCAGATAAATTCGAAAGCAACTTTCAAATAAAAAGCTTATTATTATCAAAATAAAACTAAATTAAATAACAAAGCTTTGCATAAATCATTATAAAAGTATAAAAACATACAGGACGCGTTTCGAGCAAAAAAAAATTTAACAGCGGTCATCAACCGAAGTAGACACCTGTCCGTAAAGGACAAGGTCATAATTAAACTGAAAGCTAGAGGGTAGAGTTTACAAAGAATGCGACAGGTGGCGCTAGCTGAAGCCAAAACGATAGAAAAAAGGAAAATAAAAGAAATAAACAAATTAAAATAAAATAAAAGAAGTAAAGTAAAAAATAAAGTAAAACAAGAAAAAAAAATAAAAGGTTTTTTTTCTTTTCTTTTTTTTTTTTACATAATAAAATGAAAAGTGAGAAGAGAAGAGGGGTAAAGATACAGAAGTATAAAAGTAATTTCCAAGCTGAAGAGATAAAAGGAGGTAATGAGAGATCATTGACAAGTTTGCCTGAATTTTTTAATTAAAATATGCTTCGTGAAAATCCAAGTGAATGGGAGAGACAGAGTAAGAAATCTAGTATAAAACTTAGTAAAAAATTGTCTTTCATCTGGTATAAACTAAATATTTCATAATATTAAATTTTTCTGCTAATTTATTATCTAAAACACAAACGTTTCTGTCAGACATGCTAACATCATTATGTTAAAGAGGGGATGCGGAACGAAATATCAACAAAATTTATGACAAAAATTCCAACAATCTTATACTGGCTAATTTGGTGAAATTGCCGCTGCAGTATAAGTAAAATAAAATTTTCGCAATTTTCCGCCAATCATAGCGAAAGTACCTTTCTCGGGTAAATAAAAGAATGTTGAAGAAGTTGTTCCTGTTTTATCAGTTTAAAAATTTAAAATCAGTATTGAGAGCTTTTATCTGTTTTATGATACACGCTTTATTTTCAATAAATAAATTTTAAAAGTTGAAAACAACTCTACTTTTTTCGCCTTAGAATTAATAAAAATAATAGAAAAAGCCATTATATATCTATATATATATATATGTTTTCGTGCATATTAATACCGCAAATATGATACTTACTGGCATGAACATTGTAAAAATACCTTTATTATCCAAAGCTTTTTGTTAGTTCTTCCTAAAAGTCGTTTCTTTATCATTAAGACTGGAATAAAAAAAATAAATTTAGTTTAATTTTAAATTCTTGATAACTATATTTTTGCTCAAAAAATCTATAAATTTGAAATTTAAGTAGTATATAAAACTAAATTATTTATATGAGATTAGATAAGTGCAATTTTGTATTGTGAGTTTTTTGTACATTTGTAATGCTATGTCAGTAGCGTCTTTATTAAAGATAAAACTGATAGATTTTCGAAAAGAAATCAAGTTATTTTAAATAAGATTTCCTTTGTGGTATTTGAATACTTATAAAGTTTTAAGAATCTTTCAATTTTTTTAAATACTTTTGTAACTTTTTAAAGAATAAATTGCAAAATGAGAGACAGTTATTGTAATTTCAATAGCAGTTAAAGCAAAATTATTTTATATGTATTAGTTTATTTGTAGTTTTATGTACATTACTTTGATGTATATTTTGCTGTTTATAGAATTTCTAGTTACATTTCATAAATTTTTGTTTTCAATTTTAATAAATTTTGAATATTGATTGCAGAATGTTTTACAAAATATGAGTACGATATGTTTTTCATTTCATTTATATTCATGTTATAAAATTTATGAAAATTAATCAAATGTCACATGTGAAAATTTTTCATTTGTAAAAAGATTGATTTGGTACTCACTTGCGAAATTATTTACAAAAAAAAAAAAAAAAAAAAAAAAAGGAAAAGAAAAAAATGAAAAAACAGAATAATTTTCAAAAAACCTTGGACATTTTATCTACATTCCAGTTATAAAATAAATTAATATAATAAAAAAGTAAAAAGATATAAATATCGAGAAACCCTTTTCTAAATGTTTATGCGCAAATATATGAAATAAATTTTCATAATTTTTGTGTGTTAAATCGTTGCCATCGAAATACTCAAGGCCTGAGGACACGAGTTGTGACGTCATCACTAATGGACCGACTTCTCACTAGTGTTGGATCTCACACCGGAAATTTTTGAATAGCAATTTTCTTTTCTTTTATTTGTGGAATATCTGTCATCTTATAAAACAATATCAACTATTTAAACTTACTGGTGAGAATTCGGAATCCCTAAATAAAAACTCAGCTAGATGCGGAATGTCACAGTGTTGCCTCATCTGGCTGATTTCTTATTGAGGGATTCCAAATTCTCACCAGTAAGTTTAAATAGTTAGTATTGTTTTATAAGATGATACAATACATATTCCATAAATAAAATAAAAGAAAATTGCTATTCAAATTTTTCCGATGAGAATTCCAACAGTAGTGAGAATTCGGTCGATTAGTGATGACGTCACAACTCGTGTCCTCAGGCCTTGAGTATTTCGATGGCAACAGTTAAATTCATAAATTTACTAATATTATAAATTATCATAAAAAAATTTGTGTTATTGCATATAAAATTTTAAATAATGTAATTTATTGTTATATAGTAAATATACTGAATTTTGACAAATGATAGTTCAACTTAGAACCGTAAGTTTGTATTTTCCTTGTAAAATCAATTTAAATATATCTATAATATCTCTTTGCTCTTTTGTATTAATTGCTGCATCAATAGAGTTTGGTAAGTCTTATGTTATAAAGCCTCCTTAACACTGCTTATGATTGACAAAAAAGAATGCTATAATAATTTAAAGGATTAAATGCTAAATAATCTGTGTTGCCATATAATTGTGTTGTGTTTGTCTCATACATCTTATGAAATGTGCATCAGTGTGAGTAATCAGTTCAAATAGCGTACGAGCTATTTGTATACTGATCAGTGCATATACATTTTTTTTTATGCGTGCTTTTTTGTGATTTGTCCAAGTGCATTTCGTTTTTTTTTCTTTTTTCTGAAATTATAGGCATGTAAATCAGACCTTAAATTACAAGCGAAAATACATTTGTAGGCAGTCAAAAAATGCAAATTTATACATTGAAAAATTACCATTAAGAACAATCCTTTACTAAAAACATTGTAAAAAAAACTATCAATTCAATAGTATAATTACGTTTAGTTAATTACATTTAGTTTAATAGTACTTACCTTATATTTTGGATATTTTTGAGACACTTAAAGTATTCAATATACGGTATTTCATATAATAATTTATTTATTTTTAAATGTATACCCTAATTGGTAAAACTAAATCTAAAAAATAAATTCATTGACCGCCATATATCAGTTTAAAGAAGTCTTAAAAAAAAACCACTGATTATAAGTTGAAACACATAAATGTGAAAATTTGAGTACGAATTGAAACATATTTTATGCTTTATTAAACATTAAATCTCGAACTTAACTTCCATGTTTAACAGGTAAAAAGAATCAGTTTTGGTAAACTAATGTAGTTAATTTTTTGTAAGAAGACTTTATAATAAAAATTGCTGTTATGTAAAAAAAGGTACAAATTAAAATTTTATAATTTTTTGTTCAATAAAGATGCTTTCATTATTTTTTTACATGCTTGATATATTGCATGTAGCATAACAAATAAAGGCACCTTAATGTGATATGAATTCACATATGCTTCTTTCATGAATAAGTTTTGGCATTCAGCTTCCAACATCATCTAGCATCATATTAAATGCTTGTAAAACTAATTATGCTATTTCAAAGTTAAATGGCTTGCATGTAAAGCTTCAGAAGCAATCTTCAACGCAAAAGAATTATTCCAGTTGCACCGCGATGAGCAATTATCCATAAGTAATAAATAAAATATTAATAATACTATCACATAATGAAGTTATAGATTTTCCAAAATGTTAATTTTAATTAAGAATTTATTTATTCCATCTTAGTTATATAAATAAGTTATAAAGTTTAGTTTTGTGAAGTTGATATTTTAGAAAAAATTCCATCTTGAAAATTATTATTATTTTATATGATACCATTATCTAAACAAAGTTTTAAAACTTTTGCTTCAAAATTCTTTTTGCCCAGGTTTTCTTTTGTTATATTCCTTTTGGGAAAATCTGACTGCATTAAAAATAACATTAGATACTGAGTGATTTTTTACTACCAACTCAAAAATTTTAAGCTTTTTTGTAAAAAAAAAAAAAAAAAAAAAAAAAAAAAAAAAAAAAAAAAAAAATGTAGATGTAACAGAATTACAAACATAAAACACAAAATTTCAGTTCGAAAATAATAAATGTACATTAAATACTATTTAGTAGTAAATTGTACAGTCTCGGAGTACCGGAGTTTGATTATATCTATGAATCTGGAGTGAATGAAATTTGTAGATTTTCCCCTCAGTCTGTGTATATGCTGATTGGCACATATTTAACTCCAGTTCTAATCCTAGTGGGCACTTTAAGAACTATGTTTTTTATCATAACCAAATCCTATACTCTAGAACGTATGTCCACCAGATTTGGTTCAGAGTGCAGCAGTTAGTTTTCAGTAATCGTGCTCAAAGGTAGTCTCTTTAATAATAATGTCCTTGTATATATATATAACGGAAATCTGAAACACAACAAATAAAACATAAAATAATAATTTTACTACTAATTCAACTTTGTAGAGCATTGCATAGATAATAAACTTACAAATATAAGGCAAATATATTTATCATTGCATTATATAAAAGCTACTAAATTTTAAAGTTTGTTTTATGTAAATGAAATTGATATATTTTGTAATTAAATATGGATCTTTTCATCAGCTTATATCAAGTTCATTAATTACCTTTATATGGAATCATACTAAGCAGAATCGCATACATAAAGCAGAGTTAGACGATACCACAGTGTAAAAACTTTCTTTAGCAATAATGTTTGCGACTATCCCTCAATTTTTATCAGCTATCTAAACAATATAACTCATATCCGTACGTATAAAACAGCTATACAAAATTTGAATACATGAAAATAATTAGATAAACCTTTAAAAGCTTTTTTTTTTTTCACGTAATTTAAATTTTAACTAAATAAAAAAGACGGAGACATCAAAGATTAAATATATAAACTTGTTAATGAAATAATTCTATGACTAAAAAATACACATTTTTAAAAAAATGCAATCGCAAAATGAATGTTCATGTCATTGAAATACATGATAATTTATCATATTTAGTTTTTTCGATTACAGGATAAATAATAAAATTGTAAACAGATTATAAAAACATGCATGTATGCATGCAAAATTCTTTTTAGTGAAGTAGTTTGGTTTAATGTATAGAAATGTTTAACCACTCTTTTAATCCATAACATTACAAAATTACAAACACTCATTAAATATTCAGAAACTGACAGTTCGTAAAAATAAATTACTTTTCATAAAGATAGATAACATGCATAAGAAACTGAAAAATGAAAAGTGATACTTGAAAAATTGTATTGTTTCAAATAATTCCTTCATGAAAGTAATCATTATGATATCTGACATTTATGTATATTTTTATTTCATTTGAAGATGAAACAGTAGTGTGCAAGTTAATTATGAAATTAGAAGCAGATGGATGAACTTTCAATTTCAGACCTTTCTTTCGAATTTTTTAAGACGTGCCAAACGAATATTTCTTTTGCTTTGGCCACGTAAAGAACTTGCTTAAGCTCACAATTCATAGTGCAGATTCATTCTCGAGTGCATTTGGGAGTGGGGGGGGGGGGGGAGGGGACAATAAATTTAATATTCTAGACAGTAACTAATATTCAACATATAGACGATATCTTTCTGAGTTTTAATTGTACTTGAGTGAAATGCTTAAGCCCAGTAGCTTAGTGGTCAGAACGTCGCGCTACCACGCTACAAGTCTAGAGTTCGACTCGGGGATGGGCAAAGCTCACTCAATCTTTCATCCCTTCGGGCTCGATAAAACGAGTACCAAGCTTGCTTGGGAACTAAATACTGATTATCCTGCGTTAGGTTGATCACCTGATCAAGAAAATGTTGTATAACACCCAAGACCCATGGTCAAAACATTGTAGGCCATGATCCCTAGAGATTGAGAGCCATGGAATTTACTTTTTAGTACATTTTAGTAGTTTGTATAAGTTTCCCTATACTGTTGACTACTAAGTCACAAAAAACCCTTTTTTACGCATGCGCAATCCTGTGTAGTTTTTCTATAAATTCTTATATCTTATCGATTATTCAATATATCCATTGGAAATTTCCACATAAAAATTCTCCGGTAGATTTTCAAGTTTTTTCAAAGTTTTCTTACATGTGTGTGAAAACTTTACACATTTAAGCAAAAAAAAAAATAAAGAATTTTAAAAGAAACGTTTACATCTACTCGAATATGAGAGTTATTTTTGCGAAAATGGATAGAAATAATACATATAGTAAGAAAAAAAAAGTACTTTTTAAAGTTTCACATCAATTCCAATATTCTATTTTATAATACAGAATTATTTAAAATATTGCTTTTTCTTATTAATTTTATCCTTTAATTTTCTTAATATTTTTTACTGAAATGCGTGAGCTCAAGCATCTTTTTTATATGGCCAAATATTAAGAAAAAAAAATCGTCTAATATTTTTCTAGAAGTTCAAAAGAAAAATGTCTGAAATCAACAGTTTACCCCTTTGTCCTAATTAAGGCCCTACTTCAGTCAAATGGAAAGACCCGTTCGCTAATGCTATTCCTATGGGAAAAATTTATAAAGATATCTCGGTCGCATTTCAATATTTTTAAATGATTTCTTTTGCAGTGAATAGTTGAGATCGATCTGTATGCAGGGCGTTGTTTACTTTTTCGATTTTGATTGTAGATATTTTTTATGAGGATGCTTTTACTTGCAAAACCGGTTCCGAAAATGAAAGTGTCCTCATAAGAAATACCTGTAAGCAAAATCGAAAAAGTAAAAAACGGCCTGCATACAGATCGATCTCAACTATTCAATGCAAAAGAAATCATTTAAAAATAATAAAATGCGACCGAGATATCTTTATAAATTTCTCCCGTAGGAATAGCATTAGCGAACGGGTCTTTCCATTTGACTGAAGTAGCCTCTTAATTTGCACACTGTTGTATGTTGCAAATTATTGAAAAATCAAGAAGATAAAAGTTTCTACGTTTGCATATTGTATCTTAATTCCACTTTTGACACTGAAAGATATTTACGTGCTTTTGGCTCAACAAAAACAAACTAACAGAAACATTCCTACATATAGGTTGACTGTAGTTAGTTTTTATTATATATATTAGGTTCCTTTTTTTCATTTTTTGTTCTAGAAAGTTTTCTGCATTTTGAGCATGCCTATAATAATTAGCATGAGTGAGTGCTCGGAATTTTTTCTTGTGACTGACTGTGATTTTCTTTTAATTATGGTTGCAGTGTCCAGAATCATTCTTAAAGAAATGTAAAATAATTACAGGATTTTGTTTTATTTTATTTATTTTCATTATCTAGCATAAATAATAATTTAAAAAAAAACACGCTACTTAATACTTTAGCTGCCGAATGAGCCCTGGCAGTCAAATGCGCTTTTAAATAATTGATCGATATTTATCTAATTTGTAAGAAAAAAAGCATTTTATTTGTCAAAATTTTAGGCTAGTTCCATGGGTTTTTGTAGTGTAAGTCACATAGTTGATAACTGTTATGCTTGTTGGCCACCGGTATTTTCGAAGAGTTTGCTTGACTTTATTTAATTAATGAGATATCTTCCATAAAATAAGTCACATTTTTCAGTTCTAAAGTACTGGTAGCGAAATGTCGTTGCTTGTGACTTACACTACAAGTACTCATGGAAATAGCCTTTACAAATCAAATTTTTGTTACAAATGAAAATTACAAAACAAAAATTTGGTTTATTACCGGGTGTCCCAAAAAATGACTGATGGATTTTAAAATTCAATAACTTGCAAACGGTGACAGATATTTAAAAAATTCTTGCAGGAGGGTTATGTATGATGTCGGGAGTTTTCTTACTGTGATACTTGATTTTAGTTCGAATTTCAAACAATAGATGGCGCTGCGAGAAATAGGTGCTAATTCCAAACCCGATGTTTGGTACTTCAGGATCCATTCAAAACATTTTAATCTCCTTTTTTCGTATGGAAGAAGAGAGAGGCCAAAAAATCGAGCCTGCATTTAGCGCTTTTTGCTTTCAGCGCCATCTATCGCTGCTATTTGTAACTAAAACTGAGAATCGCAGCATAAAAACCTCTGACATCTTACATAACTCTCCTGCAAAAATTTTTAAAGTATCTGTCACCGTTTGCAAGTTATTCAATTTTAAAATCAATCAGTCATTTTTGGGACACCCGGTATATATAGAGAAGTAAAATGCTTTTTATGCAAATTAGACACATCTTATGTGAGTATAAAACAATGGTATTTAACTGGCTACACCAATTTTATCCTAGTTGTATTTTTTAATAAAATAATTGGAAGTATTTATGAAAATTTGCTCTGGGTCACAAGAGTAACAATGAACGTTCCCATATCCAGTCTTACTTTTGTGTGATTTACTTTAGACAAGTCTTTTCTTTAGACAAACGGTACAGTACTGAAGTCGAAATCTCTAAAGAAATATCAATTCCAAAGGACACGAACGACGTACAGTAATGCAACTGATAACTTCCCTTTTTACCGGAAAAAAAAATTACTAAAATTGCAACAGCCAGTGAAATTTTTAAGTTATTGATTTCCTTTTCATTTTAATAGTGAAATAAGAAATATAAAAAGGCTGATTAATATGGCCCACAGCCCAAATTTAAACAAAGAAACGAATAAAGGTTTTTTTTTCCTGTGCTTCTTTCTTCCCATGATTCATTTGTAAATCTTACAAAGGGCAGTATTTGGAACATCCTTACCTCTCCTTCTTTCTTTCATTCTTTAACCTCTTCGGTCCCTTGGTCCCCATACGGGGACCTCTGTTCTTTTACTTATAAAATCTTCCTTATAATAATATTCTCCGTTCTTTTCCTTTTACATTACCACATCCCTTCTTAATAGCTGAATGTTTTTTTTTTTTTGTTTTTTGTTTTTTTTTTTGCGTTCAAAGCAAACGAATAAATGGCAGCATCTAAGCTGATTCCCACATAAAATAAATGTTATTTTCATCTGAGTTTACAAAATGCCTAAAAATGCCCAAAAGACAGTATGACTAAAAACGTGAGAAATTTTCAGAAGTATTTAAAAAATAATAAGTAATCCTCATAAGTAATAAAAAATATAGAAGTAAATAAAAATTCATAAGTATTAAAAATTTTTGAGGATTTGTAGATTATTTACTTGTTTAAAGCTCTTAAATTTGGGATTGCGTTAATTTAGGTTAAGGTTATTAAATTGATGTTTTTAGGGGTTTGTAGTTTTAAATTCATATTTTTTAACCTAAATTACTAAGCGCCTAAAAGATCAAGAAAAGATATTTTTTCTGTCATTTATGATGTCATTTTGTTTGGAAAAACCAATGAATAAGCATTTGTATTATTACTTTAGCTTCGGAACTGAAGAGGTTAAAGATCTCATGGTATTTCCTTCCATTTTATTGAATGAGTGTCGAGGGGTGCTCTTGAAAATTGAAATTCTGTCTGGTAAATCTGATAAATTACTACATTTTGGCAGGCAGTTGTAATGTCATAATATTATGGCTGAGAGAACATATTTTTCGCTCAGAAAGAAATTTCCTACGTCATTCTACCCTACCTTATGCCGAAAAATACATTGAAATAAACAGATGTTTTGTACGTATTAGCAGTGATGCTGGTTTTATAACTCGTAAAAAGCATAAGCATCTTAATATAGTTTAAATAATGAACTTTTTCAACGTGCAAATTGCTCGTTCTGGCTGTATTCTTGTTTCAGCAATACTTGTATGAGCGAG
Source organism: Maratus speciosus (assembly GCA_963932465.1). Lineage (NCBI taxonomy): Eukaryota > Metazoa > Arthropoda > Arachnida > Araneae > Salticidae > Maratus > Maratus speciosus. The sequence goes on from OZ010794.1 coordinate 549,098,882, forward strand.
TTCGACGCTGGCTGTACAAATGCATTATTTTAAAAAGTACACGTGACACCCAGCGGTTAAACGGCAGCCAAAGTCTTAAATTTTTTCTAACATTACATGTCCTTATTTATCCTTGAAATACTTCATTTACTGCATAGATTTTTTTTTCAAAATTAAAATAATGTAATCTATCTACAATAAAATTATTAAAAATACACATAGTGTTACCCTTTATCTACGAAACTCATTTAGCAAAAAGCTATTTATCTGAAACATATTTTTTTTTTAATCAAATACAGGAATCAAATAATTCTGGTCACTGTGATTATAGTTATAAGTTTATGTAAGAATTGTCCATAGAAAACTGTAGAGTAGGCAGTAAAGTATTTGTACAATAGTCTTTCTTAGAAATATTTAGTACTGTTACTTTAATAATTCTTAGTATGTCTTAGTAATTCTTGTTAGATCTTAGAGAAATTTATGCCATTTGAAAAATCTAGATGCTAAAACATATGTACTTTGTTTTAAATAATATATTTTACAGTCAGTACTTATTTAATTTCAAATTAGAATGGTATTAATATGATTAAATTTAAAAAATAATAGCATTAATAAGACTAAATTAAAAATTTAATGATATTAATGAGACTGCATTAAAACTGTTGCAGTTTTAATATAACTAAACATTGTTTAGGAATACTTTTAAATATTATATGATTTACATCGCTTACGCTGCAAGAAAATTTCAGATGTCTGTTTTAAGGTTAATTTAACATAAAAGTTTTGTTTTCCTTTCTTTTGGCATCTAGGTTTTATCTTTCTAGTCTTTTTACTATATAATCTATTTTGTATAGTAATATAATGTGTAATTATGTATATTTTGTTAGCTTGCATAATTCTGAAAACTTTTAATTCTTCTAGTTTAGAAAAGTCTGCTTATTAAAATTCTTTAATATAGATTAGTTTTGAAAACCCTAGAAACCAAATATTCCAAAACAGTGCAGTGTAACAAGACCTACCACCACAACAGACAATATGCATGATCAGCAATAGATATAACTTGTCTATAAATTGCACACTGTTTGCACCGATTATTTATTTTTGAAAAATAAAACTCAAAAAGAGATGGGTATATAAGTATTGATTTTCTGTCCTCCGATAAGAAAAAAAATTCATTTCTATACTGTAAAAAAAGACCAATGTTTCTTAAACTACGAAAATTTACTATAATCACGAACGAAAATATTCGGTAACCGCTTTCAAGTCACCCAATATATCGAAAAGCGTTCCTTTATCTTTAGAAGTCTCAGAAAACAATTTATTTTCGAATTTTAAAGAAAAATTAATAAAAATAAATTTTTATTAACTGCCAGTAATTTTTTAAAACGTTTTCGAGTAGCTTTTATAATTCATTAACCAGTTCTCTCTACCCGAAAAATCGATTTTTCGGATACTATCAGACCTCAACTAAACATTGTCAGCTGCATAACTGAAATTGTGCATGCAATTGTAACGGAAAAAAAATGTTAATTTTAATGTTAATGTTAATGCTGTTAATTCTATATGTTTTTCAGTTAAACATGTTTGCTGAACACGGAACTATTTACTTGAGACCTCATAGCATCCGAAAAACACAGTTTTCTGGGTACAGAGAACTGATTAATGCACTGTAAAAGTTACTCGGAAACGTTTTCGAAAACTACGGGTAGCTAATAAAAATTAATTTTTATAAATTATTCTCTAAATTTCAAAGATAAATTATTTTGCGGGGTTTCTAAAGATAACGGAACGCTTTTCGGAATCTTGGGTGACCTCGGAAGAGGTTATTGTACATTTTCGTTCGTGATTATAGTACATTTTCGTAAATTAAGAAACATATATCTTTTTTTACAGTGTAGGATGTTTTTCATTGCTTTATTATAATTTAGAATCTATATTTATTACCTCTCTTATTTATTTTTGTTTGGAGATTGCTTAAAAATAGTATACTCTATTCAGGTTGTTTGGAACTCAGGTTGTTTTACAAATTTTTCATTTTGACCTTTGTATTTTAATCAGTTCTATATTTTATTATAAGAAGTGCTGATAATACATTGTCATTGAACCAACTTTTAGAGCTGCAGTAGCTTCAACCATATATTGGTGAAACCTCGTTCCAATGTTTGGAGCTTTAGTTCATTTTGGAACGCGAAAGTTCGGAACGTGATTTCAGTATTTTATGGCTGCAGCTACTGCATCACCAAAATTTGGTTCAACGCATTAATTAAAATTTAACAGTGATCATCGTAATTTTTACATACACTGTTAATTTTTTTTCTACCTTGAACCAGTTTTTGGTTCTGCAGTAGCTGTAACCATATGGTGATAAAATCTCGTTGCAATATTTGGAGCTTTGACTCATTTTGAAACTCGAAAGTTTGGAACGTGATTTCACCATTTTGTGGTTGCAGATACTGCCCCACCAAAATTTTGTTCAACGTATCAATTAAAATTTAACAGTGATCATCGTAATCTTTACACACACTGTTAAAATTTTTGCTAGCTTGAACCAACTTTTGGTTCTGTAGTAGCTGCAACCATATGGTGATACAAATCTCGTTCCAATATTTGGAGCTTTGACTCATTTGGAACTCGAAATAATGGAACGAGATTTCACCATTTTTTTGCCTGCAGCTACTGCAGCACCAAAAGTTGGTTCAGCGCAGCAATAAAATCTTAACAGCGTACCATCGTAATTTTTACATACACTGTTAAAATTTTTGTGCTAGACAGAACCAACTTTTTGTGCTACAATAGTTGTAATCATTAAATAGTGGAATCTTGGTCCAATATTTGGAGCTTTGGCTCAATTGCAGCTCCAAATGTTGAAACGAGATTTCCCCATTTTATAGTTGCAGCTACTGCGGTATCAAAAGTTGGTTCAACCCAGGATAAAAATTGTTAACTGTGTACCATCGTACTTTTTATATAAACAGTGTAAAACTTTTGTGATGGATTGAACCAACTTTTGGGGCTGCAGTAGCTGCAACCAATTGATGGTGAAACCAAATTTTGGTGCTGCAATAACTGCAATAATAAAATAGTGAAACATCGTTCTAACATTTGGCGCTCCAGTTTAGCCAAAGCTTCAAATGTTGGAACGAGATTTCACAATCTTATGGCTGCAGCTACTGCAGCAGCAGCATCAAAAGTTGGTTCAACCCATCACAAAATTGTAAACAGTGTACGTTAATTGAATAATGAAGTACAATATATCAAAAGATTAAGCTAGTATTATGAGCGCTTCTCGTGAAAATGAAATCAAATTGATATACTAAAAAAGATCAAACTGCATTAAAATTTGCTAAATAAACCTATGCTTCTGATAACACACTTAAAAAATCTCCAGACAAAAATTAATCAGAGAGGGAGCAATTTATTTCCTAAATCCTATTAAAATAATTAAAACATCTTACAAGAAAGAAAACAGCTGACAATATCGGGGGCCAATAATGAACTTTATCTACCAATCTTAAAAAAACAATAATAACAAAGAATTATTACATTTATTTCATTTAGTTTTTCTCACTATTTAAAATCTTTCCCTGCCTATGTTAATCGCAATCTTTCCCTTAGGATTTACTGTGCACAGCAAGCAAATCTGTTTCCCCATCGTCATATTATTTAGTATTATGTATGTTTCACTACCGACACCATTTTATTTTTCTTTTATTGGTTGTGTTATCTTTTTTGAAATAGCAGAGGAAATGGAAATGGATGGATAAGCATTGATTTTCAATCCCCCGGTAGTGTTATTTTTTACTTTTTCCCAAAATGTTATGATCGTTTTAATATACTTTAATATCTATATTTACCATGTGTCTCGTAGATTTTTGTTTAAAAATTGTTTAATTCTGTTATATAAGATTAGAAACCCAGGTTTATTTAGAAAATTTTAATGTATTTCCATTACATCAGTTTTATTTTCTTTCGATATTAAGGGCCCATAACAGCACCTTATATTTTACATATGTTAATTTGTAAAAAAATAATAATAATAATAAAGCGAAACATGTGTAAAAGCTGCGATGATGTTATGGGGGCTTCACATAAAATAAATGAAATTGCTATGATTGAAATGCATTAAAATTTGCTTAATAAATCTATGTTTCTGATCTTATATAACACATTTAACAGCCTTAACCCTCCATTGATCGTAATTCTGGGACTCCCGAGTTCGGCGGCAATGAGCCTGACAGGCGCCTGTCTGAAAATCGTCGTTTGTAATTAATTGACACGATTCTAATGCTCTTGAAAGAGATCAGTGACCTTCATTAGGATGTACAAAGAGAGGATATTTCAAATTTGAATGATAAAAACCTTGTTTATTACACTCAAAGTAAGTAACCCTGCGCGCTCTTGTGGCGGAGAGAAGAACGGAAATAATTGTGTTGTGCCTGTCAGGCCTATTGCGACCGACGGAGGGTTAAACAAAAATCTATGAGGAAAATAGTAAATATAAATCCTAATTTATATTAAACAATCATAACATCATGGAAAAACAAAAAAAAATGACATTATCTGGGAATCGAAAATCAGTATCTATCTACGCATCTGTTTTAATTGTTAGAACATTCAATTTATTAAAAACTAATATCTACGAAATTTGTTATACAACTTTTCATGTTTCTATGCACATAAAAAGAACTAAAAATCATACAATCAGAACATTTTATGCTTATTTATCTTATTCATATGGTATGGGTTTATCAAATTATTCGACAGCATGTTGAGATTTTTAAAAGGATTAGCATGTACCATATGCACACGATAATTGCACCCCTAATTCATATGCATATAACAGACTTTGCACTTCAATCTTTACTATTATATTGATTATCTTATGCGACACTTCCTATATCTCTTAATGTGGCACTTCTGCATCTTATAACAAAGCTTTTGTAGAGTAAGCTGCATTTAAAAGCCTGTTAACCTTGCTTTTGTGCTGCAGTAAAATTCTTGGTCTGTCAGCACTTTAACTTTTTTCAATCTAGTGCATATGAAAATCCTGGTGTTTCTTATTTAGGTAAGATATTTTAAAATTTTTAAAAAGAAATTATAGTTATTTGTTAGAAAAACAACGACAGGCATGTACGCTGCATGCGCTTTCATTGTTGCAGTGACAATATGACTGCCATAATTTTGATAATTCTATGAGAGGTGGTTCATGTTTTCTAGATCAGTGTAGCTTCTTTTCATTGTTTTTGAGCATATAAAAAATCTTGGAACTACTATGAAGTTTAAGAAGTTGTTTATTTTGACCTTTTTCTCTTTATATATCTAATTATGGTCAAAACAAATATTTCCTATTAAATTTTCAAAACTAATTTTAATAATAAGAAAAACTTGGACTTACGCTGTCAAAATTTACTAATTAAAAACTCTTATGATACTCATCAGCATACATATAAATAAAAACTGTATTAAAAACACATTACAAATTAATCCCAACGTTTCATGCTCTTTCTAATGAGCCATCATCAGGGGAGAGAGTCCTTGACCTTCACGAAGCAAAGTTCCAAACAGCACAGTCACTTTCATAACATCAAAACTGAAAACATTTCGGTAACTGATCGTTAAACATCCAAAATCAATACAACAATGTAAAAATTATCTCTAAATATTCCAACCAACTTAAAGCCCTTATAAGTGAATCCATAGAAATTAGTCTGAGAAAAAACGGAGTATGCAATGACAATATTTCATTTCAGATTTCTAATGTTTGGTTGAATATTTTAAAAGAAGTACATTCGTAAGGTTTATTTCGGATTTTCCTAGTTTCTGATTATAGTGTTTTAGCCTACTAACAGATGGCGCCATATCCGATGCAGTATTGATTTTGGATGTTTAATGATCAGTTACCGAAATGTTTTCAGTTTTGATGTTGTGAAAGTGACTGTGCTGTTTAGAACTTTGCTTCGTGGAGGTCAAGGACTCTCTCCCCTGATGATGGCTCATTAGAAAGAGCATGAAACGTTGGGATTAATTTGTGATGTGTTTTTAATATAGTTTTTATTTATATGTACGCTGATGAGTATCATAAGAGTTTTTAATTACTAATTTTAATATTTTCAAATTTGATTAATTTTAGGTTGATTTTTTTTTTATTTATATAGGAAATTTCTATATGGTGTTGCCGATTCAAATTTTTCTATTAAAATTTTAACATTAATTTGAAGTTTCCCAAATTTTAAGAATTTAGTACTGTGTATTCTAAATACATTTTTTCTGTTAAATTAAAAATAATAATTTCTGAATTTCTGAACCTTTAACATTCTTTCTCCAAAATTAAAAGTAATAATTTGAGAATTTCCGAAGCGTTAACATTCTTTCTCCATTCCTACTCCAATAAATTGAATATATAATAGTTTTTGTACTTTTCATTGCTTATATCTCTTTATAAATATTTCGGAAATTATTTTAATCTATCTACATTAACATAGTTACAACCAGGAAAAATTAAAGCTACAAATTGAGATTTTACGAGACGTTTTTAAAGGATAATGTATTTGTCTAACGTAAAAATTAAAATATTTAGCATTCTTTCATTTTTTGAGGCAAATCAACTCATTAAATAATCCAGAAAAAGTTACATTTTTTTTATGCCTAAAATTCTGTTAAACTTTTAAACTCGTATGGCATTTATCTTAATTAGAAAATTATGCTTAACTGCATGATAAAATATCTTTGTAATTTTCTAGCGAAAAAGCCTTAACGAAATAAACGAGAAAGAATTATAAACATAGTCAAAATCATAGATCATTTAATTTTTTTTTTTTTTTTGCTTCTTTTTAATTAATAACGAACCCGTTAGACCGTTAGACAAAACTACTTTATTTTTTTACCTTAATTTAAATTATGTCAATGGCATAATAATATAATTAAATAATCTATTCATACAATAATGTTTCGAATGCGGAAAGAACCAAATTAAAATTTAGAAAATCCAAGAATCTATTATGAGAAATGCTTTAAAATATTTATTGAAACTCCAGTATTTTACGAATGTCATTATAATTATTCTCACTTCTTAGATTACTACCTATATTATTATTCACTAGATTCATCTCACTTCCATTCCCGTAAAAATTAAAAACAAATAAAAATCATTGCTACTTTACGTTTAAAAAAGGTAAATGTTTTGGGTGAAACCAATTTTATTTGACCTTTTTAAGATTTTTTTCTTTTTTTATGGTTTCGTACTTAAAAAGTAAAAACTGAACCATTATAAGATCACTCCTGTGTTTGTCTGTCCGTCTGTCACAGCCATTTTACTCGTAAACTATGGAACGAGAAAATTTCAAATTGAAGGAAGTAATAAAGACTATTGACCCACATATTCACAGATTATTAAACATTCACAAATATATTTAGGAAAAATGTAGAGGGGATAATTAAGTTACTTGATTTTTTTTATTATTATTTCTTTGTATATCGTGCGAAAGCATTCGTAACGCTGAACTCAAAAATACATATCTTTACATTTTGCGTATTATATTTCCAGAGATATCGTCGAAAATGTGGTGCAAAAATATGCTCCCCCCTCCCCACCTCCCTTTCTATTTCCGAATCTACTGAAACTAAAATTATGAAAAAATTGGAGGTAGTAGACATTAATTTAAACCTTGCAGAAAAATTATAGCAATCACCCTAGGTCACATAGTTTTTGAGAAAATCGCATTTTTCCACTACACACAAATTTCGATTTTCGGGCATTCAACAAAGGTGTTGAAGAGTGCTGGAGATACCTATCGTAGCAGAAGTATAAAAGCATTGTTGATAATGATTTTCGAAAAAAAAAATCGTCGGTAATTAGTTGACATATTAACCCTTAAAGACACGGACGGTTTAGACAAACATAATGACAGGGGCGGCGTACTCTATGTACCATCGGCTTTTAAAGGCTAGGTAATAACTTTTAATGATATATTTATGTAACGCAATGTCCAGTAGCAGTATAAAAGAAATAAACGTCAAATTCTTAATAACATACTAATTTAATTAGAATTAATCACATAATTGCTTTGGGATTCGCGGCTAGCTTTCATTGAGTGGCTTTCTCAATACACTTCCCGTGTCTTTAGAAGTTAATTAAAAACCTGTCTGAAAAAAAGTGGCACGGACCAAGGCGGCAATGCACATTTGAGACCTCCTTTCGATGCGCGTTTAGCACAATACCAAGTTTAAATTTTGAACAAGGGTTTTGTTTTAGCTACACTGTAAAAAGAAAAGATTATTACTACGCAGAAGTTAGTTTTATGAAATGCCAAATGAAGTTTAAATATGCACTACTTTTCTTGTCATTACCGAATTAAGTTCATCATAAACAGATTAGGATAATATTAAAAAAAGTGTTATACAGAATAGCAATACAATTTAATATTATTTAGGCTTCATATCTCTTTGAACTTTTAGGGTGGGTATACCCATTCCAACTTTTCTAGTATACACAGCTTTACAGAATCCTAGGTTTTTTAGTTTTTCGCAAAGTCTTATTATTCTTTTAGCAACGATTTTTTGTAATAATATAGTTAATAATTCATATATTTATGGCACGGAACCCTCTGAGCGCGAGTAATACACGCACTTGACCATTTATTTCTTTTAAGGGATTGTTCTTTTAACCCTTAAATGCTTGGTGTTGCTTTTCGGCAACATACCCAATTTAGGCTCTAAAATACTATTAGAATAATATTGAAGCTATAATGCCTAATGTTGCCAATAAATACATTCTGAAAATATTATTAAATCGATCTTCAACATTTAGATGGCAACATCTGTGCTGTTTAAGAATAAAGATAAATTTATTTTTTCAAATGTTGCTACTTGTTCTTTTTGTTTTGTTTGGAAGCTTGCAAAATAAACCTATTTTGACCTGCAGTGAGCAAGTAAAATTTATTTCTTATTATAGTTCCTAAAATTCTTGTGTGTTTAATATTATAGAATTTTATCAAGGGAAATTATTTTTCCAATTAAACACCAGTATTGCCGATTAGTAACAAACTGTTTTTTAGCCGTAAACTATACTTAAAACAAAATATGATTTTTTAAAGTATTTTTCCCATGATTCATATAAAAAATGAAAGCTGAAAAACATTATTACAATGATTTTTGAAAAGTCAGGCATTTAAGGGTTAAGGGATGGTTCTTTTAAGGGACAACATATTGCTTGATTGTTAGATATTACTTGATTTTAACACAATATTAAAAAATTTCGAAGATGTCAATATTTCTTTAAATTAAATTTTTTTTTAATAAATTCTACAAATCTTTGTTTACGTATTCCTTTAAATACTTTTAACGAAAAGTAATTAGAATTTAGTTTAATTAAGAGATACTAATTAAGGATTTTCGGAAAGGTAATTTAATATACATGTGTTACGCCCAGGATTATTAAAAATATATACACTGTAAAAAAAAAATCTGTAAAGTTACTAAAGTTTTTCTAGAAAACTGGGATTCCTAAAACTTTTTATGCAACGGCAACAACAAAAATTCATGTAACAGACACACTTTTGCGCCGAAAATCAAAAAATCTGTAAGGTTACTAAGAATTTTTTAGGAAACTGGGATGCCTAGAACTTTTCATGTAACTGCAACCATGGTTACAGATTCAACTTTAGTAAGATTACTGTAATTTTAGCAGATTCTTTTGTAAAGTTACAGATTTCTGTAGATGTACAAAAACTAGTTTTATAGATTTTCAGTTTTTTTTTGTACAGTTACAGATGAAAGTTTCGTAAGCATGTAACTTTACATCTGTAGAACTACAGATTTTTTTACAGTGTATGATATATCCACTCAAAATTATGCATATATATAGTATATATTGTTAAAACATTGTACTTTAACTTCAACCTAAAATGATAATCAAGTATACAGATGAAAATATTTTTTCTGTCAATTAAACCATAAAACACAAAATTTCAATAAAAATTAAAAAATAAATAAATAAATATATTACATGTAATTTTTTTAAAAAGGGTAAAGGTTATAAAACTATGTAAAATACAATATAATACAAAATATAATTTTTTATGTTACTAAGTTTTGGAAATATGCCGCTGCAATGTCAAAAATGTCTGTTTTTTAAAAAAATGACTTTAAAGTTCAAATTTACCTCGATTTGGATAAGTATCGCTCCACATATTTTATCATAAAACCCGTTCTAATTGGAGTAATGTCATAACTTTTTTTAAGTTTGGTAACATGTTATGCTTTAATAAAAGACAAAAAAAAAATTTTTTTGGACAGTTTTAAATGTTTTAAAATGATCTCCCTCCATAAGATACGAGGAATTCTCACAATCTTTTGACTTTCATGTCCCTGAATAACAATTTTATTTTAATACACTTTTTAACCATTTGGAATAATAGTTATTGTTCTCGTCAGGGTAGGAAATCAAAAGCATATATGAAGGTTTTTATTGGTTTAATCCGCATTTTATTCGTTTTCTGATTGGTCTATTCAGTAATATGTATTTCCCTTTACTTTCAACAGAGAGATTGTTTTACCTTCTGTTGCAAACTATGACAACAAAAGTAATAAAAACTACAAAAAAAATTAATAACTCAGAAACAAATTGAGATACAGCTTTCAAACAAATTGCATTTAAAAGTACATTTTTTCTCTATACGACGATATAAAAAGTAATATTGTGGGAAGTTAAGAAGTTTAAGAATGAAATTTCATTTAAAATTGGCCGTCAGATTTCTTGGAAATCTGACGATGGAAAAGCCTTTTCCCGAACAGCCAATGAAATGCTTGGATAATACGTAAGTTTCAGGTGGATAATAACTAATGAAAATGAAAGAAAATGAATAACAATTTCTACCAAAGTGTTAATTTTATTTTGTAAGATTTTCACGTGCAAAAGAAAAATGCAATAAGCCAATTAAAAAAAAAAAAGATAAATAGGGCAGGAATGAATACATATAAATATTTCACACCAAATACGAGTCGCAGGCGTTTTCTGTCGCTTGGAATTTTTACGTGTAATAATTAATGTTTAATTCATGGCGTACGTAATGTATGATCAACTCCGTGCGATTTTTTATGTCTTAAATTTTAGTCTTTGAAAAAATCATTTCCAAAATGGTCGTTGTAATTTGTTAAATTGCTTTTTTTTTGTGGTTTTTTTTTTTTTTGTTTGTTTATTTCATATACTGGGGAACATCCCATTGCATGATTGCACAACAATATTAACGAGATAAATAAGTTTTGGACGACGTTGGGGGCCCAAACACCTGGAAAACTCCTATACCGTCCCGTGTCCCTGATGCTGATTTTTAAGTTTGGAGCTGTCTGAATAAAATTGTTTCAATAAAAATAATTCGACGTAATTTTTTTTTTCTGAAACTGGAACTATTGTTTTACATAAATATGTAGCTAAAAATTAACCTGCACACATTTTTAGGATTGCTATTATTTTTTAAACTCTGTCCCTGGGTTAGATTCCTTACCATCCCTCTTCTAAATTTATACAGAAAATCATTTCAGATGCAGCCACATAATTTTTTCAAGTTTTTTCTCATGCCGAAGTGTGTTAGAAAAATAATGTCTAAAATTCTTTAGCAGGAAATTTACTTTAAAATTTAAATCAGCATTTAAATACCAATTTCAAGCATCGTGGCTTTATTGGTAGTCTCACCGTCCCCAAGGTTTATTCTTGCACTTTTCGAGGTAAATTTAAAAAAAATTAATTTAATCCAATGTTAACAACTGTTTCTTAAAATCAATGAATATTGTGGCTATCACTTAGTCTTAACATGATTTTCCTAAAAATAGGTGGTAATTTTCCTTACCGTTCCATCCTTACAGTCCCTTTTTTCCAGTACCATCCCCCTTTTTAGGTGCGTTCGTAATTATATAAATACGTAGCACCTATAGTCGTCGTTCAGTCCGTCCGTCCGCATATAACAGAGCAAAAACTACCCAACCGAATGGTCTGAAATTTTAAATTTATGATTGTTGCAAAATTTTGTCGAGCCATTTAAAATTTTATGAAAATCGGATGTATAGTTTAATTACAGGGACAGTCAGAAGCTTTTCTTGACATTACGGCCAATGGGAAAAATTATTGCAAGTGCATTTTAATGATGTCGCAGCCTTCCGAATGGTCTGAAACTTTAAATATATAATTGTTGCAAAATTTTGTCGAGCCATTTCAAATTTTATGAAAATCGGATCTATAGTTGAATTACAGGGACAGTCAAAAGTTTTTCGTTACATTACGGGGAATGGGAAAAAAATTATTGCAAATGCATTTTAATGATGTTACAGACTGTGCACTTATGAAGTACAAAACAATATACATTCAGTACAATATGGGGTACGAAAAATAATTATAAAACTAGTTATAGTACGAACGCACCTCATTTGCCACATTTGACGAGCAATTTCCAACTTGTTTAGCTTATCATCCCTTCTTTAACGCCCCTTTAAGACAATGTTATACAAAAATTCTGTATTAAAGTACTACATTGTTATTATTTCTTATTTGAATGCCCTGTGGGTACTATGCAAATTCATTATAAGTAAAAATTTAGAAGAAAATAAAAAGTTATAGGCGTAAAATGGTAAGGAAAATTAAACTCGCAAGTTTAACTGAAACCTCAATTAAATAAAAAAAAATTTCGCTGCTGACCATTTTTTCTTTATTTTGAATCTTTAAGGTATTCGTCTAACAGATTAAAATGTTATTTTAACAAGTTTAATTTTGTCAGATTTTTTTTCCCAAAAGTCAAAAGATTGTGAGAATGCCTCATACATATTTTACTGAATAACTGCAATATTGTTTATATATATATATGTATATATAATATCAATAAAAGTTGCACCTCCAGGAAAAAATTCAATTTTTAAATCAAAATATAACTGTTTAAATTTTCATTTGGAATAAAAAAAATATATAAATATTGCAGCAGAAGTACATTTAAGGGGACAATTTATCTTTTCAACAAATTTGATTATTTTAAAAAATATGATTCAAATAGTGAACTCACTGCGTTTCAATGTTCAGCTAAAAAAATTAACTGCATGTATTTAATTAAAATTTTTAAAAGTTTAAAAAAGCTTGAATGTTTTAAAATTCCTAACTCCCTTTTTAAATATTGATATATTTGCACAATTTTTTTAAGATTTTTAAATGTGTATTACACAAGACGTCGCATGGATTTTTAGATACATCTAATATTACATTTAATATAATTATTTTACGGATATATATAGTGTAAAACGATGAAATGTAACACATCTTCATATACTTTTATTTTTTTTTTAAATAACAAAATACCTGCTAATTCCATGCGCAGATTTATCACATATATAATAAAGAACGTGTACAAGTTTGAATCTCTATCTCAAATACAAAAAAAAAAAAAAAAAAAAACAATTTAAAAAATTACAACGACCATTTGGAAAATGATTTTTTCAAAGACTAAAATTTAAGACAAAAAAAATCGCATAGAGTTGATCATACATTACGTACGCCATGAATTAAACATACAGTGTTATTACACGTGAAAATTCCAAGCGACAAAAATCGTCAGCGACTCGTACGTATTATCCACCTGAAACTTACGTATTATCCAAGCATTTCATTGGCCGTTCAGGAAAAAGCTTTTCCGTCGACGACCCATTTTAAGTGAAATTTCATTCTTAAACTTCTAAACATCCCACAATATTACTTTTTACACCGTCGTATAGAGAAAAAAATTTACTTTTATATGCAATTTGTTTGAAAGCTGTATCTCAATTTGTTTCCGAGTTATTATTATTATTTTTTTTTGTAGTTTTTATTACTTTTTTGTCATAGTGGCAACAGAAGGTATCCATCTCTGCTGAAAGTAAAGGAAAATACATATTACTGTATAGACCAATACGAAAACGAATAAGATGCGGATTAAACCAATAAAAACCTTCAGATATGCTTTTGATTTCCTACCCTGGCGAGGACAATAACCATTTTTCCAAATGGTTAAAAAAGGTTTCAGGATTTTTCTAAAATGAAAGTGGAGAAAATATAAACATGGATAAAAAGCCATTTAAAATTTTAATTTGTGTGGGTAATTGCGCTGGGTGTAAACAAAATTTAGGATATCTCGCGATATAATTTCCGAATAAAAAAAATGGGTAAAAATGAGGTTCCAAGGTATTCACAATTAAACAGGTTTTCATTTAATATTTTTTTTAAAAAACGATTTTTTTATCAATTTTGAGGTAAACTGCCCCCTTAATAATAAGTAGAAATTTTTGTTTTCAACAATTGTATGCAGAGAAAGAAATTTGTAACCTTTTCTTTTTTTCTTTACCAATTGTTGAAAAAAAATAATAATAATTTTAAACCAAATTTAAATATAAAATTGGAGTAACAGAACTTACTAAGAGAAAAGTCACTTGCCTCAATTCCTGAAGATATTGTTTTAGATTCTAAACGTGTGATGAATAAAGTCAAAATGGCTCCAGATTTCTTTTCTAAAAAGAATTTTCTGAAATACACAGGGTGTTTTTAAACTGTTTTTATAAAATAAAAGAAGTGATAGTATTCATCAAGAAAAATGATTTTTATATGCGGAAACATGTGTCGTAAATCACGTACTCTGTCCAAAAATATAGTATGTCCCCAGTCTAGAGAGTCCTAAGACTCCAAATCTAGAACGGATAGTATTAACAATAATGAAAATATTTTTAAAACGTTTCGTTCAGTATAATCTGCTTTTTGTAAAATGTGTTGTCATCACAAGATGGCATGTAATAATATTATACATTAAACGTTATGCTATATATAGAGAGAGATAAATAAATAGATAGACAGATAGATACATAGATAGATAGAAAGTGGTCGACGGAATAATAGAGATGTACCGTCTTTTGTGCAGCTTTGTTTGAAAGCTGAAACCGAAGACATTTCTAAAAAATTACTGAAAAAAAAAAACTTATTTCCCCTTATATGTATTGCAAAAAAATGTAAAGTTGGAGAGATAAAAAGTGCGAGTAAAATTGGTTCCACCCTATTATAGTTTAATTAATTCTTGATTTACACAGTTTCTTCATTGAGTAATTTCCTTCGCCTTTTTTTCCCTTTTTTCAGCATGGTTACTAATCTACCTTTCAATTAATCATCTATGCTAAAGATAAAGGTTTCATTTTGTGATGTCTCACCTTTAACATTTCAGAGAAAATTTTTGGATACCAATCTATGTTTTTATATTAATTGAATGCTTTATACTAAATATTACAAACATATCTTTCTTTCTCTCAATTTTGCCTGCTTTTAATCCTTATTTTTTTCTTTCTATAAATCCTTGCTTATAGAAATTAATTTACTCTTCAAGTTTTTTTACTTAGTTTTTGCGATTTATCTTACAATATATGAATGAAAAAAAGTATATTGCGTTGAAATCTTATTGGTTTTGTTATGCTTTCATTTATTTGCTTACTTTCTTCGTTTTGCATTGTTTTCCAATATTTATACGATATGGATAGTTCATGGAAAAAATTATATTCAGTTACTTATATATTTTGAGAAAGTATTTGCTCTAATCTTAGTTTAAATGACATGGCAGAACTTGCTGTAGTAGAATTTTAGTATAATAGTGTATAAAGTAGTATCTACATTTGACAATATTTAAATAAGCATAAATTTACTTCAATAACAGAATAAATAACTTTCATTTAAAAATATACCCGTTAGGACAAAAGAAACATTATTTATAAATGAATTATTTTGGCTGTATTTCATTTTTGTAGTTGAATTTTTTTATTTTGTAATTAAAAGAAAAGAAAAAAAAGTTAATTTAACTACTCCGTAACAGTGGTAAGTAATATGTTAGTATTTTTCAAAGCAGTGTGATATGAAATACTTTTATATTGCATACAGATATTCAGTAACTATTACACTTGTTTTTAAAATACTTCTTTTCCTTTTATTGTAGGTTAACTTTTTTAACGTGGGTTTTCTTCGTTTGTTTCGTGCTGCTCGTCTCATCAAACTCTTGCGTCAGGGCTATACAATCAGGATATTGCTGTGGACTTTCATCCAATCATTTAAGGTTAGATTGCAAATAAATTAAACACTCTGTCGTATTTTATAGAACTACAGCGGTTGATCGGTGAACCCATTTTAGGCTAAGCATAGAAATTTTATAAAATGTGGTATTATTTTCAATGAAATATACTTAAATTACTTTCATTAAGACACAAAAAAAGTTTCGTGCATGACAAATAATATTTTATTTAAGAAATAAAATGGTGCGTATACGCACCATTGACCAAATGAATGAACAAATCATTCAGTTGAACAAATGTATTATAGTCGCATTTATATATATATATATTTTTATGGAAATTTTCGAAACATTTTGAATGCAAATGGACTTGGCATTTGAGGCACAAATAAATCACACTAAATTTGCAATAAAAGTCAGAAACCTTGCATAAAAAGTGAGGTTTCGATTTCCGCCTATTTTTCATGCATTCGGGCAATGGTGCGCTAACGCACCATTAAATTTAAATTAAAAAATTTAAGTTTTTTTATGGCATTTGTTTTATTTTTATTTTATTTACATAATTTGCAACTTTAATCCATTATAAAAACACATGATTAATCTCAAGTGGAATAATTACACATTTTGAAAAAGTCGAATTTGTCAATAACCGTTTCAAGTAAAAAAAAAAAAAAAAAAAAAAAAAAAAAAGTGTATTTTAAAATTTTCTCTACGGAAAGTGTTTACTCCAATTGAAATACTGCCCCACCAGTGGCTGAGAGGTTCTGCTCTCAAAGCTGGTAGACGGGAGGTGCTGGGTTCGAACCCAATCGCACCCGTCGGCCTTACCGTTTCGGGGTTGAACCCAATCGCACCCGTCGGCCTAACCGTTTCGGGGTTTTTGTGGTTTTCTTCGAAACCTTGGATTTCCATGCGTAAATACGGGTTAGGTTCCCTTAGAAAGAACCCCACGGAGGGCACTCCCCCTAGGGTCTATATCCCTCGTGTTGATAATCGGCCGTCAAAAATCAACCCAATCCAATTGGATTACTAATATTTTATAATGTCTTCAGAACCCTTTAAAATAGCAGAAAAGTAAAATTAGTGAACATTGTACGTCACAGTGTTAATGAAAAAATACTTATTGAAAGGGTACGTTTACGCACCTTTGGCTGAAAATGGGTTTTAACAAACAGTTCGGTTCACGAACAGGTTGATTAACGAATACTTTCGAGAGGGATTTTTATGTTCGGATAACGAATACATGTTCGATTAACGAACACCTCACAAAATAAAGACAAGAAGAAACAATACTATGTTTGAGATTTGCCGAGCTGTATTTAATTGCATCTGCTATCGATTTAGAGAAAATTTTAACAGTTGTATACGTGCGGCCTACTTAATTCATAGGCTACTGGAGGTTTGGGTCCTACATTTTAGGGTCCCCAAATTAGAATGAACAAATTAAAAGTATTATTTTTTATGTTATTTATCCCTTTTTAAATAAATATTTTTAATTGGAAATTAATTATTTTAATTGCAATTTACTCCACAAATTATTAGCAGGCTCTAGACTGCAATCGAGCTTTATCGGGCCCTGATATTTCAGAGAACTATAGAGTTTTTGAAGGTCAAAAGGACAATTTGATATGATTTAATGCCGTAGTCAATGAATGTAATTCTAAAAGTTTTTTACAAAAGGCATGTCATTTATTTTTTTATATATATATACACTACGGAACGTACAAAGCCATCAAAATACGATCTGTCCATATTATAATAAGAACGTATATTAACCCTATTATAAACGGAAGATTTATATTATTTTTCATATATTATTTAGCTTTTAAGAATGAATTAATTGAATACCCATACAAATCTATACTAAATTTATGATCGGTTAACGAACAATTCGGTTAGCAAATACTGTTTTGGAACGGATTAAATTCGTTAACCGATCACCCACTGTATTACTATTTACAATCTGTTATTTTGTAATATTTTATGGAAGCCAATACCTCACTTTCTGTATTACTACTTACACTGTATAAAAGAAGACAAACGTTTATTTTCTAGGAAAATATAATACAGGGTATCCATAAAAGAATTTCCCAGTTATAAATTTTAATATTATCAACTGTAATCGTTGTAGAGCGTTGGTTCAAAGTCGCAAATAAAGACTTACTCAAACAGTTTTAGATAAGCGCATGCGCGAGTACTTCTTTCTTACTGACTCCCTTGCATTGCCACATATGCAAAATGGCGACTCCTGCGCGTAAAGCGTTGTTGCTGGGCTGAAGATTTAAAAGCCATGTGACTTTTTCCTTTGGGGCTTCATAAAAGATCGTGTCTACGTTCCGCCGCTACCGAATGACTTGCCAGAATTGAGACGCAAAATTGAAGAGGCTTGTATTGCTTCCATGATACGGGACTTGTTAACCGAAGTGTGGGAAGAATTACACTTTAGGTTAAATGTGTGCCGTATAACTAAAGGTGCACATGTTGAACATTTGTAAGAAAAACTAGGTTAGTTTACCTTCAATTGGATGTATGATTTGTTGTAAACAGTCTAAATTAAACTGTTGAAATATACCAAGGAAACTGGAACTTTCTTTTATTGGCACACTGTATAACCACGACTGAAAATATACAATAACCTATTCCATTATAAAAACATTAAACCATATACCGGGTATCCCAAAAATAACTGATGGATTTTAAAATTCGATAACTTGCAAGCGGAGACAGAATTAAAAAAAATTGCAGGAGTGTTATGTAAGATGTCAGGAGTTTTTATGCTGCAATTCTCAACTTTAGTTACAAATAGTATCGATAGAGGGCGCTGCAAGCAATAACCGCTAAATCCTTGCTCGTTTTTTTTTTTTTTTTTTTTTTTTTTTGGCTTCTATCTTCTTTCATGCGAAAAAAATGAGATTAAAATGTATTGAATGGATCCTGAAGTACCAAAAATCAGGTCTGGAATGAGCACCTATTGCTCTCAGCGCCATCTATTGTTTGAAATTCGAACTAAAATCAAGAATCACAGTAAAAAAATTCTTGACATCATACATAACCTTCCTGTGGGGATTTTTTTAATATCTGTCACCGTTTGAAATACATTGAATTTTAAAATCCATCAGTCATTTTTGGGACACCCGGTACAATCAAAATAAGTGATTTTAATTTACTAAAAAGTTGCTAAAAGTAGTTACATAGATTTTAAAGAGCTTAAAATCATCGTAAATGTGGAAATGATATTAAAATCGACTACCCGAGAGCTTTTGACTGCCATTACAGTCATCATCAGGGATGAGATCTTGAAGGTGTCGTGTTCTTGAATTACAGTTGGTTATACACTCGGAGACGAGTCTATTTACTAGAAGATGGATGGGGGGGGGGGGGGGGGAGATTGTTCAGTATATTGCGTACCAAACTCACCAGAAATTTTTATATGTTATACCAAATTCGGGAATATTGTAATATAGCATATCATTACACGTGTTTCTTCCTTTAATTAAAATTCCTAATGATTAACTTATTACAGTGGTGTAGTAATTAATATGAAGTGTAGGCTGCGATTTTTGCGTTTTTGAAGTCTATGTCGATATCTTTCTTCTGATTAAATGCTGTTGAGGGTTTGTTATTCTTGATATCTGCAACATGATCTTCTCCTTGAATTTTCGAGCTTTCATTCCTATGTAAGTGAGTTTTTTTTTTTTTTTTTTTTTTTTTTCCAGTTTTACATATGTTATCTTTGAAAGGTATTATGTATACGCCCGAACTTTCGAGCATGTACATAATTTTTCTGTTATTTGTACAAATTTCAGTCTTTTGACCGGAGAATTTCAGGACATTTTGAGCTTAGGTTTGCGAAATTTTCGTGTTTTGAGGGGGGAAAGTACATACTTAAAATTTTGTTTCTAATACGAAACAGTACTATGCAAAATAGTTGCCGTAACCCACTTGTGACTTGACGAAAATGCAGCTACAGATTAGAGTATTTCAGGTAATTTTAAGGCCATATTGGGGAATTTCTCTATTGTAGTGGAACATGGGGAAAACAAAGTGACATTTTTTGCATTTTAAAGAAATATAATCCACGGGAAAATTCACGGATTTTTTTGAGAGTGTAAATGATATTTCATTTTAATTTTAGCATTCCTTTCAGTAAAGTATTTTGTTAAATCGTTGAAAACACTTTTGAAGTATTAAATCTTTATCTTAGTATCAAAAGAGCTATTATGCAAAATGAACATTTTTGGTCTATTCATGTCAATTCCTTTACAATCATAGCTACAATTGTAAAAAATATGCTTTCTTATGTTTTGTCTTTAATGCCTAACTTTAATGCATTCCAAGCTAGGTTTGCTTCAGAAAGGCCAATGTCAAACGAACATCAGTTGTTAACCCAAATTTTACGACATATAAATAATAATAATAATAATTTTGCAAAACAATTGCTGTTATACACTAAAGAAACAACAAATATAAGTACAAAATTCAAAAACTTGCTCAAACTTTATTGATTTATTTGTTACAAACTATCCTATATGTTGGACAATAGTACATATTTTGTCAGCCGAAAAGTAAAAAAATAACGCCTCCTTCTCCCATCTATATTGTTGTCAAGTAGAAGCAAAAAAAAAATAGCTAATCGATTATAAATTGTCTTCTGTGTGTTTAAAATAAGCTTGGGTGGACGTCTTCATAGTGAAATTGTACAAATTTGGAAACTTTAAGTACGAGCATTATTTTGACATTATATAAAGGATTTTTTTGTAAATTTTACCTTAGGATGCAAAATGGAGAGTATTTCGATGAAATCGATTTTCATCATATTTATTCAAGTATCCTATGAATTACACACATGTGAAATTTAGAACTTTCGATGTTAAACCCCTTTTTAATAATTACACAACAAACTGTCATACTGGTAGTTTTTTAAGCATAACTCAAAAATTGCTAAGCGGATTGAACTGTGATTTTGATATGATGTATTTCAAGCTTCTAGAAAGCGATTTCTGTTAAAAAAAATTCATAGGTATTCACTTATTTTGATATGATGTATTTCAAGCTTCTAGAAAGCGATTTCTGTTAAAAAAAATTCATAGGTATTCACTGATTTTGATATGATGTATTTCAAGCTTCTAGAAAGCGATTTCTGTTAAAAAAAAATTCATAGGTATTCACTGATTTTGATATGATGTATTTCAAGCTTCTAGAAAGCGATTTCTGTTAAAAAAAATTCATAGGTATTCACTGATTTTGATATGATGTATTTCAAGCTTCTAGAAACCGATTTCTATTAAAAAAAATTCATAGGTATTCACTGATTTTGATATGATGTATTTCAAGCTTCTAGAAAGCGATTTCTGTTAAAAAAAATTCATAGGTATTCACTGATTTTGATATGATGTATTTCAAGATTCTAGAAAGCGATTTCTGTTAAAAAAAATTCATAGGTATTCACTGATTTTGATATGATGTATTTCAAGCTTCTAGAAACCGATTTCTGTTAAAAAAAATTCATAGGTATTCACTGATTTTTTTTTTAAATATTAGTTTCAAAAAATATATAAATGTATAGAGGATAGTACGTATGAAAATTACTTACTGAGTAGGTATTCAAAGCGATTAAAATAAATTTTTAAAGTATTTCAAAATTTCCTCAAAACACCGAAATTGGACATTATCCGTTTTTCTGTCAATGTATAGAAGCAATTATGTCTTTCTAAAGAATCAGAATCCTGCGAATAATATGTATTACTGTTTCTATTAAAACTGAAGAATATTTTGTTCCTTTATCAATTTAACATTTTTATTTTATTATAGGCCTTACCTTATGTATGCCTCCTCATTGCCATGTTATTTTTCATCTATGCCATTATCGGAATGCAGGTAAAAATCATTTATGATTACCTGGTTTTAATTGTTTTTACTGATTTATTCATTTTTTATGCATAAGTTAATAACAATTATTAAAAATTGAATAAAAATTGCTATTTTTATATTCATATAATATTTTAATATCTTGGCTGCCAACCATCCGGATTACTGTGTTCATTTAACCAATTAAACTAACCATGTTTTGAACCAGAAAATTTATTTAATAAAGAGCTGTAATTTTTCGACTGAGTGAAACAGTGAGTCTCGGGTTGCTCAGTTGGCAGAACCTTGGAAGTTTAAATCAAAGGTCCCTGGACACTTTTTCACTCAGTTGAAAAATTACAACTCATATGATTTACTTACCATTTAGAATAATTGTATTATAACCGTGTTATTACATGTCCAACATTTACTAGGAGTTCCATCGCCTGCTATTTATTTTGTTGAGCTGTTTCATATAACAGACCAGATGCTCATATCAAAAGATTGACTGGGTGAATTGCCCCCGCCAGATTTGACCAGGCTAACTAATTTGCTGAGCATTGACAGCTTAAGCAAAAGGTACCTGGTTTAAATCCTAGCATGGACACTTTTTTCAATCAGGTGGAAAATTACAACTAATATGATTTATATACCACAATATTTGTGTTAAATGTAATCAAGTAAAAGTTTTTTGTTTTTATATGGTACATACCGGATGTTTCAAAAGTCGTAAGGGAAAGTAAAACACAATTAAAAAAAAAAAATTAGAAAAATCTATTGATTTGAGAAACTTGCTGTTTGCATATTCATATTCAAGTTGATAAGGAATTTTGTATGGAGGAAAATTTTTTAAATTCCAACTTGGCAATGGAAGGCACAGCTACAAATAAACTAATAATACTACTACTACAACTACTACTAAATCTATTAATTCTTGAAATAATAGATTTTTTTCATTGCGATTTAGCATTCCAAATGTTCAATATATCCACCACTACATTCTGGCATTCAGTATAATTGTGATATTACGGGATAAAATAGCACACCGACAGAAATAGGTGCAACCGCCTTCTGTATGGAATTTTGCAATGTTCGTATCGAGAGATTTCCTCTATACACACGTAATGGAGGATATTCCAAATATGGGTTCGAGGCTGAAAAAAGTCACGTGGTACCGGTAATTTACCAAAGAAACTTCTAACTGATAAGAAGGGAAGCTACTACTGCTTTGCCTCATGAACTGTTTCATTGGCTAGCGGGGATTTACATTACAAGTCTACGGAGCCTTCCCTTCTTTACGCTAGACGTTTTTGCCTTGACCACGTGATCATGATGTAGATGGAATATCCTCCATTACAAGTAACCTCACAACCAGAAATAGCACAATGTGTTTTGGGGTGATTCGAGCTTTGCATTGTGTAAGTTAACTGCACACTACACATTTATTGTATTATTTACATCAGCGACCTTGCCCTCTACTCGCGAGATTTTGAAATATTTTTTGATCCTATAGAAATTCCCTTATAACGGTGAACATCACTCTGCAAACCGCATTTTTAACTAACCCGTAGACCTTTTTGTTATCGTGTTTTACTTTTGGTCTGGACTTTTAAAACTCATGATTTTTTTTTTCATTTACACTGTAAAAAACCACTGTAGATTTGCCAGAACAAACTCGATCACAGTGAATGTGTTGTATCTTTCTTTGGTTTCCTGACTATATTAACATGGAAAATACAGTAGTTGCGTAAAATTAACAGCACAATGTGCTGGCAATTTGGACGCATTTTTTTACAGCACAAACTACTGGCGTCCAAATTTCCAGCACATTGTGCTGTTAATTTTACGCAACTACTGTATTTTCCATGTTAATATAGTCAGGAAACCAAAGAAGGATACAGCATATTCACTGTGATCGAGTTTGTGCGCGAGATGAACAGTACTTTGTACTGTAAAAATGTCGTTTTTTTTACAGTGTATTCCGTGCTCCGGAGAGTTGGCAGTTATGTAATAAACTTACTTTTGTTGAGATATTATATATTCATGCTTTATTAAATACAGGATGGTCATTAAAGGAAATTTTCTGGTGTATGAGATCCTAGCAGCCGTACCGTTAAAAAAAACGGGATTCCAATTGGAATGTGTCTATTTTATGGCAGGACCTCGAGAATGAGGTAAAGAACAACAATCGAGCTCCTACAGTTACGGTCGCAATGACAAATTTTTAAATTTTTCAAATGGCAACATACATTTTTTTTCATCGCAAAATGACCTTTGCTATGAAAATCCATCATTAGCGTTAAAAAATTAATTGTAACTGTAGAAATAGCGTCATACAGTTAACGCAAAGACCATTTCATGCTCCACGTGTGCTGAAAGAAAACATTAATGACATTGTCATCAACCGCCATTTTGCGTTTCCATTGTGTCACCCGATTACACCTCAATCGTTTTTGTGTCTTGGGGTGTTTAAAATATTAGGTATAAACGTCGAAACATCTAAGTGAGCCTGAAATGAAAAAGCCATCAAACGCCAGGTTCTGTATTGTCGTCATACGGTGATTTATATTTTCCAGGAGCATCCGATGCGTCATCGTTTCGTTGTGTTTCTTTGCGTTTGTTTTATATCTTCATTTCTACGATTAAAATCAGTTTTTTTAACGCCATTCATGTTGTTTTGTCGTGAAGAACATTTTTGCAATGAAAGAAACTGGGTGCTGCGATTTGAAATTTTCGAAAGTTCAACACTTTAACCGTAACGATGAGCTTTTGGTAGCCCTTTGTCATGGCCCTGCCATAAAATACCATATATCCAAAATGGCCTCACGTTTCTTTGAAGAATACGGTCGCTAACGGTTCATATATCGGCAATGCTTTTTCATGACCACCCTGTATATCGTTATATATATAAACATATGTTCTTTTAATGCGACTGTACCATTTAAATGAATATTTTATATTACTAATTATTTTATTCTATATTATACGGAAATATTGTTGGTTCAGAACTATTACCAATTACATAATACCATTATATGTTTTTGTGGATGCAGTTCATAAATAACATAATAAAATACTTTTTCATTTACATGAATTATTCCGTTTTGTTATTCAGCTTATAAAAAGTATACTTTGAGTTCCATAAAATTAACGAATGAATTCAGTTTTTTGTTATTTTATATAAGTATTCATTTACAATTTAACTATATTTTTAAATTTTGTATGTTTTAATTTAAAGTGTGTAACATATTAGTATTAATACTTTTATTCCCTTCTTCATCAAAAGTTCTAGTTATAATATAGGTTATTCCTCTGTGCGTTGATATCAACTGGATGTTCTACTATAATATATTATTAACAGAATAAGTTGGGACAGTTTTCAAAGTACTTTCTTGTATTGTATAAGATGGATCAACTTCCAATTTCAGACATTTTTTCGAATATCTTAAGAAGCACCTCACTGTAAAATAAAGACAAGGATTTTTTAATCCAAGCAAATATAATATAACCACGTACGAATATATACAATAACCTTTTCCGAGTTAGCTACAATTTCGAAAAGCATTTCATATATTTAGAAACCTCAGAAAACAATATATTTTCGAGATTTAAAGTCATATTTATAAAAACAAAGTTTCTTTTACTGCCGTGGATTTTCGGAAATGTTTCCGAGTAGTTTTTATAGTGTATTAATCGTTTTCTCGAACCTGAATATCGATTTTTAGGCTCAATTAAACATTTTTACCTTTTTTAATTAATTTATGCATACCAGAGTAGCAAAGTCATATTAATGTTAATGTTAATGTTTAATGCTGTTAATTTGTCATATTTATATGTAAAACATGTTTGTTCAAAGCGGAATTATATATACTAGAGGATGTTTAGCATCCGAAAAGCCTATGTTCCAGGTTCAGTTAATAATTAATACTGTGTAAAAGCTACTCGGAAATGTATTCAAAAATCAGTGGCAGCTAAAGAAGCTGTGTTTTTATGAATTTTACTTTAAATCTTGAAAACTGATTGGTTTCTGAGGTTTCTTAAGGGGTCTTGTACGTTTTAAACGCGTCGAAAATTAACGAAAAACTTCAAAGTTTGAATTAGTCTATCTTCAAAACCTTTTTATGTATAAACATGAAATTTTGGATATTTAATAAACAGATTGTGCTTTGTAATATACTACCAACAGAAATTTATTAACCCTTTACAGAATTTGTGTATTGTTGAAATCAAAATGGCTCTTTTTTTACCCCATAAGTCATTGCGCGCATGATATCTTGAGAAAGTATGTATGGATTGTCATGAAATTTGGTAAATATACTAAACAAATATGTGTGTTTAAAATGATCTACTTTTAAGTATTTACAATGGTAATATTTTTAGTTATGACTATTTTTATTCCTTAAAAATACAAAATTTTTATTTTTTTTTTACGAAAATCTTTTTTTTTATATAGTTAATGAAATAATTTTAACCCAAGAGTAGATCATTTTAAACACACATATATGATTAGTATATTTACCGAATTTCATGCGAATCCATACATACTTTCTCGAGATATCATGCGCGCAATGACTTATGGGGTAAAAAAAAGAGCTATTTTGATTTCAGCAATACACAAATTCTGTAAAGGGTTAATAAATTTCTAATGGTAGCATATTACAAAGCACAACCTGTTTAATCAATATCCAAAATTTCATGTTTATACATAAAAAGGCTTTGAAGATAGACTAATTCAAACTTTGAAGTTTTTCGTTAATTTTTGACGCGTTTAAAATGTACTAGACCCCTTAATATACGCTTTTCGAAATCGTGGGTAACTCAAAAGGGGTTATTGTATATATTCGTTCGTGGTTTTATCATATTTTCTGGGTTAAGGAACATTATTGTCATTTTGTGTGTGTGTGCAGATGAACTGTCCTTCATCTTTGACCATGTAAAAAACCTGTTTGAACTCTCACACCTTCCACTGCAGATTCGGTCTCGAGTGCATTTAGGGGAACAATAACAAATTAAATAAGAATGTATTTTAGAAAGTAGCCGAAATCCAGCTTACTTTACCATCGATATAATTCTGAATTTACATAATATTTAAATGAAATTATTACATAAGTTGTCCTATATTGCTGGCTTCTAAGTAACAAATAAAAAGAGCTACCTTTAGTTCAAGCACAGTTAAATTACCTAATTATCATTACCTAAAATGTTCATACCTCATAAAATATGCAATGTATTCATTGCAAATATCAGCACCATGTTTTTCTGGTAAGTTGACAAGTTTTCTCAAAGTTTCGTCAAATTCCGCTCAAAACTTGCAAAAGAAATTGGAATTTTTAAAGGGAAACATTCATCTATCAGTGAATATATCTGAGTTGAACAGGTATTTATACACAAGTTGCCCTATAACTTTGTCTATTAAGTAACGAAAGAAAAAACGAGCTATCTTTTGTTCACGCCCAGTTGAATATGTTTACTTATAAATGTTCATATCTCAACAAACATCAAATGCATTTATTGCAAATATTAGCATAATGCTTCTTCTGTAAGTCAACAAGTTTTATCAAAGTTTCGTCAAATGTCGCTGAAAACTTGCAGAGAAATTTTGGAATATTAAAAAGAAACTTTATTTATCTATGAAAATACCTAATGATCTTACGAAAATGCATACAGACAGTGCACGCAGAAAGACAAAGTATTTGTGAAAGTTACAAATCAATTCCAGTTTTGTTATATACATAACACAGGTAGTCACAAATATTGATTTTTCTTATTTAATTTGTTATTCGTATCCTAAATAATAACGAGACTAAATTTTCACTAAAATATGTGAGTTCAACCATACTTTTAACAGGGTCAAATATGAAGATCTGATACTTTTCTAGAAATCCAAATCCGAAATAAATATTCCTGCTATCAAATATTTATTCACTACGCACAATTAATTTGCTCATTACTGTATTCTCCTGAAATTATAAATTGAAAGATTATTATTCTGATCTTTAAAGCTAGTCATTGTTTCTTCTCTCATTTTATCACTATTTTTATGTTTATGTTATGTTTTGTTTCTATGCACCTCCTATTTAATTACTATGGAATGTTATTTTTTCATTCTTTCATATCAATACTTTTGTTGGTACTTATGAGTGTATTACCTTTATTTTTATGAAATTTTTACTTAGAAGCCATGTTGTATATTTTACCATTTTTTTTAAGTACATTATACTAAACTGAACAGCCAAAAAATTAGTAAAAACTCTAAAAATGAATCGAACTTCTTAGCCTGAATTTTTGTTGTTAAAAAGAAAGAATAAGATTGAGATTTCTTAACTACTTACTCCATGCATTTACTATAGAGTGTTTTTCATAGTGTTCTCTAATTTTTAAGTGATATTTTATAAATAATAATAGGATTTAACTGTGTGTACACAGTCTATCAAACTTCTCACACATTTCCTGATTCTATTTTCAGCCAAATAATTCGGAATTTAATACATTTTTATAATGATAAACATGTTTTGCATAATTAAAATACACACCTGTTCCTGTTTTAGATAGTCGATTTTGATTTCTTGCAAAATGTCCACATTGCTAACAAAATGACTTTGTCATTTTGCGTCACATAACTGGGAATGAATCCTTTGTACGTTTTGTATTACATTTTCGAATCCTACCACTAAATTGATAAAAGTCGCTAAATTAATATTTTTCGTTAATATTCATTTTAAAAGATTCTACAATAATATTCTTTTAGTCACAATATTTTAAACCAGAGTATGTGAAATTTCACTTGTCTCTAATTTTTTGGCTCTTTAGTTAAGTATCTATTTTCTAACCTCCACTTGTCTCTAATCTTTTGTCTCTTCATATAAGTAAATAATTTTATACACATTTAAAGTAATTTTTTTCTATGGTTTATTGTGTCTTAAGGTCTTAAGCAGTTTTAGAATGACAATACAAATGGCTAGGCAGAATTCGTAAAATTGCCGAAATAGTCTCAGCTAATTTCAGATTTTAAAAGAAAATGAAACACGATGTAAATGTAACTTATGAACACTGTTACACTGTGATTTAATTTGTCTAAGTTTCTCGTTATGCACAACATTTTATCAAGTCAAATCAAGGATATTTGCATTGGTGCCAACAATAAAACATTTGCAATTATTGCGGAAGTTGCAATTGAATAAAGTTTCGTACATAACGATATGCTTATGGAAGTTAAATCGCAATGTAAATGCATCCCTATCACCAAAACAATATTAGGCCAATATTGTTTATATTGGTATTTTTTTAGCAATATTTCGGTCCAATTAGGGTTTGCTTATATCCGACCGTTTAGATGTTTACACTTTGCTTATGTCTGGATAATATTAGCAAGAAATACTATGTCCTTTCACTGCCAAAGTTTCTAATATAAGACCAGTATTTGTTTATTATATTATTGGGATTTAAACACAAATATTTCAATGCAAAGCCAAGATTTCTGTAATAGTGGCATTTTATTGCTAATATTTTCGATATAGAGCAAATAGTCATCATTACTGGTGTTTAATTGGGTAATATTTCCGATAAAAACAATATTGGCGCAATATTGGTCCCCAGTGTAACCAATATATCGAAAATTTCTTTGCTATTAAGGACCCTAACAGTTTTGTTTTGACATGTTTAGATTCATTTCTCAAAGTTGATTGCATGTCTAATTAGTGAATAATATCTGATTAATTAAGTTTACCATTTAAAAGGTATGCATCGTTTTTATATCGTATTAGATAACTAAACAGCATATTAAAAGCTAAAATATGAAAATACTACTTATAAAACAGATTCGGTATAACAGCTGTCAGACATTTTCCACTTTAACAAGCATAAAATAGAGCTAACATACACTTCAAATAATAGCATTTGCTGCTGTAGTTCATTTTTTAAGAGGTATGATAGCCTTACTTTATGCTTCATAAAGGAAATTAAAAGATCTCATTCAAACTACTTTCAACTGCATTACTGCACATTATATTTGCAACAGCTTTTGCATTTTTATGCGTTTCTCAGTACTTTTTCATTTGCCTTAAATTACGCATTCATTACAAATTAATAACTGAAAGCATCGGATCAGCAGAATAAAATTGTATAGTTTTCAATTAAACTATACAGTCTTTTGGAGAATGTTAACTATTTAAAATAAATTAGTTAGATGCTGAATGATTTCGGCGAACCTTTTATTATTCTTGGGTTCATTCTACTTGACCACTCTTCACTTTTCAGTCTAGTGATTGTTGTTTCTCAAACATTTTGGGTTTAAATTATCCCTTCATTCTTCGAAAATCTCTCAGGTGTTCGGCAATATCCAACTTCACCCTGACACAGAAATCAATCGCCACAACAACTTCCAAACCTTCATTCAATCACTTATTCTCTTGTTTAGGTGAGTTTAACAATTGTATAATAAATTAAATAGAAGCGTTTTGTCACTGATATTATTTTATTTTCCTTTTTTCTTTCTTTTAGACGTTTTTGTTCATTATTTTTCTTTACTTGATATAAAGACCAAAAATGATTTTGAAGTTATTTAAACTGAATGAAGCATCTGAATGTTTCTGCTATAGTATTTGTTCGGTCCTATTTATGCTTTGTGTTTTTGGTAACGTGTTTTATCGCCTGCGTTATATTTATGTGTCGTACGATGGATTTGTTTTTGTGAGGTAGCCATGAGTGGTGTCTTTTGTTATATTGTGAATGAATTAAAATACATTAATGTATTTAACTGAGTTTTTATTGAGTAAGAGTGTGTTTTAAATTGAGTAAGAGTGTATTTTAAATTGAGTAGTCAACGCTATTCCTATTTAATTTGTTTAAACAGTTAATTTTTAAATTATTAGCTATAGCCTCCCTTTGAGAGCTCCAAATATTGTTATGAAATCATATTTCACTATCATACAAAATAAACAGGAAGATGAATAATCTCCGTATTGGTATTCTGGACGTACCTGTGTGTACTGTTCAACTGTATAACAGTGTCATAAGATAATATTTCACATATAACAGTGTTATAAGATATGTTATAAAAGTGTTATAAGATAATATTTCATATGAAATAGTGTTATGAGATATAACAGTGTTATAAGATATAACTTATAACAGTATTATAAGATAATATTTCATTATTGTAAAGTACCTCTCTATTCTAAAAAAAAGTAACTAACGCTGTCACCGCCGCTGTTTGTGAATTTTTTGTGACCAGGGGTCTTTCTTCGTTAATATTGACAAAACTGCTTCATACAAAAATATGAAAATCGGTGGTATTAGAGAGAAATGTTCGATAAACACGCTGATGCAGGCAGTTTTTAAATCGAATAATAATTTAAAGAAATATTTAATGTTAAAGTTGTTCAAGATCGTTCTAGTAAAAAAGTTTTATAGGAGATAAAACTATACATACGAATGTAATAAATTTTAGATGATTTTATACATTAGAAGTTCCCGGTGGGCAGACTGCATTTATTTTTTTAATTTGGCTCATTTTTTGAGGATTTATTTCCATTTTAAATTCAAATTTTCAACATTTCGAGAGATATCTTTTACAACTTTTAGAAAAGGGTATTATTTTAAATTGTTGCCAATTTTAAACACAACTCAAAGAATAATATTTCCTTCAAATTAAAAAAATTATTTACAAGTAACTATTACAAACAGAAAAAATCTTTCAAATGAGAATTAAATGATTACGTATTAAAAGCAGGAAAATATTGATAATTACAACATTAAAAACTATATTTACACGTGAATTTTAAAAGGGAAAGAAAATTTTAAAATAATAAATTCATTAATATGCGTTAAAAGTCGTAAATGGAGGAAATTACGACAAAATTGCGAAACCATAATATTGTCAAACAGTTTAAATTTACAAATATATTTGCGCAAGACATTTCTTTCATATTTTGAGATAATCTTTAAAACTATTGTTGAGAATCCTAAAACAGCACAAATAATATTTCATTTCTAACATCAAAAGTATTTTCACGTGAATATTAAAAAAGGAAAGAAAACTTTGATGAAAATTACGTCAGATTTAAAACGATGCATTTAAAATGCCTTATTTAACAGAACTTTCTTATAGCGTTGTTAAAAAATACCGGGAGACAAAGACTCTGTTTACTTAATTCATTTTATATTTCCTTATTTTCACATGTTTCACCCTAGTAAATTTAAAAATTAAAATTCTCTGGAGCAGTACATCATTGGAGAATTGTTTTATAACAATGTTTGGAGTACACCCCTCCTGAGTTTATTAAAAGTATAGTTATGAAATAATACTTCCTAATGTGCGTGCAAGGAAGCTCGTGTGATTCATAGAAATGTTTGTTATATTATTTTTCCACGTGGGTATTTTTATTTTCTTCTGACAATTGCATTATCAACCAGAGTCTGATTACCATAGGGGCAAGCAGTCACTATTGTTTACTAATAGTCATTGTTGTTTCCTTATTTAAAAGCAGAATTTCTACGTTAACCCTTTATCTACTGACTGTACTTATAAGTACCATTAAAATATTGTGTTATAAAATTCATTCAATACATCAATTAGTAGTAATATAGTTTAGAATGAGTTATAGATGCATTAATTTATCTTGTTCCAAAAGCATTATTGGTTACACAAAAGAAAAACATTGTTAAAAGGATGATTTCTGCTTTCTTGGCGTTGGGGGGGGGGGGGGGGGGTTTATTTCGAAATATTTCAATATTTCTTTTGTAAGAACATTATATTTGTACATTTCCTAATTCTACAAAATACTAAAAAAAAAATATTTAAAATTAAAGATTTGAGTGGGTTTATAAATATTGCACAGAATCCCTATAAATTCAAATTTAATTAATCCTTCTAAAATGTATTAAATGATTATGTAAATCTTCTAATTTAGTTTCCGAAATTCACGAAAAATACTATAGAAGATAAAATTTTCATGAATTCATAATTCAGTACATAAAGGTTTAAATAGGTTGTAGGCTCTAATATTTGTGATTAAAAAACTATTCGATAATAGCAGTGACTGTGTGTTCCTGTGGTAGTCAGGTTCTGTTATAAAAAAAATTATTTTTATTTTATTTATTTATTCATTTTGAACTGACAAGCAATTTTCCATGTTATGTTGATAACTGAAATTTCAATCTTCCTTCGTGCTATTAAACGAAAGTTTATCTCTCTTCTTTTACTTTAATTTTTTAAAAAAATGTAATTTTTCAGAATTATCATTCATTTCAACTGCTTCAAGCAATGAGAATTATTTTTTAAAATACTATTGTTTTTATTCTTGTTATATTAATCTTTCAATCATTATTATATATTATTTTCTAGTTATACATATATAATTTCTTGTATTCTATGTAAAAAGCACCAAATTTTATCATAAAACTAGATTACTTTATTTAGTCATTCAAATCTTATGAAATAGGAGTGAATATTTTAGTTTTGAACAAATTCAAATGGTTCTCAAATAAGAAGCCTTTAACCCTTTATCTACTGACGGTACTTATAAGTATCATTAAGGGAGTCCGGGGCTGGCTCAAAATTAAATTTATTTCATTTATAGAGATTTTGTTATGGAATGTTTTTCTGAAATATATTTTAATATAATAAGAATATTGCATGTAAAAAAATCTGAAAATTTTTAAATATTTTTTTTTAATTTAAATGTTAAAACTTTAAGCGTGTTTAATTTTTGATATAACTCTGGAAGTACTTACTCGATTTACAAAATTTTTCCACTTTTGTGTACAGAAAATGTTTCATTTTAATTTGTCTTCAGGATTTCTTAAAATATTGATTATGAATTTCATAAAAAAAAATTTAAGTAAAAAAAGGAAGTTTTTTTATGAGTGAGTTTTGCATTAATTAGCATATTTTCACAATTATCACTCAAAATTAAAAATCCTGAAAACAATTTGTTGGAAATATAGCATAAAATCTCTGTTGAAAATTTCATACATATATCTTGCAATGAACTTTAGATATATTCTTTTAAAGTTGACAAATCGTGAAAAAATTCATTCTGAGATAAATAAAGTTCTCGTCAGAGGATAGCTGATGCATCGCTTCTCAAGGCGAAAGGTGTTATATCTTTGGATCTAATGAAGATAAAAGACTAATAAAGACTGTTTGCAGTATTCAACGCTAAAAACTCAGTATATATATATTTTTTTTTTAAGCCAATAAAGAAAATTGCACTTTTTTAGAGAATTTTGATCCCCGACCCCCTTAAAATAACTTGTTATAAAATTCATTTAATACATCGATTAGTTGTAATGCAGTGTAAAATGAGTTATACATACTGAGTTATAGATACTTTACTCTTTACTTTATGTTGTTCCAAACGCATTATTGGTTACACAAAACAAAAATATTTTTTAAAGGTAGATTTCTTTTGCCTTTGCATCTTTTCAGCTTTCCGGGCGTTAAGGAGGGGGGGGGGGGGTGGAGTTCAATTTGGAAATAGTTCTATATTTCTATTGTAAGAACATTATATTTGTACATTTCCTAATTCTACAAAATGTTCAGAAAATATTTAAAATAAAAGATTTGAGAGGTGTTATAAATATTGCACAAAATCCCTATAAATTCAAATTTAATTAATCCTTCTAAATCCTTCAGTCCTTCTAAAATTTATAAAATGATTATGTAAATCTTCTAATGTAGTTTAAGCAATTCACGAAAAATGCTTTAGAAGATAAAATTTTCATAAATTCATAATTCAGTACAGAAAGGGTTAATAAAAGAGAGTTTTACTAACTATCATTTCTGCATCTGACTTTTGATTATTCATATAATTAAAAGTGAATACTTAACATATCAATGAAATGCATAATTCTGAATCGATATTACATGTTATTCAAAAGACAATAGCGGATTAAATATGGCATTAAATTCTTCATATTATACCTTTTGTTGTTGTTGTAGCATAGCTTTTTAATAATAAAATTCATTAATTTGATTTGCATCCGAAATGAGAAATGTTATCTTAATATTTAGTTACGTTAACATCTTCTGGATGTGCATCTCGTATACGGCATTAATTTTAATACTACTCGTATTTCCGAATATTATTCCTTACTTAATCACAGAAATTTTGTGCTTAAGTAAATTACCATTCCTAATAGTGGTATTCTACAACAAGGTCCGAACGCATCTAATATGGCGCATACATGTGGCGCTAGTCGCAAAATGATTGATTAAGTTTTAATTTTAGCTGTTGAAAGTACTAGCCGCTGTTGCACAGTTGAAAAGTTTAGGCCTTTCATGGGCTTCCTATTTGACGCCAACTTTACTAAGATTACTTTACTAGCTGTAGAAGTGACGAACTTGTTCAATTTGTTAATATATTTGTATTAACTTAAGTAAGTAACTTAGTGGAGTAACTTAGTTTTCTGTTACTTACAATAAATAATTATTGCAAGTGCTACAGAAAGTGGTGTATTATGCTGTAGAAGTAGTGAACATGTTCAATTTATTTATATATGTATAGTTTTTACTTAGATTTTCTGGTGTATTTTTAATAAATAATTTTTAAATGTTTACATTTATATGATACTTCATTCAGTTTATCAACTTGATATTTTCAAATACATTTTCTGTCAATAGTAAGAGTAATGTTCCAAGATTATGAAAGTTCATTAAATTCTGCAGTGACAAAATGTATTTTATTTCACTTTTTAAATTTTATCTTATCCTAGTAAACCTGCATCTGCCTGTTTTAAAGCACCTTGTTCTAGTCAGATAGGACATATTTCCTAGTCGTAGCAGTAGACTTAGTGCTTTCCACTGCATCCATACAATACCACTATACAGTTTTTTCAGATTATTATTATTCTTTTTTTTAGCGTAGATAGTTTATTACTTGACATTAAATGCATCCCATTTACCACATTTATTTTCTCTATTTTTTTCACTTACTATTTTTCATTATTGTTATTAAAGTTTTTTTGTGGGCGGGTTTTAAATTACACTGGTTATCAAAAATTAAGGAAAAGTCACAAAATGCTAATTTTCAAATAAGCGAACACTCAAAAGGAAATACTATAATTCGAGTAATTGCTATCTCTACAACACAGCTAGCCCATATAACATCTCATTCATGTCACGCATGGTCACAAGTGTCACAGTCACTACGGTGAAGCAAAAAAATAGTAAATTACATACATCTCATTTTGAGTCTCAAATGATCACTATATGTGACTCCACTGAGAAGTCAATGTGACAGCTGCTTTGTGACCAGTCACCAGGTGACTTTACAATGTAGTTAAATTGTGACTCTCATGTGACTGTCATTTTTCGACTCAATTTCATAGTCATCATGAACGTTGCATTATGATAAGTCACCAAATAATATCATATTATAGTCACATGGAGACTTTTCCCAAAAGCGCACAATGATGACTTCACAGTAGTCTCTCTGTCACCTGAAAGTCATCATGTGGCTTTAATGGGACATTATTTGGTAACTTATCACAATGCAGCGTTCACGATGACTTTGAAATCGAGTCTACAAATGACAGTCACATGAGAGTCACAATGTAACTACATTGTAAAGTCACATGGTGACTCGTCACAAAGCAGCAGTCACAATGGCGTCTCAGTGGAGTCACATATTGATCATTTGAGACTCATAATGAGATGTGTGAAATTTCCTATTTGTTTGCTTCACCGTAGTGACTGTGACACTTGTGACCATGTGTGACATGAATGAGATGTTGTATGGACTAGCTGTGTTGTAGAGATAGTAATTACTCGAATTATATTATTTCCTTTTGAGTGTTCGCGTATTTGAAAATTAGCATTTTGTGACTTTTCCTTAATTTTTGATAACCAGTGTAGTTATGGTAGTAACTATATTAGGGCATTTGTGCCAAAGTGTATCAATAATAGCATCTTCCTCTGCACGCCTCTGCAGGTGTTTGGTAATATCGACCTGAACCCTGAAACGGCCATAACTCGCCACAATAACTTCAGGTCATTCTTTCAAGGACTAATGCTGCTATTCAGGCAAGTTAAAACGTTGTATATGTTGCTGTGCCATTGTGTCAGTCGTGCACATTTTTTTTTTTTTTTTTTTTAACAATGTCTAGTGAGTGAGCAATGCCTATAAAGCAAATTTTTATTACAGTAGAACCTGAGTATAGCGATCATAATGTAACCTTGAAGTATTTTACTGCTATAGATGTGCCACAGTCCACAAAAATAAATTTTGAACTCTATCGCTAGATCAGATAGATACAAAATTGGAAAAAAAGAAGAAAAAAGCCCGTTTTCAACATTTAACATCTTTAAATGTATTTGATTTTAAGACACAATTTTAATTGGGATAAAAGATATGAGTATGTTCTTTCATTTCATGTATTTAAAAAATTGCAAGATGCAGAATTAGCATGTACTCCAAACTGTCAGGAATTTGACGAGCAGAAAATCCGCATAATATCTTACGCTCACGATTACAAAATAAATATTGCAAGTAGAATGAAAATTTTGCTGCCTACTTATACTTTAGATTATAATAATTACCCTGAACCTAAACAAATTTGTATTAAAGCATTTTTATATTTTTAATACAAAGTTGTATTTAGCTAATACAAAATTTAGTAAATTTCAACAATATAATCACCTAAAAAAACATTTTTTTGAACAATAAAAATGAAATTTTAGGTTCGGTTTGTAGAGTATAGAGAGTATTATCATTCAGCATAGTATATTATATGTCTAATATAATATACTTCAAAGTATTGTTGAAACACATACTTTGAAAATTTCATGAAAAAATATTCAGAAGTTTTTGAGATATCGTGCGCGTTATGCCCAAAAACGTCATTTGGAGAAAAATGACCTCAAAGTTTTGTAAACACCGCTTCAGCTATTAACGTGTATAAATCTAAAAAGAATACCTTCTGTTCTAATAGGAATTTCAAGGAAACAATTATATCAAAATGTTCAGAAAAGATAGGAGTTTAACATCTAAAAAAATTAAAATTTCGAAAATTTTAAAGCTTTAAGAGTCCTGAGACCGAAGTTTTTCACTTCGTTTTTAACGAAGTTTTTCAGCGATAAAAAATATCAAATAATCATTTATTTATTTAAGAAATTTGAAAGGAAGATTTATAAATTCCATATTCAGCTCTACACTTATCTGATTGCATCCGACCGGAATCTGAAATTCACCACGAAGTTAAAAAAAAAAAATTTCCAACCCGACACCCAAACCGAAGACACTTCAACTCGAATCCGAAGTGAAATTTAAAAAAAAGAATCCATATTTTAAAACAATTTTGGAAAAATAGCCCATAATTATATGTCTAATATAAATTTTATCTTTTTTTGTATAAAAATGAACACAGCATAAACACACTCATTAATATGCAAGTTTTTTAATTTGAAAAAAATAATCAGAACTTTCTTTTTAAAAATCAGGCTACCCCGGCTCTAAAAAGTCCAAACATAGCACGAAATCAACTAGAATCCGAAACTTTTGAAGTCAATTCGACCCGAAACGAAAACAGTTAGCATCAATAGACTGGGCCGGAATCCGACCCGTCTGGTCGGGTTCATATGAAATCGGCTTACCCGACCAGACGCAGGACTCAAATTCCTAAGAAACTGGTATTAGTACCTTTACGTTGACTGGGCGCAAATCTTGCCAATAGCAGTTTTATTGTATTTATTTATTTTGTGTGTAAATTAGAAACAAGGCACTGATGTTGAAATAAAATGTCTATGTTTATGGTATTATTTCTTACTATTTTCTTTCTTTTTTTTTCCTTTATTTCATATGAAATGTGTAAAATTCGTCTATTTTAAATGTATCTAATATATGTAGCTTAAATTAAATTATATGTTATAAAGGAGAGAAACATTTGTGTTTAAAGCTTAATAATACAATAGGAAGGATAGCAATGAAAAGAATATTTGGTAGTTTAACACCTGCGCCCAGCTAACATAAAAGTACCCGCACATTTTTCCATTTGCTACTTTATAATGCAGGTTTTAAAGAGTAAATTTTTGGATCCACCACTTAAACTTGGTAATCTGAAATGTACCTTCTAAGTAACTTTATGGTAGCAAGGATATTTAAGTTTTTAGATTCGAAAAATGATTATATTAGAACCTTTTTTTTTCCTACAAGCCCTATTTATGATACAATGTCTTGAAAATTACGTTACCTTATAAAAACTCCTTTTATTTAAATTGAATTTTGTACGGGGAAAAACGACATTTATGTAAAGCAGTTGACTTCATCGAGGAGAAATCTATTTTTTATGTTGTTAAAATAAAATATTTTAAATTAACATTAATGCTAAAAATTTCTTTAAAACGAGAGTGATTTTCTTTAATCGGATTGTTACTAAAACAATAAAGTTCCCGGTTGCCATTAAGTACCGATACACAATAGATTTTACTGTTGTAACTACAAAATGCATTGTTTGTTACACCACAAGTGTGGCTTAGGCCTTTTTTTCAGCTGCAGTATAATGCTTAAATAAACTATTGTAATTTTTTTTTTTTTACTATACCTATCATTTAAAAAGAAAATATTGTTGCTATTTATGAGTATAGATACATGATAAAACAATGAAAAGTGTGCATTATTTATCTGATGATGGCTGATTAAAACTAGTAGTATGAGAGATAAGAAAGTTCTTCTTTTTTAATACCATTATTGTCAAACAATAATGTTCGTAAAAAAAAAAAAAAAAAAAAAAAAAAAAGAAAGAAAGAAATCTGAAAGTTTAGAAATTCACAGTAAACCTGGATTACTTCAACAAAATTTGAAAGCAATCTATTACAAAAGTTACTGTCTGGAAATAGCAATGTTCTAGAAGAAGGCCACTCTGAAACCTGTGATATCACTTTTTTTCTCCCTCCCTCTTTTGTATAAGCTACAAAAGAGAAAAATAAGTATAGAAAAGATGATTTTGAATAAAGCATGCCGAGTGAATTCCTTTTTATCTGTTAAATGAAAAACTGCATATTACTATTCCTCTACTGCGATTTTTATCAGTAGCAACTGTATTTTTCTTAACCCTCTATTACTTGCGCCTGCTTTTGTCAGGCGATCACTCGTTGGTGCGTTGTAAACACAGAGTTTATCCCAATTTTTAAGTTTTAAGGAAATATAATAATTTTGTAATTTACCAGTGATTAATGTAGTAATTCTATATTTAAAAAAAATAGATTGTATTTTATCTCTCTATATATTTGTGTGCTTAACTACATCTTGGATTATACCACCTGAAATAAATAGTTTGAAAAATTCAGCAGGCGTTTCATAAAACTTAGCAGCGCCCTAATCACCCGGTAAATGAATAAATATGTTCGAACAACGAGGGCGTATGGAAGTTTTACCTATTTTCTTGCGCCAGTTCGAGATTTTCTCCTTTCCTAAGTCATATGCACAGATCGACAGTATTTTGGCATCAGCATCTTGTTCCAATATTTCTTCAGATTTTTGTTCAGATTCGAGTTCTGATCAGAACGTTCCACAAAATGTTCGTCATCCTGCAGAAATTTATCATATGTACTTGCTGTCTCATCATCTTCAGAATCTGAACCAAGAACATCTTCAGAATGAAAACAAATGTCCAAAAGATTCCGAAAACGTTGTTGCTCTACTTTCCATGGAGACTAAAGGTAAAATATCATAGATAGAATAAAGGTAGAAAATCATTGTTAAAGGCTGAAAACAAATTAATAAAAATTTTCATAAATATAATTGTTTATGTGATAAAAATAAAATAAAGCTGTAATATAATAATAAACCTTACCATTTTTTTTTTCAAAAAAAATTTTTTTCATGATTTTTTGGGTGTATTGTGAGCGATCCCAAAATCCATGATTTTTTGCGGTTTATTGTGAGCTGGAAATTTTCACGTCCTCTCTTTTTCAAGAAAAAATGTAGAATAATCATTTATTGATAGCAGGCGAGGCATTTAGGAAACCGCAGCTATTAAAAGTTTTTAACCTTGAATTTAAGTAGTTCCGTACTTGTGCGCAAGTTTTTATTTATGGGATGTTCAGAACACCCCGCGCGAGTAATGGAGGGTCAAAAATTTAAAAGTGTTAAACCCTTGTGCATTAACAACGAGTGTAGCTCGTGTAAAGTAAAACAAGTCTCGCAGCGTTCCTAAAATTTTCTGAATTTACTACCACTATTTTAAAAAAAATAAACTTTATAACAGACTTTTCTCTTGCAGATGTTAAAGGAATCTACCACATTGATTTTTTATTTGAAATAGTGATAGGAAATTAAAAAATTTTTAGGAATCTGTGAAACCTGAGAAAACTTTGTCTTGTGAATCAATCACGAGTGTGACTCGTGGTCAGTAAAGTATACCTTGTGAATCAATCACGAGTGTGACTAGTAGTAAGTAAAATATACCTCGTGAATCAATCAAAAATGTGACTCGTTAGTAAGGAAAATATACCTTGTGAATCAAACACGAGTGTGACTCGTAGTAAGTAAAATAGTCCTTGTGAATCAGCCACGAGTGTGACTCATGATTAATGCACGAGTGATGGGTGTTAGATATTCATCCTAACTACATAACTAATTTAAATAAATAAAACCACAAGAAGTTAAGTTTATGATAAAGTGACCAACTTTTATAATGCAGAAATAGAGATAAATAGCGCAATGTTTTCTTCTTTAAAAATTCTATTCCATTTTCAAAAGCCGTAAGTCTATTTCTATACTTTCATCTGCTTCAACTTTAAAACATTTTCATTATCCATAACGGTTGCGCTTTTCCGGCACAGCAGTTTTATAAACTATGGGCTTTTTTTTTATTTTATAGTAGTAGTGCTGCATAATATCATTTTGCGCTATGCCAACTCTGTAGTTACAGGATTTATCTCCTCACGTAGTAACACCAATAATAATTCTACTCTATGAGATGCTTTCTAATCTAGATTTCAACACAAACATTATTTATTTGATACTGAAGTCACTTCGAAATTATTCCAAATCATTACTTATAAATTAAAACTGTCGGTATGACTTCAATATTAAAAAAATACACAGTTTTCGAAGATCCCAGTTGGCAACATATTGACTTGACGGTAACTAATGTCTGTCTAAGACTGATTTTGGTTAGTGAAACTGTTCAGTTCAAGGTTTTATACCTGTTATATTAATACTTTTCCCAATTGGTGCTTTTGAAAATGAAAGCCATTTATTTACCTTTAGCGAGAGTTTCAGTATCAGCGTTTTTGATATTGAAATATATCAACAGAATTCAGACTCTAGACAATTAAAAAATTTTATCTATTTCTTAACTTATCATATCGTTAGCATATGTTATACATATAAGAGGAACCTCTTATGTATTAGATTTTTTTTTTTAAATTGGGTATTAAATTTGAATAAAATATCCCCCCCCCCCCCCCCATGCAACACATTTTTGCAGATAAAGACAGTAAAAAGATATTTGTCCCCAGATACTGGGAGCGTTTAGTCACCCTTGTAAATGATCTCTATACCAGGTTCAATTGTAAAAAATGTGCATCAAAGCTTGTGTATTTTTGTGTGGAAATTGGTATCGTGTTAAAGTTTTTTGCAATTTTTGAAAATCATGAAACTAAAAGCATGCCATTATTTTAAAAATATTTTTTAAAGAACAAATTGAATCCAAGTTTACCTGCCATAATTCAGTTATTCAAAATTTGCATGCAAAAATTACTAAAATAAAATTCATCCATCATTGGTATTTACAAGTAAAATAATAACCCTGTTAACGAAGAATTTTGCTGCTTTTTGTCTAAGACATTTAAAACTAACTTTTTTTTTTAAACAGGAAACATTTGAACAGATGAATGCTGTGCACTCATGAGCTTTTATTATTTTTATTTTATTTTTTTATTGTGTTTGGTGCATGTTTAAAATATGTTTTGTAAATGTAACGGCAAATGTATCTGTGCTGTGTTGTTTTATATTGAAAAAATATTTTCTGTTCACAATCTGACGCTCTTAAGGAAAATTTTAACAAGTACAACAGTAACAACATGTTTTTTTTTGTTTGTTTGTTTGTTTTTAACACTCTCTTATAAACATTCAATTTTTATCTCAAAACTCACGCTTAAGTTGATGACTGCAATTCATGATTTTTCTCAAAAAATTCCGTTACAATACATTAATTTGGCGCGAGCATCGAACTCGATTATGGAAATTTCATGTTTTTTTAACACCCAGTAGCTAGTGACTTTATTTTAAAAAATATATATGTATTATTCTGTTTCTCTTTTAAGATACGGCACCAGAAAAAATTAAATATTATTTAAACTATCTTTTTAACATTTCTAAACTGAGCCCTCATAAAAATATGAAGAATGCAATGGTTAGGCCATCTTATCAGAATGAGGGATGAGCGAAGCACAAAAAAGATTTATAGTGGTAATTTAATTGGGAAAAGAAAGATTGGTAGACCCAGGAAAAGATGGATAAAAGAAGTAGAGAAAGATCTTGCACAAAATCAAATTATAAATTATAAAGTAAAGGCCAGAGATCGGAAGGTCTGGAGAGCTATCTTGAGGGAGGTCAAAATCCTACATGGATTGTAGTACCATTGTGTATGTATGTAAACTGAGTCCTCACCGTATACATTAATGTGAAATTATTAACCTATTAAAGCGTATCTTTTAAAAAATACACTACACGCTTTATTTTTTACTTATATTTTAGTTTTAGTGTTTAACCCGACACTTTACTTTAGTGTTTAACCCGACAGTAGTCGCGTGTCGGTCTTTTTGCTGCCCGTATAAATCATATTCTCTTCTCATATCTTTTGCAAATAAAATGGAGAATTACCATTTAACTCACTTTAAATGTTTTTATACCACCATAGTGAAGTAACAAGACATCTCGTTTTCCTTTCAGCTATATTTTTACAAGCAAAGTTCAAATTTGGTGGAAAACTATGAGCAACGATACTAATATCAGTTCTTTTTTTCAATTCCTACTGTTAGTTCACACTCTACCTATATTTATTTATTTATTTATTTATATATATATATCTTGTTCAAATTTTCAATCGTTAATAAAATACTTATTATTCATCCTATCAAGTTGAAATAAATTTTTTTTTAACTTGTACTGGATGACAATTGATGTTAATACAGTTTTTTCAAATAATAATTCATTAATTAAATTTTAATTAAATAATTTTAGTTTTACATGGGAGACAAAATGGCGGCCATTGGTTATTGAAGCATTTAATGCATCTTCATATCTATAAGGGGATTACCATAGGGGGGGACCCTGTTCTGTCGCCAAATACCGCCACGTTTGTCGCCAACTTGGTGATATATCGCCAAATTTGGCGACCAAAATGAGTTGCTAAAAGTGACGCCAACTTGGCGATATCTCTAATATTTTGCCAAATTCCCATAGAGCTCCATTGTAAACCTACTTGCTTATAGAAAATCACCAAATTGAGATATTTTAATGCAA
Organism: Maratus speciosus; assembly: GCA_963932465.1. NCBI lineage: Eukaryota > Metazoa > Arthropoda > Arachnida > Araneae > Salticidae > Maratus > Maratus speciosus. The sequence goes on from OZ010794.1 coordinate 549,143,226, forward strand.
CAAAAACTAATATTAGCTTAAGGGATTATATTAAATTTTTCTATGATGACCTAAGTAGGAATTGGCTTTAAAAACAAAATTTTTATATTACTTGTTTACTTTTCCCATTATTCCAAATTTCATGAATAAAATGTATAATTTAAGCAAACTACCAATTTATACCTTCATGGAAATGTAATATTCGAATATTAAGTGAAAAACGTTTTTTATTTTACAATATCTGTATACGGGGTTGCCGCGGCAAAAAGAACGAGCGCGACTAATAACGTTCGGAAAAAAAAAGCCGCGACTACTGACGGGTTAAAATTTGTTCGTTGTTGCAGTTCCACAGACAGATGGCTTTCTAATTGCATAATTAAATCCATTGTTGTCATAACTTGTATACAGTTGTAACTATAAAGAATATTTGGCGATTTATCAGCTGTGGCTGGCTAGTGAAAATATTCCTTAAATTTAATTTATTAACTTATAATTTAGTTTTAAAACTATTAAAATATTGTATTGTGTCGGAAACACACTTATGAACATAATTTTCATGATTCTAGCCTATCAAGAAATAAGTAAAAAATCGATTACAGAATTCCGTCTTTGCATACAAAACCAAGTTAAAACACCAAATAAAATAAACTAAGATATGTACTGTAAAACCAAGTTAGTTGACTTAAATAATTTAGTGTAGTAAAACCTGTTAAAATAGTGTAGCAGAAATTTTTAATTATGATTTTGATTGTAAGAATTTTATATCCTGTGTGAAACCTCCCTGTTCGACCACCTCCATTAAGCGACCACCTCCCTGAACGACCATTTTTTCATGGAACGAAATGTATTCCCATAGGCTCGATACTAATTTTAGCTCCATTCAGAGACCATATTAGTTGAACTCCCTCCATGAGCGACCCATTTCTTTTAAGTAAGTGAAACAAGTTCCGCTTTTTCCTAGTCGCTTGAAGAAGGTTTTATTAGAAAAAAAATTCCGGAGAGCGCATTATTCATCAAACTTCTAAACTAAGTTTAGAATCTTTTTATTCCGATAACTTTTAAGTGTTTAAACCCCTTTGTGCCTTTTTAGGCAATGAATTTAACTCTGATGACAAATTAAGGATGACGGTCAATAAACTCTCTTTCCCTATTCTGTCAGGAAACTCTCAAAGAAATAGATAAATTAATGAAATCATCATTATTTGTTTTCGTCCAAAAAAATTGCATTTATTTACTGAACATCAAAAGGACTTGGAAACAAAAGTTATAAAAGATAAAACCGTAAAATCAAAGTAAACGTCAATGTATTCATTTTTTAAACTGTGCAGTAATTAACTTATGTAATTAACTTTTGTTTTGATACTTACATTTTCATACTTTTTCCTAATGGGAAAATAAATTTTAGGAACATTAATTGTTACCTTTTTCAACGATTAAAATCTAGATTTAAACATGACCTCCATTAAGAGAACGCCTCTCAGAGCGACCCATTTTTATTGGAACGGAAAGTGGTCGCTTTAAGGAGGTTTTACTGTAATTGCTATTTTCATTATATTAATTGTAGAAATTTTTTTATAATAGCAAAATATTTGTAAAAATTCAGTAGTTAAGATACGAATCTGCATACAGTTAAAGTTTGTAAAAACTGCTTCGAAGAATCTAAGAACAAATAAACTAAAATTATCTGTACTGCAGAAATGTAGATTTAATTATTCTTTTGTCAGCATAGCACTGAAATAAAATTCATTGAAAATGCCTAACAGAGAATTTAAAAATGTACTTTTTTATTTTTTTCAGTTGGTGATAACGAAAGTATATTTATAAAAACTGCTACAAAATGCTGAATTGAAAAAATTAAAATATAATTGAAATTAGGTTTTCGTTGTGAATAAAAGTTATTGATGTAAAAATGTAAAAGTAAGAAAAAAAAATGTTCAAATTTTTGAATAAAAAAAGCTATTTAGCTTTTGTACAAAGATCTCAGTGCGTTACAGTTTCATATTTTAATTTTTAAATAACATTAAATTTTGTGCTTAAAAGTTATATAATATTAAGATCATCATAGTTATTAATGTATACCATGTTTCTTGGCACTGATTTAAAACAATTTCCGAATTATGATTACTTCAATTTTCTCGAAATTAAACTGCCCTAAAAAAATGCCTTTTTTTTATAACTGAAACAAAAATGTATAATGATAATAGGAAAAGAATACTACCTTCACGTAAGGGTAGCTTCAACTGTTGGTCGGAAAATATCCACTACCAAAACTCTTCTACAGTTAACTAAGAATGGGATTGCTATACAATGTCATGAATCATGAGATTTGAGGAAATCAAACATTAAATGCATTTTGCTTCTTTTGGGAATATGCTTTTTTTCATTGCTGTATTCTTTTTTGTAAGATTTTTAATAAAAATATTTTTTAAAGAATTTACAAATAGCGATGTTGCATATTTACACCGTAAAACATAATAATATGCAGAGGGTGTTTACACATTTTTGTAACTATTTTGACTTTTTCTATGATTGAAATTTAAACAAAAATAAACTATATTTCATTAATTCGGAATAGTATTTCATTATCATCTGCATTATTAAAATATTCTTTACTTTAAAATGTCGTTGGAAAATAAACAACCGGTGGTAGGAACAGGACTGCCACAGGCGACAATTTTTTAATTCTAATTCGCACCATTTTTTCAAAACAAAAAACTTTTACATACACTTTGACAATACTATTTGTAAAAGAAATATACTACAAAATGTATTTCTTAAAAATAGTGGTGCGAATAGAATATAAAAATAGTCGTTTGTGGCAGTCCTGAAGGAAGTCTGTTTTTGTGTTCTCCGAAGAGCTATTCAATTTAATTGCATCCCAGCCGAATCCCTCGACGTACTCTCTACACATGCATTAATGTGTATTTGAGCTTTTAAAACAAATTCTTTATAAGCGGCATTCCAAAACATTGGATGGTCTCTGGAAGGTTGTCCTCGAGGAGTGGAATAAAATCAACCTCTATATTCCACGAGAAGTTATTATATCTTGATAGTAATATGATAGTTCGACAAAAGGACAATTATATTGAACATATTAGAAAATTAAATTATCTTTGTTTATGTATTGCTTTTTTCAAAATTATTACAAAAATGTGCGAACAATTTCTGTATTTTTAAAAGATTGCGCACTGTTTATTCAAAATTGTGAACTATAAAAAGCACAGTAAAAATCAAAACAAAAAAGTTTGTTATTCAGATATTATGTTTATTATTCAGATATTTTTAATATTTTCCCATAAGAAAAGGCTGAAATATTTAAAATATCTAACTGAAGAATACATCGTGATTCAAAAAACCAATTATGAATTAAGAGCATTTTGCTCCTTAAACATTATTTTGTGTGAAATCAATTAAGTTGCAGTTTTATGTTCAGCACCTTTCCCAACTTTCACATGCACACATACATATGCATCTATTTTCATTAAAGTTTTAGTTTTTTACATCATGTCTGCATGTGTTGCGTGGTTTATAGAGAAAATTTTAAATATTTTGTTATTGTAAATTTATCAAATAATTCAAGAAAGTTTAGTCTAAATAATTTGAGCCATTTTTTTTTTCTTTATAAAAAAATTCAAAATAGTTCAGTTAGTTGCACAGGAATATTTTATTGCAAAAGAAATAAATGGACAACGTGATAAGGGTACATATGAAAATATGTATGTAGAAAAGAGCATACGGAGTTTTTAAGCCCCATCATCAGTGTAATAGTAAAAAATTACAAGAAGTAAATGCATAAAAAAGAAGAATGCAAGCAATGCAGCTCGCAGTCAAAGTTCACTGTAAAAACAAATTCCGTTAAAATACGGAAATTGTACTGGCAACCGAGACGCCAGTGCTATTTCCGTATTTTAACGGGATATTTTACAGTACGTTTTGTGAAATAACGGAATTTTTTCTGGAATTTTCGGGGGGAAATTCCGTAAAATAAGGAAATAATACTGTCGTCTCGATTGCCAGTACAATTTCCGTATTTTAGCGGAATTTTTTTTTACAGCGATGAAATGGCAGCAAGTGTTGAAAATAGCTGAGTCAACAGTTCCCGGATGGCCTGCGTAACCGGGGAGACACGAATGGAAAACTAGCGTTTGTTCAGAGTGAGGCAGGAAGAGCATAACTAATACCCGTTCAGACCGGATATTTAAGATATCTTAGACTGCCATTTTGGAGGTGGTACATCTCGGAATTAGAGCACTTGTTCACACCGCAAAACTCATCATCTAAGGCTGCGTATAAACGCTTGTTTTGCCATCCTTCTACAGTTTTCATGGAAATCTTTTGTTCGGTTTATTCACAAAAGAATGAGGGAAATCAACAATGGGTCAGGAGAAAAGGAGCTCAACTCTACTTGACGAAAGGTTCCTCTTTTGCAGGACATTAGTCTCTTTCCTTCTAAAGTCATTAAAAATCAAAAAGACTGCGTTTCCACAAGAAAAGACACCGATACTGATAACAGATAGAAGGGTGATCTATTCGCAGTTTTAGATAACTCAATGAACTCCCACTCTGTCTGGTGCGCAAAAAAACCACCCTCAACAGCGAGTCAGATAATGCAAGCCACCACAGTCAGTCAAAGTGGATGGTAGTGGCTGTTGAGGTAAAATGTTCCAACATTTTATAGCTATAGAACGTTGGAACTCACTCAGAGAGTTAGTGGAACTCTTTCGGTGAGTTCGGTGGTCTGAGATATCTTAAATATCTAATGTGAAAAGGGTATAAAAAAGAGAAGAAGAGACCAAAAGTCTCCTCTCAGATACGCCATCCATCAGAGAACACTTGACTGCGCTGTTTTCAACAGTTACCGCTATTTCTCACTTAACTGCGGGCAGCATTGCTTGCATTCTTCTATGATTTTATACACTTTCTTCTTGTAATTTTAACTACTTCACTGATTATGGAGATTTTAGAAGCTCTGAAACACTCTGTCCTTTCTTACATACATATTTTAATTTGGACTCTTGTCACTTTATCCATTTTTCCTTAATATAACAGCACAAAGTTCAATCCTCCCATCTTAAATAATCTCTTACGTATCAATTACATTGTTTAATCTTATCATTATTTATTTACTAAATACTACTATGTATTTTTCAAAGGTACATCTTGAAATTTTTAACTTTTATTTCTATGGAAGAAAATCACAAATTACAAAAACATTTTAAAATACTTTCGTATCATACAATAGTTTATACACATCACTAAAATCAAACTGTAATAAAAAAAATAATTATTATTATTATGGTTTTATAAAACAATTGCTTAATTCAAGTGGCTGTGATTCACGTTTCAGGGTCAGCGTCCTTTTTCCTTAACCTTGTCTACATATTTATTGTCTTTGCATGCTTAAACGTGGTATCTTTTGCTCTTGCATGATTAGAAATTTGCTTTATCGATTCATCCATCGTGGGATTGTCTTTATTTTGATGAACATGTTATAAAACTAACTGCTAGAGATTGTATTCTTCCATGAAGGTGTGCTACGGGAGAAGCTTGGCAAGCTATTATGCTTGATTGTCTCAAAGGGAGATACTGTGATCAAAAGTCAAGTAAAACAGGAGAAGACTGTGGCAGCAATTTAGCATATACATATTTTGTTAGTTTTATCTTTCTTTGTTCTTTTTTGGTAAGTATGACCATTTTTCTTTTCTCTCTTTTAGTGCTGAAATGTTTATACAGGGTGTCTACAAATTAGTTGGGCAATTTCGTAAGTCAAGAACTTTGGAAATATTAAATTAAATTAACTACAGTTAAACCTCCCTGTGTGATCACCTCCATTTAGCGACCACCTCCCTGAACGACCATTTTTTCATGGAACGAAATTTATTCCCATAGGATCAATACTAATTTTACCTCTATTCAGAGACCATCCCAGTTGAACTCCGTCCATGAGAGACCCATTTCTTTGAAGAAAAGGAAATAAATTCCGTTTCTTCTTGGTCGCTTGAAGAAGCTTTTATTAGAAAAATAATTCCGGAGAGTGCATTATTCATCAAATTTCTAAACTAAGTTTAGAATTTTTTTTTATATTTTATTCCGGTAACTTTTAAGTGTAACCCCTTTGTGCCTTTTTAGGCAATAAATTTAACTCTGATGAAAAATTAAGAATGACGGTCAATAAACTTCCCTGTCCTGTTCTGTCAGGAAACTCTCAAAAAAATAGATAAATTACTGAAATCGTCATTATTTGTTCCCGTCTAAAAAAAAGTTGCATTTATTTAGTGAACTTCGAGAGGACTTGGAAATAAAACTTATAAAAGATAAAACCGTAAAATCACAACAAATGTCAATGTATTTATTTTTTAAACTCTGCAGTAATTAGCTTGTGTAATTAACTTTTGTTTTGGTGCTTAAATTTTCATATTTTTCCCTAATGTGAAAAATAAATTTTAGTAACATTAATTGTTACCTTTTTTCAACAATTAAAATATAAATTTAAACATGACCTGCATTAAGAGACCACCTCTCGGAGTGACTAATTTTTATTGGAACGGAACGTGGTCGCTTTCGGGAGGTTTTACTGTAGTTGAAAGTCAGACTAGTAGTAATATTGCCGAAGTTTATTCATAGATGGCGCTAGGAGTCATAAGTGACGCTATCGCTTAGCGAGTGGAGGTGTTATTCAATGGCCACCACGATCGCAACATTTTTCACCGCTTGATTTCGGTGTATGGGGTTTTGTAAAGGATCAAGTGTACAAGCCACCACTTCCTGCATCCACTCCTGAACTAAAATTAAGAATCTGCACTGCAATTAGTTTGATCGATGGAAACATGCTGAGAAATCTGTGGCAAGAAATGATTTACTGATGAGACATTTGCAGAGTCGCGAAAGGAAGTCAGATCGAACATTTGTGATAATGATAAACTTTAACTATTTTTCTATCTTACAAGAATAAGTACGATCGTCAATCTTAATAAAGACTTTTTATTACTTTTTATAGCATTATTCAACTTAATCTGTTTATAAGAATACATGTTTTAAAAGAATAAGTACTTTAATTTTTTTTTTCAATTCCTACTATTTGTTCACACTCTCCCTATATATATATCTTGTTCAAATTTTCAATCGTTAATAAAATACTTACTATTCATCCTATCAAGTTCAAATAATTTTTTTTAAACTTGTAGTGGATGAAACTTGATGTTAATACAGTTTTTTTCAAATATTAATTCATTCATTAAATTTTAATCAATTAATTTTAGTTTTATATGGGAGAAAAACATAAACAGCATTTAATGCATCTTCATACCTATAAATGGGGTTACCGTAGGTGGGACTCTGTTCTGTCGCCAAATACCGCCAAGTTTGTCGTCAACTTCGCGTTAGATCGCCAAATTTGGCGATCAAAGTGTGTCGCCAAAAGTGACGCCAACTTGGCGATATCTCTAATATTTCGCCAAATTCCCATAGACTTCCATTGTAAACCTACTTGCTTATAGAAAATCAACAAATTGAGATATTTTAATGCAACAAAAACTAATATTAGCTTAAGGGATTATATTAAATTTTTATTTGATGACCTAAGTAGGAATTGACTTTTTAAAAAAAAATCTTATTACTTGTTTCCTGTCAATTTCATTCGATAAATTATTTCTTTTTGCCCAACTAATTTGTAGACACCTTACAAATGACCCTGTAGAAACCCTGTATTTAACACTAGAACGCCCAGAAATTTTACGTAAGCTGTATAAAAGCATTTTACACCAAAATTTGTACTTAAAACTATTTTACTTATATATTTAACCTTTTTCTGTGTGGTTTATATTTAATTTATTTTAAGAAGAATGTTCTGATCCACTAAGCTATGCACTGTAAAAGATATATTCGTTGGTTACCAGTAAAATTTCCGTGTTGTTACAAAATATTTTCTCAATGAAAGTGATTCCATGAATGAGACAAAAAGTATGTCGAATATGGATTTGAGAATATAATTGACAGATTATGCTAAATTTTCCTTTTTTCTGAAGCTGTAGGATTTATTTTTATTGTCACACAGTAAAAGAAAAAATTCGTAAAAATACGGAAATTGCACTAGCAAAATACGAAAATTCTTTTTATAATGTAAAAATGTGAAAAATTCCAAAGCCACAGCGAAAGCGACAAATCAATCAGACTTTTAGCACTATTACATGTGAAGAATATTCTTAAATCCATGTTCGCCCTTTTCTGACATAGTCGCGAAATCATTTGATAGAAGTAAACAAATTCCGTAAAAATACGGAAATTGTACTGTTAATCAATAACTGCACTGCAAATAGAAGCGTCTTAAATTTAGACACATATGTGACTGAAAAAGAATTTTAGACACTTAAGTGTCTTAATCTGAAAATTAAGACACTATAGATGTCTTAATTTAAGATACATAAGCGTCTTACTATGACCATGGTGTAAACGAACTGAGAATAATGTCTAAAATATCCGCAAACGTCTTATTTTAAGACACTTCATTGCTTTAAACGTGTCTTAATTTAAGATGTTTTGATTCTTCCGACGCAATAACCACCAGGGGGCACTAGCACTCCCAGTTGCGCATGCGTTTTAGATGTCTTCGTTCGAAGTGGTATACGTTGTAATTCAAACAAAGTTTGTTTTTATGTACGCGTGTATTTTAATTCGTTTTTTGCGAAATGTGAAGTACTGTGATTTTAATTCGTATTAACTTGGAGTATTTATTTATTGAATACATACATCTGACGTGTGTGCTCGACATCAAATGTCTCTTAGAAGCTGTCGTCGATACAAGGGCGGGATAGACACAGAACAGAAGTAGACGGCGGTTGAAGATTACACCCGGAAATTCTACAAAGCGTGTGCAATGGGCTTAGTGTTAACTCGTATCAATTTATATCAATAATATTGTGTTATTCATCTTCGTCCTGTCGAAACTGGCAAAAAAAAAGAAACTTTTGTCTGGCGGGTCCTGTTTTTAGGATGAAACATCTCATCCTTTAAATATGGCTAGTCGGATGTATTATGGGATTACCTTTTAAACTGATGAAAGTCTTTCTCCCTCACTGTGGTTGTGGTAGTTTTTAAAATTTCAAATCGAGGAATATTTCTTACCCCTTGCAGCAACTCAAGTAAGTTTCTTTATAGTAGTAAAATTAGTGTATTTTATGATTTTATTTATTGTACTAAACAAAATCCTGCATGAAATTTAATTAGTTTTGAATCTGTTCGCAAAAAACCCCACTAATTCTAGAAGTATATATTTTTAAACTTATGACGTTCTTTTTTATTACGAATTATATATTCAATGTCAGTTCTTAGTTTCAAATGGATAATTTTTATCTCGCAGTAAATCACGGCCACAAGGAAGTAAAGAAAAAAAAAACTTTGAAAGTTGACCTAATGCTTTCTTACTTCCTGGCATAAAACCGCAGATTAAAAAAAGATAAATAAAGTAAATGAGACTGGTCTATTATATGAACCTGCCTGTAAAAATATACATATGTATTTGATTTGTCAATCAACTCTAATACTGATTTTTTTATTATTTTTAATAAAAAAGTAATTTGAAATTTATAATGGGAAAAAGTAAAAACCTCTAACTAGATTTCGTATTTAAAATTGTGGTAACTTTATTTATATGCACTTATACGAAAAATACAAAAATGACAGATGTTACTGTATATATTTAAGACGAAAGAAGTTTGGAAATCATAAGTTATTTTTTCCTCATGTTTTTAATATAGAATATGTACTTATTTGTTTTTATTGATAGTTGAATAGCTTTTGTGAGTACCCTCTGATCTACATAAAAACTTGTCCATGTGGAAATATAAATTTTTTAAAAACATAATTTTTAAATAAGTATTTTCATTTTTTTTGGGGGGGGGGAGGGGGGGATTTTGCATGAATTTTTGTAAAGCTGATATCTTAAATCTTGCACTGATTATAATGAAAGTTTTGAACTTTTAGAGTAGGACAAGTTTAAAAACGCAAATATATTTAACAAAATACCAAAGTCATTTTTTCCCCAATGTTATTAAAGTAGAATATTTATTTATTTATTTTCATTATTCATAGTTAAATGGCTGTTGTGATTATCAAGTGATGTATATGTAAAATTGCCTATGTGGCAATATATTTTTTTATATTTTAATTTTTTTTTTTTTTGGGGGGGGGGGGGGGGTGGGGGGGGGGATTTTTGCAATTTTCCTACATCTGATATTTTAAATCTTTTTCCACATTCAACCGAGTATAATAAATATTTTGAACTTTTAGAGTAGGACAAGATTATAAAATATATATATATATTTATCTATGTACCTTAAAAGCCCTTAATAGCGAACACTTCGGGACCGCGGAATTTGTCCGATAATTGGAGATGTCTACTTTTTTGAGGTAAAAATATACAAATATGTATGTCTGCTGATTAAAAAAGTATTCGTTAAATAGAGGTGTTCGCTATTCGAGAATCTCCATTAACCTCCACAACGGATACTCCCGAATACCGGACATCTCAATTTAGACAACTATAATGCAGGGTTGCGTTTTTTGCAAAAGTACTTCTTGATTAAAGGAAGGGCAAACTGGGAAGTGCCCCGTCCCCCTACGACTGTAGTGCCCCCAAATTTGATGTGCAATATTTGTAAAGCTTATATTTTAAATCTGTTTCGAAATTGTACTGATTATAATCAATATTTTGAACTTTTAAAGTAAAATAAGGTTAAAAACAAAATAAATTTTAAAAAATCTAATATTTAGATAAATATTTTTTGTTTTTTAATCTTGTTCTACTCCTGAAGTTCACGATATTGATTATAATCAGTACAATGTCGTAAAAGATTTAAATTATCAACGTAACGAAAATTGTATACCAAAACTGAGAGCACCAAAAAAATCAGGCTGTATTGGGGGGGGGGGGGGGGGCAGGACCACAGCCAAATATTTTTCCAGGATTCAACGTGGTCAAACATGGCTACGTATGATGCTTACAAAAAAATGGATGCGATTCAGACGTTTGAAGTGTCTGAAATTCAGACGCAAAAAGTGTCTGAAAAAATTCAGACATTTTAAAATGTCTGAAAATTGAACACTCCATTTCAGACACTTAAGTGTCTGAATTTCAGACATTTTAATTTAGAGTGTGAGTACTGTAAAAAAATATTCCGTTAATTACTAGTAAAATTTCCTTGTTTTTACGGAATATTTTCTCAAGAAAGTGTTTCCAGGAATGAAACAAAAAGTATGTCGAACATGGATTTGAGAATATACTAGACAGATTATGCTAAATTTTCATTCTTTCTAAAGTTTCAGGATTTATTTTTGATATTACACTGTAAAGAAAAAAAAAATTGTAAAAATATAGAAATTGTACTGACAAAATACGAAAATTCTTTTTATAAAGTAAAAAGATGAAAAATTCCAAATCCACAGCGAAAACAACAAATCAACAAGACTTTTAGCGCTATTACATGTGAAATATATTCTTAAATTCATATTCGCCATTTTCTGACTTATTTTTAACTTATGTAAGTACAGTAAAACTCCAGTTACGAAGACAAAACATGTTCTGAACATGCATAAAATTCGGATAGTTGGAGCACACACCCAAAAAAATTTATGTTGTGAAATAAAAACTTCCCTAACATCGTTTTTGAGTAATAAAAATGTAGGACTAACGTGTGTTAATAATTAGATCACTTTTACTTCAAACAGCTTTAAGAAAATTACAGTAATTACATATAGGTATTCTTTGAACATGTCCAACAAACTTCATTGTTTTGTCGTAAATACGGATGTAGAATTATCCAAATAGACTTCAAAAATTTCAATTAAACATAAATAAATTTGTTTTGCACAACAATCAGGATTGCGTTCATAGATGCATTTTAAGCTAATGAAAGTTTATAAAAACTATATTTGGAAATCTTTATTAAATTAACTGATATGGTTTTGTATTTATACTTTATTCTACGATATTTCATGATTTCATTTAAAAAAATGCATCACAAAAAATATTTATTTAAATTCAATATTTTTACATTTTTCATTATTTTTTTCTTTTTACATATAAATAAATCTGATCTTCTTCACACAAATCATCATTGATTTAGCTTGCGAAATACATTGACAGTTCGCCAATAAATCAAAAACTTTAGCAATAATTGCTTTTTCTTTCCCTTTTTTCAGTTTATTTTTTGCTTAAAAATGCCACAAACTTCAAAATTTTGAAATTGAACACTCTATACACAAAGAATACCATATATAAATATCATAACTTAGAAACATTTGCAATTTTGTGCAGAAGAAAAAAAAAATGCGTTACTCCATAACAACTCTGTGCTGCAAACAAACGCATAAAAATATGACTGGTGTCAATCGATTAGTAATACCGTCTACCAATTAACGCTATACTTGAATTTCGCTTAGAGGGTCGTTTTCATGTAGAAATTGTAACAAACTTTAAAATTTTTAACACTCACACCTAATTTCGACAACATATTTGGATTTATTGGTAAATTTTACCTTGGGATGCTAAAGGGGAAATCATTCGGTCAAGTAGTTTAGGAATTATGCAAATTTAAAGCTGTGAATTTCAAATGTTAGATGCATTTTTAATCGTTGTAAAACAAAGTGCAATGATGTGGATCGTTTTTTAAGCGTAACTCAAAAACAACTCGATGGAATGAACTATGATTTTGGTGTTGCATATTAGAAGTTTCTAGAAATCGATTTCTCTTTAAAAAAATCATAGGATTCAATTCATATTATTTTCGAAAATATATGTTTTTTTTTTTTTTTTTTTTTTCAAATTACTATGGAACACCGTTTTACACTTTTCAAGAGAATTACCGGAAAAAGTGTAAATTACGGGAAATTACTATAGCACCCCGTTTTTACACCACAGGAGCAAACTTCTGCAGTACTTTATAAGAGAAATTTTTGAGTTATATAAAATAATAATAATAAAATGTCCGTTTCAATAAGACGAAAAACTTTATGCCAAAATAAGGGTAACTTTTACCTGTGATAATTTGGATGTCTACACATTTCAAAAGAAATAAAGAAGTGCAAATTGCAGGAAAGTATGAATTCCGGGAACGTAAAAGCGGGGTTGTACAGTAATTGCTTCAAAATACATTCAAATTATTCAAACTTGTCTATTAAAAGAAAATTCAGGAGAAAATATTATGTCTAGGAGCTTTTTAATTTTAATGAGAATTATTTTGCTTATTTTTTATGTCCCTTGTCTCCTTAATGATTTTTCTAAACAACCTTTTTTATCAGTTTACTACAAAAAGTATATTCTATTAATTGAAAAATATTTGGTTATCATTAAGCTACAACAGTTATTAGGGGCCATCCAGAAATGATGTCACGCTTGGAGGGGAGGAGGGCGGTTCGTAAAATTGTGACAAGGGGGTGGGAGGGGGTAAGAAGAAGTGTGACATCACACATTTTGGTTAAACATTATAGCGCTTACTATCATTGCATTGACATTAGAGGGCTTACTATCCCCGAGGGTGAGAGTGATGTCAAAATGCCTGTGTACTCTATGGACGAGCATATACCTTCTCCAAGGGAGGAAGAGTCGTAATAGTAAATGATTCAGAGTAATTTCTGTTTTATGATTTAATATATAATTTTATAAATGTTCATATTAATGTGACAAATGAAATGTGATGACAATTCCATTTAAGTAAAACTAATATTGAGGCTTCTTCTTCACAATCAATCAGTTTTAAAGTATTTTGTGTTCATAAAATAAATATAAGATTTAAAAACCAAATATATTAAATTCTATTTCAAATTTTAAAATACTACTGTTTTCAAGTGCTCTTTCATATTAATATTTTTTACTATTGCATATTAATTATTTTTTTTTGTTGTAAACCTTAATCTTATTTCATGCAAAATAAATACACGAATCATTTTTATTGTTATGCTCACAAATGCCATTAAAATACATTGTTAAAGTTAAAAAATAAAATTGGAAATATGACCTATAACGTAGTGCTTTGCTTCTGAACTACAAGTATATGTTTACGTAATATAGCGTGACAAGGGGGGGGGAGGGGATATGGTGAAGTGTGACATTTTGTGACAAAGGGGAGAAGGGGGGTAAAAAATATTGAAAAAAAGTGTGATATCATTTATGGATCGCCCCTTAGGCAATAACGATTTAATTAATTATCAAAATTTTACCAGGTTTTAAGCATACTTTTCTTTCTACCATTTTGTTAACTGCATTTTAACATTATGAGTATATTTTTTGTTATCTATAAAGTTTAATTAAATCGATAATCCTAATAGTATTCGAAATTCTACTCGTTGTCTTTAGGATCGAAATTCCAAGTGTTCTAAACGAGTGGTTTATAAAATATGCAGTCGAACCTCTATTTAACGAAGTCGCTAAATCCCGGAAAAAAGTTCGTTATATGGAAAATTCGCTAAATAGAGATTCACCTTTCAAAATACTTCAAACTACATAAAACAGATTTTAAATTCATAAACATTAAATATTTTTACTAAAAGTAATTAATCACATTTTTTTTTTATAAATTATATCGATTTGTTTTATTTATTTTACCCACCAATATCCATCATCAATTCATTTTTTCTATGTGTTTAAGTCTTTGAAATCTGTAAGGAAAACAAAACATTGTCCGGGAATACACTGTACTTTCTGTTTAAAATAAATAGTTTTAAATAGTTTTACATTAAAATTAACGAATTTTAATGACATTGTCGTATTTATTATTATTATAACAAATAATTTTAACCATACATTAACATATACGTCCTTAAATTTAATTTCTGAAAAACTCTGTTAATTCTGCCTGAGTTTTTTCTTTTAAAAAGTGCCTTCTCTCATAATACATCTCCCATCTTAGCAATGCACCAAAAATCCCTTCATGCATATTTCCTTCTAACTATAATCCGCGTCGGATTGTTTCAAACGATTTTAGCATTTCATCATACGAAGTTTTGTTAATTCCTGCATAATGATCATTTCCATCATCATCATATTCGTCTTCATCGCACTTCATTGCTGTATTGTTTTTATTTTTCGCACTGTCGAAAATATCCAATTCGGATAGTTTTTCCGAGGTCTCAATTTCAGAATTAGTGAAATACAATCATCAATGAGCACATCATGATTAATTTCTTCTTTTTTTTCTCATCTGTATCCACATTTTTTAAAGTTACTCTAAGGGATTATCGTCTTCGTCCTCCGTACTTACCGAATTCTCACTGCTGACAAAGAAGGCGCCTTGTAAAACCAGTTCAAGGCCATTGAACATCATAAAATGTGTTTAAAGAAAGAATAAGTTTGAAATGTCCAGAAATATTTTGAGAAATGGGGAGAAAAAAAATTTAGATCACAAGAAAAAGTTCGTTAAATAGAGAATGCACTTCGCTATTTAGATGTTATTTTACAAAGAAATTCGCAAAATATTCTTGGTTCCAAGGAAAAGTTCGCAAAATAGAGATTCTTTAAATAGAGGTCCGACTGTAATTTATATTACTGCTACGTTTTGTAAATTTTGATTTAAGCGATCCTTGAACAAGAAGATTAATTTATTTTTTTTAAAGAAAATTCTAGAAATCTTTTGAAAAATGTATCAAGTTATTGCGTATCATTATTGCGTAGATGCTGAGGGGAGAAAACTGCCTGCGGTATTTACTTGTTTACAGGGTGTCCCAAATTTATAATAACGCGCCTGAATTTTCAACAAAATTATTTTTTGTATAAGCACAAATGTCTATTTTCGTAAGTATAGCAAAAATAAACAAAAAAAAAATTACCTCAAAAACATCAATGTTTAAATTCAACAAAATAAGAAAAAGCTCCCCTTCAAATATAACATTTTTTATGCATTGACAGGAAGTATAGACAAAAATTTAAATGATAATTAGCTGGGCCAATGTTATCCCAAATAAAAAAAAAAAAATGCTTTTCTTTTTTATCTCAGGGAAGACAACGCATAATCTTACATTACGCCTTGATCTGGACTAATGAGGTTATAATAACAGGTACAGTCGTGGGAAAAAAAAGTAAACATCCCCTACTAACTCCTCAACAAATTATCGTAGAAGAAAGTTACTGGTACCGAACGATTGGAAATAAAGTCTACTTTTAAATGATGTATATAAAATTTGCTTAGGGGGTCATCTACATATTAAAACGAATCCAAACTTCATTTTTTTTCAATGACAATACCCAATTTTGACGAGATATTTCAAATCTTCGGTTCAAACATGCCTAGACACCGAATTTCAAGTCATTTGAATGATAAGTTTTTGAATTATAAACATTCAAAATTTAAGGCTTCTAATGTTAAATTGTATTTTCCTATTTTTATTTATATCTCCTGGAATTATGCTCCTAATGTGCTAATTTTTTTTTTTTTGTAGCAATAATTCTAATATACCCAAACAGAAATACACTGAATTTGCAATTTTTATAATTTTATAATATGAATTATGAAATTAATATTCGAAAAAATTATGAATTGCAACCTACAATTTTTTTGATGAATTTAGATTTATCAAATCCTGCTTTATGGAAATCCAAAATTTCACATTTTTCTTACAAGTAGTTTTCAAATTATGCTTAAAAAACGGCAAAATGATGGTTTAAGGGGCCATCTATAATAGAAGTGACTAGATATTTTGAAATTTCTTCTGCTGTCCTGTAATCTAGCAGGTTTCATTGGCTTCTTAAGGTGCCTTGATCAAGATGGGGGCTCTCTGGGTTAACAATCGAGTTCCGGACTTCAATTTGGATACAGCCCTTAAAATACGCTCGTTTTAAAATAATTAATTTCTCCAAAACTTGTGGTATGAATTACATAAAAAAATTTTTTAGGCTAATTAAAGGGTGTAGAGTTCATTTATGCTGTCAGAATTGTGTACTGCTATTGAAAAAAACAAAGTAATGGTTAGTTTTAATATGTAGATGGCCCCCTAAGCAAATTTTATCTATATCATTTAAAAGTAGACTTTATTTCCAATCGTTCGGTACCGGTAACTTTCTTCTGCGATAATTTGTTGAGGAATTAGTGGGGGATGTTTAATTTTTTTTTCCACGACTGTACTTATCAAGGTCCAAATGAATTAATTATACAGCTTGGCACACAAAAGTTGTAAGAGCAAAATTCTCACCGTCTTCACACTTTTTTGTTTTACTGGTGCTGCCACGGTGGAACCTTGGTGAATTACTTACAATGAGCTGCCAGCCTCAAGCTAGTGCCACCACCTATATTTTGAGAAAAAACTTTGTCCATATCTTAAGCGATGTAGAAAATATAGCAGATTTAATCTTTTATTCTTTTGAGACAAAACTACTCTTAATGGGCCAAAGTTACCCCTGTTGACGGTATATATTTGTACATAAAGTTTAATTTTCACAAGTGTATTTTATGTAATATTTATTTTAGGAAATGTAGATAGAAATATAAAATATTTTTGAATAGTCTATGGAATGCGCAGAAATATTTTTTTGATTTAATAAATATTATTTCATTAAATACCAGGAAGCTATCTATTTGTATACTTTAGAAACACTACATATGATTCTATGAAACGTGTTCATTATTTTTCGTGTTGTTGCTGCTGTTGATCAATTATAGAATTCAAAATTTTAACATTTTTATATTTTTCTGCTCAGATGAAATAGAAAGAAATAATGAACGCAAAGTAGAAAAAAGAAAATTACGAATTTTTGTTTTTGCCTTAAAATTTATTATTAAAATTTTTAAAAATATCAGTATACTATTATAGTGTGCTTTCATGTTTTTTATAAAGGTAAATAAAGAAAATAAGAGGTCTTAATGTATTCCAAATGCATTTTTCACAAAAAAAAATTTCTGCGGTCTATACATCTTTAAAATGTTCTGTGCGTTTTAATTTTAACTGATAATTCTTAGTATGGCTAAGAGAGAACATTGATACAAAGCATTTGTACATCCATTATTTAATCTGAAAGAATATTATTTAACAAAAGACAAAAAAAACTGGCATAAAACTATATTTTCATTAAAAATTCACATGTTAATAGACCTTATTGCAAATTTGAGCACCTTAATACACTAACATTCCTAAAGGCATGCACTGATAAGAATCTTTTGAGTAGATATTGAGATTTTTTTGTTGTTGTTGCTGTCATTGTGCAGAAATTGAGAATTTTAAAATTTGAGTGCCTTAATACACCAACATGCCTAAAGGCATGCACAGCACAGTTTGGAGAATTTTGAGCCAATATTGAGATTTTTTGTTGTTGTTGTTGTTGAACAGATATTGATAATTTTATTATTTATTGAGAAATTTAAACAAAAATTTAAATGTATGGAGCATATTTTGAATAGATATTTGGACACATGTTTTGTTTTGAACAAATATTTTGTTTTAAGAAATAATGGGAATTTTCTTTTGAACAGATATTGCTTTAACAGATATTTGAGGACATTCTTGAGGCCTTTTTTAACAGGTTTTTTTATTGAGAATTTTCAGATAATGATATTTTTGAATAAAAATTTAAATGTATGGATTTTTTTTTTTTTTTTTTTTAGATGTACTTTGAAAAGATATTGAGATATTATATTTTTTGAACTGATATTTTGGGGAAATTATTGGAAAAACTTTTTGAACAAATTTTTTTAAACATATATTGACTTTGTTTTACTTATTGTTGTTGTGAATTTTAGACAAAAATTTAAATGCGTGGAACATTTTAAAAATGTGTGCTCTGCGAAAAACCTATTTTGAAAAAAATTCACTTTAAATACAATGTGGAATGTTATTTTCATCACTTTCTTTCATAAGAAGCATGAAAATACACTTTCTGACAAATATATATCAATATATTGTTATTTTATAAAATTTTAATAATGCATTTTGAAACAAAAACAAATATTCGTATTTTTGTCTTTTTAATTTCCTTCGGCTCTATGACGGTAAAAATGTGGTTTATATTATGAATGTCATTCATATTGAAAAATATTTATTAATTAAATCAATAGTTCTTGCTTTTAACAGAATGGGTAAATTTCAAACTGACAACCAAATATTACAGTTTTAAACTATTTTATAGCTACCTCCTTACTTTCCATGAGAAGGCGCCACAATCTTTAATAATACTCATCACTTCAAATGGACACGTCACTCCATACTTTAGTAGAAAATAATGTTTAATAAAACTCTGTACTACAAGACATATTGTTATTTACAGGATGGCTATACAATATTTACATAGTAAAGAACGGCAGAAGAAATCCGCGTGTGAAAACATTGATTCCCAACCATTTCATCATTTTCAGCTTCTCATAAAAAACTTCGGGGGGGGGGGGGGACAAGACAGCCTGCATTTCGCACCTTCCCCGAAGCGATACTCCAAAGCACTCTGCGAGGAAATCTAACGCAAGATTGCGCGCATTTTCCAACCTGTTTGAATCGCGCGTCTCAGAATTCTAAACCGCCAGAGATGATGGGAGAAAACTATTTGGCAGCCGCTATTATTAGGGTCTATAGTCTAGTGCTGCCATCTAGTGTAGAAATCTTTAAATATTTGTTACAATTTTACTTATATTATAGAGTTTATTTTAATCGATAATTTTCGTAATGGTTGTTTTCCCTTTTTGTCTAGATGCTTAATTTATTCGTTGCTGTTATTATGGATAATTTTGATTATCTTACGCGAGATTCATCTATACTGGGTGCTCATCATCTTGATGAATACATTCGAGTCTGGGCCGAGTACGATCCGAATGCAACGTTAGTACTTTTATTTGGTACTTTTTGGTCTGTTTTATTTACTGTTTATCAATCCTACTTTTCTAAATATATATATATATATTTTATTATTTTTTTTAACCTATTTGCATCATTTGGAAAAGTAGAAAACTAGCCCTGATAACGAAAATGTTTTTCATTGAACCAAAATGTAAATAGTTCAAAACGTATAAAAAAATAAAAATTAAATGGCGTAAATAAAAAATTCATAATTTTACTTAGCTCAATCAATCAATTTTATAACTGCCAGATCTATGTGGGCGTGTCTAACACTTTTACACCTAAATTAGCTTTAGTACTTAAAATGAACTTAAAATTAGTACTTTAAATGTTGGAATCCCAAAATTTTAAATTAAATACAAAGTTGTACAACAGGAAGCTGATGTTTCAGAAAGTCGATGCTGCTCTATTACAGTAGATAAATGTTGGGCAAGCATAAAAATACTTGATTTAGACGTTTGGGCTTTAAACAATTTAAGTACAAAGCTAATTTATGCGTAAAAGTGTTAGACACGCCCACTATGGAATCTTTCATTTACTAACTGCCTACACAGGATTTCTTATTAGAATCTTATTAAAGAACAATAATAATTGTGCGGATATATGCACTTTTGTTGATGCAGACCAGAAAAATTGCACTAATGGCGCAAATGGGTTAATTTGTCCTTCAAATGTTTAATTAATGTTTTGTTAATTAATTTGAATCATTTTATTATAGTGGCTACATTACTTATACTGAGATGTATGATATGTTAAAGAACATGGATCCACCTTTAGGTTTTGGAAATAAATGTCCATATAGGCTGGCATATAAGGTATGAAACAGTTATGCGTTGAAGAAATATTTTTTGTAGAAGGTATTTTATATTTGTATTCTTTATTATTTATATTTTTTATACCTGAGTTATGATAATCAAGAATTTTTTTTTTTTTTTTTTTTAAGGACAAAAGTGTTGTTTTCGATTTAGTTAAATATGGGCAATTGTACTTCTTCCTTTTTTAACATAACTTAGAAACTATGTGCAATATTATACCAAGCATCCAAATTAATTTTCATCTAAATAACGTAATCTAATCTAAGTATCAATTAAATATAATTATTGATATCAGAGGATATCGAAGGATATTTTTCTTTTTTGTAAAGGATACCCGAGTTCGATGTCTGACCGAGTAATTTCGTATTTTTTCGAATTTTGTCATAGTTTTTTTTTATTATTTATTTATTTTTTTATTGTGATACTTTTACTTTCGGAACCGTCTCCGGAAAAAAAAGGAAAAAATAATCTGCAAACATGAAGGGAAAACAATCGGGTACGAAAGTACCCGATCAGACACCGACCTCAGATATCCTATACGAAAAAGAAATAAAAATATTTTTCAAATGAAAAAAAATTATAAGATCGCTGCCGTTGGTTTAACATTAGCTTACGAGTGTCTCCGTATGACTTGTATTAACTCTTATCCGTTGGAACTGTTTTATTTAAATATAGATATGGACAATATATAAATGTATGGAAGAAAAACTGGTAGCAACAAAATTCAAATATCACTCTAAATTTCTTCCTTTTGAATTTGAAAAAATAATTAGTATTTAAGATTGTCTTTTATTTATGAACTATTAATAAGCATTAATAAGGACTCTAAAAAATAAAACATGCTTTAAAACAATATTGTTGTGGTACGATAGTTTAAAATTGGATCATTCTCAAGCTAATGTGTTCCAGGTTGGTCTATTTCTCAAGACGAGTTTTAGAATTGTCACATTTGAGCGTTTCTAATGTATATCTTTTAACTTTTGAAAAGCGCACACATATATATAAAGGATCAAGTTAACGAAACCAAATAATAAACTGTTAAAATATTTTATTTTTAATCTGCAGAAAATGAGCAATGTTTTTTACAAGAAGTGTGAGATTCTTTAAACGCTGATTTTGTTGATTCATTTATTTATTTATTTATTTATTTATTTTAGCATAAAATCAATGGAAAAGTTAATTTTTAGGCAAAATGTATTATTTTAATCTTTAAATGTATATATATATATGAAAGGTGTTAAAATATTAAAACATATTTTAAATTTAAAAATTAAATTATTTTCCAATTAAATGCAATAGATGTCCGTTACAACGAATTCCATTACAACGAAAAATTCTGTTACAACGAAATTTGACAAATCCCCTTTTCAAATTGCATTAACTTTAATGTATTAAAAATTCTGATTTAACGAAGAGCATTTTTTTAGAAATTCCGTTACAACGAAAAAAATCTTCATAGAGCTCTCTTTTTCTTTTTTGGTTCATGGCAAGAAATTAGCCAGAAAACATTTTCTAACTGTTGGAAACATGTCTGGTTAACTGAAACCAAAGAAAAGGAATCAGAAATTTTAGATTCGGTTGAATCCTCTACGTTAAAGACAATTTGGAAGGCTACCAAAAAATTAACATCAGTCCCTGATCAGGTGGATTTGGAGGATTTTTTATCTGTGGATGAAAATATTCAAATATGCTCTGAAGTGTCTGGTGAACTTATCATTTTGTATAAATTAAAAGTAAAAGTACATTAAAAGTACATTAGACCGACAAAATTACGAAAGCAGTGATGACGATATTGATGTCACCGACGATTCAAAAGTTGCCGCTTCGAGAGCTCTTTCATGCACGGAGAAAATGCGTGCTTTTGTTTCGCATCAAAAGAATGTTCCAGAGGAGGTATTTTCTCAGACTCATTTTTTACACACGTTTTTGTTATCATCAACTACACATTCCTTTGTACAAACTAAATCACAGATTTTCTGCAATAATGTGCTTCTAAATAAAGTTTAGTCCGTAATTTTGTATTTTGCAATATTGAATTTTATTTTACGAACTTTTTCTATGTTAATTTAACTAGTCTTCCATTAAAATCTTCTATAACGAAAGGTAAATTTATCTTGCATATTTAGTTTACGTGTATATGTAATCCATTAGATAAATAGAAGTAATTCCGTTATAACGAAAAAAATCGAAACAACGAAATATTTTAGCGGTCCTGTGGAGTTCGTTGTAACGGAAATCTACTGTATTTTCTAACTCTTGCTATCTAGTTCTGAATCTGTTTCTTTTAAGTCTCTTTACCAGCCCAACAAATATTACTTTTAAATATTAAATTGTAACAAACTATAAGATCTAAACTCAATTTACAAACGTTTGTGGTTAGTGATGCAACCATGCTTGGCCAGGCCCTTGCTCATATCACAAACCCGGGCATTAATCAAATTCTACTTAACCAATTAATTTAGCTTCGTCCCCTGGTGGAAAATATTATAAGAGTAGATCAAAAAGAAAGAGCTCACATGAAAATGATCTTGTAGTTTTGAGATGGTCTGCTGAACTTATAGCGATGTTTTATTTAAAATAATCTTTATCGCTTTGGGCTTCCTCCAAATGTCCCACGACTATGATTGTATCTTACACAATTGTGTAGGTGATCCTAAGGGAATAGAAAAAACAATTTCCTCTTTTTCTGTGATTTAAAGCCGAGCCTGCACCACACAAGTGCATCCTGCCTTGACGTAACCTGACATCGGGATTTGTTTAAATTAGTTTTTTTTTTTTTTTTTTAAGCAATTATGGTTCTATTAAATAGGGTTAAAAACCAGGACTTTTAATTTTTACCAAAACTCTTCAGATCTTAAAGGGATAAAGTGGAACTCAAAATAAATAATTTCGGTCAACGAAGAGGTCTCGAGTCAATTATTTTCACGAATCAAGTCATTTTAATGCATCAAATAATGTAATGTTCTACATAAAGCCAATGTTTGCTGTATGTGTGTGTGTGTGTGTTAAATTTCATCTTAATATGAATATTTCTTATGTGTATGTAAAATTTTCATATTCTTTATATTCTTTTTTCTACATAGAAATTGATCAGAATGAATATGCCGTTAACAGAGGAACTTAAAGTACATTTTAGCACCACATTATTTGCCCTCATTAGAGAAAATCTGAGCATTAAAATGCGAGCAGGTAAAAATAAATTTTTCATTAAAAATCCATTAACAGTTGCTTATTAATTTAAAAATATATTAAAAAGTTGCACATATTAGTTTTATATACAGATTGTTTTAGTTATAAGCCAAAGACTGTGACC
The DNA here is from genome assembly GCA_963932465.1 of Maratus speciosus. Taxonomy (NCBI): domain Eukaryota; kingdom Metazoa; phylum Arthropoda; class Arachnida; order Araneae; family Salticidae; genus Maratus; species Maratus speciosus. The sequence goes on from OZ010794.1 coordinate 549,167,133, forward strand.
TTATACCAATTTAATTCCACTTTAATATGAATAATTAAATAAACAATGAACAACTTCAGTCTATTTCATTTATAATTATACAGGGGTTGGACAAAAATATGGAAACACCTCGTGAAATGCATGCTTGAAAGTAAATGTTGATTCTACCCAATCCTGTGGGTGGCGTTTTGTATTTTCCCACTAACGCCACCTGTATAATGCAATACGTTGCAAGTGTCAGTCGTTGTCAGAACAGTGTTCTGTGCAGTTGTGAGCGCTTAGCGTCTGAGCTACGTGAATTCGAACTTGGACAAATTGTTGGTGCTCGGATGGTGGGTGCTTCTGTTACCAAGGGTGCTTCTGTTACCGAAATTTTCCATGCTTTAAAAGGCACCGTATCGAAGATTTATACCGCATACAGAAAAAGCGAAAAACATCATCCGTTAAGTCACAATGCGGACAAAACTATGTGATGGATGGTCGCCACAGACGGTCATTAAGAGCCCACGCGAAGAAAGGAAAACGTTAATGCTAAGTCCATGGGAGCGTTATTTTCAATTATCTCGCTCAAATTTTAAAATTTTTGAATGAGTTTTTTTGCATAAGATAACTGAGGACGATCTACAACCGGGCTAGTTTTTACATTTTCGATTCCGGTTTCAGATTCTTTTTAAAAAATTACTTTCGATTTCGTAACCGGTTGAAACCGGTTCTGAAATTGAAACTATCCTAATATAAAAAATCTATAACCAAAATCAAAAAAGTAAAAACTAGCCCGGATGTAGATCGTCCTCGGCTATTCTATGCAAAAAAATCATGTAAAAATATTAAAATCCAAGCAAGATATTTGAAAATAACTTCTCCACATTATCATCCGGGTCTTTTTGAGGTCATAAAAAAGCATTCCTAATTTCGTCCCTGAAACGAAAATAATAACGGTAAGGGGGACGAAATTGGACCACGCTACTTCCAAATATGACGGAGCTTCAATTCCCGTAAGATGAGCTGAGCGTCCTAAAACTCGCTGTATGCTACTCTCAGCATCTTACCAACGTAAAATGCATGCAATGAATAAGAAATAAATACTTACAGTACAGTAAATAACGTTCTACAAACGACGTAAAAGAACTCAGGTCTTCTAAAAATAGGAAATTCGCCGTCTTTAATTTATGTATGCGTCTTGGCGAACGAAACTTTCAACACTGACCCCTTTTACCTCCCGTCCCCTGTGCCTTGCGTCATAAGTGGCGTCACTTTCGCAGAAGCGGAGAAGTTAAGGGGGGCGAAATATGGGCACTTTACCCTAAATGCTAAAATTAACTTAATTTCATAAAATTAACATAAAATAATATTCAGCCTTACCATTGTGAATGTCACTGTCTTTAGACGAGCCTTTTTTTTTAGACAAAATCACAGTATTGCAATCAACCTGTAGAAAACTAGTAATTCCAAAGAACATGAATGATGTATAGTCGTGGAAGAAAAAAAGTAAACACCTCCTACTAACTCCTCAACAAATTATCATAGAAAAAAGTTACTGGTACCGAACGATTGGAAATAAAGTCTACTTTTAAATGATGTATATAAAATTTGCTTAGAGGGGCATCTACTTATTAAAACGAACCACAACTTTATTTTTTTCAATAGCAGTACACAATTCTGACAGCATAAATGAACTCTACACCCTTCAATTAGCCTAAAAACAAAATTTTATGCTATTCGTACCATAAGTTTCTGAGAAATTAATTATTTTAAAACGAGCGTATTTTAAGGGCTGTATCCAAACGGAAGTTCCGTACTTGATTGTTAACCGAGAGAGTCCCCTTCTTGATCAAGGTACCTTAAGCATCACTCAAGCAGTCAATGAAGCCTGCTAGATTACACGACAGCAGAAGAAATTTCAAAATATCTAGTCACTTCTGTCACAGACGGCCCCTTAAAACATCCTTTTGCCGTTTTTAGGTGCGTTCGTAATTATATAAATACGTAGCACCTATAGTCGTCGTTCAGTCCGTCTGTCCGTCTGTCCGTCCGTCCACATATAACAGAGCAAAAACTACCCAACACAATGGTCTGAAATTTCAAATGTATGATTGGTGTAAAATTTTGTCGAGCCATTTCAAATTTTATAAAAATCGGATGTATAGTTTAATTACAGGGACAGTCAAAAGTTTTTCTTTACATTACGGCCAATGGGAAAAATTATTGCAAATGCATTTTAATGTTGTTACAGCCTTCCGAATCATCTGAAATTTTAAATATATAATTGTTGCAAAATTTTGTCGAGCTATTTCCAATTTTATAAAAATCGGATGTATAGTTTAATTACAGGGACAGTCAAAAGTTTTCCGTTACATTACGGCCAATAGGAAAAAATTATTGCAAGTTCATTTTAATGGTGTTACTGCCTTCCGAATCGTCTGAAATTTTAAATATATAATTGTTGCAAAATTTTGTCGAGCTATTTCCATTTTTATGAAAATCGGATGTATAGTTTAATTACAGGGACAGTCAAAAGTTTTCCGTTGCATTACGGGGAATGGGAGAAAAAAAAAAATGCAAGTGCATTTTAATGATGTTACAGACTATGCACTTATGAAGTGCAAAAAAATATACATTCAGTACAATATGGGGTGCAAAAAATAATTATAAAACTAGTTATAGTACGAACGCACCTCATTTGCCACGTTTGACGAGCAATTTCCAACTTGTTTAAGTATAATTTGAAAACTACTTGGAAGAAAATGGTGAAATTTTGGATTTCCATAAAGCAGGACTTAATAAAACTAAATCCATCAAAAAAAAAAACTGTAGGTTGCAATTCATAATTTTTTCGAATATTAATTTCATAATACATAATTCATATCATAAAATTATAAAAATTGCAAATTCAACGTATTTATGTTTGGGTATATTAGTATTATTGCTACACAAAAAATTAGCTTATTAAGAGCATCATTTCAGGAGATATAAATAAAAATATGAAAATGTAATTTGACATTAGAAGCACTAAATTTTGAACGTTTTAACTCAAAACCTTATCATTCAAATGACTTGAAATTTGGTGTCTGGGCATAGATTTAACCGAAGATTTGAAATATTTGGTTAAAATTAGGTATCGCCATTGAAAAAAATGAAGTTTGGATTCGTTTTAATATGTAGATGGCCCCCTAAGCAAATTTTATATACATAATTTAAAAGTAGACTTTATTTCCAATCGTTCGGTACCAGTAACTTTCGTCTACGATAATTTGTTAAGGAGTTAGTAGGGGGTGTTTACTTTTTTTTTTCCACGTCTGTACAGTAATGCAGCAGATCACTTCCCCTTTTTCAAAGAAAAACTCTGCTAGCACTGCAATAGTCACTGCAGTTTCCGAGCTATTGATTTCACATACTCTGTTCATTTTAACAGTGCAATGAGAGACATGAAGGCAGGTTAATTTGCCACAGAATCAGTATTCAAAAAAGAGGTAAAAAATATTCTTCTAAACTCCTTCCTTTCCATGGCTCTGTTGTTAAACATACAAAGCAAGATTAGCGGTATTTTAGACATATTATCGCTGAGAGTGAACAGTGTTCGAAAAGAAAGAGAAATAAATCATAGAGACGTACCTATCAATATATTTCAAGCTGTTGCTTTTGATATGCATACTTAAAAAGAAACAGGTCTCATTTAGATGCATTTTTGTGTATCTGGATTATTAATTATGGAAAAATATTTTTAAAATATTCTAAACTTATTTCAGTTAGGGATTGCAACACCGCAGTCAGCGTTTTTTTATTTACAAAACAACTACTAGAATTTTAGAATAGATTTTTTCGCCTTTTTAATAACAGACTTTCCGTGATTAAATAAAGCAAAGATCGTTATTTGGAAATTCTGGTAAATATTTTGACTAAAGGAACTAGCTAAATTCGAAACAGTACTAACAAGTAATTTTGCAACAGAAATCCAAAATATGTACCAGAACTTTCAAATAGTCATCTTTGCTTTATTTAATCCCAGGAAGTCCATCATTAAATAGAGCGAATATTCCTATTCGGAAATTATGGTAGTTTTTTTCTGATAAATAGCCGCGAATTTGTGATTCGTAATTTCGTTATAAACGCTATTGAAAAAGCTTATGTTTCGACGTTTGATAACACGAGATATCTTTGCAGCTGAAGAGATGGATAAAGCCGATGGAGAATTAAGAGAAACTATTATAAAATTGTGGCCTCTCCAAGCCAAAAAACATCTTGATTTATTAGTTCCTCCAAATAACTGTAAGTTTATTTTGTATTCTTCACTTTTTATTTATTTTTTTATGTAGTTTGTTACACAGAACTTTGCAAAATACTTATGCAAATACTACTGTTATAATATTTTAAATTGGTAGCTTGAGAAATCACAAAAAAAAGCTAATAATATTTATTTCAGATTTTTTTTCTTAAGCATTAACCATTTTATACAGACTGGCTATTTTAATATTATTACACTTTTCATTTTCAATGGTATAATTTTTTTATCTGATGGACATATTTTTTCCATTATATAATATTTATAATAAAAATGCAATCAAAGATTAAGAAATATTACAATTTTAATAGACATTTAATCTCTCTTCCTTTTGGATATACCAAGGTTTTCAAACGCATCAACCAGAGCTACTTCTATTTCCGAATAATAATATTCGCCTTAATTAATGACTTAATTTCTGTGATTAAATTGGGTAAAAATTACTATACAAAAATGATGGTAGCTCTCGTTCCAATTGACGAAATCTCTTAATTTAATAAATCGTCATAAATAATTATTTTTCAATGTTTTTTGCTTCAATGTTTTCAATGTCAGCAAAACAGTATTGATCGAATTTTATTTGTATTGGCTGCATCTTGTACAATAATAACATACAACACAGCCCCAACATTGGGATGTTTATATTTTCCAATATTAGGCAAATATAGGTAAGACATTAAAATAATAAAGCTTTGTAAAAAAACCACCATAAAATAAACCAATACATAGGACGCGTTTCGAGCTAAAAATATATTTTTAGCTCGAAACGCGTCCTATGAATTGTTTTATTTTATGGTGATTTTTTACAAAGCTTTATTATTTTAATTGTTTCATATCGCCAGTTTTCGGTGCTGTTTCGCTATAGGTAAGGCATGTTTCATCAAACTTTTTAAAGTTCATATAATATATTTTATATTATATGTCGTATTTATAAGATGGTTTGATATGAGTTAAAAGAACTTTTTTTTTTCTTTTTTTTTTTTGAGAATGCGCGCCAAAATTCTTAGGCACTATCAGATTACCATTAGGAATTTAATAATTTAATTAAAGTTAATGCAAAAAGAAATGTCATCATAAATCTCAAAATATATAGGTCTTTATTCCGGTCTTGTGTCATAAAATTTTATAAACTCTTGATTTACAGCATTATCAAAACCTTATTTTTCCTTTTATCTTTTCGCAAACAGTTTTATCAAAAGGAAAACTAACAGTTGGTAAAGTCTATGCTGGTTTGTTAATACTAGAAAACTGGAAATCAACAAGATTTGGTAAACTTCCTGGCACTAATGCACTTGTAAGTTATATTTTCTTTCTTTTTTGATGCAAGCTTTTGGTAAAAATCAAACTAAATTCAATATAGACAAAATTTTCAAATGTTGTTATAATAAATATTTATTATTCTTAAATGTTCTTTGAAGTATTTAACAATAAATACATTTATGTTATATTTGATCACAAACAAATATTAGTTTAAAAGAATAATGTTTACTATTGCAAAATTTTTACCAACTGTAACATAACTGACATGCTAATGAAAACTATTTAACATAACAGGAATTAGAAGTCTGCACGGGTTTAGGCCTAGACCGAAACACTAGGGATAACTTTACTTCATTATACTTTGTCCTGGTTGGGGCTGGGTTTACTTCTTTCTGAACAGTCGAGTCGGACGACCACTGCTCTCTAGACTTCAATGCCTATTTTCTGGAGTTCGTGGCGTTATGTTGCCAGGAAAATCGCCACCGTTTCGTGGTTTTACGAAAACGAGCAGAAAGGCATTGTCAGGAGAGCTAATGTGGAACCATAACCTCAATCTTTCCGATAGCGGGATATATAATATAGATATATAATATTAATTATATTGCACATTTAATTAAAGGAATCTTTGTAAATTTATTTTAGCCTTATAAACTATAGAGAAACATTTTAAAAATCTAATTCTATTTTTTATAAATACTTGAAATTATGATTTGCTTTAACCATATTTTGCCTTCATTCTAAACTACATTAATTTTTTTTTTAATTTCTTCATTTTTAAAAAGAATTTTAATTGTACGTTGAATTTTGTTTGTATATTATTGGTTAAGAAATATTGGAGCTTTTTGTAGAAATTGAGTTGAGCCTGATTTCATTTGTGTTTATGCAGGCCGAGCTGGGTTCAATCGAGAACTGCGAAAAAATAGAAACAAGCTCCACGTCTAAAATTTTTGCCCCGTCCCGTGCAGGCCTCTAACATGAATTTTCTTACATTAAATATTTTAATATAGTTTAAAAGTTCTTGAGGATTATGTTGCAGCTTAGACAGTTGTAAGAAGTTGTACTTTTAGACAGTATGTCTGGATTTCAACTTCAACTTATTCATATTTAACGGTTAAATCACTGCTGTAATTAATATACAAGCTTCTCTGCTAACTCGAATATAGTAACAAAAATCAAATTTTAAATATGGAATTAATTAAAATGGCATTTGTCCTTTTTTCACTCCTGATCCATGAAGTTTCACTGGTCATCTGTCAAGGTGCATAAAATATTAGGTTGCTTGCATTAACTATAATTTTAGAAAATTAGACACGCTCAATGAGGCTGGATTTAGGCTGCGCCCACTCTTCTGCTTATCTACTACCAGAGCTGAACGTGCTTTGATGAAAGCAGCGATCACACTACAGCGTTCCTGCACAATCCTGCTCTACATGTGAAATATACAAGGTTCACCGATGCACGTTACATTGCAGATTTTACAAGAAATATTACATGGAAGATAATTATTAGTCTCAAGGTGTTTTATTGTAATAGAGGTAAAATTAATTTTATTGAAAAATGAAGTTCAGCTTGTTAAGGTTTAGCAAATTTATAAGTTAAAGGTGATGACTTTGAAAACAACGGAGGACAGTATTTAATGGAAGAATGTTATTTAATGATGGATAGTAAGAAACTTCCTGAACATTTATTAAACGTTTTCACATTCTTATTTTCAAAAGATGTATCCCTCCGCACTCACACTTACCTCTTGCTTAGACTTTTATATAAGTTCCCCTTCTCACAGTAACCCTTCCCACCACACACGCTTTCGAACAAAAGTGTTTGGTTTTGTTAGTAATGCTTTTTCGTTAACTAAATACTCAAACAACACAAAATAACTTAATGACTTTTATAGGCTTTTATTTTTTATCTGACATTTTACATTTTATTTTATTTTTTATTATAACGACATCCTTAAAATAATTTTTAACCACGTTAATTTATAAAATAAGTTTAGGAGAATAATTCTTCTTGGTATGCATTTAAACGCTGTCATTACCAAGTCCTTTTCATCCATTTCGTGAATAACCTATAGGACTTGCACATAAGTCTCTCTCCAGAGCTAAGCTCTACAACATTATTTTTGTGTTTGCAGTGTAACTTTTTATACTTTGTACTTTCTTTTGCAATACTAATATTATTTTCGCGTACCTTCATTTGGAATGCTGCTGTGGACCCCAAATAGGAAAGCATTGTTCTTAAGAACCATTTTACTGCTTCACTGTAGCGATGCTAAGATACAAGACCTCGAACATTTAATCTTCAGTCTTAATAAATTGGACATACACTGAACGTTTATTGCAATAAGCATTTAATCAATTCCATTTAAATTAATCAATTCCATTCACAAATAATGGCATTTTATAACAAGACTTATGAATTATTTCTTATCTGTGATTTATACATCAATGTAAAATTGTCATATGCAATACAGATGTGCAGGCTGTTGAGCTATGTCCTAATCCTCAAGCTTCAAATTTTCCTGCTGTATAATGCAGGATTACTTCTTGGGGAGCATTTTATCTTCAACCTTAATAATTGGACATTCAATACACTGAACGTTAATTTCAATAAGCATAGAAAACGTTTAAATTAATCAATTCCATTCACAAATAATGCCATTTTGTAACAAGTCTTATGAAATTTTTATATATCTGTGATTTGTACATCAGTATAAAATTGTCATATGTAATACAGAAGCGCAGGCTGGTGGGCTATATTCTGAACATCAGACTGTAAATTTTCCTGCAGGATTACTTCTTGAATTCCTAGGTGGTTCTCCTGCCTTCTTTATTGTCGCAATCTTTTTTTAATAACATTATAATTTTTAAGCGAAGGATTCCAGATATAATAAGCACATTCAAAATCATTTTTATTTTAGATATTAAATGCTTCATTTGACAGTTCTTGAAAAATTAAGGAAGCTATTATACTAAAGCTTCTGAAATCAGTTATCATGTAAATTATTCATCCATAATTGTTAATCAGTCTGTGCATGTTAATAGCATAGAAGCATTGAACAATTACCAAATAGTAGTAACTCGTCAACTCTTAATTAGTATTTATAATGTTTGTGAATTATGGTACATATATTTTTAGTATCCTACCCGATGATAAATAAGTATTGTGCTTAGATAATGTTTTCATGTTGTAGTTTTATTGTGCTTTGTAGTATATCATAGTAAACCAGTGCATTTCATTGCAGTTAACCTCAAACAAATCCTATATTTCATGCTTAATAAATTTCACTTTAGTTTCATTTTACAATTTCTCGTGATTTTAACTAACTTTATTTGGGTACTTCAGTTTTATATGTATTTATGCATATCAGGTAAACTATTGCTGTCTTCTGTTTAAAATATTTAATTAAACTTTACAGGTGTAAAAATAAATCTAGAATCAGTTCAAATATTTTTTATGTGTAATTAATATATGTATTTATAATTAACGTTTCTCATTCAACCTTGATAGTTTACTAAATCATACGTAACATCAATTACTGAATTTCAATAAAGTAACAATATAAGGTATCCAAAACTACAGCCCTACCTAACAAAATTATACGCCATATTTTCAGCACGTACTAAATGTAATTGTTAAAAAATTATGTTGTATATTCATGGCATCCAGGCATTTTGTTTAATGTGGATTTTGTGGTAATTTTTAATTATTTAAAAGGATTGAAAAAGTATTTATCTATAAAAGCCTGCAGCGAGATTTTATAATCAAAACATTACGTACGGAGAACTGAAAATACAAAACTCTTGAAACCAGTATTTCATGCCAAGTTTGATCGAGACATACACATATCAACGAACCATCTTTCAAAATTTTACCTGCATAGCTATATCTTTGGGCCGCCTCAATATGGATGGTCATCCTGTATATCGGGGATCATCCATTAGTGCACATATAGTCAGGGCCCGATTAAGGCACTTAGGGTTCTAAGCACAATATTCTCTTGAGAAGCCCCAACCACTGCTATAAATTTCCGCATCTTTCTGCCCATCTTCCACCTTCAACTTAACTATTTAAGGTAAAGATTGTACAAAATCGCTCAAGCTCAAAGCTTTTTCTAGCATTAGAATCCAGACCTAAATTTTTAAACACAATATATTTAAAATTTTAGTTCTGGATAAAAAAAAAACATATTAAATTTACATGAAAAAACAAACATTGTTTAAAATATTCATCTCAAATTCAGTAATAATTGCATTTAATATTTATAATTTCATTTAAAGTCCTCTTTTATATAAATCTATATACATTGGGCCTCTAAAACATTTTATCCCCGGGCCCAAGATGGTTCTCTTCCTCTCAGTGAGGTTGGATATTTTATAAAATTTTTACTCTAGAAGTCGCTCGAAACGCTTGCCGCACTTGTTCTGGACTTTCGACTGCTCTAATGTAACCTTGAATGATGAAAACACACTCAAGTGCGATATAGGTGATCTTATTTTCAATTCTTTAAAATTATACAAAAAACACGTTAAGCAAATGTCCTTGATAGCAAGAGCATATCCCACAATTTTCAAAGAATTTCACCTAATAATTAACTGATGATAAATTGAAGTTTAAAACTTTCAGGAGCAAGACGAAACATGATTCAAAATATTATTACGTATTCGTAAAGTACGACTCGAAAAGTCTCTTTTAATAACACAAAGTTACATATGCGCAAAGTTGAACTCAAAACATCATTAATCAAATAACGATTATAATCACATAATAATTTATATTAAAATTTTATCAAGTTTATCAAAAGGATATTTTCTGTATGTACTCCTTAAGCGACGTTGGTTACGGATTTTGTTTGAAAGAAGCAGAGTACGCACATTGCTCTTTCTTGTGCACTCGACTTTTTAAATTCTCAAATTTCAGCCTGCAACATTGTGACGCGCGAAGATCGCCACATAAATTAGTGGAGAATACTTAACTTTAGGAATTCAATTTTTCCAACTGAGCAAAAAAAATGTCCAAGCTGGGACTCGAACCCAGAACCCAATTGTCAATGCTCTACCGCTTGAGCATTGGCGGTGGAGCATTGACAATGTAAGTGAAAGGTTCTGGATTCAAGTCCCGGATTGAGCATTTTTTAGTTGAGTTACAAAAATTGAATTTGTATGATAACTTTTCCAATCAGTATGATTAAGTTTAAAAATAATATTATATCTGCGTCAGTGGCGTGGCGTCCGGTCATCGCTGGATGCGGCGATGACCAAGCAATATTTTAAAACTCTTAATAAGCTTTTAAAACTCTACGATCCAGTTTTAGCAGAACATTTGGAGTTCATGTATAAGTGAAGGTAAGATTTAAAGTTTATTTTTTGTACATTCAACCATTGAATTTTAGAGTTAATAATTTTTCACCACAATGTTAAATAATTGCGATGACCACCGAAAATTTTCACGCCACGCCACTGATCTGCGTACACTTCATTTAAATGGAGTTCCATTACCTGCGACTTATTCTGCCGATCTTTCTACATGGCAGAGCAGATGTTATTGCCAATAAGGTTATCTGAGCGAAATATGCCCGCCGGTTATCAGCCCAGGTAGCTCAAACGGTAGAGCATTGACAATGTGCGTCAAAGGTTCTGGGTTTAAGTACCTAACTGGGTATTTTTTTCGATTAGTTGGAAAAATTGAATTCCTAGGTTAACTTTACTGATGAGTATGATTGGGTTTAAACGTGATAGAATACTGTTTGCGTTATTAAACTTTTTGAGTTGTACTTTACGAATAAGTAATAATGTTTATCGTCATGTTCTTAAATCAAAAGTTATGAGGTAAGGAAACCCGACAACAATTATGGACACCCTATATATATATATATATATATATGAGGACGTGAGTTTCAAAACTCACCTTATCCCAAAAAATCAAAATCGTGTTTTCTTTATTCATCTGCTCTGCTACTAAACCTACATCGAAAAACACTACAATCTGCAACGATATTAGTTTTATCGTATATTTCTGGCATTCTAATATCTTAATTTACTTTTAAAACGCGCCTTATATACGATTAGGAATTTAGGGAAAAAACTTGGTCTACCAAAATTTTCTTTTCTGAATAAGGCGAGTTTTGAAATTTGCGTCCTCATATGTATTCATTCATATACATTGTTAATTTTGTGCCGTGGTTGCGGAGTCTCATGAAATGAACTGGAGGACGTCATGCTGCCCACGGACGGAGTATTGAATACCACTACACTAAACAATGCAGAACGATCGAATGTAAAAATCTCCGCCTTTTAAAAATGAAAATTATTTCAATATGAAATGAAAAATCATTTTCAGAACTAGGTAAATTAAAATATTTCCAAAAGTACATCAGGTTCTAAAAGTATGATGCTCACGATAGACAAATTAAAACAAAGTTTTTTCATATTCGATAGTTCTGAATTGTTTCAAAGATGTATCGTTCGTTATATTGGAAAGTCTTTCTTTGAGACATTACATACAGGGTGTCCCTAAACTCATGGTACATACGCTAGGGGGTGATAGAACACATCAAGACGAGTAATAGTAAATGGGAAACCAAGGGTCCCAAACGTATTCCAAAGGAGGCAGGCGCCATCAAAGTTTAGGGTTCCAAATTGCAAATGATGATAAAAAAGGGAAAAATGGGTCGATTTATTTTTGGTTTTCGCTAAAATCATTCTTTAAATTAGTATTTTCTTTTAAAAAAAGTTTTAAAGAGAAAGTTATAAAAATGCCGGTAGAGGGCGCTCTAGACTTTGGAGTACCGAATAACTACTTTTTACCGGTTTTTTTTTTTTTTTTTTTTTTTTTTTAACACTGTTAAATGTTTTCTAAAGCTTAGACCTTAACTTAAATTTTGTGTGCACAAGTGAAATCATCGGGAGTGGTTAAGTGGAGCAAATTTAACTGTGTTCAGGGGTTGATTTTTGAAAGATCGTATGTAATGAGCAAAATAATAAGTGATGAAGCAAACTTTAAGAGGTGATAGTACACATCAAAACAAACAACATTCACTAAGTAATGCATGATTTGAATTCAAACGCAAACCTGTTAAACCATGTTCAAACTAGATACATGCTAGCGCTATAGCTACCATTATGCTGTAAGTTTCCGGAAGAAGAATATGAAAATGTGACATGGGGAAGAAGAAGAACGCGTATGCAAATTTTCGCTAACATAAAAGTTACTTATTCGAGTGCGTAATTGTAAAACTGGGAACTGTTCACAGCAGCTGTCTTCATTTGCTCTGTGGATAGCCGATAATATGGTTTCGTACTCTAACCAGGAGAAGGCCGAGATGCATTACATGTACGGAGCTGCACACGGCAATGCAACAGAAGCTCAAAGATTGTACCGAGAGTGTTTTCCAACCAGACGTTTTTCTGATGCGAGGATATTTCAACGACTGCACCAACAACTGTGCGAAAGGGGTTCCTTTGCAAGTTGCATGCAGGATACCAAAAGTTCCAGGAGTGTAAGAACGCCATCCTTTACGGATAACATTTTGGATCGTATCAGCGAGAGGCCTGAATCTGGAACGCGGGAACTGTCCGAAGAAGTTAACGTTTCCCGTAATACCGTGTGGCGAATTCTGCGAGATGAAGGAATGCATCCGTACCATGCGCAGAGAGTTCAAGGCCTAGAACCAGCGGATTACCAGGCACGTGTCAATTTTAGCACGTGGTTGCTCCAACAAACGGCTGTGGACCCTGCTTTTTGTACACATGTGTTGTTCACGGACGAATGCACATTCACACGCGAGGGTATTTTGAATATCCACAATTATCATGTGTGGTCAAATGAAAACCCATACACAATACGTCCACGTTCGTTCCAGCGACGTTTCGCGGTCAATATTTGGTCCGGAATCGTTCACGATTATCTAATTGGGCCATACGTACTGCCAACGCGCCTGGATGGAGATTCATATCTTGTGTTTCTGCAACAGGTGTTGCCAGAGCTATTAAACCATGTTCCAGCACCCATCAGACGATGTATGTGGTTCCAACACGACGTAGCACCGGCCCATTACAGCCTGGATGCCCGTAACTCCCTGAATATCATGTATCCGGGGCGATGGATAGGTCGTGGCGGTCCAATCAGCTGGCTTCACCCGATTTATCCTGTCTGGACTTTTTCTTGTGGGGTCATATGAAGAGCCTGATATACGAAGATGGTCCCGTAGATTCTACTGAAGACCTTGTTGCACGGATATCCGCAGCTTCGGCCACCATAAGAGAGATGCCTAATGTTTTCGCCAATGTACGGCGGTCAATCCATCGACGGCTTCAAGCCTGCGTTCGTGTTGGAGGCCGCAATTTGGAACAATTCCTGTGATGGAGTACTTCATGTTGTTTATTTTCATTTGATTGAATAAAGTGTTTTTCTTCCTTTTGTTGGTTTCTTTTCATTCCATCTCTGTCTGTCCTGATTTCCATCATTTTGTTATTATTTTTCTCATTACATACGATCGTTCAAAAATCAACACCCTGAACACAGTTAAATTTGCTCCACTTAACCACTACCGATGATTTCACTTGTGCACACAAAATTTAAGTTAAGGTCTAAGCTTTAGAAAACATTTAACAGTGTTAAAAAAAACCCGATAAAATGTAGTTATTCGGTACTCCAAAGTCTAGAGCGCCCTCTACCGGCATTTTTATAAGTTTCTCTTTAAAACTTTTTTTTTAAGAAAATACTAATTTAAAGAATGATTTTAGCGAAAACCGCAAATAAATCGACCCATTTTTCACTTTTTTATCATCTTTTGCAATTTGGGACCCTAAACATTGATGGCGCCTGTATCCTTTGGAATACGTTTGGGACCCTTGGTTTCCTATTTACTATTACTCGTCTTGATGTGTTCTATCACCCCCTAGCGTATGTACCATGAGTTTAGGGACACCCTGTATAATTCTTACTATAGATATACTGAGTCTCCATAAAGTCTCTTTAGAATTTCAAGCTTTTATTACGAATACAAATGAACAGATAAAAGTATGGAAAATAGTACAATAGTAGGAGTATATGTTGAAGTTTTTTGCATTAATTAATAATCCTCAAATGTGCATCATTTGTTTCACGAAGCAGGCCATAACAAATAGGGGGAAGATGTGCGAAAGGGGCGGTAGCCCCGAAAGGGGAAATTGTGGGGCGCCAAATTTACACTAAAACCTCGCTTCTTCTTTCCTCCTTTTGTAAAAAAAAAAAATAAGTAATATACACATCGAAAGTTTTTTTCTCAGTGAAAGTACGTACATTTTTCGTTTCAAAGTCATTGCATCGTCCTTTAACCCCACACCCAAAAATAAATTTCTGACTAAGGACTTCTTTTTAAAAATGTGTTATAGGTCTTTGACTTAGTATCTTTTGTTACCCGACTATCAAGAAGGGTTATGTGTTTCACGCATACCTGGGTATGTGGATTTCTTTATACCCTGGAAACATCCCAACAGCTGGATGGATTTTAATGAATGAAGTCTCTATCGATTCGTCTTAACCATCCGATGGTTATAGGCTAGGTTTTGTTTTTATAAATTCAAAATGGTGGCCGTAAAATACAAAATGACGGTAGACACGAAAAAAATTTACGCACCATAGTGAGTGGCATATCATTGGATAGGTCTTTCAAAATGAAAACGATGTTTCATTGACTATTTTATAGTCAGAAGCTCCGTTTAAATATTACACAACCTGGAAGTTGTGTCGGCAGGATCTATAGCTTTACTGCAACTCTAACCATCATAGATCATCTATAGGCGTCATCAAAACAGTGTTTATAGATAGGAACTAACAATAAACACAACTTAAAAGTCATCAATGCAACTGCAAGTAAATAAAAAAATAGGTAAGTAATATAAAAAAACAGTTTTACATTGATGAGAAATAATTAATTAGTTTGCTTTTTACGCAGTCGGGTTTTTTTCTTTTTTTAAATTTAATTTTCACTTGTTACCCTTCTCTTTTCTGAGTCTGGAATTTTCTTTCCCTGCTTGTAACAAAAACGTACACTCTCAAAATAGCACGTGGTTTCCTTCTTTGAATCCAAAAGGGTTACAAACTATTATACTACACTGATAGATACATTTTTTCCACACCCGTTTCCCAGATCCCCTTCGGCAAAATATAAGTGCAAAGTTAAACCTTTTAATGTTCCAAAATAAACGCGAAATACGTATTCAGTCGAATTGATTTATGTTTCTGAACTTTGTAAACTTTGTGACAACTGTCATAAACCAGAAGGCGGGGGGTGGTGTCGCCAAATTGATTGCCCGTGCGCAGTCTTCTCTTCGCACGGTCCTGGTACGAAGCACGTCAAGGTCAAGGAATCGTCAACATTTTAACTCTGCTAATTTTTTTCGTCCACTATTTGCTTTATCCAATACACTGTTAAAACACTATACTTCAAAATAAGTAAATTGTACTAATTATTGAGCACATCCCGATCTTAAAATAGCTCCGAGTACTTAACTCTTAAATTTGAAAAACGCATGTACTCATTTTTTTTAGTACATACAGGGGCTCGAAAATAAGTATGTATAGAAACACACATACACTATAAGGGGGAAAAAAGCGAAATTACAGAGAACCGATAAATCACCATTTTTAATTACGGTAATTTTGAATTGCGAAGAACTACAATTCTTGTAGTAAAGAACAACGAATTTACTATTTTATTTCTTGAAATTTTGTGTATGAGCCGCCCCGTGATTTGAACTTGAATCCTCTAGGTGGGAGATCAGTATTGTACTGACTTTTGTATAAGAGCAGTTACCAGCTGCTTTCAAATGACACCTTTTATGAATCAGCGACGGAAGATCGCTAACAGCAGAGATGAATTTTCCCTTTCTTAAATATTCTAATTTCTAATAAAACAATTTTTAAACTAAATTTTCTTCTTTAACATTTCTAATGAAATTGTAAATAAATTTGAAAAGTGTGTATTATAAATTAAAAATTATAACAAAGATAGACATATCTTTAAATAAAAATTTGGAAATCCCTACTGTCAATTCGGTATAAGAAAAGGGTTTATCAGAAAACTCATATTTTTGAGCACATAGGATTTAAACATGAATATTAAGACTTTAAAATACAAAATATATGTATTCATTTCTGCATACATTTATAAATCCAGTATAAGTATACACAACTTCAAAATATCATGTACTCGTTTCTGAATTAATTGTACTTAAAAAAAAAAAATCGAGTACAAAGAAATTTTCCTTTTTAAGTAGATTAATGCTCCTTTTTGAAGCAATTGTACTTAAAAAATAGGAGTACATAGAAATGCTCATTTTTAAGTAGATTATTTTAAACAATGTACTTCTTTTTGAAACAATTGTACTTAAAAAAATACGAGTACATGGAAGTTCTGATTTTTAAGTAAATTATTTTTGAGAGTGTACTGAGATAGTCTCCATGAATTTTTTTAGCCTTTCACGAATTGATGGACGTAAAGCACGAGAAATTCGTGCAGACCGGCTCAGGAAAAAAGAGAGCACAGGTCTGAAAAAAAAACAAAAATCAACTGCGTGGGTTATTTTTAGTTAATTACTGTATATTTTTTAGGGAGCTGAATCCAAAAATGACCCCCATTTTTCTCCATCACATACAGTATTGTTGCAAAACATGGGAGTTTACATTAGAAAAGAACAACTTCGATGAAAAAAATCAATATTATATTACAAGTAACTATGTTAAAAATTATCAAATTATACTTTCCCCCTTCCTTACACTTTACATTTCTGTAGATGTTGTGTGAATCGTGGTAAAAGCTTATGCCTGTGTGTAACTGTTTTTCTTCGTTACTCAAACTCCTGGCATTTTCTATTTGTATTTCTCTTGAGTACAATTATTAATACATTATTATTATACGAATTGGATATTTCCAACTGAGCGAAAAAATGCCCAGGCTGGGAATCGAACCCAGATCCTTGGCTTACAAGGCCAATGATTTTCCATTTAAGCTAACTGGGCCGACAACCAGCCAGCATATTTCGCTCAGAAAACCTTATTGGTGGGAACATCTGGTCTGTCATGTAGACAGCTCAACAGAATAAACCGCAGGTAAAGGACCTCCATATAAACGATGGATACGTAGATGAACTATTATTTTAACACAATCAAACTGACTGGTAAAGTTATCATACGAATTGAATTGCCTGGGCATTTTTTCGCTCAGTTGGAAATATTCAATTCGTATGATAACTTTACCAGTCAGTTTGATTGTGTTAAAATAATAGTTCATCTACGTATCCATCGTTTATATGGAGGTCCTTTACCTGCGGTTTATTCTGTTGAGCTGACTACATGACAGGCCAGATGTTCCCACCAATAAGGTTTTCTGAGCGAAATATGCTGGCTGGTTGTCGGCCCAGTTAGCTTAAATGGAAAAGCATTGGCCTTGTGAGCCAAGGATCTGGGTTCGATTCCCAGCCTGGGCATTTTTTCGCTCAGTTGGAAATATTCAATTCGTATGATAACTTTACCAGTCAGTTTGATTGTGTTAAAATAATAGTTCATCTACGTATCCATCGTTTATATGGAGGTCCTTTACCTGCGGTTTATTCTGTTGAGCTGTCTACATGACAGACCAGATGTTCCCACCAATAAGGTTTTCTGAGCGAAATATGCTGGCTGGTTGTCGGCCCAGTTAGCTTAAATGGAAAAGCATTGGCCTTGTAAGCCAAGGGTCTGGGTTCGATTCCCAGCCTGGGCATTTTTTCGCTCAGTTGGAAATATTCAATTCGTATGATAACTTTACCAGTCAGTTTGATTGTGTTAAAATAATAGTTCATCTACGTATCCATCGTTTATATGGAGGTCCTTTACCTGCGGTTTATTCTGTTGAGCTGTCTACATGACAGACCAGATGTTCCCACCAATAAGGTTTTCTGAGCGAAATATGCTGGCTGGTTGTCGACCCAGTTAGCTTAAATGGAAAAGCATTGGCCTTGTAAGCCAAGGATCTGGGTTCGATTCCCAGCCTGGGCATTTTTTCGCTCAGTTGAAAATATTCAATTCGTATGATAACTTTACCAGTCAGTTTGATTGTGTTAAAATAATAGTTAATTATTATTATAATATAACGGGCATGTGTAACGGGTAGTGGTAGTACTACGCGTTAGTTTTACCTCAAACTAACAAAATTGTGCACCTAGAGAGGCTTATTAACTGCCCGTACTTACCATTCTTATATTGATTGAAACAATTATTAAATCTTTTGCAGCTTTTTGGTTGCAGAACTGTGGAAACAGAGGAGAACATCGACGATTATCACATAAATGTTCTTCGTGCAACAAAATGGTGCACCTAGAGAGGCTTATTAACTGCCCGTACTTACCACTCTTATATTGTTCCACTCTTATAAATATTTAATTAATACATGGAGTCATTATTGGATATGGTTTTTCACTCAAGAATAGGATACCAGATTCCAGGTTAAAAAAGAAATTTTACGCTTAATTGAACTAAAAACATGAATTTCGCAAGAAAATCTGACGTAGTAGAATATTTTTAATATTTTTCCCGTTTTCAGTGAGTAAAAACTTGTAAGAAACAATTATTAAATCTTTTGAAGCTTTTTGGTTGCAGACCTGTGGAAACAGAGGAAAACATCGACGATTATCACATAGATGTTCTTCGTGCAACAAACTGGTGCACCTATAAAGGCTTATTAATTGATACAAAAAACTTTAATATGTACTCCTAATATTGCACTACTTTCCATACATTCCTCTATTCACTTGTGTTTGTAATAAAAGCTTGAAATTTTAAGGATATTTTGTTGACATCCTGTATTCAGTTTATATGGTAAGTCCAAAGAGCGACATCCAATTCAAGATACATTTGAAAAAGAAATCTTTGTTAATGGAATAATGCAAATTTTTAAACGAACATTACACTAGTGTGCAAAACTTAAGCAACAGTCACAAAATGTTTATTTTTGAACACGTAAATACTCAAAAGAAAATAGTATAATTCAAATAGGAACTATCCCTACAGCAGAGCTAGTCGATGTGACATCTTCTTCACGTCACACATGGTCACAAGTGTCACAGTCATTACTGGGAAACAAAATATGGCATCTTTTATTCGTCGCATTATTACTCTCAAATGACCGTCGTACGGTGACTCCGCTGAGAAATCACCGTGACTATTACTTGTGATGAGTCACCAGGTGACATTTCAATGAAGTCACCTTGTGATTCTCATGTGACTATCATATGAAGAGTTATTTTTGAAGTCATCGTGAGCATTGCATTGCGATGGGTCACCAAATAGTGTCACAATAAAGTCACATGGTAACTTTCAGATAACCCAGACTCTACTGTGAAGTTACCATTGCACTTCCTTGTGAAAAGTCACCAGATGATTTCATTTCCTGTCACTTGGGAACTCGTCACAAAGCAGATATCGTGAGGACTTTACAATGGAGTCTCCAAATGATGGTCACACGAGAGTCACAAGGGAACTTCATTGTAAATTCATCTCATGACTCTTCACAAATCAGCACTCGTAGTAACTTCTCAATGGAGTGACCAAGTGAATGTAAGAATGAGGCGAATGAAAGATATCACATATCAGTTCATTGTCGTGACTGTGACTCTTGTGACCATTTGTGGTGTCAAGCAGAGTTCACATCAACTGGCTGTGCCGTTAGGGTAGTATCTATTTTCTACACTTGCTGTTTATAGAGTTTTCTTTTGAGTATTCACGTATTCAAAAATAAGCATTTTGGGACAGTTGCTTAAGTTTTGCACACTAGTGTATTTCCTTTACAAATACACATTACTTGTTCTAATTTTCACTGAGATTTTTAAGAGACAGCAAAAAATAAGATTTGTTAGCAAAATGTTTACTTTTTTGCAACAAGGCGAGCATTAATTGAAAATAAATTTTGTTTGTTCTTATTAAATTAATTTCGTAAATGAATATATGTATTATATTTGTAAGGATGTTTGGTAGAAAAGTGAAGGAATTTTGGAACAATGAAAAAAACCCGGAAATTTCGGAAGCAAACTGAGAAATTTGGGAACTGTGGTGTGGGGGATTCAAGAAATCCTAAAGTAACAATGTGTTGCTTACATAACACTTCAAAAAAGTTTTCAGCTTTTCAGATTTTGTTATACATGTTATAAATTTGTGTTATATATATTCACAAGGTAAGAACAAGTGTCAAAACATTGGCTTTTCATATGCAAACCAAACTAAAATACGCGTATCTGTAAAGTAATTTTTTGTAGTTAAATATGTTTTTCTATTACTTGGTAATTATTTTTCTATTTTAATATCTTTTATAACTATATTTCATGTTTATTTTGAAGAAGATTAAATGAGTTACAACACTTAGTATCCTGGTGTTGAATGCTTGTTAATGTATAAGAATTAAATAACCCCTTTATTATTTCATAATTTCACGAGAAATGTTTAAAAACATACTAGCTTTGTGGTTTATCGTATGTTTACCGGTATTAAACAACATTTATAATGATAATTTTTATGATAACTACGTAAACATCGCCACGTTAATAAAAAATTAATCGATATTTTTCAAAATTCTCAATTTTATTTTAAATTTCCTGGGAAAATTTTTTTTTTTTTTCATGAATACACAGGCTGCTTTGAAAGCTTTGCAAGGCTACGCTATTTATAGGTAAAAAATAAATGAGCAACTCTTCTTTTCTGCATTAAGTTAAGTTTTTGCATTTTCTTTCTGTTGTAAAATACAAAGCCAACAATGGGTAAGCAGCGTCAGATTCCATAAAATTTCGATAGAGAACATTGAAATGAATACAGCGATATGTCACATTGTGGAATCATGTTATATAGCGTCATATTCGAATGATGATATTGGTTGAAATGACGTAACGGCGCGGCGTGTATTGTCATCCATATAATGAGGTGATCGTGTATGTTTGGCCCAGACATTTGAGTAATTGCACGAATGAAGGTTGTTGACTCATTTGCAGTTGTCTACGCTTCGTTATATAGCCACTGTTACGTCATTTCCATTCGTGGCAACATTCGACCATCACTTTACATTTCAAGACTACCTCCTCACACTCCTGATATAGCTTCTTGAATAGATAGTGTGGAAATTGGCTATCCTAGTAATATTTAAAAAAGGGCTAAAATATTGAATCCCATAAACGTACAATGATGCTGAAATCCAAAGAGTCGTTTGCAGCAACATCTGCAGGATATTTTCTAAAATTGTAAAAAGATTGCTAGTCTAGACGCTGTAATAACACGATGTTTACACTGAAATTTGAAAATATCCCGCAGATGTCGCTGCGATCGATTCTTTGGATTTCTGTATCGTTGCACATTTAAGGGATTCAAATTTTTAGCACTGATTAGATACTGATTTCCACACTATGTATTCTAGAGGCTGTACTCCTGACATATCACTATGTTCGTCCCGATGTTCGATATCAGTATCCGCTGCAATCGACGCTGCATATCCATTGAGACGCAGCGTATGAACATCTAGAATGTATGCTTTCGCAGACTTTCATTGCTTTTAAAATCATAGCTAGCTTATCCTATATTATTTTAATTTCATAACCGTCGCTGTTATGAAATGCATTGAGATTTTTGAATCATGCTATTATGTGCTAATAATGCATTATTTAATTATTTTCCAGTAAGCTTTTTTAATTATGCTTCATAGAAAAGCTTGTCTTATGCTACTTTCTTTCTTTTTTTTGTTTTTCTTTAACTCAAAACAAACTTCCTGTGCACCACAAAAGTACGACATGACATATGAAAAAGTAAGTTTGAAGAAAAGTACTATTTTTGCAACTAAAAATCTTATTTTCATTTCATTTTCATTTCATCTTCTAATTTTACACTGAACCTGAACTTTATAAATGAGATGTGTAGTGAAAAGCACTGGTGTAGAATGTAGTTTCTTTGTATAATAAATGTTGTCTTTGATTGCAGGAGAGTCCTTCCCAATCTCCTCATCCTTCAGATTCACCGGTAGTATAGATACACTTTCCTTCCTTTTCTATTTCTTTAGCTCCTATATTCTTCTTTCACTTAGTTTTAGCCACTTGGTGTCGGCATGCATAGTGTGTGATATCACGCCCCAAAATAACTTTATCAGGAATAATATATTTGTTCCAGCACCCTAAAAGTATAAATAAGGAAAACAGCAGTAAATTACGGTTTCTTTCATGAGCTGGTTTTCTGCTCCACCTGATGAAAGTAGCCTTTAATTAATTGCAGGCAAAAAAAAAAATTACAAGGAATAATGTCTTCTGAAAAGTATAAATGGCATAATTATAACTGTGAGAACAGTAAATTTACAGCTTCTTTCATCAGCTAGTTCTGTTCCATTTGATGAAAAGAGCCATTAATTAATTGTATTCAAAACAATTTTACCAAGAATAATGTATTCTTAAAAGTATAAATAACATAAGTATAGCTAAATGAACAATTACTTCATAGCTTCTTTCATGAGCTGGTTTTCTGCTCCACCTGATGAAAGTAGCCTTTAATTAATTGCAGGCAAAAAAAATTACAAGGAATAATGTCTTCTGAAAAGTATAAATGGCATAATTATAACTGTGAGAACAGTAAATTTACAGCTTTTTTCATCAGCTAGTTCTATTCCATTTGATGAAAAAAGCCATTAATTAATTGTATTCAAAACAATTTTACCTAGAATAATATATTCTTAAAAGCATAAATAACATAAGTATAGCTAAATGAACAATTACTTCATAGCTTCTTTCATCAGCTGGTTCAGTACTCCATCTGATGAAAATAGCCATTAATCAATTGTCCTTGAACTAATTTTATCAGAAGTAACATCTTTGTTCCATCTTCGTAAAAGTATAAGTAGATTGACTAAGCTACGGGAACAATTAATTTACAGCCATTTTCATCAGCTGGTTCTCTACTCCACCGGATTCAAGAAGCTGTTAGTGAATTTCACTTTAAAAATTGAGTCGTGTTACCTTTGAAAATGGAAAATCATTATGTAGCTTATTCGAACTCAGTTTACGTTCAACATACTTAAACTTGTTGCTCACATAAAGGGAGTGCTGAACTTAAGAAATTACACGATAAATTGCCTAAATTTTATATTGCGCAGTCTTTATTGGATTTTTATTATTATTATTTATTGAAATATTCAAATTTTACAGAAATAGCCTATGATTGTTGCATTATTATCTTATTATCTTTTCTGGCAGTTTTATTCTGGAGTAATTGAAATGTTGAGTAATTCATGCACAATAATTGGGTTTTTAGATTGTGTGATTTCGAAGAACAACGCATATATTAAATTATTTTATATTTTTTAATCCACCGGTTTTGCTTTATGTATTGGCTTTTTTCATAAGTTCTCAAAGGAATACAGTGGCATTTGTTGTTGAATGCTATATAAAGGAAGGTTTAGAGAAGTTACTTCACAATTTGCTTAGTTAATGACTAAATACAAAAAGATTAGTATTCTATATAACAGCATATTTCTTCACGAATCTACGAATTTTTACATTTGTTTAACACTATACAGGTTTAGTAATGCAGAAAACAGCGAATTTTATCTGATTCTAAACATTATTTCTAACTCTATTTATTTCATAAACCTAACTCGAAAATTATCTTAGAATAATAGATCAAAATATGCACTTCGAGTGTGGATGAGACGCGCTGCAGTTATCAACAGCCAAACTACAATCACAGCTTCTTTTTTACCTATTTCTAATCATTATTTCTAACTCTACCTATTTCATAAACCTCACTCGGAAATTATCATTGAATAATAGGCCAGAATATGCACTTCGAGTGTGGATGAGACGTACTGCAGTAATTAACAACTAAACTACAATCCCAACTTGGTTTTTTGTGTGTGTGTTTGTTTTTGTTTTTTTATAAATAAGAGATAAATACAGCAATGGTTTAATTAAGAGTGCCGATAAGAATGATTTTTTATTTTAGGGGACAAGGGACCTTTAAAACCTTAAAAATCAATTTTTTATTTTTTGTAAATTTCACTTTAATTATTATTCAAGGGTACATTATATGCATTATGGCAAGCATTTATCACAAAAAAAATTTATTTTTGAGAAAAAAAATGGAATTTTACGCGTCGTCTTAGAAATCTTCGAAATGCGGCTTGCGCGTTCCATATCAATGAAAATACCCAATATTTTTTATAAAAGTTTGGTTTATATATATAAATAAAACTGTACATCAAATTTTATATATTTGAATATAAAGATAAAAAAAAAAATCAAAATTTTTTGAAATTTTTTCGAAAAAATTTCAAAATTTTTCATTTTTTTTTTTTTTGAAATTTTTATATTCAAATATATAAAATTCTATGCACAGTTTTATTTATATATATATATAAACCAAACTTTTATTTTAAAAAAAATATTGGGTATTTTCATTGATATGGAACGCGCAAGCCGCATTTCGAAGATTTTTAAGACGACGCGTAAAAATTCCCTTTTTTTTCTCAAAAATAATTTTTTTTGTGATAAATAGATGCCATAATGCATATAATGAACCCTTGAGTAATATTTAAAACGAAATTTACAAAAAAAAAAAATTAAAATTTTGAAATTTTGAAATTTTAAATTTTTTTAAAAATTTCGAAAAATTTTGAAATTTTTTTTAACCTTTACATTTAAATATGTAAAATTCGATGCACAGTTTTATTTATATATATAAACCAAACTTTTATTAAAAATATTGGGAATTTTCATTGATATGGAACGTGCAGGGGGTTCCATCTTCGAAGATTTCTAAGACAACGCGTAAAATTCCATTTTTTTTCTCAAAAAAAAAAAAAAAAAAAAAATATTTTTTTTGTGATAAATGCTTGCCATGCATATAATGTACCCTTGAATAATATTTAAAGTGAAATTTAGAAAAAAACAAAAAATTGATTTTTAAGGTTTTAAAGGTCCCTTGTCCCCTTAATCGTTAAAGAAAATATAGTACAGAAGGGTAGTATATAGTGAGACGAAAAATATTATTTCTTAACGTAAGGTGACTATTTTTATTCTTTTTAAAAAAATTGCTACATCTTAAAGCAACACAAATACGCTACACATTAATGTATAATGGTTTTAAAAAATTTATTTATAAAAGAATAGAAGCATGATAACGGAGTATCCGAAATTGTCTCACTGTGTACCACAAGTAGTACACAGTGAGACAATGTGTATATTTTCATAAATCATACATTTTTGCGCTCTATCCATCATTTTCTTCAGTGTAATAATGTCTTAAGTGGTCTCAGGACTCTTAAAATTGGAAAAAAGGAAAAAAAAAAGACCATTTTCAACATTTAATATCTTAAAATGTATTTGATTTTAAGACACAATTTTAATTGGAATAAAATATATAAGTATGTTCTTTCATTTCATGTATTTAAAAATATATAAGATGCAGAATTAGCATTTACAGGGGGCTCCAAACTGTTAGACATTTTTTGAGCAGAAAATCGGCATAGCAGCTTACGCGCACGATTACAAAATAAGTGTTGCAACTAGAATGAAAATTTTGGTACCTACTTATACTTCAGATTGTAATAATTACCCTGAACCAAAATAAATTTGTATTTATAGCTTTTTTTATATTTTTAATACAAGTTGTATTTAGCTAATGCAAAATTAAGAAAATTTCAACAGTATAATCACCTAAAAAAACATTGTTTTGAACAATAAAAAGGAAATTTTAGGTTCAGTTTATACAGACTAACATGAAACATATGTTTTGAAAATTTCACGAAAAAATATTCATTAGTTTTTGAGATATCGTGCACGTTATACCCAAAAACGTCATTTGGAGAAAAATGGCTTCAAAGATTCCGAAACGACGCTTCAGCTATTGAACGTGTATAAATGTAACAGCCATAACTTCAGTTCTAATAGGAATTTCAACAAAACAATTATATCAAAATGTTCAGAAAATATAGGAGTTTAACATCTAAAAAAATTTAAATTTCGAAAATTTTAAAGCTTTAAGAGTCCTGAGACCCCTTAACTACTACCTGAAATTATGGTTATCACTTGGAGTTTAATCTGACATTTTTGGCAGTAACATTGAATTATCCGATTCATTAACAGACGCCATATGTGGAACACGAGGCTTGAAACCTGCTGCTTTCACACTCTTGCGAAGATAAATCACTTCAAAATCACCATCTTCATCCTTACAGGTTACGATTTTTCCTACATAGAGCACACTATTTGGAAACCGCACAAGAACGTAACCACGAACGACAGGCTCTCGTTCTAGTTCCTAAAACCTTTAAATGATTCATCGTTGTCAGAAGAATCGTCTAGAACCACCTGTGTATCTTCATCAGATGTGTCATCTGAGGACAAATCATTCTGAACCGTCTGATGTGCTTTTGAAGACTTCAATGTGTTTTTTATGTGTTTTTGTCGGGTTTCTGTTGCCTAGATCAGCATTGTGCCACTTTGAGATGCCGTATATGATTTCTAATTAATTAATATTTCTAGATTTTCAAAATATTAAAAATATGAGCCTCGGGTGCACAATGGCAGACCTTGGGCTACCTTCATGCAAATTTTCAGCCACGCACGTTTAGTAGTATGATACTAAAAAATATAAAAGTATCTTATAAATCTAGAACTTTCTCACCTGAGTCGTGAATTCTACGCCTTTATTGTGGCTGATCTCGTTAAGGTATTTACTTCGAAGAATATAAACACTACTATACGAAACAAAACATTTAATAGACAAAAACTAACATTAAAAACGGTACATATTCTATCTTTAAACATCTTCAATTTTTAATTCGTACGTCTCGTCTGCCGAAAATTCATGGAACAACAAATAACAGAAAAATTAAATCATAAACAAAAATGGGTCACTTTAGTTCACACAGCTTGTTTGTTTTACTTCGCACCAAAGAGTTTGGAATTTGAGTCAGAAAATACAACAAGTGGATTTCCCTAGTCATCGCACGTACACACACACAGAGAGAGAGAGAGAGAGAAAGAAACTTTCTTTTAATAATAAATAACTTTTTTTGACATCATAGCCACATATTAGGTACACAGTAAGACACAACAGTGTGTCTCACTGTGTACTTTCGTTACGTTGTAACAAAATAGATGCCAGATCTGTTTCATCAACTTCATCGCTTTAAAAAGTTTGTGCGTTTTGTCAAAATAGTCTATTATTAGGTATAGCTAGGTTTGGTTAAGTAAATATTAAACAAAAACATAATTTGAAGAACAAATTAAAAAAAAAAAATTATTTCCTACATTGTTTAAGCCCGAGAAGGGACGATATTAAGATATTTCATTCAGTTAGTTCTACATTTAATGTTAATTTTTTGTAACAAATTAGTTAAGCCAACTGAAGATTAAAAAATAAAATTAAAATTCATACAATATGATACTTAAAACACCCTAAAAAATTAGATTCCGTTCAAATGAAATCGAAATAAATCATAGACTTCTTCCATTTTTAACTGAAAATATTTGTATTGCAGATTTTGTATTATGTTTATGACAATTGTGCATAAAATGATAAGATGCATGCAAAATACAACACTTAAAAAAAAATGTCTAAGATTTATTTCCATTTCATTTGAACAGAATCTAATTATAGGGTGTTTTAAGTATCATATTGTATGAATTTTACTTTTATTTTATAATCTTCAATTGGCTTAACTAATTTGTTACAAAAATTTAACATTAAATGTAAAACTAATTGAATGAAATATCTTAATATATGTCCCTTCTCGGGCTTAAACAATGTAGGAAATAAATTTTGTTTTTTTTTTTTAATTTGTTCTTCAAATTATGTTTTTGTTTAATATGTCAAGTTTTTTAATAACTACTGCATTCAGACGAGCTCATTTCAAACTTAATAGAGGGTATCATCATCAGGTTTTGATGAATGCGGTATCGCATCACAATGTGTGATGCAGTTTACCGATGTATAATTCAAAATATTTCACCACTGTAGTAATGCAGATTCCTGTAGTTTGGACAAAAACTTGCAATCTTAACGTAAAAAATCTATAATCAAAACATAAAAAATTAACTTCACTTAAATTTAGATACCCTATTTCCCACTCAGAAACTCTATAAATGCAAAAATAAATATTTAACAATATTAATATTTAACAATATTGTAGCTGTGATACAGTAAAAAATAAGAGATTTACTTAAATTTAGTTGCCTTATTCTCTCCCAAGGGGTGATGTAAACACATCAGAAAATTATTACCTACATTTAATTTGGGGTATAAATAGTTCTCATCTCGAAAAAAAAATACATTTTAAAATTTAAGTTATGTAATTCCTCACTAAGATCGCTACCTGCGTAAAAATAACTATCCATTTGAAACATTCTACTAAAGCCTAAAAACATTTTACTTAATTTTACTTGATCAAAGCAAACACTTATTCTGAAAATATCCTTTTTATTTCCACTATGACGTCATAGTCATCTCTTTAATTCTTGAAAAAAAAAAAAAAAAACTAGTTCAATTTAATATTTCACGTGAAAATGTTTCAACTAAAAAGAAATAAATTATTATTACGGTTTTTGAAATTTTTGCAACAATGCAAAAAAAATATTACATTTTCTATGAAAAATGTCCGTTGATTCTCAATGAAAAAAGAGAAATTTGGAATTATTA
This sequence comes from Maratus speciosus, assembly GCA_963932465.1. Classification (NCBI taxonomy): domain Eukaryota; kingdom Metazoa; phylum Arthropoda; class Arachnida; order Araneae; family Salticidae; genus Maratus; species Maratus speciosus. Next base: position 549,196,330 of record OZ010794.1, read on the forward strand.
AGAAAAATATTTGAATAATGTAAAAAAAATTGGCCCATGTTTCTCTCTAGGTTATAATTCACCCATATGCAAAGGCATTTTACCATTCGTTTTGACCCTGACGTCAGGAAAACGTTTTTACACTTTAAATTTATAATATTGGAATTAGTAAAGAATAAAAAATGAGTGGCATCAGGGACAAAAAGGTGGGAAGAAAAAATGAAAAAGTTATGATCTCCATAGGCTTTTCTATGTTAAATTAACATTGAGAAGTGACACTGGAAATAAATAAGTATTGCGCTGCCGCGCAATACTTAAATATGCCATAATTATGAAAATAAACTCTAAAATAGACGTTTATATAACTTTAACCACTATAAAATAAAGAATTATTTACTTATTTGTCGTACGAGTAACAGAAGTGCTGAAACTACATCCACGTGTTACATAAGATGAGGTGGTTATGTGTGAGTGCCAGCTAGGAGAAAAAATTACAACTATATGCAAAAGTGTTTGCTGTCTCACTGTATACTACTCTCCCCTATGCCAAAAGAATAATGCCATACCTTGTAAGAACGTAATTCACGCTGATAGCAAGTATCGCGGTAGGGCCTATGTGTTTTCCCATGTTAAAGAAATTCCATTGCGTCTAATGGAAATGAAGATTCTGGTGGTATTCTGTGACAAATTACTAGATAATATCTAAACACTGCAAGTTCTGTTCTCTGCTTCAAAACCGCATATTTCTTCTCGGATCTGAAAATGTTCGTCACGAATCTGTAAATGACCTCATTTACATTCAATATATGAATCGAATGTTGTAACCGTGTGAAAATTCAACCCATCTTTTTTTAATCATTCTATACATATTTTGGCACTCCCTTTGTGAGCAGTACTTAATAAACTGTACATGGAAATATTTACATTTTCCTTTCTTTCAATATGAAGAAAATTCGGATATAGATAACAGGCAGGAATGAATATTAATGTCGTTTCATTTGGTATTCTGATTGTTAAATTATTATTTATAATGAACGGTTGATGGTTTTTAATAATCATAGTATATAATCATACTTATTTTATTGAAATAATTGTTTATACTATTATTCATATATGAGTTATGACAATAAAGTTCCAGGAATGTGCTCATAAATAAAACCGCACTTATTTAATGAATGCTTGTTGTTCCTTTGAAGTAATGTCAGTCGTTTGCAATGATTTTTTTAGAATGAGTATACAGTTACTGAAAATTGCGCAAAGTTCTCATTCGGTATCGCAGGGAGAATCCTTGTCACAGGGATTTGAATGACTGGATCTGAAAATCGCATTCCTCTGAAAGCTCGTTTCAGGTGTGGGGTCCGAAACAAGTCTGCTAAAGCAAGAGCAGGTGCGTTCAGTGGATGATGTAACAGCTACAACACTTCTACGGGCCAAAAACTGTGTCATGATAACAATCCGAATGTTGCTGGACAAATTCAAACCCATCTGACGAATTTCCTCCATCGATACCGAAAGAGGGCCGTTGATTTCAAATAGTTGTTCAGTTTATAGTTATTAGTTATCCTATTAGACAACAGATGGCGCCGTTGCGCATCCTTAGAAGGCTTTTAATTCTTACATAATAGAGTCAGAGTTCTAGTTTGATTTTGAGATTTAGAAGGATACAGCAGAGCCGAAACTAACCTTTTTTGCACCCGGGGCAAGCATGGATTTTGGCGCACCCCCCCCCCCCCCACCTCCTCTTCCACAAAGTATTTTACAGAGAGAATTTTACTAATTTTCTAATAGCCGACTTATTTTAAAATTTAAAATATGTAATACTGAACTACGTAATCTACAATGGCAGATCCAAGAGGGAGGTTACGGGGGTCATGACTCCCCTCTGAACACCAACAAGAATATTCTAAAGATCATTTTTTAAATGAAATATACAGTAGAGTCCCGATTATAAGAGTCCTGCTTAACCGAGTTTCCGCTTTAACGGAGTTATTTTCTTCTGATGGACTGATGGCTTCTATTATTATGAAACAGCCATTATAAATGAAGTGTTAGGTGAAGATGAAAGAGCAGCCGTAAAAAGTTAGAACTCTGAATTTCTGAAAAAAAATGACCAAAAAATAGGGCCATTTTTTTTTCTTCCCATTCTGACCAGAAAAGCAGAGTTCTAACTTTTTACGACTGCTCTTTCATCTTCATTTATAATGGCTGTTTCATAATAATAGAAGCCATCAGTCCATCAGAAGAAAATGATCCATTCCAAAGGTATAATCCTTCATTTGGCGCCCCTTCGTTCTTGCGCCCGGGGCACATGCCCCCTCTGCCCCCCCCCCCCCCTTAGTTTCGGCCCTGGGATACAGAACTATTATGCAAAACCAGAATTGTTAACTGTATTTGTTTTATATTGGGATTGTTAAGATTTATGCTTTGTGAATGTGAAAAATAAAACGAAAAAAAGTAAGGGTATGTCTTCTTATATTAAAACATTATCTACGCTGACTTTTCCCGCAATTTTCTTGAATAGTAGTCTTTGTCAAAAGTGTATTGTACACGACAGGCATTACTTCGAAGGCGTTTTTTCTGATTCAAATAAGATTCTTCTGTTTATGAACACATTCAGCAAACTCCATTTTCATACGTTAAATTTATTCATGCAAGTTTTATAAGAACCTAATTTAGCAAATAAACACTATATCATAATTTTATGTTTGTTTTGATTCCTTTATTCATTTATATCGCTGTTTATTCATTTCAGATTATTTGTGCCAAAACCATATGCATCAGCCTGTAATAACAATATGCTTTTGTATTTACTTTTTTTTACCTCGCATAAGCTTCTTTTTTTTTAACCTGCCATACTTTATTTAGATATGTCAGTGTTATTTCTATCAAGTAAGCCAAATACAAATTATACTCGTAATTTCTTTTATTCTGTTTTAAATAAGTCTAAGGTAAACACCTAAAATGATTATATAAACTTGGTAGAGTGATATATTTTTCGATTTTATTGAAGAAAAGTAAGTGAAAACATTAAATTTATTTCATATGAAGAAGGTAAGAAAGTATTAAATAAACAATTCGAGGGAAGATTCTTTTCCTATACCTGTATGTACCATAGCTGCCAGCTTTTCAGTTTTTGTTTCATATCAGATAAACAAATTTGAAGCCAGAATATTTGTTTGATAAAACGCGTGTTGTTTCTGTGTGATTCATATTGAACTTCATCTTTTTAGATAAAATTTCTGATTCAAAATATGCTTACTAAACTGGAAAAGACCCGAAGGTTAGCATATCTGTAACATGTATGTTTGCATACATTTGTGTTTCTGTATACATATATTGTTTAAAACATTTTCTAGTATTTTCTCAGAAATCGGAGTTTATTCTAATTCATTTACACTTTTTTATGGCGCTGAAACTGCCGCTATAATAAGAAATAATTTTACTTATTTGATGATGGCGTGAATTAATTTGTTTTATATTTACGCATTATTTATCCAAAAATTATTTTAATGAATAGCCCTCACACCTTTTTTTATTTTTAGAAGTGATTTTGAAATCTCCATGTGTTATTAATTTATGGTTTTGACATCTTGAATAAATTCGGAAATAGTTTTAATTTCCATCGAAAATCATAAATCAATAATTTATATGATTTATAAATCAAATGATGTTATGAGTGCATGTTAGAAATTTTCAAATAGATCCAAAAAAAGAATAGAAAGGTTATTCCTGCTGCTCTGCTGCATGTATTCGTAAGTATTTAGAACGAGTTATGTAAATCAGGTATGTAATCATGAGATAATAAAAGAAAAAAATGCATAATATAATGAATGAAATATTAACTGCGCTGATAATATTCAAAATGCAAGAGTCAATCAAATATAAAATGAATTTATTTTTTGTAATTTATTGGCTTAAGCTACAAAATTGTCGATGCAATATTATTTTTCGGCGTAACTAATCTCCAGGTTTCAAAACACATTTTCCCCCAGGGAATAGGTAATTTTGTCTATTCTATTATCATAAAATGAGTGGCAGACTCTTATAACCACAAGCGCTAAATTTCACAAGTGTTTTTTATATTAATCTCCGCCATACATAGATGTAGAATTTGTGTCATAAATAAGAAGAAAATCAATATTCGGAAATATTAGTGGAAGTTTGCCCGTTAAGAAATCAGGACCTGAGTAGTGGTAGTCTTATATATCACAGTCGTCTTATATGATGCTCTTGTATCTCAATGTAATAGCCGCAAGACACCCCCCCCCCCCCCTATGACCATGAACTCAATATAAAAATAAATTGCAGCGATAAAATAAATCATAGTAAATTTTAAAATTGCATTTACACAGGAGGCCTATTTCAAAAATTTTGTAGAAAAGGAGTCAGAAAAATTAATCGCTCCTATAACAATTTTTTTTCAAATATGAAAATATTACTAATTTTAAAGAAAGCATTCTTTAAAATGAACTCTCAATTTTAATAGTACCTAGTAACTGGAAAGATTCGAAAGGAACCAAGAAAAACTTTCACGCCACGCGCCTGGCTCTAGCCAATTGCATACAAATGTCTCGACGGCTAAATTTCCCTCAAAATGATGATCTCTGATTGTCTTTTTTAGTGGCCTAAACATATCGCTCACCTGCAAGAAAAGTGACACATATCAGCAAAAGTAAATTTCACAGGAGAGTCAAAAGGTGGGGGGGAGAATTTAGATAATTTTACTGTGACATGAAATTATACCACTTAGCTCTGCATGCAGGAATAAAAACGCGCATAAAAGTGTAAAAACATTAAGAATGAAGACATGGGATGAGGTTTGGGGGTCGGATAATTTTACCTCCCCACACAATCTACCTCTCTTCTGTGGTCACAAATGGACATATAGCGTAATAAAGTGATTTTCCGTATAACTACACTTATGAAACTGTTTGTGTAGCAATATATACCTATGACAAACCTATTAGTGGAATAAAATGCAAAATGAATTTTTGCGAGATGCGTCACTTTTCTTGCGGGTGAGCGATATAATAACCACAAATCTGGACTATAGACAGTTCAGAGTTGTCTAATGTATTTCTTCAAATTTGTCTTGATTCAAAACTGCCGTATGTGGCCGGGAATGTTCATGGACAAGGATAACATTCCTCATCCAAAATCTTTATCTTTTTCTCCTGTATACAAATTTCATCTTCTCAAGCAGATAAAAGTAGACTTCTGCAGTTGATAATAAGGTTATCGTGAATAAGGATAAATAAGCAAAACACTTTTAAAATTCCAGAATATGGTCACAAGGGTCTTGCCGGCAGACAGCCGAAATTTGGCTTGACTAGAGGCTTCGTTTTCAACAACTTGTCATCCTTCCATAATTTTTATACCAGTTGTAGACCCGGGCTTTATTCTATAACTGTGTTTAATCTCTACAAAACAGTTTTGTGGATTTTATGGTTTGTCTCGCCAAAAATTACATAAATATCCCTCGACCAAAGAGCAAGGAGATATTTACAGCTTATTCGTCGGAGTGTCACAAGAAAAAAAAATCCCTGCTTGAGTGGGTCATCCATTGTTGGGCTAGTCATTGTATATTTAAACAATTATGCTCACACCTCTTATCACACACGTCTCTAAGAATAGAATTCCGACTTATATTTGATTGACCCTCGTATATGTAATTTATTAGAATGTCTAAAACAACTACAATTCCGTGTTGCTTCAAGTATATTTCTTTAATGCCTTTTATCAAATACATGGGCTAGGAATCTCATATCATTCGTGATATTCACTAAAATTCAAATCAAAATAACCCTATGTATCTTAGAGATATTTTTTAATCAGCCGTATCACCAGAAATACAGAATAGTATAGGTCCCATCAGATCTGTTAATAATATTCTTACTTGAAACATATCGTTATTGTTACAACGAATAATCATTCAAAAATTAACTCAACTAAAATTTTATAAGGAAAATTCAATAATATATAAGTATATTGTTGTGATTATTAAGTAATAGATTTATAAACCTTTATAACAGCTGACTTTTATTAAAAGTTACTTTTTTAGTTTATTTTATTTTGCGGTTTTTTGGTTTATTTATTTCGTAAAATAGTAAGTGCATTTTATGAGTTTCTTTTTACGTTTGTAAGATTTATTTATTTTTGTAAAATTAGTATTTTATTTTTTACTGCCTGGTAATGTAGACATGAACTTCAAATCCTTAAAGCATGAATATTTAAACGGAAAACTGTTGTCGTATAACGCCGAATTGCCATTTTCTGCATTTCATTGTAACCATAGTGTCCATTGCATTGAAATATAAAATCCATACTATGCATGCCATGATTATATTGTAGATTTGAATTAGTGTAGTAGTACAAATGAAGAATTTCCTTATGTTAGCACATAGTTTAAAAAACAATAATGTTAAATATATAATTAAAAATGTTAAGTCTTAAAATTACTATTATTAAATTTACTTTGTTTTGCACTAAAATTAATAACATTTTACTAAATATTTTTTTTAAAAGCTAATATTAAATTATATAGAATCATGTTCATATAGTAGAACCTCGGTGTAATGTTTCTGTAAAATACGTTTTCCCACAATTTACAAACTATGCATGTGCATTAATGGTCTGTTAATGTAATGTTACTTTTCTATTCTTTTGGTTAAAAACTACAACGTATTTCTTAAAGTTTTTCATTATAAATGCTCATGTAGAGTTTTTCAAAAGCAGCAGCTGAAATTTAAAATACAATATATTTATATGTATAAAAATGCAAAGAGGAAAAAGGTGGCACATTTATAAGACAATTCATGCTTTTTGTACAATAATTTTAACAAACACTTTGCAGACGATAATTTTTAAAAATCAAGTTTAGCCAGTAGATGTCGCTGCGTTCCATTAACTTTAGCAGTGCACAAACTAACGTACAAATCTGGATCAAAATTCACTCAATTTGTACTCTTCATTCTGTACCCCTTTTGAAACAGAAAAAAAGAAAAAGAAGTCATCTTGGGAATTCTTAGTTTGAGATAGGGCCGTCATGTGTTGGCTTAAATTTGAACTTTTTTTTAAATTACTATACACAAAATTTGCAATTTTAACTGTAAACATGTCATCTTGTTCGTCTGTATATGTATTATAGTTATAGAATTGTTGAATTTTAATGTCCGGGTGTCTTTTGGGGGGCATTCTGTATACATAAATCAATTCCCGCGTCATCATGAAGTCCTGTATTTCCCAACATGAAAGTATATACCCTCATATTAAATATGTATAAAAGTAAAAATACTTAGGGGGGGCGTGTTTAACACTTTTTTATAAGCTTCATTCTTTATCTTTAAAATTGCGCCTAATTTGATGACTGCAATTTATGTACTTCCAAAAAATTTCCGTTATTTAACGGTAATTTAAAGGTTAATCGTTAATTTAGCATGGGCACGATTATTGAAAACTCAGCGCTCTGATTTGATAGAAAGCGCAAACTACTTTTTTTTTTTAATATGGAACAGAGAAAGGAAAAAAAGCATTATTTATACTATTCGAATTTATAATATTCGGGATTTGTAAATTAATTTCTCAGATTATGATCATAATTTAATTGATGTTAAACTATTAAATCAAAAAAGAGTATTTTTTATTTGTATTTATGTTTTCTACTTTGTAATGTTTAAAATATTTCGTTATTGCTGTTTCAGAGCCAGTTGGCAAATTTTGTCCAGAGTAGTTTGACACATAATGCATAATTAACTTCATAATTGTTGTATTTCGGAAACAATTGTAACCATAAATAATATTGAATGATTTATCACCTGTGTGCGGCTATCGAAAAAATACCTTAAACTTAATTTATAATTGCGCAGCTCTGTATATAATCTATAGATTTGTATGTATGCTACATAGTATGCTAAATTTTAATTCAATTAAACACATAGCACAATTGAAAACTCCCATTCAGCAATTTCCATCAATAAACGGAAATGTACTTAAGTTCTTTTGTTTAGTCCTGTATATGATATAAAATATTTATACACACCAAGTAAAATGCCAAAAATGGCTACATTTTAAAACATGTACCACAAATGAAAAGGCCGTCAATTATTCTTCATAGTCAGTATTACAGCTAAATACTTTTGTGTGCCCTTGTAAATGAATAATGAATAATATTCACACCAGATTCTACAGTAAGTGTCTTGTAGTATAACCTCAGTAATATATATAAATTTCAATATCTTTAAAGTAGCGTGATATCATTAAAATACATTATAAACGATTTTACCCACAGGACATAATGTAACGGAATTCTTTTGAGTGTCTCTGTAAATGAACTATAATTGCTACACGCTTCATTGTCAGTACCGAACATACCATAGTAAACCCCAATAACACATCAATTTCATGGTAATCGCACTATATTTACGCGAGTTAGAGCTCGGACAGACGGACAGACAAACCCAATTCATAAACACTCTTCAACTTTGTTGGAAACGGTTGAAAGCAAAATGTACTAAACATCTATTAAATGAATAGATTTTAAATAAAATTTATAAGCATCTAGAACCAAGCTTGCAAAACAAGTGAGAATGCCAGTTTTGACACTAAGGGCTATTGTAATTAAGTATTCTACGTTTAAAAAATAACAATAAATTGTAAGCAATATGGCCGATGACATTTTATACATTTTAAATATTTATTTATTTATTTTGAATTCAAATGTATTCTAGATGTTAATAAGTTTAACTGCGCAGTGATTTATAGATGAATCAATTAAAATTTATCCTTCAATAAATAAGTTCAGTTCCAAGGTATCACTTTATTTAAATTTAAAAAATATTCGCTTTATACAATCACTGCTAAACAGTGGGGGCACATTTGGGAGGCTTCTGAGCAGAAGTCAATTTTATGCATAGTTTTTGAATGAGATGTATTGCAATAGGTGGAACCATTGGTTAAAGTTTAGCGGCAGTTTTAAAACTACTTTTTGAAATCGACTATTAACACGTTCACGCCGGCGCGGTGGATCACACTCGACTGTCTCAGAGTTGTCAAGTCTCCGGCTTTTTGCACACCACTATTATTTTAGAGAAAATGTTGTTCCTTTAATTCGCCCAATTGTTCTAATTAAATAAAACAGCATTTTCTGTATTAAAATACTGGTATCCAAAAAGCCGAGGGCTTTGCAGCTCTGAGACAGTCGAGTGTGACCCACCGCGCCGGCGTGAACGTGTTAAATAACGTGAAGAATTACTCTTTAAAATTTGTGGTGTCTAACCCTAAATATCAATATAAAAAAACATACTTCCAAAAGAAAAATTCCTGCAGTGTAGGGTACCTTGTTTATTTGGATAAAATTTCTGATTAAAATTTACTGAGGATTTATATGTATATGCATGTATATCAACGTTTATTTCGTCTGTCCCTACAAAAACTTAAACACGAGGTTCTACTGTACTATATTTTTTAAGATACTCATTTTCAAGGCTATAAAATAATAATTTCATATTCATTTACTATTCATTTCATTTACTATTTATTTAATTTACTCCTTATTCATCTCTGTTTTCAAACTTTCCAGCGACCGTCCTTGCTGCAAAGGTTAATGGGAGCAGTGCTGCCATCTCATCAGGGTAGTTTAAATTTAGAAGAAGAGCAGTTTGAGGATGCTGATTCTCATCTGCCTCTGTCTAGACAAGGCTCGCTGCATCGATCAACTTTAAGGTAACGGAAGGCTGTATTTCATCATTTATACATTTCATAGTTAAGAAATATATTTTTGTTCTTAGAAAAGAAATGCCTGTTTATTTCAGTTACTTTTGAACTTTTGCTTTTAATATTCAGAGTGTTCGGTTACCACCGCATAAACTTTGTAGAACGAAAATATTCGGTTTGAGTAGGGAAGGTGTGGTAAGATGACGAATGGGGAAAGAGAATGAATTCAGTATTTCTCATATTTAATCACAGACACTAGCACGTCGTGGCCACCAAAACAGTCCCCTGGAGCCGTTACATGCGCATCAATAAAATAAACATGCGCATTCCCACTTTCAGGGAAGTTACGTGCGTTTTCACTGTTTCCCTAAAATGTTTGACCATCACAATGTAAGGAATCACAATTCTGCGGTAAGTTTTTCAACTTTTTCACTAAAATATTTTGTAAGTAAAACCCAAATTCGTAGGAAATCCATTTATTTTGCAATAGTCTTTGGGTTACTGGTTAAAAAAGGGTAATTTTCGTCATCTGGGAAAATATGACAAAAATTAGCTTTTTTGGATAATCCTATGATTTGCCCTTTTAAATTTAAAAGAGGCAATTGAAAATGTTCATGGTATCAGGCAAGATATGGACGAAGTTCTCATGCAAATATCAGTTCATAAATCCATTCAAAGTGGTTAGGAAAAATTGTAGACGCTTAACTTTGTCATGTTTCCCGTCTTACCCTACATGAAAAGTGTCCACAGAATCATGCATGTGAAACGTAAAGTTTTCGAGAAAAATGCGAAAGAAACAAGTATGTACCAATTTAAGCTTTACTGAATCTCGTAAAATTACAAATAATGATAATAATAAGATTTTTTTAAATAAAAATTGTACCCAAAGGCTTGTGAAAGGGGAACAATTTAAAAAGAGATGGAGTGTAGGAGTGTGTCTAATATGCAAATAAACAGCCGTTGAGCGTCATTCGGCTCCCTTTAACCGTTTAAGACTGGACCCGCACAATCGTGCGGGTTAGGCAATAACTACAATTCTATCTTCCTGGGTTATCTATTCCATAAATGCCGGAATCGAGTGATTGTACTGATTAACAGAAACTATATTATATGAACTTTATCAACAGATAGTGAATTATAAGTTACAAATTTCAGTTATATCATTGTTCACAAAAAAACTCAAAAAGCTGCCCGGTCTTAAAGGGTTAAAAGGTGGCAACTTGCAACTATCGGCAATCCTCGCATAGTAACAATATATTCCCTTCGTGAGTATTGCGATAGGTATTTTACTTTCGGTACAGGGTAATGGTAATTCGGTTCAAACTACCAGGGAATTTGTCTTGCCATATTTTTACTTTTGTATTTTTTGGAAAATTATAAGTGTCATCGAGATATGTTCCTTTGAACAACTTTTACAACTAGTGGCAAGGATTCTCGTTCTGCGCAGTTTATGCCGTGATATCTTAACACCTTTTATACTCGGGAATTCCAAGCGTCTGAATATTACTTTTCATTTCCCTGTCCTTTCCATCAAAGTTTTAGTGAAACAACCAGGGCCCGACTAGAAAGTTTCTGTGCCCAGGGCACTTTCAATTTTTCGTGCTCTCTTAGATTGATTGATTTACTGATACTAGTTTTTTTCACATAATACATACTTATTCGAAAAGTGTCAACTCAAAAAATTAAGTTTCCCGGAAAATTGAAAAACGGTTCAAAAATTAAAATAAAATGTTTTTTCCATTATTTATTGAAATGTGCTTTTAAGCATATATTGAGATATATTTTTTTAATTTCATCGAATTAATATCTCAAACATCATATTTTTTTCACAATTAGGATTTTTTAATGGAAATTTAGATGAAAGCATGAAAAATTTTTGCCCCTCAGAAATTTCGTGCCCAGGGCACAGGCCCCGGGTGCCCGTGCGATAGTCAGGGCCTGGAAACAACAGTTTAGTAGAAGCTGGGCAGGGAAGGGAGTATGTGCCATTGAATAGAAATTTACACTTTTTTTAAACTCCATTTTATATGTAGTCTATTTTCAACGTGATTCTGGTTGTCTTGTCACTATAACCCCTTAATTCTCGCTCCCGTCATATTCACGGGCTGTGTCTTTTACTTAGATTGCTCGATTCCCACCAATTTTATAAAATAGTGTAATTGGCTTTATTTTAGTATCGTTTTACCTGTCATTAAATAAGGTGAATATTTCTTTTTCAAAAAAAAATGGTGCCAATAAGCAATTTGGATTTTTAAACCGCAATTTAATTCGAGCGTCAAGGGGTTAATTTTCTATTTAGTTTTTACCAAATTCGGATAACACGGATATCAACGTATTAAAATTTTCTTTTCAAGAATGATTTAAAAGCCCAAATGATATTTCGGGACTCACAAGCAATTTGTTAACACTTTGACTGCCAAGCGAAAATTGCAAATATTCACCACGAGCCCAAAAAATGTTCTGAAAAATATTTAATTTTCCACAAAACTTAGCTCATAGAATCGCCACATATATCAATTTGCACAAACCGCGTATACCTAACACATCACAGGGAGCCCAACAATCAAACTCCAATACGATTTTCATATAATTCATATCGTTTTTGATAGCCAAGGACTGAAGTGTTGAAACACCATGGCTATCATATCTCATACACTGTAAAATAAAACGACATTTTTACAGTACAAAGTTGAATGTGCTGTATCTTTGGTTTCCTGACTATATAAACATGAAAAATACAGTAGTTGCGTAAAATTAACAGCACATCTTTCTTTGATTTCCTGACTATATAAACATGGAAAATACAGTAGTTGCATAAAATTAACAGCACATTGTGCTGCTAATTTTACGCAACTACTGTATTTTCCATGCTTATATAGCCAGGAAACCAAAGAAAGATATACAGCACATTCACTGTGATCGAGTTTGTTCTGGCAAATTTACAGTGGTTTTTTTACAGTGTAGCCAATGTTCCAACAGAAACATCACTGGCTATCACATATCATAGCCATGGCAGTCAAAGTGTTAACAAAGAAACAAATATATTTCTGGCTTTTCTTAGCATTATCGATTGCAAAGAATTCATCTTGTAAATTTATTTAAGGTTCTACGTGGGGTAGGTGGGAGCGATTACTAGAGGGATTGACTGTGAGTTGCTATAAACACATCACCGCACTCAAGTATACCGCAAATGTTTCCTTAAATTTCCACACTGGAATTCTGCTGGTTTGTTCAAACAGATATTTAAAGGAAGGAAAAAAGTGTTTCTAACGGCGACAAAAAATTTTCAGGATATTGTGAAAACTAGTTGGATGTACCAATCCCAAAACTTTCTTCTATCTCATATATTTTAATATTTCAAAATGTTGTTACAAATGTTAATATTTCATTTTTATTAGTTCAATAGTATATCAACTTTAACTTTCATCTTAAATTTCAAATTCAGTCAATTAATCGGAGTAAAAACGAGTTAATCTTGATCAAATTAAAATCAATAGTTTTCCGTTATTCTATTGTATATCAGCTGTTCGCGAATTGCCGGCTTATTAGGATAGGAAGTTCCGATCGCTTCATCAGCCGCCTGTGCACAATAGAACTAAGAAAAATCAAAACAATTACACAAAAATCGCTATTATAGTTCACCCTTTCTGCAGAATATTTCCAAATTCAGGGAGGACCTTCTTGCCATTGCCAAAAACATGCATAAAAAATTTGGTTCAATTCTATGCATAACTTCTTACACTTTTTAATGATACAATACTGAAAAACTGCACAAACATCGCTATTACAGCGCCCCCTTCCGGCGGCATTTATTCAAATTCAGGGAGGACCTTCTTGCTATGACCAAAAACCTATATAAAAAATTTGGTTTAATTCTATGCATAACTTCATACACTTTCCAATGGTAGAATATTGAAAATTGCAGAAAAATCACAATTACAGCGCCTCCTTCCCATGGAATTTTTCTAAATTCAGAGAGGACCTTCTTGCTATGACCAAAAACCTATGTAAAAAATTTGGTTCAATTCTATGCATAACTTCATACACTTTTCGATGGTAGAATATTCAAAACGGCACAAAAATCGCTATTACAGCGCCCCCTTCCGGCGGATTTTTTCCAAATTAATGAAGGACCTGCTTGCCATAGCAAAAAAAAAAATTGGTTCAATTCTATGCATAACTTCCTACACTTTTGGATGGTACAATGGCGACAGACAGACGGACACACGGACAGACAGACATTTTCTATAAACATGTTTTTGGGGATTTCTGACCCCTGAAACGTGTAAATCCGTCGAAAACGGGAAGTCTAAAAAAAATTTCGATTACAATACTTTCTTCTATTGAAGATAGAAGAAAGTAAAAATGAATGAATTGCAATTTTGACTAAAAAGCACGAATTTTTTTATCTAATTCAACTCACGCACGGTTATCAAAAACTTATTCAAACTCAACTCAAAACGCACAGAACTAATCTGTTCGTTGCTGCATAACGTCGGTCGCATACTATTAATCAAGATGTAAAATTTGCATCTGTTGTGTGTAAAAAGTAACTGTAGCACCCCTAAACAAACCAACCATCGAATTTTCAGAAGCAAAAAGTTCTTGGAAGCGACAATTTTTTGTTTATGACATGCATCTATGAAATTCAAAGTCATTTGTGTAACACATTCTGCGAGGATGCGACATATAAATTTGTTTTAAATTTTAATTGCATTTCTATAATAGCGGCGACAAAATTTTGCTATGGGTAAGAAAGAGAAATAGATAAATGATCTCATTATTGATGTCATTCAATTCCTACTATTAGTTCACACTCTCCCTATATTTATTTATTTAAGTATTGCGCTGCCGCGCAATACTTATTTATTTCCAGTGTCACTTCTCAATGTTAATTTAACATGGAAAAGCCTATGGAGATCATAACTTTTTCATTTTTTCTTCCCACCTTTTTGTCCCTGATGCCACTCATTTTTTATTCTTTACTAATTCTAATGATATTGTAAATTTAAAGTGTAAAAACGTTTGCCTGACGTCAGGGTCAAAACGAATGGTAAAATGCCTTTGCATATTGGGGAATTATAACCCAGAGAGAAACATGGGCCAATTTTTGTTTACATTATTCAATTATTTTTCTTAATAATTCCAATTTTCGCTTTTTTCATTGAAAATCAACGGACATTTTTTCATAGAAAATGTAACATTTTTACTTCATTGTTGCAAAAATTTCAAAAGCCGTAATAATAGTTTATTTCTTTTTAAGTGAAAGATTTTCACGTAAAATATTAAATTGAGGTAGTTTTTTTTTTTTTTAATTAAAAAGGTGAATATGGCGTCATAGTGGAAATAAAAAGGATATTTTCAGAATAAGTTTCTGCTTTGGTCAAGTTTATATTTTAGTAAAAAGTTTCTAATGGATAGCTATTTTTACGCAGGTAGCGAACTTAGTGGGGAATTACATAACTTAAATTTTTAAATGTATTTTTTTTTCCGAGATGAGAGCTATTTATACCCCAAGTTAAACTTAGGTAATAATTTTCTGATGTGTTTACATCACCCCTTGGGAGAGATTAAGGTTTAAAAATTTAAGTAAAACTTTTATTTTTTATTTTTTACTGTATCACAGCTATTATATTGTTAAATATTAGCAGTAAGGATTCAACACAATTTACATTTACATTTATAGCGTTCCTGAGTGGGAAATAGGGTATCTAAATTTAAGTGAAGTTAATTTTTTATGATTTGATTATAGATTTTTTATGTTCAGATTGGAAGTTTTTGTCCAAACTACCGCAACCTGCTTTACTACAGTGGTGAAACATTTTGAATTACACATTGGTAAACTGCATCCCACATTGTGATGCAATACCGCATACATCAACGCCTGATGGTGATGCTCTCTATTAATTTTGAAATGCGTTCGTCTGAGTGCAATAGTTATTGAAAAACTTGACCATATTAAACAAAAACATAATTTGAAGAACAAATTAAAAAAACAAAATTTATTTCCTACATTGTTTAAGCCTGAGGAGGGACAGATATTAAGTTATTTCATTCTATTAGTTCTACATTTAATGTTAAATTTTTGTAACAAATTAGTTAAGCCAATTGAAGATTAAAAAATAAAAATAAAATTCATACAATATGATACTTAAAACACCCTAAAAAATAGATTCCGTTCAAATGAAATCGAAATAAATCTTAGATTTCTTCCATTTTTAATTGAAAATATTTGTATTGCAGATTTTGTATTATGTTTATGACAATTGTGCATAAAATGATAAGATGCATGCAAAATACAAAACTTAAAAAAATGTCTAAGATTTATTTCGATTTCATTTAAACGTAATCTAATTTTTTAGGGTGTTTTGAGTATCATATTGTATGAATTTTATTTTTATTTTCTATTCTTCAATCGGCTAATAAACTAATTTGTTACAAAAATTTAACATTAAATGTAGAACTAATTGAATGAAATAACTTAATATCTGTCCCTTCTCAGGCTTAAACAATTTAGTAAATAAATTTTGTTTTTTTAATTTGTTCTTCAAATTATGTTTTTGTTTAAAATATTTATTTATTTATCTTGTTCAAAATTTCAATCGTTAATAAAATACTTATTATTTATCCTATCAAGTTGAAATAATTTTTTTTAACTTGAACTGGATGGCAATTGATGTTAATACAGTTTTTTCAAATATTAATTCATTAATTAAATTTTAATTAATTAATTTTAGTTTTACATGGAAGACAAAATGGCGGCCATTCGTTAGTGAAGCATTTAATGCATCTTGATATCTATAAGGGGTGTTACCATAGGGGGTACTCTGTTCTGTCGCCAAATACCGCCAAGTTTGTCGCCAACTTGGCGGTATATCGCCCAATTTGGCGGCCAAAATGAGTCGCCAACTTGGCGATATTTCTAATATTTGGCCAAATTCCCATAGACTTCCATTGTAAACCTACTTGCTTATAGAAAATCAACAAATTGAGATATTTTAATGTAACAAAATCTAATATTAGCTTAAGGGATTATATTAAATTTTTCTTTGATGACCTGAGTAGGAATTGATTTTAAAAACAAAATTTTTATATTACTTGTTTTCTAATTGAAATTGAACAGAAAACCAAGGAGAAAATTTTAAGCTCTTTGCATTCAAAAGTTGAACAGTTATTATTTCATATATTCGTTGCATACATCCGAATTAGTCGTTTCATAAAATCCTTTCATAAATTCATTTCATAAATTCATTTCAGTCGGATTTTATCCTCGGAATTATAAGAAAATCACTCTTACTCTGATTAAATTTCTCATTCTCTTGTTTAAACACTGTTTATTACATATAATCTCACAACTCTCTATTCCGGACACAACTCAAAGCACAATACACACAAAAATCTAAACTAAAACTTATTAACAGCACATTCTCGAAGTAGAACTTCGAACAAAAACTAAAACCAAAGACAATGTCCTTTTCACACAGCTTAGAAAATAACTACAAATTTAAAGGGCCGTGTCTTTTTCTCACAGCTTATATATTTCTAGTACAAACATTTTGATATATCTGCAATGTAGCGACATCTGTTGGTATAATTAAAATATACACTTTATCAAACATAGGGTTGATTTAACAGTTTCTTCAAGTGAAATATTATGTTTATTGAAATATTAACTTACTCCATATTATCTTTGACAGCATTGACAAGAATCATAATAATGAGGATAAGAAATGGAATAGGTCTCTCAGTTTCCTTAGAAGAGGTAGCAGTAGAAGAAAAAAGAGCGATAATGATGGACATGCTTATACACAAGTATTGACTTTAGTTTTTGGTTCTTCTTCTTCTTCTCTTTTTCTTCTTCTTCTTCTTCTCTTTTTCTTCTTCTTCTTTTTGGCTTAGTAACTATGAAATTTTGAAATTTTTATACGAAATGACTGAAAGATTCTGAAATCTTTCAAAATCTTTGATATATGACATCCCACTTGACATATGATAAGTTCTAATTTTTCTTGTTTTTGTTATGTGTTGCGCATAATCAATCCATTTCAGAGAGTCTTCGAAATCAAGACAGAATAAGGACTATTAGGCAGATACATTGTTAAAACAATTGTGCTGAGCTGAACCATCTTTTGTTGCTCCAGTAGCTACATCCATGAGATGGTGAAATATTGTACCAACATTTAGAGCAGTGGTTCAACGGGAGTTTCAAATGTTAGAACGAGATTTCCATCATTTTATACTTGCAACTACTGCAGCATCAAAATTTGGTTCAGTCCAGCATAAAATCTTTAACAATGTACAATGACAGTTTTTTTTTTTTAATTACGTACCATATATGTAGCATAGCAAAGCTTTCAAACAACCAAGTTTATTGCCGGGAAAAATTCATTTTTTTTCTTCAAGGGAAAGTAAAATCATTTTAAATAACTTTTAAATTGTTTGGGAATTTTGAAAATTCTCGAAAATTAGGAGTATTTTAATTACTAATATTTTACTATTAGTGTGCGATGTTTATGTTATTACCATAAAAATTATCTTTCTAAAGATTGTTTAATGTCAGTAAGCAAGCATAAGATAAATCACAAAATTAACATGTTTTTAAGAATTTCTGCTCAAAACTGTGAAATAAATAAGATTTACAAGCAGTATTACTTATTCTATAATGATTAAAAAGAAACGAACACCCAACTAATGATGAGCATGATGAATGATTTTGATATTCGAAAAGAATCATTCGGGCATGCACAAAAGCATAGTTGCCAATCATCATAATCTTTTTAATCCATTGAAAGCAGAAAATGTGTAAAAGAAAAAGAAGTAAAGAAAGAGTTGACTTTTCGGGTAATCTTTTTTTTTTTTACAAAATTTCTGGTTTTAATTGATTAAAAAGAATACGAAGGTTGACAGCTATGTTTCTGCGCATTCCCGAATAATTCATTCGAATGTCAAAATCATACATTTGGCCCATCACTACATTCAACACAAGGATACTAAACCTTTTACCATATTAACACCTGCAAAATAATAGGAAATCTTGTCATGAAAGATGTTATAATATAAAGGTAATAACAGAAAAACAAATATAACTGCAAAATGACTTTACGGAGACGTGCTTTTTAGCTTGCTTTACATATGAAAAGCCGATATTTTGACACCAATTCTCCTATATAGAATATAAAAAATACAACGGAATTTTATAAGCTGTCTAAGAATATATGGAACCTTAAACTTTTTTTTTATTATGTACTCAACAATTTATCATTACTTGAGGTTTTCTTGGATTTTTCACCCCCCAAAAAATTCCCAATATTGCCAACTTTCCCAGTTTCTTTCCCGGTTTTTTATTCCCCTTTCTCCAAAATTTCCGGATTCTTTGCAATTCTACATGTATGTAATTGTAGTAGCTATATTTAGTAGTATATATATAGTAGAAGTAGTCTATGTTGTAGTAGTAGTATATGTAGTATTATTAGCTATATATGTAAGTCTATACGTGTTACGTGAATCTCACAATGGAAGCCGTAACACCCGATAATATTTAGGGTCGTTATGGGAGAGAATATCAATAAAAATAAAAATAAAACAATAATAAATTTGGCGTTATATTTTTCATGTGGACTGGACTTTATGAAAAATTTGTATAGGAAAAAGAAATAAAATCATTGTGCCGCCCATAGCGAAAAAGCATATGAAAAATCATAATGAATAAGCTTTAATAATTTTAAAAGAACTATCTATAAAATAGTTTTTTCTTTTCAAAATGCAAATAATAGGAAACATTCGAAGGGTCGCCAAAAAAAGATTTAAAAGGCGCCTTGATTGGACAACCCTACCTTTGAGCATTACAAATTTTGCGCAACGAAATCGCTATCTTTCTTCTCCTTAGTGTTTTGATAATTTTCGAATCGATTTTGATTGCATATGTATGTTTGCTTTTTTATCCCATGGCTGATTTTTTAATATTGTTCACTATTATCGTATAAACTGTTTTCATTTCGTAAGCTCAAAAAAATATAGAGGCACATTCCAGATGCACGCCGTCTCGCCTACAGAATATAATAGGCTATACATCTGATAGAAAACAGTATATTTGTCTTCCAGAACCCACAAGCAGTGTATTCAGATTAGAAGATGACTCAGATGAAGAATCTACTGATTTAATGTAAAAACTGTTTATATTTAGCATTAGTGTGTCAGAGTATAGAATTTTTTTCTGGTATTTATTTTAATATTATTAGTGTTAGGTTAGCTTATTATTGTTTTTAATCAATTTCGATTTTTATCGGTATAGTTTTGTTTCGCTTATGTTAAAATGTATTAGTGTTAGTTAGTAAATTGTATTCCAAACCCTGATTTTTCTCACCGGTAAGCTCAAACCCTTCAGGCAGGCTTCCCTGTCTGTGTGAACTTATACCCACTCTAATGAATATTTTCAGAAATTAATATATGTGAAAAAAGACATCATGTTTAATAAGCTGATAAATTTCTCATAAGTAAATATTTAAATTATCATATAACATTATTTATTCATTTATTGCTTCTATTATTTCCAAAAATGCAGGGAAGAGATGGACACTTACAACCAGGTGGCCAACCTCCATCACGTTCGCAGTCTCCTGCTTTCGGCAGGAGGAGATCTTCGCTTTCACCTCCACGTGGCCGCTCCCCAACTCCTATCGGCCGGTCCCATTCTCCTCAACGGCATCACCCTGACTTTACAGACTTAATTTCTGGAATGGCAGATTTCGTCCATGAAAAGCACGAAAACAAAAAAAGGGGAAGATCAAGAGGTCTGACTTTTTTTTCATATTTTATTTATTTACTTTTACCGCAGACCAGGCCTTTACCTGTCAGGTGGAGTGCCTAGCGTAATGCTGTTAGTCAATAAACTTCCGAATTCCCTTCGCTTATGGCCCCACCAGTGGCTGAGAGGTTCTGCTCTCAAAGCTGGTAGACGGGAGGTTCTGGGTTCGACCCCAATCGCGCCGACGGCCTAACTGTTCGGAGTTTTCGTGGTTTTCCTCAAACCTTGGGAAACCTTGCGTAAATACGGGTTAGGTTCCCTTAGAAAGACACCCATGGAGGGCACTCCTCCTAGGGCAATCCCTCGAGTAGATAATCGGTCTTCAAATATCAACCCAACTTAACCCTTCGCTAATGTTAAATGCCCAGCAGAAGTCGATTTGACACACACAATATGTCACATGAAGAAACTTTTACATATGAAACTACTTAAATCTATATCTAAAACGAACTGTCTTGCACACATTTAACATAAAAATTATTTTAAATATGGAAACGAGGTACTATCAACGTTATAAAGTTAATAAACTCGTAAAGGGCATCACAAAAACAAAATGGGTGAATAGTAAATTTCTTATAACTCTGTTGCAGACCTCATACGCAGTATATAAATATAGATTACGATTAGGGTTCAGAAAAACTACTTTTTTATTGTAGCGAACTACCACTACAATTACTTTATCGAAAATGTAGTTAACTAGGAACTACAAATAATTTTTCAAAAATAGTCACTACTTCGGTACTTTCAAATTTTGTCAAAGGATTAATATTTTCACTCGAAACCGAAGACACGGATTAAATAATACAGTGAACCTCGTTATATTGTATCTGCCTGGATGCAATTAAATAAGTGCGATATAACAGAGGCCATTAAAAAAAGTAAGAAATATAATTACCGTATATTTCCGTATATAAGCCGAGAGTTTTGGGGCAATTTTTAGCTCCAAAGTAGGGGGTCGGCTAATACACGAGTCTAAGAAAATTTCAAAAATTGATGTTCTAAAATGAAAAAGAAAATATTGTAAATATAAAAAACATAAAAAGCACTTAAAAATTTCTATAAATACTTTAAAACCCCATTCTTTTACAACGAAAAAGTCACCAATCATCCTTCACTATCCAAATCATTATCAGAATTTTCAAGCAACTCCTTAAAATCACTTTCTTTCATTGGTACATCAGTATGATATCGACAGTGTCTAATACATCATTATCACAGTCGCCATCTTCTTCAAAAATGGCACCATCCCCAGTTCCATTCTTCGCATTACTGATGCAACATTTTTTGAAAGTTCAAATGATCTGTTCTTATGGAAATTCAAGCCAAAAATAGTAGGTTTGATTTTTATAAACGAGATAGTCATAACAGAATGAGCGGGGCCCAATTAAACAGATTTGGCAGCACACCAAGACAGAATAGGGGAGATCAATAATTTCGGATATTGCATTTTTTTTTCTGATATCTATGTAGAAGTAAGTGCTAAGTTTCCGTTTGCTGAATATTTCATCACCATTTTTACATCAGCTTATATACGGGTTTCCGATTTTGGACGATGTTTCACTTAAAAGTCGTATACTCGGCTTATATACGGAAATATACCGTACATATTTTTTTGTGTTTGTCGCCAAAATGTTTGTTTGTCACACATATTACAAATTTCTTAGCGAAATTAACGGAGATATATAAGACAATCAATATTTAAATACAGTTACTTAAAAAATATATAACACTTTACAGAATACTATGACTTCAAATAAATAGTAATAAAATGATAAATAAAAACTTATATCCTAATTTTAGAAAGGCGAGCTCTGAGGAACTGAAAACGTGAAGAATTTTTGTTGTTACACGTATATGTATGGAATCGGTATAAAAATAGCTATAACGGATTCAAAGCCCCTCAAAATGTAAAAATATACCAATATTTCCATAGTTGATTTTTATCATGATTACAATACTTTCCTTACACTACGAAACATAAATATCCGATTAAACTATAGTTTAGTTTTTCGAGTGACGTATAATATGAGCTGTATATATGCACGAGTGATATAACGTGGGGCTACTCTTGTGCGTAACATATTTATGCACAATTACACCCCTGCACAAATTCTATTTGCAATTCTTACACTAATAATTGCACTAAGATATAAAATTACCGTTGACATGTATTTAGCAATAAATTTGTTTAGTTAACTCCTCAGTACACTCTTAATATGTTAATTGCATTGATTTCTCTTGAGTTAATTATATTGATTTGTCTAATTTTATAATACAGAAAATCACAGAAAAAAAACTTTAAATATAAACAAAAATGAATATGCAAGTAAAGCAATTCCAAATAAAAAGAAACCCAGCATTAAAACATCAAGACCTAATAAAGAGTAAATAGACAAGTGTTACCAGCGCGAAAATTAATTCTTTTGGTGAATTAGTACTTAATTTTAGCACTAAGTATCAATGAGAAAAATCTATGACTTTATGTGATTCGTTGCTATACACCGCAGCTGATTTTTGCTGCTGAGTTTCGCAAATAATTGAAAATAAATTTTGCACAAAAGAAGCAAGTTACGGCCACGTGATTTGTAGAAATGCACATTTTCCCCCTGAAGTAGCATTAAAAGCAGCGTTGGTACTCACTACTCGCTACACTACAATGTTCAAAATGTAGCGCGCTACACTACAAACTACTTTAAAAAGTAGCGCCTCTTGTAGAGCGCTACTTTGAACCACTGACTAGGACATAAATATTTTCAAATTTTGACAAAAAGCCCACTTATCCCACCACAGTATTATGGTGGGGAGAAAAGCCTACTTAACCCTCGCATTTCTAAGATCAAAATATTGCTTAAATGTCTAAGATTTAAAAAGGGCTGATCCCAGGGTTCGTAAATATCATGATATTTTCGAAAATATCAAAAATATCCGATATTTTGATATATATCCGATATTTTCGATATATATCTGATATTTTCAAAATTGTCAGCTTACTGCTAATTATAAAGATTTTTAGACTTAATATAAATTAGAATCTAAAACATATTACATTTAACATGAAAACATAATAAAACAATATTCTAAATGTCTTTTTTTATATTTTTCTTACAAAATTTATGATCAAATAATTGAAAAAACAAACAATCTTCTGCAAAAGTTGCTTTTTCACCCATCAAAACACAGAATGCAGGATTATTCAGTTTAAAAAATAAATAAAATTACACAACAAATTCTGAAATACAAAATAAAGTTTATTTTTTCTGTTGAAGAACTTGAACACGAATGTAAGTTTGTCTGCTTTTTCATTCCCTAACCTACTACACAATTTAGACTGAAGTAAATCAAAATTAGAAAAGATTCTAATGCCTCTATTGAAGGAGAATCTGTAAACAACTGATAAGTTAAATTATCTTTCATGGGCTGTTGTAATTTAATATTATCCCACCAAATTTTTGGTTCACCATTTAAATATTCAGTTTCAAACATAAAGCTTATATGAAATTTTTTTGCTAAAATCCAATCACCAATTAACCCCTTTATCTCATTCTAGAAGGTGCAGTCTACATAAAGAATTGAGACAGGGTAGGAAGGTATTGTTCAAAGACAGATTTCTTATGATGGTAATGGGAAAGCTGTAGGTACAGTCCAAAACTAGTTTTTGGAGTGTAGGGAATATTTTGGGAGCTATTCTTTTTAGTTATTTATTTACAGATGGACTAATTTTTAATAACAGTTGAAGAATTCATTTGCACTTCTTTTGACTGAAAATATTTTGAAAATAAATATCAGATATGAAAATATCAAGAAATACGACATTTAAAAAATAAATATCAAATGTATGAAAATGAAAATATCGAAAATATCAAAAATCTTGATATTTTGAAAATAAATATCGGATATATATCATGATATATATCAAGATATATATCCATTGATATATATCAACGAACCCTGGCTGATCCTATAGATAATTTAGCCCCCCCCCCCCCTCCAAAGTAATTATAATGTCCAACGATTCCTTTCATTAAATAGCGAAATTTACACACAACTGAACATAAGAACAAAGAAATAACGAAATGAGGGAGGGGTCTACACTCGCTTGCATGGTAGCGCTGTACTCACAGGGAAACATTTGAAAGGATGTCAAAATTTATCTTTCTTTCACCTGAAATGTGATAAATGATAGAAAGCTTTCATTTATTCCCTGATTGTCAAAGATGGGGTCCATGTGACCCCATTCGCAATTTCTACAAATAAACAACAACAAAAAGTCCCTGCCGGCCCGGCCTACAGGCAGAGGTAGATTTCGAAGTTAAGTATACTAATTTCACCAACAAAAACTAAATCATTATTAGATATAAATCCACTTTAACAGTTTTATCTGTCTGCTTTTGACGAGTTTTTATTTCCTTTTTATAAAATAGCTGGTTTTATCAGAATCATGTTAAGGCGATATTAAAAAAAATATTTTTCCATGCTCAACAACTCGAAATTTTCTGGCACATTTTCAGATTCATTTTTAATAAAAAAAAAAAAAAAAATATGAAACATGCTGACGTGATTTTTGAAAAGATTTATAAGCGACCTGTGTTTTTATTTTTCTTTCAATTAATTAAAACTTGATTAATAAACAATTATTTTCTCAGTAGGGCAATATTTTTCGTTTCTAACACAATCGCTTCGGGAAATTCTGTTCAAAATGCCCACTTTGACATCATTATTTGAAATATATTCTTCCTCTATCAAAAAATCTGTCATTACTGTACATTATATAGTTTCTGAATAAGAGAATCTAGCAACTGGATGCGTTTGAGAGCAAAAATGAATTTAAAAGTCCTTCCGGCCAGTGCCGGGAGGAAGAGGTAGCTTTCATATTCCTTATTTTAAAAAAGCCAACTTATATTATTCAAACACACGAAGCTCAATTTAGTGGAAACCGAATATAGGAGATTCAATACTAATTTTTATCAATACTAAATCATTATGAATGAGAATTTCGCGACATTAGTCAGCTTTATCCAAGCTGCTTTTATTTAAAGTAACTTATATTTGGCTGCCAAATTCGGCGATTTCTTAAAGTGCCTGCCATTTTAAAACAACATTGTGGATGAGGCTAACCAGTGAACTTGGTCGAGACCTTAGTAATTGCTGTGCACATGCTCACTCACATCGGAATCGGTTGATATATACGAGTGCAGTCGCAGGCAAAAAATCAGATTTTTCAAAATGCCACCCACATTAGAAATTGAAACTGCTATATCTGAGCCATTTTTTAAGATAAAGACAAACAAAAAATGCTCTTGAATCCTTATATCAAGGTCAAGTATTTAAGAAAGAAACCTTTTTCAATTTCTAATTTTTTTGCACCTCACTTTAAATATAATTTCATTTAATTGGCCGCCATTTTGAAGCAAGATGGCTGATGAAGCTGGCCAGTGAACTTCGTCGAGATATTGATGTATACTATCCACTTGCCTTCTTCCATCGAAATAGGCGAATACGTGTGTTATCGCGTGACAAATACAAGATCGTTTCAAAGTGTTAGCCATGCTAGAAATTCAAAGCGCTATAATTCAACCATTTTTTAAGATATAAACAAAAGAACAAATTTTCAGAAACAAAAACTGCTCCAGAATCTTTGTATCAAGGGCAAACACACAAAAAAAAATCTTTTTCATTTTCCTATTTTTTATTACCTCATTTTAAATTTTAAATTACATTTTTTTTTAATGGCAACCCTTTTGAAACAAGATGGCGAATGAAGCTGGCCAACGAACTCGGTCGAGACATTGGTATGTACTATATTCAGACCAAGTTACATTCAAATCGGTTCATAAATACGCCTGTTATCGCGTGACAAAAATCAGGTCGTTTTAAAATGTCAGCCACAATAGAAATTCAAAATGCTATAACTCAGCCATTTTTTTAGATATAGACGAAACAAAACCTGTTCCGGAATCTTTGTATTAAGGTCAAACACATACGAAAAAAAATCTTTATCATTTTCCAATTTTTTGGTATCTCATTTTAAATTTTAAATTTTAAATTTTTAAAATTTATTTAAATGGCTGCCATTTTGAAACAAGATGTCGGATGAAGCTGGCCAACGAACTCGGTCGAGATATTTGTATGTACTATGCACACACCAAGGTACATCCAAATCGGTTCATAAATACGTCTGTTATCACGTGACAAAAATCAGGACGTTTCAAAATGTTAGACACGCTAGAAATTCAAAATGCTATAACTCAGCCATTTTTTAATATATAGACGAAACAAAAAACTGCTCCCGAATCTTTTTATCAAGGTCAAACACATAAAAAAAATATTTTTTAAATTTTCAATTTTTTGGTACCACATTTCAAATTTAAATTTTTGTTAAAAATTTAAATGGCCGCCATTTTTAAACAAGATGGCGGATGAAGCTGGCCAACGAACTCGGTCGAGGCATTGGTATGTACTATGTATAAACGAAGTTACATCCAAATCGGTTCATAAATACGCCTTTTATCGCGTGACAAATTTCAGGACGTTTCAAAATGTCAGCCACGCTAGAAATTCAAAATGCTATAACTCAGCCATTTTTTAAGATATAGACGAAACAAAAACTGCTCCGGAGTCTTTGTATAAAGGTCAAATACATAAGCAAAAAATCTTTTTCCATTTTCAGTTTTTTGGTACCACATTTCAAATTTTAAATTTTTTTAAAAATTTTAAATGGCCGCCATTTTGAAACAAAATGGCGGATGAAGCTGGCCAGTGAACTTCGTCGAGATATTGATGTATACTATCCACTTGCCTTCTTCCATCGAAATAGGCGAATACGTGTGTTATCGCGTGACAAATACAAGATCGTTTCAAAGTGTTAGCCATGCTAGAAATTCAAAGCGCTATAATTCAACCATTTTTTAAGATATAAACAAAAGAACAAATTTTCAGAAACAAAAACTGCTCCAGAATCTTTGTATCAAGGGCAAACGCACACAAAAAAAATCTTTTTCATTTTCCTATTTTTTATTACCTCATTTTAAATTTTAAATTACATTTTTTTTAAATGGCAACCCTTTTGAAACAAGATGGCGAATGAAGCTGGCCAACGAACTCGGTCGAGACATTGGTATGTACTATGTTCAGACCAAGTTACATCCAAATCGGTTCATAAATACGCCTGTTATCGCGTGACAAAAATCAGGTCGTTTTAAAATGTCAGCCACAATAGAAATTCAAAATGCTATAACTCAGCCATTTTTTTAGATATAAACGAAACAAAACCTGTTCCGGAATCTTTGTATTAAGGTCAAACACATACGAAAAAAATCTTTTTCATTTTCCAATTTTTTGGTATCTCATTTTAAATTTTAAATTTTAAATTTTTAAAATTTATTTAAATGGCTGCCATTTTGAAACAAGATGTCGGATGAAGCTGGCCAACGAACTCGGTCGAGATATTTGTATCTACTATGCACACACCAAGGTACATCCAAATCGGTTCATAAATACGTCTGTTATCACGTGACAAAAATCAGGACGTTTCAAAATGTCAGACACGCTAGAAATTCAAAATGCTATAACTCAGCCATTTTTTAATATATAGACGAAACAAAAAACTGCTCCCGAATCTTTTTATCAAGGTCAAACACATAAAAAAAAAATTTAAATTTTCAATTTTTTGGTACCACATTTCAAATTAAAATTTTTCTTAAAATTTTAAATGGCCGCCATTTTTAAACAAGATGGCGGATGAAGCTGGCCAACGAAATCGGTCGAGGCATTGGTATGTACTATGTATAAACGAAGTTACATCCAAATCGGTTCATAAATACGCCTTTTATCGCGTGACAAATTTCAGGACGTTTCAAGATGTCAGCCACGCTAGAAATTCAAAATGCTATAACTCAGCCATTTTTTAAGATATAGACGAAACAAAAACTGCTCCGGAGTCTTTGTATAAAGGTCAAATACATAAGAAAAAATCTTTTTCCATTTTCAATTTTTTGGTACCACATTTCAAATTTTAAGTTTTTTTAAAAATTTTAAATGGCCGCCATTTTGAAACAAAATGGCGGATGAAGCTGGCCAACGAACTCGGTCGAGACATTGGTATGTACTATGTACACACCGAATTACATCCAAATCGGTTCATAAATACGAGAGTTACAGTATGACATAGGTCAGATATATATATATATATATATATAATCTATTTAAAAATACGACAATTGAAATCCTTCAAATTCTAAAAAATAAATCAGAACGTCTTTATATGGAATCATCATATATGAAATATTATAACACAATATATCCTTATGGACTTAACAGTGAAGTATTTAACAGACCTGTCAAAGTCTTCACATCTATAAATAACAATATTGATTATTCTCCAATTTATCCTACTCTTAATCATAATTTAAATGCTAAAACAACACGTAATAAACGCGGAAAGGGTTCATCATCAGTTGTAGTTTCCAAAAAATCTATCACAAAACAAATTAATGATCTTCAACGAAATTACTTAGAGAATTATAACTGGTTGTTAATTCGTAAAAACATCTTTGCTATTAAAAAGAAACAGCTGGTACAACATTTAAATGTCTTTCTAAGTAAATCTTTCTCTAAACATTTCTCTGATATTTACTTTGACCTTATTATGAGTAGGGTTAATCTTTTATATATTAATATACAAAAAAAACACAAAATTCAGAACATGAATACTCAAATGATAATTACTTTTTCAAATCACATTTTTAATAAAATTAATATCAATTCTATAATTAATGATAAAAATTGTTTTTTTCCTATCAATAATCTTCATATATCAAAAACCTTTAAATATCCGAATACAATTGGGAGAAAAATTTTTAACTATAATACATTTTCAAAAAATACATCTGCTGCAAGTACTTTTCCGTGTAACTGCAAAGACCCCACTCTAAAAAAATACATAAACAATGATCATGGACATATAATCACTGGAAATCTTGATATTGTTCATGATTTTAAATTGAAACAACTAATGGGTTATGGTACTAAATATAGACTTCCATCTAAATTTAATGTTAAATCTATTATCAAACAGTTTGCATATGATATTGATATTTTTATTTATAAAATTTCTATCTCTTATAATAAGCCTATTGAATATTTTAATCAATGGAAGATATTAGTAATTGAAAAATTAACTATGGTTTTAAAAAATAATATTGCTGATTTGGTTTCTATTAATACACAGCATTATTTCCAACAAATTACTAAATTACAAAAAAACTTCGTTATTACATATGTAGACAAATCTCCTAACAATTATGCTATTATATGTAAATCATATTATCACCAACTACTTACAAATTCTATTTCTTCTAATAAGTCTTTTCAAAAAACTAATGAAAATGTTATTGTAAATAATCGTAAAATTCGAAGTTATTATAAACTTTTAAATATTTTATCTACTAATTTTAATTATCCATATTTAGTTCTTATTCCCAAATTTCATAAAACTCCTATTAAATTTAGGACTGTTACTATTGGTTGTAATACATATAATAATAAAGCCAATACACTTCTCTTAAAAATTCTTAATCAAATATATGAACTTACTACAAACAATGATAATACACATTGTATAAAAAATAGCTATCAACTTGTTAAGATTTTAAAAAATCTTCATTCTGTTTGTAATATAACGACATATGACTTCAAAGATCTTTTTAATAATATAGACCTATTAGATTTACATAAAATTATAAATGCATTATTTAAAAAGTATTATAAAAAACTGGAATTACCATCTTATATAGATATTGCATATTTTAAATCTTTAACTAACTTCATTATCTATAATAATTATATATTGCAAGATAATACTTTATATTTACAGCATGTCGGTATACCACAAGGCGGTTGTACTTCCAGTTTACTCTCAGACTTATACTTATCTCATTATGAACGCAATTTTACTAATAATAATCTACATTTATATCGTTATATTGATGACATCATTTTAATTGAAACTGATCAATCTGCAATTACTCGATTTCCAGTTGATTATCCCACTAATTTGGAATTAACGGAAAACCTTTTATCTAACAATACAATTAACTTCTTAGATCTTAAAATTACAATAAAAGACAATAAAACAATCACAGATTTGTATGACAAACGTAAAGAATTTAAATTCACAGTTAATACATTTACAAATTTTAAATCTTGTCTACATCATTCTGTATTTCGTAATATAATACTTAATCATTTATATAGAATAAAATGTTTATGTTCTTCTCCTCTAATTAACAATAATATTAAAAAACTAATTTATGATGCATTAAATCATGGTTTTCCAAAAAATTCATATATTCATTAATATACAATTAGTACTTTTCTTACATGATCTATAAACACAAATTAACACATGCGTAAACAAAATTACAAAAAAAATTATAAAAAAAAAAAAAAAAAAAAAAAAAAAATATCTATAAAAAATTAAAAATTGTAAAATAATATAAAAAAAATATTATAGGTTGGTTGGGTGGGTAGATGTTAGAGTACGGAGGAGGGAGGTGTTGTCTGGATAATACGCAATGGTTAATTATTTATTTAAAAAAAAAAAAAAAAAAAAAAAAAAAAAAAAAAAAGCGGGGCTCTTGTATTATTACTATTTTTTTGTTATGTATTTTATGTGGATGTTGATTTGATATTTTATATGTAAGTTGGAGATTTTCATTAATATTATAATTAGCTTAATTATTCATTAATCTAATTTACAATTATTTGTTATTAAATTCTAATTTACTAAGGACAATATCATATTAATTACTAATAGTATGCCACTCTTAGTTTAATGTTTTTGAATGTCCCATATTCATACTTTATGGATTTTTATGGATGTCTGAAAATAATCCACATTCTATATTTGTGCGTTTTAAGTAATGGGATTTTAAGTATTATTTAACCTTCTATATACTTCCACATGTTTGATATTTCCTGTTCATTTTATAAATATCTTATATATAATTCATTAAAAAATAATTTTTAGATAATTTTTAATAATTATTTATATTAATTATTACTGAATTTATTTTGTTTTATAGCATATAGATATATGCTATATATTATCAATGTTCTAACATTATTTAAACTCTTAGTTTAGTTTAAATAATTTAGCTAATAGAACATATTGTATGCTTTTAAATTTTATTAACAATAGTTTTAAATACTTTGTGTGATTTATATTAGGTTTATAATTCTCTATATATAAGGATTTGTTTGGTTTTGCTGTTTAAACAGTTATTTACATTCAAAAGCTTGCAAATTTTTATCTTGCGATAGATGTTTAATATAATTATTAATAGATGGCAGCACTAAAATTGTATCTTTCATATTGCTCTTATTTTTAATTTTTCTAGCTCCATTTTAGTTATATTTTATACACCAGGGTGTATTTTTAGCTAAATTTTGACGATATTGTTAAACTGTTATCTATTAATTTAATAGTGCATTTTAAATAATGTAATTAATTTCTATATATTTTATATTAGATTAAATTTGTTTTACAAGGTATTTCAAATATTATTTCAAAATGTATTAACTGCATCCTTTGGTATCATTTACTGTGATTTCTTAACTGTTTTATTCACCTTAATCTTTTTGATATACTGGTAGACATGTGCACATGGATTTTTGTAAAATACTGAAATATTAATCGGTATGGTGTTTATTATTTCTATTTTATATCCTATAAATATTTAAATACGTTTTATTGATTCTTCCATTTCATATCATTTGTTTCTATTCTGCTTTCATTTTTAATCAATTCACTTGATTTTAGTGGTTGTTCTATAATTCTCTATATATAAGGATTTGTTTGGTTTTGCTGTTTAAACAGTTATTTACATTCAAAAGCTTGCAAATTTTTATCTTGCGATAGATGTTTAATATAATTATTAATAGATGGCAGCACTAAAATTGTATCTTTCATATTGCTCTTATTTTTAATTTTTCTAGCTCCATTTTAGTTATATTTTATACACCAGGGTGTATTTTTAGCTACATTTTGACGATATTGTTAAACTGTTATCTATTAATTTAATAGTGCATTTTAAATAATGTAATTAATTTCTATATATTTTATATTAGATTAAATTTGTTTTACAAGGTATTTCAAATATTATTTCAAAATGTATTAACTGCATCCTTTGGTATCATTTACTGTGATTTCTTAACTGTTTTATTCACCTTAATCTTTTTGATATACTGGAAGACATGTGCACATGGATTTTTGTAAAATACTGAAATATTAATCGGTATGGTGTTTATTATTTCTATTTTATATCCTATAAATATTTAAATACGTTTTATTGATTCTTCCATTTCATATTATTTGTTTCTATTCTGCTTTCATTTTTAATCAATTCACTTGATTTTAGTGGTTGTTCGGGCACAGGGGAAAATTAATTTTAGCTTTAGCTTATTTCTCCCACAGAAAACAACCATTTTGCTTATATCATTGAATTCTGTGCCCTCGATAACGTAATTCAATGTATAAGCTTTTCAATTTTTGTCGGTGTCCACTTTTTTCTTTTTTCTTCCATAATAATTCTTATAATATTTTTTTTTTTTTTTAATACTTACAGCTTTAATTCATAATAATTGACGGTGGCAGGTTATGTTTAATTAATGGTAATATATTAGCATTCAAATTACTATGATGCATTTGCGCAAGTAATTATGAATGTATGCTTTTTACGATATTTTTACGATATTTTAAATATCTTTTCATTTTGAATGTCAACAATTCATTTTGATGTATTTTTTCCTTAAGGTATCTTATATATATTTTTATATATTCCCAGGTCGCTAAATTATTTAGCAATCTTTTAAATATTATACGCTTAGATCATTGCTGCAATTAGCGCACAATCTATGTGTATTATCAATAAGATTTCTACCATGTAGTTATCTGATACCTATTTTAGGATTCCATTAATTTTTTCATTCCTATCATTGCAACGATTTATTTAATGTTTTTTAATTTTCTAGCTATGATTTTATCTGAATTTTCTTGTAGTTAGTGTATGATATTGTCCTATATATTTTCTATTTGTGCTATAGCTTTACATAATTCTGTAGAGATAATCATTTTATATATACATTAATATGGTAGCAATAATTATTTCTATTCAATGATTTACTGTTAATTTGCTTTAGTTTAAATTCATATTACTTTGATCTGAGTAGTTAGTTGGGTAAGCGTTTTGGTTGTCTTTGCATGGTTATAGTTGTTCTAGGATTTGGATGTTATGCGGATCTTTTTAGACTTATTTGTTATAAAATAGTCTAGTGGTTGCTTGATATTATTCATCTACGTTATTTGGGTTGTTATCATAATTTGGTTTTGGATAATTTGAAGAATGTTTCTGCGTTCTGCTTCTATGATTGTAAATATTGTATATATATATTTTTTCATACTCAAGTTTTATTATTTAATCAAGGCTAATTTAATTAAATTATTAATTTTTATTATTAAAATTTCTTATTTTTATGGCAATTATTGCACTTTCCATACATAATTTTTATATGGCAGTTCTTAGTAAACATCTCGATACTGGCAAGATACACTTAGCATCTATGCAGTGTAGTGCCCGGTACAGGAATAATAATTGGGTTGTTCCTGGATCGTCATCCAGCGACCATTTATACTCTCCCCCTCGTCCTTTATTTTTTCGTAAGTGCTATGATTCTCGGTGCAAGACATGTCCATACGCTGCTCAGACACAAATTGTCTCAGATCCTAACTATTCAAGTTTTTGTAAAGCATTTAATGTTATTTATAGTATAAAGTGCAAATTATGTAATATGAAATATATTGGTGAAACATCAGGTCCAATTCATAAACGAATCAATCATCATCGATCAGACTCTAATAATAACAAAGCAAAAAATATACAATCTACAGCTGAAATTCAACATTTTCATAAACATCTATTTAAAAATACGACAATTGAAATCCTTCAAATTCTAAAAAATAAATCAGAACGTCTTTATATGGAATCATCATATATGAAATATTATAACACAATATATCCTTATGGACTTAACAGTGAAGTATTTAACAGACCTGTCAAAGTCTTCACATCTATAAATAACAATATTGATTATTCTCCAATTTATCCTACTCTTAATCATAATTTAAATGCTAAAACAACACGTAATAAACGCGGAAAGGGTTCATCATCAGTTGTAGTTTCCAAAAAATCTATCACAAAACAAATTAATGATCTTCAACGAAATTACTTAGAGAATTATAACTGGTTGTTAATTCGTAAAAACATCTTTGCTATTAAAAAGAAACAGCTGGTACAACATTTAAATGTCTTTCTAAGTAAATCTTTCTCTAAACATTTCTCTGATATTTACTTTGACCTTATTATGAGTAGGGTTAATCTTTTATATATTAATATACAAAAAAAACACAAAATTCAGAACATGAATACTCAAATGATAATTACTTTTTCAAATCACATTTTTAATAAAATTAATATCAATTCTATAATTAATGATAAAAATTGTTTTTTTCCTATCAATAATCTTCATATATCAAAAACCTTTAAATATCCGAATACAATTGGGAGAAAAATTTTTAACTATAATACATTTTCAAAAAATACATCTGCTGCAAGTACTTTTCCGTGTAACTGCAAAGACCCCACTCTAAAAAAATACATAAACAATGATCATGGACATATAATCACTGGAAATCTTGATATTGTTCATGATTTTAAATTGAAACAACTAATGGGTTATGGTACTAAATATAGACTTCCATCTAAATTTAATGTTAAATCTATTATCAAACAGTTTGCATATGATATTGATATTTTTATTTATAAAATTTCTATCTCTTATAATAAGCCTATTGAATATTTTAATCAATGGAAGATATTAGTAATTGAAAAATTAACTATGGTTTTAAAAAATAATATTGCTGATTTGGTTTCTATTAATACACAGCATTATTTCCAACAAATTACTAAATTACAAAAAAACTTCGTTATTACATATGTAGACAAATCTCCTAACAATTATGCTATTATATGTAAATCATATTATCACCAACTACTTACAAATTCTATTTCTTCTAATAAGTCTTTTCAAAAAACTAATGAAAATGTTATTGTAAATAATCGTAAAATTCGAAGTTATTATAAACTTTTAAATATTTTATCTACTAATTTTAATTATCCATATTTAGTTCTTATTCCCAAATTTCATAAAACTCCTATTAAATTTAGGACTGTTACTATTGGTTGTAATACATATAATAATAAAGCCAATACACTTCTCTTAAAAATTCTTAATCAAATATATGAACTTACTACAAACAATGATAATACACATTGTATAAAAAATAGCTATCAACTTGTTAAGATTTTAAAAAATCTTCATTCTGTTTGTAATATAACGACATATGACTTCAAAGATCTTTTTAATAATATAGACCTATTAGATTTACATAAAATTATAAATGCATTATTTAAAAAGTATTATAAAAAACTGGAATTACCATCTTATATAGATATTGCATATTTTAAATCTTTAACTAACTTCATTATCTATAATAATTATATATTGCAAGATAATACTTTATATTTACAGCATGTCGGTATACCACAAGGCGGTTGTACTTCCAGTTTACTCTCAGACTTATACTTATCTCATTATGAACGCAATTTTACTAATAATAATCTACATTTATATCGTTATATTGATGACATCATTTTAATTGAAACTGATCAATCTGCAATTACTCGATTTCCAGTTGATTATCCCACTAATTTGGAATTAACGGAAAACCTTTTATCTAACAATACAATTAACTTCTTAGATCTTAAAATTACAATAAAAGACAATAAAACAATCACAGATTTGTATGACAAACGTAAAGAATTTAAATTCACAGTTAATACATTTACAAATTTTAAATCTTGTCTACATCATTCTGTATTTCGTAATATAATACTTAATCATTTATATAGAATAAAATGTTTATGTTCTTCTCCTCTAATTAACAATAATATTAAAAAACTAATTTATGATGCATTAAATCATGGTTTTCCAAAAAAATTCATATATTCATTAATATACAATTAGTACTTTTCTTACATGATCTATAAACACAAATTAACACATGCGTAAACAAAATTACAAAAAAAATTATAAAAAAAAAAAAAAAAAAAAAAAAAAAAAATATCTATAAAAAATTAAAAATTGTAAAATAATATAAAAAAAATATTATAGGTTGGTTGGGTGGGTAGATGTTAGAGTACGGACGAGGGAGGTGTTGTCTGGATAATACGCAATGGTTAATTATTTATTTAAAAAAAAAAAAAAAAAAAAAAAAAAAAAAAGCGGGGCTCTTGTATTATTACTATTTTTTTGTTATGTATTTTATGTGGATGTTGATTTGATATTTTATATGTAAGTTGGAGATTTTCATTAATATTATAATTAGCTTAATTATTCATTAATCTAATTTACAATTATTTGTTATTAAATTCTAATTTACTAAGGACAATATCATATTAATTACTAATAGTATGCCACTCTTAGTTTAATGTTTTTGAATGTCCCATATTCATACTTTATGGATTTTTATGGATGTCTGAAAATAATCCACATTCTATATTTGTGCGTTTTAAGTAATGGGATTTTAAGTATTATTTAACCTTCTATATACTTCCACATGTTTGATATTTCCTGTTCATTTTATAAATATCTTATATATAATTCATTAAAAAATAATTTTTAGATAATTTTTAATAATTATTTATATTAATTATTACTGAATTTATTTTGTTTTATAGCATATAGATATATGCTATATATTATCAATGTTCTAACATTATTTAAACTCTTAGTTTAGTTTAAATAATTTAGCTAATAGAACATATTGTATGCTTTTAAATTTTATTAACAATAGTTTTAAATACTTTGTGTGATTTATATTAGGTTTATAATTCTCTATATATAAGGATTTGTTTGGTTTTGCTGTTTAAACAGTTATTTACATTCAAAAGCTTGCAAATTTTTATCTTGCGATAGATGTTTAATATAATTATTAATAGATGGCAGCACTAAAATTGTATCTTTCATATTGCTCTTATTTTTAATTTTTCTAGCTCCATTTTAGTTATATTTTATACACCAGGGTGTATTTTTAGCTAAATTTTGACGATATTGTTAAACTGTTATCTATTAATTTAATAGTGCATTTTAAATAATGTAATTAATTTCTATATATTTTATATTAGATTAAATTTGTTTTACAAGGTATTTCAAATATTATTTCAAAATGTATTAACTGCATCCTTTGGTATCATTTACTGTGATTTCTTAACTGTTTTATTCACCTTAATCTTTTTGATATACTGGTAGACATGTGCACATGGATTTTTGTAAAATACTGAAATATTAATCGGTATGGTGTTTATTATTTCTATTTTATATCCTATAAATATTTAAATACGTTTTATTGATTCTTCCATTTCATATTATTTGTTTCTATTCTGCTTTCATTTTTAATCAATTCACTTGATTTTAGTGGTTGTTCTATAATTCTCTATATATAAGGATTTGTTTGGTTTTGCTGTTTAAACAGTTATTTACATTCAAAAGCTTGCAAATTTTTATCTTGCGATAGATGTTTAATATAATTATTAATAGATGGCAGCACTAAAATTGTATCTTTCATATTGCTCTTATTTTTAATTTTTCTAGCTCCATTTTAGTTATATTTTATACACCAGGGTGTATTTTTAGCTACATTTTGACGATATTGTTAAACTGTTATCTATTAATTTAATAGTGCATTTTAAATAATGTAATTAATTTCTATATATTTTATATTAGATTAAATTTGTTTTACAAGGTATTTCAAATATTATTTCAAAATGTATTAACTGCATCCTTTGGTATCATTTACTGTGATTTCTTAACTGTTTTATTCACCTTAATCTTTTTGATATACTGGAAGACATGTGCACATGGATTTTTGTAAAATACTGAAATATTAATCGGTATGGTGTTTATTATTTCTATTTTATATCCTATAAATATTTAAATACGTTTTATTGATTCTTCCATTTCATATTATTTGTTTCTATTCTGCTTTCATTTTTAATCAATTCACTTGATTTTAGTGGTTGTTCGGGCACAGGGGAAAATTAATTTTAGCTTTAGCTTATTTCTCCCACAGAAAACAACCATTTTGCTTATATCATTGAATTCTGTGCCCTCGATAACGTAATTCAATGTATAAGCTTTTCAATTTTTGTCGGTGTCCACTTTTTTCTTTTTTCTTCCATAATAATTCTTATAATATTTTTTTTTTTTTTTAATACTTACAGCTTTAATTCATAATAATTGACGGTGGCAGGTTATGTTTAATTAATGGTAATATATATATATATATATATATATATATATATATATATATATATATATTGATATATATATATATATATATATATATATCAATTTTGAACGGAGGGTGGTTTCGGGGTCTGGGGGTCATGATCGATGAAAATATACCAAAATTTTTTGAAATCGCTTTCCTCCGAACGGCTGCAATAGGTAGCTTTTTGTAATGAAAGCTACCTAAAAATGAGTAAGAAAATAGACAGTTTGGATTTGAATGCACCCTTAATAAGATGATTTTTTTCTTCAACTACTATGTATTTTTAATTTGTTTTTGCTGTAAGAATTTTCCGTATCAAAAACTTGTCTGTATAAATGTTGAAGACAATATTAAGAAGATATATGATAAATCCATGGAGATTTTATATCTTGTGAATTGACGGAGTTATGAAAATTTTTCTTCTTCAACCCCCCTTTTTTGTTTTCGTTTTTAATTTTTTTTTTCGGTACGAATTGGTCCTATCAAAAACTTGTGAATATAAAATTTGTAGATAATATTAAGGAGATGTATAATAAAATTAATTGGATTTGATATCTTGAGAATTGACGAAGTAAGGAATTTTTTTCTCCCAAAAACCCTATTTTTTGGGCCCTTTGAACCTATTTTTAATTTTATCAAAAATCTGTAATGCATGAATTTTTGGCGCTATTTTTAGAAGTAATAAAAACTTTAAACTGATTTGCTATGTACAAAAATTAAGAAGTTATGGTTTTTTTTTTTCGGTTTTCACAAAACCCCTCCCTATTTCCATCCCCTTTGTCCGCTTTTGCCCATTAACGAACTTGACCGACATTTTATGTCCCTTGGTTTTAAGTATCAGTATGGAGGAGATTTGTGCAGAATTGTGGAAGTTATCGTGTCCAGAAGAAAGTGATAACACAATTGCTTCGGGAAATTCCGTTCAAAATGTCCACTTTGACATCATATTTTGAAATATATTCTGCCTCTATCAAAAAATCGATCATTGCGATACATTATATAGTTTCTGAATAAGCGAACCTACCAATTAAATGCGTTTGAGAGCAAAAATGAATTTAAAAATGAGTCAGAAAATAAGCAGTTTGGATTTGAGTGCATCCTTAATTTAATGATTTTTCCAACACAATCCGCTTCGGGAAATTCGGTTCAAAATGCCCATTTTAACAGCATTTTTAAAAATATATTCTGCCTCTATCAAGAAATTGACCATTACGGTACATTATATAGTTTCTAGGTAAGAAAACGTACCAATTGGAAGCCTTTGAGAGCAAAAATGAATTGTAAAATGAGTCAGAAAATAAGCAGTTTGGATTTGAATACACCCTTACTTAGATGATTTTTTTCTTCAACCGCTATGTATTTTTAATTTGTTTTTGCTGTAAGAATTGGTCCTATCCAAAACTTGTCTATATAGATGTTGTAGACAATATTAAGAAGATATATGATAAATTCATGGGGATTTTATATCTTTTGAATTGACGGAGTTATGGATTTTTTACTTCTTCAAACCCCCTTTTTGTTTTCGTTTTTAATTTTTTTTTTGCGTTACGAATTAGTCCTATCAAAAACTTGTGAATATAAAAGTTGTAGATAATATTAAGGGGATTTATAATAAAATTAATTGGAATTGATATCTTGAGAATTGACGAAGTTATGATTTTTTTTCTCCCAAAAACCCTATTTTTTGCGCCCCTTGAGCCCATTTTTAACTTTATCAAAAATCTGTGATACATAAAATTTTGGCCCTATTTTTAGAAGTAATAAAAACTTTAAACTGATTTGATATGTACAAAAATTAAGAAGTTA
The DNA here is from genome assembly GCA_963932465.1 of Maratus speciosus. Lineage (NCBI taxonomy): Eukaryota > Metazoa > Arthropoda > Arachnida > Araneae > Salticidae > Maratus > Maratus speciosus. Next base: position 549,237,075 of record OZ010794.1, read on the forward strand.
TAGGGGGTTTTCGATTTTCACAAAACCCCTCCCTATTTCCATCCCCTTGGTCCGATTTTGCCCATTAACGAACTTGACCGAGATTTTATGCCCATTGATTTTATGTATCAGTTTGGAAGAGATTGGTGCAGAATTACGAAAGTTATCGTGTCCAGAAGAAAGTGATATAGATAGATAGATAGATAGATAGATAAAGTTTTTTACTGAGGGTGGTTTGGGGTTCTAGGGGTCATGATCGGTGTAGATCTGCAAAAATTCTTCAGAAATTCCAACATAGGAACGATCCCAATAGGTAGTATTTCATACGAAATCTACCTAAAAATTAACTGTGCGAAGCTTGCTAAGTAGATAAAATCATGAAAGAGACTTTTATAGGACAATTCCAAGAAAATAATTTTATCATACATATTCTAAATGCAAAAAAAAAAAAAAAAAAAAAAAAAAAAAAACTGAAAAATGTCCAAATACTGCGAGGGTTAAAATTGCTAAACATGAAAATCCAGAAATGCTTCTGGTGTACTGCGTTTTTGTGAGAGCTCAGTGTCTAGAAAAATTTTACCTGTTCTTAATGAAGTACTGAAAACAATTATAAAATTTACTAATGCTTTAAAATTTAATGAAAAATGTCAGAATTATATATATATATAACCATTAAATAAACATTACCGACATCCAACAAAAACTGAAATTATGAATAAAATGACATCATATATATATATATATGACCATTAAAAATCAATACAAATTACTATCAAACATAAAAAATAAATAAATAAATAAAATGAGCAGAAAAAGAAAAATGGATATTTGTAGAACTTAGACAGGATCTTCAGGTCCCAAATGGCTAAAGTTCCAAAAATAAAGTGTGTGGTTTCATCCGTAAAGTGTAACATATGTCTAAAGTGTAGGCAAGTCTTCATATTAGCCATAAAAAAGCTAAAGAATATGAATTTGGGACTACCACACTCAGAAAACCGGGAAATAAACCATTGAACACCAATTAAGTTCAAAATGAAACAAGATTAAAAAGGACAGAGGAAAAGAAATAACAAATTAAAATCCATACTGTCATAGCATTAGGTATAACAAATACACTCATTATGCATTTTATTCTCATTTAAGATAGTATACTATTAGAAATTAATATGATGTTGTCCTGAGTATGCTAAAAATTAAATACAAGTTAGTCGTTAACTTTATTAAATATTAATGAATATGAATAAATTTAATATGAATTGATAAATAGATAAATATAACTACACCATTATACATATAAAAGTATCGAATCAACATCCATTATAAAATGTGTATTAGCAACGTAGTTATAAATCAAATGCCACATTTTTTTTTTATTATTAAACATATATATATATATTTATTTATACTGAGGTAAGTTGGCAAATATTAACGCAATTCTTCTAGATGTAAATGCTTTTTTAGGCTACCTCATTGGGAATAAAAATTCCCTTTTAGATAGATTTCGTATGAAATACTACCTATTGGGATCGTTCCTATGTTGGAATTTCTGAAAAATTTTTGCAGATCTACACCGATCATGACCCCTAGAACCCAAAACCACCCTCGGTAAAAAACTTTATATATATATATATATCACTTTCTTCTGGACACGATAACTTTCGTAATTCTGCACCAATCTCTTCCAAACTGATACATAAATTCAATGGGCATAAAATCTCGGTCAAGTTCGTTAATGGGCAAAATCGGACCAAGGGGATGGAAATAGGGAGGGGTTTTGTGAAAACAGAAAATCCCCCATAACTTCTTAATTTTTGTACATATCAAATCAGTTTAAAGTTTTTATTACTTCTAAAAATAGGTCCAAAAATTTATGTATCACAGATTTTTGATAAAGTTAAAAATGGGCTCAAGGAGCGCAAAAAATAGGGTTTTTGGGAGAAAAAAATTCATAACTTCGTCAATTCTCAAGATATCAAATCCAATTAATTTTATTATAAATCTCCTTAACATTATCTACAACTTTTATATTCACAAGTTTTTAATAGGACCAATTCGTACCGCAAAAAAAATTAAAAACGAAAATAAAAAAGGGGGTTTGAAGAAGAAAAAAATACATAACTCCGTCAATTCAAAAGATATAAAATCCTCATGAATTTATCATATATCTTCTTAATATTGTCTACAACATCTATATAGACAAGTTTTGGATAGGACCAATTCTTACAGTAAAAACAAATTAAAAATACATAGCAGTTGAAGAAAAAAATCATCTTAGTAAGGGTGTATTTAAATCCAAACTGCTTATTTTCTGACTCATTTTACAATTCATTTTTGCTCTCAAAGGCTTCCAATTGGTACGTTTTCTTACTAAGAAACTATATAATGTACCGTAATGGTCGATGTTTTGATAGAGGTAGAATATATTTTTAAAAATGCTGTTAAAAAGGGCATTTTGAAACGAATTTACCGAAGCGGATTGTGTTGGAAAAATCATTGTATTAAGGATGCACTCAAATCCAAACTGCTTATTTTTTGACTAATTTTTTAATTCATTTTGGCTCTCAAACACATTTAATTGGTACCTTCTGAGAAAATAATTGTTTATATATCAAGTTTTAATTAATTGAACAAAAAATAAAAACACAGGTCGCTTATAAATCTCTTCAATAATCACGTCAGCAAGTTTCATATTTTTTTTAATTAAAAATGAATCTGGAATTATGCCGGAAAATTGAGCATGGAAAAGTATTTTTTTTAATACCGCCCTAACATGATTCTGATAAAACCAGCTATTATATAAAAATGAAATAAAAACTCGTCAAAAGCGGCCTGATAAAATTGTTAAAGTGGATTTATCTCTAATCATGATTTAGTTTTTGTTTGTGAAATTAGTATATTTGACTTCGAAATCTACCTCTGCCTGTAGGCCGGGCCGGAAGGGATTTTTTTTTAAATATAATAAGTTTTTTTGCTGCAAAGAGAACTGCCTCGTGAACTTAAAGATGCTTAGATTGGGCATAGATAAATAAAGGTTGAGAACTACTGACCTAGAAGAGTCGTACAAAACTTTAAAAATTGTAACTTCTTATCATACGTGCTGCTCGTTAAAATTTTTCTTTGCCTTCCAAAACATTAGAAGGCCAAGTTAATTCCTAATCCAAGCTTATACTGCAGATTAAAGAAAACTGTTTTTATAACCAATATTAAAAACAAGAAATAAAAACAGAAAAAAATTGTTAAATCATGTACTCATAAAAGGAAAAAATTCATATTTGTTCAGTTATTTTGTTATGTGTGACCTTACTTTTCAGTCAGATATATTTCTTAGAATAATTGGAATCCTTCTAATGCATACAACTAGCAGTAAGTGAGTTTTTTTTTTTTTTTATGGATTATTTACATTCAAATGTAGTAAGTTTATTTTTATACATAAGGAAATATAAAATAAAATAATTATTTACCTTCCAATTTTACATTATATTACTTTATTTACATTTTTTAAACAATTTCTCAGCTTAATATTTGCAAATTCTGTTAGTTATCCTTTAGAACGTTACTTTGTAATATATTTACATTTACATAATATTTCTGAAATTTACTATTTGTACTAATTTTATTGCAATAATTTAATAATGTACTTAGAATGACTGACGATGATCTTTGTGTTATTGTGTAGCTAAAAAGAGAGATTACTCACCTGGAAGAAGTCGATCTCCAGTTCCTAAGCCTACGTGGCGACATGGACCAACTATACGTTCTAGAAGTAGAAGTCATAGTCCTGTTTATCCTAGTGTGAGACTCGATAGGCCTTCAAGAACTCCCAGCCCCACTCCATCTACCCCTACCCAAAGCGAATATTACGGAACCTCTCATCTACATTATAGATCTCGAAGCCCTAGTCCATCATCAGTGAGAAGCCTTCCAGTAGTTCAACGGAGACCTGGAGGGGGTCGAAGGTTACCTCCAACACCAACAAAACCCTCAACCTTAAGACTAGATATCATCTCATCTGACCCAATCAACTTCCCCGATGTTTCCCACTCTCCTACAGTGCCACAGCCAAGTCGGTCTCCTGGAAGTATCAACTTTCCAAAGCTGAGTGCCTCTCCAACCCACACTTCCTTAATAAACAGTCAGCAGCACCCTCCATGGAGGGATAGGACCGCAGGGCATTCACTTTCTGTGGACGCCCCCAATATACACCATAGGGAAGAACCTGCACACGGGGTACCTGCCATACCAAAACCTGATGACAATTATAGTACCTTTACTTCTACATCAGCTTCCCATGGACAACGGGTAGAGCCTTTAAGTTTCGAAGCTGCTGCTGCAATAGGTAGGGGGTCTCGCCACTTGCCTTCACCCCTACCTAATGGTTATAAGCCTGGACAGCGAGAAAGGGAGCGGTTACAGAGGGAAAGAGAGCCTCTAACACTGGTTGTAAGGACAAACCGTAAGGGACCACGACATCATGATCCTGATGAAGACGACTGGTGCTAGCAGCAACCTTGGTCGCTCTCAAGAGCCTTTTTTATGCAGTGCCATTACAGAGGGAAAGAGGGCCACTAAAGCCCCCTTTGCTGCTCACATCATTAGCCTTCAAAGTGTATGATATACAACTATATACCGGGTGTCCCAAAATTGACTGAAGAATTTTAAAATTCAATAACTTGCAAACGGTGACAGATATTAAAAAATTCTTGCAGGAGTATTATGTAAGATGTCAGGAGTCTTTATGCTGCGATTCTCAGTTTTAGTTACAAATAGAATCGATAGATGGCGTTGCAAGCAATAACCACTAAATCTAGGCTTGATTCTTCGGCCTCTCTCTTCTTCAATGCAAAAAAAGGAGATTAAATTGTATTGAATGGATCCCGAAGTACCAAAAATCGGGTCTGGACTCAGCGCCTATTGCTCTTAGCGCCATCTATTGTTTGAAATTCGAATTAAAGTGAAGAATCACAGTAAAAAAAAACTCCTGACATCATACATAACCCTCCGACAAGAATTTTTTAAATATCTGTCACCGTTTGCAAGTTATTGAATTTTAAAATCCATCAGTCATTTTTGGGACACCCGGTATATACATATATATGCATGCATATAAGTATATTAGTCTATTTTCATACGTATATGTATGGATATATGTATATGTATATAAACACACACAAACACCAGATGACTTCAAAATGTGGTTGTGGCTAAGTTTGTGTTACTTATATTCTCTGCACTTTCGGGGCTCAACCCCATGTTGAACAGTAAATTTCTTTTATATTTTTACTTTGTTGATTGTTTTACTTTTCTACCAGACATTGATATGAGGAGATTTTACTCACTGTCAATCTTCTCACTTAAATCTTTCAGGTTATGCTGTGATAGATCATTGTACCCTCTTTAATGTTCCCTTAGCAGATAATTCAGAAGTCAAAGAGGAAACCTGGCATTAATTTACATTTGCTTTTATTTAATTTTTTTTTTTTTTTTTAAGTGTAGCTATGATACAGTAGCTATCAAATCTATAGAAATTCAGAGTTTCATAGCACTAGCTTTGTGTGTATACTTACTGTATTAACTGTGATATTAGATGTTTAATAATGTATGGGTTGTATGTATTTGTAAGGTGTGTCTGTTTCCATATCATTTCCAGTCTACCCCGACCGAAATGTCAGTCTGAAATTTAGCGTTTATGCGAGAAACATTGTAAAGACTGTTTATTTGAAACAAAAAATATACCACTCCTTATAGCTATTTAGTTTATATATAATTTTATGTACATATAAGTTTTGACAGTATTATAGATTTAGAGAAATTCCAATAATTAATATTTTTCCATTATTTAATTTTGAATTTTAGATGCAAGTATTGACTATATAATAATTTTGAATATTTATTTAGACTTCTCATTTTCTTTTGCAGAAATGTGTTTTAATCTTAGCTCTTTGATCTGTATAAAATTAGAATCAATATTTGTTTCCATGATAGGTAAACGGCTGCTCAAAAATTGTGGAATAAAATTATAAACCGCAATTAAGTAAGCAGTTCGATATGACCACCGGCTATCGCTTTGGGGTAATTCAAGTATAAATTTAATTTTTTACATAAAACCTAACATTACGTTTTAGAATTATTCAATTTAAATCATATGGTAAACATATGGTGCAAACATGTAACATACATTGAATAATTCTAATAACTATAATGTTAGGTTTTATGTAAAAATTTTCAATTTATATTCAAATTACCTCACTATGCCCAAATTAGGGCCTAGCATTAAATTTAATACGAATGAGAATTATAGTACACCGCGCCGCAAAGGATTAAAGAACACGTGTCAACATTTTGCATATGATGCTGAAAGCTGTGGTTATTTATTTATTTATTTATTTTAACTAAGCTATGAAAATGGCATAGTTTTCGGTCTGAAACTTGCATCACTGATTATTTTCTTCAAAATTATGACCGTATAATGTTATTGTTGCGCATTTATTATTTGACTTGAATTTTTTCGATATCTTTTATGTTAACTTTTATTTTGTTTTTTAATATTAAAGCGACTTCTAGGGATTGTTTCTTCTTGAACTGATACTTACTTATTTCAGGCCAGTTGGCGTTCTTCAGTGAGAATGGTTTGTCACGACAGAATATTTTTGTGGAAATCTTTTATATTGTCACTCGCATTCCCTTTAAATCCTATTGTTGCAATATTGCTCGTTTTGGCGCGCTGTTGGTGATGATATGTTAAAAATTTTGACGTATCCCGATAAAAAGCTATACATGATATGATGTCTATTTAAAGAATAAAGTGAGGCTGCGTACTTAACAGTATAGACAATTTCGGGACGACTGGTCATTGTTTTCGTAAATAAAAAAAACAAAGACAAGAAAACAGACGGAAAGACGAACATACCATTTTTGGAACCTAATGAAATCGGTAAGGGATCATCATCAGAACAAGACTTTCTGACAAAAAAAAAAGTATTATGAAAATTGGAGCATTTGTTCAAAAGATACGTACACATAGATTTATAATCTATACAAAATATATTCATTGTCTAAAAATTCATTGTCCATTCGTTGTCACTAAAGTTTAACATCACCCGATTGTTATGACAACATTTAAGACCATTTGCTACTCACGATGACGATCCAAATTTCATGCTTAGAATACTAGATATGGTCATCAGGCTTACATTCCTTCCTTCGCAAGTAAAGACGCAGAGCGATTCGCCGTATGATAGGATCCGTCTTGAGATGTTATTGCTATTGGTCGGCTTGATCGTTTCCTTGCAGTTAATACCTCATCTATTTCATAATTCAGTATGTCATTAAGTATACAGTAGTCTTGCTTATATCGCGTTCAGATTATGATAGATAAGTCACTTTACTTGAAGTTTTTTTTGAAGCGGACAACCCGGAATCAAGATTTTCGATTTCGCAAGTTTCTGAAACTCACTTTACTTTCGATACTCACTTAACTATGAGTTGAGTAGAACTCCGCCTTCTGAACTCTTTTTTCTTATTTGAAACTGTTCATAAATTTGGAGCTGAGTTCTACAAATAATTAATTGGCTTTTTCGAATGATCTTTTCAGTCATTTATTTATTTTACAGGCCGCAAAGAATAAAAATTATAATAAACTATGTATGGTCAAAAGTTGTAATTGCAAATTTAACAATTTATGCTCATGCCCAGACATCTTTTTGGCTATAAGCTATGTCTCTTAAAACTTTTGACAATGCGAACAGATGAAACCTAAATCCGGGTTGTCCGGTTCAAAAAAGTTAAGTAAGTTATTCAACTTTCATAATGTGAACACAGTATTTGCATCTAGTTTTAGATGGGATATTGCATACAGCGAGACGCATACGACCTTATCATATGGTGAATAGTTGTGCATTGCCTAGGAGTTCCTGTAAGAAAATAAAGGTAGCTTGGCTTGCGGCCAGAAGAAATGTAACCCTGCTGACCGTATACAGGCGTTTGAACAAGAAATTTGGATTGCCAACGCGAATAGTAAGTGGTGTTAAAATGTTGTGATAAGCAACGAGTGGTCTTAAATTCTTTTGTTGATAATCTCCTTCGTTGGAAATCTGTTAATAAATAAATATTTTTTGCCAAATAATAAATAAAATTGTTTTCTAATAACAAGACAAAGAGTATAGATTACACGCATTTCTGTTTGATTTACTTTATCTGTTAAAATATGCTTTAAAAATGGTGGGAAATTTTTACGACGTGCTAAAGCTGCTTTAAAACAGTATTTTGTGGTAGGTAAATTTTACAATTTTTACTTTACGAATAAAAAATCTGGCATTTCAATTTAAAAATAGTTAGAAATCCAAATAAATAAACAAATCTAACTGAAACCTTAACTTTTTACACGTTAAAATGAATTATAAATTATCACCTGTTGCAGAGGGGCCAAATTGTTGTAGATGTCGTAGAGGAGGAAGTTTTTTGATGTCACTATTTGACATTTTTGTAGGATTCTATATCTGAAGCACTTATCACTGCCAATGGATTTATAACTTAAATGGCTACTGCAACAATATAAATTTATAACTTAGTGAGTAATAATATGTGATAACTGAAATAGAACATGCAATTCAAATGGTAGCAAAAACTGATCCATAGAAATAAAAAATGTATACGGAATATATCATTTAAAATAAACTGATACAATAGCATTAACTAGTAAAGTAATATTTAGAGTTTAATATATATCTTTTTATATTTCTCTTGTTGAGAAATGTGTATGGTTGTAAGATTAATACAAAGCATCTGTGCTTTAATGTATGTGCGCATTGAAATCCAACATGAAGCAAAGATATCAAATAATAAGAAGGACAATAGAATACAGCTGTTTAAAAAAAAAACTGAAAAGGCTCAGTTTTATCTTTCTTTGAAAATAGCATACAGCTGTTTTATCTTTCTTTAAAAAACAACAAAGAAAAAATATCAAATGAAAAGAAGGAAAGTAACGTACTGCTGTTTTAAAATTTGCTTTGAAAATGCTCTATTTTACCTTTTTTAGGAAATAACATATAGCTGCTTTATATTTCTTTAAAAAAATAAAGAAAAAATATTAAATAACAGGAGGAAAAATAGCATAAAGCTGTTTTAGAATTTACTTTCAAAGGACTCTATTTTATTTTTCTTCTAGTTATTTATGGGTTATTGTTATTATTATTATTTTACATCAGATACATGAATGTGTTACTGAACTAACTTTGTGTAAATGTGTTGCATATTTTAATATTTATATATCTCATTAACAATTTTTTTAAGTTCTTCTAATTTATAATAATACAGACAATTCATTTAAAATGAAACTGTTATAAAACTGTAAATTCCATTTAATACTTTATGTAAATTATTACGAATAATTTTTCCAAAAACTGGCTGATTTTTATTTATACTTTGAATTATTTAAAAATTATATATAATTAATTTTATTTGGAGTTCAGTTTGAAGGGGATGTCATTATATTTATTCTTCACTTTTGAGGTAATTGGAGGAGGTAAAAGTGACAAAACAAGAAGATTACCTGATATTCAAGTAATGTCCTAGGTAATATTTGACGCATTCCTTTAATTGCTTAATGGTTGATATATTATCTACAATGGACAAATTGAATTCATGCTATTATTAGTTAACACTTTCGAACTTTTTCAGTTTTTGTTCCCCGATGCTCTCTTGCAAGGGAAATAAATGAATAACGAATGCATTTTTTTCTGAATTTCAAAAACTGAATAAATAGAGCCTGCAAATTAAACAAAAACATTATTTTATTTTATGAAGTTAATCTATGCTATAAGGTAATTCTTATGCTCATTAAATAAATAAAAAAATTATGTAGATAAAATAAACAGCAGTTTTGAGGGGTTTCTTTTTTATTTTGAAGTTAAAAATTAAATCTCTAAATTACACCAATTTTAAATAACCAGCTGGAATTTTTCCATCTTTTTGAAAAAAGGAGCTTTTAAAATCGCTATAAATAGATGTAATAGATATTCCCAGTCTGTGCGCATTTGTGTGCGTGAGTATGTATGTGAATGAGTGTTTATGCACAAATATGTATTTTAAAATAATGGACAAATGTTTCACTTGTATATTTTTAAAATGGCGATGGTGATAATGGTTTATTTACATAAAATTGAAAACAGTGTGTGTCTATATCAATAAGTACATAAAAGGAAATTTTTAACAAGGCCTTTCATCTTTACGCATTTTATTTTTAATTTTATTTTGTTTACATCTACTCTTTTTTATGTAAAAAAAAAAAAAAAAAAACCTATAGAAAGATATTTCATGTCGATATCGTTCCTGAAACATTTATTATTAATTCGAAAATTTTTTATTTATAATTTAAACATTCAATACATTTAATGTATTTTATGCACTTTATACATAATGTATGCCGAAATTATACAAAGAAGGAAAACTTGACTGAACTGATAATTTATTATAGTCGAGTTCCGCCATGGAAAAGACGTATAGACCAACAATTCCATTATAGCCAAGGTTCTCAGGGGTCTTTGAATTTGAGTACAGCTATTTCCAAATAATAATCTTCGCTTTATTTAATCACAGAATTTATATAAATAAATAAGGTGAATATTACTATTTAGAAAGAGTGGTACTTAAAACTTTAGGACCTATGAGAACGCTGAAAGAGAAACTTTTAGCATCACTATCCAAAATCGTTGCAAATGCATTCCATTATAGCGAATAAACTTTCATGGTCCTATGGAGTTTGTTATGATATAACTTGATTGCATTTCATTTTGGTCCATTTCAACATATTTAAAACAAAAAACTGCTCAGTTTCGTTAGAACAAGCTCCACAGAACCATGGAAATATCTTCGCTATAAAGAAGTTTTACTGTAATGTTTATTTCATTCATAAAGGTTTTGACGGGAAATGCTAAACATTTCGTTATAAGGAAATTTTCGTTCTAACGGAACTTCACTGTATAACTTTATTTCTAGTTAATATAAATTTATTTTTATATAATTAATTTCTATCTCAATTTCTACTTAGTTTTACAGTTAGTTTTAGTTCATTATGTTACGAATAATGATGTATGATTATAACCTGATCCAAAAGTTTTAAAAGACATGCATTGGTTTAAAAAAACTTTAGCATATCAATTGGAATAGTTAAAGTCGGTTTTGTAATAAAAGACGGAATTTATTATGGGGATATTATTTGGCCATATGCTATTTTACGCAACAAAAAATAATCTTATATATTGAAATTTTAGCACTCTTTAATTTTTTTCACTCAGTTCTGTTTTGACCTGGAAGGGTGGAACAGATATACCATACTTTAGCATTTTGTGTTCTTTTCTAACAATTGAATTTGTTTGTGACGTTTCTACAGTGTTTAATATTTAAAAGAAAGGGAGAGATTATGACATTTTTAATCAACATTTGAAATTCACAAAGTTATTGCTTTAAGTGTCCATCTCCAATCGGTCATTTATTGTGCCATCATCATTACTTAGGCCACCGCCCCCAGAATACTAGGCCTGAGAGTTGACTCAAAAATAGCGGCTGTCGTAGGCGGAGTTTTTTCAGCGTTTGCACCAGTGCCTAAACTAGCTTTTTTGCACCAAGGGCAAACATGGATTTTGGCTCCCCCCCCCCTCTTCCGCAAAGTATATTTACAAAGAGAATTTTATAGCCCACTTATTCTAAAATTTAAAATGTGTAATTATAAAATATGTAATACTAAATAAACTACGTAATCTACAATGGCGGATCCAAGGAGGAGGTCACGGGGTTCATGACCCCCTCCCCCCTCTGGACACCAACAAAAATATTCTAAAGATCATTTTTAAAATGAAATGTACAGTAAAATCCCGATTATCCGAGTCCTACTTAACCGAGTTTCCGCTTTAACCGAGTTATTTTCTTCTGATGGACTGATGGTTTCCATTATTATGAAACAGCCATTATAAATGAAGTGTTAGGTAAAGATGAAAGAGCAGTCGTAAAAAGTTAGAACTCTGATTTTCTGGTTAGAATGGGGAAAAAAATGGCCATAATTTTTTTTTTTTTTTTTTAATTATGGTCTTTTTTTCCCATTCTGACCAGAAAATCAGAGTTCTAACTTTTTACGACTGCTCTTTCATCTTCACCTAACACTTCATTTATAATGGCTGTTTCATAATAATGGAAGTCATCGATCCATCAGAAGAAAATGATCTATTCCAAAGGTAAAATCCTTCATTTGGCGCCCCTTCGTTCTGGCGCCCGGGGCATGTGCCCCTCTGCCTTCCCCCCTTTAGTTTCGGCCCTGGTTTATACGATGTCCTGAAATTAGACACCAGTATTTTTCGAAAGTTTTCTTTGATTTATTTAATCTAAGAAAAATAAAGCAGAGAAAACTTTTAAAAATTATTGGTGTTCAAATGCTAGGGACCGTACAAACACTAAAAAAAAAATCCACCTCCGACAGCCGCCATTTTTGTGTCAGCGCCCAGGCCTAGTATTCGGAGGGCGGTGGCTTGAAATTGATGTTTTTTTTCTAAGACATTTTGATCAGTGTTTAAATGTATCCCTTTTGGAGCTAAATATAGCCCATTTTTGTCTTGTCTAATCCCAAAAACGATGTTTCAGCTCCCAGCCCCAAAGTTAATCATAAACGGTTAAATTATTTTAATTTTTTAATTAATAAATGTCGAAACCAAACCATTTAACTTTTTGAAAATGTTTCCTTTTCTGTTTCATAATTCATTAAATAAGATATTTCAATTCCATTGTTAGAATGCTAAAGATTCTATTTTCGCATTCATTAAGCCCGTACTTGTCTCTTCTTGAGAAAAAAAACGGTTTTGGTTTAGTTTCAAAAGTGTTTCATTTTTTGTGATTATTTTCTTAAGCTAATTTAGTGCCTAATCAGCACGTATTCTTTCATTTGTTACAATAGAGAATAACTTTATTGAAAGAACCAAATCTCCATTTGCTCCTTTTACTACTGTTTGCCATAAGACATTACCTTTAAGATTTTGCCACTGTATGAAAAAGTGACTACAAACAAACGAAAAAAATGCAAGTTTTTTTCATATTGATTGTTCGGTACTGTATCTATAACACAGATTTATCTTTATTGCATCCAGCTATAACTATATAAATGCAATATTGAAGAGCATGTAGTGCAATTAAAGTATATTTTAATAATCAATAATATAAACTTATTAATAATTGTTATTATTTGTCCAGAATTTACTTTATTTTGACTTTTTTTAACACTTCTCTTAAAAGTACAGTTCAATTATAAGGCACCTGTACCTAATATGGACACCCTAAGGAAAAATGATTTTTTTTACCCCGTGTACACGTCATAAGACTCCAAAAATATATTACCACTATCCCTGGACTGTTGACTATCATTACTAAAATTAGCAACCTTGTAATTATTCTGGTTTAATTTTAATTATAATAACAAAAAAATTTTCAAGTGTCCATATAAGGAACCACCTGTCCCTATTATGGACATGCATACACAGGGTGTATGGAAGAGTCACTCTTCCAAGGGATTTTAGAGGAGTGGGGATAAAAGAAATATATCTTAAAGTGTTGCGGGGGAGGGGGGGGCACAGTAAATATCTTCAGAACATGCACTTTAGAAAGTGGGGGGGGGGGATCATTTTCGGTTGTGGCTCTTCGAAAACCCATGCAAAGCACATCAGTTACTACAAAATATTATGAAATAATATAGTTGGTTTTGCTTAGCTTTATTGCATCTGCCTGTAGAATTTACATCTCTATTTCCGATGTGGACAGAAGATGTCCATATTGGGAATCGGGCGTAGTTTTACTAAATCTTGTAATAAATAAACAAAGATAACATTTTTAAACAATATGTGCAATAGAAATCGAAAATATGTTTTATCAGCTTTCTAAAATACTCCACTTTTGAATATTTAAAGCAATTTTACCATATCTAATAAGAATTTAAACTTACCTGTAATTACGATCAGCACACCACGAAGCAACAAGTTTCCTTCCAAATGGCGAACAGCGCTCTTTTTTGTACTTTTCAGACTTAATTATATTTTCAACTGCTTTTCTTCACGGACATGTAGCGCGATCTCTCGATCAAAATTGATACTTTTAAAAATATTATGGGTGTCCATATTGAGAGCACTGTCCATATTGGTTACAAGTACCTTAGTTCTTTTCGCTCTTGATCATTTGTCAAAACTGATTTTGATAGTTTTGATAAAATTTAGGATCTAAGTTTACTGGTTCTACGATTGGCTTTTGCCTGGAGCCTGTTTTACTATCTTATACAGGATTTTAAATCTAGATTATCTAGAAAATTTTAAAGTATTTTGAGAATTTATTTTTTTTTTTTTTTTCAGTCAATTTGATTTTTTTGAAAGAGTGCTTACAACACTAATCTGGTTTCTATATATGTTTTACTCCATTATTAGAGTTATTAACATATGTAAAAACTATGATGATATTTATAAGCACTTCTTATCAAGAAAAATGAAACTGATTTTTAAAATGCTTAACTACATTTTCTAATAACTTATGTTTCAAATATTGAATAATTTATTCAAACAGTCTTCACACAAAAATCAATGTTATAGTAAGTACATTTAGATCCCAATTTTTACCTCCCCCCCCCAACCCCCCCAACCCCCCCGAAAAATCTTTTTAAAATTTAAAAAGTAATTTAATTATTACAACCATGCGTCAAAAATGGGCTTTATCTGTATCTCCTTAAGAAATGATTGGAGTAAAAATACAAATATCATATGAAATCTTTTAACTCCTTCATAAAACGATGTGACATGTCTATAATTTAAAGAGCAATGAATTAATGGACCCTCTTATCAGATGATACAGATGGCAATACGCCAACAAAATTTTGAGGTGGTTGTTGGTGTATAATAGGCGCTCTGCTCCACGTGATAAGTGGATCTGCTGTTTAATTACTCCTGAAACCAAAATTTTTGTAACATCGTGTTTTTATAAAGTTGAAAGATTTTTTCACCTGAAGTTCATAAATTTTAGATTTATTTTACAGCTGTGATTATATTTCCGTGCGCAGCGTTCTATATTTTTTATATAGATACTCCCACTATTTCTAAACTTTCATCCTCGTGGTAGATTTATTTAATATATACGATAAAAATCTACAATGAAGATTATATTTTGAAAATAATGGTGGCGAATATGTAAAGAATAATGGACTCTGCGACTCCTAGGTATTATTCTACATATGTGGAATTTAAATGACGATATGTGTAATATGTTTAGCTCTGGTTTCCATAACGTGTCGATAATGAACAACAAAATTAGCTACGCTAACAATGAAATCTTGTTATTTGTCTGTGATCGTTGCCACCACCAAAAAGCACAGCCATAGCGCTGCTCCATCATCTTGATGAGGTTCGCCAAATTCGAACGAGATCGTTACTTTTCGAAATAAATCATTCGTTGTATTCGGAAAGCAACGACTTGATCGGAAGCTTAGTCCGAGGCATTTGTTCCGAAAGGCAACGAAATCTTTCAAAATGAGAAAACCGCCTCAGTATGATGACGTCACGTTATGGCTTTATCTTCCAAAAGGAAACGCTGACTTGTTATTGCAATTAAATAGAAATCTATTAAACATGATTTTTTCTTTCTTCTTTTGGCTTTCTTCCATAAAGGTTGTACTTTAAGTACGTGGTACAGAATTGGGTAATGGAACATGTGTTCCATGAACCAGTATTTTTAAGACTGCCTTCAGGCAACACTTGCTGCAAAAACTGAAAAATTATTCCCTGGGCTCTCTTTTCTAAAAGCTCCGTGGTAATCAACAAACGATAGGGGAGTCTCAACAAAAGAAAGGGCGGTCATAAACATGTCAGGGAACTCTTCTGCTAACCTCTGACCTGTTTCCTATCAACAGAAGACTGACTACATCAAAGGGGCCACTGTAGCAGGCTGTACTCTGTTCACAGCTGGAAATTTTTAGTTTTTTTATTTTGAACATTTTGTGCTGGATCAATAAAATATATTATGGCTTACGATATAAAAATACCTGAATACGAGAAATCTTATCAAACATGCTGTCATTTAAACTCCCAGATCTATGGAATACTCCTCTTTATTTTCTCCTACTTGTAGATACATCACTATATTTGTGCTAAATGGTTAATTCATTTAATTAATATTCATTAAATTATTTTTTAAATATCAAGCTTTCTTCTTATATGCTTACTTTAAAAATCTCTCCCTTTCTTTAGCAATAGAAACACAATGTTTACTTGTGAATTTATATGTAAACAAAAAAAAAATATTTCTGACATGTATCAACCTGTAAAACACTAATCTGAAAACTGAAATATCTCTGAAAGATAACGTGGAAAGTGTAAATATTTCTGTAGATTGGTTTTTACTGATATTTTCTGTTACTAATGTTCTAATATTTTCCACTTTTTCTTATATAACTTCTGATAAATAGTCAGCACATCGTGGGTAATAGTACTTTTATAAATCAAATTAACCACATTAGTATTTTATATAATCTTCACTTTTTCTTCCTTCTCTTCAACTCCATTCTGTAGCATCAATTTCATTCGAGCTCTAATTAGAAAGGGTCCAAAGGTAATAGATATTTTTATATTATCTTTTTAAACCAAGTGGCCTAGTCTAAGCCTTCTTATATCTATTTTACTGCTTACAAAACAAGTGACATTTTGAAATTAGAGCATAGAAAATTACGTGATGATACAGTGCCAAGAAATTACAAACATTAGATTAGTAATAGAAGACGTTTTATAGTCATTTTATTACAATTATAATTTACATTTTGAATAATATTGTTTATATAGTAGCTACAGAATGAGACGTCAATATTTATATTAAATATATATATAGGTAGAGATAGGTAGAAGGAAAGGAGGGGCTTAAGTGCTGTTTTGATATAAAGTATGAATCACCATCATTTTATATGTGATGAAATATCTGTCTATAAAATTGTGATATCAATATTAATGCTATGCAAATTATTTCAGGCAGATTTTTCCATTATTTAATTTTTTCTGTTCATTTACTGAAACTTATTTAATTGCTTTGCATAGAGTTAAATGCTTAAAAAACTAAAGATAAACTTTCGATCACTATAGTTACGTGTACATTGTAAAGAATTTCGGAAATGTTTCCTAATATTGAAAAATGTTTATGAAATTTCAGGGAAAATTCGTAGTTATCCGCGATTTCGAAAACTTTTCGCTTACTTACGGAAACTTATTTGAGAAGAACCAATCAGAATCCTCAGAAATCAATAGGTTTCCTCAGGGATTGCTTTGTCACAGAATAAGAGCCCGGATGCCAGTTGATAGGAGGCCACAAATTAACTATGCATATGTTTAAAACTCAATTTTGAATATCAACACTATCTTTACAGGACAAATTACTGATTTTATATAACTTGCGCCTCATCCACATATTTCTGTGATGACTGTCTAAGATTTAAACATTACTGATTTTTTTCTCCGTATTTAAATATAATAACAATTTGAAAATACTTAAGAAACGCTTTCAATAAACTAAAATCGAGCTCATGTTTAACATGACATTATTCATTTAAATCATCTATTGACATGTAGCTCATGTTTAACTTTGTCATCGTCAAAATTTTCAATAACTTTTAAGTCTCAGCGATTTCTTTTTAAGTATGTATATTGTATTTAATGATCTGAGAAGACAAGTTGTAGATTGTCCAATGTGCAAGGGATGGGACCAGGACCTGATTACTACAGGTCGACTAAGCCATGGCCTTGGGCCCACTGCAAATGGAAGCCCGAAAACGAGTTAAATTATTTTTTTAAGAAAATTCTTTAAAATGCTGCTTTCTGCAGTGATTTCTATAAAAATCAAAAGGGGTTTTAGTTTCTAACCATCCATTAGGTAACCATCTAATGATAAAATCCCGTCTAAGATAATTTCGTAGGCAGGCGCCTCCTGCTCAATGTGTTTCACTAGCTTTATGAAAATTTGCTCTTTTAGATTAACAAATCAAGTGAGGAAATTGAGGCAAAAAGGCCTCTATTTAATTAAGACTGGAAAAGTTTAATGAACTCAGTTGTTAAAGACATAATATTTCGTTAAAATTTAAAAAATAGTAGTTGAGTTTCGATTTTTTAACTTTATGAAAATAACATGAACCTATATCATAAGCATTTTATTGAAATATAAAAAAAAACCCCTCCAAATATTCCTGAAAATTTTTTCTTGCTACTATTTTATTTTGAGGTGTGGAGCAGTGTTGCCAGATTGGGGACATTTTTAATTCAGATTATTTGACTGTCACCATTTTTTTAAATAGTATAATTCGCCTTATTTTTCAGAATTTTTAATATATTTCTAAATAGGCCGAATATTTCTATTTCAAAAAAGTGGTGATAATCAACAATCTGGGGACAAAAAAGTCCCCAATCTGGCAACACTGGTGTGGAGGGCGAAAAGATACTGTTCCCTGTGCCCCAGATAACTTAATCGGGCTCTGGGAAGGAGAAGGGGCGTAGCATATATTTATGTTACTTGAAGCAGAGTTTTTAGTACCCGTCTCTACACCTCTTTATTTTTACAATTTTTTTTAAATAACCGTATGAGAAGCATAAATATTGATAGTAGTCAAAATGACTTTTTTTTTTTTTCAAATTTTAAATTATAATTATTGATAGTAATGCGTCCCCGCTCTCAAAGTGCATGTTCCTTGGGATCACCCTATTTATTTCCATTGTAAATTGCTAGGTAGGGAAACCTCCAGTGAATGCTTTTGCCCTAGGCCAATACCGTCTCGAAGAGACAGTGTTGCCTAGGCCCCGTTTTTTTAAGTCGCTTCCTTCTGTTTCCAAAATCAAGAGAAACGCCCTTTCCCACATGTTCGGGCAACAAAAGGGCCCTCTTACCATCAGAAACCTTTCCATAAACCTACGTCTTCTGTGGGTTTTATTTGGTCTAACTACAAATTTTTCTGGCGATAACATGAAGCTTCCCGGAATTCTGGTTAGTGACAAGCTTACACTAATTTTCATAAATTTTTCTGCTATATTAGGAAACATTTCTGCAATTTTTTACAATGTATCTTCCACTAATTTCAAGTTTTAAAATGTTCATATTCGTGAAATAAATATAAAATTACCATTCATGGTGTTGATATTCAGAAAGCACAAGTTTTGACGGGAAAATTCTAATTTATTAGATACTTCAATATTAATAATTAAAGCTATAATGGTGTATCGTTGTGAGTATAAATTATCTACTTGTTGCATATATGTAAATATTTTATAAATGTATATTCATTTATAAAGTTATCATAAAATTATACTTTCCTTGAACATAAAGAAAAATTATTTTATCGTTGAATAAATTTATCGTTGTTATTCCAAAAAATCTTCAAATCCTTTTTAATCTGCCGTTAAAAATATTTCAGAGTTTTAAATCATTTAAAAATGAACAACTTGTAACAAAAATTTAAAAAAATTTTATTCTTTTCATAGACTTTATTTTTATTGTTTTAAAGTCAATTTTCTAAAATCAAAACGCAAAACGTATGGAATACTCGTTTTTGTTGTTTAAATTATCTAAAATTTTAATTAGTTCCATGGTCAAATTTTAAAAAAAACTATCGCACATGATATTTTTGTTATTATAAATGTTATAAACAATTATAAATAAATGTACTGAGCAAAATAAATGTAAGCATAATATGTGTATATATTTTTAATGTAATGCGTCTTTCATTCACAAATATTTCGTCAGATTTATGTAAATGTTGTTTTCTGTTTATGAATAAAATTTTGTAAACCCATAATTTCTAAAAAGAATAGTAAAAAAGTAAAGCAGAAATTCCATTTAACTCGGCAGGTAAGACATTTTTCTGTATATAATTACGTCAGAGAACTTTTTACTTTAATTGAATAACAAATATCAAATGTACATTTTCAGTATTAACACAGAAGAATATTTTGTACATACATTATGCATCTATTTATAATTATAAAGTTTTTATTACTGCAATTTTATCATCACAGTTTTTATGTTAATTGCTCCAAAACGAATTGTAGATCAATGTTGCCACTTGAACTTTTTTTAATTATTATTGTTATTTGGATATATGTTTCTATTTCCAAATAGTAATGTTCGCATTATTTAAAAAAATTAAATTAAATAAAACAAATACCACTATTCGAAAATAGTGGTATATTTTTGTAATAAAAGAACCGCTTCATTGGCAACACTGCTGTACACATGGCAATTACTGGCTCTCCTTTTAACGTTTTCAACATCAAACCCAAAAAATTAGCTTTAATTGTTAGGTTTTTCGTTTGAAGATCATTGAAACATAAAACAAATAAAATGACTCCCTATATAAGTATATATTTAAATCTATTAGCAACAGTTGAAGAAATATTACCAGAAAAAAAAATCATATCATTAGAAAACCGCTAATGTTAAAATACGGAAGCATATCAAAACTTTATTAAATTAAAAAAAAAATCGCTTTACATAAGAAGAAAGTCTTGTTGGTTTAGAATTTCTTTCTTTTGAAAAATTTCAAATAAACACTAATGTGATTTTCAATAATTAATGCTAACGGTTTATTTATTAATGAGTAAAATGTATTTTTGAAACAATAATTTCTTTTTTGCATTCTTACTATTAATAATGAAATAGAAAACGTCGAAAATTTGCTATTTTCCAAAATTCAAAATGTGCATAAGCTTTCTTTTCATTTCTAGTATTCATAAAGTGCCTTTCATCCTTTTTCTTTAATGTTAGGTATACATTTTTAAAATTAATAATTAAAAAATATATATAAATGAATGCATGCCACGACGTTAATATTGTTGCCCTAAGCTGGAACAATGTATTTTGAAATGTCAGTAATTTAGCTTCCATTTCAAAATCTAAATAACCTCATTATTTTGATAAATTTTATTAACAATTACTGTGAGTTTGCACTAAAATTTAAGATGCATAGACATATCGTTAATCACGATATTTTAACCAGTCCAAACAATGCTATTTGCAGTACTGACAACCACAGAACATCTACAGCTGCTGTTGCAGAAGTTCTATAAAATATTGTACATAACGTGATAATGCTAATAATAATTTAAAAAATACATTGTTGAGTCTAAAAGTCTCGCATTTCTAACAGTATTAAAAAAAACTTTCGAACTTGCTTGAGGTTGTCCGGATATATATCTGACAGTAAGAAATTTTAATATCTCAGAAAATAATTATAAAATTTTTCTGTTAATTTTGATGAAAAAAAATTATCAAATTTTATCAGCAACAAATAGTTGATGGTGGCAACATTACGCGAACGCAAGCACTCGGCATTTGTTTACAAGAGAGCAAAATGGTATCGTAATACTGCATCAGAACTCAAAAGGATAAATACTGCTTAAAGTTTGCTGAATTAGAGCCTTCGGTATCAGGAGCAAAGTAGAAGATTTTACTTTGGCAAACCAAATGCAGCACTCAACCTACTGATTAGTGTTGCCTGGTGTTCCGCGTAAATCGGGTCTCCAAATGCTCTCGATACCACTAATTCCTTACAATTTATTTCGACATCTTTAACCGCAGATAATTCTGCCGTTAGATAAGGCGAAGAAAGTTTACTTTAGAACTAGCCGCCCTTGGCGACCAGTTTGGTCAATCTTAAAATTTATGTTTGGGAAAGCATGCTAAGCATATTATCATATTACTTTTATTCATAATTTAATTTACTTGGACTCTCTTAAATATAATTAATATAATCCCTTAAGCTAATATTAGTTTTTGTTGCATTAAAATATCTCAATTTGTTGATTTTCTGTATGCAAGCAAATCCTATTGGTTTACATTGGAAGTCTATGGGAATTTGGTGAAATATTAGAGATATCACCAAGTTGGAGTCACTTTTGGAGACTAATTTTGGCCGCCAAATTTGGCGATGTATCGCCACGTTGGCGACAAACTTGGCGGCATTTGGCGACAGAACAGGGTTCCCCCTATGGTAACCCCGGTTATAGGTATGGAGATGCATTAATTGCTGTTCAATAACCAATCAGATGCGCTTCCTTCAGACGTTGCCATTAAATAATTAACAAATAATCCCTATTTCTGTGCCAGATACGATAGCGTAATATATATATGTATATAGATTCTGGTGTTCAGATCATTTGGAGCCCCAATTTACGCGGGACACCTGGCAACACTACTTCTAATGTACTTACACAACGTTATGTTCCTCATTTTGTAAACAAACACCAAATGCATTGTAGTAATAGTGTTATCTATCACGTTTTTCTGATTAAATTTCATTTTTTCCCCTTTAAAATAAAAGGAGGATTTTATCTTATTTCCTGGGATATTTACGTTTCTTATTGGTAAATATTCATCGCAACACTAAATTCTAAATCGGAACTGTAATTTATGAATTACAGCAAATTGAGTTGAATCACTGCATTCTTTCTAAGGATGGGGAAAATGAATCACGCAGTAGTATTATTAAATACGGATAACACTACTGCTACTGAGTCTTAATCATGGAAGTACTAAGAGGTACTTGCGTATTATACGTACGTACTAAGAAGCACTTACTTATAAAATGGTTGCCAATTGACCATCTTTTTTATCGTTGCCAATCATATTCGAAATAGCAATATGACATTATTTAATACATAACATTGTTAAAAATGGTAAATAATGTCAAATAAATAAAATATAATAAAGGAACTATAATAAATAAATTTAAAAAACTATAAAGCATAATAAATAAATAAAATATATTACGTATTATTATTATTATTATTATATTATAGCTCTTATTACGTGTGATATGCTATAAAGTTGTCAAAAATTAAGACTTGCAGTAATTAGTATAATTGGCGGAGTTGTATCTGACATGGCCTAATATATGTAAGTACCTAATAATATTTTTTTTAATGTAATTATATCGTAAAAAAAATTATAATTTTATTTTGAGACTGAAAGGGAGCTAAATTTCTAAGCTAGGTTTGCGGGCGCATAACAGATCATATATCAACAAAACCATACCCCATATTACTTGTTGATTCTTGCAAACATTTAAAAGATATTTTAGAATTTCATTAACATAAAAATCGGAAGAAAACTTCTTTGAAATTCGTTCTAATGGTGCGTTAAATGGAATTTCTGCTTTTACGGCTTAATGCTGCTTGCAATTTATATAATTTTTTTTTTTCCTGCAATGGTTTCCTCTTTGAGACTTCTATTTCTAAACTCCAAATGTAATTACTTCTGCTCCGTGGCTCTAGCCAAAAATGCATTTAAAACTTTTAACCTCTCTATACTGTATAGGTCTCCCTCTTTTTCCCCTTTGCCGATTTTGATCTTATTTTTTACTTACATTCTAAACAAACAAGATCAAAACCGGAACTCCTCACCTTTAATCAATTTTAATGTATTTTGGGAAATCTTGGAGAAATAGATTTCTACTGTATATGTACAAAAAACGTGAAAAAAAAGAAAGTATTCCTAAAGTTGAAATTTCTATTTGTATGAAAAGATTAAAGTATAGTGTCATAAATTTATTGTATTTTCCACTTCTGTTGTAAAGTCTGCTCATAAAAATATCTAAAATAAAGTCTTTGTGTATTTTTTAAGCATATCGGGAGAACATCTGGCTTGTGTTGATTTTTTCTTTTGCACACAACATTTTACAAACTAGCGGGGGGGTGACCGAGCTATGCTCGGTCAAAATTAGCCTTGTGTTCAACTCGATATAATATCTCATTTTAACATTCTCTCTGTATTATTGCTATAAAGCATTTGATTTATAACAGCATTATTTACAAAAAAAATCAATATGAAAACTATATACGTACATTTTTTATACATTTTACATTATTGACACATTTACAACGAAATGACAGCAATCCAAATTACATTTTTAGCTCCACTCTGCTTAGTAACCATATATTTCGATTCCCAATAAGAATTTCTAAAATATTTTTTTTACATTCTGAAAGCCAATTTTTTTTTTTTCTTTTTGTCAAATATAGCCAAATTTCGCGATATTCTTTCATTTGGCGCTAAGTATCTGTTTTGGCATTCGTAATCTTGAAAGTCGATTTTTCTGCCAAAATTGCACATACTTTGTCAAATATTGCCAACTTATTGGCTTTTGCCAACCTTTTGGTTTCGTGACCCTGACCCGTAGTTACCCAAAATTATCCATTAATCAAATTTGTTCTAACATTTTATTGTAATCAAAAACCGTAGGATACAAAATTTAGTCAACATCGTTTAAGTCGTTTTTTAGAAAAAATTAGCTTTACCCGCAGTGACACCCCCAAAATGACCCACTAATATAATTTTCTCGAACATGTGACCCATCACAGTGGTTTTCTCAAGACCGAAAACGGTAGAATATGAAATTCAGTTAAAAATCGTTAGAGCCGTTTTTTAGATAAATTAGCTTTATCCGTAGTGACCCACAACTGACCCACTAACCGAAATTTCTTCAGCATGTGATCTAGCCCAATGATCTTCTCGTACCCGAAAACGGCATAATATAAAATTTTCTCAATATCGTTTGAGCCATTTTCACATACAACTAGCTTGACCTTGACCCATTGTTACCTGAAATGACCCATTTATCGAAAGTTCTTGAACATGCGACCTAGCCCATTTGTCTTCTTGAGTCCAAAAACGAGAAAATACAAAATTTTGTCAAAATCGTTTGAGCCGTTTTTTAGATAGAATTAGCTTGACCCGCAGTGACCCAAAAATGACCCATTAATTGAAATTTTTCGAATATATGATCTAGCCTAATGATCTTCTCAAGGCCGAAAACGGTAGAGTACAAAATTCAGTCAAAATCGTTTGAGCCGTTTTTCAGATAAAATTAGCTTGGCCCATAGTGTCCCAAAAATTACCCATTAATTGAAATTTCTCGAACATATGATCTAGCCCATTGATTCGGACCCATAGTGAGCCAAAATTACCCTCTAATATAATTTTGTAGAACACTAGGGCTCGGCCCCCTACGAACTACGCTCCCCAACCCCCGTTCAGACACCTCAGTCTCTAAAAGCACGCTAATTTGATCGGCTTTAAAAAGATTTTGGAAGATTGGATTATAATTTAAAAACAGTGGCGATCTTTCTATAAACGGGTTTCTATTCATTTCTCTTTGACTGGGGAATTTTAAGGAAAAATCAGCTGCTGTTAAAAGGTACAATGGCTGTTTTCGCCTTTGATTAAATAAAATCAGTTAAACATTTCAAAATAAGCTCATATAAAATGAATTAAGTAAACAGAGTCTTAGTCTCCCGGTATTTTTTAACAAAGCGAAAAGAAAGTTCTTTTAAATAAGACATTTTAAATGTATCGTTTTTAATCTGAAGTAATTTTTACCAAACTTTCTTTCTCTTTTTAATATTCACGTGAAAATACCTTTGTTAGAAATGAAATATTATTTGCGCTGTCCTAACAAAAATAGTTGAAAAGATCATCTCAAAATATCAAATAAATGTCTCGCGCAATTTTTAAATTTAAACTGTTTTGCATTTTTATTTTTTGTTCATTTTACGTAATAAGTGTAATGTGACGTAAATGTGACGTAATTTCTCCTATTTAAGACTTCTAACACACGTTAATGAATTTATTATTTTACAATATTTTCTCTTTTAAAATTCACGTGTAAATATAGTTTGTATGAAGTAATTTTCAATACGTTCCTGCTTTTTATAAGTAACTAGGGCTAGGGGGCTCGGCCCCCTACGAGCTACGCTCGCCAACCCCCGTCCAGACACCGCAGACTTTAAATACACGCTAATGTGATCGGCTTTAAAAAGATTTCGAAAGATTGAATTATAATTTAAAAAACAGTGGCGATCTCCCAAACGGATTTCTATTCATTTCTCTTTGATTGGGAAAATTTTAACGCCAAATCCGCTGCTGTACTACTTTATCAGGGCTCGCACCGTTCCTAAAATTTCCACACTTTGCTACCAGTATTTTAAATAGGAATTCTTCGTGGTACATTCCTTTAACATCTATAATAGAACTATTCAACAAAGATTATCGTTTTTATTTAGTGGTAGCAAAGTACGAAAATTTTAGGAACTGAGCTCTGACTTTATTATCCCGTCGACTAATTTCGCCAAATTATATAAATCGCCAAACCACTCGCCAAATTATACAAATTGACATAATTTTTATTTTAAATAACGAAAGAACAAATAAATTAGTACAACATTAATAAAAATACAAATAAAACGTCGAAATAAAAATAACTTGATGACGTAGACACGTGTAACAACATTTCAAAATAAGCTAATATAAAAGGAATTAAGTAAACAGAATCTTTGTCTCCCGGTATTATTTAACAAAGCGAAAAGAAAGTTCTTTTAAATGAGACATTTTAAATTAATCGTTTTTAATCTGACGTAATTTTGACCAAACTATTCTTTCTCTTTTTAATATTCACGTGCAAATACTTGTGTTAGAAATGAAATATTATTTGCGCTTTCCTAAGAAAAATAGTTGAAAAGTATCCTCTCAAAATATCAAATAAATGTCTAGCGCAATTTCTAAATTTAAACCGTTTTGCAATATTATTTTGTGTTATGTAATAACTGTAATGTGACGTAAATATGACGTAATTTCTCCTATTTATGACTTCTAACGCATGTTAATAAATTTATTATTTTACAAATTCCTTTCTCTCTTAAAATTCACGTGTAATTATAGTTTTTATGACGTAATTTTTAATAAGTTCCTGCTTTTTGTACATAATTATTTAATTCTAATTCCAAATGTTTTTTTCTGTTTATAATAGTCACGTGTAAATAAATTTTTAATTTATTACACGTATAATTTTTTTTTTTTTTTAAAGCAAACATTATTGTTTCCGCTGTTTATACAGTTGGCAACAGTTTAAATTAATATCACTTTCTAAAATCTGTAAAAAATATCTCTAGAAATGCTGAAAATTTGAATTTAAAATAGAAATAAAACCTCAAAAAATTAGCCAAATTAAAAAAAGAAATACAATCTGCACACCGGGAACATCAAACGTATAAAATGATCTAAAAATGATTAAATTCCCATGAATAGTTTTTGCTACTATAAAACTTTTTTAGTGGAACGATTTTGTCCAACTTTAGCATTAAATATTTCTTAAAATAATTCTTCGATTTGAAAACTGTCTGCATCAGCGTGTTTATCAAACATTTCTGTATAATACTACCGATTTTCATATTTTTGTATGCAATATTTTTCTTAATATTAATGAAGAAAGACCTCCGGTAAACCAAAAAATTGAAAACCGGCGGCGGCGGCGGTGACAGCGGTAGTTACTTTTTTTTAGAATAGAGATATTATTTAATTCTAATTTGAAAGTTTTTTTTTTCTGTTTATAATAGTCACGCGTAACTAAATTTTTAATTTGAAACAAACGTTATTATTTGCACTGTTTATTGACCATCACCATCTCTCTATTCTAAAAAAAAGTAACTACCGCTGTCACCGCCGCCGCCGGTTTTGAATTTTTTGTGACCGGAGGTCTTTCTTCGTTAATATTAAGAAAAATAATGCATACAAAAATATGAAAATCTTTATTATTATGCAGAAATGTTTGATAAACACGCTGATGCAGACAGTTTTCAAGTCGAAGAATTATTTTAAGAGATATTTAATGCTAAAGTTGGACAAAATCGTTCCACTAAAAAAGTTTTATAGGTGCAAAAACTATTCATGGGAATTTAATCATTTTTAGATCATTTTATACGTTTGAAGTTCCCGGTGTGCAGACTGTATTTCTTTTTTTAATTTGACTCATTTTTTGAGGTTTTATTTCTATTTTAAATTCAAATTTTCAGCATTTCTAGAAATATTTTTTACGTATTTTAGAAAGTGATATTAATTTAAACTGTTGCCAACTATATAAACAGCGCAAACAATAATGTTTGCTTCAAATAAAAAAAAATATTTATGCGTGTAAATAAATTAAAAATTTATTTACACGTGACTATTATAAACTGAAAAAAACATTTGGAATTAGAATTAAATAATTATGTACAAAAAGCAGGAACTTATTAAAAATGACGTCATAAAAACTATATTTACACGTGAATTTTAAGAGAGAAAGGAAATTATAAAATAATAAATTCATTAACATGCGTTAGAAGTCTTAAATAGGAGAAATTACGTCATATTTATGTCACATTACAGTTATTACATAAAATGAACACAAAATAATATTGCAAAACAGATTAAATTTAGAAATTGCGCTAGACATTTATTTGATATTTTGAGAGGGTACTTTTCAACTATTTTTGTTAGAAAGCGCAAATAATATCTCATTTCTAACAAAAGTATTTTCACGTGAATATTAAAAAGAGAAAGAATAGTTTAGTCAAAATTACGTCAGATTAAAAACGATTAATTTAAAAGAACTTTCTTTTCGCTTTGTTAAAAAATACCGGGAGACAAAGACTCTGCTTACTTAATTCCTTTTATATTAACTTATTTTGAAATGTTTAACTTATTTTACTTAATCAAAGACGAAAACAGCGATTGTATCTTTAGCACTACTTAGTTATCCCGTCGACCTAAAATCTATCATTCGCCAAACTATAAGATTAGAATGGTTATCGTAAATGTCACATTAACTTGACTTTAAGCAAGTTACACGTGTATACGTCGTCAAGTTATTTTTATTTCGACGTTTTATTTGTATTTTTATTAATGTTGCACTAATTTATTTGTTCTTTCGTTATTTAAAATAAAAATTATGTCAATTTGTATAATTTGGCGAGTGGTTTGGCGATTTATATAATTTGGCAAAATTGGTCGACGGGATAATCAAGTAGTACCGCAGCGGATTTGACCTTAAAATTCCCCAATCAAAGAGAAATGAATAGAAATCCGTTTATAGGGAGATCGCCACTGTTTTTTAAATTATAATTCCAATCTTCCAAAATCTTTTTAAAGCCAATCAAATCAGCGTACTTTTAGAGTCTGCGGTGTCTGAACAAGGGTTGACGAGCGTAGCTCGTAGGGGGCAGAGCCCCCTAGTTTTCTAAAATAAGTAAAAAATATCTCTCGAAATGCTGAAAATTTGAATTTAAAATAGAAATAAAACCTCAAAAAATGAGTCAAATTAAAAAAATAAATGCAGTCTGTACACTGGGAAATTCTAACGTATAAAGTGATCTAAAAATGAATTAATTCCCATGTATAGTTTTTGCTCCTATAAAACTTTTTTAATAGAACGATTTTGTCCAACTTTAGCATTAAATATCTCTTAAAATAATTCTTCGATTTGAAAACTGTCTGCATCAGCGTGTTTTTCAAACATTTCTCTATAATACCGTCGATTTTCATATTTTTGTATGCAATATTTTTCATAATATTAACGGAGAAAGACCTCCGGTCACAAAAAATTCAAAACCGGCGGCGGCGGTGACAGTGTGAGTTACTTTTTTTTTTTAATAGAGAGATACGACCTATCCCAATGGTCTTCTCGATCCCGAAAAGGATAGAATATAAAATTAAATCAAAATTGTTCCTTCCGTTTTCTAGAAAATTAGCTTGACCGATAGTGACCCAAAATGACCCACTAATAGAAATTTCTAAAATATGTGACCTAGCAAAATGATCTTCTCGTGCCCGGAAACGGTATAATACGAAATTTTGTCAAAATCGTTTGAGCCTATTTTTACAAACAATTAGCTTGACCCTGACCCATTGTGACCCAAAATGACCCACTAATCGAATTTTCTTGAACACACGACTAGCCCAATAGTTTTCTTAAGCGCGAAAACGGAAGAAAACCCAAATTTAGTCAAAATTGCCATAGCCGTTTTCTAGATATGATTAGCTTGACCCACAATGACCCACTAATCGAATTTTCTCTAACATGTGACTTAGTCCCATGGTCTTCTCGTAATCCAAAACGGTAGAATACAAAATTTAGTCAAAATCGTTAGAGCCGTTTTTTAGATGAAATTGGTTTGACCCATAATGACCCAAAATTGACCCACTAATCGAAACATCTCGAACATGTGACCCAGCCCAATAGTTTTTTCGTGCCAAAAAACAGTTGGATACAAAATTTAGTTAAAATCGATTGAGCCGTTTTTCTTTAGGTATATTTAGCTTGACCCTGACCCATTATGACCCAAAATGACCCACTAATCGAATTTTCTCGAGCATGTGACCTAGCCCAATTGTCTTCTCGTGCCCGAAAATAGTAAAATGCAAAATTTAGTCAAAATCGTTATAGAGCCGTTTTTAAGATAAATTTTACATATATACACACCCACACACAATTTTTGCTCGTATTATAATATAGGATATAAAATTACACTGGCGTAAACGAAATTGCTTTATCCATTTGCATCATTAGCTCATATTAGAGATCTGCACGGGCCGATTTTCATTCACGGCACTCGGGTCGGGCCGGTCCGGGCCTGGTTTCATTCCTAGTCTTCATGGCCCAAAATTTTCAATCCTAGTTTTGAGCCAGCCCGTATGAAAATCATTGTCTCGGCGTGGCCTGGTCCATTTAAAGGTCAGTTAAATTAAGCCTGGCCCAAAAGTTTTTGCAAAAAATGCATACATTTTTGAATCGCCCTTATTCTACACTTAAACATTAAAATCTATTATTTTTAAAGAATAGTAGATTTCTACACATATTAAAATATAACTAAATTAAAATACAGTAAAATGTGTGAAAAGGAACCTGTCTATGACGGAACCCTGTTTTAAACTGAAAAACGTGTTGATCCATGCAAAATTAATATACTAATAAGTAAGAATAGAATATATATTACATTTACACCTGCTAAGAAAGGAACTTGTCTATAACGCATTTTTTTTTTTCTATGCAATTCCATCTTGGAAAATTTTACTGTATAGCATTTTTCCGATTTTTAACACTTCTATACATGGAATATGCATTAACAATAGTAATGATAACTGAAACATTTACATACAAGAAATAGAGATTCATTAAAAAAATAAATATCACAGTCTGCTGCACTTCTATAAAAATTAAACAAAAACCTAATTTGTAGAACAAATTAAAAAAACAAAATTTATTTCCTAAATTGTTTAAGCCCGAGTAGGGGCAGATATTAAGATATTTCATTCAATTCGTTCTACATTTAATGTTAAATTTTTGTAACAAATAAGCTAAACCAATTGAACATTAAAAAATAAAAATGAAATTCATACAATAATAATGCTTTAAACACCTATATACTTAGATTCCGTTCAAATGAAATTGAAATAAATCTTAGACTTTTTCCTTTTTAAAGTTGTAAATATTTGTACTGCAGATTTTGCATTATGTTTATGACAGTTGTACATAATATGATAAGGTACATGCAAAATACAAAACTTTAAAAAAAAGTCTAAGATTTATTTCGATTTCATTTGAACGGAATCTAAGTATATAGGTGTTTAAAGCATTATATTGTATGAATTTCCTTTTTATTTTTTAATGTTCAATTGGTTTAGCTTATTTGTTACAAAAAATTAACATTAAATGTAGAACGAATTGAATGAAATATCTTAATATCTGCCCCTTCTCGGGCTTAAACAATTTAGGAAATAAATGTTGTTTTTTTAATTTGTTCTGCAAATTAGGTTTTTGTTTAATATGTCAAGTTTTTTAATAACTACTGCATTCAGACAAGCACATTTCAAAATTAATGGAGGGTATCATCATCAGGCTTTGATTTGTGCGATATCGCATCACAATTTGTGATGCAATTTACCTGTGTATAATTCAAAATGTTTCACCAGTGCAGTAATGCAGGTTGTTGTATAGTTTGGTCAAAAAATTGCAATCGGAACTTAAAAAATCTGCTTGAAAATGTCATTTTTTTCCCACTATGACATCATATCCATCTTCTTTTTAATTCTTAAAAAAAAAAAAAAAAAAAAAAAAAAAAAAAAAAACTATTTCAGTTTATTCAGTTTCATGTTTCACGTGAAAATCATTCAACTAAAAATAGGCAAATTATTATTACGGCTTTTGAATTATTTACAACAATGAAGGAAAAATGTTAAATTTTATTAGAAAATGTCCGTTGATTCTCAATGAAAAAAGCGAAATTTGGAATTATTAAGAAAAATGTTTGAATAATGTAAATAAAAATTAGCCCATGTTACTCTCTAGATTATAATCCACCTACATGCAAAGGCATTTTATGATCCGCTTTGATCCTGACGTCTGGCAAATGTTTTTACACTTTGAATTTATAATATTATTAGAATTAGCAAAGAATTAAAAATGAGTGGCATCAGGGACAAAAAGGTGGGAAGAAAAAATGAAAAAGTTATGATCTCCATAGGCTTTTCTATGTTAAATTAACATTGAGAAGTAGAGATGTGTCATTTGTTGAGGAACGAATCCAAAGGAACGATTCCGGCAGTGAAACTGAAGGAACGAATCCATTCTGTAAAAAGGAATCGGTCCTTTTCGGAACGATTCCGAAAAGGAACGACTCCTCGGATTCGGTCCTTTTTGGAACGGTTTCTCGGAATCGGTCCTTTTCGGAACGGTTCCTCGGATTCGGTCCTTTTCGGAACGGTTCCTCGGATTCGGTCCTTTTCGGAACGGTTCCTCGGATTCGGTCCTTTTCGGGACGGTTCCTCGGAATCGGTCCAAAATGTACCGACTCCGAAAAGGACCGAATCCTCGGAGTCGTTCCGAAAAGGACCGAATCCTCGGAGTCGGTCCGAAATGTACCGAATCCGAAAAGGAACGATTCCGTCGGAATCGGTTCTTTTCTTGTAGACTGGCCAGTTTTAATAAATTAAAATACGCTATTTTATTTCAAACCAACAGATTTGGATTCTATTAAAGCTGACTTTATTGCCAAAATATCCTTCTAATGTGTGTGCCCCCCCCCCCACTCCCCTCCTCAAAAAGAAAAGAAAAAAAAAAGAAAAGAAAGAAAGAAAAAAGAAATTAAAGTGCGGGGTGGAGTAGGGCGTTTAATAAACATTACTATTTGATCTTCTTGTGCTAAATTAATCTGAAAGAAATAATTAAAAAAATATTTTATACGAATTGGATTTTTTCCACCTGAGTGAAAAAGTGTCCGAGATGGGATTCTAAACCAGAAACTTTACGTGCTTTACCGATTGAGTACCTGGACCCAGAAGGTAATAGAACACCATGTGTACTTTAATACACTAATACTTTTTCTAATTGGTAAATGTATCATACAAAATGAATTT
This sequence comes from Maratus speciosus, assembly GCA_963932465.1. Classification (NCBI taxonomy): domain Eukaryota; kingdom Metazoa; phylum Arthropoda; class Arachnida; order Araneae; family Salticidae; genus Maratus; species Maratus speciosus. The sequence continues at coordinate 549,270,309 of OZ010794.1, forward strand.
TTTCTAAATGGATTCTTAAGGCCGTTCTCAAATCCAAAAGTTTTAATTTATTATTATTCGGAAATGCATGAAACGAACAGATGCTGTTGTTCAGAAACTATGTAATCGAGCTGTTTTTTCCGTTTTTTTTTTTTTTTTGCTAACGCAATAGATCTTTCAGGAAACAGTGTCAAAGTGGGCGTTTTGAACCGAATTTCCGCGCGAAAGGGGCATAATCGCTCAAAAAGGGACGAAAAACATGTTTGTCACGTGATCAAAATCGATTATAACTCAATAGGTAATTTACTGATCAAAAGATGGAAAACACAGTTCAATTCCGAATCGCTTCCATGGTCAAACTTTCCAATTTTATATCTTTCCGTTAAAAAATGAATTTGTAAATGTGTTAAAACATTTTACGCTTGTTGAGCAGATCACTTAAGAACAGCCTTAAGAAAAACAAAGAAAAAGCTTGTTTAATTAATAGTGAAAAATATTTTTTTAAATCTGATTAGAAACTGTTTTGAATAATATAAGAAATATATCACTAGGTCATAAAAAGTGCATTTTAATAGGATAATATTAACTGATTTTAGTTACGCACTTTCATGCATATTTCACTATTTCATGTCTTTTCCTCAAACATAATTTCAATTTGAGAATCCTCTTTGTCAAAAGAAATGTATGACCAGTTACGAGCGCTCGAGTACCACTTTATTTCCACAGTTTGGCGTCTTGTTTTTCTCTCCTGAAGAAGATTATTAAAAAAATCTCAAAACTCTCGAAGATTGTTGTTTTAATCAACTTACATTGAGGTTTATTACATAGATCTGTTAGAACAAGGAATTTTTGTAAAACGTTTCTTTCTTTCTTAAGATAATGAATATTTCAAAAAGCATAATGTCTAATAATATTAATAAGATAACAGTAACAGTGGTGGGTGGGATTGAAATAATTTAACCGCGGTTCGCTCTCTTAATGGCCGTTTTGGGTATAAAAACGGGAAAGAAAAATCACGTGCTACATATAGATTATCGGACTTTCTCCAACACTGCGACATATATGTAAAGCTGCATATTTTATGCTTATTTCGGTTTAATAGATTTATGTTAACCATCCGCCTACCAGAGGGGTTCAATGGTCCCGGCAGGTACATTTATAATGACATTTCTAATTTATTTTAAAAACTGAAATTTCTGTAAATATTATGAGGGTTTTTTCTGGGATGTTCTATTCTTTTGAGTAGAACATTCCAGAAAAAGTCACATATTTACAAAATTTTCATTTTTTTAAATGTGAAAAATCAATTTGAATGTACCTATCGGGTCTGTTGCACCGGTCTGGTATGCGGAAGGTTAACCCATTAAGGACCAGTATGTTTTACAGTAATTTTATTCAGTTTGCGCCATTTTTTGTTAAACCCTTACTTTTACTTTATGAATCACTGAAATGTGTTAATTAAATAAGGCACATTTTATTTTTCTCTTTTGCTGGTATCAAAAAAATTTAAAAATTCGCAAATATAATGTTGCGAAAACTCAACGTCAGTCTTTAATGGGTTAATATTGTATTTAAAAAGTTTTACAATACACGAATTTAATTATTGGTTTCCGAAGAATGCACGTTGTGATTTTGTACAGTTTTTTGATTTGTTATTTTATTTCTATTTCTTGCTAAATAATTAGAATTTAAATAACTGTGACTTTGTTTTAATTCAATGTAAAATAAAAGCAAAAAAAAAAATCGTTTATCGTTATAATTTCTTATAATAATTCAGATTTCTTGATCGTTATTGATACTTGCAAATCCCGAAATCAATGCCACGATTAATGCCTGTTACTGTGGTGATGGATAATACATATCTGAGTTTAATTTCGATCAAAGCAAGGCTCCCTTCATGCCAAACCAAATTTAATGTTTCAAGCCTAATACCAAACTTCCGTTTTTATTGAGGTAAAACTTACTGCAAATGCGATACTAAATTTTATGCATTTTCCTTTCTTATTGTTATTCTATTCACTTAGAAGATTTATTTATTTATTTTCATTTTTTTTTAAATTACATAAAGTTTTCTGAAAAGTTCGAATTTAACAAAATGTTTTATCTATTTTAAATAGTTTTGACAGTAAAAAGTTTAACTCCGAATAAAAAATAGTCAAATTCTCAAAAAATTAAGGTTATGGTATTATCTATAACACGTTTACAACATATGTCTTTTATTCAACGGCCGAAACATCGTCAAAAGGATAGTTCTTTATATAGTACTACACTCTGTAATAATAATGGACATACTTTTAATTTTTTTAATTTAATTAAACCAATAAACCGTTTTTCAGTTAAAATGTTAGCAAATTTCAAATTTAAAGAAATAGAACTTTGAAGTTTAGTGAATCACTATATCTTTTGGCGGAGATAATATGTACTATATATGTATAAAATCATATATATTACTATATATATGCATATTATAATATTAATATATATAATATTATTTTATAAATATCACTAGCCATAGCTATGCTGCTAATGAATCTGTTTACAAATCATCTGAAGGAACTTTTACCCTTTTGTGTAACACAAGTGTTCCATGACTTCATGAGTTATGAAGCTCCAAAGATCCCAAACAAACATATTAGCATCTCAATTCACTCACATCGAACTGGGGCTCAGTATAAGTGGAGAGAGGGTGACGGCGGATGAGGGTGTGAAATTAGAGAAATTTCTGTAGGTTCTCGTGAAATTGGAGATTCAAAAAGAGCTGTAAGTTTATTGAAATTCTACGTAGTTAACAGCAGTTTACAAATAGCGATGTTATGGTATAAGACAAGACATACATCAGTCACTCAGGAAAGACAGTGTGCAAAAACGTGCTTTACTTTTTAACCCTATCCAATAAAGTTAGTGTTTATGAATGCGGTTTGTCTGTCCGTCAGACCGTCTGTTCACGCTCTAAGGCAAGTCACACACTAAGGCGACACATAAGACATGTCGCTTGAATTCGCTAGAAAAACTGGTTTAGAACAAGTTTGTAACAACTTCGTTCTTTGTTTCGACCGGTTTTTGCACTTCATGTTGCGCTTTATGTCGTTCTGTCGTCTCAGTGTGTGATATACCTAACTCCCTTAAATATACTCGGATTCCCATGCAATTGATATATGTTAATGATATTTACCATGGGATGTTTGGTATTCAATATGAAGAGTGTAGCATTAATAGTTCATTTACAGGGGCACTCAAAAGTATTTCGTTTCATTATGGTCAACGGGAAAAAGTCGTTTGCAGTGCATTTTAATGACATTAAGCTATTTCAAATGCATTAAAATTGATATATATCACTGAATTGCACTACAAGATGATTGCTATAGAATAGGATGTTCCACTTCTGAATCAGATCCTGAAGGCAATGATAATAATGTTGATGAATTATGCTAAATCTCCTGTGTGCGTAAAGTTAGGGAACTGAGGAGAAAGACGATAAATGGAATAAAGTTATTGAAAGTACGGACACTGGAACAAAACGAACAAAAATGTAATCTATTTTAACAAGTTACATATCCAAACCAGTAGGGCCATCCAAATGAAAAATGAGATTCAGAATGAAAAATGAAATTAAGATTACCTAGAGGTAGATTTTGAAGAGGAATCTATGAGACTAAAAATTCCTAGACCCCAGTGACAAATATCAGAGCAATAATAAAATTTCCTATACAGGATGTCCACTCTCAACGATGTCCAATGGCTAATTCCTAAACCTTTAGTCATAGCCATATAGTTCCAATTAAAAAAATGTTTTAAATGGGGGCAAAGAAGTATTTGAAAAGTGATTTGGGTCAATAGAATCATTTCTTGAAAAATTACGAAATTTATTTTTTTATACGGTCCCCTGGTCCTTCAAGTTATAGTTAGTAAAACTTTCCTATTACACTTACAAGTAAGACAAATAAAAGTCCTATTATTCTACGATTAAAACTGACCGAAGTAATGGCTGTTTAAAGTTGGAGCACATTTTTTGCTACGAAATAGGGGTCATTTACAAATTTACTAGAAATATAAATAATCTTCAGGTATATAAAAAAAATAGTTGATAGTAAAATTAACATTGCATTATAAATTTGAAATCTATAATCATTCTGAAATATTAATGCAAAATATACAGCTTGTACTAAACATATAACAGGAAAAAAATAATAGAATTTTCGTTAAATAAAATGTTGAAAAGCAACAGCCTCGATTCTTTGCAAAATGACACATATTTTGAAATTGTTATTAGATTACACTAGGATGCAAATTTGTGTTGTGTCATGTGTTTTAGCTTTTGATAATTAGTTCTTACGTATTTTGTAGCACTGAATCCAAAAATGGCTTTCATTTTTTATCACAAAGTACAGATTTTTTGCAAATCGTAAATTTGAAATCTAAAAAGTGAAAAATTTACGGAAATCTGAGAGTATAAAATAGACGTGATTGTTATTTCTTTAACTTTTGATAATTGATTTTTATCTATTTTTTACTATTGAATCCGAAAATGACCTTCATTTTTAACCATCACGTCAGGATTTTTCGCAAATTGTAAATTTCAAAGTTTAAAAGTTCAAAGTTTTAATTGAACCTCTTCCCTTCCCACATCATCGGATCCCCGAGCTGTTTAGCTGTAAGAATCCCAGTATAAGCCAAAAATTGAATAAATTCTTGAATTAAATAAAATTAAATTGAATAAAAGAAGTTTTACATCCATTTTATAGTATCAGATTTCCGCTATTTTTTAACTTTGAAATTTACCATTTGCAAAAAAGTCTAACATGATGGTTAAATATGAAGGTAATTTTTACATTCAGGGCTAAAAAGCACATACAAATCAATCGTAAAAGTTAAAAAATGCAACCATCGACTCTTTTTTACAGTATTAGCTATTTTTTCAATTTTGAAATTTACTATTTGCGAAAAATCCTGACATGTTGGTTCAAAATGAAGATAATTTTCGGATTCAGCGCTAAAAAATACATAAAAATCATAGTTTTAAAAATACATAATTTAAAAAATAAAAAAAAAAAAACACAACCATCGCAGTCTTGTGTTATCTAATTTAAAACTTTTTAGTAAACTTGTTGGCAGTAATCTATCCGAAATTTTTTGTGTTACCCTGTAAAATAAGTACATAATGGTAAGCACTGAAAATCATAATAATATTACATTGTCATTTGATTTACGTCAATATGTAAAATTTAACCTCGATCGCATATTTTAAAGTAAGTTGAATTTCGAGTACAAATTTTGAACTGGAAAGACATACATACGATCGTTTCAAGTTAACCCATTACCCGCTGATGTTGCGTTCACGCAACGGTCAAAACAATTGCGCATGCTTAAATTAATTACTTTGTCACCACTATTTTAGAATAAAAAAAATTGCCTTATTTATTGGCAGAAATTTTGATAATTTAATAAAGCGAAAATTACCTTTCTGAATTTGTGGTGACAAGCGACTTTCAACAAGAAATTTTAAAATTCCTACTTTATAGTTTTGGCGGTTAATAGGTTAAATAAAAGCTTATAAATATAGCATAATTTTTGTTAAAAAAATCATGAAAAGAAACAGCTTCAAATACTTACAAAAATCTGTCGTAATACGATTTCTTTCAAATCGCAGCTACACATGAAATAAATCCTTCAAATACTTTAAGCACTTTGTTTACGACCCCTAGAAGCATGGCTAAACTCATGTGTATTCGGATGCAGAAAAGTGGCATAAGACTTGCAGTTCAAAGTTTCGTATAACTTCATGAATTTTAGTGTTAGATGAATGGGACTTTTTTTGTCTTTCTTTTAAAAGAACAGGAAATTTTTACTAAATATCACTTATAGGGCCGGGGGACCGTATAAAAAATTAAATTTCGTAACTTTTTTAGAAATATTTTTATTGATCCAAATGACTTTCAGAATAATTTTTTACCTTATTTAAAACATTTTTGTAATTGGAACTATAGGTCTATGACTAACGGTTTAGGAATTAGCCATTGAACATCGTTGAGAGTAAAGACACTGTATAAAATAATAATATAAATGGACGGTCATTTGACGAAAATAAACCAATGATTACACTGAAAATCGAATAAACCTTGCGCCGCCCTTAAATTTCCAAGAGGATTTATGCTTTATACCATAAATCATAAAGTTAGAAATAACTGCAAATTAATTGCACACTCCGATCAATGAAATGAACTCTTAAAAACAAAATCCTCTGTCCAAAACATTACAAAATTAAGCCGACTGGATGCGTAAGAAAATGGATAGGTACATAAGAAAATAAATTAGTAAAAAATATTATGGATTGCATGTAGTTCTCTTTATCTCGGAAGTGTTTTTTCCCCCTTGGAAGTGTTTTTTTCCCCTTGGAGTCCTTTATTTTTCCAAAATCGTTCCTTTTTTCTCGGAATCGTTCCTTTTTTTCGGAACGATTCCGAAAGGAACGACTCCGAAGAACTCGTTCCTTTCGGTGAACGATTCCGGCTGGAACGATTCCATACAAGGAACGATGTTGCCCATCTCTATTGAGAAGTGACACTGGAAATAAATAAGTATTGCGCTGCCGCGCAATACTTAAATAAAGATTATAAACATGAAAAAAAAGTTAAGATAAATATTTTTGGTCAGAACTCCTCGTACGAGACAAATTTTTAACCAATTCGACGTAAAAATCAATCTGTTGTAGAAGTTCACTCGGGCCGGGCCGGGGCTCAGGACGAACTTTTAATTTTTATTATCGGGCCGGACCCGGGCCTGGAAATGTCGGCCCGTGCAGACCTCTAGCTCATATATGCGCGGGATTTCCCTGGTCTGTATCACCAAAAGCGGATACAAAAATATGTTATATAATTTTAATCAGAATTCATAAGTAAGCAGTCAGAAAATTCCAGATCCATGGACATGTATAACACTTTTTACACATAAATTAGCAATGCTACTGATGACTGATGACATACTGATGACGTAGAGGAATAAAGTTCAATTTTTTCAATAATTTGAAAAGTTGAAATTAAACTTTAGTTAAAATTAATATTTGTTTTAAGAGTTAGGCTAGCCAATATAATATTGATTAATTATTGTATTTATTTTTGTGATTATGTTCACAAATTCAGTCAATCAGTTCCTTTAAACATTTTCATTCGTCGACTCGTACTTAAATTAAAAATTTGGGCTTGAAACAATTTAAGTACAAAGCTAATTAATGTGTAAAAATGTCAAACACACCCCTTGAATTTGGCATCTTTGAATTTCACTGAGCTAAATAAAATTATTATTTTCTTTTTTATACGGTATTTTGTTTTTAAATTTTATACGTTTTGAACTATTTCCAATTCGATACAATAAAAAAAAAAAAAAAAAAAAAAAAAAAAAACCTGCCGGCTCGGGCCTACAGGCGGAGGTAGATTTCGAAGTTAAGTACTAAATTCACCAACAAAACTGAAATCAAGATTAGAGATAAACCATGTTCCTCCAGGGAGCTAAACGTTTTGTGAAAATTCTAATATACACGAATGCACACACGCATGTATATGGAATAGGTTTAAAAATGGCTAAAACAAATTCGGAGAACCTCAAAGTGTTAAAATATGTTAATATTTCCATAGTCGGGGTTTTATCATGTTTTAATACGTTTCTTCAAACTCACATGACGTTACATATTCACCTGCTGAGATCCATTATATTTCCAATATGACGCAATATTTATTTATTTTTTAATTCGTCAAACTATTTATTTCATTTTGAGTTTTCATGCTGAAATCTTGCTCTAGAAAACTTATGGCGTAATATTCAATTTGTTTTCATTTCGTCAAACTATTTAATTTATTTTTTCACGTGAAAATCTTTCAATAGAAAAGCAATTGTTGTGGTGAGAATTTTATTGTTTTTTTTAATTGTTGGCAACTGCTATAACGAAAAATATTTATTTTTTCCTGCCATTGTTGTGTAAGAGCTGGTTTTATCAGAATCTTGTTAAGACTGTATTCAAAATTTTTAACCCTCCCCATTTCCATTCCCTTGGGCCGATTTTGCCCATTTTCAATCCCCACCGAGATATTAGCCATCGCAAAGTTGTTGGCGAGTTTGAAGACGATCCGTGCATCATTGCGACTTTTATCGTGCGGACAAAATTTAGTACATACATACATATGTATATAAACTTTTTAGGTGGGGGTGTTTTGGGGCTCCTGGGGTCCTATAATGAAAAGTTATGAAGGAATTTTTCAAAAGTCGCACCATGGTAACGACCAATGGTTAGTATTTCTTACGAAATCTACCTAATTTCGGTGATCAGGATCAATTTTTCACTTTTCCAAATGATACTAGTAGATTAAATTTTAAAAACCTTTTTGAAATAAAAAGTACAGTAGGGCGCCAATTATCGGAACTTCAATTAACCGTACTTCCAATTATCCGAACAGCTTATTTATCTAAAGAAAAAAAAATTATACGAATTTCCAATTATCCAAATACCCCGTTTCTCTCTTTTTTTTTTTTTTTTTTTTTTTTTTTTCTGATTTAGCATGTGAAATCGAATCCCCGATTAGTGTATCATTGGGAACAGTAACAACGAAAAATCAATTGAAGAAAATGAAACGAATGCTCCTGAAAATAACCTAGGTCCATCACATAACGAAGCCTATGTTTGGAAACAGCTGTGAAATGGCTCGAACTGCAGAAGAACGCTGATCCTAGATCATCGTTACGCATTTAAGAATAATTCGAGATATGGCAGCATTGAAAAGAATGTCTTCTTTGAAGCAAGCAAAAATCGAAAGTTTTTTTTCTTAAATTATAATCTCTAAAATTCAGAAGATGATAAAAAAATAAAAAAATTTTAAAGTAAAAAGTAAACAAAAAAAATTAAAAAGACAATTAAAAAAAAACTATTTTTAAACACGCCAGCATTAACTGGTGCTAGCAGTCCTAAGCCTGGATAAAGTGTGAAGGTTTTAGTATAGTCAGAACATCCCTTAAATTGCCTGTCCATTTATTCGAACTTTTCTTTATGCGAACTAGGATCGGTGCTGACTTGTTCAGATAAACAACGCTCTACTGTACTAAGATAGAGCAACCAAACATCTAAATTAAACCTTAAAACTTACATAAGCACATTTGATTTATTAAACACGCCGTCGTATATATCTTGTGCCTAGGGATTGCAACCCTGCAAAGTGGAACCTCGCAATCCCGCAAAAATACCGCCATCCGATACCGCAGATTCTTGCCCTCACAATCTGAACGGATCAGGACGAATGATTAGTCAATGAAACAAATCAAATGAAAATAATTTATGTTTTTTTGAGAACTGGGAATTTATGCTTTGTTGAGAATCTAAAGAATATCTTATACAGAAATAATTAATCACAGGTCTCCAATGAAACATTTTTCTTGAAAATTACGAGTGGGTTTTTTTTTATGTATTTTTGAATGCTGATTTAGAGAAACTTTTTTTTTTTTTTTAATTGGCACAAAGTTCAGTTTCTTCATAAACTGAGAAATTCTGTTTGGTTAGTAAATAAAAATATATTCATACAGGTACCAAAAATTATTTTTACTGTCTTGTAATACTACAGGGAATAAAAAGTCCCGGGACTAAAAAATGAAAAAATAAACTTTTTTTATAAAATGGATTTTATTCTTCAACATAGTTTCTTTCAATAACGATACACTTATTCCAATGGCCCTGTAACATTTCGATACCTTTCTTATAGTACGATTTCTCCAAGGGTTCCAAATATGCACCAGTTATGCATTCGACATTATCATTTGATGCAAATATCTTCTTCTGGAGCCACATCTTCGAGTTAAGAAACAAATAATAGTTGCTAGGGGACAGATCTGGAGAATACGGGGAGTTGTGGGAAGGTCGTACTTTATTTCATTCAATTTTCCCATCGCTTTCATGGATGTGTGAAACGGGACATTCTCTTTGTGAAACAGCACTTTTTTTTCTTCGCCATACGTAGCCTTTTCTTCTTGATTGGACTTTACCTATGAATGGCAACAGCCACGCCTCTTTCGGGAATTTTCCCTCCGAAAAAAGACTGTTTATTGGACGAAAGAGAAGCAGTGTTAAAATGTTCTTCACGTTACTGGTGTTTTTCTTCTTTTTACCCGCGGTTCACGTCAAATGGTAAAGTCCGAGGCTAACGAGAAAGACAGGCTACCGCGGTGGGTACGATTCTTCTTTTTTTGCAGACCGCTGGAGTCTCGTGATGCTTTTTTCGCACACCTTCATTGGTGCATTTGAGTATCACGTGACTCCAGCGGCCTGTAAAAAAAGAAGAATCGGACCCACCGCGGTAGCCTGTCTTTTTCGTTAGCCTCGGGTAAAATCCTTTCTTGGTTCAAACCATCCAATAATGCTGCATGATATTCTATTGTGACTTATTTTCCTTTCTCAAGATAGTCGATGAATATTATGCCATATGCATCCCAAAAAATACTTTCCAAGATCTTTCATGCTAATTTTTGTGCCTTTAGTCTCCCGGTTTCAGTTACTCAGTTGAGTGCCTGTTAAGGTCAGGTGTGTTAGTGATATATCCATGTTTCAACCATTGTTACGAATCTTTTCAAAACCTCATTTGGATTACGTTAAAATGTTGCCAAATTGTGCTCTGATTCATCGACACGTGGTTGTTTTTGGTTTTTTGTTAGAAAAATCGACATCCATCTCGCACAAAACTTTTTCATATGCAAAGGTTCATGCAAAATATTCCTCGCGTATTCTTTGATATCTTTACGATGTCAGCTATCTCCCGCACTTTCATCCACAACAATATGATGTATTTTACTAGTGTTTTCTGGAGTTGATGCCTCATTTGAGCGCTTAGAACGTGGAGCATCAGTTGTGCTCAGGGGTGGAGAGATACATCATTTTACTCGCCACTGGCGAGTGAATTTTTAAGTCATCTTCAAAAACTGCAAACTATAGAGATAGTCTGAAACTTTATCTTTGTTTATACTATTTATTTACTATATTTTGCAACTTCCCAAATTACTGCGACGCAAACATGGTACCAGAGCCCGATCAAGATGAAGTTGGGCCCAGGGCCTGTTAAAAAGTTGGGCCGCCCTACCTCCCCATTCCCGGCGACACTTTCAGAAAAAAAAAAAATAAGTAGGTTTATTTGATGAGTTGACAAAGTTGTTTGGCTGAAAGTTTCAAGTTTACAAAAAAAAATTAACTTACAAGAATAATTAAGAAAATGAATTGCTATCCCCTTTCTCAAATAAGCATTTGTATAATTCACAAACATCTATGATCCACAGTTTATGTTGCAGAATAAATGAGGACGTCTTTTTCAAAACTCGCCTTATCCAAAATCATAAAAATTGTGTTTTCCCTAACAATCTAGTAATCATTTTAAACTACAATTCTGACATTGTAAAATCCTCGTTTATATTGAAACTGTTAAGAATTTACTCCTCGATCAATCTAATTGAACGGTAGCTGTGAGGAATAATTCTCTCTACCATGCAAAATAATCAAAAGTTTTATTTTGAAATCTTGAATATAGAACACAACAAAAATAATAAATTAAATGCGTAGGTTGTTGACTTATATGATTGTATAAAACACTGAGTCCTTGTAGCTTCAAATTTGGAAATTAGTTCACTCTAGAACTTCTCATTCAGCAGCAAGTTCGTTGGTCGGATGGCTTTTACGGGACGGTCTCTCGCCGTCCTATACAAGTTCCGAGCGCTTCGCTCAATTTAACTCGGCACGTCTCGTGCCTTCAGCCCGGGAAAAAATCTCTTTTTCCCTCGTTCGTGCGAGCCAAACGCACACCTCAGTTTCCGAATCCAAAACTGCTCCCCTCCTCTCTTTTTCTCCGAAAAAAAAATGGTCACTCTCCCGGACACCGTGAGAAAACTTTCAACATCCATCTCTGTCAATGCCTTTAGGCATTAGCGAATTCCTTTGCGAGACCTAAACAGGGTGGTCTATACTCCGAACCCTTAGATGTATCTCATATCCTTTATCAGGGCGTGCTACGTCCTAAGTGCTAATCCATCATCACTTACAATGTCCTAGAGCGTGAGAAAAATGTCTACTAGTCTTTCTATGCACCTGGGTGTATTCAGTTTTTCTTTAGGAAGACTTCTTCCCCCATCATCTGAAAACATAGAAGTTCAATTCTTTACAACACCCCCCTCTAAAAGACGATTCTTCAGGCTTGAATGAAGAATCTTATGACCAGTGGATGAACGCAACAAATTCCAATATCTCAGAGTGGCAGATGCAATAAATACAATTATCAATGCGCGCTCTGATACATTACACTAAAAAAAATATATACATATATATATACATAACAAGATCAAAAATTACCAAATGAAAAATTTAGAATAAAACAACTATTTCTTGGCTTACAAAGTATAAACAAATGAAATTATTATTTTTTTTCGTACAATAGTACTTTTAGATTTAGTACTCAACGAGTTTATTCCGCACGACTTAAATAATCAACATGTGCAATATCTCGTCCTGGTCTATGCTTTATTGCATAATGATAGGGTTGCAGTGTGAGAGCCCATCGTAAAAGCCTCGGATTATTCCCAGAATTTCGTTTAAGAAAAACTAAAGGATTGTGATAGGTTTCTATAGCAAAGAGTTGGCCGTCAACATAGTGACGCAATTTCTTGATTGCAAAGATAATAGCTGCACATTCCTTCTCCGTCGCACAAAAACTTTTTTCTGTTTCCGAAAATTTCCGACTTAAGTAAATTATGGGATGTTCCTCTGAACCCTCACGTTGTGCTAAAATAACCCCAATACCCTTTTCAGAAGCATCCGTTTGTATGATAAATTCCTTAGAATACTTGGGAGCGTACAAAATGGGTTCTTCCGTAAGTTTCGTTTTCAACAGTTGAAAAGCCTTTTCCATTTCGTAGCTCCATGTTACCTTTTCCCTTTTATTTTTACCTTTCAGCGCGCGCGTTAATGGTTCTACCATAACTGCATAATCTTTTATATACCTTGAGTAGTAACCCGCCATACCCAAGCATCGACGTATCTCAGTTTTGTTTTTAGGGGTTGGTAAATCTAAAATAGCACGAATTTTAGTTTCTGCCGGGGAGCGTCTCCCATCGCCTACCACATGCCCCAGATATTTGACCGTTTTTTGTGCAAACTTGCACTTAGCTAATTTAATCTTTACCTTAGCTTCTTCTACTCTCATGAGCACTTTTTCTAGGTGCTGCAAATGATCCTCCCAAGTTTCCGAGAATACGGCCATGTCATCAAGGTAAGGTAAACAAAATTCCTCTAAACCTCTTAACATTTTATCCATAAATTTCGAAAATCTATAGGACGCGTTTAACATTCCAAATGGCATGACTAGGAGGATATAAGAACCGAAACTGGTTACAAATGCGGCCAACCTTTGCGCCCTAGCTGTCAATGGAATTTGCCAATATCCTTTCGTGAGATCCAAAACTGTTATATACTTCGCGCTAGCAACTCTCTCTACCCTATCCTCTATGTTTGGTAAGGGAAAAAACTCGGCCCGGGTGATCTCATTTAACTTTCGGTAATCTATACAAGGACGAGCGTCTTTCCCAGGGGCCTCTACCCGAATCATCGGGGAGGCGAAATCTGACTCCCCTTCAACGATTATATTTAACTCTAACATTCTTTTGATTTCTTTCCTCAAAATTTCAGTTTGTCTAGGCGAAGATCTGTAAGGTTTTATCTTTACAGGTTTATATTCTAATAGTTCCACGTCATGCTCCATTAAGTCAGTGCGCCCCGGATCATTAGAAAATAAAGTTTTAAATTTATCTAATAAATTTCTCAATTGCTCTATCTGCCCCGACGTACATCTAGTACTCAAATTGCTGTCTTTAATAACATTTTCAAAATCATAAATCTCAGCCCCCGCTTCTGGAAATGCTATGTCCAAATCTTGATTTTCCTCGCCCTCATCTATCTCTTGCGCCACAAAATTCACTAACTCAATTCTTTTCAAATATGGTTTTAAGAGATTGACGTGATATATTTGAGCCTTTTCGCGCCTACCTGGAACATTCACAATATAATTAGTCTCTGAGATTTTGGACTGAATTTTTCCTGGACCTATCCACGATACCGATAATTTGTTCTTTTTGTTGGTAGCTAGAACCAACACTTCGTCACCCACCTTAAATTTCCGTTCTACCGCCGTTTTGTCATACCACAACTTTCTTTTTTCACGAGATTCGGTCATATTTTCCACTGCTAGTTCCTGACAGTGTTTTAGCCTATTAACCAAATTAAATACATATTCAGTAACTAACTCATTCTCTTCCTCTCCTCCCGTCCACTTTTCAAAGAACAATGATTCGGGAGTTCGTAAATTCTTTCCATGTACTAACTCTGCAGGAGAAAAACCCGTAGAATCATGAGTCACCGTCCGCAAGGCTAATAACACATACGGCAAATTTCCCTCCCAACTTGCGCCATTTTCAACACACAAAACTTTCAATAATCTTTTCACTGAGCGATGCCATCGCTCAACCAAATTACTTTGTGGTCGACAAACCGACGAGTGAGTTAACTTAACTCCAAATTTCTTTAAGAATGTGGTTGTTAACTCGCTTACAAAATATCTTCCGAGATCTGTTTGTAACTCTCTGGGATATCCTAATCTGCTAAATACCCACATTAATGCTTCAATTATAGTTTCCGATCGGACATTAGATATCGCAACAGCCTCCGGATACCTGGACGCCACACAAATAACTGTTAAAATATACCTATTCCCTCTTTCAGACTTCGGTAAGGGACCCACAATGTCAGCTGATAACTTCGAAAAAACCTCTCCAATAATCGGCACACGTCTGAGCGGCGCTTTCCCTATTTCCCTAGGTTTTCCAATCCTCTGACATGAATCACATGTTTTGACAAAATTCTCTATGTGTTTTATTACATTCGGCCAAAAGTAATGACGCAAAACCTTATCCTTTGTTTTCATTTCACCAAAGTGCGATGAAATCCCCTCATGACAGGCTCCTAAAACGTCTAATCTGAATTTCGAAGGCACCACTAACTGCAATCTCTCCCCACCACGATTGTCAAAGGTTTTCCTAAACACCAAGTCATTCATAATTTCATAGTGAGATTTCTTGGCTCTCGCTTTTTCCCTAACTTCTTTTAACGAAGGATCAACATCCTGTTCTTTTTTAAATTCCTCACGACTAATCCGTGCTAAATTTCCGAACTTGTCATTTAAATCAGCAGGTAACAATACACTTTCCGAGGTTTCATTTTCCGTTAGCTGCTCCAACTCCTTTTCGCATTGTTCTGCAAACTCGTCCGATTCACATTCTAAATCCACGACCGGCTTTCCCTCTCCCCTTTCGCAACTCGTATTTCCATTAGCCCCGTCCATCAAACTAACCGTGTCTTTCTTTTCCTGCGATCTCGTCATTACCGCATTCACTGCATTAACCTTTTTTCGGGCTAATTCAATTATCTTTTGCGTTTTATTCCCTAAGAGATAATAATGCAAGTCTGCTTCTTTGTCTACAATCCCAACTTCCGTTTTTAGGGAACCCAATCCATCAAAATCTATCTCTATGTGAGCGACAGGTAAACAGCGGATTTTAGAATCCAAGGGCTGTTTCACGAAGATATAATCTCCGGTCAATTGTTCCTTTTTTACGTGTTCCTCACCACACAAATCGTAATTGGTACCCGTATCTCTTAGAGTGACAATATCACGCCCATTTATTTTCGCTCTACTAAGATAAGGTTTGAAACCTTCTTCATAATCCGACGTTTTACTCGCATGATTTACTTTAGCAGTGTCTCTCTCCTTCTTTTTTAACTGCGGACAATTGGCTCGAAGGTGAGTTGTGGAATCACAAAGGAAACACCTGTTTACCCTCCTTTTTTCGAAAACACGATCCCTATCTGTCACTATATTCTTGTCCCTCCAATTGAAATTTTTATCTGCACTTTTATTCTCCAACCCCGAGCTATTTTTCTCAAATTTCTTATCAAAAAAATTTCTCGAATTTCCTGTTTTCCTTTGGGAATTTTTCACAACCTCTAATTCATCTAAGCGTTTCACTAAAACTTCTGGGTCAGTGAAATTTGACCAGGCATCAATCAGATGATCCTTTAATTCTTGAGGGGCTCTTTTTTTAATTTGATCAGTGATCAAAAGCTTCTTTAATTCCTCAAAATTAGTAATTTTTAAAGAATTTAACCACCCCTCCAGATAGCTATTCAATTCGAAAATTAAATCACGCCACGGATTGTTTGGATTCCTCTGGTGTTGATTAAATTTTAGTCTATACGATTCTGCATTTAATTTGTACCTTTCTAATAATTTGCCTTTCACATAATCATAATTATCAATCAAATGTGATGGCTCTCTAAGGATTAATTCTGCCACATTTACCGGTAGAAGCGCTAATAAATTTGTCACTAATTCATCATCTTCTAAATTACATTTTTTTGCCTGCCTCTCAAACAAATTTAAGAATAAAGATATTTCTGATCGACTCTCATCGAAACGATGTATTAAGGATTTTAAGGGCAATTTATTGCTTTTCTCTGCACCATGATTTGATGTTAAGCTACGCGTCTCTGCTTCTTGCAATAATTTTAACTTTTCGAGTTCATAAGCCCTGTCTTTGTCTCGATCCTCCCTTTCTAATCTCTTTCTTTCCTTTTCCTCCGCTATAAGCGCTTCCCGATCTTGCAGTATATTTTTGGCTTGTGCCAATGCAAAATCTCTATCAAAATCTTCAGCCGCTTCTATTTTACTAACTATTTTTGCAATCGTGTCGCTCTCATCTATTTGAACATCTAATTCACCCGCCAGGATTCGCAAATCTACCTTTTTAAAATTTTTCCACTCTGACATTTTTGAAAAATTAACCCCAAAACCTAATTTACATGGATATCAGATCAAAATTTAAAACAGAAAAAATACATACATACACAAAAAATATAATTCAGTTATACATTTACAAAACAGTTAGAAATATAATTTCCCCTTTTTATAACTTGTATTAAAAAAATGGCACTATGTTTCACTTCTGCAACCCATCATCTCGCAAAATTTTCACATATTAAACGTCTTTGCCAGATCACGACAAATACATTTTCCCGAAAGAAAAACCAGAAAATTAAAATATCAAATTTTAGACACAGCTCAAGCAAAATTTTCCTAAACAAAACTTGTTATTAACAGAATAAACGCACTTAAAATTTTCCTGACAGTAAAAATTATTAACATTTCTCTTTTTTTTTTTTTTTACATGCCAATAACAGAAAGACTATCCTTTATTATTACTTTTCCTTTGAGAGGAAAAAAAATAAAAATAACTGCCCTTTATCATTGAAATCTACTGAGATATTTCTCGTGTCACACACAATAAACCACTGACACACAATAGCCAGCTTAAGGCAAAAGGAAATTAAACTCAACAGAATGCCACTGAGATAAAAGAATTTGTTAGCTCACCCCTTTGAAGACAGGATCCGTTGTCGTCCACCCAGCTGTTCCGAATAGAAGGCACTGTCAATCAACGTCGTCACTACGATAATCCTTTAGCTCCAGAGGTTTGTAATCCACACAGAAATGTTTTTCTAGCTTGACCCAAGATACACAGTCTAAACACAAGGCAGTCAGTTCTAAGAAATGTTTCTTTCCAATAATCCTTGACGTTGTCACCACTAATAGCACTTGATAACAAGTTTTAATCACCACAATGCTTGTCACTATTAACGTTGCACTTCACAAATGTTCTTTGAGGACCCCTATTGTTCTACGCCTCATCTGGTCAACATGATCTTCCGCTGCCACCAGCTGTTACGAATTTACTCCTCGATCAATCTAATTGAACGGTAGCTGTGAGGAATAATTCTTTCTACCATGCAAAATAATCAAAAGTTTTATTTTGAAATCTTGAATATAGAACACAACAAAAATAATAAATTAAATGCGTAGGTTGTTGACTTATATGATTGTATAAAACACTGAGTGCTTGTAGCTTCAAATTTGGAAATTAGTTCACTCTAGAACTTCTCATTCAGCAGCAAGTTCGTTGGTCGGATGGCTTTTACGGGACGGTCTCTCGCCGTCCTATACAAGTTCCGAGCGCTTCGCTCAATTTAACTCGGCACGTCTCGTGCCTTCAGCCCGGGAAAAAATCTCTTTTTCCCTCGTTCGTGCGAGCCAAACGCACACCTCAGTTTCCGAATCCAAAACTGCTCCCCTCCTCTCTTTTTCTCCGAAAAAAAAATGGTCACTCTCCCGGACACCGTGAGAAAACTTTCAACATCCATCTCTGTCAATGCCTTTAGGCATTAGCGAATTCCTTTGCGAGACCTAAACAGGGTGGTCTATACTCCGAACCCTTAGATGTATCTCATATCCTTTATCAGGGCGTGCTACGTCCTAAGTGCTAATCCATCATCACTTACAATGTCCTAGAGCGTGAGAAAAATGTCTACTAGTCTTTCTATGCACCTGGGTGTATTCAGTTTTTCTTTAGGAAGACTTCTTCCCCCATCATCTGAAAACATAGAAGTTCAATTCTTTACAACACCCCCCTCTAAAAGACGATTCTTCAGGCTTGAATGAAGAATCTTATGACCAGTGGATGAACGCAACAAATTCCAATATCTCAGAGTGGCAGATGCAATAAATACAATTATCAATGCGCGCTCTGATACATTACACTAAAAAAAATATATACATATATATATACATAACAAGATCAAAAATTACCAAATGAAAAATTTAGAATAAAACAACTATTTCTTGGCTTACAAAGTATAAACAAATGAAATTATTATTTTTTTTCGTACAATAGTACTTTTAGATTTAGTACTCAACGAGTTTATTCCGCACGACTTAAATAATCAACATGTGCAATATCTCGTCCTGGTCTATGCTTTATTGCATAATGATAGGGTTGCAGTGTGAGAGCCCATCGTAAAAGCCTCGGATTATTCCCAGAATTTCGTTTAAGAAAAACTAAAGGATTGTGATAGGTTTCTATAGCAAAGAGTTGGCCGTCAACATAGTGACGCAATTTCTTGATTGCAAAGATAATAGCTGCACATTCCTTCTCCGTCGCACAAAAACTTTTTTCTGTTTCCGAAAATTTCCGACTTAAGTAAATTATGGGATGTTCCTCTGAACCCTCACGTTGTGCTAAAATAACCCCAATACCCTTTTCAGAAACATCCGTTTGTATGATAAATTCCTTAGAATACTTGGGAGCGTACAAAATGGGTTCTTCCGTAAGTTTCGTTTTCAACAGTTGAAAAGCCTTTTCCATTTCGTAGCTCCATGTTACCTTTTCCCTTTTATTTTTACCTTTCAGCGCGCGCGTTAATGGTTCTACCATAACTGCATAATCTTTTATATACCTTGAGTAGTAACCCGCCATACCCAAGCATCGACGTATCTCAGTTTTGTTTTTAGGGGTTGGTAAATCTAAAATAGCACGAATTTTAGTTTCTGCCGGGGAGCGTCTCCCATCGCCTACCACATGCCCCAGATATTTGACCGTTTTTTGGGCAAACTTGCACTTAGCTAATTTAATCTTTACCTTAGCTTCTTCTACTCTCATGAGCACTTTTTCTAGGTGCTGCAAATGATCCTCCCAAGTTTCCGAGAATACGGCCATGTCATCAAGGTAAGGTAAACAAAATTCCTCTAAACCTCTTAACATTTTATCCATAAATTTCGAAAATCTATAGGACGCGTTTAACATTCCAAATGGCATGACTAGGGGGATATAAGAACCGAAACTGGTTACAAATGCGGCCAACCTTTGCGCCCTAGCTGTCAATGGAATTTGCCCTTCAGCCCGGGAAAAAATCTCTTTTTCCCTCGTTCGTGCGAGCCAAACGCACACCTCAGTTTCCGAATCCAAAACTGCTCCCCTCCTCTCTTTTTCTCCGAAAAAAAAATGGTCACTCTCCCGGACACCGTGAGAAAACTTTCAACATCCATCTCTGTCAATGCCTTTAGGCATTAGCGAATTCCTTTGCGAGACCTAAACAGGGTGGTCTATACTCCGAACCCTTAGATGTATCTCATATCCTTTATCAGGGCGTGCTACGTCCTAAGTGCTAATCCATCATCACTTACAATGTCCTAGAGCGTGAGAAAAATGTCTACTAGTCTTTCTATGCACCTGGGTGTATTCAGTTTTTCTTTAGGAAGACTTCTTCCCCCATCATCTGAAAACATAGAAGTTCAATTCTTTACAAAACCAATAGACACAGTATGCAGTTTTTGGCATTTTCCCCAAATTTGATTTTCTGGATACGGCAAGTTTTGAAAATTATAGGTACTCTCAAATTGAAAAGGACTTTTACAGAAAAATTAAATATGGAGGTTTTTTATTACAGTAAAACTTTGTTTTTACGTCAAGGACCAAAATATAAAATGCAAACAGTGAAAAAACTTAAATTGTGAGAAAATAACATAAATTTGTGGGTCCCTGAAATTGGTGGGCCCAGGGCCGAGGCCCCGTGCATTAATCAGGCCCTGCATGGTACTAAGTTTTATTCCCTATTAAACTTTCCTCTCTTGTATATATTTCTTATATTTATAGAAACAAATTATTAAAATGCATTACAGTAATAGTAAACAACTATTTTTACAGTTGAGTAAATTTTGTCATAACAATTTTCAAATGTATGTTGCATTTTGCTCGCTGGTAAAATTAATTCTTGTCTGGTAAGATTTTGTAGAAATTCCATACCCCTGGTTGTGCTGGTACGGCCGCATTTAAATTCCAGGGCTCTACAAAATTAAAAGAATCGGATAAGAGTAAAAAATTCTAATCGCCAATAAAAAAAATATTTATCCCCCACCCCCTCTTTCACACCTTCGTTGGGGTCTATGCATATATAACGTTATCAACTTTTTGGAAATTTTGGACCCCTCCCCCCCGTACGATATCATACGTTATCATTCCTTGGACACCCCCCCCCCCCGGCTATGATATCGTTATCAATATAATTTTTGG
Organism: Maratus speciosus; assembly: GCA_963932465.1. NCBI lineage: Eukaryota > Metazoa > Arthropoda > Arachnida > Araneae > Salticidae > Maratus > Maratus speciosus. The sequence goes on from OZ010794.1 coordinate 549,291,306, forward strand.
AATTTGTTTTTGCTTGGAATGATATACAAATATGGTTACTTTTTTTTCGCATACTTTATTGGTCCAAACGAAGAGAAGTCAATAAAATGTCGCTTTATATATGAAATAACTATTTATCAAATAACACTTAAACGAAATAGTTACTATTTAAAAGTATTCAATAATATCTTTTTGTTACAAAATGCATTCAACGTAATAATGTCTTCTTGCAACTTTCCAGCAGGAGATGGGGCAGACAGGAATTTTTATCAACAAAACAGGCGGACAACATTCTTTCTGTTTTATTTAGTAGTAAACACAAGTACCATTTCAAACATACTTTGCATATAGTTTGTTGAACAGCGGATTATATACATACAGAAGAATAGGAATTCCAAAGGTTGGGGTTTTCTATATTTTTGAATTAAATAATTTTATAATCATTTAATGATTTTGGTAATAATTTTGTATTTTCATAAAAGTAGATAATAGACTAAAAACAGATAATTGTAACATGTGTTTATGACAATTGTAAAAGATAATCGTAATGGACATATTATTTTGATGTAAAGACCAAGTTACAAATAAAAAGAGAAAATTTTGGTTAGATCTGAAATGATAACGATATCAAAAATCAAACACCCCCTCCCCCTACAGGTATCTTACGATATCATGTGCTAGACACCCCATCTTCCCTAAAATGATAACGTTATATATGCATAGCCCCTTGTCAGTTTTTTTTAAATATTTAAATACGGATTTCCAAAAACCATAAAAGATTTTTAATTTGCTGAAGAAGAATGACGAGTATAGTAATAGAATATTTTGAATTGCCTTAACTCTTCAACTCATAATAAATTAGTTAATAAATAATTTGGAAATGTAATATAAATTAAGTTTGTCAACGAAAATTATCTGAATTATATAACCCTAAACAAATGAAAAATACATTAAAAAGCTTGAATTAATAAATCAATATCACAAAAAAAAAAAAATTGTTTACAAACATTATTTTGCTTTCGAAAAAATTTCGAACGAAATTACTTAGGCAAAATAACAAACAGTATCCTTTTAATGTCATTCACATTTCATTGATATTCTGGTTGCAGCAGAGAACAGCATAAAACATGGTTTTTCTTTGCTCTTGAAATGGAAAGTATTGTATATTTAGTAAGTAATTAATAATAATTAACACAACTATGAATTAATGGGGAAGCATCGTAAACATATAAACATTTACTGGAACATTTCACAAATACACCACTTACAAACGTTGGTCACATGACAACAAAAGTAAACAGAACAGAATTCTCTGAAAATGAATTGTGGGCGGAAAGAAAATTTTGATGCTGCCATCTAGAGTTAATAAATTGAAATACAAACATGACAGCTCTCCCCCACTTTATATTGTAGTCTTTCAGGAGCTCTTCTGTACGTACCGAATTGTCTCAGTACCTGCGGAGAAGGAGAAGAAGAATTAGATTTTACAAGTTCAACAGCATCAACTATTGAACTAGTGGGAACAGAAGGTTTTGGAGAATCAGGATGAAAGTCAGTTGGTATAGGACCTGGAGTACCAGGCTCATGAGAATCAACTGGTTGTGGATCTGCGATACTAGGCTGTATTGGTGGAAAATCACCTTGTTTCACAATTGCATTTTCACTTCTGAAATTTCCTGTATCACTTTCCCCAGAATTTGTATCATTAACTAAAGAAATCTCTGAACCTGCATTAGATATTTGATCAACATGCCTTTTCCAGATATTCGAACCAACTTGAACTCTATAATGTAATTTTCCTTCTCTTGCTATTATTCGATCAGTTTTCCACTTGGCTTCTGGAGTATAATTTCTTACAGCTACTTTCTGGTTAATTTCAAATTCTTCTATTTTAACTTTGGACTTTTTCGCATCTTGTTTATCATGAACGAAATTTGTAACATTTGGTACTATCAAATCTATTTTTTTCTTATATGACGTTTTAGAAATAGAGATGCAGGACTCTTCCCCCGTTGTAACATGAGGCATCTTCCTATATTGCAAAAGGAAGCTACTTAATTTCATTTGTAAAGTACCAGGTTCGGAAGCTAAGGCTTTTAATCCACGTTAAAGAATTTGCACATATCTCTCCGCCTGTCAATTTGTAGCTGGATGGTAAGGAGCACTGAACTTATGTTTTACACCATGATTTTTCAGAAATATCTCAAATTCTTCAGATGTAAACTGTTTAGCATTATCTGATACTAAAGAAATTGGAAAATCGTATCGTGCAAAAAGTGAAGAACGACAAGTAATGGTATTTTCTGAAGTTATACTAGGAACAATAAAAACTTCTGGCCATTTGCTATGGGCATCAACCACTAATAAAAGCATTTTTCCCATAACAGGACCAAAATAATCAATATAAATTCTTTGCCATAGAGCTGTAGGCCATTCCCAATGATGTGTATCAACTTCGGGAGGATTATTTTTCAAATTTACACAAGTAGTGCAATCTTGTGCAAAATCTTCAATATCTTGGTCTATTAGAGTATCACCACTAAATGAACAAAATTTCGTTCTGCATGACATAACATAACAGAACAAAGTCCCTACTATTATATCATTAATAGGACCGAAATTATATGGTTTATTATGTGATTTATGTGTACCTAAGAATTGTGAAACTTCAAAATATAATGAAATTGTTGATATTCTGCTTATACACTTAAGCCCCGCCCCCAATAAATTCATTGAGAGAATTAAATTTAGAAAATGTTTTCAGAATGAAAATGAATCAATTCAAGATTTTGCTGCTAGATTAAAAAAGGGTATGACCTTTTGTTCATTTACTGGTGATACTCTAAATGAAAATTTACTGGAACAATTTCTGCGCGGTCTGAAAAATGAAAGCATTCAGAATAAATTGATTACACAAGTTGATTATTTAATTTTCGAAAAAGCTGTTGAGAAAGCTTTAGCTTTATATAATGTAGAGAAAGTTTGCAGAGTTTTTATTCTTATATTTTGAGTGGTGCTGGATTGTGTGTTTTACGAAAGGGCTTTAGTCGAGGAGAGCTTGACTCTCCAGATTGGCAACATACCTTGTATTATAGACGGACTAAGTCGGTGGACTTTCAACCAATTTCGTACTGCACATGAACCTGCTAAAGTTGTTCTTCGTGAACTCTATACTGAATGTGATGATGAGATCAAGTCTATTCAACTGAGTCAAGACTATTCTAAACGTGACGACGGCGCGACCATATGAAATTCTATGTTATCTATGCTAATAAAAGAAATTTTCACTCTGGCTGTGTGTGTGTGTGTGTGTTTGTCTGTCTATACGAGATAGCTCGCTAATTATACTGGTGGAAGTCAGAAAATTTGGATGAGGAAACCACAAGACATGTCCTGATACGCCTGAGGCTCAGATTTTACATTTTTTGATAATTAGACGAGGTATTTATTAAAAACCAAAACGAATGTTCATCAAAAAAGCATTATTTTTCGAAAACGAGCCGATAAATCTTGCAGCACACACACACACACACACACACACACAAAAAAAAAAAAAAAAAAAAAAAAAAAAAAAAAAAAACCGAAAGACTGAGTGGTTATTTTTTTATCGTTCATCTTTGTAAACAGTTGTTGATCAGACCGTTTGAAATACTGACAAACTAAAAACGCATTTTTAAACTTTATACTTTAAACTTTCAAATTCCGCAAACCGCATAAAAAATACGAATTTTAATCATTTAAAAAAAAAATTCGATTTCAAAGATTGTTTTCTGTCGCTTTCATCGGACTCAGTACGGAAAAATAAAAAATACCCACTTTATTTGGATACTTTCTCTACAAAAGTGCAATTCGATTTCAAAAATGCAAATATTAACCCTTCCAAAGAAATTCGCGATTGGAAGTCACTTTTCGCGCGTCCCGGAGAAACTTTTTTCTACACTAAATGTAACTAAATATCTCAATATTTTTACATATTCTTCCTACACATGATTTATATCTACCCTATATATATAAAATCCTAATGAAACAATTTTATGAAACAACTGATTAAATGACTTATTATGTTTCACAGCTATATCTCCTAAAATATGGAACATTTGGCAGTGAAATTAACACCAATTATACGTATTGATCCACAAATGTCAAAGGTGGTATTAGAATTTTGAAATTTGAATTGTTTTTCAAGATATTATTTTTTTTTCTAATTGTAATGGCATTTCTGTAGTGATGGCAACTAAATTACTCCATTTTTGTGGGAAAAGGGAAATAGATAGGAATTATTAATTTTTTATTTATTTATTTTTTTTTTTTTTTTGTCATTTTCAAATTAAAATTGAAATTATCTTTTATTTCAATCGATACTGAAGACAATATTGTAATTAAATTATGTTTTTTAGGAAAATTTGAAAAAATAAAAACATTTTTTCACATTTTGATCGTCAGGAATCTATTTTAAAAACCAAAAATCGTCTCCACATCTTCAACTTTGGCATAAATTCCATAGACATAAAAAAAAAAAAAACAAGTTGGAAACTGCTCGTCAAACGTGGCAAATATCTGATTGTACTATAACTAGTTTTATAAATATTTTTTGCACCGCATATTGTACGGAATGTATATTTTAGTGCACTTCATAAGTGCATATCATTTTCATTCTGTTCAAAAGCCTGTAACATCCTTAAAATGCACTTGAAATATTTTTTTTTCCCATTGGCGTAATGTAACGGAACACCTTTGACTGTCCCTGTAATTAAACTATACATCCGATTTTCATAAAATTTGAAATAACTCGACAAAATTTTGCAACAATTATTTTAAAACTTCAAATCATTCGGAAGGCTGTGACATCATTAAAATGCACTTGCAATAATTTTTTCCCATTGGCTGTCATGTAACGGAAAACTTTTGACTGTTCCTGTAATGAAACTATACATCCGATTTTCATAAAATTTCAAATGACTCGACAAAATTTTGCAACAATTATACATTTAAAATTTCAGATCATTCGGAAGGTTGTAACATCATTAAAATGCACTTGCAATAATTTTTTCCCATTGGCCGTCATGTAACGGAAAACTTTTGACTGTCCCTGTAATTAAACTATACATCCGATTTTCATAAAATTTGAAATGACTCGACAAATTTTGCAACAATTATATATTTAAAATTTCAGACCATTCGGTTGGGTACTTTTTGCTCTGTTATATGCGGACAGACGGACTGAACGACGACTATAGGTGCTACGTATTTACATAATTACGAACGCACCTAAAAAGGGATTACTATTTAAGTTTAATGATTAATCTCTGCAATCATTGTAATGCTCTCTATTTTAGTAGTGTGGTGACCAGATAATATTTTAATTGCTGTTATTAAAACGGCCTTTTTTCCTTACCAAATTCTACTATAGATGATCAACTAAAAGAGTGGCTTCTTAATAACTCAAATTTTGTCCAACGCATAAGATAATATAATAGCGCAATGGCATTTGCATCATTGTCATCAATCCAGAAGGACTTACCAAGTGAGGATCCATATTACAGTAGAACTCCAATTATCCGAACTCCAACTATCCGAATCGCTTTCAGAATTTCAGAAGAAAAAAAAATAAGACGGAAACGTTCTGCGATTCGCAAAATAATGCTGAAGATAATAAGTGCTGAAGATATAGGAGAGTGGATGGTGTGCGATTCGTTAGACCCTGGGTTTCAAATTCTAAATGATGATGAACTTATTGAAAGTGTGAAAGAAGAAAGTGTCGAGGTCGAGGAAGAAGATGACCTTAATGTCAAAGTTGAAGCAGACACGGGACCATCATCTAGTGAGGCATTTGCCGGCCTTGAAACTGCGTTGAAGTGGATGGTGCGTCAGTCCGAGTGTGACCACATGCAACTTCTCACTGGCAAGCGGGTGCGCGACTAGCTGCCCGTAAACGGAGAAGACTGTCAAACAGCTTACTACTTTAACCGAGATGTTCAGCAAGCAATGACTTTCATTTACAGTACGATACGTACAGTCGTGGGGAAAAAAAGGAAACACCCCCTACTAACTCCTCAACAAATTATCGTAGACGAAAGTTACTGGTACCGAACGATTGGAAATAAAGTCTACTTTTAAATGACGTATATAAAATTTGCTTAGGGGGCCATATACATATTAAAACGAATCCAAACTTAATTTTTTTCAATGGCAATATCCAATTTTAACGAGATATTTCAAATCTTTGGTTCAAACTATGCCTAGACACCAAATTTCAAGTCATTTGAATGATAAGTTTTTGAATTACAAACATTCAAAATTCAGTGCTTCTAATGTTAAATTACATTTTCATATTTTTATTTATAACTTCTGAAATTATGATCCTAATGTTTTAATTTTTTGTGTAGCAATAATACTAATATACCCAAACATAAATACGTTGAATTTGCAATTTTTTATAATTTTCTGACATGAATTATGAAATAATTATTCAAAAAAATTATGTATCGCAACCTACAATTTTTTTGATGGATTCAGATTTATTAAGTCCTGCTTTATGGAAATCCAAAATTTCACATTTTTCTTCCAAGTAGTTTTCCAATTATGCTTTAAAAACGGCAAAATGATGGTTTAAGGGGCAATATCCAATTTTAACGAGATATTTCAAATCTTTGGTTCAAACTATGCCTAGACACCAAATTTCAAGTCATTTGAATGATAAGTTTTTGAATTACAAACATTCAAAATTCAGTGCTTCTAATGTTAAATTACATTTTCATATTTTTATTTATAACTTCTGAAATTATGATCCTAATGTTTTAATTTTTTGTGTAGCAATAATACTAATATACCCAAACATAAATACGTTGAATTTGTAATTTTTATAATTTTCTGACATGAATTATGAAATAATTATTCAAAAAATTATGTATCGCAACCTACAATTTTTTTGATGGATTCAAATTTATTAACCCCTTGGGGACGAGCGACACGTATACGTGCCGCATGAAGCGCTCAGAATCCTTGTTTTTTCTCACCAGTAAAATTTTACTGTAAAATTTGCCTTATTTAATCAGCGCATTTTCTCGATTCAAGAAGACACAAATTTCTGTTTTTAAAAAACGGTGACAAAAGATTAAAAATTTCGTAAAAGGCTCCCGTCCCGAAGGGGTTAAGTCCTGCTTTATGGAAATCCAAAATTTCACATTTTTCTTCCAAGTAGTTTTCAAATTATGCTTAAAAAAAGGCAAAATGATGATTTAAGGGGCCGTCTATGATAGAAGTGACTAAATATTTTGAAATTTCTTATGCCATCCTTTAATCTAACAGGCTTAATTGACTGCTTAAGGTGCCTTGATCAAGAAGGGAGCTCTCTCAGTTAACAATCGAGTACCGAACTTCAATTTGGATACAGCCCTTAAAATACGCTCATTTTAAAATTATTAATTTCTCGGAAACTTATGGTACGAATTGCATAAAAATTTGTTTATAAATAATTGAAGGGTGTAGAGTTCTTTTATGCTGTCAGAATTGTGTACTGCTATTGAAGGAAACAAAGTTATGGTTCGTTTTAATATGTAGATGGCCCCCTAAGCAAATTTTATATACATCATTTAAAGATAGACTTTATTTCCAATAGTTCAGTACCAGTAACTTTCTTCTACGATAATTTGTTGAGGAGTTAGTAGGGGGTGTTTCCTTTTTTTTTCCATGACTGTACATACTGTACTTGTATGTATGTAATTTGTACAGCACTTGTAAGTATGCTTAACATGTAAAAGTGTTGCCTTTTCATTTAATTAATTAAATGCTCCTTTTCTTAAAAATAGTTTTTTTTTTTCCCATTTTCAACATACATACAGTAATTAATTAAAATAGACTCTTTTTTCGGAAAAAATCTAACTATCCGAATGGGGTCCGGTCCCAATTGATTCGGATAATTGGAGTTGTACTGTATTTCAAAATACGCAATCAAATTCACCATTTGGTTTAATTCAAGGTTTGTTTGGGAAAATGGACCAGTGCAGCGGACATAACCTGCTAGTATATACAGTGAAACTTCCATTTAACAAAGTCTCAACATTACACCTAAAAACTTCGTTATGAAGAAAATTCGTTAAATAGAAATAAATTTAGATTCACCAAAATTTTTATAATAAAATACCCATAACATGGAAAATTCACACAAAATGAAAATATTGTAAAAATGTATTGTAATTCAGGCAATACTTTTTTAATGCAATGTAGCTATATGAGAAAAATGTAATTATAATAATGTCTATAAAAAAACACACACACACAATATAGAGGTAAACAAAAACTGAAGCGTAGCGTGTCTTTTCCTGTAATATTGCTTTATAAAGGCTTCTTATATATAAAATAAACAAGTTGGAAATTGCTCGTCAAACATGGCAAATGAGGTGTGTTCGTACTATAACTAGTTTTATAATTATTTTTTGCACCCCATATTGTACTGAAAGTATATTTTTTTGCACTTCATAACTGCATGGTCTGTAACATCATTAAAATGCACTTGCAATAATTTTTTCCCACTGAACATAATGTAAAGAAAATATTTTGAATGTCCCTGTAATTAAACTATACATCCGATTTTCATAAAATTTGAAATGGCTCGACAAAATTTTGCAACAATCATATATTTAAAATTTCAGACCATTCGGTTGGGTAGTTTTTGCTCTGTTATATGCGGACGGACGGACTGAACGACGACTATAGGTGCTACGTATTTATATAATTACGAACGCACCTAAAAATTACACTGTTCTTTAAAATTTTCGCACATCCGAATATTATCTTTATTCCGAACATTCGTCTGTAACATTTTCGCGCAACTGCAATCCCCATCTTATTATTTCGAAGGCTTTGCCCCCTCTCCTTCTCAACTGTCAGCTCCAGAGTGTCTGTGTGAGAGAGTAACAATAGCAAGTGTTTATCTTAGTGTGAAAAGAAATTGTTTTGTTTAGCGAATAATAGAAATGATTAAATAAATAAACAATTTCATGTTCACACAATCTGAGGAAATAAATTCATACATCCATCGCAATAGCAAACTCTCCGTTTGAATGCTGTGCACACACGAAAGTGGAATAAACTTTGTTGTACAGAACTAGAAAGATAGCCCGTCAAAAATGGCGGAAAATGATATATAAAGACATATACGACACATGTGCAAGAATATGATGAGTAGTTTTTCTCACTTGTTCCATAGTGATAAATGAAAATAACACACTTTAAAATGTGGAAATATGTTGCCAAATTTCCTTCTTCGCCAAGGCAATTTTTTCTATATCGCCAAGGCAGTTTTCTTCAATTCGCCAAAGAAAAATGGAAAAAATACCGAGAACTTAATTTCTGTATCCAGCTATGTAAATCACATGAAAATTGGGCAGTTCGGAGCTCAGATAGTACAGCACCATCTAGTGGCAGTTATTTTATTAGTATCATCGGGATAAACATATAAGACGTACATTTTCATATTAAATTCCATCCGATAGATTTTAAACAAAACCTTAAATGCACGGAGTTTAAATTAAATTGTGGTGAGCTCGATTATGAACGGTAAATGGGTTTCAATGGGAATTTCACCAAATTAGACAGCTATCACCAATGTGGCTTCATATACAGCAACTTATATCTGTCGCCAAATTTGGCAGTATTTCACCAAATTTGGATGTATTTTGCCAAGTTGGTCAAAATTTGGCGCTATTGTGGCAGCCACGCCATTACTATTTTTCAACAATTACTCATTGTTGAAGCTGATACCAATATCTCCATAGGAAGCCTAACATGGCCGCGATCAATGATGCGGTCCAACCGGAATTGTGAGGGACACACAGAGACTTGGATTTTATATAAATAGATTCCATCACGATCAATGAGACGGTCCAACCGGAATTGTGAGGGACACACAGAGACTTGGATTTTATATAAATAGATTCCATCACGATCAATGAGGCGGTGCAACCGGAATTGTGAGGGACACACAGAGACTTGGATTTTATATAAATAGATTCTATCACGATCAATGAGGCGGTCCAACCAGAATTGTGAGGGACACACAGAGACTTGGATTTTATATAAATAGATTCCATCACGATCAATGAGGCGGTGCAACCGGAATTGTGAGGGACACACAGAGACTTGGATTTTATATAAATAGATTCTATCACGATCAATGAGGCGGTCCAACCAGAATTGTGAGGGACACACAGAGACTTGGATTTTATATAAATAGATTCCATCACGATCAATGAGGCGGTCCAACCGGAATTGTGAGGGACACACAGAGACTTGGATTTCATATAAATAGATTCTATCACGATCAATGAGGCGGTCCAACCGGAATTGTGAGGGGACACACAGAGACTTGGATTTTATATAAATAAGATGCATTTTTCGTAATATGGAGATTAATTTACATGTTAATGGTGTTCAAAGTCAAGGTTCAGCAGAAAACTTTGTTAAATAGGAACTTCGTTAAAGGGAAGTTCCGCTGTATGTACAGTCAAACCTCGTTATCCCGACACTCTAATGTCCAGAAAAAAGTGTCGCCATAAGCGGAGTGTCGCGGTAACCGGAGTTTGAGAAAAATATGCTTATAAAAAGCTGTATTTTAAATTAATTTAAGACTGTTTTAAATTAATAACTGTTCTTGCAGATTTAAGCAATAAAACATTATTATTAAATAAAATAAATACACAAACAAAATTGAAAAGAATAAAAATCGGATTTATGATGACTTGGTTTTTTTTTTATTGTTACATGGAATATTAATTAATTAAGGTTTACTTATCCCTTGATGTGCTTCCTAGAATATTTTTTCAATGTCATGCAATGAATTGTAATCAGTTTTCATTGTTTCAGAAATGGATGTTAGATAATTTCTGATCGTTTCAATGCAATGCAATGCAATGCTTCGGTTTTAGTCGGATGAAAAACGCCGTGTAGCCACAAGAAAGCGGCGCCTGACCAGAACAAAAAGACCGCGAGTAGACTGATACGTATGTGGGTCATTCTTAGTGTAAGTTAATTTATTCAGATAAAGGATTGAAGTAAAATTTCTCATTTATCTTAATGGGTAATTTAGACACTTTTGTGAAAAATTTGGCTAAGACATTTCTTACCACTTAATTGCCGTGCTTATAAGATGGATTATGAAAAATGGACAATTTTCCTAAACCGTCGGGATATCCGGAGGTGAAAATTATTCAACGACATAAAATCCGGAATTTATATACATTAAAATCATATACAGAAGTGATAAGCGGAGTGACGTGAATACCGGGTGTCAGGAAAACGAGGTCCGACTTTATATACCTTGCTGAATATATTTTGTGATTTTAATGGATATTCATAGGCTTTTCCAGAAAACCTTATTTGACAGAGAAAAAAGCTTGGCATTCCTGAAATAAGCATAACCGAAAAATATTGGAAACACTCTAAATGGCTAAGAAAGAAATTAAAAAGTGCTATTGTTTACATATGTAAATTAAAGTTTCCGAAATTGTTTACTTTGTTTTGAAAACTAGAAATATTGACTATTTATAAAAATATGTATGAGAGTAAGAAAACATTGATTTTTGTCCATAGAATACGTTGAAACAACTAAATATATAGGGCAATTTTACAATTTTAGAATGTGCATGAGCAAAGCTCCACTTCATATAGCATCTAAGATACAATTCATTGAAAAAGCATAAACCAAAGTTAATGATTTAATCTCCGTTTATGACATCTTTCAACTTTTTAATTTCTTCTATCTATATTGGAAGAAAGTATTATAATCAAAAAATTTTTAGACTTCCAGTTTTTGACAAATTTAGACATTTTAAAGGTCAGTGATACCGAAAAACATGTTTTTACAAAATGTCTGTCTGTGTGTCCTCTTTGTATTATCGAAACGAGTACAAAAAAAAAAAAAAAAAAAAACTAAGTACACTGTTAAAAATATCGTGAAAAATTACTTCTGTTTTGAAAGGCTATCTATTTTCTGACCAATAAGAATGCTACATAAACGCCTGAGGAGCAATCTCATTGGTCAGAAAATAGATAGCTTTTAAAAACAGAGGTAATTTTTCACGATATTTTTAACAGTGTACAAAAGTAATGCATAAAATTGAACCAAACTTCATATATGTTTTTGACAATGGCATCAAGTCCCAATTGAAACTGGGGATATTCCTCTAGAAGGGGGTGCTGTGATAGCGATTTTTGTGAGATTTTTACTTTATCTATAATAGAAAAAAATTATTGTAAATCAAAAAGCATTTTTTTTTTTTTTTTTTTTTTTTTTAAGAACTATGTTTTGCCTGCAGCTCCGCTCGCATAGAATATTGGGCAGAAACTTTTAACAATATTTTTCAAAATGTTAAAGATATATATATATATATATTTTTAACTTGACACTTAAGTTTCAGAATAAGTTTATTTCCACATTCTTTTATTTAACTTAATTTGGTTCATGTGTAGGGATTGAATTTTGTAATAGATTTTTCATTCACTTCCTGATAAGCTATAACTGTTCACATGTGTGTTTCTGATGGCAATAAAACATTTTAATATTTTCAGAACGAATTTGAATTTTATATACCACTAGGGGGTAAACCCAGGTTTCCCTAGTAACAGAATATAGTCGAAAACCATCATATATTATTTTTTATGCCAACATCTTTTTTATTCTGCACATACAGGCACAGTGATGAAAGAGGTATTTTCGATAGGTAGTGGCTTTCGATGTAGTATACTGATACAGTAGACTCTCTCAAATCCACACAGCTTGGCACCAGAGGTTCTGCGGATTTTAGAATTTTTCAGATTTTCAAGCCATTTTTTTGTTTCCATTTTAAAACAGTAATTTGAATGTAATAATGCAATCAAAATTATAATGAATGTTTGCAATATAGTAAAACATTAAAATAATTAAGCAAAGTTATAAACTAAAATAATAAAAAATAAATAATTTTAAAAATGATTGAATTATTAAAAGTAAAGGTCAAGTAAATAATAAAAAATGTATAATCAAATATGCATAATAAAGATGAAATATATATATATATATATTAATTATTCAATGAAACATTCCTCTTAAAGGTACCCTATTACTTCCCATCAAAATCATAAAGTAAGGAAGTTTAATTTCAAGTTTAGTTAAGTCTTATATAACAGGCTGTTTGCCCAGCTACCCGCCCAAAAAACCCGGGTGTTTTTTTTAAACCTACTTAAAAGTACCCCCCCCCCCAAAAAAAAAAACCACATAAAAGCGAGTTTTATTGTTTTATATGAGTTTTTTGCTGCACAGTGCCATTTATTTTTAATTACAACTTATTTGTTATGATTCTGTTAACATGTAAGATAAAATTTTAATTAAATTTAGGTTTTCAGACATCTTTGTATAAAAAAATAAAAATGACTTGAAAGAACTGCAAAACCCAAGCCTCACCAAATTAAAATTATCCAAATAACTTGTATTTTTAATTTTTTTTTTATTACTACATAGGAAAAATGACTATAATTTATCATTCATTATATTATATATATACATTAGACTCTCTCAAATCCACACATCTTAGGACCAGAGGTTGTGCAGATTTTAGAATTTTGTGGATTTCTGGTCATTGCTTTGTTTACATTTTTAAACTGTAATTTGAATGTAATATATAATGCAATCGAAATTATAATGAATGCTTGCAATATAGAAAAATATTAAAATAATTAAAGTAATGACTAAAATGATAAAAAGTAAGATAATTAAAAAATACATTAAAAGTAAAGGTCAAGTAAATAATTAATAATGTATAATTAAGTATGCATAATGAAGATGACATTCCTGAATTATTTTCCTTCAATTATTCAATGAAACTTTCCTCAAAAAGGTACCTTATTCACATAAAAATCATAAAGTAAGAAAGTTTTATTTCCAGTTTAACCAGCCTTAATAACTAAAAAAGTTTGATTAATACTTACATATATTTTGTAAAAAGATTGGGATTACCAGAGATATCAGGAATGTCTTAAATTTTTTCTTAAATAAATGTCTACTTCATTCATGAAAAACCACGATTTCAGTCATATTATTGAGAATTACATATTAAAATACATACAGAATGATATAAAACTGAAAAATTCTCTAAGTTAGCCCCTTAGTACAGGAGAAAAGTACCAAAAAAGGGGGTTACCTTGCAAAAGGTCGGGTAGAAGATTTTATTTTTTTTAATTGTTTATAATGATGTCAACATGGAAAAACCAAGTTTTCTAACAAAATTTCTTAAGGCTAAATTTTCTGTGGCCAAAAAACAACAAAATTTTGGGACCTTTTTTGATTTTTTTTAAATATCTCGAGATCCGTTGCCGTAGCATATTATATGTCAATTACATTATTAAAGAAGATAAAATTCTCTACAACTTTCATATTTACAACTTTTATATTTACAACTTTTTTATACACCCAATAGCAAGCGCAGTATGCCATTTCAAAAATAGGACAATTTTTTCAATTTTCTTAAAAACCGTGAAAAACTTAGTTCTGCCCCGATTATTCAAATGCTTCCCACAGATTTAATCTTGTATGTGAACTTCTATATATTGGTAGCAGTAAATTACATGTTTCAGGGCCAAAACTAGCCTTTTTTTGCACCCGTGGCAAACATGGATTTTGCCCCCCCCCCCCCCCCCCTAAAAAGAAAATTTATCACAAGAATTTTAATAAATCGCTATTTTGATCGGATTTTGAAAATTTTAAGTGTGTAATCATTAAATACGTAATTCTGAACTACGTAATCAGCTTTGTAAAATATTGATTCATTAAAACCTTGAAAAACGAACTGAAATACAGGTTTCCATCTTAGCAGGTATAATTTTTCATATTCTTTCTCTTGAAAAAAGATATTTTTTTCTTTAAAGGCCGCATTCCGTAGAGATTTCATTTTCAAAGATTTTACGGTAGTTGTTGTATTGAGGCGTTTAAAGTCACAGTTATATGAATTACAGGGTTCGTAAATATCATGATATTTTCGAAAATATCAAAAATATCCGATATTTTGATATATATCCGATATTTTCGATATATATCTGATATTTTCAAAATGACCAACTTATTGTTGATACTAAATATTTTCAAGTGTAATATAAATTAGAAACTAAAACATATTGCACTGAACATGAAAACTTAATGAAAACAATATTCTAAAAATGATTTTTTTTTTCACTTCAAAATCAACTAATTGAAACCAAAAACAATTTGCTTCATACATACACACACACACAAAAAAAGAAACAGTAGGATTCAGTATCAAGAAAATTTTATATTTTATAAAACAAAATTTTAAATGCAAAAGTTTTTTTTAAATTGAAAAATTAACATAAATATGATCTTGTCTTCTTTTTTATTCCCCGAGTACAGTTTAAGCTCAACTAAAACCAGAAAAAAATTCTTTTTAAATGAGTGTTGGGTTGATTGTTGACGGCCGATTATCTACTCGAGGGATATAGGCCCTAGGGGGAGTGCCCTTCGTGGGGGTCTTTCTAAGGGAATCTAACCCGTATTTACGCATGGAAAATCCAAGGCTTCGAAGAAAACCACGAAAACTCCGAAACGGTTAGGCCGACGGGCGCGATTGGGTTCGAACCCAGCACCTCCCGTCTACCAGCTTCGAGAGCAGAACCTCTCAGCCACTGGTGGGGCCTTCCTTCTTTTTAAATGAAGCTATAAATAACTGCTTATCTAAATTGGAAAATTTAATTTCAATGGCTGTTCTGAATTATGTCCCACATAATTGTTAGTTCTACATTTAAAAAATAAAAGCTTCAAACATAGCTTATCAAAGCTTAAGAAATATATTGATTTCTTTGGCTAAAAAAGTCACTGCCAGAAACAACAGCTCTTTGCGATCAGATATGTAGCATATAATCTACAGAACAACAGGGAATAAGAACTGAAAACGTCATTTACACTTATTTTGACTGAAAATATCTTGCACAGTTAGATTTTGAAAATAAATATCAAAGATAGTAAAATATACAAAATATCAAATATATGAAAATATCAAACATCCTGATATTCTGAAAATAAATATCAAATAAATGAAAATATCGAAAATAACAAATATCTTGATATTTTCAAAATAAATATTGGATATATATTATGATATATATCCATTGATATATATCAATTATGAGACTAAATTAGTCACACGAAGACATTCGCAAGGTCTATGCAAGGTCTTAAACCTATGGAAGTGTTCTTGACAAATATCTCGCTTCCATCTTATTACTTTTAAATAATTTTTTTTTTCGTGGACTACCCGAGATCAATATTCAGGTCAACATTTTCAGATTTGCATTCTTTTTTAATGTTCGGACACTTTCATTTTTGGAAAACTATTTGGAACCTGTTCTGAAATTTAAAGTATCTTCATTAAAAAAATGCAACCAAATTCGAAAAATTAAAAACGTACAACGTTAGATATCGACCTCAGGTATCATATGAAAAAAAAATTAAATATTAAAATTCAAGCAAGAATTCTGAAAAAAATGCTATCATAGGTTTAACATTAGCGTGCAAATGTTTCGGTGTGAAACTACACTAGTTACGCGAAGAAAGTGCAGGAAAATGCTGATAAATGGGATGTATTAGGCTTTATACCTCTAGATGATCCAGATATCTGTTTTATTCATGATAAGGATATTCCTTTGAAACAGGATGCTAATAATCCTACAACAGTGCCATCAAAGAGAAAAAAATATTGTTAAATAGCCTACAGAAATTATTATTATTAATATATATATATATATATATATTTTTAGCTTATGCAGTCCTATTGCCTACCTTACTTTGTGTACGGAAAGTGGAATTGAATGAGTCGGGGGATCAATGGGAAAACAAAAATGTTTATATGGCCTGCAATCATAAATAAATTGGTATTTCATTTGATAAATGGTATCACTAAGATCATTAAACAGATATAGTTTCACAACAGTACATAATATAGAAGATTAGAATATTTCACAAAGCATATTTTTCAACAACCAAAGTAAGTTTTTCTGTTTGAGCTTTAAAGCAATTAATAGATAATCTTAAAAGTTTTATATATTTTTGCATGCTAAAATAATATAATCTCTTGTTATAAGTGGAGAAAAAAATTGACAATATTTTTTAAAACTAATCTTTTAAATATTTTTATGAAACTAGTGATCTCAAATATTTTATTGAAAGAATTTTTAAATTTTACAAGTGATAAATGCACAACATTAGTTTATGAAATAATCTGTTGTCATTTTTATTGTGGCTATAAGGTAAAAGTATTTCTTACATAAAAGATATTTCTTTTTTGCGTCCCCCCTTTTATATGGAACCACAATCCAATGTTTACTATCTTTAAAACGGTAAAACATTAAAAAACATATTATCAATAATTAGTAAATAAAATATGCCATTGTAATGTGGAATAAAATATGTTTTTCACAAATTTTCATACCTATTTATTTGATACCTGGAAAAATATGTATGCATTATAAAAGTTATTAAAATTATAAAATTATTAAAATTATAAAATTATTAAAATTAAACAGAAATTCTTTCCTTATTGAAACTATCATGCCAATAACTTACTAAATATTGAAGTATTCTTTTAAACAATGCTTTGAAGTTAACATTGTATACACTTAAAGTCTCAGAGTTGCCAAGTCTCTGTCTTTTTGCGCACCACTATTATCTTAGAGAAAATGTGGTTCTTTTAAATCGCCCAAATGTTCCAATTAAATAAAAGAACATTTTCTCTATTAAAATACTGGTATCCAAAAATCCGGTGACTTAGCAACTCTGCTGTCTAAATAGGAAAATTGTTTCATTCATCTACACTCTGCCCTACTTTTAAAATTATATAAATTTATTGAATATAAAATGTCTGTTGAGATGAAAATAAAGACGTGAGTGTGCAAATAATAGGTAATTTACTGCTACCTATTTTTAGAAGTCGACATACACGATTAAATCAGTGGGGAACATTTGAATAATCAGGTCCGAACTACGTTTTTCACGGTTTTTAAGAAATTGAAAAAAACTACCTTATTTTTGAAATGACATACTGCGCTTGCTATTGAGTGTATAAAAAAGTTGTAAATATGAAAGTTGTAGAGAATTTTATCTTCTTTAATATTGTAATTGACAAAAAATATGCTACTGCAACAAGTCTTGAGATATTTAGAAAAAATCAAAAAAAGTTCCAAAATTTTGTTTTTTTTGGCCACAAAAAATTTAGCCTTAAGAAATTTTGTTAGAAAACTTGGTTTTTCCATGTTGGCATCATTATAAACAATTCAAAAAAATAAAATCTCCTACCCGACCTTTTGCAAGGTAAAATATATATTTCCCCTGGACTACCTGCATCTTAACTGAAAGTTTCATTGTTTACATCTGCAATGATGTGTGAATTTTAGGCGTTTGCAGATTTTAGGGAGTCTACTGTATTACATATCATTCATTAAGGTCCATATAATTTATCAAAAAAAAAAAAAAAATTATACCAATTGCTTAAAAATATGTTTATAATGTATTATGTATTTTTCCAGTTGAACTGCATTTAATATTTCAATTTAATATTTCATTTTGTTTTACACCCAAAAATCTCCATTTTTATTATTAAAGGGTACAACTTAAGATAACAGATACAATGAAAATCAGAAAATGATACAGGAGGCAATTGTCATCTGTACCTGTCTGAATAAGAAAACTTTTTTTTTTCTTTAATTTAGACACTCTGCATATAAGTAAAATGGAAATATTAAATACAGCTTAACTGATACAATACTCAATACACAATACATTATGAACACATTTTTATGTACTATTAAAAAAAATGAATTATAAACTATACACTATAGCCATTTTTCCTATGTAGTCATAAAAATTTAAAAGTACAAGTTCTTTGGATTATATTAATTTGGTGAGGCTTGGGTCTTACAGTTCTTTCAAATCATTTTTAATTTTTATGCAAAGATGTCTGAAAATATAAATTTAATTCAATTTTACCTTACATATATAATATAATAATATAATCATAACAAATAAGTAATTAAACATAGTTCGCACTGTTCAAAGAAATGTGCAGCAACCTCCCCCCCCCCCCCCGCCCCAAACCCAAGAAGAAAAAAAACCCAACACGGGTTGTTTTTTTTTTTGTTTTTTTTCAGTCTTGCTTAATAACCAAAAAAGCTTGATTAATACATATATATATTTGGCAACAAGATTGTGTTTACCAGTGATATCAACCATATCTTGATTTTTTCCAGAAAAAATATTCTTTCTTCATGAAAAACCCTGAGTTTAGTTATTTTCGAGAATTACATATCAAAATACGTACAGAGTGATATAAAACTAAAAAAATTCTTTAATTTTTTCTTTGCATCTGAACTAAAAATTTCATTATTTACATCTGTGATAATGTGTGAATTTTAGGGTTGCGGATTTGAGAGAGTCTACTGTATATCGTTAAAATGCATTCTTCAATTAAAAAAAAAAAATGAATTAATGAAAAAAATTATCAACAAATAATCTCAAAGATTGTGGAGAGAAAGCCTCATACAGATCTTTTTTTTAAAACTCTAATAGATTTTTTAAATTTAATATATATATTTTTAGAGTGCCCTCAAAATCATACTTATATTATTATTTATTTATATAAAATCCAAGTCTTTGTGTGTCCCTCACAATTCCGGTTGGACTGTCTCATTCATTGCGGCCATGTTGGGATTCCTATGGAGAAATCAGTATGAGCTTGAACCTCAAAGGAGGTATTGAATTATATATTGTTATATTAGAAGTTTATGGCTTGAACAATTAGTAATTGTTAAAAAGTACTAATCAGGGCTTAATTTGCGCCAGAGCCCACCGGAGCTGAGCTCCGGTACTTCTCTGTTTTCAGTAAATATTTAAATATTGGTCGGAATTCACCTGAGCTCATAAATGCAGGTCTCCGGAGCCCAAAGGAACAGTGCTTTTTTTTTTTTTATGAACGCTGCCCATTTTAAGGCTCTGCTCTGCGCATTTACGAAGTCACTTTCATTTATAAATAGATATAATTACCATGCATTGTTATTCTGATAGAAAGCAATCGAGCAGTGTTTCCCCCCTTTTTGTATAAACGTATTGAATATTTCCGATAACAATGTCAAATTTTTCATTTAATCTGATTTTCAGGGACTCACCACAAAAGATTGTTAAGCGGAAGGAATCGATTATAGTTTCAAATATGTACCTTTTATAGGAAATTGAAAAACGCTGTTCCATTCTTCAACATATAAATATTAATTTCTATAAATTTCATTCACTTTTTCATGAAAAGGCATAACTGGTGAACTAATCCTTTTTTGCCAGTGGTGTAGCTAAGGGGAGTTAAGGGGGCCATCCGCCCCGGGCGCCGAGGACAAGGGGCGCCAAATTGAGAAAGGTTTTCACCAAAATTACCTCACATATTTTGACAATAAATAAAAAATGTTGATTTAAAAAAAAATTTGTTTGTGTTTGAAGGAGAAAATTTTTCTTTAGTAAGATATTTTGTTATATCCAAATAAGGAAGAAAGAAAAAGCTTCTGTAAATGTTTCTAGGGCTTTCTCAATACACTTAAGATAATTATGTACCTAAGATACCTAAGGTACCTAAGATAATTATGTACCTTAATTGAGGTGCAAAATGATTAAAAAGGGGGCACCAAATTGAGATGAGCTTTAAATTGAAATTATTTTACGTATTTTGACAATAAATAAGAATTGTTGACCTTTCTTTTGTGTGTGTGTGTATGTTTTGAAGGTGAAGATAAAGGGAATGGAGAGATCCACAATTGTCAATTGCTGATGAAGGTTTCCAACTGTCTAGTCTCCAGTTTATAAATCAAAAAGCCTGTTGGCGACTTGGAGTGACATTTGTGGTATCAAAAGAACATTTTTCATTTGTATACTATCTGACATGCCCGTCGATTTTTCCAAACGAACCGCGAATGATTAAAAGCTCTATTCATATTAAAATTGAAAAAAATATAACGAATATCTGAAAATGAACCTTTGGGATGGGTCCACACTGTCTTTAGCAGCGTAGACCGGGCGTGCTACATCTCTAACCTCGAAAAACCTCCATTCGAATTTATGCCTTTCGAAATTAACCTTCGGCACGGATCCCCGCTACCTACGTTCCCGTATAGCAGACGTGCTGCGCATGCGGCGAAACATCTGAAGAGAGTCGTAAGATGAGTTGAAAGAAAAAAATCCGAAGAAATTGGACCCATGAAACCTCAAATAAAAATGCCCGCTGGCGGTGAAAGATAGAACTAAAAACTGTAAAACAATCGAAAACCAAGATGAATGAGCAAAACCCAAATAAAATTGGGTCTACTGTCCCCGAGATAAGAATGCGCCCCCTGTACTGGAAGGTGGAGCAAAAAACATTAAGAAAATTGTAAGCTAAGTTGAAGGATTCAAATCCCGTAGAAATCTGGTCCATAGAATCCAATAAAAGAATGCGCTGTTAATGTTCGATAATGGTGGTAAAAGATATCTATATTTTGGAAAAGATAGTTTTAAATGTAAATAAAGGGGGGGGGGGGACCCTTGTGGACAAACTCTTGACTCATATCACGGGACTCTTGCCACAGAACACACTAATAATCTTTGAATAAATTTGATAAAATGCTTTTAAATTATGTTTTTATCATTTGGCCACCTTTAATAATTAAGTCGATTGTCTACATGTCATATAATCTCTTATCCATCGATTTTCGGAAATTAAAGGGAAGGATTCGGCTGGGAAAAAGATTTCTTTTTAGCTTGATTTTTAGTGAATGTTCGTCCCTGTATGGTTCTTTCTCCGAACTTTTGTACTGTTCGCCGTAGGTTTTTAGAAAAAATTAAGAACAGTTACCGACCGATTTTCAAACATTTTATACACAGTTGTAAAATATCTTTCTACATGTGCTCTGAAATTTTCAAATCGATATCTTAATTAGTTTTCTTAATTTTCGCTGATTAGTGAAAATACTTAATTTCTTTCATTTCGGCTGTGGAACCAGGTTCAGATGTGTGTGCAATTTTGCCGTTCTGTGGAGAAAAAAATTGCGTTTTGATGATATTTTTAATTAATATTCTCGGTTAATTATAAAAAATTGTAAATCTGAACCTCATGTCCATCAGGAACAGCCTAAAAGTTTACTATATTTGATTTATACTTAAATTCAGCGCATTAGAGAAAACTACAGTGAAACTCGTTTAAGATACGAATCAAGGGACTGAGAGCATTTCGTATCTTAAGCGGGATCGTATCTTATCCGGATTTCATAGATTCTCGAATAATAATGCATATAAAGCCAGTGCACATTCTTATTAACGCATTTTAGCCATTTATAACGCTCATTTTACCCATTTCTAACAATTTTTAGATATTCTAGAAAATTTCAGTTTAAGATTTTGAAATAAAGATTTCATTGAGTCACCGTTTGTACAATAACAAAATTAAAACGCCTTTATGCAATACTCTCTACCAATTAAAAGAAAAAAAGAAGGTGATAAAACGAAATTACTGTTAATCATTAGAAAACAGAAACTAAAATACACTACATATTTAAAGAGGAGAAATAATAAATTTTCATAATTTATTTTTAGAAAGACAAACTAAATGTATGCAAGGAACAATAATTATTTGATACATTATCAAAATTAAAGTACATGAAGTAGTTTTAGTTCATTGAAAAATGTCGTTTACCTTGGTTTGGTTCAACGTAGGACGAAATTTTATCACTAAGTTTTCTGCCTTGTTGATGTGGTAGAAAAAAATCTTTGGCGGAAGGACCAGCATCCATTGAAGAGGCGTACAGTCGAAGTAAGCTGAACGAGCTCATTACAGATGCGAATGATGGTATGGCTGGTACATCCGTTTCTTCATCCGCGCTGTCTTCTGCTTTTACTGAAGGCCTAGGTTCATCGGAACTTTTGACGTCCGCGATTATATCCACGATAGAACGAACTTCAGTTGTTACAGCCTGATCGTCAATTTTGACAAATGAGTCCTAATGAGCATCCTTCTTGATGCTGCTCCTTTTCTGCGATGTCAACGTTTTGCAAAGTGCCGTCGACGTCAAAGGCTTTACAGAAGCAGTTCTCAATGGTGGTTGATCGTACGTCTTCCCATGACACACTCAGGAAATACATGGCGTCCAAGCGGTTAATATGCTTACAGATTGGACAGGACAGATCCTTTTCGCGATGATCCGTTTGGTGTAGATGACATACAAAGACACGACATTTGTATTTCTTTTTTAGAACATGGATTACGCCTTGATCCATGGATTGAACCACGCTAGTCACATTGGGTGGTTAAAAAGACTAGTTCGATGTTTCGTAAGCTGGGCATATCCTTCGGATGGACGAGACAGTTGTCGGCGAGACACAATACTTTCCTGGACTCCTTTTTCATTCGTTCATCGAACTTGCGGATCTACTTAACGAATATATCACTTGTCATTCACGCTTCGGCTTGTCTTTCATAATCGCAGGGGGCAGATTTTTAGCGGTTTTAAAACAGCGATGATTCCGTGACTTGCCGATGACGAGGGGTTTTAATTTATCAATTCCGCTCTTATTTGATCCACTTAAAACAGTGATACATTCTTTTTTCAGTTTGCCTCCAAAACATTTCTCACCCTTAAACGCCATTGTTTTATCAGGCATTAATATAAACAAGTTAGAAATTGCATGTCAAACATGGCAAATGGGGTGCGTTCGTACTATAATTAATTTTATAAATATTTTTTACACTGCATATTGTACTGAATGTATATTTTAGCGCACTTCAATAAGTGCATATCAATTTCACTCTGTTCATCATTAAAATTCACCTGAAATATTTTTTTACATTGGCCGTAATTTAACGGAAAAACTGTTGACTGCCCCTGTAATTAAACTATGCATCTGATTTTCATAAAATTTGAAACAACTCGACAAAATATTGCAACAATTATATATTTAAAATTCCATACCATTTGGTTAAATAGTTTTTGCTCTGTTATATGCGGACGGACGGACTGAACGACGACTATAGGTGCTACGTATTTATATAATTACGAACGCACCTAAAAAAGGCCCATCTCTTCGATATTGTAAAGATCGCATCTTGAGTACTTTTTCAATAGCGGGGCGAACACGTTATTTTTTCAACAATTGACATTATCTACATTCACAGCTGTCGACTCTCTTCTTACTTTCCTATTAAACTAAGCCACATCTTTGAAGCGCTCTAGTCAACCGCAGCTAGACGTGAAATCCACTACAAGACGTGTAGCAATTTTGTAGGCCAATGATACGTTTGTTGGGATGTTCGTCGATCGGGTTTGGGTGAACCACTCCAGTAAAATGTTCTCCAATTCTTCGAATTTTGCCACCCTAATATTCTTTCTGCCAAAGCCTCCAGCTGATGCACTGTTTTCCAGGTTCTGTCTATTTTTTTTTAACAGAGCTCGAAGTGTTGACTGGTGTATCCCCACAGATTTGGGAAAGACAGTCTTGCTTAACATTCTCAGCGTCGTATTTTCTTAAGACATCCAACTTTTCAGTCAAAGAATGTGCTTTTATTTTTACTTTCAGTATTACATAAGCACCATTTCGTATATTAAGCGGGTTTTTCGACATCAATGGACAAATTTTCTTCGTATATTAAGCGGGATCGTATCTTATGCGTACGTGTATTAAGCGGGTAATTTTACACAGGTTTAATAGGCATTTTTCAAGGGACCGAATATAATTCGTATCTTAAGCGGGATCGTATCTTAAGCGGGCGTATCTTAAACGAGTTTCACTGTATATCTATATCTATGTAATGAATAACTGAGAAATTAAAGAGGGGAAAATAATTTGACTCGGAAATCTCTTTGTGGACCGAACTCGTTTATTTCATCTCTGCATCTTACAATCATCCCCGGGAGTTCGATCGGATGTCCACGAGTCATTTATGTCAATTTTGTGACCTACGTGGCCATAGGTTGCGCAGGCATCTCAAATGGGCAAAATCTAATCTTTTTCTTTCGTGTTCTTGCTAATATGCAGAGGCTTTAATATTTTCCAGCAGAAGGCAATTTAGGAAGAACATTTAGTTAAATTGGTTAATTAACTCTTGATTGACATGTGGTCAAGACCCTCACAATTCCTGGGATCTGTAACATACAAGGCTTTAACCACAAACGAAGTAGAATTGTCCAAACGTCAGCATTTTCTATCTTAAATTACTCTCTGATTTTAATGGTGAATGTAATAAAATGTTATGCTGGAAAACAAAGTTCCAAGGCATAAAACGGATATTAGAATATAAGATTTAAAGTTAGAAAAAAGAACTTAAGGATTTTAATTTATATTTTTTTAATTTAATTTTAAGTTTTTCTTTTAAAAGGATTTTAATTCTTACCCTTTTCATCTATGTATACAGTGTCTTCATTCATCATATCGACATCTGATCATTGTCGTGCGACTGGACTCATATTTATAAACCGATTTGTATGTGATTGAGTATATGTTAAGGGTTTATTAAGATCTCAACCAAATTTGTTGGACATCTTGATCCGCCATCATCCTGTTTTAAAATGGCGACGCCTTAACAATTTCAAAATAGAAAAATTATAAATGGAAATTTATTTCTTGCATAACTGTTAGATCTTGATAGAAGGATTCATGAACATTTTTTGGTTTCATCTCTATCTTAAAAAATGGATGAGTATAGCAATTTGAAATTCTAGGACGCCTGCCGTTTATAAACAGGAGATTTTTTTTCCATAATCGGGCGTAAGTGAGGAGTTTTAGCTAATGTGATTTTGGAAAATTTATTTTCAATGTTGCTGCTCACATACTCTTACAGCAACAGCCATATACGTGAATGTTCCATTAAGTTTTTGAAATTCCCATTCAAATTCAGTATTAACAAAACTAGAAATCTCCTACAATTGGGTTCTACATGTTTCAGTTTGGTGTGTTTGTGTAAAATTGGCTGAATCCTTAAAAACAAGGAAGAGTGAAGCTATCTTTTCTTCCCGGTACAAGGCAGAAAGACTTTTTTTTTTGTCTTGTAGAAAAATAATGTGGTTAAATTTTTTATTAGGGGGGGGGAGGGGGGGGCAAAATTTCTTCCTGGCCCGGGTGCCAAAAAACGCAGCTATGCCACTGTTTTTGCATTAGCGCTATTTCCGAATCATAAGCCTTACCATATTTAATCCCAGAATTCTACAATTAATTAACATTAAAATTACGCAAAGATTTCTTTTCGGAAGGAGTGATAACTAAAAAGTGGATTAGTTGACAGCTAAGTATATTAAATAATTATGCATTATAAGTGCATGCTGATAGATATATTTAAAATTATTTTGCTAAAGAAAAAAAATGCTTTAAATTTTGCAAATAATGTATGAAATATAAATATGCGGATTGGAGTGGCGGGGGAGGGGGGGGGGGCACGCTACGGTTGTTAGTACTGCAGAATAGTAGGGCTCCGGTACTTTTTTTGTTAGAAATTAAGCCCTGGTACTAATAGCAGCCACAATAGGTTACCACAATAGAGCCAAATGTTGACCTATTAGGCAAGATAGCCCCGAATTTGGCGACAAAAATAAGTTGCCATATATGACACCAAATTGGCAATAGCAGGCTAACTTGCCGAAATCCCCATTGAAACCTAATTCTTCATAATAGAGCTCACCAAAATTTAATTTAAACTCCATGCATTTAAGGTTTTTTTTTAAATCTTTGGGTCAGAATTTAAAGTGTAATGTACGAAAATGTACTCCTTTACATCTTCAATCTGATGCTACTAATAAAATAATCGCCACTAGAAGGCGCTGTACTATCTGAGCTCCAAACTGCCAATTTTAGTGTGCTTTACATAGCCGAATACAGAAATTAAATTTTCAGTACTTTTCCAGTACAGCGGCCTTGGCAAAATAGAGAAAACTGTATATATCTTGATATCTCATTTTCTGTTATTTTTGACAGGCTATCTTTCTAGTATTGATATAATACTGAAAATCCTATTTATAGGAAAAACAGCAATAATCTGTTCAAATAAAGTTTTGCAATATATTAAAAGCGATATTTTTATGAGCTATTTATATTAAGTGCAAACAAATTTATCTTTTGCAATTATCTGCATGCGATAGATATTTGAAAAAAATTCATGCTTGAAAATTATTTTAAAAGCAATAAAAATTGAGTAAATTTCAATACTGTTTTCAAATAAATTGCGATAAAGTTTTCAAACAAATTGTATTTGACAGCATATTTTTTTTTTTCTATTCGACTGTGTAAAATGTGTGGTATTTAGAAGGTAAAAAGAAAAAAAAAATTAATGCAGTAAAAGCGAAATTTGATCGTCTACTGTTGCCATTCACAAAATGACGTCAGCATTATGTACAGATATGTTTGTCCTTTATAATATAGATAGTAGAGAGTTGACTTATAAAGCTAAGTTTTCATAACCAGGTACATCTAATTATAGAACCTTCTCCAACAGCTCTGTAACTAAGCAACATAGAACGATGTATTATACACTAAAGCCTTCCTCAAAAATTACCTAAATGACAATGTAGTTCCAATAAAAATATATTTTCCAGAACCTTATAAGCATTTGGAATGAAAATTAATTTGCTATTTATATATATAGTAGATAAATCCTAAACAAGAACTACTTAGCATATTTTGAACATTCATACAATTTCAAGTGAAAATGATATACACATTTTGCAATATAGATAATTTGAGGCAAGAGATACACATACAAGAAACTGAAATTAGTGTAGCAAAAAGTAATTGTTGCTGACATATTAAAATGATGCTGATGTTTAAAATTACAATTATTGCTTATACAAATTTAGACATACATGGCAGTTACACAATTTACTTAAGCTAAATCACTAATTTATATGGACGTAGAAAATGCAGGAGTTATTCATTTTCAATTTCATAAGTATACATTTAATACTTTGACTGTCAATAGCTGAATACAGATTGTTTTAGAATTTGAAAAAAAGGTCACAAAGTAATGAAAACAAAAGAAAGTAAGAACTAAATTATTATTTTTATTATTCTATATACAAATACTTTTCTTATAAGCGACTAGCATCATATTCATTTTGATCTTTGATACTGAACTGTATCATTACATCTGAGTCTTAGCAATAAAAGAAAAAAAGAAGTTTTAAAAATGAAAACAGATTTTTCAGTCTCTGATAACAAGGTGATCTGCTTCATTTGAAGAATTTCCACTTGCTTTCAAAGAATTATCAAGTTCATTGCTCATAGCAAGAGATCTGAAATGCTAAATATAAAAAACAAAGTCATTAGAAAAGAGTTAGGAACTCTTTAAGCAGATTTATGAAAAAATATATATACTTTTTAAAAATATTTAATAATTTTTAAGAAAATAACAACATAGAAGTACAGTAAAACTCATGAAAATGGAACTTGTCAAAAACAGAATCTTGGCTTATACGGGAAAAGTCTTGGCAAAAAGAATGCCATATAATTATACCTGCTAAGACGGAAACCTCTCTAAAGCAGAAAACCCTTCCGATTCTGTCCATGTAGATTTTAACATATTTATAAATGTAACTGCATTGTGCAATGTGATTGAACTATAGCTCAAAGTTTTTAAGCATACCAAAATATTTAACTGAGAATTTTTTTTTTTTTTTGAGTTTCATTACTAAATAAAAAAATCTTTTCAAGTGATGATCAAAATAATGGGGACAGGGACATCCCAAAACAAGATCCTCAAGTACAATTAAGCTTTATGGGGTGTATATACCCAGAAATAAAACAAATTCAATGATACCTCATCCAATGAATACCTCAGCTACTGTATTTTTGGGGTAAAGGTTTTTTTTTTTCTTTCTGGCATTTGGACTTGTCTAATGAAGGTTGCATTGGATGTGCATAATAACATAGCACAGCCTTGCTGTGTAGAATGTGGTCAACAAAGATTTCAGCTAACAAATATTATTCCGATGATGTATGACCCACCTTTTTTATGTAATAGAACCCAAATTACCCTAGAAATTGAATTGCAAAAACCTTAGATATTACTAATAATACAGAGTGTCCGAAACGTATCTTTACACTTTAAAAAAATAATTAAAAATAAACAAACAATGATATGCACTTATGGTATTCTATGTTCCATAAAGTAAATATCAAACTTTTTTTTAATGAATTTTAAACTAGATGGTGCTATGTCAATGTTTTACCATGGCCACGTAGATCTCCAGACATAACACCTTTGGACTTCTTTTTATGAGGATACATGAAAAGATTGTTACCAATCTCCAATTAGTGACACTGATGAACTGAAAAGTCGAATTACAGCGACCATCCAGACTGTTGATTCTGCAATACTTTACAGAACGTGGTTAGAAATTTCATATAGACTAGATGTGGTGCACATGACTAATAAGGCACATATTGAAATCGGGAAATAAAACATTGCAAAAAAAACTTTGATATTTTCTTTATTGAACATAAAAAACTAAGTGCATATCATTGTTTGTTTATTTTTTATCATTTTTTAAAAGTGTAAATATACATTTCGGACACCCTGTTTATTATATAATACTTACTAGAGATAATGTGAGCTGTTAAAGAGATGTTGATGAATGATTTTAGCTCCAGACACTATGTCTATACACCAAAATAAACCATAAATGCTTAATGACATTGAGGTCAGGTGATTATAAAGCGAAGTGAGATGTTGAACTTCATAATTTTGCTTTGCAAAACACGACTTGACACCTTAGCTACATTGTCCGTATGAGCTGAAGAATTATTGTCCTGAAAAATGTCATCCTCTACAGAATGTTTGAACCATCAAATGAAACCGGCTGCATAAAATTTTGAAATAGTCATTCCCAGTTGCTACAGTAGCTATTAAGACAATTTATTTTACACAGTCAGTAGAAAAACACACAATCTGTGATGATCCGATGAGCAATTGGCTCATCAGATCATCACAGATCCACTTCTATGTTTGACAGGTGGCAGAAGACAATCTGAATTACATGCTGTACAGATGCTGTTTGAGTCTTGTAGTGATTTTGTGCTGTGGTAGTCTGCTTCCTTGATGGCATAATTTGCTCCAACATCTGACGATTTAGATATCTAAACTTGGGTTTTAATCGGCTTCTGTGTTTTGCTGAGAATTTGATATGATTTGTGATTTTAGAGACTGTAGCTCAAGAAATACCTAATACCCAAGCAGTTGTGATGACTAAAGCTACCTGTAGGTAAGTGAGAATGATTTAATCTTGTTGAATGTCTAAATGTACAAAACTCGAACATCTATGCCTTCATATTAGCTTTTTGAAGATAGAACAATTAATTTGCAGTAAGATAAATAAATAGAGAATAAATAACTTGCAGTAAGAAAATTCTGGTATCTAAACTTATTTTTCTTGAAAACAAAATCTATTTATCAATACCTCTCACAGTGATTCTTGTTTCTATTATTCTGATTTTTTTTTTTTTTTTTTTTTTTAGTTAAATTACTGTTAACTTTACAAATATATGCAAAAATTTTCAATTTAAAAAAATAAATTTTAAAAATGTCCATGCCTGAAAGGAAATTACTTCAATATAATTTTCATCAAAAAAAAAAACAAAACAAAAAAAAAAAACTTTAACTATAAGTTATTATAATACTTTAACTTTAGTATAAAACTTTTAGAGACAATTCAATTTATAAAGCACTGTGTATGTGTGTTTTTTTTTCATTATAAAACCATAAGTTAAATATAGCTGTAAATATAACAAGTAAACAGGCAGTCACTGAAACCATGCTGTCTTATGCCATGTAGATAAGATGAAGATGCCTTTTATTTTCTTCTTATTTTGGATAGGTGAAATTTTTGTGATTTAAAACTAATTTAGAATATTTTTAAATGTACAATGTAATATATGAGGATCATGGAGGAGATTAGGTTGGTTAAAGTCAATTCCAATTAACAATTTTTCTAATGATTCTGAATGACGATTTCTCAAATTGCAGATTCCCCTGCTCCCCTTAACTTGTTAATCTCATATAGCTTAAAATTACTTATTTAGTTTCAATATAACCAAAAAGGGGAAAAATTTGAATTTCAATACAAAACTGAACTAAGTAAATGTTTAAAAGCAGCTGTACCAAATTTTCATAATTTCACTTATACTAATGATCCCACAAGCAGAGAAAATTTTTACTATCCCTTTCAAAATAGCTATTTATATTAGATTTTTTTTTTTTTTTCATTTTAGAATTTAGAACTTTAATGTATCAATGTTTTGTAAGTGAATAAAAGGATTTTTTTATTAAAAATAACAACTTAACATAAATTAAAAGTTCTGTGTTAAAAAGCAAGAATTAACAACTTCATTGGTAGCAGGTATAGGGAAACAATGCTTTTACCCCACCTCCCCACCCCGAATTATTTTGGGGCAAACGTTGAAGTGGTTAATTGCCACAAATGAAAAGATTATGATTGTAAAAATTATATTTCATAAAAAAAAGAAAAAAAATTATAATACTTTTCAAATTAATGTTTTTATTTTCAAAATCTTGAAATTTGATTCATGTCTGACATATAATTTTAAAATAATTATAGTGAATTTTTATTTTTTAATGTAAGGCAAGTTTTAAAAGCATTTTTTAAATATATATAAAAAAATAGCTCACATAAATATATTTAACAATAGCAATCTCTATATACAAAGTGTCCACTTTAAAAGGTGCCAATGGCTAATCCCTAAAACTCATAGACATATAGTTCCAGTTACAAAAATGTTTTAAAAATTTGTATACAGTCCCTCGGTCCTATAAGTTATCTTTTGTAAAAATATCCTATCACATTGCAAAGTAAAACAAAACAAGTTACATTCTTCTACCATTAAAACTGACTGCGAAATAGCTGTTTAAAGTTTAATCATCTTTTTTGCTGCAAAATAGGGATCATTCACAAATTTACTAGAAATAAAAATAATCATCAGATATAAATGAAAATAATAGTTCAGATTAAAACTAATATTACAATATAAATTTTAAATCTGTTTTCATTCTGACTTATTAAAGCAAAATATACAATTTGTACTAAAAATAAGAAAAAATAACAGAATTTTCATTAAATGAAATGATGAAAAGCAAGTCTCAATTCTTTACAAAAGGATGCATATTTTTAAATGCTATTAGATTATCTAATCTAAAACTTAATAAAAATTAAGTTATCTTAAAACTTGCTTGAAGTAACTTCGTTCGGCTGCAATGCAGAAATGTAGGGGAGAGTGGGGAAGAATGGGACACTTTTTACAAAAATAAGAAAATCAACTTTGTTTGACACAAAAACAAAAATTCCGATATATAGATTACAAAATGAAACACTTTCTAATGTCCTTGAACAATATGGAAACATAATTTGCAGAAACAATTTTATAAATAAAGAAATTGCAAATTTCAAAATGTGTCCTGTACCTCCCCAATAACAGGGAGGTATGGGACAGCTATAAAACAATGTATGATAAGGTACAAATAGCCTAGTGTTGGCTATATATACAGTTTAACAAAGATTGTAGGATGATAATGTCTGTGCTACAATATCAAATTCCAGTACCTTCATCATTGGAAGGAAAATTCAGGATTGTCATTCAGAGATAACATTGAAAAGTCATCAGTTTAATTTATTTACATTTTGAAGTAAATGAATATATTCATAATGTTATAATTAATATACTACCCTCTAAAAATATTTGTGTATTAGCAATTTGCATTCATCTTATTAAAAAGAAGGAATTAGACATGTCCCATTCCTCCCTCTACCATCTTTTATGCTAAACTTCTTGTATAAACAAAAATGCTGCTTTTAGGCATAGTTTAAATTATGGATAATATACAGTACAATGTTCCATAAATAGGGAAATTATTACATCTACACATAAAGAAGTCATTAATATACAGAACGCATAAAAAGTACATGAATAAAATTTACTTTTGGTTCTTGAAATAATTTTTTTTCTTTATACAATCGCATGATTGCACCAGATCAGCTACTCTTTTTCAACTGAAGACTGGGTACCATTGTTTCATCTAATGTGTGATTGATGAAATGTTTAGAATGATGCATAAAGAGAAAAACCTGCTGTCCCATTCCACCCCCACTCTCCCCTACATGTGAAAGAAATGCTTCTTGTACTTTAAGCAACACTGTAGATGTTACAGATCTACATGCCATAGAAATATTATTCCACAAAGCTGCTCGACTAATGAATTCTCTTTCATATACGTTATTTTTCAGAAAACCCCAAAGAAAGAAATGCTTCTATTTTAAACCAAAAGAAACAAACGGTGATAAATAAGCTTTTATTTTTCTCTTATTATTAAGTTTGTTACTACGATTTTTTCATTTCATATTTCATTTTATGCAAAATTTTCAATGAAATATTTTTCATGGTTACATCGTTGTATAACATTAAAAAGTAGTAATTTTATTTTCATTCATAATAAAATGTAGAAAAATGCTAGAAATATTTATTCACAAATCAGTATAGTACAGTGAAAATCCAATAACTCAAACCTCAGATAATCCAGCATCCTGCATAAATCGTCATTTTTTATACAAATGATTGGACCAATAGCACAAAAACTGATACTCAGTACTTTTGAAAAAAGCTTCGATAATACATCTTATCAATCAAAAAAGAATTTTGACAAGAAATAATAAAAAGTTTTAAGAATGTATAATAGCTGATAAAAACCTTGTGACCTCTGAGATTTTACAGAATGGAGAAATGTTACACATAGTACATATTGTTTGAGCTATGAATTGGTAAGAAAAACACTGATGATAATAGTTCAAAAGATGAAATATAATGGGCTTTAACTATCAATACATGAAAGTTCAATTAATAACTATATCATGAAAACTTTGATACAGATGTCACAGACACAAGAAGTTTTCTTTTTAGTGTGAAAAATAGTGATTTTTTTTTGCATGCCATGGCGACTGACAATTTTTGGTGAGATTTTACTTCACATGATAACCTGGTTGACCAGATCATGTGTATTATCAAAGACATCTAATATTAATAGATGAGTCAGTTGTATTCTTGACATTGTGTGTGTTTCGTAATAAATTAAACATTGTGTATGTTTTGTAGTAAATTAAACATTGTGTATGCTTTATAATAAAATAAATATGTGAGTTTTATAATAAAATTGTATGTGTTTTATAATAAATTGATGTATTTTGTGAGTTTTAGGATAAAATTGTGTGTGTTTTATAATAAAATGTTTCAGAATAAAATAAAAATAACATGCTATTTTTTCAAGCTAGGCCTAACAGATATTAAAAACAGGATTTTCCCATCAATATGGCACACACACACACACACACACAAAATTAATTGCACGAACAGTGGTGTGCCTGGGACTCCAAAACTTTGTTCCATATGAAAAGAACTCTTTAAAAAATATTATAAGGCTAGGTAGCATATCTATTTTCAAAGATTTTAGAAAATAACAAAAACATTCTCTTGCTCAACATGATATTTTTCAATGTATAAAAAACAGATATAGTAATCTAATTTTGTTAAAACAGAAAAAATTGTCAATAAATCATTTGGATAACATAAAGTAAGTGATTGCCTGGATATAAAATTGTTGTGATTATTAATTTTTCCCATTTTGTGTATGAATTTTGCTTAAGGTTCATTTTAATATTTTTTAATTCTCAATTAGAATAATTATAAATTTTCAAAAATAACAGATGATTTTTTTTAAATTATTTATTTATTTTTTTTTCTATAATAAAGCTAGGTTTAAGATATTTAAAATCCTTTTCACTTTCGGCAACACTTAAACTACTTTGAGAAAAGTGGATTTGAATAAAATTTTATAAAAATTGGTTTAATGAGTACATAATATAAGGTAAGAACTTTTTAAAGCCATAAAAAGTAAGTGCATTACTTTTTTATGGTGTTTTAAGAAGTTTTAACCTCATATTAAAACTGAATTTTTTATTATTTTTTATTTGATTTAAAAATCAGAAATCTATTTTACAGTTTTATTTTTTTTCCTAAAAAGCACTAACCTGCGAATTTTTGAATTCCAAAAACAAGCTAAACAACACATGCAAAGATTGTATTTTTGATCTGTGAACTGGAATATCCATTATGCCTGTAATAATAAAATTTCAATTATTTTTAAAAGATTAGTTTCATAATAATTACAAACAAAGAAAAAATTTAAAACCAACACACAAAAGAGTAAAAATAAATTTTTTAATAAATAAGTGAAAGAGAAGCATGCCATTTAGATATGAATTTATATATTTAGCCAGATGTTAATTG
The DNA here is from genome assembly GCA_963932465.1 of Maratus speciosus. NCBI lineage: Eukaryota > Metazoa > Arthropoda > Arachnida > Araneae > Salticidae > Maratus > Maratus speciosus. Next base: position 549,326,659 of record OZ010794.1, read on the forward strand.
ATAATAATCAAAATAGGTTTCAGAAAATTCATGCTAGTGTGTTTTGTTGTTACCAGTTCTTTGGTGAAAAAGACAATGAAAGCAAGTTAAATAAATTGTATAACTTTCATAAGTATGGCATAAAAATATGAGACTTTATTATTAAATGCATTTCCCAATACTGATTAAAGATGAAAAGATTAGTTTCATAATAATTACAAACAAAGAAAAAATTTTAAACCAACACACAAGAGAGGAAAAATAAATTTTTAATAAATAGGTAAAAGAGAAGCATGCCATTTAGATATGAATTTACATTTTTAGCAGATGTTAATTGATAATAATCAAAATAGGTTCCAGAAAATTCGAGCTAGTGTGTTTTATTGTTACCAGTTCTTTGGTGAAAAAGACAATGAAAGTAAGTTAAATAAATTGTACAAATTTCATAAGCATGGCATAAAAATATGAGAATTTATTATTAAATGCATTTCTCAATACTGATTTTTAAAAATCTAGCCATTTAAAGTGATAAAAAAATGCAAACTAAATTAAATAAAATTTATAATTTGTAAGAGTTTTTTATATATATATTATATAGATTGTCACTTTATTCTTGGAAGTGCAGCAACTTTTAACTAGATAAGAATGCTACTGGCAAAAAACACTCTAGTAGACAGAATAGTAGCACATAATATATGTGTTGATAAACAACATCATTTAATATAGAATTTTTTACTTAAGTCTCGTGCTTTTGTAGATTAAATCAGTGGTTCCCAACCTTTTATAGGTCATGCCCCACCAAAGCATCAGTAAAGTCACAATGCCCCCTCCCACTACCTTTAATCTGTAAATTATGTCTCTTATTATTTTAAAAGTGAACTCTATTCTATTCACACACCCTTGGATGAATAATAAAGCCTTAACTTTAACTATTCATTTCACATTTTTTAACTTATAAGCGGAGATGATTGAGCTAGAGGTCTGCACGGACCAAAATTTCCAGGCCCTCGCCCGATACAAAAACTAAAAGTTCGGCCTGAGCCCAGCCCGGCCCGAAAAAAAGTTAAAATCTCGGCCCGAGTGAATTTCTGCAAAACATTGATTTTTACATCGATTTGGTTAAAAATTTGTCTCATATGAGGAGTTCTGACCAAAAATATTTATCTTAACTTTTTTTTCATGTTTATAATCTTTACTTTTATAGAAGTGCTGCAGGCTGTGATATTTATTTTTTTAATGAATCTCTATTTCTTGTACATAAATGTTTCAGTTATCATTAATATTGTTAATCCATATCCCATGTATTGAAGCGTTAAAAATCTGAAAAATGCTATACAGTAAAATCTTCTAAGACAAAATTGCATAGAAAAGAAAAAAATGTGTTATAGACGAGTTCCCTTCTTAGCAAGAGTAAATGTATTATATATTCTTTTCTTATGTATTAATATATTCATTTTGCATGGATCAATACATTTTTCAGTTTAAAACAGGGTTCCATCATAGGCAGGTTCTTTTTCACACCATTTTCCTGTATTTTTAGCTATATTATAATAAGCATAGAAATTGACTATTCTTTAAAAAGAAGGAATTTTAATGTGTAAGTGTAGATTTAAAAATGTATGCATTCTTTTCAAAGATGTTTGTGCCAGGCCTAATTTTACAGACCTTTAAATGAACCAGGCCACGTTGAGATAATGATTTTCATATGGGCTATGTTAAAACAAGGACTGAAGATTTTGGGCCATGAAGACTAGGAATGAAACCAGTCTCGTCTCTGTACAGAAAAAACAGGTTAGGCCCAGCACGGCCTGAACCATTAGAAAAAGTATGGCCCGGCACAGCCTGAAAAGATTGGGGACTAGGGCCGGCCCGAGTGCCGTGAATGAAAATCGGCCTGAGCCTGACCCCTGCAGATCTCTAGACCGAGCTATGCTCAGTCAAAATTAGCTTTGTGTGTAACTCGATATAATATTCTTACTGTATCATTCTCTCTGTATTATTGCTATAAAGCATGTTATTTTATAACAGTATTATTTACAAAAACAATCAATAAGAAAACTATGTACATAAATGTACATGCACACACATGTAGACTACTTTTTTCGCCAAATATAGTCAAAGTTGACAACATGTTTTCATTTGGGGGTCAAGTATGTACTTTCGCATTCGTAGTCTTGAAAGTCGATTTTTCAGCCAAATGTCACCAATATTTCACCAACTGTGTGACTTTGTGACCCTGACGTGTAGTGACCCACTACTCAAATCTGCTCAAACATGTGACTTAGCTTAGTGGACTTCTGGTAATCAAAAACGGTACAATACAAAATTTAGTCAAAATCGTTTAAGTCATTTTATAGATAAAATTAGCTTGACCCACAGTGGTCCCTATAGACCCCCTAACGTAATTTTCTTGAACATGAGACCCAGACCAGTGATCTTCTCAAGACCGAAAACGGCAGAATACAAAATTCAGTCAAAATTGTTAGAGCTGTTTTTTAGATAAAATTAGCTAGGCCCATAGTGATCCAAAAATGACTGAAAAATCGAAATTTCTTGAACATGTGATTGGGCCCAATGATCTTTTCGTGCCCAAAAACGATATAATACAAAATTTTGTCAATATCGTTTGTGCCATTTTTTCGATGCAATTAGCTTGACCCAGGCCGATAGTGACCCAAAATGACCCTTTATTCGAATTTTCTCGAACATGCTATCCAACACAATGGTCTTCTGGAGCCTGAAAATGGTAGAATACAAAATTTAATCAAAATCATTAGAGTCTTTTTATAGATAAAATTAGCTTGATCCGTAGTGACCCAAAAATGAATCACTAATCAAAATTTCTTGAACATGTGGCCTATTCCAATGATCTTCTAGTTCCCGGAAATGGTATCATACAAAATTTTGTCAAAATTGTTTGAACTGTTTTTTAGATGCAATTTATTTGACCTGCACTCATAGCAGCCCAAAATGACCCACTAATCTAATTTTCTAGAACATGCTACCAAATCCAATGGTCTTCTTGATCCTGAAAACCATAGAACACAAAATTTAGTCAAAATCGTTAGAGCCGTTTTCTTGATAAATTTATCTTGACCCACAGTGACCCAAAAATGACTCACTAATCAAATTTTCTCCAACATGTGACTTAGCCTAATGGTCTCCTCGTAATCCAAAACAGTAGATTACAAAATTTTGTCAAAATCATTAAAGCTGTTTTTTAGATAAAATTCGCTTGACCCAAATATGACCCACTAATCAAAATTTCTCGAATATGAGACCTAACTCAATAATTTTCTTAAAACGGTTCCACCACGGTCTTAAAACAGTGACCAAAAACGGTTCCACACAAAATTTCGTTAAAATCGATTGAGCATTTTATATATATATATATATATATATATAAATAGCTTGACCCTGACCCATTTTGACCCACTAATCAAATTTTCTCGAACATGTGACCTAGCCCAGTGGTCTTCTCGTGCCCAAAAATGGTAAAATACAAAATTTAGTCAAAATCGTTAGAACTGTTTTCAAGGTAAAATTTACATACACATACAATTTTTGCTTGTATTATAATATAGGATCAAAGAGGAGAATCTTCTCTGAGAAATGTGTTTTTAACACAATGTTAGAAATGCAATGAGGTTAGGCATCTTCGCCTTTGTTCCAAAAAGAGCTTTACTGTACTTCTCTAACTTACCTCAATGTTAAAAGTTAAGTGTTAAACTGTCTGCTTTTTTATCTTCACAAAACATCTTAAACAGAGACTTACATTTAATGTTAAACCAGGACTGTGGAGTCGGTAGGAAAAATGGACGACTCCGACTCCAACTCTGGGAATTTTAACAGATCCGACTCCGACTCTTTCACTCCAAAATGGGTAGATTCCAACAACACAAACCCACTTGTAAAATGGACGACTCCGACTCCGGGAATTTTAACAGATCCGACTCCGCCTCTTTCGCTCAAAAATGGGCCCAACTATGACTCCGTAGCCCTGGTTAAAACTGATAACATTCGCACATTTTACAATTCATTTTTGTGACTTAATAAGAGTTGGTAAAAAGCTTGGGACACTAAAATTTCTTCCCATGGATAACAAAACACACAAGAAGCATTTCGACTGGCTAAAATTGTGTTAGTATTTAGCATACAAGTTTTAATCGTTTTCCAAAATTTCAGCAGTAGAATTAATGACATAGCTTGAGGGAGGCAATAGCATTTTTAGTAAACTTACGAATGTTTTTTCAATAAAATGTATATGTCATGTAAATTAATTTATTTTTCAGGATATATGCACTAGAGCCATAGATACTTACTTTTAGTCCAAGAGCTGTTAAACATTTTAGGGAAGGTATTTGAGGCACCCTGAAAATTTGTGCAACACTTCTTTTGTAATGCCTGAATACAAAATCGAATGTCTGGCTGAAGGATCGTGGCCCAAAACCTGTGCCAGACAAAAAATGGCACTTGACACGTGTCTGGCACAGTTTTTGTGCCGACTAAAGTGTCTGTCATTTTCACAATATTTTTTTCTAAGCATAAATATTATTGTGCCTCAATCTCAGCGTGCCTCAAATACCTTTTTTGGGTAGTCAAAAAATGGCACTTGACACGTGTCTGGCACAATTTTTGGGCCGACTAAAGTGTCTGTCATTTTCAAAATATTTTTTTCTAAGTATAAATATTATTCTGTTTCAATCTCAGCATGCCTCAAATACCTTTTTTGGGTAGTGTCAAAAAATGGCACTTGACACGTGTCTGGCACAGGTTTTGGGCCACGATCCTTCAGCCAGACATTCGATTTTGTATTCAGGCATTACAAAAGAAGTGTTGCACAAATTTTCAGGGTGCCTCAAATACCTACTCAAAAGTGTTCAACAGCTCTCCTACTATTTCTACTTATTTCCTTTTCTAATGCTATTTAAGGTAAATAAGTTTTATAAAGTTGGTAGTACCTTGTTCAGATATTTCATATATTTTTTAGGTTAAATACGTCCAAGATGGTCAATTTATATATACTTTTAAGTAGTTTCAAGTGTAAAAGAATCTTCGAGTGTCATATAGCAGAGCAAATAGAAGTAGAAAGTTCTTTCAATAAATAATTGAAAGTGTTACGAAAAATTGTAAAATACGTCCAAAAAAAATTATAACGAGATTTAATACTAAATGATGTCAAAATATTTTTAAAAAGTTGTTCATATAAGTATTCTGGTGTTAAATGTATTTTAAATTTTGCATTTGGAACATTTTCAAAATTTAATACAAAAAACTGATTTTTTAAATTTTGCTTGTATTCCATTTATTTTTAGTCTACAACACTACTTAAAAAAAAAAAAGACAGAAGAAACTGATAGCGAATAAGTGAGCAACAAATTTGGAATTGCCCCCCTAGAAATTGAAATTGCCCCTCAGTAGGGTGTACTCCAAACATTGGGAACCACTGGATTAAATGCATTGACTTTTTTTTTTTATTATTTAAATCTTTTACTTGACTTAAGCTAAAATAAGTATTTTTATAATAATTTTGTTACTCTGCTTATTTTTGTAAATGATAGTAATTTAATTTAACTACATATAATTTTTAGTAAAATTTAAAATACAAGAAAAAGATGGGGAAAAAAAACTAAAGATGTTTTTTTAAATCTGATAATACAATCTTACCACAAATGTATTCCACATATTCTTCAAGGGAACAGTCTAAATCAGCTGGAGGTATTCCAACCTAGAACAAATTAACATTAAGTGAGGACATTAACAACAAAATGTAAAATATAAGTTTTTTACAACTTGTCAACTCATGATACTTTAATTACATTCTTGAAAACTCATGTCAAATAATAATCAATCGAATCTCATTCAATATCTAACTGAAATAATATAACTAGAAAACAGGAATTCTGCTTTTTCAGAATTTAGTGTCACCCCCCAATGACAGAAAAATATATGTATATAAATAAAATATAGATACAGTAAAGTCCCGATTATCCAAGTTAATCGAACTTATACCTTCGAAACGGATTGTTTTCTTCTGATGGACTGATGGCTCCCATTATGATGAAACAGTCATTATAAATGAAGTGTTAGGTGAAGATGAAAGAGCAGCCGTAAAAAGTTAGACCTCTGATTTTCTGGTCAGAATGGGGGGGGGGGGGGGTGAAAAATGGCCATAATTTTTTTTCAAACTAACTTCTTACGGCTGCTCATTCATCTTCATCTAACACTTCATTTATAATGACTGTTTCATAATAATGGAAGCCATCAGTCCATCAGAAGAAAATAACTCGGTGAAAGCAGAAACTCCGATAATCGGGAGTCTACTCTAGTTCAGTTTTAAGACTTATAACACGAGATTTTATTTTACATAAAGTGACGTCATCCACATCCGCTGAAGAATTCATCATTTGCGATCCAGCGTTAAACAACATCTACAGTAAAGTACGCTTAGGACGTCACTATCGCTGAATAATACACAAATCAAAAAAAAGAAGAGATTTTGTCATTCAAAAAACTTGACAAAAAATTAGCTATCTAAAGATTCACAGGCCTTCATTTGTTTGTATAATTAATATAGGTATTTAAAATTAAATTTAGTTTCTAATAGCTCCATGTTTTATCAGAAATCCTTCATTTATATTTTTTTCAAAATAGCACGTATTTTAATTAATTTTTTTTCAGTTTTTATGGGAAAATGGCAACAAAAAGATATAATTGCTATTTTTCTTTCACTTTCTACAGAAATGGAGTTCTTCCATTGCCACTATTATGCAAATGGCTCTGAAAACTACAAAAAAAATTAATATTTCAAAAATATATGGAGATGCACTTTTCAAACAAATTGCATTAAAAAGTAGTTTCTTTTCCTAATACAACGGTATAAAAATTGAAAATGTGCAATGCATAGAAGTTAAAAAAATTGCTATAGAGTATTTAATCATACTGCTTTGTTTTACAGTTGTCTTCTGTAAGGTAATGTTATTTTTTGGAGACGGAACAAAATAAGCTGGGAGAAAGAAATAACATACCGTACCGGGGGCTAAAAAAGGGAACTAAAAAGTAATATTTTTTAATTGAAAAAAAGAAAGAAAAATCATGTATTAAACATAGATTATAAAATCGTTTCCAACACACTCAGAATAAAGAAATTTCATCATGTAATAAGAAGAAAGAGATTATTTAATTAAACAAGTTAGAAAATGTATAACATATTTCAAAACCCAATTTTAGCAATAACCATACATAGTGAGAAAAGTAATCAAATTCTTTTGTGTAACTCTGCATATCACATTTAGATTTCTACATACAGCTACAAATTTTGTTCAGTTGAAAATTTTAAAAAAATTGGAAATTCCCTTTCAACAATTTCCAACAACAAATGGAAATGTGCTCAAATTCCTATGTACAGCCCTGTACATTATGTAAAGATTGTTCTACACACCATATATCAAGGTAAATTTTAACTTTGATAAAAAAAAAAAAAAAAAACATGCAAGACAACTAAACATGCATTTCCAGTAATTACCATTCATAGACAACAATGTATCCACCTTTTTGTGTAGCCCTGCACATGAATTTATTCAAACTCTACAAATATCTCTCATTATACCAAATATAGTTCAGCTATAAAATGCATATCACAATTAAAAAACACTTTTAAGCAATTCATTTCCATAAACAGCCTTACAATTTATTTTGTGTAGTTCTGTATATGATTCATAGAATTTATATAAACCACATAATATGCAAAAATTTAGTTAAATTTTAAAAAGAATATTATAACTGAAAATACACTTCCAGCAATTATTGCATACAGAGATTACTGTAACCGAATTCTTGTGTTTGTTCCACTAAATCAATGATAAATGCAGGGGTCACACTCACTCGGAAAGAATTGTAGCAGTTTTTGTAGCAGCAAAAATCACTTTCGCAGCAAGTAAAAACAGTTTTTGTAGCAGCAAAAATCACTTTAGTAGCAAATAAAACCATTTTTGTAGCGGGTAAAAACATTTTTTGTAGCAAAAAATTATTTTTATAGAAGAAACTTTTGTAATAGAACTAAGTATGCAAATGCACAACATTCATTTCTGAGTATTAAAAATCCAATTTTGAAGAATTTTTTCTTGGAGTATTCAATATAAGAGACTTTGGAGCAAGTTAAAATTTAAATAGTAAGCTTTTTTTTTTTTTTTCTTTTTTTAAGCAGTGACACAGGCAGAATTATGGGACTTTCTTTTTTGCCACATCCATACTATACATCGACATCTATCATAACTTTCATCTTATTATTAGAAATAGAAAAGAGGGAGGTTGCCAAGGATCCTTCCATCCATTTCTTGTCTTCTGCAGTGACAGTTTCCATAATCTACTAAGAAGCCTGTTAATAACACGATTAAAAATTTGAAAATCAGTCTTTGTGGATCTAAAACTTATTTTAAAAGAATGTATGTTTTATATTATATGTAAAAATTTCTGGAGTGCTTCACTTATCCATCTCCTAAGTTAAGCATAAACAGTGTAAAAAGTTGTAATTAATGCAACAAGACATATATATTGAGGTGTTTGACACCCATCCGACCTTGTATGGAAAGATGTGGAAAAAACTAGACACAAATTTCTTAAATGTCTTCTATTTTACATGTACTTACTGAAAATTAGGGATACAGATAACCAAACTTCAAAGAAAAATTTCTTTTTGCTTTGCTCACACCTCATATATAAAAATCCCACATTTTCTGGGGAAGTTGGGAGGTAAAAGGAGGCAAAATGTTTAAGGAATAGAGTTTGGCAATGAATTATTTATTTATTGTTACCAAGGCTGCGGAGTCGGTGGAAAAAATGGACGACACTGACTCTGACTCTTTCATTGAAAAATGGGTCTGATTCCAACTCCACAGCCCTAATTGTTACTATAAAGAAACAAATGGCAGAATTTAAAAAAATCTATAATAGAATTTCACAGATTTTAAACTGTGTGTGTTGGGTGGCCAAAGAGGGAGGGGTGGGGGTTTTGTAGGAGGGGATAATTTAGATGACAGATTATTAGTTTACTTATTTTTACTTCTTAATAATGTACAGGGGAAAAAAATATTTTTATGATTTAATATTTTGTGTTGGGCAGGAGGGGGGAAATTAGGATATTCAATGGAGATGGAATTTACATAAATTATTTATTGTCACGACAAGGTAGCAAATGAAGCAGAAAATGGTCTGGGGGAACGGTCTGATTTTTAGCAGATACAACAACAGCAAATCTTCCTTCCACCGGGACCATGAAAAGTTTTTTATTTAAGACAAGATTTTATTATAGACAGGTTGTATTTTCACAAGTTTTACTGAATTATTTGTAATCTATATTACATTTGTATGCATTATGCATTGTCATATTGCTTACAAGTTTTATTTTTATAATCATAATACTTATTTTCTGAAAGTAATTATCACTTATCAGATAATTCCTTTAACAGTTGGTATTAACTATTTCCAGTAACAATAGTTAATATTCCAGTATAACAATTGATGGCACATCTATATAAGAAATTAACTATTTCCAAAAAAAATTGTATGGAATTTGACTGAGAAAAAACTACAAAAAATAATTAATAACAGAATAATAATAATAAGCAATGAGCAAATGAAACAATTTAGCAATTTATTTTTTTTATTGTTTTCAGGGAATTTGTAGACTTATTTAATAAAAATTTCAAAATTTTATAAACCATAATATGGTATTGTTTTAAAACTGAAGAGAATGTTTTTTACTTTAAAATGCTGAAGTGGAAATCTATAAATGCAAACAATTTAAAATAACAGTTTACGCAAATTTTATTTAATACCTGATTTAATGTTTCTTCAAATTCTGGAGGCCATTCTTGCATCAGGCTTTCAATATCAGGCATATTTCTAAATGAAATTAAAACTAAAATTTCAATATCTTGGTTATCAATATCATTCAAAATTTAATATAACAGTAAAAAATAATAAGTTTTACAAATTGCATTCAAGACACAGCATATAAAAATGAAAAGATATTCAGAATGGATTTTTTTTTCTTATGATAAAACTTTTAAGGAGACTGGACGTCTGCAACAACCAAGAGAATTGGAAATTCGGGCTATTCTTTTAAAGCCCATATCTCATTCAAATATGCATGCATCATTATGATTTTTTTATCCAAGTTTAGTAAGAACTTTATAAATATTTTAAGATTAAAAAATTACTATTTGGGTTTAAAGATAAATTTAAAATAAAGATGTAAACAAACATATTTTTTCCTTGTGAAAGGTTTGAGGTATCAACTTTGTTACATTTTTCTTTTTTTTTTTTTTATTAATGAAAATCTTACTTTGAAGTTTTGTGTGATGATCAAAAAGTACTTGATTTTATATATTTTATAATCTTTAATTACACATTCTCAAAAAAAATTTAAAAAATGATACTTATCAAAAATCTGATATTTTTGTCATACATATTCTCTATTTACAAAAATATCCTAAGGTTTAAAAAATAAATAAAAAAAAAGTTTCACAAGATGCAGTGTAACACTTACTCTATCATATTTTTAAATTACAGAGATGTACTTGCAGCAGATTTTGCACAAAGTTTACCATTACATTTGGGGGGGGGGGGGGGGGGGAGTGAGAAAAATGGAAAAAATACTTTCAACCCTTCAATTCAAAATATTTTTCAGAACTAAAACAATCCTGGCCCATAGTCAATTTGTTCCAACATTTCTGAATCTTCTTACATGGTTTTTTTTTCTTTTTTTCCATTTGAGCTTCTTTAGAGAGTTTTTATACCCTAAGCTCATCTTTGCATATTCTTACTCTGTCAATTTTGCATAGAAATGATTTCATGTTACATCCAGGAAAAATACCAAAAGTCTCAAATACCTTTCTTCTAGTCAACATTCTATCTTTGAAACAAATTACAGCATCCATTTGACAAATTAAGTTTTTGCCACTTGTTCCCAAATACAGCTGTTGATTCGGATTTTGTGTACAGCTATGCATTCACTTTTTCAGTAGATTTTTATCATTAATGCTTTTGAAGATTGATTTTATTTTTAAAAGAGCAGCTTCAGGCAAAGAGTGACTATGAAAATGTATTATTTTGCTGGGCCCATTTAAATAAGATTTAAATGTTTGTTTACATTTTTAAGCTGATAATAATCTGTGAGAGAGTTAAGGAGTTAAAAGATACATAAATTAGATACATTTGTAATCTGCTGAATCAGCTCTATTTTTTAAGCCACAATTTGAAAAATTGATTTCTTGAAGATATTTGATGTCACAATTCCCTTAAAAAAAGTATAATGATACCCATATTAAAAGAGAAACATCGGTCAAAATAAAAGTACATTTATCTTGTCAAAGAATTTATCATAATTTTACATATTTTTTCTTGACTCTAATAATGACTATCTATTTATTCTATCTATATTATAAAGGACAAACATATCTGTGCGTAACGCATACGTCATTTTGCGAATGGCAACATTTTGAAATTTGAAATAAAATTTCGGTTTGGCAATTTTCTCTACTGCAAATTTTTAAACTTCTAAACATAGCACATTTTTAATTTTTACACCGTCGTATGAGGAAAAAAATGCTCTTTTGAATGCAATTTGTTTGAAAGCTGTATCTTAATTTATTTTTGAGATATTAATTTTTTTGTAGTTTTAAATACCATTTTTCTAATCGTGGCAACTGAAGTACTCCATTTTTCTTAAAAATAAAGGGAAATTAACCATGAATTATTTATTTTTATTAATTATACCCTTATTGATGCCATTTTTATATTACAAATAAAAGTAACTTTTTTCTAATTTTTGAACTGAAAAAGACGTCAGCCATTAAAAAAAAAACACATTCTTCTTCATAAATCAAAAGATTGAAGAAGATATTTCAATATTTTTACATTACGCTGATACCGAGTTTGAGACGCTAGGCAAAATGATTCAGTGAATGAAAATGATGACATATTTAAAACAAAACGATCATTTTCTTTGATAAAACTAAATATTTGACTAATACTAAATGGCCAATACTATGGCAACTAAAGGCAAATTTCTGAATGGTAAGTTTTTGCGGGTACTGAGATTAGAACTTAAAGTTTGTGCGAATGTTCACATGAAAAGTTATACAGTATAGGATCCGTTATCCGGAATCCTTGGGACTTGAGGCATTCCAGATAAGGGGGTTTTCCGTAATTCGGAACACTACCACAAATATTTTCTAATGTACATAAATATGAAATACTGGTTAGCATAAATAATATTAAAAATACTGTATTACACATTTGTTGAATTAATTCAATAAAACACAATTAAGGAAAAGTTTAATTTTTATTTACAAAAAAAAAAGTTAAGTAATAATTTTAAATTATAATAAAACTTAAAAATGAACAAGATCAAAAATAAAATTTAGTTTTGGGGTTCAGATACAGATGCTTGGGAATTAGTTTTTTGGAAAAATCCTTTTAAAGTTGGCTGCTTGTAACGTTTCTCTTTTACAATCTGGTCTTGAATTTTATTATAAGGACATTATTTGTTGTTCATGGAAATAACTTATTTTGTTCCATGCCTTGAATTAATTGTTGAGTGTAAAATATCATTTGTTCATTAGATATTTTTTCTACCTCCTCATTCTTGCCATCATCATCACTACGATCATCAAATGCATCTTTAGTCATCATTTCACAAATTTCACTTTATGTCATCTGTTGACTAAGTGGAGCATTATTGTATATATTGAAACAAACTTGAACTGCATCTTCATCCAATAATTGGGGAGGGAGGGAGGGGAATATATTGAAAGTTGACTTTTTATTTATTTTTGTTTTGTTTACGAATTCATCGAATGGAAAGCGGACAGAAAAATATAAGAGGCAAAATTATCAACACTTAAAATGCAGATTTCCGCAAATTCGCAGAGATAAAGAAATGCATAATTACTGTAATATTCCATTAACCCACTCTCCCCTATTTTGTAAACAAATTTGATATTTAAAAAAAAATCCCACGAAAGCACCCCCCCCCCCCCCCCTTCCCTTTCAAAAAAAAAAAAAAACGCACAAAGCACCGTACCACCTTTCTGTCTTATCCGATTCCGAATTTCTGCTTTTCTGTGTTCGATGGACGCAACTGAAAACGGTAAAACGAACATTTCTCTCATTCTCCTAATTGTAGGTGTGCCTTTAGATGACGTCAAAGGTCGGAGCTTGCCAACAGATTTTCGATCGCGGAAAACGCATTCAAATTCTAAGTGCTGTTTCGAAAATATTTTTTTTCAAAAGGTTAAAATTAAAATTTTTTATAATGGATTTTAGCGTTTGAAGCAGAAAAATACGAAATTTAAGAATATGTAGTTAGTTTTCCCATATTTCTAAAGGTTACGCCGATGCAAAGTCATAAAAATGATCAAAAAGAGAACTTATCTCCGATGATTGCATACATTCAATTCTTATCTTTCACGGGAGCGTCATAAGTGGGATCGTAGGGAGAGCACGCTTTTAAGTTCACGCTTTTTAAGTTCTGTTTTTAATTATCTCGATTAACAAAAAAAGAAAAATCTGAATATCAGGGCAGGCTTTGGACCATTCTTATAAACATTTTCGGATTTCAACAGGCGGTAGATTTCAATAGCCACTTTTAATCCCTGTAAGCGGCCTCTCCGATTACTTTACGATTTTTTGCCGAATTTGGTGGGGGTGGGGAGATTAATGGGATATTGCAATACCTTGAGGTGTATGAGAAAAAGTTTAAAATATTTAAAATATCGATTTATAAAGCATGTTAACTCTTCAATAAAATATGGAAAAAAAAAAAACTGCAAATTTTTATGAAATGAAAGCTTTTACTAAGTTTCGGTTTCAGATCGTTTAGCGTTCCGGTTTTTAGAGCGTTCCAGATATCGGGACGCCGGATAATAGATCCTATACTGTATCGGACAAACGTGACTTTAAGTTTGGAAATACATTCATTAATAATGTATTGTGCGTTAAAATACTTTTAAATTGTGTTTTGAGTGGTGCTTCAGTAAATTTTGAGAATGTGAAAATAACATACAGTTTAGATTTTATGTGGGGAAATTTTATGATGTGACAAAGCGAAATCCTTTTTTACTGATTTTTCATCCCGTAAAAACAAACAGAAGAGCCTCAATCGATAACTTCAACATGATTTCTGATCTTGATTATGTATTCTAATACAGTTTAATTTTTCAATAATTTAAGCAGTTGAAGTTTGTGGAAATAATATTTTGGTAATTTTAGGTTAAAACATTATTTGTTTTAAGAGTTAGACAAGCAATGTAAGACGAATTTTTTATTGTAATTATTTTTGTAGGTTTATTATAAATTCGATCTAACAGTTCCATTCTAAACATTTTAATTCGTCGAATTTCGACGGGTTCCAACTCGTACTAATAAAAGAAAGTTTAATTCTATCTGTGATTTTTGTCTGTGATGGCTAGCGAAATCTACCGCACATAGAAGTCTAAAAATTTGGGTGAGTATAGTCCAAGACACCAAGATAGTCCAGATTTCCAGATGCACCTGGGGGTCAGATTTTAGGTAGATTTCGTAAGAAATACAACCTATTACAGTTGTTAGCATGGTGCGACTTTTGAAAAATTCCTTCATAACTTTTCATTATAAGACCTTAGGAACCCCAAACCACCCCTACCTAAAAAGTTTATATATGTGTGTGTGTGTATGTACTAAATTTTGTCCACACGATAAAAGACACAATTATGCACGGATCGTTTTCAAAATCACCAAACACACTGAGATGGCTAATTTCTCGGCAAGGATTGCAAATGAGAAAAATCGGCCCAAGGCAGTAGAAATGGGGGAGGGTTAAAATTTTTTAATACTGCCTTAACATAATTCTAATAAAACCAGCTCTTACAAAAAAATAACAGGAAAATAAAAAAAATTTTTGTTATAGCAGTTGCCAACAATTAAAAAAAACATAATAAAATTCTTACCACAACAATTACTTTTCTATTGCAAGATTTCCACGTGAAAAAAAAAAAAAAAAAAAAAAAAAAAATATATATATATATATATATATATATATTATCATATCTCCATACATATAAAAGGGTTACCGTAGAAGGGACCCTGTTCTGTCGCCAAATGCCGCCAACTTGGTGATATATCGCCAAATTTGGTGACCAAAATGAGTCACCAATAAATGACGCCAACTTGGCGATATCACTAATATTTCGCCAAATTCCCATAGACTTCCATTGTAAATCAATAGGGTTTACTTGCTTACAGAAAATCAACAAATTGAGATATTTTAATGCAACAAAAACCAGTTTTTACAGAAAAATGAAATTAAAATCTCGTGAAAAGTGGCCAGATAAAATTGTTTAACTGAGTTTATCTCTAATCTTCATTTAGTTTTTATTGGTGAAATTAGTACTTAACTTCGAAATCACCTGCGCCTGTAGGCCGAACCGGCAGGAATTTTTTTTTTATTTAAGCCCCGGGCCCCTCAAATTTTTATGCCCTAAATTGTTAATAACATGCAACCCGTTTTATCAGATCTACTTTGTTTTGGGGACCCATTCTCCATTAAGTTATTCCCTCATTTCTGTACTTCAGTAAAGACCATGGCTCCCAGTGTAGGGCCCCTTGAAGTTCTTGCGTCCTAAATTGTTAATAAATTGCCCCCTTTTAATCCGATTTTCATGTTTGGGGCCATTTTTCCATTTAGTTATTCTCCTGTTTCTACATTTCAGTTAAGACCCAAGGGGACAGTCTGGTGCCACTTGAACTTTTTGTTCACCATGCATTTTTCACCCACTAATTTTGTCATTCTCTCAATGCATAACTATAAAGTTCAGTCTTGGACTCCTCTCACCGGGCCATCACTCTCATATTTTTATTGTGGCCCTAGGGCACTTTTTTAAGCAATAGGGCACTTTTTTAAGCATTTCCTCTTATTTTTTGCAAATTTCTTTATAATTTTATTATAATAATTAATTCCTACCCTACGCTTAATTTTGACTAACTGAAGATTTAAAGTGCAAGTAAACAGAACTTTTAACATGTTTTCATATTAGGACCTTGATCTCAACTATCAGTTGACCCCTTTTTGAGCCCCCTATTATAGATCCCTTAAAAATGGACCGATTCACTAGCTTTTTTTTTCTAACAACATCCTAGGTTCTCCAGCTATTACATGAACGACAAAAAAAAAAAAATATTTCAGGCTTCAACTACCACCAATTTTGAATATAAATCGTCTTCTTTGGTCCCTTGGTGCAGCTTCTTTTAAAATGATCCAATTCACTTGCAATTTTCTTTAACATAGTTCTAGCATCCTCCAGCTACTTTAAAAACTACTAAAAAATTTCCTTATATCCAACACCACTGGCCCCTGGTACAAGGGCCTCTTGAAGTTTTGTGCCCTAAATTGTTAATAAATTGTCCTCTTCTAATCCGATCTTCGTTTTGGGGGCTCTTTTTCCATTTAGTTATCCCCCGTTTCAACATTCCAGTTAAGACTTTGGTGTCTTAGGGCCCGGTCCAGAGCCTCTTTAACTTTTGGTGCTCCGTGAATTTTTCACCCCCTAATTCTGCCATCCTCTCAATGCATAACTTTAAAGTTGAGTCTTGGACTCATTTACCAGGGCCAACACCCTCATATTTTTATTGGGGTCCTAGAGCCCTGTTTTAAGACATTCCACCCATTTTTGTGTATTTCTTTAAAACTATATTCTAATAATTAATTCATACCCTATGCTTAATTTCGACTAATTGAAGATATAAAGCACAAAGTACTAGCACCTTTTAACATGTTTTTATCTTAGGGACCTGCTCTGAACGATCAGTTGGCCTCTTTTCAGCACCATACTATACCTCCCTTAAAAATGGCCCGATTCAATAGATCTTTTTCTTCTAAGAACCTCTTAGGTCCTCCAGCTACTACTACTACATGAACGACAAAAAAAAAAATTCTCAGACTTCAGCTACCACCAATTTTGAATATTAATTGCCTTCTTGGGGCCCTTGATGCAGCTTCTTTAAAAATTATCCGATTCTCTTGCAATTTTGTTTAACATAGTTCAGGGGTCCTGTGGCTACTTTATAATCTACTAAAAAATTTCCTTATACCACAGCTACCAATTTTTTCAAATATTAACCCCTTAAGCACCACGACGTACCTGCGTATCTCATGAAATCTTCTATCACAATACCAGGATGTATGTGCATACGTCCTCATTTTAAGTCAGACAGAAATGTTCTAAGCGTCTGTTTTTTTTTTTTTTTTTTTTTTTTGTGTAGCTAATTGCTATTGTGATTGGTTTTGTACGGTCTTTATAGCATAAACATACATAGCTTATTTTTTTAATGTTCTACATTTCTGTGCTTTATTGCAATGTAACAATAATTTGAAAAACTTATGAACTTTACAGATGTAATAGTTGTTTATTTCGAACCTTATTTCTGTTTGTATAATATAAATAAATGTTTACTTCATCTCCTCACATTACATGTAATTCAATAATTCACTTGTAATTAAAAATAATGATATACACTAGTTTTTTAAGAAATTTAATATATCTGGTATTCCAAATACTATCACAAAAATTAATCTAGTGCTTAAGGGGTTAATCTTCATTTTCGAGGTAATTCATTAAATTTACAAGGGGGGAGGCCGCTTTCCACTGCTTGGAGGTGCATTCTTTCCATGGGATCTACAGGCCCAATTTCAACAGCAATTGATTCATTCAACTTAGATTATGATTCAGCAACTTTCTGTATTATGAAAGTTTATCTTAGACTTCAGTTACCAACATTTTTAATGTTAACAATGCATTCTTTTCTTGAGTTCTATGGGCCCCGATTACTATGGGGTTTGGCTCATTCAACTTGGTTTATGATTGACCGATGCATGAGGAGCACACACACCCTTTGGTAGTGGTAACCCGGGTCACAGGTTCGTTTGGAAAGAGGTATGTTGGGAACACACTAGACACTGCCGAAGGCAGTGGGGCCCCCAAATCTAGGTCCATTTAAAAGATTTTCCAAAGATATAAAATCATACAAACTTGAGTTTTGATTAAGGTTATTATAATGGACACCGAGCAATGTTAGGAGAGTCAGCTAGTGAGAAATAAATTTTACAATGCTGCATTTTAAAAATACAAAATGATATTTTAAAAATACAAAATGGTGAAAAAGTTTGACATTTCAGCAAAATCCCTCATCGGTGAAAATGTGGAAAAGAAGGCACTTTGAGAAGGAAATTATATTAATGACATTTTTTTTAAGTGGTTTAAAGAAATAAGAACTAAAAATATTCTTTATAAATGGGCATATACTAAATGGAAAAGTCAAATTTTTATAAAATAATTTTCAGTTAAATAATGAATAAATGACCTAAGATTTAAAGAATGTAATGGAATAGTGTTCAAATCTATTTGTGGTGAAAATGCTTGAGTATGAAAAATTAATGTAATTCTAACTACAGTACATCTTAGCATGTAGAATGTGCAAATTCATAATGTAGAAAAATCTGTGAATTTTACCAGGCAGAAAAAAAAAACTTAGTCAAGAAAGGATGCAACTGAGACTAAAATTTCAAAGATTCCAAGTTAAAAGGGAATTTCCCATTACTGAAAAATTTGATACACTTTAGATATTTTAAAATGAATGAAAAGTTGCCAGTTAATTACATAGCAAATGAAAAACTGTAGATAATATACAAACTCTTTAACAATTGAATAAAATGACAAGTTACTTCAAATTGATAAAGCACATGTATAAGTGATGATTTAAAATTAATAGCTCTATATTAATTTTAATTAGCTAATATTAAAATTAATATCATTTTCCTCCTACTATTACCAGTAAATTACCGACAGTCTATTGATCAAAGAATCTCTCTCTCTCTCTCTCTCTCTCTATATATATATATATACTAGGGGGCTCTGCCCCCTACGAGCTACGCTCGTCAACCCCCGTTCAGACACCACAGACTCTAACAGCACGCTAATTTGACCGCCTTTAAAAAGATTTCGGAAGACTGAATTATAATTTGAATCTGACAATTATAATCAGACGTAATTTTCACCAAACCTTTCTTTCTCTTTTTAATATTCACGTCAAAATACTTTTGTTAGAAATGAAATATTATGATCATCTTAAAATGTCAAGTAAATGTCTCGCGCAATTTTTAAATTAAAACTGTTTTGCAATATTATTTTTTGTTCATTTTACGTAATAAGTGTAATATGACGTAAATTCTCCTATTTAGGACTTCTAACGCATGTTACTGAATTTATTATTTTACAATATTCTTTCTCATTTAAAATTCACGTGTAACTATAGTTTTTATGATGTAATTTTCAATGAGTTCCTGCTTTTTATATTTTTTGTTTGTAATAGTCACGTGTAAAATAAATTTTTAATTTGAAGCAAACATTATTGGTTGCGCTTTTTATACAGTTGTCAACAATTTAAATTAATACAATTTTCTAAAATAAGTAAAAAAATATCTCTCGAAATGCTGAAAATTTGAATTTAAAATAGAAATAAAACCTCGAAAAATTATTCAAATTAAAAAACTAGCTGCAATCTGCACACCGGGAAATTCTGACGCATAAAATGATCTAAAAATGATTAAATTCCTATGTACAGTTTTTGCTCCTATAAAACTTTTTTAATGGAACGATTTTGTCCAACTTTGGCATTAAATATCTCTTAAAATAATTCTTCGATTTGAAAACTGTCTACATCAGTGTGTTTATCAAACATTTTTCTATAATACTACCGATTTTCATATTTTTGTATGCAACAGTATTTTTAATATTAACAAAGAAAGACCTCCGGTCACAAAAAATTCAAAACCAGCGGCGGCGGCGGCGGCGGCGGTGACAGCGGTAGTTACTTTTTTTTAGAATAGAGAGATACCGGGTGTCCCAAAAAGGACTGACTGATTTTAAAATTCAATAACTTCCAAACGGTGACAGACATTAAAAAAATTCCTGCAGGAGGGTTATGCATAAAGTCAAAAGTTTTTTTACAGTGATTTTCGATTTTAGTTCGAATTACAAACAATAGATGGCGCTGCGATCAATAGACGGCTCAATAGATAGATCAATTCAGGCTCGATTTTTGGTACTTTGTGGCCCGGATAATACATTTCCATCTCCTTTTTCTGCATGGAACAACAGAAAGGACCAAAAATCGAGCCTGTATTTAGCGACTATTGCTTACAGCGCCATCTATTGTTTGTAATTCGAACTAAAAACGAAAATCACTGTAATAAAACTTTTGACTTTATGCATAACCCTCCTGCAAGAATTTTTTCAATATCTGTCACCGTTTGGAAGTTATTGAATTTTAAAATCAGTCAGTCCTTTTTGGGACACCCGGTATATAACACTAAGGTACGTGGTGTCAAAAAAGCAGTTATTTCTCTTTTGCCAACGGCAATGAGTGGTTTGTTTAGAAAATCAAAACTGGCTAAACTTAACTTTAGCTGACTTCGTTATTTGTTTTGGTGTGAAATATTTTGTCTATTTCTCGCAAAAAATGACTTACTTATAATTACAGTATTTTGATACAATAAAGTGCTAAGGAGCGTGGCAGCAAAAAAACGGTTATTTCTCTTTTGTTGACGGCAACAAGTGGTTTGTTTAAAAAATCAAACCTGCTAAACATAACTTTAGCCGATTTCATTATTTGTTGTGGCATGTATCACAAAAAAAATGAGTTGCTTATGATTACAATATTTTGATATGATGATTTTTTGATGATGTTACAAAGATTTTGTTGATGTAACACCATGTCGTGATGTGACATTTAATTCATTGATCGGAGGAGGGAGCATGTTGAGGTGTAAAAATCGATAATCTTTTGCTAATTTTTTTTCCCCAAGAAAATGAGTTTACAATGTGAAGTTAATCATTAATGCAGAAGAAAACAGTGTGCAACTAAAACTGTGGACAAAATTACTGAAAGAAGATGCATTTGAAATGAAGCTGATAGAGATGGGATTATTTATGCCTAAAAGTTATAGTTAAGTATTTCTTTATTATTTTCAACTTTTGAGACTATATTTATTGACTTTATAAGGATAATCTTTAAAGAAAAGATAATCTAATTCCTAGCAATATTTGAATATGACTAATAACCTCTTTTTTTCCCAAAATATTTAATTTATTTAAAAAGAAAATATTTCAAAATTATTACCATTGATTTTAATAATTTTGTATACATTATAAATTGTCCTAATAATGGCACGTGGGTTATGTAACAACTTCAAGTTACAGAGACTATTGGATTAAGAATGCTAAAATTACCTCATCATACTGTTAAAAAAAGTTTTATGTTCTACATAAAAAATTCTATTTATTTATTTTAACTACTTTCAAAGAATAAAACTGCACTAAGACAAAGCAACCAACCATAACTTCAAAAATATTGATGCCATCTTTGAGAAAACAAAAAATGATGCAGCAATGCAGATACTGGTTGTACATCTTAACATAATTCAGGAAATCTCTGCACATTCCGTGTAGTGCATTTGGAATTAAATTATTTCTTATTACAATAGGTAAATTCTAGAAAATAGTTAAACAGGAATGGAAAGTAATACCATTGGATATTTTAAACAAGAAGAAAAAGTCATGCATCAAGCATAGATTGTGAAATACTCTCAAGCATTAACAGGATATTATTAATAAATATCAATTCTTAAAATGAAATGATATTTCGATATAAGCAAATTAAAAAATACATAACTCAGTAAAAATCCATTTTCATCAATTGATGTCCATATGTGATAATTTGTGTAAATTCTGTCGCATATCCCTCTGTATGGTCAATACAATTTTTTCACACCACATAATACACTAAAAATTTGATAAACTTTAAAATGTCTACCATGGTGGAAAATGCACTTCCAGCAATTATCGATCATAGTCAACCTTGAAACTAAATCCGTTTGTGTGTCTTTGTAAATCGACAATAAATGGCACACACTCCATAATCTAGAGAAAACATGTTGTAGTGCACAATAGTCATTCTTTTTAATTTCATTATTTTTGAAATATCATAAAATCATTAAAATGCACCACAATTAATTTTACTGCATAGATCATAATGTAATGGGATTCTTTTGTGTGTCCCTGTAAATACATAAAATGCATCCTTGTAAATCATTACCTATTCTACACTCCCGTGAAAGCATGTTGTAGTCCACCAAGGATGCATATCAATCTCATTATGTTTGAAATATTGTAACATGAATAAAATGCACCATAAATGATTTTACCCCGTAGAACATAATGTAACAGAATTCTTTTGCATGTTTATGTTAAAAAACTATAAATGCTACACACTTTATTTTCAACTAGTATATAATCCCCGTCAAAAATGACAGAATGTGAATGATAAATCTTCAAAACAATAGTTAAAAAAATATTTTTCTGACTTAAATAATAAAGAAAAAGATGCCTCATGCATTTTATTAATCAAAAAGTATTATCCTTTGATTTTTTATGATTAGAACAAAGAAATTATGTAAACTACAATTTAGTCACCAGCGCTTAAACGCACCATTTCCAGCTAAACATTCTACGACGAAAAATGACGGAAAGTAAATGATAAATCTTCAAAACAATAGTTTAAAAAAAATATTTTTCTGGCTTAAAAAGAAAAAAAAATGCCTCATACATTTTGTTAATCAAAAAGTATTAACCTTTGATTTTTTTATGATTAGAACAAAGAAATTATGTAAACTACAATTTAGTCACCAGCGCTTAAACACGCCATTTCCAGCCACACATTCTATGACGAAAATGCTTGTTTAGGTTCCCTCTACATTAAAAATTTGTTGTTTAGCGGAGTTCTTTTTTTTCGCAACAAACTATATTAAAATTCATAATTTTATCTGCAAGATAATTAAAATATGTTGTACCGATAAGAAACATTCATATTATTTGCAATGTCTTCAAATCTGATGAAATGCATTGTAAAAAAAATGTACAATTACAACAGAAAGTTGACGGCAAAAGAATTAGCAAGAAACATAAGCTCCTAATTCATTGGGAATTAAGATGGCCTGTAGAGGTGCTGATCACAGCCTTCGGTACAGAAAAAATTGTCCCTTTAACACTTTATCTACTGACGGTACTTATCAGTACCATTAAAATAATTTATTATAAAATTAATTTAATACATCGATTAGTAGTAATACAATTTAGAATGAGTTATAGATGCATTACTTTATGATGTTCCAAAAGCATTATGGGTTACACAAAACAAAAATATTTTTTAAAGGATGATTTCTTTGGCCTTTGCATCTTTTCAGCTTTCTTGTCGTTGGACGGGGGGGGGGGGGGGGTTCAATTCAGAAATATTTCTATATTTCTATTGTACAAATATTATATTTGTAGATTTCCTAAATTAAAATAAAAGCTTTTGAGTGGGGTTATAAATATTGCACAAAATCCCTATAAATTCAAATTTAATTCCTCCTTCCAAATCCTTCTAAAATCTATTAAATGATTACGTAAATCTTCTAATTTTGTTTAAAAAATTCACGAAAAATGCTATAGAAGATGAAATTTTCATGAATTCATAATTCAGTACATAAAGAGTTAATTTCCCTTTAAATAATGCTAAAGTGCCATTGAAATAATTCTTTATTGTAAATGCATTTGAAAGTTTAAGATATTCAAATTCGGATACTTTTTACTTTGTCATATAAGACAGAAAACAAATGTCACAGGAAATATAAAATTGTGGAAAAGATTAATCATTCTGAATAAATTAGAGCAAAAGTTATATTTTCCTCCACCAGGTGGAGATATTTTTAATACAGAACTTGTTGTTGTTGTTGTTGATGATTTGGCCCTTAAATTTAGAACTTAATAGTTTTTGAAGGTTTTAAACAAAGTTAAAATATTTAAAGGTTTTGATAAACTATTACAAATATTTTAAGACCAGCATCCGCTTTAACCTGTATTTTTTTTTTTTTTTTTTTTTTTAATGAATCGTTCAAAGAGTCATTCATTTGTTTGTAGATTTCCTGGAATTTGAATCTGAATGGCAACAGTATCGTCTGTTTAGATCTGATTTCTATGTTTATAATAGCTTAATTTTAATTTAGAACTTAATACATTATAAATGGATATAGATACACATGTTTTATGTGAAAATATGCTGAACAAACATGATTTCAAATAGAAAAAATTATCATTTAGACGTCATATGCTAGGATATGTTTTTCATTAAGCCTAACATGGCGTTTAGCTACGGTCGATTCGCGGACCAGAGTGGTTCACACCGGCATCGTTCTGACGGCTTCCTTCACTCAGATTTTATTATAAGTAGATACCTAGCATTCTATACTAAGCCTCAATATATAAAATTTACATGGCAATCTGAGTATATTTACAAGAGTTGGAGCATGGGCAGACAAACCAAATTCATTAACATTTTTCAACTATGTTGGAAAGAGTCAAAAAGCTTTTTTGATATGGAAAGCACAATACAAACTTATAATTAAGAATAAAGGTCATCAGATTGAACATTTCAATAATATGATACTTTCAATCAAAACTGCTTAAATATTGTTGGTATTATTGTGAAAGGAAAGAGAGCAAGATTAGAATGAGATGCAATCACTGCCAATTATTGACTTTTAATAGTGATAACAAAAAAATTACTTTGAGAATATTTCAAAGCATTTTAAAATATATCATACCATATGAAAATATTGTACTTGTGTAGGGTCGCATGCTGAATATTTCTTTTAAAAAGAATACAAACTATTTTAAGAGTTCAATCATACACAAAATAATCAGTGATTCTGGTCAACTAATTGTTATCTGTAAAAATTAAATGGCTGGAGAATTAGGTAATCAAATTTACTCATTACTAATTAGCAATACCACCAGTGTTTGATTTAAGATATGCCATTTTGTGCAATGATCTAAAAATCTAAAATTTGTCAAGTAAGGGAATAAAAATATATGTAAAATATTTTAGAGAAAATCGGTGTGTATCTTTAATACAAAAAAAAAAAAATAATAATAATAAAATAAAATAAATAAATAAATAAACATGCCACCATAAGCCAGCCAGAACTATTTTAAATATATGCAAAAAAATATAAGTAAGTGCATAAGTTATTGTAAATATGTAAACACAGTTCCTTCTTGATTTCAGAAAAATGGACATTATTATTTAGAGTATATTATTTAGAGTATTTATTACCGTTGATATTCCTTTTTCTCATACAAAACTTTAGTAAATTGGTAGCCTAACATTTGTCAGGTTTTTTATTTCTTTATTTATCCTATTTTGAATTTTTTAAAAACACTTTCACAACTTTGAATTCTTAGTCTGATTTCATATGAAGTTTAATTAAATTCTTATAACTATACATTTTGTTATTAATTACTTATGATTCAATTAAATTCTAATGGATAGTTTTAAATCGCAAATATTACATACAATTAATATAAGATTTTTTTTTTTTTTTTTAAACAAATTGTGTAAGATTTGAAATCAGTTTTTTCGCCACTACTACAGTAGAATATACTAGAGAACATGAATTCTGCATTTTCAGAATTTAGTGTCGGCCCGGCATTTCCATTACTTCATTTTCTTCAGGTGGACTGGTGGCTTCTATTATTATGAAACAGCCATTATAAATGAAGCGTTAAAAAAAATTATGGCCATTTTTTTTTTTTTCCATTCTGACCAGAAAATCAGAGTTTTAACTTTTTACGGCAGCTCTTTCATCTTCACCTAATGCTTGATTTATAATGGCTGTTTCATAATAATAGAAGTCACCAGTCCATCAGAAGAAAATAAGTCGGTTAAGTGTGACTCGGATAATCGGGACTCTACT
The DNA here is from genome assembly GCA_963932465.1 of Maratus speciosus. Taxonomy (NCBI): domain Eukaryota; kingdom Metazoa; phylum Arthropoda; class Arachnida; order Araneae; family Salticidae; genus Maratus; species Maratus speciosus. Next base: position 549,352,526 of record OZ010794.1, read on the forward strand.
GCAAAACATACTTCAGTTTTAAGACTTAAAGCACACACTTTTATGTTATGTAAAATGACGTCATTTGCATTAATATAGAAACTTAAAATTAAATATAATTTATAATAGCTCCCTGTTTTATCATAAATCCTTCATTTATATTTTTCTGAAACTAGCACGTATTTTAATTAATTTTTTTTTTTCAATTTAATTTTTTTTAATTTTTTTTTTTTCATTTTATGAGAAAATGGCAACAAAAAGATATAATTGCTATTTTTCAGCAGTTTTTTTTTTACTTTCTACAGAAATGGCGTACTTGAGTTGCCAAAATGAAACAAATGTCGCTAAAAACTACAAAAAAATTAATATTTCAAAAACAAATAGAGATGCAGTTCTCAAACAAATTGCATTAAAAAGTACTTTTTTTTCCCAATACGATGGTATAAAAACTGAAAATGTGCGATGTTTAGAAATTTTAAAAAATGCTATAGAGCATTTAATTGAACAATGATACATCTACTTTGTTTATTGCTAGCGTCTGTAAGCTAACGTTATTTTTTTGACACAAAATAAGCTGGGAGAAAGAAATAGCATACCATACTGGGGCTCACAAGCAGAACAGATTCACTCCAATAACAGGAAATTGAAATGTTTAATTATTTAATAAAATAATTCTTTAAAGTATTAATATAGTCTAACAAATTCTATTTGTTTAATCTAACACACTGCATTTAAATAGTTTTCAAAATATGTAAAGGCAAACTTATGTAAAAAGAAAAGTTATATACATACATTCTACATAACACTGCACTTATAAAATACTGCGTATATACTTAAAAAAAAAAAAAAAAAAAAAAAAAAAAGCTTATTTAATGAATAAAGACTACCATTTATATAACACTTTAAATACAAAGTAAATTTTTTTACGAGGAAAGACATGCTACACAAATTGTAAATTTACTTTGATTTGAACTTGATATGAAACAAAATCACTCAGAATGTATTAAATACTTGTGTAAAAATTACCTAGAATAATGAACAGTTGGAGGTGGCTTAGAGCGATGAAGATTAGATATACTATTGATCCATGCATCTATTTCTTTTGGACGCTTATCAGCATTCTCTAAGGTTTTTACAGCCTAAAAAAATTTTTTAATGATATTTAATCAATTCAATAAATGCAATTTATTAAATAAATTTAAATACAATTTATAGCATAATTAATTTTATTTCTAATTTATTTATTTAACATAATTTTTTTCAATAAATATAATTTAAAAAAAAAGAAAGATTTTTTTTTCTATTTTATTTACTGAAAAAAATAACTGAAAGTATCAAATAATGCAATAAAATTACACAGTACATCCCCTCAAATCCGCATAGCTTGAGAACAGAGGTTATGCAGATTTTAGAATTTTGTGTACTTCTGGTCACTGTTTTGTTTACATTCTATATTCTATAAATTATAATAAGATTAAATAAAGATAGTCTATAAATATTGATATATTCTATAAACATAGATATATATAAAGATACTCTATAAACAATCAAAAGTGTCTCTCCTAAAATATAGGAATCCTTCTATATATAAAAGAAAGTTTTGATTTGGAAATGGACCAATGAAAATCTGCATAGATATTCCCGGTAGATCAGCATCCAATTTGAATGCTTAAGCATGGCCTTTCTTCGTTAATATTAAAAAAACTGTTGCATACAAAAATATGAAAATCGGTGGTATTATAGAGAAATGTTTGATAAACACGCTGATGCAGACAGTTTTCAAATCGAAGAATTATTTTAAGAGATATTTGATGCTAAAGTTGGACAAAATCGTTCCATTAAAAAAGTTTTATTGAAGCAAAAACTATACATGAGAATTTAAACATTTTTAGATCATTTCAAACGTTATAAGTTCCCGGTGTGCAGACTGTATTTATTTTTATAATTTGACTCATTTTTTGAGGTTTAATTTCTATTTTAAATTCAAATTTTCAGCATTTTGAGAGATATTTTTTATATAATTTAGAAAATGTTATTAATTTAAACTGTTGCCAATTGTATAAACAGCGCAAACAATAATGTTTACTTCAAATTAAAAATTTATTTACACGTGACTATTATAAACAAGAAAAAAAAAACTTCAAAATTAGAATTAAATGATTACATGTTAAAAGCAGGAAAATTAAGTCATAAGAACCATATTTACACTTGAATTTTAAAAGAGAAACAAAATGTTAAAATAAAAAAAATATTATGCGTTAAAACTTGTAAATGGAGGAAATTACGTCATATTTAAAATGGCCAAAAAATATGGCCAAACAGTTTAAAATAAAAGATATATTTGCGCGAGATATTTTGAGATAATCTTTTCAAGTATTATCCTGAATTCGAAGACAGCGCAAATAATATTTCCTTCTAACAACAAAAGTATTTTCACCTGAATATTAATAAGATAAATAAAATTTTGGTGTAAATTACGTCAGATTTAAAACGATACATTTAAAATGAATTATTTAAAAGAACTATTTTATAGCGCTGTTAAAAAATACCGGAAGACAATGACACTGTTTACTTAATTCATTTTACATTAGCTTATTTTCAAATGTTTAAATTTTTTAATCAAATACGAAAACAGCCATTGTATCTCTTAACAGCAGCAGATTTGGTCTTAAAAATCCCCAATCCAAAGAAAAGGAATGGAAACCCGTTTACAAAGAGGTCGCTACTGTTTTTTTTTTAATTCAATATTTTTAAAGCCGATCAAATTAACGTGCTTTTTGGATTTTGGTGTGCCTGAACGGGGGTTGGCGAGCGTAGCTCGTAGGGGGCAGAGTCCCCTAGTAAGGGAATAAAAAGGAGAACAGGAAGAAAAACACATATAAACATACAATAAAAACTTTATTTTATATTGCATAAACCACTTTCAAAAAAAAAAAAAAATCTATTAGTTATACGCCTTTTCTTATTATTCCCAATATTAATTAATTTTTTTTTTTTTTTTTTTTTTTTTATTACTAATGTTTTGATACTTCTTGATTACTTTTATACATAAACTAGCAGTACCACCTGGCGTTCTTTGTGTTTCTTGAGATAATACAGCGAGAAATGTAAAAAAAAAAAAAAAAAAAAAAAAAAAAATGACTATTCATTTCCCTATAGTTTATCCCTCCGAGCATCTTGAGGGCTTTCCTGCATTTTCATAAAAAGGCTCATAAAAATAATCTTAATTTAATTTTTTTTTCCCTGTTTGTTTCTAAAATACACTTCATGCCCCTTTTATCCAAATACATTTTAAAATACAATTCTGTTTAAAATATTTTTTTCTACATCAGATTTAAGTTATTTTGGGGAGACAGAAAAATACGCCCAAATCACTCAGAGGGATAATATGAGATTTTGAGTTTTTCTGAAGCATCCCTCAATGAGTACTAAACAGGAGATGCAAGAGGGTAAGGAAAGAATGAAGAATGAAAACCATTTTTTCTTTTATTTTAACTCTTACATTATACATACCAGGGGATGCAACCCAGCCTTACCGGGCTACAGAACACACTGCCCAGTATTAGAATGTTGTTAGCACATTTTTAATCGAAAATTCCAATACTTTTTTTATATTTAACAGATTTTTTAGATTTTTCATGAAAAACACCAAAATTCATTTTTATATAAAAATAACAATTACACATTCGAATAAAGTTTAGAAGTTTATTAAAAACAGGACATCCGTGATTAGCTATATGTCAGTGGTTAATAGCAAAAAAATCGTCAAAGATTTCATCATTCATAGCAAACTTTTTAATGACAGTCCTATTTCTTTCACTAAGGACTTTTCTGTCGCCTCCAAAAAACTGTAGTTCGGTTTTATAATATTGCAAAAACAATATCTGTTTTTAGAAATGTTTAAGGATTATGGCAATGGCCAGTGGCTATGACTTTCGCTTTTATTGTTCTTACATCGTTTATAATCGCATCATTTCAATTTTTACATCATTGTATAGCAACAAAAACATATATTTTTGAATGATGTTTGTTTGAAAATTGATGCTGGATTTAGTGATATTTTAGGGTTTATAACAATTTTTCAAGCATAATTTTTCTTCTAATCTGTCTCAAGAATGAACATTTGTTTTCTAAACTAATGAAGAGTAGCTAGTGATAAATGGGTTATCACAATTGGCAATAGATTGCGCAGAGGAAATTCAAAAACAATTTGTTTTTTAACTTTAATCTTCCATAATTAGATCCACTTCCGAATGTTACCATTATGACTACATTGTCATTTCAAATGGATGTCAGTCAATACCACTGAAGATTTCAACAACACTTTTGAGCCAAATAACATTTGTTTAAACATGCCATTCAGCTATAGGTCCGATTACGGAAGATTATCCATAAGATCAGATTAATTATAAAATACATCACTTGGGTACTAAACTTAATTTTGTTTTCTTCCAGATATATACTACAATTATTTTATATCTGCTCTGAGGAACATTAATCCTGGACAGGAAGCTACGGAGGAAGTACTGGAATTTTACAGATTCTTATTAATTCAGTGTGTTTAAGTGCGTAGTTCTTTTACATGCGTATTAATCTTGTGTTTTGTTTCTTTATTTCTTTTGATGAAGTCCTAATTTTGCTGCTGAATAATGCCTGAATAAAAAAAGTAGAACTATTCTTACCTTTTTAAGTGCTGATGGATTACTCTTTGGTAATCGTGTTGTACACTAGTTGGCATATTCGTATTTTAATGAATGTGCCTCACACCTGTTATGGCATGCACTTTTGTTTAAAACAATATAGCGTCATTTATATTTTAAGTGAATATTGGCTATGCAACTCATTTACAATATATTAATCTACAATAATGCTTAAGGTGGTTCTCCAGTTTCCTGCTCAACAACGCGAAACTTGTTACATTTTCTAACTCATTAAACATAAAGGCTTAATAATCACAGGCCTGACTATTGGAACGATTTGGAATCGAAATTAGTTTTCCATTTTATGATAAATAAATTAACTTATTGAGTTATGAACAATTGTGGTCACGTGACAATTGGTTTTTCTTTTTTATCACGGTATTGCATCTGAAAATTCAGTTGAAAATGCCAACTTAAACAGTATTTTCTGAATGATAAACATCTTTTGATTACCAGATTTTTTAATAAGAACACCTGCCAATGTCATGTGTTTATGAACAAAAATTAATTAAATAATCTAACAGAAAGTAGCTCCTTTGGATTTGAGAACAGTCTTAACTTTAAGTTTATGAAGTCACATTTTTTAGTCTTAAATTTGGGACTTGCGAAATTTAAATTCAGAAAAAAGGGTGCTCTTTTGACACAATTGTGGTAAAATGTTTCTCTTTTAAAATTAACATACATGTTTTCTTTGGCACATACAATTTCTCTCACAATATGGGGAAACATACAATAAATGCATCCATATGAGGTAGCACTTACTGAAATTTTATTTGGCATTCCTTAAAATTAAAGCCTTCACTTTATGTGTAACTAGCTAAAGTACCTGGTGTTGCATGGAATTTTAAAAATGTTTATTTTGAAAAATCAATTTCAAAATTAAACATATAAGACAAACAATAAAAAAAGCAGTAAAGACATCTTTATTTCAGTTCTTCTCTAAGAATCAGCTCTAGGGACCTAAACCTTTGTGGAAATTCTAATATACACACATACACACACAGATACATATGGAATAGAATTTAAAATGATGAAAACAAATTCAGAGAACTTCCAAAATGTTAAAATATGCCAATATTTCCATAATCGGGTTTTTATCATGTTTCAATACTGTTTTCAAACTCATATAACGTTATATATTCGCTTGGTGATGTCCATTATATTTCCAATAGGACGTAATATTAACTTTTTTTTTAAATTCCTTTTACTTATTTCATTTTTTGCATGGAAACCTTGCAACAGAAAACTTATCATTTAATATTCACCTTTTTTTTTAAATGTCAAATTATTTATTTCATTTTTCAAATGGAAATCTTGCAATAGAAAAGTAATTGCTGTGGGAAGAATTTTACTGTGGATTTTTAATTGTTGGCAACTGTTATAACGAAAAATGTTTAAATTTGATAGGAAATTGCTGTTAAATTGGTGGTTTTTTATAAATTAAAAATTAACTATAAATTATTTCGATTCCAAATTACTTTAGTTGCCTTGGTCATGTTTTAATACACATACATATGTACGTAGCATTTCACAACTCTAGCTTCCAAACTATGGATTTGTATAGAATTACAGGCAGACAGACAAATTTTAACTTTTATATATTAGATTATAAGGGGCATTCTCACAATCTTTTGACTTTTATGCCCCTGAATAATAATTTTTATTTTTATTTATTTTTTTATTTTTTATTTTATTTCATATACTGGGGAACATCCCATTGCATGATTGCATACCAATATTAACGAGATAAATAAGTTTTGGACGATGTTAGGGGTCCAAATACCAGGAAAACTCCTATACCGTTCCATGTGCCTGATGCTGATTTTTAAATTTGGAGCTGTCTGTATAAAATTGTTTCAATAAAAGTAATTCGATGTAATTTTTTTCGGAAACTAGGACAATTGTTTATATAAATATGTAGCAAAAAATTAACCTGCACACATTTTTACGGTTGATATTATTTTTTGAACTCTGTCCCTGAGTTTTTCATCCATACTGTCCTTCTTGCTAAACTTATGCAGGAAATTACTTCAGATGCAGCCACAGAATTTTTTTCAAGTTTTTTCTCATACAGAAGTATGCTAGAGAAAGAATGTCTAAAATTCTTTGACAGGAAATTTACTGCAGAATTTAAATCAGCATTTAAATATTTAAAGATTGTGCCTTTATTGGTAGTCTTATCATCCCCAAGGTTTATTCCTGCACTTTTCAAGGTAAATTAAAAAAAAAAAAAAAAAAATTAATTTAATTCAATGTTAACAACTGTTTCTAAAAATCAATGAACATTGTGGCTATCACTTAGTCTTAACATGATTTGGCTAAAAATAGGTGGTAATTTTCCTTACCGTACCTTTTTTTCCCATTTCGTCCCTTTTTTTACCTTACCATCCTTTCTTTAACACCCCATTAAGACAATGTTATACAAAAATTCTGTATTAAAAGTACTACATTTTTATTATTTCTTATTTGAATGTCCTGTGGATACTATGCAAATTTATTATAAGTAAAAATTTAGAAGAAAATAAAAAGTTATAGTAGTAAAATGGTAAGGAAAATTAAACTCGCAAGTTTGACTTAAACCTCAGTTAAATAAAAATTTTTCACTGCTGACCATTTTTTTTAATTTTGAATCATTAAGGCACTTGTCTATCAGATTAAAATGTTATTTTAGCAAGTTTAATTTCACCAGATTTTTATTCCGAAGTCAAAAGATTGTGAGAATGCCCCATAAGCTTTAATTAGAGAATTAGACCAAGAGGGTTTCTACTCTTTATAAAACACCACTTATAAAGACTATCCTGTTATATATGTTTTCGTTCTACTGGCCTCCCCCACCCCACCCCCCCCCCCCCCCCGCAGTTTCACTTCAAAATTCAATTTAATACTTTATTTATTTTAGTGTACTATTTTCACCCACTGCGGTTCCTAAATTAAAGCTAAGATTTAAAAATATATCACTTGTATTAATAGCCACTCGCATTTAAATTAAACTAGTTTTGTTACTCTTTTCCTTTAATAAAATAAAACCAGTAATTCAGTCTTTCCATTCCACTTTGAGATACTTTCTCACATAAGATTTTAACCTTGTAGAAAAACGTTACTGCTATCAGCTCATACAAAAACATTTTAACTTATCTCCTATCCTTATTTGGTCATGCTAAATAACTTAACATGTAGTCTATTCATTAGATTTATTTTTGCACTGCATCTTAAAATCCGGACCGTTACATTCATATGTATTATAATACAGCATATTTTTGTAACAGCTGCAGTCGGCATACAAATTGAGCTTTGCTCTCACATCTGCCTCAGAAACTGCAATTTCACATGCCCTTTCGCTTAATGATTCTGTGATTTTTCTTCCCCCTTTGTCTATATTCAGAAACATTGTCCCTTTTTACTTAACTGCATTTGTATCAAAGTACACTGTTTCTCTTCATTTCCCATACCACAAGAATCTAGTAACCTCAAAATATGGAACCCCTGCATAATTCAAATACATATAAATTCACAGCATGTATTTGGCCAATCCTTTTCCAGCCAATGTTTCTTAAGTGTAAACTTAAATTTTACATTGATATAAGTTAAATCTACAAGTATTAGATGAAACTGATGTAATTTTCTATGAATTTTTAGTTGTGACATCAGTCATAAAAGTTGTTTGAAAAGGAAAATAATGGCTCTCTTTTTAATATAAATCACAGAAAATGTTACCACTGTATCTAAACACATAAAACACTTAGCTACAATGCATAGCTATAAGATATGTCTGTAATATAGAATCAAAGTAGTAAATAAAATATAGAAGCCATTTAATTAAAGTCACTTTGACTACAAGTTGAAGAGATGTGATAGAATGTGACATCATATCTAGCCTTTTTTTTTTCCTAAATTTTTTTCTTGAAATTGAAATGTCTGTATTAAAGTAGATGTTTTAATTTCAAAAACATTTAAATTAAGGTGCTGCATCATTTTATTGCACTTATGGTTAATGTTTTTATTTTGTATATGAGAAAATGTGCATTTTCTGCTTAGAATGACGTCAATTTTGAAAATGCAAAAATATATTGATTGAGTCTGAATTTTTATTGGCTTATAAAAAGAAAGTACACATGTTATAATTTTTTTTTATTATTGTACCATTTCTTAGGGTGTGGCAACACCAAAGAAATGATTGAATTAGAAAGTTAAAAAAAGAAATTTCTATAATGTTAAATTACGGATGGTGGTTGAAAAAAGGGGTAAAAAGTGGTCTGATAATTTTTTTAACTTGACAGAGGCCTATTCCATGTTCTGAAATGTATGTACATCAAGTTTCGTAGAGATCGCTCAAAAATTGAAGATTTGTATAAGGAACATACACACAGAGAACAGCTTTTATATATATAGATTTATACACAAGAATATGATATGCAAATTCACACAATGAAAGAAATTACTTCACAATGTTCCTAAAGTGCTAATAAGCATAATTTTCCATTTCTTATTATATATATATATATACTATAATAATTGTTTATTAAATTTTGTTAAGCATATATAGATATATATATATATTTTTTTTCTTTTTATAAGAAAATAGAATCTGGCCAATGAAAAAGAATCGCTTCTAAATTGAGACTAATTACCTCTTCATAAAATTTATACTGTGTCTACAAAGATCAAATATTGAATCCTATTTGGCCATTTTAAGTAAGGAAAAGATAAGATTTTCTCACCATCCTGTTGACGCAATGATCAGTCCATATGGGGACCTCATACTCATTGAAACCTATTTGGGGTCCACACTAAATTGATCAGTTTTTAGGGTTCCATACTTAAAAAGTGAAAACAGAAACATTATAAGATCACTCCTGTGTCTGTCTGTCACAGCCATTTTACTAGTAAACTATAGAATGCAGAAAGTTCAAATTGGAGGATGCAATAAAGACTATTGACCCACCTATTTCAGATTATTAAACATTCACAAATATATTTAGGAAAAATGTACAGGGGCTAATTAAGCTACTTGAAAAAAAAATCTTTTCTCTGTATATAGTGTGGGGTATCCTGTGAAAGGTTTTGTAATGCTGAACTCAAAAATGCATTTCTTTTAATTTTAAGTATTATATTTTAGGAGATATCGCCGGAAATGTACTTCAAAAATTGTTATGTCATGTTTATTAAAGTGTAAAATAATCTTTATTTAAATTCTGTTTAACATGACATACCTTATATTTTTATCATCCCCAAGTCTACTTTAAATTACGACCGAACGCCATTGCTTCACATGCTTTCTGCCGGTAAATACGCGATTCAGTCACACCGTAACTGCTGTGACCTTGAATCACTGTTACTCGCTGTTCTAGGCTTGTGCGATGTTTCCTGCCTTCTGATTGGTCGATGTTTGACGTCATCGTTCGTGAATCAGTGGCGTTCCACGTATGTATTTCACTCCATGTAATAGCAACAGCTTTATGCAGATTTCCATAACAAACTAGTATATTTAATGGGATGTAACTGTAACGTTGCCTCTTTCTCTTGCCTTTGCTTGCTTGTAAGCAGCATTTAATTTGTTTTTCGCCATGTAATCATGGCATTGTAGCTTTTGCTACGTTAAGATGAAGGCTGCTGGTGGTTTTTCTTATTGTGAACAAATATTATTCATCTCTTAAGATATTTTAAGTTAGTTCAGTGAAGTTATGCTGACAACATTCTTCATCTATATATTTTTAGTTCATCATTAAATATTCAAGTTTACTCCTGCTGTGTTTATTTATTGAAGTCTTCCACTCATATGCATTTCCATATAATTTTGATTCAACTGCATCATATCTGCTAAAGTCTCGTTTATATTGATAAGAGAATACAACAGTGGGGTTATGGGCCCAGTGGCTCGTAACCCGAATATTTAAGTATTTTTTGGAAATGCGGAAGTGAAGAAAAGGTGGTTCCTGTTTTTCGTGGACTCTACGTTTTTTAAAATGGAACTTTTTATTCGTTTTTCAAAGTGCATTTTAACGAACTTTTGTGCTGCTGGTTTCCTGTGAATTTAAAGAGTTGCCGCTTTTAACAGACGGGGGTTGATGGAGTTAAATCAAAACATCACCCTGCTGACTGGCACTAACTGGGAATCATGGAAGCATGAAATAAAAGTTCTGTTACTTCATCATGGTGCATGGGAGTTCATAGAGAAAACTGGGGAAGTAAAAGAAAATCCACCTGTTAATCCTAGTAATTCTAACATTCCTTCAGACACACCTTCCGGAGTGACTGATGTGCAAACATGGAGAAAAAAGCAAGATTTGAAGTTGAGGAAGAGACATGCATACACCATTATTTACCAGTCCCTGAGTTCTGAATTCAAGCCCTTGATATCGAGCACTACTGATGGAGTAAAAGCCTGGAAAATTTTACATGACCATTTTGAGCTAACAACCAGAGCAAGAATCATCCAGCTTCTGGACGTTTTTTTTAATACCAGATATGTTCCTTCAGGCACATCAGACACACCTTCTGGAGTGACTGATGTGCAAACATGGAGAAAAAAGCAAGATTTGAAGTTGAGGAAGAGACATGCATACACCATTATTTACCAGTCCCTGAGTTCTGAATTCAAGCCCTTGATATCGAGCACTACTGATGGAGTAAAAGCCTGGAAAATTTTACATGACCATTTTGAGCTAACAACCAGAGCAAGAATCATCCAGCTTCTGGACGTTTTTTTTAATACCAGATATGTTCCAGGAGAAAATCTGAGACTTTTTCTGTGTAGAGTCAAGCAGGCAGCAGAACGACTCCGTGAGGTTGGACACCGGTTACAGCCACTCTATCTGGGATATGATTCAGAGTTTACCCAATGAGTTTCAAGCCACGGTTCAAGCTATTTATAGATGAAGCGACGTTGAGTTTGTTCCTGGCAGAATTGAATCTGAGCTGTTATTAGAGGAGAATCGTCTGAAGTTGTCCCAGAAAGATTTTGCAAATGTGGCATTTTCCAGGTAAATTTAAATCCAAAGGTCTTAGTAAAAGTAAAATTGGTCCTTATTTTTACTGTAAAATGTATGGCCACTTAATATCAAATTGTAAACTTAAATTGAGTAAATCTTATAATGAAATGTCTCATGATAAAAGTAATTGTGATGTTAATTGTAGAAGTAATTTTAATAAGTTTGACTCTAGAAATTTGAAACCTAATGTTAAAAGTAAAAGTAATTTTAAAAATAAAAATTTTTCAAGACCTTTGGAAGCAAGTAATGAAGAATGTTTTTAATGGTACCTTCTCTGAATTGGAATGTAGTTTATTAGAACTTTCTCCTGAACTGTGCGAGGCAAATTCATCAGATCTGGACTATGGAAATACCCAATGGGTTTATGATACAGCCGCTACAGCATATTTTTGTAGCATTAGAAATTTGTTTTTCACTTTTGAACCAGTATCTGATTTGCACATGTCTCTCGCAGTTGGGAAGAAAGAATGTCCAGTAGAGGGAAAGGGGACAATTCAGTTTTTGATAAAATGTAAAAATGGCAAATTTAATCGTATTATTTTAAAAGATGTTTTGTATAATCCTAACTTAAGAAGAAATTTACTATCTGGGGTTAAGCTTGAAAAACAGGGAATTAATTTTGTGGGTAAAAATGGTAAAGTTTTTGTTTATGATAAAAATGGAAATCAGCTTTTTTATGCTTTGAGGAAAAATGATCTATACTTTTTGAAGCCATCAAAGTATGTAACTCAGTTGGAAGGAAATAACAATTCAGTCAATTTTTCAGCAAACCAAGTAGAAAAGGTAGATATTAATGAATTATGGCATGAAAGATTTTGCCATATTAACAGTGAATATGTTGTCAATACAAGTAAACAAAAAACTGTCAATGGTTTATCAATGCTATCTAAATTTACTGAAGATTGTATTTCCTGTAAATTAGCTAAATCAAAAAGAGTGTCATTTAAACCAATAGGTTACATAAGATCCAAATCTCCTCTCCAGCTGCTGCATATGGATTTATGTGGTCCTTTACCTGTTTCGTCTCATGGGGGAAGCAGATATTTTTTATCTATAACTGATGATTTTTCTAGAAAACTTACTGTTTATGCCCTTAAAAATAAATCTGATGTTTTTGAGACTTTTCTTAGGTATCAAAAGAGAGCCGAAAGGTTTTTGGATAGAAAAGTAGTCTTGGTTAGAACCTTAGAGGAGGAATTGAATAGAGAACGAATCCCATTGTTCTCATCCGTCGAACCCTGATGCACTCATGTCAGAGATTTCATCGCCAAAAGGGTGTCATTTTTTGGCGGTGATCCCTTTCTTGGCAATTTTCCGTTTTCATTCTCGTGATAAAAGAAATGCTCCAAAACGAACGCAGACGAAATAGGTCCTGGTGGGATGCGGGAAAAACCGGTTTGGCGTGCATTCTCCCCACCATCACGTGATGGTGGGGAGCATGATATGTGCCTCAAGAAAAGGTTGCCATTTCTGCGTCCAGTTATATTAGAAGTCTATGGTTAGAACAGATGGGGAGGGATGGAATTTTGTAACGAGGAATTTGAAAAATTTCTAGATAGTCAGGATATTTCCCATGAAACGACATATCCGTATTCTCCCTAGATGAACGGCTGTGCAGAACGTTACAATTTAACTGCTCTTGACAGAGTCAAAACCCTTTTAAATTCAAGTGACTTATCTCAGAAATTTTGGGCAAAAGCTCTTTTATGTTTCACATATGTATGGAACAGAGTTTGCCATAAAAATTTTTAAAAAACCTCTTTTGAGTTATATTCTGAAAGAAAGCCATTTGTCTCTCATCTGAAAAAATTTGGCTACTTAGCTTATGTTGGTATACCTAAACAAAAAAGGAAGAAGCTCGATATGAGAGCTAAGCTTGGAATTATGTGTGGTTATGCACAAATGACTTTTGGCTGCTTAGCTTATGTTGGTATACGTAAACAAAAAAGGAAGAAGCTCGATATGAGAGCTAAGCTTGGAATTATGTGTGGTTATGCACAAATGACTAAAGGGGTATTTGGGTTATAAGCGAGCAGAGAATTATAGAAACAATAAATGTTAGATTTGACGAGAATAAAAGGGGGGTTGACATCAAAAATAGCTCAAAACAAAATTTTCGTTCTTTTTCTTGCTTGGACTTCCCAGAGGATGGCGATATCTTCCCTATGATAGATGACTTAATTGAGTCAGAAAGTAGAAGTGATAACACATCCAAAATGGAAGAAAGTAGTGTCAGTCCTGTAAAAACTAAATGTTTAACTCATAATTTAAATTATAGTTCAGACGTAATTCCTTGTAAATCCATTAATTGGATATGAACTGCTGTACACAGAAAAAAATGAACCCAGGACAGATATCTATTATGGCATAGAGGGGACTAAAGTTAAATTAAGATCTCTAAATGATACTATTAAATACTGTGCAGACAATAACATAAAATATGATTATGATTTTTTTTATTTCAGTGGCAAAAATAGTCAATCAGGTAAAGTTTCAGATTTTTCAAATACAGAAGTTAATTTAATTGAAGTAAAAATCCCTAAAAGTTACAAGGAAGCTACCAAAACACCTGAACCATCTGAATGGGTAGAGGCAATGAACCAGGAAATGCAGGTCATGTATGACCGCAAGGTTTGGGATCTAGTTGAATCGCCTGAGGATGCACAAATTTTGGGTAACAGATGGATTTACACAGTTTAGAAAAATGAAAATAATGAAATTGTGAGATTTAAAGCACGCCTTGTGGCACATGGATTTAGTCAAATTAAAGGTTTAAGTTATGATGAGGTTTTTAGCCCGGTTGTAAGTTTTTCAATTATAAGATTGTTTTTTACTATTTTTGTGTGCTTTTTCAAATGGTTAAATGTACAAGTAGATGTAAATAATCCCTACTTATATGCAGATTTAGATAAAGAGTAATCTATATGCGGCAGCCGGAAGGTTTCATAACTGAAGAAGGTAAAGTTTGTAAATTAAACAAATCTTTATACAGTCTCCACCAGAGTGGTAGACAGTGGTTTTTCGAAATAGATTATGTGCTTTTAAAATTGAATTTTATTAAACTTAACTGGTGCAATTGTGTTTATACCTATAAAAATAAACTTGTTCTTTTATTATATGTAGATGACATAGTCATATTTGGTAAGACTAAAAGTGATTTGGAACTTGGTGTAAGTTTGCTACAAAAGTTTTTCAACCTGAAAGTTTTGGGAAAAACAAAAAAGCTCTTGGGTATTGAGTTTGAGGAAGTAAATGACAAGTTGTACATTCATCAAAGTACCTACATTGATAAAGTCTGTAGCTTGTATTCAAAATATAAATTTCCTATGAGCAATGTGCTAATGCCCAAGGGGCTAATTTTGTCGAAAATGGACTCTCCAAATAATCTAAGTGAAGTAAATGAGATGTCTGAATATCCCTACAGAAATTTAATAGGTTGTTTAAGTTTCATTGCTGGTCGTACTCGGCCAGATATAATGTATGGTGTAAATCTTTTATCACAGTTCCAATCCAATCCAGGTATGAAGCACTGGCAAAGTTTACTCAGATTATTTGGCTATTTTAGTGTTGACTGTAAGCCGCTTTAGCAGGGCGCAGCGCTCGGCGGCCCTTTTTATTTCTTTTTTGTACCCGGCGGCCCTTTTAAACCCTTCCGATGCGCCCAGCATCCCTTTTTAACACTTCCTATGATCCCCATGGTAATTCAATTGATCCCGGGAAAATATCGCAAATTCTAGGGACTCTAAACAAACCAGTTCAAAATATTTTTTGTGAACAAGGTACAAAAGCGCCCGTTTTTAGAATAGTGTTCCCTTTTTGAAAAAATGTACCCTTTTTTAGAATAGTGCTTGTTCCCTTTTCGAAAAATGTACCGTTTTTTAGAATAGTGTTTGTTCCCTTTTTGAAAAATGTATCCTTTTTTTAGAATAGTGTTTCCCTTTTTGAAAAATTTCTGCCTGGCAGCCCTTTTTTTCTAGAGTCAACACTATATTTACAATATACTAAGCAATTTAAATTAGAACTATCCAGAATTAATGATTTAACAGTTTCTTGTTATTCTGACTCTGACTTTGCAGAAAATAGAGATGATCGTGTTTCCATAGGAGGCTTTATTTTGTTTTTAGATAAGTCGCCAATTTCTTGGAAAACTTTTAAGCAGAAATGCATTAGCCTCTCTACTATGGAAGCTGAATATGTTACTCTCACTGAAGCTGCAAAGGAATTAATATGGATTAAAAATGTTCTAGAAAATGAAAATTTAAATTTAAATCTAAAAGAATGTTCACTGTTTTGTGATAATCAGGCAGCTATTGCTTTTTCTAATTCACCTGTAGAGAATCAAAAAACTAAGCACATCCATATTAAATATTTGTCTTTAAGAAATTTGGTTTATGATAAAATATTTAAATTAAAGTATATCTCAAGTAAATTAAATTTAGCTAATCCTTTTACAAAGCCACGGGTTAAAGAACAATTAATGAAATCTTGTAGAAAAGTTTTTGAGGTTTAAATTTTTGAATTGCATTTTTTTATCACTCTTTTCGTTGCCATGTCATTTGACAGGACATTGACGAGACTGTCTGTTTTATAGAAAATTTTAAATATTTTTCAGAGTTAGATTCATTTTGAGGCCGAAGTAGGAAAGTAAGAAATAAAAAAGTCCTATACAATTTTTGGTCACTTTGATCAGTTCTTGGCCGGTGAATTTGTAAAGGTTTTCCCTGACCTAGTTATGATTAGACGGACTTGTTTTTGAATTAAATGTGTATTTTTCATGTTTAAATCTTTTAAAGTATATATCTTTTTTAATGTTTTTGTAAAGCCTTGGGGATGCTAAAAAGGGAGCTGATTGTTATGCCATGTATATTAAAGTGTAAAATTAATCTTTATTTAAATTCTGTTTAACATGACATACCTTGTATTTTTATCATCCCCAAGTCTACTTTAAATTATGATCAAACGCCACTGCTTCACGTGCTGTCTGCCGGTAAATACGCGATTCAGTCACACCGTAACTGCTGTGATCTTGAATCACTGTTACTCGCTGTTCTCGGCTTGCGCGATGTTTCCTGCCTTCTGATTGGTCGATGTTTGACGCCATCGTTCGTGAGTCAGTGGCGTTCCACATATGTATTTCACTCCATGTACTGCCAACAGCTTTATGCAGATTTCCACAAAAAACTAGTAAATTTAATGGTATGTAACTGTAACGTTGCCTCTTTCTCTTGCCTTTGCTTGCTTGTAAGCAGCATTTAATTTGTTTTTCACCACGTAATCACAGCATTGTAGCTTTTGCTACATTAAGATGAAGGCTGCTGGCGGTTTTTCTTATTGTGAACAAATATTATTCATCTAAGTTATTTTAAGTTAGTTCAGCGAAGTTATGCTGACAACATTCTTCATGTATATATTTTTAGTTCATCATTAAATATTCAAGTTTACTCCTGCTGTGTTCATTTATTGAAGTCTCCCACTCATATGCATTTCCATATAATTTAGATTCTACTGTGTCATATCTGCTAAAGTCTCGTTTATATTGATAAGAAAATACAACAAAAATTTTATCCCTCCCCCCCCCCCCCCCCTCAATCTATTTCCGAATCTACTGAAACTAAAATTATGAAAAAATTAGAGGTGGTAGACGTAACTATAAACCTTGCAGGAAAATTATAGCGACGACCCAAGGTCGCATAGTTTTTGAGAAAAGCGCATTTTTCCGTCACACACAAATTTCAATTTACGGGCGTTCAGCAAAGGTGTTGAGGAGTGCTGGAAGTACCTATTGTAACAGAAGTATAAAAGACTTATTGATATTGATTTTCGAAAAAAATCGTCAGTAAATAACTGAGATATTAAACCTTAACCCCTTCGGGACGAGCGTCTTTCACAGAATTTTTAATCTTTTATCACCGGTTTTTCAAAAGAGAAATTTTTGCTTAAAAATGCTCGGAATAAATAAGGCAAAATTTAGAATAAAAATTTACTGGTGAGAATAATCACGGATTCTGAGCACCTTACGTGCCACGTATACCGGTCGCTCGTCCCCAAGGAGTTAAAGACACTGATTTTTTGGACATACATAATATCAAGGGCAGCCTACTCTATTTACTATCGGCTTTTAAAGGCTGGATAAAAACTTTTATTGATATATTTGTGTAATGCAATGCCCAGTAGAAGTATAAAAGCAAACATCAAATTGTTAAAAACAGACTAATTTAATTAGAATTAATCGCATAAATACTATTGGATTCGCGACTAGTTTGCATTGAGTGGATCTCTCTATACGCATCCCATGTCATTAAAAGTTAATTAGAAATGTACCTGGGAAAACGCAATCACAGACCAAGGTGGCGTTGCAACTTTGTAACCCCCTTTCCAAGCGCACTTAGCACAAGTTTAAACTCTGAACAAGGGTTTTGTTTTAGTTACACTGTAAAAAGAAAAGCTTATTACTACATTGAATTTAGTTTTATGAAATGCCAAATAAGTTTAAATGTGTACTACTTTTATTGTCAGTACCGAAATAAATTCATCATAAACGGATTAGGATAAGATTAAAAAAGGAGTTATACAGAATAACAGTATTTGATATTATTTAGACTTCATATCTCTTTGAACTTTTATGCTATACCCATTCATACTTTTCTAGTACATACAGCTATACCACCCTACATTGTATACTTTTTTACAAAGTCTTATTATTCTTTTAGCAATGACTTTTTTTTAATAATACTGTTAATAATTCATATATTTATTGCACGGAACCCTCTGAGCGGGAGTAATACTCACACTTGACTGTTTATTATACAGTTCAGGTGCACTTCATTCTGACTGGCACACATAGATTTTAGGCACACAGGTAGGATTCAAGGAAAAATTGTCACACATAAATTCTTTATACAGTTCAGATGGCTTCACACAACTGGACACGTACATTCTATGTTCTGTGTGATCGATGAGGAACCAGTAAACTGGATTACAGCAGCCATGAAGTGGTTGTTTTTTTTTTTATCATTCAGGTAAATTATCGTCTCAGGCTTCCCTTTTTAGATCATAATTGTAAGGCAAAATCAATCTTTTTCTGTGTGATGCAACGACAAACAACTTCTAGAGAGACAGAGAACGAAGAGTGTTCTTAAAAACTTATTCCTTTTCTTTTTCCTCCTAAATTATTTTATTCCTCTCCATGCATTGTTCACCCTTTCCATTTTATTGGCTGGTGCGTTTGTCTGGGATGATTTTGTTTTTCAGAGATTGGACTGCACATTAGTTATTTTCGCATAGCTAATTTTATGCTTCACCATTTTGTTTTCCGTACTTCCTTGGAGTCATGCCTGGGATTCAGAATTGTCAATTTTGTCATTAATTTATCTTGAGTGACTCCATAAATGATTCAGACTACGCCATTGATACAAACTGTCACAGATGGTGTCTAACTTTTTAATGCCCATAAAGTGTCTGCAGGATGTGAAAATATCGATGACATAGAAAAACATACATAAATTCCTTACTTAAAAATGGTAAAAGCTAGAAAAATCACAGAAATGCTAAATACTTTGAATATTTAGAAACTGTTCGTTGAGTAGATTAAAATGATACCAAATTTTATACATATATACATTTTTTTTCTTTTTCCTTTACAGAAATATTAAATTATAAAAGAAAACTGTATTTTCTTTTACACTTTGCTATACATATATACACTAAAAATAACAAATGTGATTCTGGAATAAATTATATTTGTTAGCTAAGATATTGTATTATAAAAATCACAATATCTCATATTTTAAATAAAAATTTCAGTAGTTTTTATTCATACAGTCTGAAGTCATTCAATACAGATTTGTGCAAAATAAAACAAGTTATAAATGATCGACATCGACTCTATTTTTGTTAATATTTATTTTGACTGGACAAATTTACAATTTTATTTTAAAGAGTCCCTCTTTAAAATGTTATATTTAAGAAGTGCATACATATATAACAAATTTAAAAAACTAGGTGAACATTTATTTAAATTTATTTTTATTTAAATAAATAAAATTTTTAAATAGCACTTACAACTGATTTGTATGTAGTTTCTTTGGAGATGGCTCTTAATTGCAAATCAAGAACAGTTGGATCTGACTGTTTGGCACAAGGCTCATCTAAAGCTATCAATCCTAATTTATCAGCAATGCCATCAGGCCTAGGAACCTAAAACAAAAGCAGATATTTTTTATTTTTGTGGGAAAATTTATTTTTAAATTAAAATATATGGGATTTTAAAGTGGTATTATGGAAATAACAATACACACTAATATTTATTTAAAGTATCTTTATACTTTTAAAACTCAATTTTCAGTCAACTCCCGCTTTCCCCCCCAATTTTTATTTTTTACATAATATTAAAGTTAGATTTCTTAGCTTTCTATATCTATTTAAATCTTTTCTGGCTTGACAGAACTTCAGATACAGGCATTTAAAAAATATTAATGTAACTAGCAGCCTTCGCCTGCTACGCTGGTCTGGTTCTTCTAAACAAACCTTGAATCAAACGAAATATATCTGTGAATTTGATCCTGAGTTTTCAAGCAATATGGACATTTACATGGAATGTCCAACCGAATTGCTGAAAACAATATGAAAGTCATTGCGCTATTATATCTTTTATTGATTCATACAAAATTTAGGCTGTTAGGAACCAACTTCTTTAGTTGATCATTTAGTGTAGGATTCGGTAAAGAATGATAGAACAATATGTAATATACTAAAAGGGTTCATGAAAAATTATCAATGCAAGACTCATCAGAATCCGTTAATTGGACTTATTGAGAAGGCTAAGAGTTCATACTAATTGGGTTTGCCTAATTGTAGAACTTTAAAAAATGATTCTACAATCAAGCAACCTGACGACCAAACAAATGATGTTTTATACTAAAACATTCACTGAAAAATTAACTAACCAATCAAGTTTCATCGAAATCCACTTAGCAGAAACTTTTAAAAACGGAAATGTACCAAAACCTTCCCTAAAAATGATCTAATTAACAGTTTAAATCCCATAAAAATTCATTCAATGGAACCTTGAACCCACGGGAAAGCACATGGGTTGTATTATACCCTACCCTTACAAAAAAATGGAATATTCCAAACTTGTAAAACCGAAATCCTGTACCGCATACAGTCTGAGTTTCTAGTTGTGGTTGACCTTCAGAACCGGTATATGTCAGTACAGTACAGAACCATTTATCCGGAATGCTTGGGGTCAGATGAATTCCGAATAACTGGTTTTTCCGGTTAACTGGTTGTGCATTAAAACAGCACCCATTTGATAAGTTTTGTGGAATATGTGTGGTTGTGGCATTATTTCTGATTTTAAATTATTATATTACTTGGATTAAAAATCAATGCAAGAAAGATCAAAAGTTAACCAGAGTTTAAAAGAAGGTCATTTATGGGAATCTCAATAGGAACAAAAATTCTTCTGTTTCCTCTGCATAAAAATTAAAACATCTAAAATACAACTAAATATGTTTTCTTTTCAAATACTAGATGTTGTCATCAAATTATACAATTGTATCAAGTAAAGCCTATGTCAAACTGGCAGTGTATGACACCTTTTTCTGCAAAGATTCTGAAATCAGTCTATCAGAAATATCATTCCGGATAACTGGTTTTCCGGTTAACTGGTTTCCGGATAAATGGTTCCATACTGTATTTTGTTGCAATTGGGGTATGACATACCCCGCATGCCTGTCCGCATAAGTGTTTTTCTAATGGAATATTTATTTGAGAAATTTATTTCTAGAGTGTAACAGTAAATATTTCTACTAGCAAGCATTAGTATTTGTTTTAAAGTATTCGAAATTATATGTTTAAAGATTTCTAAGTGCATTATGGCAAAAAGAATGATTCTCTATGAATTAGAAATGCAACGGCTGTGAGATTTATTAGAAACAGTCGAAAGTGATGAGAAGCCAAGAATGTTACTGATCCGTTTAGTAGTTGGAATATTCTTATTGATAATACAATATTATAAATGATTGTAGAATGTACAAATTTATATATTTCTGAGATTTTTTTACATTATAAACGTGAAAGAGATGCAAAAACAACGGACGTGGTCGAGATGAAAGTGGTTATAGGACTTTTATATTTATGTGGCCTTCGTAAGTCGTCGCACCTCAACGTAAATGATCTTTGGGCTACTGACGGTACAGGTATTGAAATCTTTCATACAATGTCTTATAAGTGATTTTTATTTATTTTACGTTGCATGCGTTTCGATAAATTGTTAGACAGGCCACAGAGAAAATGCTTTGATAAAATAGCCGCAATCAGAGATTTCTTTGAAAAATTTATTTTGAATTGCAAATATTCCTATAGTTTAGGTGAGTACGTCACTATTGACGAGAAACTAGAACCCTCTCGGGGCCGATGTGGGTTCCGGCAATATATGCCAAACAAACAGGCAAAATACGGAATAAAAACTTTTGCACTAGTAGACTCAAAAACTTTTTATGCTTCTAATACGGAAATATACTGTGGTACACAGCCAGATGATCACTTCAAGGTCTGTACCAGTCCATCTGACGTAGTGAAAAGACTAATTCAACCACTGTAAAAATCTGCAGGAACCTTACTGTAGAAAACTGGTATACGAGTTACCCACTAGCTGCAGATCTTCTAAAAGAAAAGCTGACAATAGTAGGAACAATGCGGAAAAACAAAAGGGAAATTCCTCCTGCTTTTGTACTTCTAAAGGAAAGGTAATATTTTCTAAACTATTTGGTTTTGAAAAAGATAAAACATTGATTTCTTATGTTCCTAAAAAAGGAAAAACTGTTCTTATGCTCTCAACATTCCATAACGATGATACTATAGATAGTACTAGTGGAGAAAAGAAAAAACCAGAAATTATATCTTTTTATAATATGACTAAGGGAGCAGTGGATACTGTGGATGAAATGTCAGCAAGTTATTCAATTTCCAAAATACAAGGAGGTGGTCAATGGTAATTTTCTTTTCTGCACTGAATGTTGCTGCAATAAATGCTCGAGTTATATTACTTTCAACTGCTAATCCACCAACCAGATATAGAAGCAGACGTCTGTTTTTGAAGGACATAGCATTACAACTAATAAAAAAACGAATTGAACAACGATCAGAGATTAATACTTTACCAAGAAGTTTATGTACTGCATGCAAAAGAAAAGTAGAAGTTTCGGCGAATAATTCAAACGAATCTCTGAAATTTGAAACGACTAAATATAAAAGATGTGATGAATGTCCTCGAGCCAAGGACAGAAAAACACGAATGCAATGTTCAAAATGTGAAAACTTTCTGTGCCAAGACCACATGAATGTATTTTGTTCAAACTGTAAACAAATAACATAAAGCGTTGTGTATTAGAGGTGCAATAAAACAAGTATTATTACTTTGTTATTTTTTCATTTGTCTTAATTTTACTTCTCTATAAGCTTATTTTTTAAATAAATTTTTTGTAACTCAAGATTTATTCACATATTATAAATGAAAAACAGCTTTAAAATTAAAAAAAATTATTTTGAACGTATTTTAAATACGGGGTATGGGACATGGGGTATGTGATACCCCATGCGCCCGCTCTAGTAACTTTTCTTGACACGCTTTCTGCCGGGTTAAAAAAAACAATCTTTCAAAATTGGGTTCATCTGATTTAGAACTTTCCTCATATTTATTTAACTATGTAACGTAGAACGTTATGTTTTATAGTAATATCTTTTCTGAAAAATTATCTAACTAACAATGTTCCATCAAAATCTATTCAGCAGAACTCAAGTTATAAGTGGCTAGAATGAAATTTCTCTTTGCATTTTATATATACTGAGATAGTTAAATATAGCTTTCATAGTCACATATAGCTTTCATGATTATAGAACTCTCAGGGATGTAGGGCGAGGTATATGCCACATCACTTCTGGATTTTTTAAGAAACTCTGCGCAACTTCCGTAACTATAGCATATACCGGGTGTCCCAAAAAGGACTGACTGATTTTAAAATTCAATAACTTGCAAACGGAGACAGATATTTAAAAAATTCTTGCAGGTGGGTTACGCAAAAGGTCAAAAGTTTTATTACAGTGATTTTCGATTTTAGTTCGAATTACAAACAATAGATGGCGCTGTAAGCAATAGTCGCTAAATACAGGCTCGATTTCTGGTCCTTTCTCTTGTTCCATGCTGAAAAAGGAGATGGAAATGTATTATCCGGGCCACGAAGTACCAAAAATCGAGCCTGAATTAAGCGTCTATTGATCGCAGCGCCATCTATTGTTTGTAATTCGAACTAAAATTGAAAATCACTGTAAAAAAACTTTTGACCTTATGCATAACCCTCCTGCAAGAATTTTTTAAATATCTGTCACCGTTTGCAAGTTATTGAATTTTAAAATCAGTCAGTCCTTTTTGGGACACCCGGTATACTCTCTAGTACATACCCTCTGTCTGTAGCGTATATCCTCCAATGTTCTTTAATATACCTCTGAGAACTGTTTCCGCATAGCTCCATAACTAAACAATTTAGAATAATATGATAAATATTGAAAAAATCCCTGAAATATTATGTAACTGTTATTAAAATCCATTCAGTAAAACTTGAAATCTTTCATAATCGAGTTCACCTAATTTCAGAACTCCCGTAGCTATTACTAAGCTACTTACAACTTGGTTTTTACATTAAACCATTTATAAACCAAATTTACTGTCTAACAGTGTAAGTTCTACAAAATTCTGTTCAGTGAAATCTGAGTTATAATCAATCAGAATGAAATAGGAATTTGTGTTTTACATATATAGTAAATGATGATGTGTAAATATGTAAGTGCTGTTATTTGCGATTTCAAAAACTTTATTGGCAATATTTGTGCAGGGCTAACATAAAAGTACCCATTTTTTCTTCTTATCCAGGAGCAAACGACAAATCACCAAATTCAAATTTAAATCTTTGAAAATGAAAACTTTTTTTTTAAGCTGTACAAACATTGTTTTTATATTTAAATTAAATATTTTCGTTTTACAATAGTTATTTCTCATTAAACCTTTTTTCTTCGCATTTTAAATAAAATCAGTAACTGTTTTGGTATTTTTCCATTATGCCAACATCATTGTCGCCAAGCTTAATAGTTGGCACAAAATGAAATGAAACATTTGATAAAAAAAAAAAAATAATTTTGTTGATAAAAAAAATGAGCATCTAAAAAATATAACTTTTGAAAATTACAGACTTTAACCTACCTTTTTTTTTAAATCAGTAAAAATTTGAAACTGTAAATGTCTCTCAATACTCAGGCGTGGCGTGCGTAATACGTATGTCTCATACTGCAGTAAACATTTCATTTTTAGAATAAAGACAATCATGGGCTTTCGAACAAAACATTTTAATGTGTATAATTCCTAAGTTCTGAAATAATTTTATTGTAGCTTCCTCATCATCAGATAACTGCCAAATGGTAAAATCCATGTCAGTATCAGTAATAAATGTAAGTTATAATTAATAATAAATATTTTCTATTCAAAAAATAACAAATTAAAAAGTTTTGCGAGATTATGATTGAATAATACTCATAAAAAAAATATTAACATTCAATACATAGCAAATGTTAATGTTTGGCACGGTTTGCAATGAAAATCCTTTGCACGGTTAGGATTGTAATAAATGGTGTGATACTATACATTTTGCCAAGGTGTTGGTAAAACAAAAAAGTACCACAGTTTTTTTTTATTATTATTATTATTTAGCTTCAGCTTTTGAGGCATTTGTATTTTTTTCCTAACTGATATAGTTGTATTTAACGGAAAGAATTGATTAAAAAATTATTCAATTTGAATTCTTCCATTGCTATAGTAACAGAATAAAGAGAATGATTTTTTAGAAATTATCATTTGAAAATTTGAGAGGTTTTGGTGCCAAAGACATCACCAAATTAGAAAATATGAAATATCTCATAAACTATTAGACTGAAAAGAATTTGGTTAGTACCATTCGATTCAGCATACAAAAATACACTAAAATGTATTATCAGTTGAAAAATAACTATAAAATCATATTTTTAAGGAATTTTTTAAAAGTTCATTCTCTTTTTTACCCCCCTAGGGGTGGAATTTTAGAAAATCCTTTCTTAGTGGCACTCTATGTCATAAGAAGTATTTTTACCCTGATTTTCAAGAGTGTAGGTTCAATAATTTGGGCTATGCGTTGATAAATCCCCAATCCAGACTGTCTTTTATAAACATACAGATAGGTAGAATATGAGGTTAAATTATACTACAGTATACTCCCTATAATACAAACTCCAAGGCACTGACACTGAGGGAAAATATCCGTGTATTAAACATGAGAATGAGCATCTTAACCGGGTCCGACTGTATTTGTGGAAAACAAATTAACCAAGCTGCATAAATTTAAAGAAAACTTTGAAGCAAAAAATATGAATAAATAAATATAATATGCAGAGGTTCTTATTTTTCAAACTGCCATCTAATAAACAGGATATTGTGTTGCCAATAAAAATACTTTTTCAACACCAGTAAAGAGAGATACAAGTAAAAATCACACAGCCTCATTTGTAGAAGTTAGTCACATTTACTTGCTTTTTTTAATTTTTTGCATTCAATAAAATCTTCAATTTCATTTCAGTTAGTGAAATTCAATAATTACGCACTTATATGAATCTTATATAAGTGAGGAAGGAATTTCAAGCATGATACAAGCAACAGCTAACAAAAAAGTGGGCAACCTTGTGTTATTGAAAAGGAACTGAAAGCTGTAAAGAAGATAAAAAATACAGTAGAAGATCTTTATAACGCAATCCTGAAAACATGAGATTGTGTGTTATACAGAATTTTGTGTTATATATACAGCTCCAAATCAAAAAATTAGAATAAGAGAAAAAAAGAAATTGTGAAAAAAAGTTTTTTATGTATCGCTTATACAAAAAGTAATACAGGATAAAACTTAATATTGTAAGAATCTACATAGTTTGTAAAACCTTTTAGCATAAAAATTAAAGGAAATAATACAAAAATAAAAATAATTATTCACACTTGGAAAAAATCAAAATATTAGAATAACTATTTACTTGGTTCAAAATATTAGAGTAATGCATTGTAAATAATACTTGTTTAAAAAAAAAAAAGAAAAAATAATTATTCTTTAATATTTTGTATTATTTAATACCTTTACATTTTAGAACAGTACAAACTCGCTTTGCCAAGCTAGCTGCAAGTAATTCACAATGTTTTCTGCCCATATATGACCATGTTGACTTTATGCTGGAAAAAAACTCAACTTTGTTTTTTGCCACAATATCTTGCAGTCTTTTCTTCATTATGCTTAACAAATTCCCTATCAGATTTAAATCCAGCGAATTAGCCGCTTAGGGAATTACGTTAATTTGGTGTTGGCTAAGTCAGTTCTTAGTGGACCTGTGTGAAGGTGCTAAATCATGTTGGAAAATGAAATCGTCACCACACAGATCTTCTGATGATGGTATCATGAAATGCTCAAGGATTTCTTGATATATCTCAGAATTAATCCTTTCGTTAACAATACATAGCCTTCCAGGACCTTCTGCAGTCATGCAATCCCATATCATTACACTGGTTGCAAATGTAACTTATTGTTTCATGCAGTGCTTGTCATGTGCTTCTTGCTTCATTCACCATACACGAACACCTTGATCATCATATGGTACGCAAAACATACTCTCATCACTAAACAATATCTTTTTCCACTCATCCAGACCCCATAAAAGCCCTTTTTTTTTGTACCACTTCACTCTCTACCTTTTCTGTTTAATAGTCATGAGGGACTTTATCTTTGGAACACGAGATTGAAATTCAAGTTTATGGAGACATCTTAAGTGTTGTAGATTTACTCACATCAACACCGTGTTCTTACTTTTGAAGCAAATATCTTACACTTCTATTTTTTTTTTTTTTTTTTTTTTTTTTTATAGCAATATTCTATAGTTTTCTATCATCTCTCTGAGTAATTTTTAGCTTTCGGCTGCTATTCGGATGCTTGTTTTCAAAATGTCTGACATTAAAATACTGCTTTATTGCTCTACTAACACTTGGTTGAGAACATTTTAAGTAACTGGCGATATATTGCTGATTATGCCTTTTCTTGCTATTATTGCTTCTTTATGCAAATCAATAATACAATGCTTTGTAAACTCCATGATGTCGGATGAACGACCTATGTTTCACACAAAACGATAACAATGACAATGCAAAGCGTTTTAATAACTTAAGAAGAAGTCCCACAGAAACTAATTATACTTAATTTATGCAACCTTCTGAACCAATGAGAAAAATTCATAAATATTCTAATTTTTTGAACCACCTATTTTAGTATTCTAATATTTTGAATAATGAAAATAATTTTACAAAAATACAATATTCACTCAAAATCTTAAAACATCAACCATTGTTCTTTTTCAATTGCACTACACTGAAATAAAGCTAAATGCAATTCCAAATACAAATTAAATGAATTATTCCATTTTTTTTACTTGGAGGTGTAAATCACATTTCACACATCATTAAACTTGCCTTGTAAACATAGAAAACATGTCTGAAACATATTAAAATACAGTTGATGTTATATTAAATGCCTTGGAACCAGGAATTGTGCAGATTGTAAATTTTTGCATATACAGATCATTTCACACATTGCTAAATTTACTTCATAAACATGGTCCAAATATGCCTGGACCAAATCATTCATTATATTACTCATTAAAAAAAAAAAAATTATTGTAATAATAGTAGTTCTTTTATTAAAAAGCTATGAATTAAGGAGATACGGTTGATCTAATGTATCAAATTTAGTCCTCTAGAGAGTAACAATTTTTTACAATGTGAAAATGCAGATGCTTCTTAACTGCAAAATTCATTGTTTACATCTGAGAAGTTGTGCGTTATGTAGAGAACTATTGCATTATATAGAATTACGTTATAAAGATCTTATACTATGTTTTCTTCCAAATGACTTCACCTGGGTAATCAAGGGAAAAAAAAGAAAAATGTGTTTTTTATGTTGTTAGCTCTTTAGTATACATAAATGTTTGGGAATTTCTAATTTTACATATAATACATCAAACATGTGAAAAAACAGAAGCTTAGAACTATTCAAAATAGTAAATTGAAAATTCAAATTAGGTAGTAATTTTTAACATTGTTTTCAATTCTACTTTAAAACAGAATAAATGCATATTAAAATTATCCAAGCTAGAATTAAACAGAGTCTACTGTCTGAGCTTTTTCTCATAGTAAGATTTTTAGCATTTTGCTTTAACCCTTTAACAGTGTCGTAACACAGAATGCAGCTTGCAAAATCTCTCCACCCATACGCTCGTGATTGTCCAAATGAAAACTGAAGGCACATGCTCTTTCTTTCTTTCTTTCTGTCTAACCGATAAGCAGGCCCTTACCCACCGGGAAGCCCCAGCCAAATGGGTTTGATTCCTGGTATCGGGGCGGGTGACCGCCTAATCACCACATAGCGGCAATAAACCTAACGAGCGCCCAGCACGTATCGGCAGTGCCTTTTGCTTAGTTGTGAACAGTGTTATGTCGGTTGCTTAACATTTATATCCTGTTGTTTGGAATCTGCACATTGCTACTTATGTTGATCTCGTAATTTGGAACCTTGGTCAGGTAACGAGACCTTCACCTGGCAAGGCACCTCCAGAGGTATAATTCAAATGCATGCTCACAAAGTGGCAGAGACATTTCCTTTTGATAAAAACTATGTTGATGTATTTTAGACTTGATACAATTAAGAGCGTTATGCTCACTATTAGAAAATGTGGTAGCAGATTTGTCTTGATTTAGAGAGAGCCTTTCACTTTGATATTAGAAACTAAATTGTATGTACAGCCGTGGAAAAAAAAAGTAAACACCCCCTACTAACTCCTCAACAAATCATCATAGAAGAAAGTTACTAGTACCGAATGATTGGAAATAAAGTCTACTTTTAAGTGATGTATATAAAATTTTCTTAGTGGGTCATCTACATATTAAAACGAATCCTAACTTCATTTTTTTCAATGGCAATACCCAATTTTAACGAGATATTTCAAATCTTCGGTTCAAACTATGCCTAGATGCCAAATTTCAAGTCATTTGAATGATAAGTTTTTGAATTATAAACATTCAAAATTTAGTGCTTCTAATGTTAAATTATATTTTCATATTTTTATTTATATCTCCCGAAATTATGCTCCTAATGTGCTAATTTTTTTTTGTGGTAATAATACTAATATACCCAAACATAAATAAGCTGAATTTGCAATTTTTATAATTTTATGATATGAATTACGAAATTAATATTCGAAAAAATTATGAATTGCAACCTACAATTTTTTTGATGGATTTAGATTTATTAAGTCCTGCTTTATGGAAATTCAAAAATTTCACATTTTTCTTCCAAGTAGTTTTCAAATTATGCTTAAAAAACGGCAAAATGATGGTTTAAGGGGCCGTCTATGATGGAAGTGAGTAGACATTTTGAAATTTATTCTGCCGTACTGTAATCTAACACGCTTCATTGACTCCTTGAGTGGCGCTTAAGGTGCCTTGATCAAGGAAGTGGCTCTCTGTGTTAACAATCCAGTACGGAACTTCAATTTGGATACAGCCCTTAAAATACACTCATTTTAAAATAATTAATTTCTCGGAAACTTATGGTATGAATTGCATAAAAATTCGTTTTTAGGCTAATTGAAGGGTGTAGAGTTCATTTATGCTGTCAGAATTGGGTACTGCTATTGAAAAAAACAAAGTTATGGTTCGTTTTAATATGTAGGTGCCCCCTAAGCAAATTTTATATACATTATTTAAAAGTAGACTTTATTTCCAATCGTTCGGTACCAGTAACTTTCTTCTACGATAATTTGTTGAGGAGTTAGTAGGGGGTGTTTACTTTTTTTTTTCCACGACTGTACATTTAATTATCCTTTGATGTGTTGTTCTATGTGTTATAGTATTTGTAAATTAAAGTATTTGTGCATTAACTACGAACTCTTTATTTAGGACTTATATAATTCATTTAGATTAAGATTTAAGCTTCGAACAATGATCAAATGTAATCATCTGAAGACATTAGAAGAAAACAAAGTACCCGTTCTCGAACAGTTTTGATATTAGAAGGTTATAATCAGTCAGCCAAGTAAAGGCTGACTGATAATGTGTATTAACAAAATTTATTATTAATGTGTATTAACTAAATTAGATGCCATGTACAGAATGCAGGCAAATCAGTAAGGGCTCAAAAATAGCTTCTGTATGGCATATTGGCAAAACAAGTAAGTGCTTAATACAAAAAATTTAAGCTTGTAATAAATACTCAAAGTTTGTTGATTTAAGAAGTGAACCACTACTATTACAAGATCTTGTATAAAGTAGGGGGCTCTGCCCCCTGTTCACTAACGATCGCCAACCCCCAGGAGTTGCGGCACAATTCAGATTGGGACCACTACACGTTCCCAGCTTGCTTTGCTTGCTCAACACTTTTTGAAGCAACTTCAGTCATAATGCGTACTATTGTAAATCCTTTTAACTTATGAATTTTTCAAAAACATTTAAGTTAAAAAAAACAGTTATTGAAAACTTCGTTGAAATCACAATTAAAAATGCATTTAGTTGGTGCTACCCATAGAAATAAATGATTTTAACATTATGAAATTTACCAATTTTTGTAATGTAAAATAATTAACTGAAAAAAAAAAATTATCTTGAAACACAATTAATTTAAAATTTATTGGGCATAATATGGTACAGAATGGCTTAAATTTATTTCAATAAACTCTTGGAAAACACTACCTGATACCAAGATAGTTCGATACAAATCAACAAACACTATCTAAAGTTTGTTCGACGTAAAAAACACAATATCCCTCAGACACTTGGCAAGTTAACAAAATGTAAACAACACGTTTTCTGATGTGTCTAAAAGAAACTTTTGATCAAAAAGCTGATTTTCTTAATGCAGAATGCATCACGTGACCAAAAAATAAACCAATGGCCATTGCTATATTTACATCTGCCAAAAGATTATATTGTGCATAAAAAAGGCTCCTGCTCTGAATTTTAATTTGCTGAATTAGATGTAAAGTCCAGTGAATATGACGTCATATTGACAAAATCGTTCTAAAATATTTCAGTTTTATACAGACTCTAAAGCTCTTGAAGTCATTGGCAGTTCCTAACAAACTGTTCCTGCGCATTTCCTGGTTTTTTTTCCTCCGCTTTTTTCCGAGAGTTAACTTCTTCACACTGTAGAAAACTTTCCCAGAAATCGGTTGTTTGTTTGAAACAATTCTACAGTGTGCCATAATACTTTTGGAGTCCATATGAGAATGAAACCTTTCTCTGAAATATAACATCATTTTCACCATCAGAACCATTCATCCCTGCCGAGATTAAAGCGTCATTTAAGCAATTGTTTTAAAATTTCAGAGTTTCATTAAATATTCATTTTAATTAAATTAGAAATTATGTAATTTTCAGAAATATTTTATTTTGTGCATACCAAGGATCTTTAAATAAATAGCAAGGGTCCAGTCTATCTAGGTGTAGGAATAAACAGCAGGAATATGACGTCATCACCGACACAGTCATAGTAAAATATTTTAATTCATGGATGAAAATTAATCTTTTGTTTTCCGAATGACTTCCTTTTCTTCATCGGAAATATTTTGTTTTCGATATTACTTACTACAAAAGATTATTCACTGTCATTTTATTTACACAGATTACTTAATATTATTTCTCAATAAAAATCTGTGTTCTGCTCTTACGCGATTAGTGCATAATTAAACGGAATCGTTTTAATATGTTTATGTTTTATGAAAACCATTGACATTTCTCTTTTAAATATGACGAAAGTTTAAGTGGTGAAATCACTGTTCTGAATGGTGGAATGTAATAAAGCAAATTGTGTTACTGCGATTGTTGCCAAATGGCAAGCTACAAATTCAGCCCTATTTTAGTGCCCCGCAAGAGAAATATATATATAAATGCTTAGACAACATAGTTATAATTATGAAAACCGGGCAAAATTCCATATTCGTGTTCATGTGAAAAAAAATTTTCAGTGCCAAGCATAGGCAATTTTTATTTCACTATGGTAATTCGAGGTTTTCGTTTCAGAAGCTTTGTTTTTAGGTAACCCTATGAAAATCACATAATCTTTGTTTCAAACACTAATTTAATCAGTTTTGAATATTTTAAAAATAAAACTAAAGGAATATCATGTGATCACCATTTCAACAATTTATTTGAAGCGATCTTTTACAGGCCATTTGAACTTCATCTATGGGTGCATTTATTGTTTGTATTTCAGCTTGCAATGCATCCATTGTTGGTTCATTTTAGTATTTTTTCGTGGATGGCTATTCTGGATTCTGATGTTAAGACCATATGTTTTTTAATTGATGTTGTTTTAATTCCTGGGAAAGAAGCGATTGTGTTCTGTCCTAAGTGTGCTCATCATAAGTCGATTAATGATGATAAGTTCAAGAAATTGGGACGGTGGCGAGTCTGCAAAATTAAAATTTTCGTCAGTAAATGTTGCGGGACAGTGAATCCTCTAATTAGCCCCCGGTATGCTTTTTCTTTCTCCCAGCTTATTTTGTGTCATTTCCAATAAATAACATTACCTTGTATAAGCCAGCCGTAAAACAAAAGCTGATGTTTAATTGTGCGATTAAATAGTCTACAACATTTTAAAAAACTTCTAAGCATTGCACATTTTCAATGTTTATACCGTCGTATTGGGGGAAAAAAAGTACTTTTGAATGCAATTTGTTTGAAAACTGCATCTTCATTTATTTTTGAAATATTAATTTTTTTGTAGTTTTTAGTGACATTTGTTTCATTTTGGCAACTCAAGCACTCCCTTTCTGTAGAAAGTAAAGAAAAAATAGTTGAAAAATAGCAATTAAATCTTCTTGTTGCCATTTTCTCATAAAAACTGAAAAATGTAATGAAAATACGTGCTATTTTGAGAAAAATATAAATGAATGATTTACAATAAAACATGGAGCTATTATAAACTATATTTAATTTTAAGTATCTATATTAATGCAAATGATGTCATTTTACATAAAATAAAAGCGTGTGCTTTAAGTCTTAAAATTGAAATATATTTTGCACTAAAGTAGAGTCCCGATTATGCGAGTCCCACTTAACCGAGTTATTTTCTTCTGATGGACTAGTGGCTTCTACAGACCTGCCAACCTTTGAAAAGGAGAAATCGTAGCACACAAAATTTAAATTAATCTGAAGGTTGGTTGGTTGGTTTTTCGTGTTTCAAGCCATCTTTTGACATTCGTAAAAGGAATAAGGTTTCAGTCTTTCAACTCAATATAGTAATTTTTTTCTTCTGAAAATTTTTATATGATTTTTAGAGTTTCTTCTCGTTTTGAAACTTTTTTTTACATTTGTAAAAGGAGCCTGGTTCCAATTTTTTAGCCCAGTGCAGTAAAATTTGACGAAATTCGTGATTTTTTTCCTGCGATCATTTCACTTTTTCTGTTATGATTCTTTGTTGTAATCCGCACTTTTACAACGAACTTTCGACGAAATTCGTGTTTTTTACCACGATCCTTTGACAAAATTAGTGTTTTCTTTCAACGATTTTTCGGTGAAATTTGCATTTTCTTACTGATCTTTCGATGAAATTTGCATTTTTTTTACTGATCTTTTGACGAAATTCGTGTTTTTCTTTCTGCGATATTTTGACAAAATTCACGTTTATACCACAATCCTTTGACGAAATTTATTTTCTTCTGCGACCAATTGACGAAATTGATTTTTTTTTTTTTTTTTTTTTTTTGCACGGTTATTTGTCGAAATTGGCAATAGTTTATCGCAACCTATCAGCAAAATTTTCGATATCTTTTCGCGACCAATTAACAAAATTCATTACTCGTATCCGCGATCTTTTGACGAAATTTGCAATATTTTTCCCTCGATAGTTTATCTAAATTCGTGTTTTTTTTTGCGCAATCTTTTGACGAAAATCGCAGTTTCTTTCTGAACTCTTAACGAAATTAGCGATTTTATTCAGCGACCAATTGATAATCACTATTTGTTTCTGACATCTTTGACGAAATACCCGATATTTCTCACGTTCATTGGAAGAAATTCCCAATTTTTTCCGCGATCGATTCACGAATTAATTTGGGGAAATTCCATAAATGAAAAAAATTCGCAGACTTATTCCAAGAAATTTCAAAATATACTCGCAAAATACTGCACAGCATTTTTCATTATGCAGGACTTTCCTTTTCTGTGTGCAAATCGTGCAATTTTGCACACTATTTCAAACCTTGCTCCTGAAAGAACCACTTCCCCCTCCCCCCCCTCCAGAAATTCTTAAAATGGCACCCAAGTTTTTAAAGAATGGAATTCCTGTATAAATATTTACAGAAACACGATTCACTCGTGCTTAATATACATAAAGGGGGTTTTCTGTTAAGAAATTTGTTTTGCAGCCCAGATTTTTCTTCCCCATGAGCATTTTTTAATGTCCGAATTTTTGGACTAATGACCAAATTTTTTAAACTTTCGGAAATGAATATTTTGAAACTTTGAAAATTTTGGAACAGAATCACTCCTGGAAAATATGCTGCGCGGGATAAAAATAGCAACTAGAAACAAAAATTGCTTTTGTGTTTACTGCAAAAAAATCGTAGTTTAAGGCCGACTTTCGTAGCATCATAGTTTATAGGTCCAAATCATAGCAACTACAATTTTTTCGTAGCAGTTGGCAGGTCTGCTTCTATTATTATGAAACAACCATTATAAATGAAGCGTTAGGTGAAGATGAAAGAGCAGTCGTAAAAAGTTAGAACTCTGATTTTCTGGTCAGAATGGGGAAAAAAAATGGCCATAATTTTTTTACCAGAAAATCAGACTTCTAACTTTTTACGACTGCTCTTTCACCTTCACCTAACGCTTCATTTTTAATGGCTGTTTCATAATAATAGAAACCACCAGTCCATCAGAAGAAAATGAAGTAATGTAAATGTCGGGGGCGACACTGAATTCTGAAAAAGCAGAATTCCTGTTCTCTAGTTAATACTTTTTTCTTTGGATCTAAGATATTATTTAGCTATGAAGGTTTGTTTTGTTTTACATTTTGCAGATTAGTTTTTATTTGTCTCAGCACATTGTCAGTCTCTTCTGAATTGGTAAATGTTTCTATCTCTGTTAAATGTTCTTTGCTTCTTATATTTTGTTTGGGTAAAAAATAACATGTAATGTTGGATTGTTTGCCAGAAAGTGTAAAAATTAATGTTAAATGTTTCGCAAAAATGTTAAATTTGGTCACAAATAAAATCACCAAATGTACCTGAATATGGAATTTTAACCTGAAAACAGTTCATTCCCTGAAGGACTGATATTCTTATTTTGATTAAAGAATAAAATTTAAAAAGTGGGAACACAGACATTAAAACATGAGAAAATTGTATAAAAATTCAGTAAATAGTCCAGTATGTAGAAAGATACAGAAAATTACTATGTGAATCTAATAAAACTTACTTTAATAAAAGCATCAATATCTCCTACGGCAGGTATGAACTCAGGTATGAAAGGTCTCAGCTTAGTATCAAGATCAATATTTTGAGGAGTATATCTAAAATTTCATACTATGTAAGTGCTTTTTATTAGAATCTATAGGATCAAAGCAAGTGGAAGAATCAAAGAATACCTAGTAATATATTGAAATAATTCTTTCATTTCACTTGACACTTGTAGATGTTCAAAGTCAGCAGGATCATAGGCTCTAAAATATACATATATATATATATATATATTAAGCAAATAATGAATACTTTACCACGTAAAAAAAAAAAAAAAAAAAAAAAAAAAAAAATATTAAATATGCACTAGAAGTAAAATTTATACATCATTATTTGAATTGATTATTTCAGAAATCTCATAAATGACAAAAAAAAAAAAAAAAAAAAAAAAAAAAAGAATACTGGAATTTTTAAGTTGATTGATAGACACTTCAATTGGTCCAAAAATCCACTAAAATAACTTCCTGTATACTTTTGTTTCCCATCCTTGAAATATTCATTCAAAACAAACTCTACAAGAAACACCTTAAGATCTCCTCAGGACAGTTTATGCTTTTAATTTTTATTTTAGATAATGCATCTCCTATTCATAACATTTTTCATTGAGCTAGTTTTCATGTAGCAATGAGCTAGTTCAAACATTAAGCAGTTGAACAGCATAACTGCATGAAATTGCGTTTAATCAAAATCAAAAAAGTAAAAAATGGCCTGCATACAGATCAATCTCAGTTACCCAATGAAAAAAAAAAAATCATTTAAAAATATTAAAATGCGACCATGATATCTTCATAAATTTCGCCCGTAGAATTAGCATTAACGAACGTGTCTTTTCGTTTGACTGAGGTAGCCTCTTAATGGACTACTTACTATTGCATCATATTAACAATGAAAGGGGTGTTTTCACTCTCTTTGCCTCAACATCTCTCTACAAACACTTTATTTTCAAAATTATAGCTCAATAGATCTTAACTCCATTGTGAATGACGATACCTCAGCTGTATATTAGTGTTAAGTTTGTTGTAACCTATCAAAATTAAATTTGCTGAAGTCAACACTTATCTGATCATTTTCTCATGCTCAAATCAGTACATAAATCTCGTTTTATGTAAATTGTATTAAACCAGAAAGTTTTAAGTAATCAAACATATCACAATTCATATATCATTCAAAGGAATTGTCTGGCATACCAAAGAATAAAGAGTTGGCTTGCCTGAACTCAATTTGTCTTAAATCTCCAGCAGATTGAAATGAAGTTTGACTTACATTACATATCCAATAGAGTAAACATTCATGTAAAGCACAGAGTTGAATGACTGAATTTAAAAATGTGGAGAATTAGCATACAATTATACAGGTTAGGAAATGCGATAATTTAGGATAATTTAATACATATGGATAAACATGAGTGAATTAAAAATATGTATTACATCTATAACTGCTAACACAAAAGTATGATCCAATACCAAAATTAAATTAAAATTTTATTCAGATGAAAAAGTTATAAAAAACTTTTATTCAAAACAGACAATGATAAAATAATTTTATTAAAATGTCAAATGAACTTCAATAAGTAAGAAAAACTATGCTTTGTAAATTACTTAAAAAGTTTTATAATGAACACAGAGTTAATAAATCTGCCATGTTAATATAAAATAGTACAGTCGGACCTCTATTTAACGAAGTCGCTAAATCCCGAAAAAAAGTTCGTTATGTGGAAAATTCGTTAAATAGAAATGAACCTTTTAAATAATTTAAACTACACAAAACAGATTTTTAATTCATAAACACTAAACATTGTTAAAAAAATTAACTAATCACACTTTTTTTTGTAAATCAAATTTATTTTTTTTTTATTATTTTTCATTTTACCTATCAGAAAGAAATCTGTAAGGACAAAAAGAATTTTTTAAAAAATATTGTCAAGAAATACACTGTATTTTCAGTTTTAAGAAAATATTTACATTAAAATTAATGAATTTTAATGACATTATCGTATTTATTATAACAAGAAAATTTAAGCATTGTATTACTACATGCGTCCTTAAATTTAATTACTGAAACTTATTTACTACAAAACAGCCCTTTTGAGTGTGAAAGGGGGATAGTGAAAGTTTGCATTTCCTGGATGAAATGCAAAGAATGACAGGGATTTTACTGCTCTTGTTGAGTTAGGCACCTGTTAAAACTAATTCAAGTTTATTGAGCATTATAAAATGTGTAAAACAAAGAATAAGTTTGAAGTGTCCGGAAATATTTTGAGAAGTAGGGAGAAAAAAAAATTATATCAGAAGAAAAAGTTCGTTAAA
Organism: Maratus speciosus; assembly: GCA_963932465.1. NCBI lineage: Eukaryota > Metazoa > Arthropoda > Arachnida > Araneae > Salticidae > Maratus > Maratus speciosus. Next base: position 549,391,121 of record OZ010794.1, read on the forward strand.
TAGAGAATACACTTCGCTATTTGGAGGTTATTTTACGAAGAAATTCGCAAAATGTTGTTGGTTCCGAGGAAAAGTTCGCAAAATAGAGGTTCTTTAATTAGAGGTCCGACTGTAATTACATATAATACCATATTTTTCTTTCACTTCAACAAATTCTTATTAAATATTGGATTCTCAAAATAATAAATTTTTAATCATATAGGGGAGAGTGGGGAGGAATGAGACACTTTTTACAAAAATAAGAAAATCAACTTCTTTTGACACAAAAAGAAAAATTTCGATTTATAGAATACATAAACTTTTTTACCAAAAATAAAACCGTCTTCAAAAACTACTACAAAGTAAAAAATAATTTTTTTACATAATAGTTAATAAGAAATTAAATTAAGAGCATTGTATTTACCATGCGTATTATTATATTTATGTACATTAATTTGATTTTTTGGAGTCGGTGCCAGCCAAGCGAAGTTAAGTATAATTATCCAACAGACACACATCCAAATATCTATGACTTTTTTTACGATTTGTTATTTAGTTAAAAAATTTGAATTTTACCATTTTTGAAACATTTCATCTGATTTTATAAACGTGTGTTTTCAAGTGAGATTAGTTGTAATTATGTGTGCTAAATTAAGGGTTATTGTAAAATTAATGCGTTTATACAGACTATTATGTAAAAAAATCGTAGCCAAACACAGATTTCCAAATGCAGGATGGTGTCAGAGTTGATTGAGAATGGAATTTTTCTCCTAAACGGTTTTGCTGAATCTTTTTACGATTTGTATTGGATAAACAATTTTAATTTTGAACTTGGCTTGGCTGGCACCGACTCCAAAAAATCAAATTAATGTACATAAATATAATAATACACATGGTAAATACAATGCTCTTAATTTAATTTCTTATTAACTATTATGTAAAAAAATTATTTTTTACTTTGTAGTAGTTTTTGAAGTCGGTTTTATTTTTGGTAAAAAAGTTTATTTTTCACTTTTTAGATTTTTTTTGAGTTACAAATTTTTCATGATTCTTTTGGAGGAAATTACGGACTTTTAAAGAAACTTTTAAAGATGTTATTTTGATAAGTAATTACTTTTGCTCAGATTTGTGTGTACATTAATAACACAGGTTTTTTGTGAAAATTTTATATGTATATATATATATATTACATTTATTCTTCTTCAGATTTAATAGCTTTATTTTTTAATTAAATATTTTTGTTTCTCTATTTGGACATGGGTAGAACGACAAGAGATGCTGCTCGCATGAAAAAATATCGAACTTTGGAAACTGACAATAAAAAGTTCTTCGGCTTACTAAAAATGCAACTATGAAATAGAGAAGAGAGACCCAATGACTTATTTTTCATACTTTCTAACCGAAGACCAGGCCCTTATCTTCCGGGTTGCCCTAGATGAACGGTTTTGATACCTGACATCGGCGTAGGAGACCAACTAATCGCCACGTAGCGGCAATAAACCTGATGAAGGCCTAGATCGTTTTACTATCGGCAGTGCCTATTTCTTAATTGTGAACTTTTTTATGCCAGTTACTTAACATTTATATCTTGTTTAGCACCTGCGCATTGCTACTCATGTTGATCTCGTAATTTAGAAACTTAATGAGATGACGAGACCTTCATCTGGCAAGGCAACTCAGATGTATAATTCATAGGTAAATTCGAGGTCTTCGCACCTATCCACGGAGTTTACATGCACCAGGAGCCATTAGGGTACATGACAACCGAATAACTTATCAAAAAATGATCGTGAAAAGACTACAGGGGGAAAGTCTTAAATGGCGTTCCCTCAAATGGCTGGTCATTGATGAAATTTCTATGGTGTCAAAAGAGAATTTATATATAATTCATTTGAGGTTTCAAGAATTTAAAAACAATTTATTTTTTGGTGGCATTAATGTTTTCTTATAAGGGGATATTATGCAAGTACAAATATGTAACGTATGATGTATACGTAATGCCAATGTGCTTAAATGTATGCTAAGAATTTCAGCATGGTACTTTTATTAATAATTTAAATTATTTGCTTAATCTTTCGCCAAATCTAAAGATTCTGATAGAGAAATTGAGAACTCATTGCATCATGACGGCATTTTGTTTATTTTTGTTTGTAATCTTTCTTGACAAAATCAGCTTAACTCACTTAGGCATTTATGCTTCTTATTGCATCATCATTTGCAATAAGTTGGGTAGTGGAGATTTTAAAACTATTAAGTTATCTACCGTTATTGCATCCACTGCCAATTGTTGTTTCTGAGCTAATATGATTTGGTGCACTGAAGCGTTTTGAGAATTAAATATTTTATAATTTTAAATAATTTTTCAACTACATTTCAGCAGTGAAATTACGCTTGAAATTATTGAATATTAATGATGTGAATTATCACATTGCTACAAAGCGTAAACCAACTTAGTGAAAAATGTCCAAGCCGGGAATCGAACCCGGGTCCCTGGAATAGATCTCCAGTGCTCTACCACTAAACCACAAGGACGATGTCCAGCTTGGCATTTCTCACTTATATAAGTCGGTAAGGCTGCTACTGCAGCACAAGATAGAGAAGTCTTCATGAGCACACATTCTAGTGGCGTAACATGAGACGCAAATAAACCCAGCATCGGTGAATATACAATTTTAATTAATTTTTCAACTACATTTCAGCAGTGATAATTCACATGCAATGTGATAATTCACATCATTAATATTCAATAATTTCAAGCGTAATTTCAATGCTGAAATGTAGTTGAAAAATTAATTAAAATTGTATATTCACCGATGCTGGGTTTATTTGTGTCTCATGTTACGCCACTAGAATGTGTGCTCATGAAGACTTCTCTATCTTGTGCTGCAGTAGCAGCCTTACCGACTTATATAAGTGAGAAATGCCAAGCTGGACATCGTCCTTGTGGTTTAGTGGTAGGGCACTGGAGATCTATTCCAGGGACCCGGGTTCGATTCCCGGCTTGGACATTTTTCACTAAGTTGGTTTACGCTTTGTAGCAATGTGATAATTCACATCATTAATATTCAATAATTTCAAGCGTAATTTCACTGCTGAAATGTAGTTGAAAAATTAATTAAAATTGTATATTCACCGATGCTGGGTTTATTTGCGTCTCATGTTACGCCACTAGAATGTGTGCTCATGAAGACTTCTCTATCTTGTGCTGCAGTAGCAGCCTTACCGACTTATATAAGTGAAAAATGCCAAGCTGGACATCGTCCTTGTGGTTTAGTGGTAGAGCACTGGAGATCTATTCCAGGGACCCGGGTTCGATTCCCGGCTTGGACATTTTTCACTAAGTTGGTTTACGCTTTGTAGCAATGTGATAATTCACATCATTAATATTCAATAATTTCAAGCGTAATTTCACTGCTGAAATGTAGTTGAAAAATTACTTAAAATTGTATATTCACCGATGCTGGGTTTATTTGCGTCTCATGTTACGCCACTAGAATGTGTGCTCATGAAGACTTCTCTATCTTGTGCTGCAGTAGCAGCCTTACCGACTTATATAAGTGAGAAATGCCAAGCTGGACATTGTCCTTGTGGTTTAGTGGTAGAGCACTGGAGATCTATTCCAGGGACCCGGGTTCGATTCCCGGCTTGGACATTTTTCACTAAGTTGGTTTACGCTTTGTAGCAATGTGATAATTCACATCATTAATATTCAATAATTTCAAGCGTAATTTCACTGCTGAAATGTAGTTGAAAAATTAATTAAAATTGTATATTCACCGATGCTGGGTTTATTTGCGTCTCATGTTACGCCACTAGAATGTGTGCTCATGAAGACTTCTCTATCTTGTGCTGCAGTAGCAGCCTTACCGACTTATATAAGTGAGAAATGCCAAGCTGGACATCGTCCTTGTGGTTTAGTGGTAGAGCACTGGAGATCTATTCCAGGGACCCGGGTTCGATTCCCGGCTTGGACATTTTTCACTAAGTTGGTTTACGCTTTGTAGCAATGTGATAATTCACATCATTAATATTCAATAATTTCAAGCGTAATTTCACTGCTGAAATGTAGTTGAAAAATTAATTAAAATTGTATATTCACCGACGCTGGGTTTATTTGCATCTCATGTTATGCCACTAGAATGTGTGTTCATGAAGACTTCTCTATCTTGTGCTGCAGTAGCAGCCTTACCGACTTATATAAGTGAGAAATGCCAAGCTGGACATCGTCCTTGTGGTTTAGTGGTAGAGCACTGGAGATCTATTCCAGGGACCCGGGTTCGATTCCCGGCTTGGACATTTTTCACTAAGTTGGTTTACGCTTTGTAGCAATGTGATAATTCACATCATTAATATTCAATAATTTCAAGCATAATTTCACTGCTGAAATGTAGTTGAAAAATTAATTAAAATTGTATATTCACCGATGCTGGGTTTATTTGCGTCTCATGTTACGCCACTAGAATGTGTGCTCATGAAGACTTCTCTATCTTGTGCTGCAGTAGCAGCCTTACCGACTTATATAAGTGAGAAATGCCAAGCTGGACATCGTCCTTGTGGTTTAGTGGTAGAGCACTGGAGATCTATTCCAGGGACCCGGGTTCGATTCCCGGCTTGGACATTTTTCACTAAGTTGGTTTACGCTTTGTAGCAATGTGATAATTCACATTATTAATCTTCAATAATTTCAAGCGTAATTTCACTGCTGAAATGTAGTTGAAAAATTAATTAAAATTGTATATTCACCGATGCTGGGTTTATTTGCGTCTCATGTTACGCCACTAGAATGTGTGCTCATGAAGACTTCTCTATCTTGTGCTGCAGTAGCCGCCTTACCGACTTATATAAGTGAGAAATGCCAAGCTGGACATCGTCCTTGTGGTTTAGTGGTAGAGCACTGGAGATCTATTCCAGGGACCCGGGTTCGATTCCCGGCTTGGACATTTTTCACTAAGTTGGTTTACGCTTTGTAGCAATGTGATAATTCACATCATTAATATTCAATAATTTCAAGCGTAATTTCACTGCTGAAATGTAGTTGAAAAATTAATTAAAATTGTATATTCACCGATGCTGGGTTTATTTGCGTCTCATGTTACGCCACTAGAATGTGTGCTCATGAAGACTTCTCTATCTTGTGCTGCAGTAGCAGCCTTACCGACTTATATAAGTGAGAAATGCCAAGCTGGACATCGTCCTTGTGGTTTAGTGGTAGAGCACTGGAGATCTATTCCAGGGACCCGGGTTCGATTCCCGGCTTGGACATTTTTCACTATGTTGGTTTACGCTTTGTAGCAATGTGATAATTCACATCATTAATATTCAATAATTTCAAGCGTAATTTCACTGCTGAAATGTAGTTGAAAAATTAATTAAAATTGTATATTCACCGATGCTGGGTTTATTTGCGTCTCATGTTACGCCACTAGAATGTGTGCTCATGAAGACTTCTCTATCTTGTGCTGCAGTAGCAGCCTTACCGACTTATATAAGTGAGAAATGCCAAGCTGGACATCGTCCTTGTGGTTTAGTGGTAGAGCACTGGAGATCTATTCCAGGGACCCGGGTTCGATTCCCGGCTTGGACATTTTTCACTAAGTTGGTTTACACTTTGTAGCAATGTGATAATTCACATCATTAATATTAAATATTTTATGATACGCACATTTGCATTAAACCAATTGCTGCTGATATTTTTTTTGTTTCACGCTAGCCTTAACTGTGGGCTCGATTACGGAAGATTAGAAATTCATCGTCATCCTCATTTAATAGTCTTGGTTAAAGTGTCATTGGTCTGCATAGTAACTGACATATTTTAGTGAGTATAGTACTGTAAAACATATAGAACATATAGTACTTTTGGAAGCAACATATGATATTCGCATTTCCTTTAAACCATGTTTGCTGTTAGTATCGCACACATTTTGCTTTTATCGGGCAATCTGATTCAAATGTACTTGCTCTCATTTCTTGATACAATTCAAATGTTTTCATGACTGCGTAACTCACTGACTTGCTTTCACCATTATGCTTATGCCTACTTATGTTTAAGTTCTGTGCCATGTAAATACACCGCACCATAACAATGCTGCCTATAATACTAATTAGAGTAACTCCTTTTATTTCTTTCTATGTTGTTTATCTTGTACTTTAACAGCATAGGGATCTTGGCACAACTTCTGTTTGGGTACTACTTAGTTATCCCGTCGACCAATTTCGCTAGATTATATAAATCGCCAAACCACTCGCCAAATTACACAAATTGACATAATTTTTATTTTAAATAACGAAAGAACAAATAAATAAGTATAACATTAATAAAAATACAAATAAAACGTCGAAATAAAAATCACTTGATGACGTAAACACATGTATCTTGCTTAAAGTCAAGTGAATGGGACATTTACGATCAACCATTATTGGCCTTTAATCTTATAGTTTGGCGGTAGATTTTTGGTCGACGGTATAACTAAGTAGTACCGCTGTCTCATATACACAAGTAAGTTTTTCAATATTTATAAATTTATTTATTGTAAACAACCATTTTTCTACTTTTATATGCAAACAGAGGTACTTCTTAGTTATCCCGTCGACCAATTTCGCCAAATTATATAAATCGCCAAACCACTCGCCAAATTATACAAATTGACATAATTTTTATTTTAAATAACGAAAGAACAAATAAATTAGTAAAAAAATAAAAATACAAATAAAACGTCAAATTAATGTTTTTATTAGCCATTATTGCCATTTAATCTTACAATTTGGCGGCAGTAATTTGGTCGACGGGATAACTAAGAAGTACCAACATTATATATATATCTATATTATGTGTTGCCATTCTGATGTTATGTGTTTAATTAAACTAAACTAAACGGTACTTCTTAGTTATCTCGTCGACCAATTTCGCCAAATTATACACATTGACATAATTTATTTTAAATAACGAAAGAACAAATAAATTAGTAAAACATTAATAAAAATACAAATAAACCGTCGAATTAATAGTTTTATTAGCCATTATTGCCATTTAATCTTACAATTAATTAATGGCAACCATTATTGGCATTTAATCTTACAATTTGGCGACAGTAATTTGGTCGACGGGATAACTAAGAAGTACCAACTAAACTATTGTTTACTAAATTATTGTTTTGTATTAAGTTAGTTTGCTTCTGTATTATTTAGCATTTGAAATAATGGTGTATATTTAATTAATGTATATTAAATTACTATTTTGAATGCGATTGCCAATTGAGAATTTTAAATATGACTGTCGATTAGAAAATGCGAAGAAACAGATTGGGGAAGATCCGTTACTGAATTTGAATGGGAATATCGCCAAATTAGTCAGTTACAGCCAAGTTGGCTTCATTTCTGGCGACTTATTTTAGTCGCCAAATTTGGCGGTAATTCACGTAACTGCGCCAAGTTTTGCGACAACTTGGCGCTAACGTATATTAATTCATAGTTTTATGCTTATGATTGAGAAACCGGTTACAACAATGAAAGATAATTTGGGTGAAATCCTTCATTTTATTGGTTTTTGTTGAATTACTAAAAAAAATACTCAACCAATTTCGATGAAACGGAAGTGGTACCCATTCGAGAGTATCCTCTTTCAATTAAAACAAAAATCGCATAAATCGGACAAAAAGTTCCAGAGCAATCAGTGAACATACATAAAAAAAAAAAAAAAAACATACATACGCGTCGAATTGATAACCTCCTCCTTTTTGAAGTCGGTAAAAATGAAACACTTTCTAATGTTCTTGAACAATATAGAAACATAATTTCCAGAAACAATTTCATAATTAAAGAAATTGTAAATTTCAAAATGTGTCCCATACCTCCCCACTAACAGGAAGGTATGGGATCAGTGGCGTAGCTAGAGCATTTCGTTTGGGGAGGGTGGTGTGGAGATCGAATTTACCGAATGCTCATAGTAAATTTTGTATATTTATTGTCTTATTATATTTTAGAGTGAACATTGCGAAAATAATTGTTTGTATAACAAAAAAAATATATTAAAATAACTAATGATAGGATTAAAACAAAAATCAACATCAGGGCTAGATCATATAAATAAGAGCACAATGTAATTCTAGGCAAAAATTTTATAGTCAAATAAATATTGACAATTTGAAGCAGTAGTAAAATGCAATTAAATATACTATGTATTACTTCTAAACGTGATAGGATGACTAATTTTTGAATCGTTAGTTTTAGATGTATAGTTCCAATGGTGCCTTATATGGGCCCATGGCCAGAAGGCGCGAGCCCACCCAATAATTTGATCTCTTTGCCCACCCAATTTCAATTGATTTAATTCATAAATTTATTTTTTTAATTATTTAATCAGTGAAATGAAATTTGGTTTTATTAACGTTCTCAAAATAGTGTTGTTTGAAAAATAGTAAGGACATCAATTAGACCTACAGGGGCACTGAAAATCCCTTCAGCAGATGTATAGCTAGATTTCTCACAAAAACAAATTTCCTGCCTATTTGGCCATCTGTTTTGATGTCTTGAAATGATAAAGCTCTTTAGGTGGCTAAAATTTATGCTTTTCTTGACATTTAGTTTCTTTGCTCTTTCAATGATTAGCCATTCCAATGTTATTTAAAATAAATATTAATGTATTTATAAGGAAGAACTTACAAGATTATAATTTAATAAAATTATTTATAAAATTATAATAATTTAAGAATTTGCTTAAAAAAACATAATTTAATTTTGAATTATCAACTTTAGTCATTCGCTCTTCCCTCCTCTCTCTACTCTCCACACACATATACACTAAGGGAAAAAAATTATTATATATGTTATTTTACTCAAAACTTTTTCAGCCCACTGAATATTTTTGAAAAGTTGGCGCTACTGTATAGTTCTAATTACAAAAACTGTTCAAATAAACTAAGCAAGTGAAAATAGTGAATTGAGTGAACAAATGCATTTCGGGAAAAGTTACGAAAGTTAACTTTTTATACCGTCCTATAAGTTACATTTAGTAAAACAGACCTGATGCCCTGACATGTAAAATGGAAAAAAAAGAATTTTTCTACAACTAAAACGCACAGAGTCAAGTGAGTCTGAAATTCGGAAATTTCTCGAATTTAACTTAGCTCCCGAAGTGATGTGTGATTTCGACCTAACTGTACATCTGTTGCAGTGATCATTTAGCGCTTGTTCAGTTTAATTATTTAGTTAATTTGAAACATTTTTGCAGCTGAAACAATGTGTCTAAGACTAACGGTTCAGAAATTAACTATCGGACTACGTTTATAAGAGACACACTGTATATTTTTTTAAATAATAGTCTGATACGTTGCAATGAAAAAGCAATACAATACTTTAAAAAATACAAGAAGAATTTAATGGTACCATAATAATAAAAAATAAGTCAATACAGAAATATATAACTCATAATCGATTTTTTTAAAATCTCAATTTATTAACGTGGATGTCTACTGTGAAGCATTTTTTAAGATAAAGAATATATACGATATACATAAAGTTTTATGTTATATAAAAGCAAGAAAACAATTACACTTTTAGAAAAAATATAACACATTAAAGAACAAGCATGTAATTTTAAAGAAAGTTTGAATAAATTTTAAGACTTACGCCAAGTACCCTTGCACTCTACTAAAATTCATTTAAATAAATTTAAAATTTTTGAAACGTTACTGAAATTTGCAGCAGCATATTTCAACAAGAAATGCGCAATTTAAAAATATATAATTTTTTACATTGTAGTACCTGTGAAATTATAAATTACTATATACAGCTTATAGTTTAGTAAAGATCATAATTGGTAAAATGCAAATTGATTGATGCAAATTTTCATTGACAAATATCTAAATACAACAATAATGGATTAAAACGGTTTTCTAGGAAATCATTTTTTTGTATTTCAACAATAAAAATATTAAAATTAAAAACAATGTTAAAACAAAGTTATACGTAAGGCCTAGATTATACAAGTAAGAGCATATTTTTACTGTTGGCAGAAATATGATAGTCAAATTAATATTGACATTTTCTCCTTTGAAGCAATTATAATAAGATGCATTTATTTATTTTAATAATACCCTGATATGCTGCAATTAGAAAGCAATACAATTACTTTAAAAATGCATGAATAATGCACAATACAAGAATTTAATGATATCATCACAGTAAAAAGCAAATCAATGCAGAAATCCATAATTCATATAGATTTTTAAATTTCTAATTTTTAATGTAATATATGCTTACCTGCGGAATATTTTTAAAGAATACATTCTATATATACTTAAAAAATACATACTAAAAGTTACATACTATATTTTTTGTTTAATTTTCACCCACACCCCAAAAGCATGAAAACAAATGCACTTTTAGAAAAATTATAATAACATAAAAAAAAGGGAATTTTAGACAAAGTTTCAATAAATTTAAGGCTTACGCTAGATACCCTTGTACCCTATCTAAATTCAATTAAATATACATCAAATTCTATAATGCTATGATCCTTACTTGAGTTATAAACTAAAAATTCTTTTATGTTAAACTTCTTGTATAAACAAAAATGCTGCTTTTAGGTACAGTTTAAATTATGGATAATATACAGTATAATGAAAATATAAATACCAATAGGGAAACTATTACATATACGCGTAAATAAGTCATTAAAAAATATATGAAGCAAATTTACTTTTGTTTCTTGAAATAATCTTTTTCTTCATATAATTGCAAGCTTATGCAGATAAGCAACTTTTTTTAAACTGAAGATTGGACCACCATTACTTGATCCAATGTGTAATTGATGAAAAGTTTAGAATGATACATAAAGAGAAAAAACTACTGTCCCATTCCACTCCACTCTTCCCTACTGTAACTTGACATGTGGTGCAACTTGAACTCAAAGCAAATAATGTTTTAAATAAGTTCTAGGTCTACTGCATTACTAGTTAATACTGTTGCCTATTACAGTATTGGTAAATCATGTGAATATTGTCAACTGAGTAAACACAAGACTGATTTAAATATATTCTCGTTTTTAGCCCAAGTTACAGTAATGCAAGAAAAGTAGTACTTTTTAAATTCAGCAATGACCAATTAGAAGTGCCAAAGTCAGATCTGGACCAAAGCTTCAATTTGCTTTAGTTTCCATAAAGTAAAAACAAAAACTTAATTTTAAAAAATCTTAACTTCACAAAAGACATAAAATTCAGTTTTTAATAAACATTTAAAAATTTAATAATATTTTTTAAATATTTATATATTGTATACATTATATATAGTAGATTCCCTCAAATCTGCCAATGCCTAAAATCCACAGATGTAAACAATGAAAATTTCAGTTCAAATGTAGGGGCAAAATTACAGAATTTTTTAGTTTTATAATCATTCCTTATGTATTTTAAAATGTAATTTTTGATAATATGACTGAACATGTGTTTTTTCATGAAGGAAGTATAAATTTATTTGAGAATAAATCAAGCTATTGCTGAAATCACTGGTAATCTCAATTTTTTTATCAAATATATTTATACATTAATCAAGTTTTTTTGGTTATTAAGACTGGCTAAACATAAAACTTCCTTACTTTATGATTTTGATGTGAATTTGTAGAGTACCTTTATGGGAAAAGTTTCATCGAATAGTCCATGGGAAATGTATCTTATCATTATTATGCATTATTTAATTGTACATTATTAATTATTTACTTGACTTTTACTTTTAATAATTTAAGGCTGTTCTTAACTGTTCTGCTCAACAAGTGCAAAATGTTTTGACACATTTACAAATTCATTTTTTAACAGAAAGGTATAAAAATTGAAAATTCCTGGCAATGGAAGCGATTTGGAATCGAACTGTGTTTTCTATTTTTTCATCAATCAATTACCTATTGAGTTATAAGCATTTTTGATCATGTGACAAACAAGTTTTTTGCCCCCTCTCGAGTGCTTATTCTCCGTTCGTGAAGAGGCTCGGTTCAAAACAACCACTTTGACACTATTTTCGGAAAGATCTATTGTGTTTACAAAAAAATCGGAAAAAACAGCTCGATGGCATAGTTTCTGAACAACAACACCAGCTAGTTTCATGCATTTTCGAACAAAAATAAATTAAAACTTATGTCAGAAAGTTGACCTTTTGGATTTGAGAACACTCTTAATCATTTTTTTAATTATTTTACTCTTTATCATTTTAATTTATTACTGTACTTAATTATTTTAATATTTTACTATATTTCAAGCATTCATTATAATTTTGATTACATTATTACATTCAAATTACTATTTAAAAAATATAAACAAAGCAATGACCAGAAATCCACAAAATTCTAAAATCCGCACAATCTCTGGTCCCAAGCTGTGCGGATTTGAGAGAGTCTACTGTATATATAAACATTATATATATATAATTTATATATTGTATACATTTAAATGCAGTTGTTTTTCTGCAGGTTGTGACTTTTTTTTTTTTTTTTTGGTAGAGCGGGAAAGGAGGCAAAATTCCCTACCACTTTTCAGAAAATCTGGCCTCTAATAGTGTTCTACAGATCAAATATGGTCCTTGATATTAACTTCCTTAATTCACGTAACACGCAAAATAATTCCTCCGTATTACAAAAATATTTTATCTCTGAAAAAAGGTATTATGATATTCATTTCTGCCTGAATGCAATTTTTTTTTTCGATATATACATACATATTATTTAGACAAAAGCTTTCCTTTTTTTTTTAACAAAATTTATATATAAATATAAAATGACTAGCACTTACAGACTTACATAACGTACATAAAGGCACACAAGATAAGTAAATCCAAATACACCTATGTCACTTTACAAATTAACCTGCATATGTAGTTAAATTAAATGCAGCATTTTGAAACTTGCATATATCTAAGTTTTAATATAATAATTAATATTAAATGATTAAATGAATATTGCAATTTTAAGTATTACTTAACATGTGCGGTCTAACAGATATTTGAACAAATTTCGAAAATTGTCATTTATAGGTAAATTTTCCATAATCAGGTTAACAAACTGACAAGTTTGATTTATAACAACAAATTGCCTCAAGGTGTAGATAAGCACTGAATTTCGAAAGTTAGGCATGAACAATGATATGCATCAGGAAGATTTGTACTGTCAATAAGGGAAATATGAAAATTTTGAGAACACACTTAAAATTCAAACAATAGAAGCATTATTATCATCAATGATTTTACAGTAAATTACTCAATGTCTGCCACAAAGCATCATCCAAATTACCAGACTGCAATTAATATTTCTACAAAGCAGTCTGTTTAGGCAACTCTTTTATGAAAATTTCCATACTGATTTAGATTTATTTATACCTTTTAGAATTATATGGTAAATCAAAATAGCAAGTATCTCTGCATTCTTGAACTTTTTCAGCTATATCTTCAGACAAATATTCATCAGGTGAGCTATAGTTAGAAAGAGACAGACTACCACTACCCGAACTTCTGGGACTTTTATAGAAACTTATTCTTTCAGGTAAAAGCTGCTCTCGATTTACAGAAACATGTTTTGAAGTATATCTTGTTCTTGGAGGCTGAATTTTCTTCCTTCTAAGATGTGGGTGCTGATGGAATGTTCGAAAATAATGTGCACTACAAAAATGTAAAATACATGCAAAAAAAAAAAGAAGTGCAATTAGATCAATGTATAGTGCAATGCATGCAATAAAGGAGTAAAAAATGTAAGCACATGCTATTGTATAATTATAAAAATAGTGCAGAAACATAAAAAAAATATAAAATAATGCAATGTTAAGCAGCTAAGAAATAGTAAAGTGTCATAAAATATAGTCCTAATATGAAATCATGTTTATAGATATATTTTAATCCATAAGTACATAAAAAAAATAATGAAGATCAAAGGCTTGAAATGTGTTGCTAAATAAATATAAGTTGATTTTTTGCACTGATTTTTACATGTTTTGTCAGATCATCCAATTATATACTGATTTAATATTAAAGTTAATTTGAAACTAAATAATAGTTAAGTTAGTACATATGCACAAGACTGTAAATACATGAATGGGTTAAAAACCTAACACCATCAGTTATACTTTATAATCTTTAAGAAAATATTAAAATATCGATTTAGAATAAAATTAGTACAAACTTAGTAGACAGTAGCATAGATAAAAAATTGAAGATGCAACTAAAGAGAGAAAATAAAAATTAGATCATGCAAAAAATGGTGTTACTTGTGCTATATTAACATGCAATTTTGCCATTAATTTAGTAACATATCCCCAGTTGATTGCAAAAATTTTAATTTAATTTAGGTTCATTGTTAAGACGCTATCAAAAATTTGTATTTTAATTATTTGTATTGACAAGCAATCATACCTGTTATTACACATTTTTTATAAGTTTAATTTCATTATTCAATTTGAGACATCCCCCCCCCCCCTCCAAAAAAAAAAGAGAAAAAAATTATCTTAATTACGTTTTTACAGAAATTGTTGTAAGAAAAGCAATGATTTTTCAAATACAATTTCTGCAAAAAGGCAGGGGAGTTAACCAAGCATTTTTTAAATAACACATTAAATGTATAAACAAAGATACTGTGAAAGAAAAACAATGGCTTTTTTGAGTACTAATATGTTTATTTCATCATAAACAAAAAAAAAAAAAAAAAAAAAAAAAAATTGCATTTTGCTGAAGAAGCACCTGAATGTGCAAATGGTTTGGGGTTCCTAAATAATATTGAAATAATTTTTATATAACGAGTGCTAATTTTAAAAAGACACATTTTTATTTCTTTTTATTTTATTTTAATTTTTTATAAATTTTGATGCTACCTGTATAATTCTGTATAATTTAGATGTAATTTGATTTATTCACACGGTACAGTCGTGAAAGAAAAAAAAAAAAAGTAAACACCACCTACTAACTCTGCAACAAATTGTTGTAGAAGAAAGTTACTGATACCAAACGATTGGAAATAAAGTATTTTTAAATGATGTATATAAAATTTGCTTAGGGGCTATCTACATATCAAAACGAACCCAAACATTGTATTTTTTCAATAGCAATACCCAAATTAGACACCATAAATAAATTCTACAATCTTCAATTAGCCTAAATACAAATTTGAATGACATTCATATGATTAGTTTCAGAGAAATTAATTATTTTAAAATGAGCCTATTTTAGTGTCTACATCCAAATTGAAGTTCGGTACTTGATTGCTGAAATGCCACCGACTGATAATGTCACTATTAATGTATCATTTCTTGCCACTATGACCATTTCACTCACTTAATATGTTTCAACTATTGCCAGCGAAAATGTTTCAATAAAATGAGAACTATTTTTTTTTTCAAATTATGTTTTTCTGCACATCATAGATAGCCCCTTAAACCATCATTTTCAAGTTTTTTAGTCATAATTCGAAAACCTCTTGGAAGAAAAACTTGAAATTGAGAGCTTGTTTAAAGCAGGACATAATAGGTATAAATCTACCAAAAAAATTGTAGGTCGCAATTCATATTTTTTTTCGAATAATTTCCTATTTCATATTACAAAATTACAAATTCAATGTATTTATGTTTGAGTTTTTTAGTGTTATAACCACACAAAAAAATTATCACATTAGGATTATAATTTCAGGAGATATTAATAAAAATATGAAAGTGTAATTTAACATTAGAAGCTCTAAATTTTGAATGTTTATAATTCAAAAACTTATCATCCAAATGACTTGAAATTTCGTTTCTAGGAATAGTTTGAACCGAAGATTTAAAATATAGTGTCAAAATTGGGTGTTGCTATTGAAAAAACAAAGTTTGGTCTGGTTTTGATTTGTAGATGGCCCCCTAACCAAATTTTATATACAGTTGAACCTCGCTAACTCGAACCTCGATTTCGCGATTTTTTTGATATCTCGAAGAAAAAAAAATTCCCCTCAAATTTCTTATACACGCAATGTTAAAAAAACTTTGGTTTGACAAATTTTTTTGGCTTGTCATCGATTACTTAAATTTATTTTCCATAAATAGTGAGAAATGTTTTTGTTAAAACAAAAAATATTTCAAAAAATAGAAATTTTTAAAGACTAGAAAAACTATATTCACAAATTACAATTATAAACTTCGCAACACTTTAAAATGGAAGGATATAAAGGCACCAGTAACGCAATGAAATCTCTTGACCCACAAGATGGAAGTTGAAATTCTTGTTTTATTGTTTCGTTATCTCTTTTCAGTCGGTTGTCTTTGCATATGCAATGACCATCTATCCTTTTTTTGTCCTTTTATTCTCCAATATTATTTTCTTGAGGGGTTGGAGTGGTTTTAAGAAAACCGGAAATGATAGTAATGAACAAGAATCAAGAGATATGTGGCTTGTAAGAAGAATGTAGAATTTCTTATCATTGCAACATGGGGTGAAAGAAATGTGTGAATACCATAGTGGCATCCTGAAAAGTTTCCTTTCTTGGTTATTTCAGAAAAAATTAGAACATTTGTAGGTGAGATTTTCTGCAAGTCATCTGTTCAAAATGGCCAGCAAACGAAAATTGAAAACGTTTTCTATTTGAAGTGAAGAAACAAATCATCAACGAAATTGAAAAAAAATTCGAAAAAGAAAAAAGAAATTGCAAAGGAGCTTGGGATTCCAGGTAGCACATTGTCAACAATTTTAAAAAATAAAGCAACTATCCTACAAAAGTTCGAAGATGGCTTGGGTGGCGAAAGAAGTTAAAAACCAGTCAATTTCCTGACATGGGCTTCCTGACATATGCCTTATGATGTGGATTACACAATGTAGAACTCAAAACATCCTTCTAGATCAGCCATACTCAACCTGTGGCCCGCGACTTTTTATGCACGGCCCGAGACACATAACCATCGATCCATATGTCTAAAATTGAAGTTTGCATAAAATATATTTAAGACTTTCATTGTTATTTTATGTTTTCCTTGAAAGACAAAAATCTCATGTTATTTGTAACTAATTTAAAATTATAGTAAAACATTTTTAATGC
This sequence comes from Maratus speciosus, assembly GCA_963932465.1. NCBI lineage: Eukaryota > Metazoa > Arthropoda > Arachnida > Araneae > Salticidae > Maratus > Maratus speciosus. The sequence continues at coordinate 549,408,123 of OZ010794.1, forward strand.
AGTTTGATTAGTCAAAAGTCTTTTCTACACGTAGTTCTATTTGTGCTACAGTGATGTATTCATTTATTAATCTTCAACACCAATTAAACATTATTATAAATTAATTAAATTTATGCTATATATTTCAGCATTTCAAAAAAATAACAAAAAATTTACACTAAGTAAAAAACTGATTTATTAAAGAAAATCTGATTTTTTTTTCTCTTTTAGAACTTGAAAATTCTGCATTGTTATATTATTTGGTTTTATACTTATAACATAGCTAATACTGTTTACTGGTGTTAAACGTTTGTCGCAAGAAAAAAAATGGCAAAATTTCCAAACAAAAATCTTCACGGCATATTTCTACATTTGCAATAGAAATGTACCACAAAGTGTATTGTTTGACAATAGTTGGGTTAAAATTTTTAGAAACATTTTTCCGCAACAAAAGCTCAACCGTACTGATTATATTAACTTTGTTAAAATGCTTTGTTATACTCTACTTTTTAATTATCCTCTTTTTTTTACAATAAAGAGGGTTGCGGCCCACGTAACGTCGCAAACAGATGTTTGCAGCAAGCAAGAAAAAAAGTTTGAGTATGGCTGCTCTAGATGGATTTGTAATCAAAGTAAAAGCTGAATCTTTTGCAAAAGAATTAGACCACCTAAATTTCAAAAAAAGTAATGGTTGATTCGAAAATTTTAAAAAACGTAACAACATTTCAATTTTGAAAATGTGTGGTGAAAGTGCTTGTGTAAATGAGGAAGTTTGTGAAGAATTTGGGAAAAAAAATAAGCTCTATCGTGAAGGATTACGACAAAAAAGATGTGTTTAATGCGGATGAAACTGGACTTTTTTTTAAATGCACTCCAGATAAAACTATGCATGTGAAGGGTGCAGCATGTCATGGAGGCAAGAGAAGTAAAGAGCGGGTCACTTTGTTGCTTTGTGCAAATATGAATGGAACAGAGAAATTAAAGCCATTGATGATTGGCAAATCGAAAAATCCCAGATGTGTCACAGGCATAAAATCATTTCCTTTGGCTTATGAAGCTAACCATAAAGCTTGGATGACATCTAACATTTTTGAAAGCTGCCTTAAAAATCTGAATAAAAATATATAAACAGAAAATTGTGCTTTTCATCGATAGCTGTGCGGCACATAATACCATACCTGAAATGGAAAACTTAAAAATTGAATTTCTACCCCTAAACACTACCTCAAAACTTCAACCACTTGATTAGGGCATCATCCAGACTTTTAAAGTAAAGTATCATCATCATGTGGTTAAAAAAATGTTGTCTGAAATGGAAGACTGTGTTTCACCATCTCGTGTTAATGTTCTGCAAGCTATACGAATGGCTGACAAAGCATGGAACAATGTGTCTTCCTCTAAGATATTAAATAGCCTTAAAAAGGCTGAATTCATTAAAAATCACGAAAGTAGCCAGACAATAATCATCAATATTTCTGATGAAAACTGTACCAAAAATGATTGGAACAGATTGACAGGGCTCATGAAGTTTGATAACATGGAATTTAATGACTTTGTTGACATAGATGATGCAGTAACAGTGTGCGGTCAGTGGGACGACAATGATATCATCGATCAAATGAAAGCTTTGTGTGAAGCAGAAGAAGAGGATGAAGAAATCGGCGAATTACCACCAAATGTGACAAACAAACAAGCACTTTCTGCAGTGGACACTTTGAGGAGCTATGTTGAGCATCAGCCAAATATGTCAGAGGACACATTTAAACCCATTGTTCCCTTAGAAAGTGTAATAGATAAAATTTCATACTCATCTCTGAAGCAAACATTTGAATCTTTTTTTAAATTATAATTGTTAAAAGTGTTTATTAAAACAAAAATGGATTACTTTTTTAAAAGGTATGTAAAAAAGCTTTTATCTTTATTCTACTATTGATAGCATGCGATTTTCGATAATTCGAATTTTCGATATTTAAAATTTTTTTGTCTTTCCCTTCAAGTTCGAGATATCGAGGTTCGACTGCACATCATATAAAAGTAGACTTTATTTCCAATAGTTTGTCTTTGTACCAGTTACTTTCTACTATGATAAATAGTTGCAGAGTTAGTAGGGGGTATTTACTTTTTTTTCACGACTGTACATCATATGTAATATACAACACGACAGTCTAAAATAGTGAACATGATATCCCAGTTATGCATTACTACTATTAACTCATTGTTTATTAACAGATTTTTTTTACCACAAATGGTCAACAGGAAAGTATAACAAGTACTGAAATTTTAGAAAAAGGAACTTTTTAAGTAGGACAGATGTCACATTTAAATTTATCTTATAACAATAGAAATGTTACCAAATAGCCTATTATCACCAAACAGCCTATTGGTGATTGCACTGTGATGGCAATATGAAACAGTCAATAGTGTTTGATTAAAGATTTTATAACATTTTCTGTTATTCAACAGCAATATACAAACTGATGGAGATTGTTGTAATTCAGAATCAATAGAATAATTAAATTCTCCTATAAAGTGGTTTATTTTTAAAAGTAAGACATAATAAAATAATAATAAACCCAAAATGAAATGCACTGTTGATTGAAAATGTTGTAGGTAGCATTTTTAATGGATAAAAATAAATTAACATTTAATTTAAAAAATGCATAGGAAACTTAAAATTTTGCATTTATAATAATAATGTTTAATACATATATTATTATTCAAATTACTAACACGAAAGAGGGAATAATTACCCTTCGATTTGAATACCCTGGTCATCATCCTCCTCCTCTTCTTCATCCTCATCTTCTTCTTCATCTTCACTATTTTGATCGACATCAAGATCTTCCTTACCTAGTGCATGAACTCTAGCTGATGGAGCAGGTCTTGATGGAGGTCTTGCTACTGAGTGAGACAATGGACGTGGAACTGCAGAAATTGCTGAAATCTAAAAAAAAAAAAATTAAAAATGAATCTTAAATAAAAATTTCTTAATTTTACAATCAGGACAAAATACAATGAATGGAGGAAAAAAATTATTCAAAACACCTTTGAGACGGTCAAATTTTAAATAAAAAACACTAATCTCAGCAAAACCTTACAAAAATTCCCTGTAACATGTAGAAATTGCTTTGGATTAAAAAACAACCTATTTAATTGATTTGCTATATCAAGAGGCATTTTTTAAAATCCTTTATTACCACTTTTCACACAAATAAAGCAAAAAAAAAATTAAAGCCTTAATTATTTTGCTTATATGCCATATAATGATTATTCTAAATTTACTCTATTTAATTTTTCAAGAAAAAACAGTTGTCTTTCTTACTTTCAAAAAATACATAAACATTAATTACAGAAAAAAATTCAATTATTATATTATATATATATTATTAACTATGATATATATTTGAGGCTGAATAAATAAACTGAAACAGCCACTTTTATAAAATTAAATAATTATGAAGCAGGTTTTATATGAAGCTAAGCAGATAATTTTACTAAGTTAAATAAATATTGTGAAGCAGACAATCATGAACAAGAACAAATAATGATAATGAAAAACTAGAAAATTAAAGTACAAAATGTTATGCATATATATATTTTTGAAGAATTTACCTTTCTTGTTTTATACATGTAGCGGCGCTAAATCCTATAGCTTAATTCTTTTTCTCTGAATTAAATTTTACTAATGCTGTGCAATTAGCTTAATTATCAAATAATCATCCACTACATTTATCAAGAAATTAATTAGGACATCAATTTTTTATTAAGCTTAATTGACTAAATTCTCTCTTACACTCAGATGTATATTTAAGGGCAGAATAAATAAAATCAACAAAATTTTCCTTATGTTCATATTTAGAATTGATACTACTTAGTTATACCGTTGACCAATTTCGCCAAATTATACAAATTGACATAATTTTTATTTTAAATAATGAAAGAACAAATAAATTAGTATAACATTAATAAAAATATGGTACTACTTAGTTATCCTGTCGACCAATTTCGCTAAATTATATAAATCGTCAAATTATACAAATTGACATAATTTTATTTTAAATAACGAAAGAACAAATAAATTAGTATAACATTAATAAAAATACAAATAAAACTTTGAAATAAAAGTCACTTGATGACATAAACACGTGTAACTTGCTTAAAGTCACGTGAATGACATTTACAATCAACCATTATTGGCATTTAATCATATAGTTTGGCGATAAATTTTTGGTCAATGGGATAACTAAGTAGTACTTTAGAATCTTATGCTTCACACAAAAATCTTTGTTTATAAAAATGTAAAAACTTATTCCAACCATCATGGTTCAAAATTATCTCAATGAGATAAAAATCAAGAATTTTAGGCATAAAGTTTGATGCCTATCTATGATGGAAAGTGCCAAAACAAAAAAACAAGCGTGTAAGTGTGATCACAGATCGCACAGAGGGTTTCGTTTAATATCTCTTTTAAAACACATTATCCTTAAATTAACAAATCAAAATTGCTAATTTAAAATTATTAATTCCTTACATAAATGGCAACACCATTACACTTAGGAATGCCACACCCTCCCCCCCCCCCCCCGGAAATCATACACTACCCTATTTCAAATTTTTATATTTCACTAATAATATTTATAAGAAGACACCATCAAAAAACCTCAGGGAGAGGCATCGGATCCATATAATATGAATAAGTTTTCATAGACCTATTTAACGATACGTCAAATGAGGTTTGGCCCTTAAAATTTCGAAAAGTGCCGTCCGAGTGGAGACAAAGGGGAGGAGGGACATCGGAAGTCTATAATATGAATACATTTTCATAGACCTATCTAACGATATGTCACATGAGTGGTGTCCTTGAACTTTCAAAAAGTGCCCCAGGGGTAAAAGAGAGGGCATCGGATGTGCATAATATGAATAAGTTTTCATAAATCTATCAAACAATATGCCACATGAGGGGTTTATTCAAAATTTAGAAAATAGACCCTCCCCAGAGCACCCTCCCATCCCTCGGGAATTGCCCACTCTTTCAAATATTTAACGTTAAAAAATAATATTGATATGAGGGATCAGTTAAAAAACGCATTCAAAACTCAATAAACAGCTGATCTGAAGAAAAAAGAGAAAATAGCTCCCCCCCCCCCCCCACCACCACCACCACCACCTCCCAAATTACACGCAACCTCGCTTTATAAAATTTTTAATATGTGCTATAAATTATGTCAAAGTTTAAAAGAGATTGGTTAATTAGTTTTCCTAATTTTAACAATTCCGTGTCAATAGTCCTCTCCGAAGGGTCCCTCCCTTCCTCCAGAATTTCTCACTCTTTCAAATATTTAATGTTATAAAATAATATTTATTTGAGCGCTCACTGAAAAAATGCAATAAACAACTTATCTGAAGAAAAAACAGAAAATTGCCCCCTCCCAATTCCAAGCACTCTCACTATATAAATTTCGTATTATGTGTTATAAACTATCTCAAAGACTCTCCGCGCCTTTTTTAATGGGAAAAAATGAGTTTGAAGAAATTAAGCTTTTTAATTGTAGAAAAAAGTGGTATGAAATCAGGCATCTCTTAATTGTAGAAAAAAGTGGTATGAAATCAGGCATCTCTATCTTTCAAATATTTATGGTTAAAAAATAATATTTAAAGGAGGGCTCAGTGAAAAAACTGCATTTAAAATGAAAAAAACAGTTGATAAAAAAAAATAGAAAAAAGGCCCCCCTCCACCTCACCAAAATTCAACGCACGCTAACTTTATAATACTGTTATTATTTGTTATAAACTATCTCAAAGTTTAAAAGCGATCGGATATTTAGTTTTCCTCATTTTCACAAATACCTTCATTATCTATATGAAAACGCATTTCTTTTATAAGTTTAAAAATCGATTTTTAATAAATCCAAAAATTGTGGATGGATTTCTTTTAAATGGACATATTATTAATTAGCGTACGATTTTACATCCGGCTGTGCAAGAACCAAAATTCTAAAAGCAATGTTTAAAAAAATGTGTAGGTGGTATTAAAAACCGAATTATAAAAATTATCTGTTTTTTGTATCATGCCACGTGACCTGCAGTTTGAAAGAAGCAAATCTCAGATTAATGATATAAAAACAATATAAAATCTCCTAGTATGTTGAAAGCCACCTGTTTTGGAATTTTCGTTGGTAGCAGATAATCTAAACTACCAGACGTCTGTCGCCTTTTCAAAGAACGATAATAAAAGATTTTTTTCTTGATTTTTAAGCATTTTTCGAGTTTTTATGGTATAATCGTGATAAATTTTCCAATTTCTGAAAGCTTATTTTTTTTTCACGTCCTGTGATCCTAATTTCGAATCCGTAGGATGAATAGAAAAAAGTTATCGCAGCTTTAAAAAAGTCGCCAGTCCATATTTGCCATTAAAACCACATCTGCTTGTGATAATTTCCAGGGATGTAGTGGAGGGTATATGGGGGTATACGCCGTATACCCTCTGGATTTTTTTAAGGAACACCATATACCCTGTGTTTCTCAAGAAAGCTGTAGTATATATACACTAGGGTATACCCTCTACCTTGAGCGTATACCCTCTGTTATTTTTATGACTACACCACTGATCATTTCTGCAAGAAAATCTTGCGGTTTCAAAAAGTAGATGCTTTTGTTGAATTATGAAACCTGTTCCAATTTTTAATTGGGAGTTTTAATTAATAATGTCCGTTAATTATGACTTTTTGAAAATTTTATGTTTTGTCGTTTGATATCTCAGGGGTCCAGCTATAAGTATGCAAAATTTCAAGTCTCCAACATATATAGTTTCTGAGAATGGGCTCTGTGACGGACAGACAGAGAAGTGAGATGAACAGGGTTTCGTCAAACGTACGAAACCCTAAAAAAATGTTGTAAAATATGATTAGAGACCACAAATTTCTAACTTTGAATAAGCTTTTTTAAAAATAAATTTCTGAGAGAAGAAAAGTACCCATTGACAAAAACATACGCTATTTTATATATATCTTATGGCACTTTAAAGAGGGAGAATGCAATATATATGTATATGTGAATAAATACAGCATGATGTAGATCTAAAAAAAAATTCTGATTCAGAATTTTTATACAAATTTCTCTTTTGAAATTCGCAGATTTGCTACCATTAAATTAACCACTGTGTCATATAGGTGGAATGTAACTTTTATGTTTTTCCCTACCAAAAACATGTGCCATCAGGCCTGTATTTAGGATGTATGACACCCCAGTGCAGTAATTAATTTCGTAACCCCTATTTTGTGAGCGAGCTACTGTTCACATTGCTATTTATAAAAAGACTATCAACAATAACCTGTGGAAGTATCCTGAGAAGCGAAGATGATCAAATGCATTCACATTTCTGTCTAAAAGGTGCCAGAGTCAACACTATCACTTATACCAAGATGCTAAAGCACTAAATTACTTCTGTAACACGTGGGAGGTCGTACGTTTTTTTTTAACAAGACTTTACACTATCCCATATGGCCAAGGTAAAATGGATGGATAAAGTATTCATGATGATGCTATCCTCAAATTGTTGGCCTCCAGCACACTGGCAGAAACAGTGCGACATAGTCGTGGACAAAAAAAAAATCTCTTGCGGGCAATTTTTGTCTGCACTAATGAAATCAATTTAAAAAATTGTCCACAACTTTCCGACACTTTTTTCCTACGAAAAAACGTGAATTTCATGAAAAGATCGCATAAAAAGTGCAATTTTTGTCAAATGATCGCGAAATAAATGCTAATTTCGAAAACGATCACGGAAAAAATGCAAATTCCAGAAAGTATCTCAAAAAAAACGTGAATTTCGCCTAAAGATCACGAACAAAACACAAATTTCGTCAAAGGATCGAGGACAAAATGAAAATTTCATCAAAGGATCAAGGACAAAACATGAATTTCACCAAAAGATCCCCCAAAAAAATGCAAATTTCGTCAAAATTCCATGGGAAAAAACGGCAATTTCGCCAAAGGATCATGAAAAAAATGCAAATTTCATCAAAGAATTATAAAAAAATCCTAATTTCCTCCAAAGGCCGTGGGAAAAAACACGAATTTTATCAAAGCATTGTGGAAAAAACACGAATATCATTAGAAGTCTGTGAAAAAAACACAAATTTCATCAAAGGATTGGAAAAAAAAAAAACTAATCATAAAAGGGTTGTAGAAGAAACTTGGTGCATTTCGTACGTTAGACTGTGAAAGTTCAGCCTTTTTTTTTTCTTTTTTTACTGAGCCTGTAGCATGTCTGAAGGTTGTATGTGGTGTGTGTGATTGTGAAATGGTCAAAAGTCTTGACCACACATTTTTCAAAGATGCCACCCTGGTCAAAATATTAATTGGAAATTAACCTGGGCTAAAAATTTGGAAAACATTTAAAAAAGCGGAACATTCCTGCCATGCAACGAGTCTCTTTTTAACCTCTAAAGTAATGTGAAGTGAAGAGACTGGCTCCCCAACGGTAAGTGAACAGAAGTGAAGGGAGGAGACATGCAGTAGTGGTGGTTTTCATCGTATGTGTAGGATGGGAAGGCATCCGAGTTAATATTGGTTTAGTTATGAGAAATAATATGTGTAGTTTTGGTGGAGTATTGTCGTTGATAAATTGTAGTCAAAGCGTATATATTTTTAGGCAAGTGTAAATATTTTGTATGTAGGATTTTGTGTTTAATAAACTTTTAATATTAAATTTCTGGTGCCATCCTTGGTTGTCGTGACATCACAATTCCCAAATCCAAGAAAGAACAAATCAGCTTTGAAGCTTCTGAAGGTTTTTAAAAGTATATTTATTGTCTATGTATGGTTCTGATTATCCTTTCCATTTTAGAAATCCTACAAGAAGTTAGATAATGAAAAGTTATAAGCAAAATTAATGAGATTGCATCATGCTTACCATGTTTTAAATAAAATGATAAATTCCTAGTTTAATGTATTATTTATTCATTAAAATTACATGCAAAATTTGCAGACAGATTATGAAATTTTAAAAGCTTGTTGCAAACAGCTACAAACTTTTCTGCCATTGGGGCCCCCGGTTAACCAGATATTAACCACATGGCCTATTACGTATGTGGTGTAGTTGAGAAGGACTCCAATAGTCATCCACACAGCAATGTTCTGGCCCTCAAGGCAGCTGTTATGTATGCAGTGGCAAATGGTCCCAACACTCATCTGAAAATTACATGTAGTCAGTTTTCACAGCCTGCAGGTGTAGAGACGGTTATTGCGGTTGGCAGTAGCTTCAATGAATGATTGCATCCAGTGTGTATGTGGCCTAGGGTGGTCACAAGAAATGAATTTTCGAATTTTTTCGGGGGGACTCCCTAAAAAGTTGCCAATTGACTAGAAAATGAGATTGGCTAAGTTTCAGCTCATTTGGATAATATTAACCCGTGCCTCATTGAGGTTTAAGTTTGAAAAAAACGTGATTTTTCGCAAAAAAATGCTGTTTTCCCTTCGTGAAATGAATACAATTGAACCTAGAAACATAATGCAGGTCTCATTTTATAAAAAAAAGTTTTGCTTTGAAGAACCACACACCATTTTTTTCTAGAAATGTATAGATTTAAAAATATGCGCATTTTTCAGGACCAGACTTCACCTGAATCCTAAAAATTGACTTTTTATGAAAAAGCAAAAAAAAAAATTTGTAGCATTCCATTTCATCTGCTTTCCACCTTTTGTTTTTCTTTTTTTCGTTTTGTGAAGTCCAATAAAGTGTTTGATTAAAAAAAATTCCAAAGAAAAGGAAAAAAATCGAATCTTAAACTGAAAAAATTTTTAAAAAAGGGAGGGCAAAGGAAGTATAGAAATGAGAGCAAATAATGCTCAATTGCATTTTATTATTAAAGTTGTGTTACAAGAAAGGAGGTATACTAAAGAAAATAAATTATTTTCCCTTACAACTGTCACGTTAACCCTTTCCGGCACAGAAAAATTCTGTTCGTAAAAGGATGAAATGATTGTCTACCCCGGAATTTACAAACGACATTTTTAGAAATTAAAATCACATTACTTTAACCTTTCATTGTAAATGCAAAATTTTATTAAAATATTCTTCGTGCCGTTTGTAAGTTTGGAATTAAAATTAGGTTGTCCCGGCGTGGGACACTGTGTCGGAAAGGATTGAAGTGGTAATGGTTTAGATAAGGTGGCTTATGTTGACTTTTTTTACCAAAGTATTATCTAAAAATGAAAATGCAACTTGATCCGAGTTAAGATACCAAAGGCGGTTTGTCATTTTAGCAAGTGCTTTGTCTGTAACCTACTTATCAAATTTTCTGTAGTGAACAAGTGATTTTATTATTTGCAGGTCTTGAATTGGGGGCTAAAGTGGCAGTGGAAGTATTGAAGCACGCTTTTGCATAAATATTGATTAAAAATAAGAAAAGATCTCTGATACCTTCTTTTTCTAAATTTGTTATTGAAAGATGATCCCTGAAACAATATATTTTGAGAGAATGAATGGCCTGTACCTCCATCCATCTGACATGATTAACCCCTTAACGCTCGAATTAAATTACGGTTGAATAATTCAAATTGCTTATTGGCACCACTTTTATGAAAAAGAAATATTCACCTTATTTAATGACAGTAAAAACGATACTAAAATATAGACAATTTCACTATTTTATAAAACTGGTGGGAATCAAACAATTTGAGTAAAAGACACTGCCCGAGAATATGACGGGAGCGAGAATTAGGAGGTTAAAAGTAGCAGGTGCTTTGAAAAAAGTCTTTTGCAGAAGGAGTTCTATAAAAATTAAACAAAGTTGGATAAACTCTTTATAATCATCCATGAGCTGTTAATTTTTAAGAGTTCCTGTAAGAAAATTTGAAATTACTTCTGAATTAACTATTTATATCTAGTATTTCATCTTCAATAACTTTTGTATACTTACTCTGGTTTAATTTAGACCACCCAATCAGAATTATTATTTTTTTTTTAATATCTGGCTGAGGTGCACTGATTATGCCCATTTTACAATCAAGAACAGCTTTTAGGAAAATTTCTAAATTATGCTGGCTGCATGGTAAATACAGAAGACTTTTCCTTTAACAATTGCTATAGAAAAATACAGGTTAACTCTGAGGCGACCTGTGTTTACTGCAGTTGTATAAAAAAATATTGCCTGGATTTTACCAACTTTCTCCCACTCTTCAACTGCTGAAAATACAGCTTTCGCCTGAATTATTCCGATACTATTTTCAAGTTGAGGAACTTGTAGTAACTGTTCTCCATCCCCACAACTAATTAAAACTTTTATCCACTCTACATTTTCTTTATTCAAAAAATGGTGAAGCAGTTTTCTACCCCAGTGAACAACAGTTCTCTCTAAACGGAAATTTTAAAATCTGTTTTTGATGAGCTCAGATTTTTGTTTACGAAACAGTCGATGTCTGTGGTTAGAGTCGATGTCTGTGGTTAGCTAGTGGATGTATTCTAAGTCTAGCAGCTTCTCTGGCGTTCAGTTCATTTTGCGAATATTATAAAATAAAATACATAAAACTTGACAATGACTTGGCTGCTTACTGTCGATGATTTGATGAGACATGTGGCCAATTTAAAAAATCGTACATTTCTGCCATCATATCAAGAGGGGGAAGGGGTTTTACGGAATGTTTCGTCAATTCTAAAAATAGATAACCATAACCTATAACAAAAACAGCCTTGTAATAAAAAGAGAAATTCAGAGGTTCAACTGCAACACAAATCGAGAAGCTCTTTCTTATTAGACACAGAACTAGATAACTAATAATCAATTATAATTCATGAAATATTTTTAAAGTTACAAAAATTGTTCACTTATTTTTGCCTATTAATAAAAATAATACAAAAAAATTATCAAAAGTAATAAAATTTTTAATTTGTCATTTTTTACCTATGTTTCAAAAATGCAGAGTTTGAGGGTATGGTTCACTAGATGTCCTGAAAAATACTAAATGTTCATTAAATATAAGTTTTCATGAGAGTAAAAGTTCAAGGCAACAACAGTTTCGATGAAATAAAACAAGAATCAGGTTTCTAAGACAAATATTTTTCACGTAAGGAAAGAAAAACGACAATTTTTTGCCAAAAATTGCAAATTTTCAAGAATTCAACCTCGATGAGGCACGGGTTAATATTATTTATTTGAGCTGAAACTTTGCCAATCTCATTTTCTAACTAATTGGCAACTTTTAGGAGGGTCCCCCTGAAGAAAACGTTAAAAAAAATTTCCCCATGTTGCTTGTGACCACCCTAATGTATACATATATATGTATATATAACATTGGTGCCCGGCTAACCGAAAAGTAGCATATTTTCAATGAAATTTAGCCACTGTCCCGTTAGACCCTTGTCCCATTAGCGCCCACTCTCTCCTATATTAAATTGTTCTTTGATGACCTAAGTAGAAATTGACTTTAAAAACAAAATTTTTATATTACTTGATTCATGTGAAAATATTTAAATTGAAAATTAATTTTTTAGGAGAAATTATTATTCTGGGTTTTGATTTTCTTGACAACGTGATAAAGAAAGATTGTTAACTTTTATAGGAAAATGTCAATTGATTCCCTATGAAAACAATGAACTTTGAATTTATAAGAAAAATACTTAAATAAAATAAATAAAACATAGCCTATGTTTATTTCTGGGTTAAAATTCATCTATATGCAGATACAGAGCATATTTTAAGGCATTTTTACTGGGCGACAATAGGTTTGGTCTATTGTCTCAAACAAATGTTTATAAATTATCCAACCCCCTGATAACCGCAAACCAATTAATAAAAATATCGACTGGCTGACAAACTTCTTTACCTTATTAGTTATGTCTAATATACTTTTTCTGTTGCTAGTTAGTAAACTACAGAATCTTCATTGAATCATCTTAAACCTTCTCATTTATAGCTAGGAAATATTTAAAAAATGCTACATTCTCAGTTCAGGCACATTGTTAATCGTTGTGTTAGTAATGAACCAAACATAATATCCAACCTACCAAATTCATTTCCTAGTTAAAACTTTATGCTAGAAATTATCATCTAAATTCATGTTAAAATGTTGCTTACCTTTTATTAATTTGTATATTTGGCTTTTGTTCATAACCATAATGCAACAGCCTAATTAAGTAATTGGAGACTGGGATAAATTCTGAAAAGTAAATTTCACCTACATCATTAAATTTTTTTAATGAAATAATATCGTAACTATAGTTTTAGATCTAATGTGGAACCAATCATGAAAACAGATTTTTCTCTTGATGTTTAAAAACATTACCATTTTAATTTTTTAACATGCTTCCAAAATGCCAAATCAATAGTAGTTACAGTGGTTAAACATCTTTTGACATTTACAAGTTACTGTATTTTGAAAAGAGTGGAAATTAACAAGGCAACGGATTTTGCTCTTTATGTTTAAAAAAATCAAACTATCTATAAAATATTTCCAAAATGCTACAACGATAATTATAATGGTTTAAAAATTTTATACAAAGGACTGTCCTTTACAAATAGTAGAATTAAGCAGGCAAGTAAAACGAATGTGTTCTTTATGTTTTAAAATTTTAAACTTTATTAAGTTTTTATTATGTTTCAAAAATGCTACAATAATAATTACAATCGTTAGGTTTTTTTTTTTTTTCTTTTTAACAAGTTACAGACTTTAGCAAAGGATTTTTTAACAAGCTCACGATTCTCTTAGGTTTCTTTGTCTGGAAGCTTTCTCTTTCTTTCTTTTCTCTCTAAGATTCTTCCAATAACCGGTCTTGAATCATAAAAAACTATTCCAATTACATTAACAGTAATGGACATCCATGAGTTTAAAGCTTTTTTTCATAGTTCTGACTTTTTTTGGATATAACTGTTGTACATGGTGTGTTCACAAAGTTTCAAGACTGGTGTCAGAATACAAAAGCTGTTAAACATTTTTATGCAGCGAACTAAAAATCTTCGAAATATGACCCTTGGGCATCAGCACACCGCTGCCAGCATTTTTTTCATTATTCACAGGCTCCCTGGGGGTCTTCGCGCGCAAGGCTGTTAAGTCACCTCTTCGAAGCTCGAATCAAGAATCGTTGGAATCATGTCGAATTGCTTCCCTTTCAGGTTTTTCTTGATCCGGAGGAATTAAAAAAAAGTTGCTAGGAGCGAGGTTGGGGCTGTATGGAGGCTTGTGGCAGTACTGTCACGTTAAACTTAGCCAAAACTTTGACGGCTGCGAGCGGTGTGTGAGAGGGTGCATTGTCGTGGTGAACAATCCAGTCTTCTCTGGTGTCTGGCCGGAAGTTCCGGGTCAGGTCATTTTTACGCTGGAATGCCCACTATTTGAAGGATAGAGTCCGGCGCGTCCGCTCAGACATCAGGGACGAGTGGATTGTTCACCCCGACAATACCCCCTCTCACACACCGATCGCCGCTGCCGATGTTTTGGCTCAGTTTAACGTGGCAATACAGCCACAAGCCCTCTACAGCCCCGACCTTGCTCCCAGCGACTTTTTTGTTTCCCCGGATGAAGAAAGACCTGAATGGAGAGCGATTTAACATGATTTCAGCGATCTAAGCAGCTTCGACGAGGTCCCTTAACAGCCTTGCGCGCGAAGACCCCCGGGGAGCCTGTGAATAATGGAAAAAAACGCGGGCAGCGGTGTGTTGATGCCCAAGGGTCATATTTCGAAGAATTCTAGTTCGCTGTACAAAAATGTTTAATAACTTTTGTATTCTAGGACCAGTCTTGAAACTTTATGAACACACCATGCATGTAAGGACACAGCTCTTTCTGGGTCAGCACTGTGAGGTGTCAAAGGAAAATATGATTGCAACAATTTGTTGAAAACAGAGTAAAGTTGAAGCGCCTTAAAGTAGTAAGAGAATCTTGCTGTGGATGAGAAGGACGCAGTTTTTCATCTGCGTACATAGCCATTACATCATCTGTAAAATCGGCAACTTTGTCTTTAGCAAAAAAGGTTTTTAATTTCAAGGCGGGCTGCACTAACAACCTCTGTTGGTCTTTTGCTATTTAAGAAAGCACATATCCCGCTTGAGATGCTCATTTTTTCCTCTTCTAATCTTAGGAAGAAAATTCTTTACAACTCAATACAGTTTCTTTTCTCATTGCAAACCGGTATCTCTTGTTAGAAACTAATGAGTTGTTAACTTTACGTCTGCTAGGATTTTCTTCAATATCAGAACCACTTTCTTAGTGCTATTATTTATTTCCATAAACTGTTCTTTATATCCACCAGGCTAACACCTTCGATAAAAGTAAAATCATTTGTAAAAATTTTGCTTTAACAATTTTATATCAATTCTATATTAGGCAGTGTAATATAATAATGAAAGACATTTAATTGTTTTTTCTGAAGTTTTTCAGTGTTTCAGAAGGTCTAAGCATCAAGCAAGTCAGGCTTTGTTGTTTACTGCATTTAATCTATAATCGAAGGAATATGCGAGCAGAAGCTTGTTCAGTTTTTGATGAGTCTGGTTGATTATTCTCAATGTTTTTGCATGAGATTAAGATCGTGTCATACTGCTTTTTTATAAGCTTTTCAAGTATTCCTTGAACGGTATTTCGAAATATGCAGGTAAAAACAAAAGGAAGTTCAGTTTTCTCTTCCAGCAATTTTTATAAGTTCTTCAATGCATAGAACCGAAACTCGATAAAATGTTGCTATAGATTTTACAAGGTGCGTCTAAAAAGTTCAGTGAATGGAGGTATAACTCATAAACAATGCGAGTTAAAAATGCGTACCTGCGCATCCGCAGGTAGAGACCAATGGAGAGACTGCACGTAGCAAGAAACGCAAGAAACGGAGGCAGAATAGTCTGCTATGGGCAGTCGAATGGTGTATGTTTGAAAACTCGCGTCATATTGAAATGGAACAACGGATAAACATCAAGTTTAGCTACAAATTGGAAAAAACCGCCACAGAAACGCATGCAATGTTGACCTAGGTGTAAGGAATAGCCGCAGTGAGCAAAAAATGAGTGTACGACTGGTTTGAAAGTTTTCGGGTGAGAAAGGAAACCGTGGATGACGAATCACGTTCAGGTCGACCGTCAACAAGTGTGACGACAGACAACATCGAGCGGGTGCGACAGATGCTGTTAACCCCTTCACGGTCGCTTAATATTTAGAAAAACCATCAAAAAAGTACCTATTTATTTTATTACAGAAATTGAATAATTATAAGGTTTCTAATTAAAATATGCAATTAGTTTTTTTTTTTTTTTTTTTTTTTTTTTTTTTTTTTTTTAAGGCGAAAAAAAAGATGTTATAGAACAAAATTCATATTTGTAGAAAAGTCATCATGCGAGAATTATGTGTCTTAATGTTTGTTTTACACCGCACAAATTAATGCGAATAAAACCTTTATTTTTCACATCTTAGATCTTTATTTACCATCATCACACACATTTTTACAAATAATATTTGAAATAATATATATACATTAAATTTTGATTATTAATAATTTTTTTAGAGTTACATATTTCGAAACATGCAATACAAAGCCCAACATTACAGTCAGCGCAAATGCCAAACGGAAATATTCAAAGACTTCACACCAAAATGCCAGTTAAATTTTTCTGGTTTCAAAAGTTTTTTCCAGAAATAAATCTCCAGCCCGGAAATATGACGGGAGCGAGAAATAACGAACGACACCTCAGCCCGTGATATTGACGGGAGCGAGAATTAAGGGGTTAAACGATCACCTACTGTCTTTACAATAAATATCGGAGAAATTGGGAATCAGCAAGGACAGTGTTAACATCCTCATTCACCAAGAAGTGTGACATCTGTGCTGCGGTCGATCTTAAAAGAGGCATTTGCTGATTTATTCCAGAAGCTTTATCTACGATGTTATAAGTATATTGTGGCCAGCGGATGTTACTTTGAGGGTGATTAAAGTATTTTGTTTTATTTGTTTTATGCTTCCATTCACCAAACCTTTTAGACGCACCTTGTATATTTGATTTCTAATGCTGAAGCTGAACTTCGATAACTGATGATTCCAAATGAAACAAACTAGCTAATTCGGACCTGTGAGCAACGCACCAACGCAAAGCAAGTCTCTGACCAAGTTCAGTTTCATACGAACCTACTGCTGTTCTTGCCTCTATTTGCACTTTCTACATTTGTTGTTAAGCCTATCAATTTTTTTTTTTTTTTTTTTTTTTGCGACATTCTCAATCCTCAAGTTGTCAAATACAATCTAAACAGAATCAATGAGGCCTTCTGCTCCTCGCTTACTTGGCTTACTCTCTCCTAGTAAAAATGATTTCTTGTTCTTCTGTAATAAAACGTGCTGTAACAAACTTGTTTTCAACATATTTCTCAACAGAACCGTCTACTTTGACAGCATTTTGTAACTGTGATACAGCGTTTTCTTTTACTTTTTGTTTTATTTTGCTGCTATGATGACTGTTGCTATTTTTGTCATCTCCTGAGTCACAGAGTCAACTTATGTTATTCACCTGTTTTTTATTTAAAAATTTCCGGCACCATCCTCTGTCACTGGGCGACAATAGTTTGGTACTAGGCGACACTAGTGTCGCCTACTTTATATGTTATTTTATGCCCTGTGCAGATATACAAAAACATTAATTTATCTATTTTGACGCTGACTTGACTCAACCATTCATACACGCTTTCACATATATAATATTATTAGGATATACAGTGGAACCCTGATTTAACATCATTCATGAGACTGCTTAAAAATGTTGTTAAAAGCAGTAAAACATTAGATTGGGATTATAAGAAAAACACTATGTATGTTATTTAAAACATCGCCGAAATTATAAAATTAAGATTAAATTAATTAAATGAAACATAAAATAAAAAATAAAGCATTTGTATGTAATTAACACATTTAGTTACTTTAATAAGAAATCAAAACTTACATTATTTTGCCGTAAAAAAATCCAAGATTTTGGTTTTAATGTTTGTTTTAGATTGCAAAACGCACAAGGAAGTCTCAAGCATTAAAACTGCATTTAATTCTTTTTCTTGAGCTTCATGTCACAGAAAAAAGTCTCGTTTTTTGCAAAATAGCTTGGGCTTAATTGAAAGATGGTGTTTATTCAACAACTTCACAGTCTTTTTCATCATCGCTTTCATCCGAAGACAGTTTCATCAATTCGGCAACCGACAATGCTTTTGTTTCACGACTCAGTACTTCTGTGTCACATTCTGCATATTCAATGAAATCCCTATCAAGCTCTGCTGAATGAACCCCAGTTGAACTGTTATTTGGTATGTGATAAAAAGCAGACTTCCAATTGGACTGGGGTTGCAAATCCACCTTTTTGAAGCTGTGGGAGACAAGTCTCTTGTAAACTTTTTCCATGCTGACGATATCAAATGTAGGGCTTCCAACACATTTATCTTCTTGGATTCATGTTGCTCACTGGAGTTGACACAAGATTCCAACTGAAACAATGCCTTTTGTTCAAGCTGTCTGTAAGCTACTTTGAAGGAATGAATTATCCCTAAGTCACAGGGCTGTAACATACTGGTACAGTTTGGTGAAAAAATTCTTGGCACACATTTTTCAATGTTACATTCTTGTGAGCTGCGCATTGATCTACAAACAAGATAATTTTACGGTTCTCCGATTGCATTTTCTTATTCAGTTGCTGCAAATAATCTTGAAAAATAACTTCTGTCAAGCAGGATTTTCTATTATCTTTGTAACTTGGGGGAAAAGTTTTAATGTTTTTAAAATAACAGGGTAGAGTCCTGCACGGGTCGGGTTCTACCCGACCCGAACCTGCAAATTCCATTTTAAGTCAACCCGCAACCCGACCCGAACCCGCAAAAATAATTTTTGGCAACCCGACCCGAACCTGAGGTATATCAACCCGCACCCGACCTGAACCCGCAATACGACCCGAACCTGCAATGTAAGGATAGCAAATCATGTTTTAATGCCATTATGAAAAATAATCTACAACTGTATTTCTAATAGAGGTCTGCACTGCTGCGGGCTGCGGCTGGGCGGCAAAATTTCAAACTGGCCAAGCCGCTTTATTGCGACAGTTTTTTCAACGGACCAGGCCGGCAAAAAATTGAACGGCCCGGCCGCGGGTTTACTGGCCCGATATAAATATTTAGACGAAGCCGATAAAATTATAAACGGGACGTGCCGGGCTAGGGCCAAACTTTTAAGTTTTATACGGGACAGGGCGAGCCGTTCCCGAGCCTGGAAATTCCGGCTCGTGCAGACTTCTAATTCTCTATTACCATTTTAATGTTTTGCATAGAAGGATGAACAAATCTATATTCTTCAATATTCAACAATAGTAAAACATCTGACCCGACCCGATGCAGGACTCTAAATGGTATAAAACAAAAAATCTAATCTTTAAATATTCTTTAAAATTAGTTGCGGTTTCAAAAGTTCCACTTGGAATGATACACCTTGCTTTACACAAGTGACCATCCGCCTTTAGTTTATCAGCAGTTATTATATTGAAAATTTCCCCGTCTAACATAGTGCATCACGTATCACCACAATTAAATTATTCACTGGATACATTAGACAGGAAAGACCATTTAGCGTTTTGCTGCATATTCTATATTTAAAATACGGTAAAAATATAATGCAGTTTGTTATTTCGAAGACTCGTGAAAGGATGACTATGATAAAACAGACAGGAACACATTTTGCTTTTGTGAAACTTTGATCTTCGGTTTACGTAAGTTTTTAATGGGAAAAATATTTTCCACATTCTTTTAAAAAAGCAGGTCTACCCGAACCCGACCCGCAAGTGTAAAAAAATTAACCCGAAACTGACCCGAACCCGAAACAATAAAAGCCAACCCGACCCGAACCCGAACTGCACAAAAAAAAATAAAGTCACCCGAACCACAACGGGAAAATATAGCGCCGACCCGACCCGAACCGTGGATTGGGTCGGGTTCGGGTAAAAGCGGGTAACCTGACCCAATGGAGGACTCTACAACAGGGTTTTTTAGCATGGCCAGTAACAAGTGGAGTTAATTTTGCACTACCATCAGCATTGCAGCACAGTAAAATAGTTAGACGTTCTTTTGACATCTTTTCTCCGTTACATAATTCTCCTTTTACTGTGTACGTCTTGTCTGGAAGGTGATTGAAAAATAAGCCTGTCTCATCAGAGTTTAAAATATTCTGCAGAGTGTAATTTTCTACCAGAAATAGTAGTGCATCCCTTTTCCAGTCATCAACCGTTGCTTGATTGATGTTTGCGGATTCACTACACACTGATCTGTATGCCAAGTTGTGTCTCTTTTTAAATCTGCCAATTCACCCATTTTATGCGGAAAATCCTGTTATGTCTAATCTAAGAGAAATTTCCACAGCTTTCTCTCTTAATATTGTTCCATTAATAGGAATTTCTGCAGAGCGTGCTTGGTGGAACTATCGAATTTAGATTTTTCCAGTTCAGCATATGCTGGGGCTTTTAAGGTTTTAATCTTTTTTGCAGCATTTTCTAGTGTATCTTATTTTGTTTCAACATCATCTTGCTGGCTTAAAATTGTTTTACGTGTAGATGTTGCAATTCCAAGGGATTTCGACAATTCTGCTTTAGTCCATGAAAAATGCTTCGATTTTTCAATAATGCTGGCCTTATCGGCAAGAGAATTGCTTCCATTTTGCAGTCATTTCTCACTGAATGAAAACTAATAAAGATTTTTAATGTTATCCTTCAGATCAATTTCTATAGGAAACTTAACACGTATCTGCGGTCTCTCCCTCTGTAGAATATTCCACAGTCCCCTTCGCAGGCCTCTCTTGCTTCATCTATCAGGCGTTGTGATCATGTGTCATGTAGTGGAGAAGCAAAATAAATTATTATTTGTTGTTTTAGTTTTTTTTTTGTAGAAGTAAATTTGAATGCAGCAAGCAAGCTGCAGGTTTCTTGGTCTTCCAAAATGGAAGAAATAACTATTTTATTTGATATGATTTCGTTGATTATGGGAAATATCGACTCGAAGGAAAGCAGAAATATAGATTAAAAAAAGCACAAAATTTGTCACAAACGATCATTATTGTTCGAAAAAGTGTTCATTTTCATTTAAGAAAACTACGCTAAATGTAGGAAACACAACAGAACAAGATTTTAAAAACGGTTTTTTTTTTACATTGCTGTATAGGAAATTGGTAGGCCCAAGCTGAAACAATGATAAAACGGGAAAGCGTTATATGCAGAAATTGTTAAATCGGGGTTCCACTGTATAATAATAGCAAAACTCAATAAGTAGTAGTCTTAAATTATTTGCACTTATAGAGTCTGGGTTGATATTACAATTAATGATAATGATATAATACAACTATGTACAAGTTTGAAAGTTAGGGCATCTTTGCCTTAACCTATTGTCCGTCAGCTCACGGATCCTGATCATACTCGATCTGCCTGCTCTGAAATACATCTTACCTGGCCCAGATCTTGATGCGTTCTCTGGCTTTTATGAGATCTTACTTCCTATGCTCAGAATTAGTAAATTGTATGTCTCGCATTTTGATATGAGCTAGGCATTTACATCACACAATAAAATACAGTAGAGCGCCAATTATCCAGACATCGATTAACCGAATTGATCAACGACCTTACATTTTTTTCCCACCTTCTCCAAAATTTTTGAAGTGAAACTTCTTTAGGCACGGTAAGGTAAGACGGGATACCACCATCTCTTGGTTTCAGGCCCTGAGGGTCCTATACACCCAATCCAGACAGTCTGAGAACCGGGTAAATTTGGCTCGATGTCACAAAAGTTAACCATTAAATAACCCTTTCCTAATCCTGAAATAATAAAATCATGAACAAATTCCTCTTTATCTTCAAATTCTCTGAGAGGAATAAAAAAATTGCTTCTTTTTCCCCTTGGTATCCTCAGAAAAAGGACATCGACATCCCCCTCTCAGCTCACGTTTGTTCGTACAGTGTATGCATGTATATACATGAAATGATTTCTGTATATAACTTTGTACCAATTTTGTGGAAAATAAAATTTTAAAAAAGTTAAAAAAAATAATTTCTAAATATGTCATTTGTAATATGCTAAAATGTGCACTACTACAATTACCAGTCCTAAGCCTGGAAAAGTGTGAAGGGAAGTTACCCAAAAAACATTGCCATAGCTGTTTTTTAAAGTTGTCCAATTATCCAAATTTTTCATTAACTGGATTGGCCTCGGTCCGGATAATCGGCACTCTACTGTAAATACTTTGCCAGTCTGCATGCTGTCGGCCATGTGTGTCGCTGATGTATCATCTGTTACTAGGGTGTTCAGCTTGTGAAATTATAATCATATATATATTTTTGTCTTCAGAATCATTTATGTTATTTTGTTTTCAACATCATCCCTCTTTTTAAGCACACACAGAATATGCAGTGATGAATGAGGCATCATACAAAGATTTTTGAAGGGGCTTTTGGCCTTGTATACTCGCATTTCGTTAAAATACTTTGTTAGATTAAAAACTGCAGTTAATAAAAAAATATTGAAAACATATCAGCAAATAATGTCATTGAATAAACTAATTGCAGTGCAAAAAACATGTACGAGTCTACTAGTAATTTATAAGTTTTTAACTTGCACTATTGATTTATGTATTCGTATTCTGTTATGTTTAAATACTTCAATACAGTTTGAAATTGAAGTACAAATAATTCCACAACTTATTGTTTATAATCTTTAAGCAGATAGTAATGTGAAATTTAGCTCAAGGAATAGGAAGTATGAAATTAATTACTGCCTTAAGACATCATACATCCTAAATGTATCCCTGACTGTATTTGTGTGTATATAATGTAACGTGTTTTTGATAAGGAAAAATAATATACAGGGTGCATCAGGTATTTTAGAACAAATCAACACCTCCTTTCAAACAGAAATATACAGTAGAGATAGAGCTTTTTTTTTTTTTTTTTTTTGACGTTCTGTACAAATGGCCACACTATACATACATGTATATATATATACATGTTTATATACATATATATATATGTATATGAACATATGACATATATATGTATGTGTATATATATACAATATAGGTATATGTATATATATATGTATATTTACATATATGTATGTATATATAACACTGGCGCCGGCTAACCGAAAATATTATGTTACACCAGAATGACAACACCAAAGCTGCTATCTTTAACAACAAGAAGTCAGCTATTTGTAATTTGTTGAAAGTGTGCATGAAGAAAGTTTGTTTTCAACTATAAAAAGTAACTTTGATTTTTTTTACTTCGATGACATTTACAATTCATTATTGTCTGAAATTGTTCATAAGGCTACTAATTAATGTAACACAAATATTTTATTTTTTATTAAACTTAGTTAAATTGTCTTTGGGTAAACATGTGCTATGTAGATTAGAAAAATATAAAACATCAGCATGCGGGGACACAGCTTATGGGGACTAATGGGACATTATGTAGCACTTGTTATTGAAATAAACCGTGGAATTCAAGAACTTTTTTGAGTTACCTTACAAAAAGGTGTGATTTTCAAAAGTTTGTCTACCCCGTAAAAGAAGAAAAATACTGGACTAAAATTAAAGACATTGTAATGAATTTACTCAGCCTACAATAGATCGAAATTCGTTCACAACTTTAATATCTTTTCATTTTAATTTTTCAGATTTTAATATGCAGTAATTAATACTATACTATTTATGTACATTATATTTTGAACTAAAATGTTGAAATAGGTACTGCAATTCTCTTTTTTGTGTTGATTTTTGATATGTCCCATTAGACCCACAGGATGTCCCAACAGACCCCAACCTCGGGGACTAATGGGACAAATACAATAGTGTACAAAAGTCATTATATTTAAAAAAGAGTAAAAGCTATCTCTTCTAATCAGGGTTCGTAAGTGTCATGATATTTTCGAAAATATCAAAAATATCCGATATTTTGATATATATCCGATATTTTCAAAATAGTCAACTTACTGCTGATAATAAATATTTTCAAGCATAATATAAATTTAAAAAAAAAAACATATTGCACTTGACATGAAAACTTAATCAAACAATATACTAAATGTGCATTTTTTTTTCCTTTTATTTATTTATTTTTTTCTTCTGGGAACAAAATGTAAGTTCAACTAATTGAATACAGAAATAATTTGCTTTATACACTTATAAAAAAAAAATAAAAAAATTACAGGATTCAATATCAACTATCAAGAAATCAGAAATTTATAAAACAAAATTTTAAATACAAAATAATTTTTTTTTTAACATTTTAACATAAATATAAGCTTATCTTATTTTTTATTCCCTAAGATGTTGTACCTAAAGTTTAAACTGAACTAAACCAAAAAAAGATTCTTTTCTAATGAAGCTTTATATAACTGATTATCTAAATTAGACAGTTTATTTTCATTCATCATATTCTGTTCTGAATTAATTATGTTCCACATAATACACATTTAAAAGTAAAAAATTCAAGCATATAACTTCTGAAATATATATTTGTTTTCTTCTTTGGCTAAAAAAGTCACTACCAGAGACAAAAGTTCTTTCTCTACAGAACAACACAGTCAAATAACAGTTGAAAATATCATTTACACTTGTTTTGGCTGAACATATCAAAAATATCTTGCACAATGATATTTTGAAAATAAATACCAAGTACTGTGAAAATATCGAAAATATCAAAAATCTTGATATTTTGAAAATAAATATCAGATATATATCAAGATATATATCCATTAATATTTATCAAGGAACCCTGCTTCTAATTATTATTATTTTTAAAGCCAATACTTCCCTTTTTATGCCTAAGAAAAAAAAAAATCAGAATTTTTTAAATTTCACTTTAGAATACTTAATGTCCCCTTAGCCCCCATTCTCCCCTAATCCCTTAAGCTAATAATAGTTTTTGTTGCATTAAAATATCTCAATTTGTTGATTTTCTATAAGCAAGTAGGTTTACAATGGAAGTCTATGGGAATTTGGTGAAATATCAGAGATATCGCCAAGTTGGTGTCACTTTTGGCAGCTCATTTTGGTCGCCAAATTTGGCGATATATCGCCAAGTTGGCGACAGAACAGGGTCCCCCCCATGGTAAACCCCTTATCAATATGAAGATGCATTAAATGCTGTTCAATAACCAATGGCCGCCATTTTGTCTCCCATATAAAACTAAAATTAATTAAAATTTAATTAACGAATTAATATTTGAAAAAATGGTACTTCTTAGTTATCCCATCGACCAATTTCGCCAAATTATATAAATCGCCAACCACTCGCCAAATTATACACATTGACATAATTTTTATTTTAAATAACGAAAGAACAAATAAATTAGTAAAACATTAATAAAAATACAAATAAAACGTCAAATTAATGGTTTTATTGGCATTTAATCTTACAATTAATTAATTAATGGCAACCATTATTGGCATTTAATCTTACAATT
This sequence comes from Maratus speciosus, assembly GCA_963932465.1. NCBI lineage: Eukaryota > Metazoa > Arthropoda > Arachnida > Araneae > Salticidae > Maratus > Maratus speciosus. Next base: position 549,433,542 of record OZ010794.1, read on the forward strand.
TGGCAGCAGTAATTTGGTCGACGGGATAAGTAAGAAGTACCAAAAAAACTGTACATCCAGTACAAGTTTTAAAAAATTTATTTGAACCTGATAGGATGAATAATAAGTATTTTATTAATGATTGAAAATTTGAACAAGATATATAAATAAATAAAGGGAGAGTATGAACTAATAGTAGGAATTGAAAAAAAGGGTGGGGGGAGCAAGCTACACTTGTTAGTACTGCAGAATATTAGGGCTCTGGAACCTTTTTTGTTAGAAATTAAGCCCTGGATAGTAAATATGTATGAATAATATGTACCACAAAATTACCAATGTCTGAAAAGGACATCATGATTGGCAAGAAATAATTATTTCCATTCTTAAAAAGTAAAAAATTAATTAGATTGCCTGAATCAGAGTTCATTCTAGGATCAAGGGCAGGCAGGGTGCACTTTGCCATAAAAGGGCACTTTGAAGAAAAAAAGGGCACATTAATGTAATGATAAATAACTAATAACTCTTCCACCCTGACACCACCCCCTAAAAAGTCTTGGCTACTAACCCTTTACCCCATCCATGACACTTTGCAGTGCAGGGGTGATTCTTTTCTGAAAAATTAAGGCAGTCATTTCCAAAAATTAAAAAGAATCGGTCATAAATCCGAAAATTTGGACATAAACTATATCGTAAATTTTGAGAAATGTACGTCGAAAAAAAAAACAATTTCGTCAGAGAATCGCGAAAAAACGCCAATTTCATCAAAGGACCTTTCTGTTTTTTTTCTTCTTTCTTATTTCGGCTGAGTTTCCACGGTAGCTGAGAAACGGGATATAGAGACAGAGATTGATTACTGCGTCGGTGCTGGAATTTTACTGAAAATAATTAGTGTCTGTATGAGGCTGTGTGTGTGTGTGTGGGGGGGGTATTTATCTTTTCTTGAGAAATATTAGAATATGAGAATCTATTTGTATTTTTACGTGAGAGTTGGAGCTCTATAATTGCTAGTGTGATGCTAAAAAGGCCAAGAGGTGATGATGGTTTTCTTGAGGATATTGGCACATCTGATATGCGCGTGTTTATTATGCTGAATGGTCCTGAAAATGGATTTAAGCACATACGCAAATTTTTGAAAGCTGCATTGGTTGAGAAGTATGGTATATCATACTTCCAACATTTTAAGCACGTTTCTACAAAAGTTGCTTTTAAACAATCTGTTACTTCAAAAGTAGTTAGCAGAATCAGGGGTGCAGAAAATGTTTCTACTCGCAACATTTTCCCCAATCCACAAGAAAATTTCCCCAAAATCTTACGGTATGTGATAGGTAAATGCTGTATTAATGTAGGTATAGCAAATCTATTCTTCCAATATATCTCAACTTATGCACGAGTATATAATGTCTTCTGAGGTCTGTCTTCGATTCTGAGGGGGAAAAAAATCTGAAATTAACAGCAAATTTTCTGAAAGGTTACAGCAGCAGACTGGGAAAAGGGGGGGAAATCCACTCCCAGTACTAACTATGTTTTTTTCACAACCCTTTGCCGAAATTCGCGTTTTTTTGCGAACTTTTGACGAAATTTGCGGTTATTTCGCCTTCCTTTTTACGAGTTTTGTAGTTATTTCGTCTTCCTTTTGACGAAATTTGCAGGTATTTTGCCCTCTTTTGACGGAATTTGCGGTTGTTTTGCCATCTTTTGACAAAATTCACGGTTGTTTTGCGATCATTTGACGAAATTCGCGGTCGTTTTACTAACGTTTGATGAAATTTTCGGTTCTTTTGTGATCTTTTGACGAAATTTGCGGTTGTTTCGCCCCTTTTGATGAAATTTGCAGTTGTTTCGCGATCTTTTGACGAAATTTGTGTTCATTTCATGATCTTTTGACGAAATTTGCATTGATTTCACGATCTTTTGATGAAATTTGAGAGTATTCGTGGTTGTTTTGCGATCTTTTGACGAAATTCGCGGTTGTCTTGCTGTCTTTCGACGAAATTTGAGGTTGTTTCGCGATCTTTTGACAAAATTCGCTGTGGTTTTGCGATCTTTCGATGAAATTTGTGGTTGTTTGGTGACCTTTTGGCGAAATTTGCAGTGTTTCGCGATATTTTGTCAAAATTTGCGGTTGTTTCGCAATATTTTGACGAAATTTACGGTTTTTGCGAGATCTTTTGGTGAAATGTGCGTTTATTTCGTGATCTTTTGGCAAAATTTGCGTTCATTTTGCGCTCTTTTGATGAAACTTGCTGCTCTTTCGCCGAAATTTGCGGTTTTTTCGCAATTTTAGACAAAACATGCGGTTCTTTCGTGATCTTTTAACGAAATCTTCAGTTATTTTGCGATCTTTTAAGGAAACTTGCGGTTCTTTCACGATCTTTTGACGAAATTTGTGGTTATTTTGCGATCTTGTGACGAAAAGCGTGTTTTTTCCGTAATTCTTTGACAAATTTCTTGGTATTTTTATGTTCGAATTTTCAGATTGATGACCTTTTCTTTAATTTTCAGAATCGAATGCCTTAAATTTTCGGCAAATTCGGAACAGAATCACCCATGATATACGATACATATTATTCCGAGATCGATTTTGTGAAGATCGCCATACGGATCTTTTTATTTGTAGTGAAATTTTTCTATCTCAGGGAATTATGGAATTTGTTGTTAAAATCAAAATCAATTGTATATGTTTCTGCAAAATTTCCCCAGGTGGTTAAAATTTCCCACGATCCTAGATCGCCGGATCGGACATATTCTGCACCCCTGAGCAGAATCATTCATGATTCAGACAATTGCTTACCATGTTTTCGTTAAGTAACACAATAAATGTCAGAGTTTCCCCCAGGTTTAAAAAAGGGCAGGGTGCTGCTTGTGGGAAAAGGGCACTTTTGGATTCCGAAGAGCATGTTTTGGATTCTTAAGGGCAATTCTTGAAATTTTTAAAGGCATTCTTTTGATTTTTAAAACTACTTTTTAATATTTAATAGACAAAACACTATTTTAAAGACAGTAATGAGTCAATTTTTACTATGCAAGTAATTTTTTTAATAAACAAAGGAGTAAAGGCACTTTTTCCAGGTGTGGGTAACAAGGGAGCTAATTTTTTAAATGAGGGGCAAGAGGGGTGCTATTTTGTAAACCTAAGGGCAGGCAGGGTGTAGCACCCTCCTGAAACTGTCTGGGGGAAACTCTGAAATGTTTTTTTTTTAAGATTAAACCGAGTTTGTTAATTTTATGTAACATTTAATATACCTTTATCTTAGTATATTGCATTAACTGAACTGCAGATTTTTTTTATTTTTTTTTTCTGTACGGTTTTGTGTATATTATTGTTATTTATTTATTGGCAAATTTTGCTTCCCAAGTTTGGTTCTGCATCGTTAGGAGTCGCAGATAAATTTTGGCTTGTGATACTGGTGCTGCAGATTGATACAGAAAATTCTGCTACTGGGCTTTATATTTGTAAAGACAGAAAAAAGAACTGTTCAATTTCTTGGAGCCTGAGTAAGAGTATATGAAAATTTAAAGCAATCATGGATGAATATGAGAACAGTCTTAAGTAAATATCATGTATATACGAGAGTCACACTGAAATATTTGAGATACAGCTAAATGATACAAGTTAAACTTAGCAATTCTTAGGAGTGTTCAAAGTAGTCCCCTCAAAGATCAATGCACTTTTGTGAGTGAATTTTCCAAACATTAAATGACTCAAGGCATCCATTTCTTGGAACAGATGAAAAATATGGTTTTATAGCCTTCTCAATCTCCTCTTCAGAGTGAAAATTACATCCACATAATATATTTTAAAATACCCACAAAAGTCACACATAGAAAGATCAGGAGAAAAAGATGGATGTTCTATCACGTTGATGGTTTTTAGTTAAAGAAATTCAACTTGCTGAATAAGAAGATGCATTATCATGACAAATAATGAGTCCTCTAACATTCAGTTCTTGAAGAATTTCTGTACAGATTTTATTTTCAGATTATGTTCAAAATTCAACAGAATATCAAGAATACAATATTAATGACTACTTAGACTATCATGTACATAAAAGCTAATTTTAAAAAGTGACTAAGGCAATTATGCTCAAATGAAGATTCAGTAAGGAAATCAATATAGTTTAGAATGAAAGAAACACATGAAACAAAGAAAATCATAATTTCAAATCTCTACAAATATAAAATGTAGATTTTTAAAAATATATCTTTGTAATTTATTAAACTAAATAAAATTTCTAAAGATATCACTAAATAAATGTGCAACATCACTCTAATTTTTGCAAAATCAGTAAATAAAATGCTAGCCCATAATGGGCTTGGGTGAGGGAAATTTAGAGGTCTGCATGGGCCAATAATGATTTTCATACAGACTCGGTCAGACCCAGGCTGAACTTTTAGTTTTTAAACCGAGCCAGGATCAGACCTGGAAATTTCAACCCATGCAGACTTCTAGGAAGAATGAATTCCATGTCAGGTTCGATCCTGAACAAAATAAGTCTAGCCTAGACCAGTTTCCATGCAGACCTCTAATGTCGGCTTGCAGACCCCTTTATTTGCACAAGGGGAGAGGGAGGAAGGGAGGGAGAGAATCACCTCATTACTGAAATATTTTCAAAAGAGTATTTTAAGTTTCTTACTATTTCAAAGGAAGAATTGTCAATTTGTAAATCAATTGTTGACTCACTATTGTAAAATTTGTAAGTCATGGTTTGCAAATTATGTGAAATTGCAAGTAAATGCAAACCCTGATAAATATGAAAAAAAAAAAAAACTTGGTTAGTAAATACTGAAACCAACCACTTAACTTCCCTTGTAATCTTCAAAAGGAGAGTAAATTCACGAAACCCTGTCCTGCATATGAATGGCAAAATGGCTGCTAGATAGGACTGGAACAAGAAATGATTTCAAACAAAATGTTCGAGCAAACGTGCTAAATTTGTTCTAAGTATCTAATACACTGTTCAGATTAGACACTTTCAATTTTCTTCGGCTGGATAAGAGCCACTATCACTCACTCTGATTGGCTATAAAGCTTTGCTTTAACCAATTAGTTGTTACAGCTGGTTTTATTGTATGTGCATGCACAAACTTTACATTTGTCCAGATATCAGACACAGCAACGTTCATAAAGTTATCTTAATATGAGTTTTACGATGTGAACAGGCATTCAATTCCGGGAGGGTACCACCTCAAAAATGGCAGCCTAAGATATCTAAAGTATCTGATCTGAACAGGGTATAAAGCTGGCTACAGCTGCAACCTTACCAAAAACTTGTAGTATCATCACAATCAAAGCAAGGTTACCAATACCTAACTGCCTATCAAGAAAAAAAAGTTGTCAAAACATGTAAAGATCATATGTCTCTTTGCCAAACAAAAACTTTTTGATCAAAGTTACAGAATTTATGAAAAATACACATAAACTTATTACTTTTCATTTCTCATTTAGTGACATTTTGAATTTATTCATCTCATTTCCTGTAAAATAAACTTTTATGTGCTATTTTATCATCTTATTTCGACAGTAGATAATCTTTTTTAACAAAGATTAAACACATAAAAAAATTATAATTTTTTTCAAACTGGGAAAAAAAGAAACCACAAAAGGATATAGGGTAGATGTGATAGTAATGGACACCCTTAAGGAATTTCTTACAAAATTATTTTTTTATTAATAGTTATAATTATTATATTCCAGTTTTTTCAATATTATATTAACCTATCAACAATATTTAACCATTCTTATATAGTCTCATTTTCCCAATATGAATCAAAATTTAATTTTAAATAACAGAAATATATCAAAACATCCAAAAGCCCAGTAATGGACACCCCATAAAAAGCAATAAATATAATTGGTTTTATGACTGTATTTGGAACCAGAATTTAATGAATACATACTAATGAAAAAAAATAGTTATTTTCAAATAAATTTAAAAATTAGGATACAGTAATTAATAAAATATTTGTGATAATCATTTACTGTTTGCATCAATTATTGTAATTATCAGAAGATCAATGTTTTACTTATTTTAGATGGATAGTTTAAAATACGAAATACCAGGCAATTACTACAGCTATCAAATTATTGAAGCTGTGGGGGATTTTAAAGGTAATTTTAAAAAAAAGTTTTGGAATATTAGTGTTTAGTTTTGTCTCACTATTTTTATCAATTAATCTTCCAGAGACTATTTGATGTATCATTTATAATTAATATTACAAATATGAAAGAAAGGATATTATAAGTTGAATATTTTAATACTAAATAAAATAATTTCAAAATAAAACTGTAGAACTGGTGTTTGAGGCACTGATCTGTAGATTCACTAGTTTCATGAATGTTACCTATACTGTCTGGGTCTACTGTCTTAATATTACTTTTTTTTTTTTTTTTTTTTTTTTTTTGTCAGAGATGAATAAGGAAACATTTAAGACAGAAAACAGATTTTTAATAACTTCTGTAACTTAATCATTTTTATTTAAACGGAGAGGGATTAAGCCCTATGAGCCCCTCTTTGACTGTGCTCTTAAACAATATTTTCTGCTTCCTGGCTCGTTTGATTGCCAGATTAATATAAAATATGCAAGGTACATATACATAAAAATAATAATAATTAATAAATAAATAAAATATTGAAATTTTATTAATCACATAAAATAACTTAAAAGCAGCTATTTATAAAAGTTTTGGTGTTATTACATTTTGGTAAGTATAATTTAAAAATTAAATTTGATTATTTAGGTTTTCAGTTAAGTCAAAATATTTTATGCAGTATAAACATTAGTGAAATTGCATTTTTAGCAATGTCTACATGGGGTGTCCATTACTGGAAAATCACTAATTAACCACCCCAGTAATGGACACCCCCTCTTAAAACCTTAAAAATAAATGAAATTTTGTAAATGGCCATTAGTATATGAAATTCTAAATTTTCTATTGCTACTCAAACAAAAACATTCAAATTTTGCAAGAAAATAAATAATATATAAATTAATTAAACAAAGCCAGCTCTTAGCCTCTTCATTAAGATTTTCACAGAAAAACAGCGAAACTTTGAAACATTATTTTCTGCTTCCTGATTGGTTTGATTAAAAGTGTCAGCAATAACAGTTTTATAAAACAGGCAAGGGGGAATTATTAAAAAAATAATTAAAGCTAAATATTTATTAGTTATTTTTTTATGAACCAAAAACATCAAGGGGTGTCCATTACTGGCACATCTACCCTATTCTAAAATCAGCAGTTGCAAATATTTTAAAAAATATTAAAGAATAAAAATTAAAATAAAAAACTTCTTTAAGAATATTTTTCCCCACCTATCACTTAATTTGGTTACTTTATTTTTCTCATTAATACTAGCTTCTATGCCACTTACTTATTTGGATTAACATTAAATACTTAAAAGTACTATCTTCTTAGTAATGTATGGAGTTTTTTAAAGGGGGGTAGGGAATAGGAATTATTTTTCATACCTTTTGTTCACTGTCTTGTTCGTCTTCTCCATCATCAACAACTTTTTCTTCTTCTTCCTCCATACTGTATTCTAAGTAAATAAAGAGAAAACTTGATTTACAAAATTGCCAAATTCGTAAATAGTTTTATGTTTAAAAATAACATCAAAAAGTAACAGTCGCTATTTGTTACCTAAGAGGTAATTATACTTACAATAAAATGACCTTAATATATTGATTTTAACGAATCATAAAGTGGTAAAAAGCAAATAAACTACACAATATTTTCGAGAAAGGTAACTATGGCAACTTGAAAAGGTTGCAGTTAGCGAAGCTTTAAACCATCAACCATGGAGTTACTTCCATAAAAAGGACTATTGTGTAGAAGTAGAATACGTTTGTAAAAGAGGAAGCAGGTTAGGGTGCCTCTAAAAGAGAGTGACGACTTACGCACAGAACACAATGGAGGATATTCCATCTCCATTTTGATCACGTGGTCAAGGTAAAAACTTCTAGCGTAAAGAAGGGAAGGCTCCGTAGACGTGTAATGTATATCCCCGCTAGCCAATGAAACAGTTTATGAGGCAAAGCAGTAGTATCTTCCCTTCTTATCAGTTAGAAGTTCCTTGGGTAAATTACCGGTATCACGTGATTTTTTTCAGCCTCGAACCCATATTTGGAATATCCTCCATTTAATATTAAAGGTTTTGTCCAAACTATCTCAAACCATATTTCAGAACATTGTTACAGCGCCTAGAAGATACAGTGTGGAAAACGGCTACAAAATAGTGCTAAAAAATTGAATCCCATAAATGTACAACGATGCTGAATAACAAGATGTCGATCGTAGCGCCATCGTAGTGATTTTAAAACATAGTCATTCTAAAAGAGACTCTTTAACCTATTTCACGTCATTCCTTAACTAAATTAGCTTATAACAGGCCAAAATATCTTATATTTATAGTTTCCGATATTTAACATTCTATAATTTTTGAAAACACAGTGTTTATATTGAAAAGAGTTACGAGATGGCGCTCGTATCAGCATATTGCCTCTGAGCATTGTTGGAGATTTATGGGATACACGTTTTTAGCAGGGCTGTGGAGTCGGAGTCGGAGTCGGAGTGATTTTTCGGTGAAAAGAGTCGGAGTCGGAGTCGCTAAAAATATTCCGACTCCGACTCCAAACCTTTTATTGCAAATTTTGAAGGGAAATAAAAAATAAAACCAATTATGCTTAGTTTTAAATTTATGAACTGAATTATTATTTTATTTTTTTAACTCTATGCATTAGTAAATATTTAGTTATTTTTCAGTTTATTGACATGTTAATGAGTAAACATAAGGCAAAAGGGAAGGAAGTGGAGGTTGGCTGTGCGAGGTGCTCCCTCCTTCTACACGTGGGGGGGCGGTGACCGTTTTGCAGCCGGCGGTATTAGCTTTCTGTTCGGTGAAGCTTTTGCTTTTACGTTGTTGTGGTTCGAAGTAAGGTGTTTATTTTTTCTCTCTTTTCGTGGTGGTTATTAGCGAACTATCTTATTGGTGATTTGGTGGGTGTTTGGTAGGTGTAATAGTTTTATTTACGGTTTGTTTACCTCTACTTTTTGCTGATTATGTCACTGGACAGTGTTATGGCTTGTTCTGAATTTAAGATTGTGGATATTGATGGAACAGCGGATTCTTCTGTTGTCAATGTTGATATGGTGGAATGTGAAGAAAGTACCTCATGTGACAGCGACAAGAAAAACGGGGTAGAAAACTTCTTGACATGTGACAGCGATAATAAAAATGTGGCGCGGTCCACTGCTTCCACAGAGCTGCTTCTTTCAATGGCTGCCGAGAATGGCGGTAAGTGTTTCAATATTTTTTTACAAAGTACAGACTCAAAATCTATTCCAAATAGAGATCCTAGAGCTGTGCAAGTAGAGATTAAAAAGACAATTCCTCATGCTAATCATATAGAGAATGTCCGCCACACACGTACAGGCAGTCTACTTATTAGCACGAAAGACGTCAACTGTGCTGTTGACATCTGTCAGGTTACGAACTTTTTGGGGGTTACAGTTAAACATAGAGTTATTTGGGAGAACATTTCGAATCGCTTCTTGGTGTTCAACGTACCTGTCGACATCCCCCTAGAGGAGGTGGGCCAGGAGATAATGATCAATAACAATGTGCAGATCTTAGAAATGCGACGATTTATTAAGAAAGATTCACCTAGTACTGTTTCCCCAGTTTTAATTACCTCGCTTGGTATTGCTATACCGACTGAAATTAAGTTATGGTTCACTCTTCAGAAGATCCGTCAGTTTATCGATAGACCAAGGCAATGTGTACGTTGCTTCAAATTTAACCATGCAACCGGAAAATGTCAGTCCGAAAATATCTGCGCCACGTGTGGCCAAAAGCATACTGGTCCGTGCACGCTAGAAGTCAAATGTGTGAACTGTGGGAGGGGGCCACAGGTCAGATTATCTCCAGTGCCCCACCCGCTTGAGAGAAATGGATTTTCTCCGCTTCAAAAGTGGAAATTTCCTATCTTTTACTGAAGCTCGACGAAAATTTTCGACGAGGGCGAATTCTGAAACATATGCACAGAAAACCAGTGTTAAAAAACCCGACCAAGATGAATTAAAAAAAGCTATTGAGATCAGGACGAATAACATGTTAAAGATTCTAGTGGATCATTCAGAAAAGCAGTCTGCAAAAATTCTAGAAACTATCAGTGCTCTGAGTAATATTATTATGAACTGTATGGCTAAACTCAGTGACAAATCCCCGGAGCGGAAACGTGCCTACGTGCATGGTAAGGGGGAATAAAAAAAAAAAAAAAAAAAAAAAAAAAAAAAAAAAAAGTTTTTGTTTTTCTCTTGTGTTTTGGGTGAGTGTTCCTGCAGGGGGCAGGTTCTTGATTTTTGTTTTGTGTTTGATTGTTTTTCTTTTTTCTGTCTCTTATGGGTATTAGTGTGCTTCAGTGGAATTGCCGCGGTATCTCCAACAAGCTCCCCTTCCTCCAGCTTGAACCTTTCTTGTCGTCGGATGTCTTGGTTCTCCAGGAAACCTTTCTTTCACCCGTGAAGCCTCTGTCGGTGTCGGGCAAAGTGATCTACCGTCAAGACAGAGTCGGTCGGGCCGGTGGTGGTCTGGCTTTGGCGGTGAACTCTGCTTGGTCGTCTACAAGGTTGTGTTTCGATAACTTGGGCTCAGCTAACGAATTCTTAGGCGTCCGCATTTCCCTTGGTTCTTCCTGTCTCAACATTATCAACGTTTACTCCTCATCTGGGTTGGTGGTTGACGATCTTTTGAAGGTTTGCCGTGATCTTTCTGGTCACTCTCTTATCTTGGGAGATTTTAATCTTCATCACCCGCTGTGGGGATCCCCGGTGTCCTCGCGGGCCAGCGTGCGTTTGGTGGACTGGCTTTCTGATAGCCCCTTCTGCTTAATGAACTATTCTGCTCCTACCCATGTGGCCCCTGGTGGGGTTACTTCGTTAATTGATCTTTCGATCTGTTCTTCTGGGCTTCTTACTTGCTCCTCGATCGTCGTTGAGGATGACCTTTTCGACAGCGATCACTTCCCCATTGTTATCTCTGTAGAGCTTAATCCTTCTCTGCGTCCCGGCCCCATTCTTTACAACTGGGCCCGCATCGCCCAGGAAGTTAACTCCAGCCTACATTTGGCTACCGACATCCAGCCGTCTTCGTTCCAGACCCTGGTTCGTGGTGCCATGTCGAATCACAGTACAGCCTGTGTTAAGTCTCTGAAACGCCTCCCTGTGTGGTGGACTGCGCGTTGCAGCTCCCTCAGCAAACAGAAAAAGTTCCATCTGCGAAGGGCTCGTCAACTAACTTCTGTGGATCACTGGATGAAATATAAAAGGTTCTCGGCCAAGCTCCGCCAGGTGGTCAGGGAAGCCAATCGTCGGTACTGGGACTCCATTTGTTGTAATGCGAACGACCCTGGCCTTGTATACAAAATTTTTCGTAACCTCAAATCTCGGTCCAGCTCTTCTCTGGATTCCCACCTCTACTTACAACTGCCTGACTCGTTTTCTGCTGATGCGGTGGCCCAAGCTGAAGCCTTTGCAGATCACTTTGGTGAGGGAAGCTGCCACGAGCCAATCCCATTTACTTATGGTGATGAGTGTAATGATTCGCTCAACTGTCTGTTCACGATCTCAGAGCTAAAGATGGCCATTGGAAGAACGAGAATTTCTACTCCTGGGGAGGACAGGATTAGTGCGGCCCTGTTCAAGGGGCTAAACGATCACTCTCTAGATTGCTTGTTGAGTATGTACAACAGCATTTGGTGCTCAGGGGACATTCCCTCAAGCTGGACGTCGGCGACCATTCTCCCAATTCTGAAGCCTGACAAGCCGAGACATCATATTTCTTCATACCGTCCGATTGCCTTAACCTCGGTAACGGGTAAAATCTGTGAGCGGATGATTGCCAGAAGGATGGTGCACCACCTGCTCTGCCATAAAACCTTGGTCCCTAGGCACCTTGGATTTCTTCCCTTCCGGGATTGCCATACGGCGTTAGCGATTCTTCAGCATGATATCACGTCTGCCAAAAAGGCGAAGAAATATATTTTGGGCGTCTCTTTGGATTTACATTCAGCCTATGACTCTGTCTACATTGATGGACTTATTTATAAATGTGCCCAGGTGGGCATCACAGGACGGATGCTTCGGTGGATTCATCGCTTTCTTTCTACTAGAGTCGTCAAGGTTGCGTGGAGGGGTCACGTGTCTTCCTCCCGAACTATTGGTAGAGGTGTTCCCCAGGGGGCGGTTTTGAGTCCCATCCTTTTTACAATTTTCATGGCAGATTTTTATGAGGTCCTGGTGGGCCTGGGCATCAAGTTCCTCATCTATGCAGACGACATTTTTATCTACTGTGTGAATGATTGTTTGGATACCTGTAGAGCCAAACTCCAAGAGGCTCTTTGACTTATAATGGTGTGGTGTTCCTATTGGAAACTTTCCATCCGGGCTGACAAATGCCATTCGATTAATCTCTCGAGACGGAGAGCGGTCTGTGATTTCCACTTCAGCGTGAACGGTGGACTCATCGAGTGGTGCCCCGTTCTAAAGTTCCTAGGTTTCCTTTTTGCCCGTCGTGGAGGCTTCCGGAAGCATGTAGAATACCTCCGGACGAAATGCTTTAAAAGGATCAACATCTTAAAAGCTCTTGCCCACAAAAGGTATGGGGCTCGTTCACATCATCTGCGGACGTTGGCCCTCTCTTCTATTTGTAGTATCATCGAATATGGAGCTGCTCTTCTCACGGCTGCTAGTCCTTCGCTACTGAAGATGCTCGAAGTGATACAGACGAGTGCGTTACGGGTTGCTCTGGGGCTCCCGAAGTGGACGCCTAATATTCTTCTTCTCAAGCATGCTGGGGTTTGTCTCCTAGCTGACAGAATCAGGGTTCTGGCTTTCGGCTTCTGGGTGAAGCATCTTGCCCTTGGCAGCTGGTCTCCTCTCTTGGACTCTTGTGAGGATATCCTGGTCTCACCAGGAAATCATCTTTCTCATGTTTCTGAATTTTTTGCCGGTCTGGGCATTGATCTGGATCTCCTCATCAGCTTCCAAGTTCCTCTTTCTCTTGACTCAAACGCAGTGCAATTTTTCACCTCTGATCTTCCTTTTCAGCGTACGGACCTTGATGCTAGCATCGTTGCCCCGATGTTTGCTGATTATTTCCAGAACTTTACTGACTCGTGGGATATTATTGCCACCGATGCCTCAAAGACAGATTCCCTCACTTCGATTGCAGGCTGCACTTCCTCACACCACTTTGGCTATAGGGTGCAGCATGTCAACTCCGTCTTCACAGCGGAAGCTCTCGCAATAGGTGTGGCTCTCGACGAATTGATCTCGTTATCTCGTCCCGTGGTGATTTTAACAGACAGCTTGTCGGTCCTTTTGGCTCTCCAGTCCGCTAATCTGAAGTCTCCCAGAGTTATCCTTTGGCTCCACAATAAAATTGTTCGGATGCAGCATTTCTCCATCCACCTTTCCTTTTACTGGGTTCCGGGACACCGTGGTATCCCCCTCAATGAAAGGGCCGATGGCCTTGCCAAAAGTGTTTCTGTATCTGACCCTCTGATTGATTGGACCTCGCCAGAAGATACTATCCGTAGGTTCTCTCACAGTGTTCTGCTGCAGGGTGAGCACTCCTACCGTACTTGCAAGTATTATGCTTCTTATGGGGATATCCCCAATGTCAATCACTCTCGGTGTTGGGTTCATAATCGTAGAGATGATGTGATTGTGTCTCGTCTCCTCTGCAGGATGCTTATTACCCCGGAGATTTTAGCTCGCTTTAACTTGGTTGCGGACGGCAACTGCCGTGCGTGTGGTGTTTTAAACTCCTTGGAGCATATTTTGTTTTCTTGTGTCAGGTACCACGCTCAACGCAGGAGTTGTTGGGCGGGTTTTGATTTGAGCGATGAGTGTTTTCGTTCATTTGGTTGCTTTATCAAAAAGTTTTGTTCGTCGAGTGTTTTTCGTAACTCTACGCTACGGTTTATCCATAGTATTGATTGCTTCTAGCTAGGCGTCTAGTGCTGTCTATGTTTGACGTTTCTGTTTGTTTGGATCATTTGGGACAACAGCCGTGCTGCTTATAGGTCCCAAAGCCCCCCCCCCACTACCTACCTACCTACCATAAGGCAAAAGGGCGGATATGATATTTTCCCTACATCAGTCATTAAAGTGATTCATTTACTTACTTCTTCAGCTCATAGACGACACTATTGCACAATAATTAAATTAAAGTGAGTTTTGAAAGTTTTTTGTTTTGTTTTGTTTTTTTATTGTTTTTTATAAATGAAATCCAACGTGTCGGTCCGACTACCCAACCCAATGAAGGAATCTATCTCAGACAAAAATAGATGTTTCAATTTAACCTCTGTCCATCATCCGTGTTCGGGTCGGGTCCTGAAATTTATATTTTAAGTCAATCCGAAGCGAACCGGAAAGAAACCTGAACCCTAAACCAGATCCGAATCGAAATAAAATCAAAATTTTATTGGAATTATGAAAAATAGTCATCTCTAAGAGCACTTTTATCTTCTATGTAGGAAAAGGAATATATATTTACTTATTCGACTTATAAGTTAAACAATATTGTGGACTTCCTTTTGAAAAATCGGGTCAACCCGACCCGAACCTGCAATAATAATTATCAGACTGCCCCACAACGAAAAACATTTAGCACCAACTGAATCCGAACCACCGTTCGAATCGGACCCTAACGAATGCAACAAACTACTTCAGATAACAATGGATCCTTTGTCCAACTTATACTGCCTTATTTTTCAGTATTTCAGATAAAATAGAATGTGTGAAAAATATGAAATTGATTAATGCCGCTTATCACTACAATATCGAACAACTGAACTTATACAGAATTTTTCTTATTAAATCAAAAATCTGCAGTTTTCTTCTTAAATATTTCTTACCAAAAAGATTAGACGTTCTTCTATTTCTAAGCCCCAACTAGTGTCTTTCCAAGGGCCGGGTTGCACCCGACCCGAATCTGAAATTTCTGCTGAAAGTCAAACCAAAACCCGAAAAAAAAGAATTTGTCAAACAAATCCGAAAATGGAAATAAAATCGTCAATCCGACCCTAATTCGAGACGAAAGAAAATTAGTTCATATTTTATAGAATACACGATTATGAAAAAAGCCTACAATTTTATCTTTTTTGTATTAAAACAAACTTAAATACACTCATTAATATTCAAATATATAGATTTTTCATTTGAAAAATATTCAGTACATATTTTCATTCGAAAAATATTCAGTACATATTTTCATTTGAAAATATTCAGTACGTATTTTCTTTTGGAAAATCACGTCATATTAAAAGTGTCAAAACCGGAGCCGAAGCATTTAAAGTCTATCTGGTTCCGGCTAAATTTGGTTATCCTATCCGATGGGGGATCGTAATTCTAATCCATTGTAGAAAAAAATCCCTGCCGGCCCGTCTTATAGGCAGAGGTAGATTTCGAAGTTAAGTATACTAATTTTATTAACAAAAACTAAATCATGATTAAAGATATAGGGGAAAGTAGGGGAATGGCGCTCACTTAAGGGAAAACATGAATAGCTAGTCAAATTTGGACAAAAAAATCTATATTTTATTAACGAAGTATAGCTCCAAAGAATAAGGAACAGTTTGCAATCAACTAATTTTCATAAAAGTTTTAGGAATTTTTTTTATCGTTTTATTTAAATGACCATCGATTGAGCGGTAATGCCCGACATGATAGGGTCATTGCGCTCAGAGTTTGAATACAACGTTTAAGTAAGACAAAAGTCACATATGTAGTTGTGTGGGCTATTCACACCACTGCAGACTTTTTGCAACCACTTTACACATATTGTGTTAAACATATAGTCGGTTACATTTTTTATATTTAGTTTTTTTTTTTTCACCACTTTTTTGAAATCGTGAAATTTTCCTTGTTTAATGACATATTAGTAAGGGCGAAAACAGGGAAATTTTACCATTTCAAAAAAGTTGTGTCAATAAACAAATTTGAATTTTAAAAAAAAGTTGCCCACTGACAACACTTCTTCTGGAATTCCACGCGGCGCCATTACCTGTCATCGCCATGTTGGGTTTTATTGCATTATAATTGGCGTAACAACGTACTACAAAAATAAATAAAAGCATGAAAGTGCAGCTAAATGTATATATTTTGTAGACATAATGAGTAAATTAATATTTGAAAATAAGAGTGTACACTTACCTTAAAGTTAGATGTTGTAGAATTTTATAATAAAACAACTTCAAACTAATAACTTGAGGATACAAAAATACTTTCCTACCGACGGGCACTAAATCCTTACTGGGAACTAAGGATGATGCTCGCTAGGTGCCGATACCTATCGCACATTTTCAATTCTATTCTGTTTAGAGATATTTGGTGAGCGGGATTACCCTTCTGAGCGCCATTCCCCTACTTTCCCCTAAAGACCACTTTAAGAGTTTTATCTGGCCGCTTTGGACGAGTTTTTATTTCATTTTTATATAATAGCTGGTTTTATCAGAATCATGTTAAGGCGGTATTAAAAAACATACTTTTCCCAGCTCAACAACTCGAAATTTTCTTTCATTTTTAATAGAAGAAATATGAATGATTTTTGAAACGTGACGATTTTCTGACGGGATTTTTGAAAAGATTTATAAGCGACATGTGTTCAATTAATTAAAACTTGATTAATAAACAATTATTTTCTAAGTAGGGCAATATTTTTCGTTTCTAACTCAATCGCTTCGGGAAATTCTGTTCAAAATGTCCACTTTGACATCATTTTTTGAAATATATTCTGCCACTATCAAAAAATCGATCATTACGGTACATTATATAGTTTTTGAATAAGAGAATCTACCAATTGGATGCGTTTGAGAGCAAAAATGAATTTAAAAAGGAGTAAGAAAATAAGCAGTTTGGATTTGAATACACCCTTAATAAGGTGATTTTTTTCTTCAACCGCTATGTATTTTTTATTTGTTTTTGCTCTAAGAATTGGTCTTATCAAAAACTTGTCTATATAAATGTTGAAGACAATATTAAGAAGATATAAGATAAATTCATGGGGATTTTATATCTTGTGAATTGACGGACTTATGGAAATTTTTCTTCTTCTTTTTTGTTTTCGTTTTTAATTTTTTTTTTTTTTTCCGTACGAATTGGTCCTATCAAAAACAACTTGTGATTATAAAAAATGTAGATAATATTAAGGAGATGTATAATACAATTAATTGGATTTGATATCTTGAGAATTGACGAAGTTAGGAATTTTTTTCTCCCAAAAACCCTATTTTTTGCGCCCCTTAAGCCCATTTTTAATTTTATCAAAAATCTGTGATACATAAATTTTTGGCCCTATTTTTAGAAGTAATAAAAACTTTAAACTGATTTGATATGTACAGAAATTAAGAAGTTATGGGGTTTTTTATCGGTTTTCACAAAACCACTCCCTATTTCCAGCCCCTTGGTCCGATTTTGCCTACTAACGAACTTGACCGAGATTTTATGCCTCTTGATTTTATGTATAAGTTTGGAAGAGTTTTGTGCAGAATTGTGGAAGTTATCGTGTCCAGAAGAAAGTGATATATATATATATAATGGTAAATTTATGCTTTTTTGGTGTGTGGTTAATCGGGTATATATGAAATCTAATTTTTAGATTAATGCTGGATTCTGTTACAGAAATCGACTATGCTTTTGCTTATATTGGTATTTCATGCACCCTTGATAAAGTGAAATGCTATATAAGCTTCCGGCTACATCCTTCCATTTGATCTATTATTTGTTTACAATACGTCTTTTAATGGTTCAACATTATTCTGCTGGTTTTTGTTTCATATGTCTTTAATAGATTTTTTTTTTCAAAATTTGGTGGTTTTTCATATGTTTATGTGGATTAATCGTATGCAATGTGCTAGTCAATTAGTGGATTTTGCTTAATTTGTATTACTTTTATAGGGTTCCATCTGTATTTTGTATAATGTTCCAGTTATAATTAGATGCTAAATTTATTAATTTGTTGATTTAATTATCGTAATTGGAAATAGATGATGATTTCTAATTATATTATGGTTATATAGATAGATAGATAGATAGAAATAAAGTTTTTTACTGAGGGTGGTTTTGTGTTCTAGGGGTCATGATCGGTATAGATCTGCCGAAATAGAAATATTACCGAAATTCGGTTTCTGTTTCGGTTTCGGTCGATACTTAATCTTAATTACTATTTTATTTTGAACACTTTTCAATTTGCATTATCCATATATCTCCAACAGGTAAAAAATTAAAGCGCATTTCAATCTTTTTGAGAAAATCTATGTGTAAGTCGGAGTCGGAGTCGAAGTCGGTCCTTTTTCCTACTAACTCCGCAGCCCTGGTTTTTAGCACCTTTTTAAAGCATTATAGGAATAGCCATTTTCCACACTGTATCTTCTAGGCACTGTAACATTGTGATACTCACCTGGATGAGTTCTATTAGAAGAGCGAGAGTAGTGTAATAACTTATATCTAAGCAATGGAGGATATTCCAAATATGGGTTCGAGGCTGAAAAAAATCACGTGATACCGGTAATTTACCCAAGGAACTTCTAACTGATAAGAAGGGAAGATACTACTGCTTTGCCTCATAAACTGTTTCATTGGCTAGCGGGGATATACATTACACGTCTACGGAGCCTTCCCTTCTTTACGCTAGAAGTTTTTACCTTGACCACGTGATCAAAACGGAGATGGAATATCCTCCATTAGTAATGGCCGATGTTTGGAACCAAAGACTTTTAAGATACATAGACCTGCGAACTGTCAGTTTAACTGAGGATTTTTGATCACAGCTGTTGTACGGCAGTATATATGTTTTATATTTTAATTTACCTAAGAAAATGCCTTTTTCAGCATATTTTGTCATTGCGGATTATTAAGTATTAGTCTACCCTATTTCATTTAGACCTTTTTTTTTAAAAAAAAAACCTTATTATTCATCAATTTTTTTTGTATAGCAAGTAAGTATTTCAATAAACATCCTACAAGGATAAAAAAATATAGGTTACTTTCGTTAATATGCATTTTTTTAATTACCTTTTTGCATAAAAATTAGTTTAACAAACGTAGATGTCTTTACAAGTAATTTAAAATTTTGTAAATTACTATATTATGTTACAGTTGATACCTTTAATCTAAACTTCCCTACCAGTTACTTTTGTAAGTCAAACTTAAACTAGTATGTTGTGGCCATCACAAAACTTTCTTCTATCTCATACTTGTCAATACTTCAAAATTCATTATCACAGTGCATCTATTCTCATCATGAGGATCCTAAAAAGATGAAATTCCGTGCATTAGTTCTTGAGATATTACTGTCCCTTAAATTGTATAAATCCATCAAAATGCAGCATAGCAGCGCCACCTATTGGGTGATTTACACCAGAACCTAATTATCATCAACTTATGTCAATGTCTAGCTGAATATGAAGTTTGGGGAAAATCTGTGCATTAGTTCTTGAGATAGAGTTATTACGCAAATGATGACAAATGCAGCATAACAGCGCCACCTGTTGAGCGATTTACACAACCACATAATCAGCATCAACATTTATCAAGGTGTACTTAAATCTGAAGTTTGATGAAAATTCGTGCATTAGTTCTTGAGATAGAGCTATTGAGGAAGTAGTGCAAAATTCAGCACAGCAGCGCCACCTATTGGACGATATTCACAAACACGTGGTCAGCATCATTTCATATCAAAGAGTAACTGAATCTGAATTTTGATGAAAATGTGTCCATTAGTTCTTGAGATAGAGCTATTGCAGAAATCGGGAAAAATGCTGTATAGCAGCGCCACCTGTTGAGCAATTTACACCAAACTGTACAAAATGTCAATTCATATCAAGGATTAACTGATTCTGAAGTTTGGTGAAAATTGTTGCATTAGTTCTTGAGATACAGCTATAATGGAAATTCTGAAAAGTGCAGCATAGCAGCGCCACCTGTTGAGCGATTTGCACCAAAACACAAACAGCACTAATTTATATGAAAGTATACTTGAATCTGAAGTCTGTTGATTTTCCAAGCATTAATTGTTGAGATAGAGCTATTGCAGAAATTGTAAAAAATGCAGTATAGCAGCGCCACCTGTTGAGCGATTTACACCAAAATGTTCAAAACTTCAATTCATGTCAAGGACTAACTGAATCTGAAGTTTGATGAAAATCCGTGCATTAGTTCTGGAGATTGAGCTACTGCGGAAATCGTGAAAAAGGCTGCATAGCAGCGCCACCTGTTGAGAGATTTACACCAAAAACTAATCAGCACCAATTTATATCAGGGACTAACTGAATATAAATTTTTATTAAATTCCGTGCATTAGTTCTTGAGATAGAGCGCCCACAAAATTTGTGTCACATACAGACAGACAGACGGACAGACAGACGGACAGACAGACGGACAGACAGACAGACAGACAGACTCACAGACAGACATTTTGTAAAAACATGTTTTTTGGAATCTCTGACCCATAAAATGTGTAAATCCGTCGAAAACTGGAATTCGAAAATTTTCATGAAACCAATACTTTCTTCTTGTAAAGAAAGTAAAAAGGTGGAATTATAATGTTTAACAATCTGTTTCCATATAAACTTCGTCTTTATTTAGGTTTATAAGCAGAGTTGCCAAGTCTCCGGCTTTTTGCACACCACTATTATCTTAGAGAAAATCTGGTTCTTACAAATCGCCCAAATGTCGTAATTAAATAAAACTACATTTTCTGCATTAAAATACTGGTATCCAAAAAGCCGGAGACTTGGCAGCTCTGTTTATAAGGCATGTTAAAATTGGGTACTCATTTTCAAACATACCATTCATAAAATTATTAATAAATTGCCTTATTCAACCTTATTTCTGAAAATTCAATATTTATAACGCATATTTAGATATAAAAAATATGCCATAAACTTCATATATATTGATAAAAATTAATTTTTAAGCTCATTCTAGCCATAGCATTTAAAGGCCCTGATCGGTAACATTTGAGATTTCCCTCTCCCATGTTAAACGAATGGCCGTGGAATGCATTCATATTTATCAAATAACTCGTCGGAAAATTAATATTTTTAACTAATTTTTTCTCTGTGCTCTTCTTAAAGGGTGTCGCTTTCCGTTTAACTTGACAGAATAATTTTAAAATATATACTTATTTTTTAATTTAATGCTGAAGTCTTAAGAAGTAAGCGAAACGTGTTTAACATTATATAACTTCAAAACTATTTGGAGTTTTAAAATTTTGAAAAGAGTGTAAGAAAGTGTACGTTCTGATCTCTTGATACAAATAAAACTAGTCGGATGTACCAATCCCAAAACTTTCTTCTATCTCATACATGTTAATACTTCAAAATTCGCTATCATACTGCCAAAATTAAATGGCAATCTATGCATCTCATGAGGATTCTAACGATATGAAATTCCGTGCATTAGTTCTTGAGATATGACTATCGCTGAAATCGTCTAAATTCAGCAAAATGCTGCCTAGCAGCGCCACCTATTGGGTGATTTATACCAAATCGTAATCAGCAACAATTTATGTCAACGTCTGACTGAATCTGAAGTTTGGAGAAAATCCGTACATTAGTTTTTGAGGTAGAGCAATAGCGAAAATCGTGAAAATTTCTGCATAGCAGCGCCACCTATTGGGTGATTAACACCAAAACCTAATTAACAACAACTTGTGTCAACATACAACTAAATCTGAAGTTAGATGAAAATTGGTCTATTAGTTCTATTGATAGAGCTATTGAATCAATCGTGGAAAAGGCAGCAGAGAAGCGCCACCTGTTGGGCGATTTACACCAACACCTATTCAGTAGCAAGTCATATCAAGGACTAACTGAATCTGAAGTTTGATGAAAATCCGTGCGTTAGTTCTTAAGATAGAGCTATTGGGGAAATCGTGTAAATCCTGCAAAATTCATCATAACAGCGCCACCTGTTGGGCGATTTACACCAAAACGTAATCATCATCAATTCATATCAAGGACTAACTAAATCTGAAGTTTGATCAAAATCCGTGCATTAGTTCTTGAGATAGAGCTATTGCGAAAATCGTGAAAAATGCAGCATTGCAGCGCCACCTGTTGAGCGATTTACACCGAAAACTAATCAGCATCAATTTGTATTAGGCACTAACTGAATATCAATTTTTATTAAATTCCGTGCATTAGTTCTTGAGATAGAGCGCCCACAAAATTTGTGTCACATACACACAGACAGAGACAGACAGACAGACTCACAGAGTCACAGACAGACATTTTGTAAAAACATGTTTTTTGGAATCTCTGACCCCTAAAACGTGTAAATCCGTCGAAAACCGGAATTCGAAAATTTTCATGAATCCAATACTTTCTTCTTGTAAAGATAGACGAAAGTAAAAAAATCGTGTAAGTTTATTTAAACTCCAGATATTTGAAAAACATTGGAAAATTTACTCTCCCCCCCCTCCGATCCATTTATCAAAACACGAGGAAAAGAAGAGCTTGACCTTTGACACGACGGGTGATTATTTACGCTCTATCAAACAAGTGGGGGGTGGAAATGACGGACAACTGAAGTGGTATATTGGGGTAAAATTCGTCGTTCTGATTATTTTTAAAAAGAGAAAAAGGTTATTTGGAAAACTGACAAAATGAATTTTATAAAATAAATAAATAAAACGCATAAATGTTACTTTCAAGGAGAATTGCATATTTTTAAAAAGGAATGCTAACTTTTTGTCTTTTGAACTCCAAAATGAATAAAGATTGAATAAATTGACACTTTTTGGGAGACAGAAATTAAAAAAGAAGATTTTTATTTTGAGTATCTTTAACCGGTAATAATTTATCCATGCTATACAATATCTATGCTCATAAGAGATTCATCCTATATTTTAAAAGCACTTGAAGTTCACAATGAAGAAAAGGGAAGGGGTGAACGGCCAACTGAATCAATTAGAAGAATAAACAAACAACTAAACTATTTGCATTTGTTTTTTTATTTATTTATTTTAAATGAATTACATGCACCCTTTCACTTTTCATTCGTAGCATAAAGTAGGATTTACGAGTAATGTCGTGTACAGTGTTGAATCCAGACCTTTACCTCCGGGGGGGAAATTTTGATCCCTGGGGGGGACACTAGTATTCCAACATGAAATTTTCTCTGATTTCATTAATATACCAAAACCTGCTAAAGCGGAATCTCCGAGGATCAGAAAAAGTTTCTGTCTTAACAAGTATCCCTCCAGTCGGGATTTTGAAAATCTTCTGTTTCCATAGATTATGCTATATATAAGTTTCTATTTTTTAATTTCAAATTGAAAATTTAAAAAACTTTTAAAAATTCTATTTAATTTAAGATACTCTTGTACTTTATTGTGCCCAAACCATTATTGAAAAGATAAAAAATAAGTGTGGCATTCTTAGGTTACTGTCACTCCACTTCTAAATATAACTTATATAAGTTATGGTCATTTGTTTTTTATTTAATCTCATTATATCCTACAGTTTAACTTGCCATACAGGATTTGAATATCCCATTTCATAAAAGTTTTGAATCAACATTGCTACAATTTACCTCTGAAATATTTCTATTAATATACAGTTATTCATGAAACAGCACCGAAAAATGGCAATAAATCACAATTAAATAATAAACTTCGTTACAAGAATAACAAACAGAGTTTACAAATAATACAATAACAAATTTTTATTATTTGATATTTACTTATTATTTAATAATGATGCTTTCAGACACAGACGCGGACAGTATTAAATGGAATAGGGAGATTTTTCTCCCTTTTTTCGTGGGGGGAGAATATAGTTGGGCAACGCCCTACTGTGTTAAAACCTTTTACTGTAGATGAAAATTATATTTTTTTTCCTCTTAATTTTTTAATTATTTTGTAACGTCCGCAATATTTTCAAACTTATGAAAGATAAAAGTTATGTAACATTTCAAAATCTAAAATTGAAACCCCATTTGTATACTTCTATCTGCGTCTATGTTTAAGTATAACTTCTTAATATTAATGAAAACAAATCTTCCGTAACATTCATGTCCACTAAAGAAATAGAGATTTCACTCTTTTTTTAAATACTTTAATTTTATAAAATATTAATAGCAATTTAAATAAATAATACCATATAATGTGTATGTACTAAATAGTAATTATAATATTCTATATGTAAAACCATCAAATCTACCTTGTGTATAAAACTAATCCTTACTTCTTATAAAGCACAGTTTTTGATAAATCGCATAACTTCAGTATTAAATTTGTAATTGCTCACCTTTAAACTAAGCGAATGCGTCTTGGTTTCGAAGATGCATAATGTGTGATCACTGCATCGATGAATTCATCTGTTGGCTCCTCATCACCTTCGATAGATACTTTAATACACGATTGTAAAGTATCCTGCCCCATGCGATTTCTGAGTTTTGTCATAATTCTATTCATTGTGCTAAATGACCTTTCTACACTCGCTGTTGAAATTGGTACACACAATACACACTCGGCAAGTTTTTTCAAAACTTCGTATCCAATATCAGCTTTTAAAATGAAAGAAGCGACATCTGTACTGGTATCATCTAAATTACTGTGTGCAACGTACTTAAAAGAACGGAGATCTGCCACTGCTGCATCCTCTTCCTGAATTCCAAAAAGATGGCACAGCTCCTTACACTGCTTTTCATTTATTTTTACAAATTCTCCAAAGCTTCGAAAAAATGCACATAGTTCTATTAAGCGCAGTGCTTTATCATTAAATCTTTCTTTAACTTGATGAATCATTTTTTCTATAAAAGTTTTTGCACTTTTTAAGCAATTTTTTTTCGTGTCATTAAAATTTATGCTCTTAATTTCTGATGCATCACTCTCGAGACCTTTAATTTTAATGTGCAATTCGTTATTATCATTGTCAGTATCACAAAAGTTGGCAATTTCTTGCAAGTGATCAACTGTCCCAGAAACAAGTTGAGGAAGAAATGAAATGCTAAGAGTTTTCTTTTGAAGAATTTTGCTTAAATTCGATACAGCATTAAGTGTTTCGTCCATAACGACTAAACTGATTATAAAACTAATATTAATCATTTCCAAGAGAATACCACCAGCTAAACTTGCTAAATCAGCACCATCCTTGTGTATGTGTTCGCATGCAATCATAATCGATTTAAAGGATAAAAATACAGCATGAACAGTACGGTAATTGCTAAGCCAGCGTATATCCGTTGCCTCAGGTATGATTTGAACGGGTTCTTCTAAAGCTTTCTGTATTTCGTGCAAAATTTTTCCTCTCTTAGGAGAACTATGAAAAAGTTTATAAATATCTTTAACTGTGTGAAAAAATCGTTTAATCATTATAGTCTTGTTTCTTGAATTAGTGACAGCTAATGATAGAATATGGGATCTGCAATGAATGTAAGGCACTTCGCATTGTTTAGCTTCTGAAATACGAGCACGAACACCAGTTATACTACCACTAAAGTTCGCTGCACCATCAAAAGAACATGAAACCAATTTATCATATGACATATTTCTTTTTTTTAAAGCATCATCTATAGCTAAAAATATTGATTCAGCATCAGTTCTTTCTAAGTATATTATGCACAAAAATCTTTCTCTTACTTCGCAAACTGGATCATGGACGACGTGCCGCACCATTAGTGATAATTCACTTTGATTGTTTATGTTCGTCGACTCATCTCCCATTATAGAATAATACTTACCATTAAGTATTTTGTCATCTGCTTTGTCTAAGATTGTGCCTATTGAGCTTAATATTTCAGAAGCAGTTGATTTAGTTATGTAAGTCGATCTTTCACTTTGAGACTTAACCCAGTCGCGAAGAGTTTCATTTTCTCTCATTAAAATTCTTTGAACTAAGGGTTCATATTTTGTAGTATGGGGTATCTCATCTTTAGCTAAAAAATACACACTCCTAATTAATGAAGATAAAGCTTGTCTATTTTTATCCCTTTCGTCTTCGCTGTATTGGATTATTTGTGTGTGTATAGGAGCATTTAAATTCTGTAATCTTTCATTTTCCATAAAAACAGATTTGCAATGTTTGTCTGATTTTGAGTGTTTTTCAAGTTTTCCTGTACTGCCAGTTGCTTTCCTAAAATTTGTGAAGGGCACTGATATGAATACTCCACTTGTTTTTTGGAATACCTCTACATCATTTTTTAAATGCTTTTCACAGAGCTTGCAAAATGCACCACCACGAGTTCGATCAAAATACAGCCATTCATATTTATCTTCCCACTGTTTTTGATATTTGAACTTGCGTCCAACATTTTTATCTTCCGGTTGAGGTTGTCCACTAACAGTACTACACGAAGGTATCGAGGGTGGAACTATCGCATTGCAGGTTTCGCTTTCATTCAAAGTTAGTTGAGAGTTATTATTTTGATTTTCAACAGATGACTGTACTAAAGGTTCTTCACTACGTCTTCTTTTTTTAATTTGAATATAAGAAAATAATTTCGACTGTTTTGACATAATTCAATATCAAAAATAATTCCTATCTAATATTCAATTTAAGCTGTAATTTTTATCTGTAACAATCAAGACAGAAAAGCGCAATAGATTAACCAGACACAGTGTCGTCTAGAACTAGCGTCACCTAATTGCTTATTGGTAGTCTTTGAAAATGAAATTTCCCTAGCATTCTACAATAAAATAAGAAAAATAAAATATTTTATGTTAGCGAACAAGTAAATACCGGATGTAATTTATAAAGTTTGCATAGAAATATTTAGACATTTTCAGTAACTAAATCTTTTTAAAACTATTAAGTATGAAAACATTTCTGTGCCTTTAATTCAGTTGTCCATACCCGCTCAAAATATATTATAATAATGTTTTTGACAGCATAATCAATTTATCATTCGATAAATGAATTTGGTTTTTCCAAGAGAAAATTACAATTAGATAAAGCAGTTATTTGTGTAATACGGGATAAACAAATGGACTATTACTGAAAGGATTAACTTTCAAGATATTTTATGAGTGAACGGAATAATACCAATATATCATATTTTAATTAAGAAACGCACAAATTTAGAATTTCACAATAAGGAAGTAATAATATTTATTTTATGAGCTAGTACTTTGTAACAGAAAAAGTTTTATTTATGATACATGAAATTAATATTATAACCTCAAAATATAATGAATAAATATTTCACTGGATAGGAAAAGCTTATTTAGATAAATTATTAGCGTGATATGATACATTCAATGAATTATTATGTTTATTGTTAAGATTGAATAAGGGATATTAAGCAAAAAAATACATTTTGTGGTATAGTTTAAATACATTTTAGAGAAATTGAGAGTCTAATTAAAAATATCTAAATAATTTAATAATTGATGCAATTAGAGTAAGTAAGCCAAAAATATGTGATTTGACATCACACCTGTCAATAATGGAATCTTCTCCTAACCAGAAAATTTTTACGGTCCCAATGAAAGCAATTGTAGTATATTAAACCGCAAATATAAAATTGTAGGGGTGGAAGAAAAATTCCGTTACAGACACATTTCCGTCTTAGAAAGTATCACGCAGTGCACTATTTTTGCTTGAACCGTATTTTTTTTTTTGTTGTTGTTTAAGAGAGGATTCCGCATTCCGCTATAGACAGGTTCTGTTTCCCAGACTTTACCACATTTAATTTTTTCGAAAATGTTAATGAAATAAATTTATACCAGTTACTTTATAATTTTACAAAAAAAAAAAAAAAAAAAAAAAATTGGAATTAGTATTTAACAACAATTTCTTACAGTTTAATCTCGTATATGGCACCAAAATTAAAATTTAAGTTTTACTACCGGTATGCTTTAAATAAATATTATGCAAGTATTAGCGGTATGCTAATTAATAATTATGTAATTTGTTTCTTCTTCTTCTTTAAAATCTTATAACTGCTATTGTACACAAAAATATGACAAGCACCTATTGTGCAAAAAGTTAGCTGAAAGGTTAAATATTAATAAACAGAATAAACATTAATTTCGTAATTTTTTTTTTAATTTGTACGATTTTCCGAATAGCTTGTAAGACTTACTTATACAAAGCTGTTATATGTCGTAAAAACTGAACCTATCTGTAACGGAATAATACCTTAGAAGGAACATTTCCTTGTAATTGACGACAAAAATGCTATGCAAGTATATCTGTTAAGACAGAATTTTTTAACGGTATCTTACGATTCCATCTTAACAGGTTTTTCGGGAGAATTCGAAGGAAAATATCACGACTAGGAAAAATAAGGAGAAAGTCAAAAATGTCCTCCGGGGGGGACATTTTTGAATCCCGGGGGGGACATTCCCCCCCGGGCCACCCCCTGAAATCAACACTGGTCGTGTATATTTTGTAATTTAAAGTTTTCTTTTCTCATAAATGTAAATTTAAAATAGTTGTAGAAATTAAAGGAACTATCTTAAATAAATCTTATGTTATTTATTCATTACCTTCTCCAATTATATTTTATTTTTTTCCAAATTATAAAGGTAGAAGATGTTTCATTAAAATGAGTAAAATATATTTTTTTCAGATTATGCTTTTCTGGACATCATAGACGGCCCCTCAAACCTCCATTTTAACGTTTTTTCTCACAATTTAAAAAATTTTGAAGAAAAATTTGAATATGAGAATTTTTATAAAGCAGGACATAATAAATATAAATCTATCAAAAAAAAATTGTAGGTTGCAATACATATTTTTCTCGAATATTAATTTCATAATTCATATTATAAATTTTTTTTAATTACAAATTCAACGTATTTATGCTTCGGTTTTTTAGTATTATAATTAAACAAACAAACAAAAAAAAAACTATCACATTAGAATTGTAATTTCAGGAGATATTAATAAAAATAGGAAAATGTAATTTAATATTAGAATCTCTAAATTTTGAATGTTTATAATTCAAAAATTTATTATCGAAAAGACTTGAAATTTCATTTATAGGCATTTGAACCGAAGATTTAAAGTATATTGTCAAAATTGGGAATCACCATTGAAAGAAAACAAAGTTTGGTCTGGTTTTGATTTGTAGATGGCCGAAGGAAATTTTATACACATCATTTAAAGCAAACTTTATTTTCAATCGTTTGGTACCTGTAATTTTTTTCCATTATAAATAATTGCAGAGTTAGTAGGGGGTGTTTACTTTTTTTTTCTTTTTTTTTCACGGCTGCTTTGTTGAATCCTTCAGCACTATTTTCCATTCTCGAAAGAAATTGTAAAACATTTCATTTGGCATGAAATTGTAAAGTTCATATTATAAATTCTTTGTGGCATTTTCAATCGCGTAAAATGTCTAAATTGCAAGGTATCGTGTTTATATGAAAACGACTGTTCTGTTGAATCCTTTATCATTTTTCTTCCATTTCCGAAAGAAACTATAAAATATTTAATTTTGTATGAAATTGTTAATTTCAAACTATAAATTCTTTGTAGATTTTTCAATCGCGTAAAATGTGTACATTGCATCGTACCTTATTTATATGAAAAAAAACTGTTCTTTTGGATCCTTTATCACTTTTTTCTCATTTGCGAAAGAAAGTATAAAAACATTTAATTTTGTATGAAATTGTAAATTTCAAACTGTAAATTCTTTGTAGATTTTTCAGTCGCGTAAAATGTGTAAATTGCATCGTATCGTGTTTATATGAAAACGACTGTTCTGTTGAATCCTTTATCTTTTTTTTTTTTTTTTTTTTCCATTTCCAAAAGCAACTGTAAAATATTTACCTTTGTATGATATTGTAAATTTCAAACTATAAATGTTTTTGCAGAATTTTCAATCGCGTAAAATGTGTAAATTGCATTATGTCTTATTTATATGTAAACAGCTGCTCTGTTGATTCCTTCAGCACTTTTTCCATTCCCGAAAGCAATTGTAAAATATTTAATTTGGTATGAAATTGTAAAGCTCAAACTATAAATTCTTTACGGAATTTTCAATCGTGTAAAATGTGCAAATTGTTCGTGTCTTGTTTATATGTAAACGACTATTCTGTTGAACACCTTATCATTTTTTTCTCCCATTTCCGAACGAAACTATGAAATATTTAATTTTGTATGAAATAGCAAATTTCAAGCTATAAATGTTTTGTGGATTGTCAACCGCGTAAAATGTGTAAGTTGAATCATGTCTTATTTAAATGTCACGGCTGCTCTGTTGAATTCTTCAGCACTTTTTCCATTCCTGACAGAAATTGTAAAATATTTAATTGGGTATGAAACAGTAAATTTCAAGGTATAAATTTCTTTGCGAAATTTTCAATCGTGTAAAATGTGTAAATTGCAGCGTGTCTTGTTTATATGTAAACGACTGTTCTGTTGAACCCCTGATCCTTTTTTTTCCATTTCCGAACGAGACTATAAAATATTTAATTTTGTATGAAATTGTAAATTTCAAGCTATAATTTTTTTTGTGGATTTTTCAACCACGTAAAATGTGTAAGTTGCATCAATATATATCTCAACGTCTTCTCTGTTGAATCCTTCAGCACTTTTTCCATTCCTGAAAGAAATTATAAAATATTTAATTTGGCATGAACTTGTAAATTTCAAGGTATAAATTTCTTTGCGGAATTTTCAATCGTGTAAAATATATAAATGTCATCGTATCTTGTTTATATGTAAACGACTGTTCTGTTAAATCCCTTATAATTTTTTTTCCATTTCCGAAAGAAACTATGAAATATTTAATTTTGTATGAAATTGTAAATTTCAAGCTATAAATTTTTCTTGGATTGCTCAACCACGTAAAATATGTAAGTTGCATCATGTCTTATTTATATGTCAACGGTTGCTCTGTTGAATCCTTCAGCACTTTTTCCATTCCTGAAAGAAATTGTAAAATATTTAATTTGGTATAAAATTATAAATTTCAAGGTATAAATTTCTTTGCAGAATTTTCAATCGCGTAAAATGTGTAAATTGCATTATGTCTTATTTATATGAAAACGGCTGCTCTGTTGAATCCTTCGGCAATTTTTCCATTCCAGAAAGCAATTGTAAAATATTTAATTTGGTATGAAATTGTAAAGTTCAAACTATATATTTCTTTACGGAATTTTCAATCGTGTAAAATGTGTAAATTGCATCGTGTCTTGTTTATATGTAAACGACTGTTTAATTTGTATAATGTCACTGTATGTATTGGTGCTCAGTTTATTAATTTTATTTTTAGTTAAAGGAAAAAGATTATTTGAAAAAGATTTATGCAGAATTATGGAAGTTATCGTGTCCAGAAAAATAATATTATATATATATATATACACTATATTGCCATTAATGACCGGCAACTTTCAATTTTAGACATTTTGTCGAATATTTAGAAATATACTTGACAGATTCTTCTGGAATTTCAGGATTAAAAAGAACAGGTATGACCTCATATTTAGCAATGTCGATTTGATAAGGGGGGCAATTAGGGGGCCAACAAAAAATCAAAGAAAAAAAATAATACTTGGGATCACCCTGTAAAATAAAAATGCACGAAGTGGTCTATCGCTACCGAATATAAATAAACAGAAATAGTGCAATATGTATATTCTTTTGTGTAAGAATAGCACGTTTATTAATAGAGATATAGCAATTTATTTAAAAAAATTAAAAAATTCTTGCATGTTTTTTGTTTATAACGTGCAGGGTTTTCAACCAAATTTAACTCCGGTTTCAGAAAAATCGACAAACTATAGTAGAAACAATATAGTGCAATTGGAATATAAATATATTAAATATTTTAGGAAATATGAGTTGTTGTATGGAATAATTTTTATCTGCGCATGCGCGATCGATAACAAGGATCATTTTACATAATATAAAAGTCAACTCTATGGAGCAACCCATTAAAAAAAATTCTAGTCAAATATCGTAAAAATTCAGAAAGATATCGGCGTTAGAGTGAGCAAATTTTTAGTTGTTTTCTAAAAGCAGCTGAATGATAAGGGATTTTCCACAAATTGTCATTTTTAATTTAATTTTTTTTCTTTTTTTATTGATGCTTTAGTTCTTCTTGGATAACCTCCAGAACGAACCTATACCATGATCAAAAGAAGTATCAAAATCGAAGCATTTTTTCCAAATCTACTCGTTGATAGTCACTAAATACTAACTTTTTTCTGAAAGTCAGTTAATAAAAAATGAGAATTTGTGTAAAATCCCTTATCATTCAGCTGCTTTTAGAGAACAACTAAAAATTTGCTCACTCTAACGCCGATATCTTTCTGAATTTTTACGATATTTGACTAGATTTTTTTTATTAAGTTGCTCCATAGAGTTGACTATTAAATTATGTAAAATGATCCTTGTTATAGTTCGCGCATGCGCAGATAAAAATTATTTCATACAACTGCTCACATTTCCTAAAATATTTAATATATTTATATTCCATTTGCACTATACTGTTTCTACTATAGTTTGTCAATTTTTCTGAAACCGGAGTTAAATTTGGTTGAAAACCCTACATGTTATAAACAAAAAACATCTAAGAATTTTTTATTTTTTTTAAATAAATCGCTATATCTCTATTAATATACGTGCTATTCTTACACAAAAGAATACACATATTGCACAATGTCTGTTTATTTATATTCGGCAGCGATAGATAATTTCGTGCATTTTATTTTACAGGGTGATCCCAAGTATTATTTTTTTCTTCGATTTTTTGTTGGCCCCCTAATTACCCCACTTAACAAATCGACATTACTAAATATGAGGTCATACCTGTTTTTTTTTAATCCTGAAATTCCAGCAGAATCTGTCAAGTATATTTCCAAATATTCGGTAAAATGTCTAAAATTGAAAGTTGCCGGTCATTAATGGCTAGATAGTGTATATATATATATATATATATTTTACTGGGGGCTGGTTTTGGGTTCTAGGGGTCATGATCGGTGTAGATCTGCAAAAAGTTTTCCGAAATTTCAACATAGGTTAGTGTCCAATAGGTAGTATTTCATACGAAATCTACCTAAAAAAATAAATAAAATAAAGCTTGTTTATCGACTGGTCAACAAAATTTTATAAAAGTGCCAGGATAACAACCATTTAAAAAAAAAAGTAGCTCATGAGAAAAGCATATGCGAATATTTTTTTAATAAAATCTTGCTTATAAAAGAAAATGCTTAAAATTTCATCATATACGTTTAACCCAATTGTATGGTATTAGAATTATTATTAATATTACTTTGAAAATACGTATAAAGAGGTTTTTAGTTTGCAAATAATATACACTAGTTTATTATTGTGTATTAATTAGGTCTAAAACTTATAAATCCGTCGAAAACCGGGAGTCGATTTTTTTCACGAATGCAAGGCTTTTTTCTTCTAAAGATAGAAGAAAGAAAAAAAATATATTATTTGAAATAGGTATTTTAAAAAAATAGGGAGTGTGACCATCTATGAGTTTTCATGTTACTTCTTTTTATTCTACTGACATGTCGAGATTAAATAATTTCAACAAATATTACATATACTTCAATTGTCTTAATAGTCATTATGACATGCAATAATTATACGTTTTAATTGAAAGACAGAAAGAAAAGAAAAAAAGAAAAGATCTGTGTCTGGCGTTTGACTTTTATTTATTTAAAATAACTTATATATGTATACTTTAATTTTTAAGATGTAGCATAATGTAGAATTCGATTTCGTGTATATTTTGGAATTTAAAATTTTCTTTTCTCATAAATTTAAAATAGTTGTAGAAGTTGAAAGAAATTACTTTAAATTAATGTTATAAATTGTGCTACTCAACATTGCCCAATTTCTTTTAAATTCCAAAGGTAGAAGTAGCAATTTCTGGCTAATAGTTACTTTTTATTTACCGTATTTTATGGAATAAACGCCGCGGCGTTTACCAGTTTAAAAGTTAATTTTTTTCCAAGTGCGGCATTTACGATTTTTTTTAAATACCAATTGAATTTCCTTAATTTAAAAATTCATAAAAATATTTAAAATCGGATTTAAATATTTTAAATAAAACTTCAGGCATCTTAAGATATTAAAGACGAAGCATCCTACACTGCTCAGAAAACTTTGATTAAAGTTAGGTCAATGTGACGCTGTCGACAAAAGTAGCGCTCCAACGGATGCGGCGTTTACAACAGGTGCGGCGATTACGATATTTTTAAGCTTATTCAGGCCAATTTGAGGAGTGCGGCGTTTCTTCCATAAAATACGGTAGTAGCCATCTACTCGTCGAACATTTCCATTGATAAGCCAAATATATATAATAACATTTAAAAGCTGAAGACAGCGATGTGTAGAAATTACTTAAAAATGTTTTTTATATAATCTAACAAAAGGGAAAATTTTTTTGCGTGGAAAAAAAAATGTTTAAAGAAAAATTATTTGTCAAGTTCGGATTTTTTTTTTTTTTTATATAATTCGGCATATATCAAAGTTTAATCTCCAATCTCCTACTAGCAGAATCTGAAAAAAAAAAAAACGGGTTTTTGTTTAATTATTATTATTATTTTTTTTTTTTGGGGGGGGGGGGGGGTGTAACAGGATGTAAATAAAATGATTAAAAAAAATAATAAATGCTAATGCTTTAGAAATATCAAAAGATTTTTTTTAAATTAGTTTTCAAATTTGTAATGTTTTTAAAGGCATTTTATAACTGGGTTGAAAGAAAATTTTAAAAAGTTAAAATAATTAATATTCTAAGGTTTTGTTTCTATGTCTTAAAAAATTTAAACTAAAAATGGATTTAAATAGTCAAATATATAGTTCTGCTTTATTAGATTTTTCTTATTCAATAGAATTACATAATATGTTTGGAATTATTATCCTAGAACTAGTGTTTTGTTGTTACATTATTGATAGTTTCGCATTTGATTTGTTAGTTATATATGAATGTGATGACTAATAGTATTGTTCATATAAATTAAAGTTTTTCTCATCTCATAATCGTGTTAGTAATTTTTTTTTTAAATAAATATTTTAAAAATACATGCAAATGTAGTTTCAAAATGTATCCATTGCAAGAAAACTTTAAAATAATTAAATTTTCGCTAATCTCCCTGCATCTTCCTCACACTCTCTCTCTCAAAAACAGGGATGGATTTCATTCCAAAGATAGTTTCGCATATTGGAAGAATGAATAAAATGCCTTGTTTCGGGGAAAGGGGAAAATAGCTAATTTATTTAATCAGTTTGTTTTTTAGTGTGGTTCAGTTGTTAAAATCAAAATGTTTCCTAAAGAATACATATAATATAATAATATTACATAGAATATAATACATACATATAATATAATAATTACATACATATAATATAGTAATATCTCCCTTGTTTATCCTGTCCTTGTTTTGACTCTGCTATATTAATTGATATTTTATGATGTAAATGTCTTCGATCGTAAGTGAAAATCATTGTAAAAAATTAAATTAAAAAAAAAATTGCAATCATTTATACATGATGTAATTACTTGTATCAAATATTTATTAAATCATATAAAATGAAAATCAATATAGGTTTTACCATAACTCATTTTGCAAATCTACATATATCTACAGAAAATTTTGTGAATGCTGTGTAAGTTCTCATGCTTTTCTTTGGAGTCTGTGTAAACGCGCAAACTTTTAAATTATAATCAAATAAAACTAGTCAGGAAAAAAATCATTCCATGTCTTCTTTCAGAAACTGAAAAAGAATTCAGAAATATTTTTCCTATACTGTCCAAATCACCATTGGGGTCATAATTTTTATCTACTAACCGGGGTGGACTTCACGGTAATTAAACAGTAGCCGCCTACGTGACAGCTTGACAGGAGTTGGGGGGGGGGGGGGGGTTGTCATCAAGCTGCTATCTCGTAGAAAAGCGAAATCTTTTCTTACTGATCAGGGATCTTAATGGTAAATAACCACAGCTGACGTACAAACCTCGCGGTTCAGGTGTTTCAATTTACTTCAGGTGGCTGCCATGATTTCGCATGCTTTTAAATGGGAATTGCCGGTCTATTATGTATCTTAAATGTCTTTGTTTACAACACAGATGACTATTGATATAAACAAACTTCTGAATCATACAAACGATTACGATTAATTTAAGGACGATACAGTTATAATCATAGTTATCACATCTCCGTTCTTTAGAAAGTTAAGTTCGTATCCATCATTCTGTGTCCATTTTAGAGGTCAAGTCTCATTATAAGTTTGACGATTCTGCCGGATCTTGTAGTGACGGTGACGGGATGGTGTTTAGCATCGTGTGTGACAGAACTGGACGATTCAGGTGTGGGAGGAGGTTTGGGTGGTTCGTCTGGGTATAGCGTCTAGAATGTATAGTGTGGAAATCAGCTATCACAGTAGTACTTAAAAAGTACTAAAATATTGTATCCCTTAAATGTCAAACGATGCTGAAATCCAAGGAGTCGATCGCAGCGACATTTGCGGGATTTTTTTCTAAAACACCAAGATGATTTGATCTAGAGGCTGTTATAATGCAATGTATACATTGAAATTTGAAAATATAACGCAGATGTCTCTGCGATCGGC
Source organism: Maratus speciosus (assembly GCA_963932465.1). Lineage (NCBI taxonomy): Eukaryota > Metazoa > Arthropoda > Arachnida > Araneae > Salticidae > Maratus > Maratus speciosus. The sequence goes on from OZ010794.1 coordinate 549,470,073, forward strand.
TCATTGGATCTCAGCATCATTGTATATTTAAGGGATACATTTTTTTAGCGTTGTTTGGATAGCAGATTTCCACACTATGTATTTTAGGCGCTGTACTTGCAGTGTCTCGGAAACAATGTCAGTGCTACAGATACTCTATTGATTACCACTGAGTATAAAGGTACTCTATCGATTGCCACTGAGTATAAAGGTACTCTACCGAGTGATACCTGAGTATAAAGGTAATGCTTACAGGGGTCTATCAAGTATAATTTTGATAACGTTCGACAGCGACACGAACTTTCAAACTATTTGATACCGAGAGTTTTGAAGATGCACAGTACGCTGTAGTTTCGGTGAACGAATTCGAATTTGAATAATTACTGTATGTTTACTTTGAAGTTTATATGCTGTGTGTTAAAAAAAATATGTGAATTGTTAGTATAAAATAATACTGGCAGATCAGTGTTACATTTCACGAACCATTTTGAGCTGTTTTTGCCAATTTTCTAATGAAACTCTATTTGACCTACGAGATTGTACGCGTCTGTATACTGTTTAATTATTAGTCCTAAAGTTTAAAAAACAAAGAAAGAAATGTTTTCAAATCTTGACTTGTGTAAATATTATCAATATGATTATTGTTGTTTCAGAAACAATAAAAATTTGGAATCAATAAATTTCATTTCAAAACCTACATTTAATATAGCAGTATCTACCGGGTGTCCTAAAAAGGACTGACTGATCCCAAAATTCAATAACTTGTTAGATATTTAAAAAATTCTTGCAGGAGGGTTATGCATAAGGTCAATTTTTTTTTTTTACAGTGATTATCAATTTTAGTTCGAATTATAAATAATAGATGGCGCTGCGATCAGTAGACGCTAAATTCAGGCTCGATTTTTGGTACTTCGGGACCCACCCAATACATTTTAAACCTCCTTTTTTCGCATGGAAGAAGAGAAAGGCTAAAAAATCGAGCCTGTATTTAGCGCCTATTGCTTACAGCGCCATCTATTGTTTGTAATTTGAACTAAAATCGAAAATCGCTGTAAAAAAAACTTTTGACCATATGCCTAACTTTCCTGCAAGAAATTTTTCAATATCTGCCACGGTTTGCAAGTTATTGAATTTTAAAATCAGTCAGTCCTTTTTAGGACACTCGGTATTTATATGAAATCCGCCCCTCACAAATTTAGTTGGACCGCCTCATTGTAATGAATAATTGTTGAAAAATACTAATGGCAGGGTTACCACAATAACGCCAAATTTTGACCAACTTGGTGAAATATCACTAAGTTTGACGAAATATAGCCAATTGGCGACAGAAATAAGTTGTCACATATGAAGCCAACTTGGCGATAGCTGGCTAATTTGGCGAAATTCCCATTTAAAACCATTAATCTTCCATAGTCGAGCTCATCGCAATTTAATTTAAACTCCGTGCATTTAAGGGTTTACTTTTTTCAAAATCTATGGACCAGAATTTAAAGTGTAATATACGAAAATGTATGCCAAATATTTTGTTGTAGGAAATTTAAATTAAATTGAATGTTGCCTGGTGAATAAAGCAGTCGCTTGTAAATACATTAAAAATCATTAAGTAAAGTGTCTAAGAATATTGTGACTGCACAAAAAGTAATGATATCTAACAAAAACATAACTGTGAATAAAGGAACACAAGTTCTGTGGAAAAAAAAATGCCAAGAAAAGAAGTGATATCTAAGTGGATGCCAAGTTTAAATAAAATTCACTCAAACTTACCTACTGATGTATTATAGCATTGTTTAAAAATAAAAATTATTGATAGCATATTAATAATAAATCTAGAACTTGGCAAGTTTTTGTTAAATGTTATGCCTATCATTTTCATGCCTTGATAAAATGATGATGTTAATATTAGTAACAATGTCAATATAATTTTTTTAATATAGCTATTATTATAAACAAATGACTCATGTTAAAAATTTGATAAACCAATAAACACACAGATATACTCCTGGTCGTCTTTGGTTATCACTCAAGCGCCTCCCCCCCCCCTCCCTCCCCCTTCCAGAAACCTCAATGCAAACAGACTAAAAGACCTGACAAAGGGACAGATACACTTAAGCTTGTTCTAGGTCTTTGCTTTCAAACACGAAATTACAAGTTTTGTTATAATAATGTCATTAATAAAAACTAGTATGTTGTGACCATCACAAAATTTTTTTCCCATATAAATCACGTCAAATAATTCATTTAAATAGTACAAGAAATTACATCAATTTAGCACCAATTCATATCAAAGTATATCTGAATTTGAAGTTTGATGATTAATTCTTGAGATACAGCTATAGGGGAAATTCTGAAAAATGCAGCATAGCAGCGCCAACTGTTGGGCGATGTGCACCAAAACACAAACAGCACTAATTCATATCAAGGTAACCGGAATCTGAAGTTTGTTGAAAATCCAAGCATTAGTTCTTTAGATAGAGCTATTGCGGAAATCGTGAAAAATGCTGCATAGCAGCGCCACCTGTTGAGCGATTTACACCAAAACATAAACAGCAGTAATTCATATCCAGGTATACCTGAATCTCAATTTTGTTGAAAACCCAAGCATTAGTTCTTGAGATAGAGCTATAGCGGAAATCACAAAAAATGCAGAATAGCAGCGCCATCTGTTGAGCGATTTACACCAAAGGTGCAAAATTCACATTAAAGGAGTGAAACATTCTTTAGTAAACCTGTTCATTTTTCATCCAATTTTTATTATTTTTTAATTCTGATTGCAGACTATTGTGTACAATGTTGTTCGTCCTATTTTCTGAAAAGAACTTTTATTTATATTAAGAACACTGCAAATTATAAGCAAAAAACTTGGCGAAATTTGGGACTGTTTTTATAAAAAACCTTAATTTCTCTTCCAGTGTACATGCTATCCTCATAAAAAGGAACACAGTATATTCCAATAAGCCACTTATTAATAATTTGGAGTTTGAACTCTTTTGCTACATTAGTTTTTACAGGGTTATCCAAAAGATATTAGTTCTTTTTCAATTTGTTGACGGTCCCCTATGGAGTTTCGGGAAAAAATCTTCGCGGAAATATATGACCTATACTATACTGTTTACACACCTGCAGTTTCAGGTTAATTCCTCATGTATTTTTCTAGATATTTAACAAAACGTCTAAAATCGCAAGTGACCGGTCACCTTTGGCCATATAGTGTATAAGAAAGTATGTAAAAACAGACTTGATTCACTGTGGGAGTGGATAAAACAGATTTATGCATCTTCTAAATGGACTATCTCATTTTTTTTTTTTCAAAATGGACTTGAAGTACTATGGTTGTGAGCCCCTCATATATACTCACATTAAATCAAATTTAGCGTTATTTCAATTTATATTATCTTTCTTAATTATTCATGTAAAACATATCAATAAATATTAATTGATAAAAATGAATTTTTAATTTTAATATAGCATAACTACATGTAATTTTTTTACCTTTTAATGTATGGCACAATTAAAGAAATGCCTGAACTATTTATTCTTATATTTTTCATGTGATTAAGTAACTAATTCATTCTAGATCTTACGGAATAAGATGCCAAGTCAGGCGTCCGATTAAATGGCGGCGTGAGTCAGCCCACGACTAACGACATATAAGGCCAGTCCATGACTTTTAAAACGTCACACGGAGTGGATCATCTTTACACAGCGAATGGCACAAACGATTGGCGCGCCACTTTGTACCAATCACGGTGTAAAGATGATCCACTCCGTGTGACGTTTAAAATGTCACGAACTTGCCTTGTATGTCTTTAATCGCGGTTATCCCGTTTTACAGAACCTTTAACCCTATAACATCTCTGGAAAGCATTAGATGCATTGCAGATAAAGAGGAGAAAACAGAACCTGTCTACGGTGGAGCTCTGTCTCAAATGGAAATAAAATGTGCCTGTGCCAGGAATCGTGTCCAGGTCTGGGCGCATTCAATTAACAATCAGCTGAAAGCCACAAAGAAAAGGCATTAAAATTTGTATAAGAAGTAATGTCTTGGAAAGAAAATTAAACTAGTTGGATGTGCCAATCCCAAAACTTTCTTCCATCTCATACATCTTAATCCTTCTATATATAAAAAAAAGTTTTGATTTGGAAATGGACCAATGAAAATCTGCGTAGATATTCCGGGTAGACCCACATCCAATTTGAATGCTTAAGCATGGCCTTTCATCGTTAATATTAAAAAAACTGTTGCATACAAAAATATGAAAATCGGTGGTATTATAGAGAAATGTTTGATAAACACGCTGAAGCAGACAGTTTTCAAATCGAAGTATTATTTTAAGAGATATTTAATGCTAAAGTTGGACAAAATCGTTCCATTAAAAAAAGTTTTATTGGAGCAAAAACTATACATGAGAATTTAATCATTTTTAGATCATTTTATACGTTATAATTTCCCGATGTGCAGATTGTATTTATTTTTCTTATTTGACTCATTTTTTGAGGTTTTATTTCAATTTTAAATTCAAATTTTCAGCATTTCGAGAGATATTTTTTACAAATTTTAGAAAATGTTATTAATTTAAACTGTTGCCAGCTGTATAAACAGCGCAAACAATAATGTTTACTTCAAATTAAAAATTTATTTTACACGTGACTATTATAAACAGAAAATATAAGAAGCAGGAACTCATTGAAAATTACGTCATAAAAATTATAATTACACGTGAATTTTAAAAGAGACAGAATATTGTAAAATAATAAATTCATAAACATGCGATAGAAGTCTTAAATAGGAGAATTTACGTCACATTACACTTATTATATAAAATGAACAAAAAATAATATTGCAAAACAGTTTAAATTTAAAAATTGCTCGAGACATTTATTTGATATTTTAAGATGATCATAATATTTCATTTCTAACAAAAGTATTTTTATGTGAATATTAAAAATAAAAAGAAAAGTTTGGTGAAAATTACGTCAGATTATAATTCTCAGATTCAAATTATAATTCAATCTTCCGAAATCTTTTTAAAGCCGATTAAATTATCGTGCTGTTAGAGTCTGCGGTATCTGAACGGGGGTTGACGAGCGTAGCTCGTAGGGGGCAGAGCCCCCTAGTATTTCAAAAAGTAGTTACAGATGTTAATACTGCAATATTATTAGTTCAATACTGTACCAACTTTAATTGTCACCTTAAAATGAAGCGTAGTAAGAACTGATGGATATAAATCAAGCTAATTAGCTGTGATAAAAGTAATTTCCTCAGTTACATAAATAATGCGTCATATCAACTCAGCCATAAATCTTTTCAAATGTGAAAAATGTATTTAACCTTGAAAACCTTGATAAAGATAATGACTTGTTGAGTGACTCATAGACATTAAACTGATTTATTATTATTATTATGATATTGCTATTACAATTATTATTACTGATTTATTATCTTATAATGTAAATATTTTTTCATTCTGAAAATGTAGTTGTTCAAGAGAAGAGGGATGAAAAATGCTCTCTCTTTTTCACAATTTAAAAGAAAGTGAATTAAATAGCTTAAAGTGTTACCACTGCTTATTCATTTGATACAATAGTCTACAATTTTTTTTCAAAGGAGGTTATAAAAAGTGGTTGATTAAAATTATGGCAACTAACACATTACATTGGGAAACCATTTTATTGGATTACACAAAATGTGGATTTACACCGAAATAAAAGGTATCCTGAAGAACGGGTAAGTCCCAATTTTATCTAACTTACTCACGCCTTTTTTGATTGAGATTCAAATACTAACAAGATTATGATTACTGATCACTGAATAAAAATAAATAAATTAAATAGCCTCCACTGAAATCTGAAATATCAGATATTTGATAAATAAACTTTTAAACTTTCAAACAGAAAAGTTGGAAGAACTTTTTACGGTAACACGTAAGTAATCAAAAGTTAAGAAAATGGCAGCTTCTAAAGATAATTTAGCAATTGAAAAACTTACAGCTACAAACTACTCAATTTGGAAATTCAAGGCCGAAATGATGTTAACTAAAGAAGACTTATTTCATGTAATTACGGAAGAACCGCCTAATCCAATTACGGACGCTTGGTCCAAAAGTGATAAGAAAGCCCGTGCTCTAATTAATCTAACAATTGATGATAGTCAGATTACTCATGTTAAAAATTTACAGACAGCCAGACAAACTTGGCAAGCTTTGCGTGAAATCCATGAGCGACATAATTTGTCTAGCAAACTTTATCTCTTAAGAAAACTTTACGGGATTAAATTATCAGAAGGTGGCAACGTTGTTAATCATATTACAAAAATAATGGAATTAGTAGATAAATTAGCGGCCATAGGAGAAGTTATAAATGATAACCACATTTCTGCACTGTTATTATGCTCCCTACCCCAATCTTATGATACTCTTATTACTGCCCTTGAGTCGAGAGAAGAAAATCAACTCACACCATCATTTATTAAGTCTAAACTTATTGACGAATATAACCGACGATATGATAATAATGAGAGAACAGAAAATCCTGCCAGAGCATTTAAAGCACAGAAAAATTACAACAACAAAACAAGTAATAAATACTGCTCCAATTGTCGGATGAGAAACCATTATACCCAGGAATGTTGGCATAATAAAGCCAAAACACAAAATACACCACAAAATCAACACATTAGACCAAACAAAAAACATTACTCTACATCACTAGTTTTTCAAAAGAGTGAAAACAATTTTAGAAGTGAACAAACACCAGAATCAAACCGTAGGTACAGTCACTCTGAAAATGAAAACAATACATGGAGGGCGAGCGAAAATAAAAATTACGCCTTTATAACACAAGGAATAGAAAACAAAACATTTATAGTAGACAGTGGCAGCTCAAGCCATATTGTGTGTTCAGAATCAATGTTTACAGAAATAAAATCACGCAAAAAAACAAATGTAACCATCGCAAACGGAAAAAAACTTATCAGTTACGGGTCAGGTGACGTAAATATAAACACGCGAACATCAGACAACAAAGTTCATGAAATAACACTTAAAAATGTATTACTAGTACCTGAAATCGAAACAAATTTATTATCGGTTAGCAAAGCGACGCAAAATGGATGTGAAATTATATTCAGAAATGATAGATGTATGTTCAAACTTAACGGAGAAATATGCTTAGAAGCGCGAAAAGTAAATAACCTATACGAAGTTCAGTTGGCATTCCAAAGCTATGCAAACATAGCACAAAGCTGCAACAACAAAAATTGCCTAGAATTATGGCATCGTAGGTTAGGACATAGAAATCTAACATCAATTAAAGAAATTACGCAAAAGGAATTAGCTACAGGAATCCAAATAAACAACTGTAAGCATAACATAGATTGCGAACCGTGCATTAAGGCAAAATTAACTGATGAACCCTATCCAAAAATTGCAGAGTATAGAGCAACTAAAAGGCTCCAGCTCATTCACTCCGACGTGTGCGGATCTTTTCAAACACCGACAATAGGGGGGAAATCATACTTTTTGACTTTTATTGATGACTACTCATGATTTACGATCATATACCTATTGTCTAGAAAAAGTGAAGTTTACGAAAAACTTAAAGAATTCATCGCGTTAATTAACAACAAATTTGGAGAAAAACCGAAAGCAATTAGAACAGATAACGGAGGGGAATTCACATCAGATGAAATAGAAAATTACCTCAGGGCTAATGGGATAAAACATCAACACACAGTTCCATATTGCGCAAGCCAGAACGGTGTGGCAGAGAGGAAAAACAGATCGTTAGTTGAAATGGCAAGGACAATGTTAAGTGAATCAAATTTACCATTAAAGTTCTGGGGGGAAGCAATTTGCACAGCAAATCATTTGCAAAACAGACTACCGACAAAAGCAAATGAAAAGACGCCATACGAGTTATGGACAAACAGACAGCCAAACTTAAGTTACGTTAGGGTATTTGGCTGCAAAGCCTTCGCATATATCAGTAAAGCCAGAAGACAAAAATTAGACGATAAAGCTATAGAGAGAATTTTCGTCGGATATGATAATGAATCCAAAGGATATAGAATATATGTAGGAGGAAATGAAATAAAGATCGCGAGAACCGTTAAATTTCTCGAAAACAAATTTAAATATAGAAACGAGAAAGTAGAAAACAAACCAAAACAAGATGAAAATCGGGTTAACGAAAACTTTGTAGAAATAGAAATTTCAAATAGCAATGAGACACCATCCATGTCCAATCAACCAGTAGCAGAACTTAGACGATCAGAAAGAATTAATAAAGGTGTACCTCCTGATAGGTTAATATACATGGTTAAGAACGAAAACGCTACTGATCCAAAAAATTATGAGGAAATCGAAAACATGGAAAATTTTAAGGATAAACAAAATTGGATAGATGCAATGAAAAGCGAAATGAACTCCCTTATGAAAAACAAAACTTGGTCAATTGTAGAACCTCCACCAAATAGGAGAATAATAGGTTGCAAATGGACCTACAAACTAAAACGCGACAACACAGGAAAAATCCAAAAATATAAAGCACGTTTAGTTGCAAAAGGATATTCACAAAAATTCGGGGAGGATTATGATGAAACTTATGCACCAGTCGTGTCATATACAACAATAAGAGCATTATTAATAACAGCATTGCATCAAAATTTAAATGTAAAACATATCGATATTAACACCGCGTTCTTACATGGAGAGCTTGAGGAGGAGATATATATGTCACAACCAGAAGGTTTCGCTAAACCAAATGAGGAAAATAAAGTATGTAGGCTAAACAAAGCCATATACGGGCTTAAACAAGCCGCGAGAGCGTGGCATAATACAATCACAGAAACACTAAAAAAGATGAATTTCAGTCAGAGCAAATTTGACTCATGCCTTTTTACGCGAAAAAGGGGCGATAACACAACATACATAATAACATACGTAGACGACATTTTAATTGCTGGAAAAGACGAAATAATAGAGGAAGTAATCGCGAGCTTAAATAAAGAATACGAGCTAAAAGATTTAGGTGACATCAGTAACTACCTATCTATGAACATTAATAAAGTAAATAAAAGCTACATGATAAATCAAACTCAGAAAATAGAAGAATTAATCAATAAATTTAATTTGCAAGACGCAAAACTGTGTAGCACACCCATGGAAACAAATTACACACGCTTTAATGATGAAGATAACATTTTACCAAACAACACATATTACAGACAAGCCATAGGAGCACTTCTATATCTAGCAACTATAAGCAGACCTGACATCTGTGCAGCAGTAAACATTCTTAGCAGAAGAAATGAATCACCAAGAATGAAAGACTGGAATGCAGTAAAGAGAGTGATAAGATATTTAAAGACTACAAAAAATTATAGTCTAGTTCTGAGCGGAGAAAAGAAACCGATACTTGAAGTTTATGCGGATGCAGATTGGGGAGGAGATGTAGATTCACGAAAATCAACGAGTGGGAACCTATACATGTTAGGTAGAAATCCAATACAATGGTCGACCAAGAAACAATCCTGCATTGCATTATCATCGGCAGAGGCCGAGTATGTGTCAGCAGCAAATGCAGCAATTGAAATAAAGTGGCTAGTCAATCTACTGGAAGAATTAAACCTAAAGCAAACCTTACCTATAGACCTATATGAAGACAACCAGTCCACAATCAAGATGATAGAATTAGAAAAGCACTCAAGCAAGACTAAACATATTGAAATTAGGTTCCACCTGATAAAACAACTAAAGCAAGAAGGGACTATCAACCTAAAGTACTGCCCAACCAAATTGATGATAGCAGACCTGTTTACGAAACCAGTTCCCAAACCTGTTTTTCAAACCCATAGAAGGAACTTAAATTTGTGTGAGAATGAAACTTCAGAAATTAAGGAGGAGTTGATGGATATAAATCAAGCTAATTAGCTGTGATAAAAGTAATTTCCTCAGTTACATAAATAATGCGTCATATCAACTCAGCCATAAATCTTTTCAAATGTGAAAAATGTATTTAACCTTGAAAACCTTGATAAAGATAATGACTTGTTGAGTGACTCATAGACATTAAACTGATTTATTATTATTATTATGATATTGCTATTACAATTATTATTACTGATTTATTATCTTATAATGTAAATATTTTTTCATTCTGAAAATGTAGTTGTTCAAGAGAAGAGGGATGAAAAATGCTCTCTCTTTTTCACAATTTAAAAGAAAGTGAATTAAATAGCTTAAAGTGTTACCACTGCTTATTCATTTGATACAATAGTCTACAATTTTTTCTCAAAGGAGGTTATAAAAAGTGGTTGATTAAAATTATGGCAACTAACACATTACATTGGGAAACCATTATATTGGATTACACAAAATGTGGATTTACACCGAAATAAAAGGTATCCTGAAGAACGGGTAAGTCCCAATTTTATCTAACTTACTCACGCCTTTTTTGATTGAGATTCAAATACTAACAAGAATGAGTTCATCTCGATCATGACATATATTAAAATCCATAGTTTTTCGTTATTCTGTTGTACTTCAGCTTTTTGCGAATAGCCGGCTTAGCAGGACGTGAGTTCCCGTCGCTGCATGAGCCGCTAATGAACAACACAACTTCGAAGAACCGAGAAAATTATACAAAAATAGCTATTGCGGCGCCCCTTTCCGATGGAATATATCCAAATTCAAGGAGGACCTGATGGCCATAGCCAAACACATACACAAAATATTTGGTTAAATTCTATTCACAACTTCATACACTTTTTAATGGTAAATAAAAGAAAATGGCACAAAAATCGCCATTACAGCAAGCCCTTCCGGCAAAATATTTTCAAATTCAAGGAGAAACTGCTGGCCACAGCCAAATACATACACAAAATATTTGGTTCAATTCTATGCATAACCTCTTGCACTAATTGATGGTACAATAATGAAAATGGCACATACATCGCTATTACAGCGCCCCCTTCCTGTGGAATGTTTCCAAATTAAAGGAAGATCTGTTGGCTATAGCCAAAAACATACACAAAAAATTTGGTTCAATTCTATGCATAACTTCATACACTTTTCGATGGTACAATAATGAAAATGATACAGACATCGCTATTACGGCGCCCCCTCCCGGCAGATTTTTTTTCAAATTCAGGGAGGACCTACTGGCCATAGCGAAAAACATACACAAACAATTTGGTTCAATTCTATGCATAACTTCATGCATTTTTTCATGGTACAATAATGAAAATGGCACAGATATGGCTATTACAGTGCCCCCTTCCGGTGGAATTTTTTCGAATTCAGGGATGACCTACTGGCCATAGCCATAAACATACACACAAAATTTCGTTCGATTCTATGCATAACTTCATACACTTTTCGATGGTACAATAATGAAAATGGCACACAAATTTACAGCGCTCACTTCCGGAAGAATGTTTCTAAATTGAAGGAGGACCTGCTTGCCACAGCCAAATACATACACAAAAAATTTGGTTCAATTCTATGCATAACTTCATACAATGGCGACACACGGACAGACAGACATTTTGTATAAACATGATTTTTGGGATCTCTGACCCCTAAAATGTGAAAATCCGTCGAAAACAGGAAGTCGAAGAAAATTTCGATTACAATACTTTCTTCTATTGAAGATGGAAGAAAAAGGATATTGTTTAATCCATTTATCGCTGGGGTGCATATGGCTAAGATTGCCAATTACATATCTGGGTTTTCACAGGATGGTATGATTTTTTGCGGCCGGATGTACAATATTTGATAGTACAGAAAAAATACTTATATTTGTTCAATTTAGTGCCTGCGCACGTATTTGTAACACATACTTTTAAAATAATTTTTATTTTGTTTTGAATTTTGTGATTTTTGCGAGACAATTTCAGAGAAGTAAATAATAATCTAAAATGAAGTAAAAACAGATTTAAAGTTTTTTTTTTTTTTTTTTTTTTTTTTTTGCTTTAACCGTTTGACTACGGGTCAGGATATATACATCCCAGTGGACTATTTTTTTTACTCTATACGTACCACTTTTTGAAATATAATCTCTGCCATACATTACTAGAGGATATTTTCAATTGAAATCTACAACAAAGAAATTTTTTTCTTAAATTATCGTAGAAATGCATATAAAAGAAGGCTGGAGTCCGGGCCCGTAATCAAAAGATCAAAATAGTGTTACCCTTCCAGGGGTTAAGACGGATATATCCACGTTATTATTATTCTTAATTATATTTTTAAAAAATTCTAAAATAACACGCATACCAGAAAAGTTATACGAAAGTTTCTAATAATATTTAAAAAAAAACGTGTTGACAGTTTGTAGATGTGCAAATTCCAAAACCACGGTGACTGCTACCGGCATTCGTCTGATTGTGTTCATTTAGCGGGGGTGTCGACTTTTTACCTCTCATAGTAATGAACTCCATCATTTAAATTAAATTGTAGTTCTATCCTTAATTTTTAATTGTAGTACATTTTAGTACTATTGTCTAGACTTTCTCTTCTAGGCTCATTAAGATATGTTATACGTCTTATTCATTCAAAGGGCGTGAAGTTGCCTGGCAACTAGGCAGCCCAACCACTGTTCATTGTACAATTTAATAATAATATTTTTACAACGTTTTCGGTTTTCCAAAAAAAGAATTAGCTACTATGAATAAGGCTACGTTTAGACGTTTGTTTTGACTTCCTTTAACCTCCCATTGTCCAGGAAAAACTATTAACACCTATTCTTCTCCAACCGTTTGTGGTTATTAAAAAAGAATGGGGAGATTCAACAATGAAAAGAAGATTAGATCGACTTGAAGGAAAGATTTTAATTCTTTAGAATGTTCGTCCGTTTCCTTCTAAAGCTACTAATCAGGAAACTCCCCCTATAGTGTAATAATGAAGAAATTCTAAATAAGTAGCAATTGAAAGGGCATATTGAAACATTTTCTTAGACGCATAAATTATTTATCCTCGTAACTCCGTTCTAGAGATACAAAGTCTTAAAATTTGCAAAATAAAACATCGTGCGTTAACCCTTTGAGTTCTGATGGGGGAATTTCTCCCCACTTAATTTTAATCTCCGAATCTCACATTGGCACCGAAATACTCAACCAAATTTATTTAAAAATAGATTAATGCATTTTTTCTGTGTATTATAAGGCGAATATTTTGCTTAAAAAATACTGGTGGCAATGTGACATTTGGGCATTTTGAAAAAATTCACCACCAGAGCTCAAAGGGTTAAGAAGGGAAGGCTCCCCTCCAGCCAGCGAGCGAACCAGTTCATGGTGTAAAGCAATAGTATCCTCCCTTTTTATCAATTAGAAGTTCTTTGGGTAAATAATCATTGCCACGTGACTTTATTCAGCTTCAAAACCAGATTTTGAATATAGAACCCAGTAAGACATCTCATTCTCGTCTTAGGCTCTGTGTGAAGCGCGTGTTATATTGAAAAGATGCTCTTAATGCAGCACTGATGCATTAAAATATTAAATAATGCAGCACTTATGCACCTTTTAGAATTATTTTGTGATGCATTATTTAGTGTTTTAATCCATCAGTGCTACATTAAGAATCGTTGCCTGTGCAAAACTGCCAAATGTGTGGAACGAACTTGATTAAAGATTTTGTGTTAGTCGTGTTACGAAAGGCTCGCACACCAAACATTCGTAACTGAAAAATAACTTGGAAAGATCCTCTTTATTTTCATATATCACTTATTACAATATGTAATAGTTTTGAGAATATAAACTTTAAAACCGGTCATTCATTTGCGCTAACCCTGTATATCTCGATAACGCGGAGACAAGGGCAAATAATTTATGCGTGAGCAAATGTGTTTCAATATGCTCTTTCGATTGCTGCTCACTTGGATTTTTTTCATTTTTACACTAAGGTGTAGTTTCCTGGTAGGATGAAAAACACTGCATGACCACAAAAGAGATGCCGGTAGTTGAAAATACAGTAAACTCTGTCTAAGGCGGAATCGGTCGGGACTCAGAAAATTTTCCGTGGTAGACAATATTCCGGCTTATGCAAAAAAGCGAGATTTATTGGAATAAAACATACGTTAATCGAACAGCGTTTTATGTTTTCGATAAAAAGATCGGATCTTGCGTTATAATGAATTGCTTGCAGATGACGATCTTTCATTGATTGTCCTGATTCGAAAATCTGTTGAAAACTGAAATTCTAGAAGATCCTTTGTCTTTATGAATAAATGAGAAACACTATTCAATTTCTTAGTACTGCTGTAATGCCTACAAATTTGAAATTTACACACACACACACACACACACACATACAAAAATAATAATAACTTCGGGAATGAGACTGAAAGCTATCACTTTGAGACTTTGAGTACAACATTAAAGCATAATATATTTTACTTTAGACAATGCATATTTTCATAAATGTACATTCTACTAGGAATAATAACGTTTAAATGCATATTTATACAGGAAAAAATGACATAAGCCAGAATTCCTTAAAATTTAAACAGTTTTTGTTCTTTTGAATTAACTTTTTAAAGTATTACGGAATTTAATTTTTATGCTCGACATTGAGCATTTGAGGTATATATATATATATATATCAGTTTTAAAGTTTCATAAACGAAATGCCTTTCATTTTTTTAATATTCTTTTTTCCGCCTTATGCAAAATTTTGGTTTCGGTGGGACCTTAAAACCCTTTCCGTTTCCGCGTTAGGCAGATTCCGGCTTATGCAGCAAGAATTAATGTTATTTTCAATGGGTTCGCCGGGACTTGAAGAATTTTCCGCGGTAGACAGATTTCCGGCTTGGACAGAGTCCGCCTTATACAGAATTTACTGTAGTTGAATGATACGTCTGTTCAGAACTTAAGATCCGAGACTGGCTTTTTCAATAAATGTGGCTAATTACTGACAGTTTTCGATTTGCAGTTCGTCCCAAAATCGTCTTTATCTTATCACTTTTATTGCAGTAAAAAATGTCTGAAATTATCGATGATAAAAAATCTACGATTTCTCACTTTCCCACGGTAAGGTGCTTCGGCTTGAATTGTTCGGATGTAAGATTTACGCTATCGTCCTTGCCGCGATAACCAGTCTGCCTGTCACCTGAGTCATACGTCGACTAGTTCCCGATTGTATTAGGGTCGTCGAGGTTTTGTTATTAAATATTGGAGATATCAAAAATGCTGGATTGCTTGAGATATCACCACGGGTGTATAAAATAGTATCATACTGATAAAATCCTTAAATGTTTTGTTCGTATGATGTAATCGTGATGCTATTTTTGTACAGGCATTGAAAAAAAGGATACCCCCCGACTAACTTTGGATTAAATCATCGTATAAAAATGCAACTGGCACCAATCTATTAGTAATAACATCTACATTTAAATGTTATGCGCAGATTAGGATTTGGGGACCGTCTACATATTAAAAACTCGCTAACTTTATTTTTCAAATGGTAACACCCACTTTTGACATTTTTTCTCGAGTACTCTGGATCAAAGCTATCCGAAAACACCAATATAATTTACATGTTTCTTATTTTAAATTCTCATAAAGTTATAAAAGAAAATGTGTTAGTAGTGTATCCACACATTTCGGAAAATAATATTAAGATCTTACAAAACAAAGTATCAAAAACATCCAATTAAACAGCAATTAAATTATACTGAAATTTTAGATCAAATAAAGATTACTTTTGTTTATATGAAAGAAAATTCTACGTGCATTTTCCAGTAATTTTTAATTTTTTATGCGAGTTCTTTGATAATTAGAAGAAGTTGCCCCCCTTAGATTAGTGTGATTTTAAACCTTATTTTGACCACGCTCGACCCTAACCATCTTTTTATTTAAAATGCAAACTCTTATGGATACAAAGAAAGCCTTAAAAAGACATGAAGTACTTAGCAACGAACGTCCCGTATTTTTAATTTTTAGGCATCACCTTTTTAGAATAGTCATTTCAGTGGAAATCGCTTATTAGATAAGGTGAAAACTACTGTGTGAAAATAGTGGTACTCAATTTAAGGATTTTGTGTATCCTATAAGGCACGTGCCGCTAATCGTAAAGTGGTTAAAATTGACAAGTCACTTCAAATTTTTTTAGCTTATTAAACAGAAATATTTTGTCACAAATATGTTTTAACATCTACCCTATATATATAAAATCCTAATGAAACGAATTTATGAAACGAATATATGAAACGCCTGAAATGTATCGATTCTTTGAATCGACCGATTAAACAACTGATTTTGTTTCACGGCGATTTCACCTAAAATATGGAATACTTTGCGATGAAATTAACACCAAAAATCCATGTTGATCCACAGATCTCAAAACTGGTATTAGAATTTTAAAATTCGAATTAGTTTTCGAAATATTAATTTTTTTCTAATTTTAAATACATTTTTTCTAATGATGGCAACTCAAATTTTAATCATAACAGAAATTTTTCTTTCATAATTCAGAAAAGGTTACTATTTTAAATTAATTTGGCGACAGTTGGGCCTCCTTTAAATCTATGCTAAGAACAATGCTTTTTTTGTATTTCGTTATCATTTTATTAAATACAAAACTTTCATTTAAAAATGAAACATTTAAATTGATGACTTTCACTTCTTTTTTTTTTTTTTTTAAACAAAGCGAAATAAAAAATATTAGACACAGATGTCATATACGCACCGGGGTACCTAATTGGCGCACAAATGGCATTATTTTGATAGACATGGTAACCCGGCTATTGTTGTTTATTTAATAATAAATGTATATTTACTTTTATTTATTTTTTAAATTTATATAAATTATTTTGTTCTATAGTAATTAATTATTTTTTTTGCTATTTCCTTTTGAAAATAATAGAAAATAATTAAAAAATACGGTACAATGTAGTAGTTATTCCGTCACCCAATTTCGCAAATTATATAAATCGCCAAACCACTCGCCAAATTGTACAGATTGACAAAATTTTTATTTTAAATAACGAAAGAACAAATAAATTAGTATAACATTAATAAATATAAAAATAAAACGTCAAAATAAAAATCACTTGATGACGTAAACACGTGTAACTTGCTAAAAGTCAAGTGAATGTGACATTTACAATCAAGCATTATTGACGTTTAATCTTATAGTTCGCGATAGATTTTTTGTCGACGGGATAACTAAGTAGTACCAAAAATACATATGTAACTGGTATTCGAAAACGAGGCTTTCGCCAAATTTTCGTAAAAAAAAAAAAAAAAAAAAAAAAAAAAAATCATGCCAAACATGCAATATATGCAATATATGCATCGTATATGACATCTGGCGAAATATTAAATTATGTAACAAACCATGACATTTAATTTCAACTTCAAATCAATGTTTTAATTTACCACTTGAACAATAAAAAAAATGCTAACTGGCGAATTGAAAAAAAGATATTGGCGAGATTTGCACCCGGCTTTTTTTCTTTCGGCACAGATGTCATATACGGCCCCATATTGGCGCGATTTTTTTCTGACGTCAATGTCATATACGCAACGGGTACTTGACTGGCGCCAAAGTATCGTTATTTTGCTTGATATGGTAAGCCGGATGTTGTTGTTTATGCTGTTGATGCGTTCCCCAAATTGGCGTTGGGGGACATCTGTGACATCAGTTCCAAACTTTCATATGAAAGGCGAAGGGATCAGATCGTATTTGTTTATGGCATTTGATGACTTGAACTATTATAATATAGATGAAATGATGGGGATAGAATAATATTTGGCGACTTATCACCTGTGCCTGGATAACATTAAAATATCAAAATGGCACCTAGAGTATAAAAAGCAAAGTGTTCCGCCCGGAACTGTTGATGATAGTCACATGATTTAGGCTATTGTTATAGAGTTTGTTTTAAAATATCGGTTGACAAAGGCTCTGAATGCTTAATTCATTTTATTTTAGCTTCTTTTCAAATGTTTAACTGATCCTCTTTAATCAAAAACGAAAACAACCGTTGGATGTCTTAACAGCAACTGATTCTCCGTTAAATTTTTGCAATCAAAGGGAATTGAATGGAAACCCGTTTACAGGGAGATCTGCACAGCTTTTTCAGTATAATTTAATCTTCTCTAATATTTTAAAAACCCATTAGATTTTTAGATTTTCAGATTCTGCGATGTCTGAACGGGGGTTGGCGAGCGTAGCTTGCAGGGGGCAGAGCCCCCTAGTAACTCTATAAATTCAAAGAAGGAATACATCTTCACATTCATATATAGATAAGTTTTATTGCTCTTTGCCAATTCACTTCAGTATAAAACAAAAGCGTCATAGGATCTGTAATTTAGTTTTCACAAAATTTCTAGTATAGATTCTCACATCTTGTATGAAATTTGATAGCATTAATGCATAAAAACATGTATAAAAATCACTTATAAACAGATTAAGTAAAATAATGTTAACAAGTGATAAAATATCTTTATTAAGATTGACGATCGTTTCGTCGCACCAACGGCGACATTTTCGAAATCATTTATGATAGAAAATATTTTCACAAAATTTAAAAACAATAAACATAGTAAACAATGTCACGAGACATGATGCATAATGAAAAGTATTGCAAACCTAAAATTAAATTAGCTATTTGTGAGCGTGGATTAATTTTCATATAATTTAACAAAACAATAACATGGTAAACAATGTCACGAGACAACATGCATAATGAAAAACATTGCAAAACACAAAATAAAAATAAAATTATCTTGGCTATTTGCTAGTATTGGCTATTTATTTCGCAAATAGCCAAGATAATTTTATTTTTATTTCATGTTTTGCAATGTTTTTCATTATGCATGTTGTCTCGTGACATCGTTTACCATGTTATTGTTTTGTAAAATTATATGAAAATTAATCCACGCTCACAAATAGCTAATTTAATTTTAATTTAATTTTAGGTTTGCAATATTTTTCATTATGCATCATGTCTCGTGACATTGTTTACTATGTTTATTGTTTTTAAATTTTGTGGAAATATTTTCTATCATAAATGATTTTGAAAATGTCGCCGTTGGTGCGACGAAACGATCGTCAATCTTAATAAAGATATTTTAGCATTTTTTAGCATTATTTTACTTAATCAGCATTAATGCATTTTATAACTGAATCTAGTATCTTATAAAGAACTGGTGAAATAGTTTTTGATACTAAAATGTCTCTATGAATAATAATACCCTAAATAAAAAGCATTTCTGAATTATCATATTTATCAATTTTAAGAAACCATTTTAATTTCCCATTATTACACGCTTCTCTGTTAACAGAAGTTTCCTACTCCATTATCGCCAGTTCACTGTTATGTATATACCTGTGCATGAGGCCCGCACCATAATACTACGTTCGCACTGAGATAGTTGAATCACTTAACTTGAAGTTTTTTGAAGCGAACGTATCCGGAATCAAGATTATGACTCGAGCAAGTTTCTGAAACTCACTTAACTTTTGATACTCTCTTAGCTATGAGTTGAGTGGAAATCTACCTGCTGAACTCTTTTTTCTTATTTGAAACTGTTATTAAAATTAGAGTTGAGTTCTACAAATAATTATTCAGCCTTTTCGAATGATCATTTGAATCGTTTATTTAATTAACACGGCGCAAAGAATAAAAGCAATAATTAGAGAACAGGAATTCTGCTTTTTCAGAATTTAGTGTCGCCCCCGGCATTTCCATTACTTCATTTTCTTCTGGTGGACTGGTGGTTTCTATTATTATGAAACAGCCAATGAAGCGTTAGGTGAAGATGAAAGAGCAGTCGTAAAAAGTTAGGACTCTGATTTTCTGGACAGAATGGAAAAAAAATTATGGCCATTTTTTTTCCCCCTTCTAACCAGAAAATCAGAGTTCAAACCTTTTACGGCTGCTCTTTCATCTTCACCTAAATGCTTCATTTATAATGGCTGTTTCATAATAATAGAAACCACCAGTCCATCAGAAGAAAATAACTCGGTTAAGCGGGAGTCGGATAATCGGGACTCTACTGCAAAACATATTTCAGTTTTAAGACTTAAAGCACGCGCTTTTATTTTATGTAAAATGACGTCATTTGCATTAATATAGAAACTTAAAATTAAATTTAGTTTATAATAGCTCCATGTTTTATCATAAATCCTTCATTTATATTTTTCTCAAAATAGCACAGCACGTATTTTACTTTATTTTATTTTTTCAATTTTTATGAGAAAATGGCAACAAAAAGATATATAATTGCTATTTTTGAACAATTTTTTCTTTATTTTCTACAGAAATGGAGTACTTGAGTTGCCAAAATGAAACAAATGCCGCTAAAAACTACAAAAAAATTAATATTTCAAAAACAAATGGAGATGCAGTTTTCAAACAAATTGCATTAAAAAGTACTTTTTTTTCCCAATACGACGGTATAAACATTCAAAATGGACGATGCTTAGAAGTTTTAAAAAATACTGTAGAGTATTTATTTAATCGCACAATGAAACATTGGCTTTTGTTTTACGGCTGGCATACACAAGGTAACGTTATTTATTGGAGACTAAATAAGCTGGGAGAAAGAAACAGCATACCGGGGCCAAGACATACTTAGATACTACTACAGGCAGACTGATTTGGGTTTAATGTATGAAGTCCTTCGCCAGAGGACTCTGATACCCTGCCCAAAATTGAAATTTGACTCTGACCGTAACTTCAATGACGAGAACCAATCACAACGCACTGGGCAGGGTTCAGAGAATTCCAAGTTGTTTACATTTTTTTTCTCCTCGATCGTATAGATGTGATTCAAAAAGAGTTTAATAAAAAATATTAAGGAACAGATGTCATATTCGCCCCATATTGGCGCGATTTTTTTCTGACTCTAATCATCAAATTAAAAAAAAAAAAAACATTATCATTTTAATAATTATCGGAATAATAAATTTAAATGAAGTTAATTCAAAATTATTTTTATCGGATGATTGTAATATTACTAGATGAAAATCATTCATAACATCTAATCTAATGTCATTATTAGGAAGAGTTAAATTAAAAACTTTTCTGTCGCGAACGGTTTGTTACACATGATAAATAAAAAAAAAAGTATTTCTACCTTTTAAAAAATTAAGTTTGATAACAAATCTGTTGATCTTTCATCATTATGTTTATATTATTGCTAATAAAATTAATGTAATGTCTATGAGTTTGTGTGCTTGTATGTTTATTTTTAATGTTTTATTTCAAGTTTAGTTTAAGTGTATTGTAATGCAGAAAGTAAATCAAGAAAGTGGACATTTGTTTTAACACTTCGTTTAAAAATTTGTATTTTATTTTAAAAGGTGGGGGGATCTGATTATCTTCTGCCATCAGATTTTGTCATGTTTATTGCAGGGAGGGGGGGAATAATAGATACATGCTGTTATAATTTAATTAAATATGCAATTAAAACTTGGATTTTAGTTTTTTTTTTATCTTTTTAAACAAAATTATTAAACTAATATGTAAAACAAAAACAGTAGCTATTTTAACATCAAAATGCCTTTAAGTAAAACTGATGTGGAATTGTTCGATAACTAAAAAGGAATATCTAATTTTCATCAACTCAGGTTATTGGAGCAATTTTAATTTTTTTGTTTAAATGCTATTACAAAAAAAGAAAAATATTCTGAAAGTACTGCTTTTAGCTAAAGTTAAAAGATTATTTATTGCTTAACCAAATTTTTTTTATATTTAAGGTGGATTGAAATGTCTTAGCTTTCGTAACTTTGAGGTATACTTGTAAAAAATTTGACATTAAGCAAACAAATAAAATAAAATTCAATTTTTATATCCAATTATAAATCAATGATTAAGGTGGTTGTCAAGTTTCCCTGTTCAACAATGTAAAACTTAGACTCATTTTAAATGTTAAGGTATAAAACTGGCAGACATGGCTATTGACACAGTTTGTAATCAACACTTTTTCCTTTTTTTTTTTTATGATTTATTTAACAAGATATAAGTAATTTTGCTCATATGACAACATGTTTTATACTACTTAGTTATCCCGTCAATCAATTTAGCCAAACCATACAAATTTACATAATTTTTATTTTAAATAACGAAAGAACAAATAAATTAGTATAGAATTAATAAAAATACAAATAAAATGTCAAAATAAAAATCACTTGATGACGTAAATATGTGTAACTTGCTTAAAGTCGACATTTACGATCAACCATTATTGGCATTTGGCCCAATAGTTTGGCGATAGATTTTTTGCCAATGGGATAGCTAAGTAGTACCCATGTTTTTCGCACAATGACAGGTGAGGAATGTGGTATACAGGCATTATAATGCACGTTTACAAAATTCCCCACCTGTCATTGTGCAAAAAACATGTCATGTGACCAGAAAAGAATGTTTTTCTTTTAAAAGCTAAGTAGAAATAGTTTTTAAAAGAAAATCATGTCTAATTCCATGGCTGCATGATTTTTCAAAAATATTTCCATTGCAATTTACCTTAGGCACCAAATTTGATTTTATAATTCATACTACCTTTTGTACTTTTATAATTACCATATCAAGAAGTGGGATAAAAATCAAATCCCAAGATTTCATCTTTACATATAAAAACTAAATTGAGTTAAACAAAGGAGTGAAAAATGAATAAATCAAAATTTTAAAGGTCTTATTTAATGAAAAAATATATATTTATTTCACTTTTGTATTTATTTGTTTGAGATATATGTTTTAAGCATTCATTTTGCACTACATAACTTTAACCTAAAAATAACCATCTTATTATGTTAAATAAAATGGTGAAGGGAGGTGTGTATGAAATTTATCGTAAACAGAAAAAAAATAGTATTCTTCTTTTCATAAAAAATAAACTAAACAGGTTGGCACAGATGTCATACATGCCCGACATTGGTGCGATTTTTTTCCGATGCCAATTTGGCGAAAACCTCATTACCATATCAAACAAAATAACGACACTTTGGCGCCAGTTAAGTACCCAGTGCGTATATGACATTGGCGTCAGAAAAAAATCACGCCAATATTGGGCATATATGGCATCTGTGCCAACAGGTTTTTATGTACCTCAATTACCATCACTTTATCTATTTCAAAAGAATTAATCAGATGCATGACCTTTTTCGTACTTGTTAGTTATCCCATCGACCGATTTCGCCAAATTATATAAATCGTCAAATTATACAAATTGATATAATTTTTATTTTAAATAACGAAAGAACAAATAAATTAGTAAAACATTAAAAAAAAATACAAATAAAAAGTCGAGTTAATGGTATTATTGGCATTTAATCTTAAAATTAATTAATGGCAAACATTATTGGCATTTAATCTTACAATTTGGCCGACGGGATAACTAAGTACCAAAAATACAAATAAAACATCGAAATAAAAATCACTTGATGACGTAAACATGTCTTGTCAAGTGAATGTGACATTTACGATCAACCATTATTGGCCTTTAATCTTACTATTTGGCGACAGTATAACTAACAAGTACCCATTTTTTATTAACTGTAATCTGATTCTTAAAAGTATCAAAGGAGATGGGTAGATAAATGTTTATTTTCAGCTGTCTGATAGATAAAAGAAAAATTAGTGCCTGACACAGGACCACTGGAGGAAAAGAGTGGCTATCTAAAAATATCGACTTGCAACCGTCTTTCCTACAAGAAGATAACAAAATTTTCAGTACTACTTGATTATCCCATCGACCAATTTCAGCAAATTATACAAATTGCCAAACTATTCGTCAAATTATACAAGCTAACATAATTTTCATTTTAAATAACAAATAAATTAGTAAAGCATTAATAAAAATCCTTATAAAAAATCTAATTAAAAATCACCCGATGACGTAACAAACATGCGTATCATGTTTAATGTCAGGTGAATGTAACATTTACGATCAACCATTACTGGCATTTAATCATATAGTTCAGAGATAATTTTTTGGTCGACGGGATAATCAAGTAATGCCATATTTTCTTACATTTCATCTATACTACCACTTTTGCTCGTTGCAATGTGTTAATAATTTAACATTTATGTGGTATATTTAATTTTAAATTAGTAGAGTTGTCTGTGGTAATTCCTGGTCAAAAATCAACAACATCCAATTATTATAAAAACCATTAAAGATATTGTTCCCAGTTTTGGCATGGAATAAGAACCCTTTGATGCCTGTACTGTAGTATAATAAAATGTTTGCTTAAATACATATGCACTTATAATTGAAATAATTGTAATTTTTAAGTGATCAGGAATTGCACCAGAATTATTCCTGGTCACTTCTGGGATAATAATTGACCAGCATCCTTTTTTATGTAAATGAAGTGGTAAAAAATTTTTTTATGACTGAGTATTAAAATAATTAGAATCAGTCTTGAAACGTTCGTCTCATAATTGTGGAAAAATAACACAGACCGTGTTTTGGGTGTACAAATTAATTTGACCGCATTTGATGTGGAAAAGACTTTTACATTTTATATTACATTAACTTGCCGAAGAATTTTTTTATAACATTTATAAACAGTATTTATTGCTTCTTCATCCACTGTGAATGAATTAATACCTTGCAAATTTATTTGCTCATAAAACATATACTAAATGTTTATGTAATTATAGGGAAATATATTTTTCAAAATATACATTTTTTTTAGCCTTAAAATTATGATTTTCCTTAACCATCTTTTAAAAAGCTTTAATTGTAGGGTAATGTTGATTAAGAAACATTGGCATGTTCTTCAGAAATTGAGTGAGGTTGGGACTGGGTTGATTTTTTAAGTTTTATAATGAGTAGAATTGAGCCAGGTTGGATCTAGGGATGGGATGAATAGTGATTTGGCTGAATATTCGGCCAAATTTTAGGTCAAACACCGAATTTTTTCCAATAAAGAAAATAACTTTTGATTATATAAATACAGTGGTGGGGCATTTCTAGAAAATCTTACTAGCCAACGACTTATTTCACCAGCTAATAAAATGCAACGTATGGTTACAATACAATATTACTATAATGCATTTTCATATTTGTTTTCCCTGTAAAATTAAGAAATATAAACAAGAGATGAAAGTTTAATATAAAACAGAACTTAGTACCATGTTTACATCCCAGTAATTAAGAAAGCTGAAAAATATAGCTAACTACTAAAAAAAAAAAGTTTTTTCATATCTCTATAGTTTGTAGTTTTCAAAGACTACCTAAAAATTCACTCGCCCTGTCAGAAAATTCAGTCGTCAGTGGTGAGTAAAATGATGCATTTCCCCACCCCTGTATATATATAGAATTTTAAATTTTAAAGTGGAAAAAGAATTAAAAACAAATTTATGTTCTATTATCTGTTTACATTTTTGAATAACTTGTTTTTGTAATATTTCAACTTCTAATAAAATAACTTTTACTACATCTAAATTATAATATCATAACTTTATCTACAGGAAAGTAATGCATAAACATTTTATCTAAAAAAGGAACTCATTAATCATTACTACTCTTAAATGTACTTTTTAAATTTATTTTTAAATTTGAAAAACTTATTTTAGCCCAAAAAATTACAAAATTGCATTTTATCCTTTTATTGTAAGATATATCAAATTGATTTACAGTAAGTCAGAATAATAAGATATTTCCATTAAAATATAAAGAATTTATTTAACTTTTACTATCAAATGATACTTTTATCCTGTCTTGCATTCAAAATCAATAATATTCTTACACTCTCTCTCTCATAATTCATGCGGCGATATTTTCTGAAATAACCTTTAATCAAGTAAATTTTATTGTGGAGGGTTTGTGTCCCTAATGATAAATAAATTTGAAAGAATGAGTCTGTTCTGCACAAATTACATTAAAGCAAAAGGTATGGTTAACGTAGAATATGTATGTTAACAAAGTCTTTGACATTGGAATCAGCCACATACAATATTCCACTTATTCAATAAGCATTGAACTTTGAAGGGGGGGGGGGGTGCATTGAGACCTATAGCGGCAATTCAATAAGCATTAAAAACATACCCAGAAACTGATAAGAACATGAATGAAAGAATATGTAAATAAAAATATATATACATAATAATGTTACATATTAAATCCAATAATCATGCAAATAATTATTTTAAAGTGAAGACTATAGAATTAAAATATTATTTTGCTCAATATTTTTAAAATTTATATTTAAATATTTATAAAACAATCTTCATAAATCAGGTTGCGCCATCTAGTGACTATCTAGTTTGACACTAGTTCTGTTTTCAGATGTACAGTTGTACTTGGAATAGTGATATTTGATATTCCATCTTGAAAATGAATCTTAGCTAATGCACCTAGTGAATGAATTTTTACATTTCTTACTTCATAGAAAACAGAAAGTAAGTTATTATGAATTTCATAAGGGCCTTTTTATATGTGCATGGAATTTGCAGATGGTGATGAATATTCAAGTGTTTTTCTTTTTTCTATTAGAGTTTTTACATCTTGAGTTGTAACATATCATTCTCTATTTAAGACATTTCCCTGACAATTAAAAACCTTTATAGGAAATTGTTAGAATGTTATTCCATATGGAAGGCATGAATACGAAATTCCTCAATAGGTAAACAATAAAAAAAGTTAAAAGTTTTACCTTTATGTTTTGATGTGTTTCAATAGAAATATATTCTTCTTTGGATGAACAAAGAACATTTATTAGAAGATTGAATACACTAGAATAATATATATCCTGGTCACAGTACAGATCACACTTCACAATAAAAACAAAACAGATGTATAAGACTATTTACAAAACACAAAGAAATACTTTGAACTATGGCTTGTTGCAGTTTTTTTATCATATTATATTCCTTTGGAATATTATTGGATTTTTTTTAATCAAGCAGCATTTTGCTGCCAACTGCTATAAGGGAAGGAGCAACACTCACTGAACTGAGTGTCTGTCACAGTAGATCAAATAAAAAATGATTGTCTGATGCTGCCATCTGGTGGATGTTCTTGAAAACAAAAGAGCATTTTCTAACATCTCTCCCGTTTTGTGATAGAATCTGACACCAGGTGGATAAGGTTTCTACAAAGTTCAAATTTGGCTTTTGGCAGTGGCTTCGTCATTATATCTGCTATCATTTCATTTGTTGATAGATATTTGACATCTATAACATTTTTAGTTTTTAAATCTCGTATGTAATGATACTTTGTATCAATGTGCTTAGTGCGGGATTTAAATTTTTCACTTTCAACCAATTTAATTGTAGATTGGTTATCCTCAAAAATTCTAATAGGAAAATGTTGTTGTAAATTGAGATCTTTACATAATTTTAAGATCCATAGCACCTCTTGAGTTCCTTGTGACAGTGCCACATATTCAGCTTCTGCTGACGATAACGTCACACATGTTTGTTTTCGCGAGAACCAAGAAATGCAGCTATTGCCTAAGAAGATTACATTTCCTGAGGTGGATTTTCTGTCTGTAGCATCTTGTCCCCAGTCTGCATCCGAGTATGCAACTATATTAGGATATTCTTTTGAAGAAATGTGGAGATCAAGGTCTTTCGTTGTTTTTAAGTATCTTATTACCCTCTTAACAGCATTCCAGTCCTTTTCTCTTGGATTATTGCATCTTCGACTTAGTATGTGTGTAGGAGCGGTAATATCAGGTCTTGTACATGAGGAAATATATAAAAGACTTCCTATAGCTTGTCTGTAATTATCATTTGATGATAAAAGATTTTCTTCTTTATCTAAACTATAATAGTTAGTTTCCATTGGGGTATAAGTTGGTTTGGCTTCTTCAAGCTGAAAATCCTTAACTAATTGAGTTATTTTACTTCTTTGTGAAAGTAAATAACTTCCATCTTCTTTTCTGTAAATTTCTATACCTAAGAAGTATTTTGCTTCTCCTAGTGATGTTATGGGATAAGATTTCTTTAAGTAATTTATTACTTCATTAACTTCATTTTCATCTTCTGAGCTCATCAGCATATCATCTACATACAGTATGAGATGAATTGTCTTCTTTGATTTTTCTTTTATGAACAAACATGGATCAGCTTCACTTTGTTTAAATCCATATGCCTTTAGAGTATTCTCTATTTCTTCATTCCAGCACTTGGCGGCTTGTTTAAGACCATATATAGCCTTTTTTAATTTATAGACTTTGTCTTTATTTTCTTCATCATGAAAGCCTTCTGGTTGATGCATGTATAATTCTTCATTATCTAGTTTACCATGTAGAAAGGCTGTTTTAACATCTACTTGAAATACTCTGGCTTTATGATAAGCTGCCCAGGTCAGAAAAGCTCTAATAGTTGTATGTTTGACGACAGGAGAGAAGGTTTCATCATAATCAGTGCCTAATTTTTGAGCGAAACCTTTGGCAACTAATCGTGCTTTGCATTTTATTGTTTCTCCATTTTCATTATGTTTTGTTTTGTAAACCCATTTACAGCCAATGGCGTGCTTGCCTTTGGGTAAAGTAACAAGCTCAAACACTTCATTTTCCTTTAAAGAGTTAAATTCTTCCTTCATAGCTTGAAACCATTTCTGTTGATCTTTTACTGGTAATTGTAAAACATCTTTAAAAGTTTCAGGATCTTGATTTTTGGAACAACTGTCTTCAGTTTTGTAAGAATATCTTTCTGGTGGAATTCCTTTAGTCTCTCTGTTAGATATTCTTCTCTGGAAATTATCTTCACTTTCTTCAGTTGTTGGGCTATCTACTGATTTTTCATCCGTATTTATTTCTTCTGCAGTATTTTCTATTTGGATAGCATCACTATCATTTTCAAGATTTTCTTCTGAAAAATTTAAATGCATTAAATCTGAGATTCGCTCTTCAGGATTTTCTTGAAAGACATTTTCACAGTTCATATTTTCAAAAAACTTCACTGTTCTGCTTATCACTATTTTTCTACCACCTATATAAATTCGATATCCTTTGCTTCTTAAATCGTAACCAACAAAGACTCCTTCAGTGGCCTTTTCGTCAAATTTTTGTCTCTTCTGTTTATGAACATACACATATGCTTTGCATCCAAATACTTTAAGGTGACTCAAATTTGGCTTATGCCCATTCCACAGTTCATATGGTGTCTTTTCAGTTGATTTTGTGGGTAATCTATTTTGTAAGTAGGCTGCTGTAGCTATGGCTTCTGCCCAGAATGTTTTTGGCAATTTAGCATTTATAAGCATGGCTTTACTCATTTCAATAAGCGAGCGATTCTTTCTTTCTGCAACTCCATTTTGGGACGGTGAATATGGCGTCGTTGTTTCATGATTTATTCCTAAGTTTTTAAGGTAGTCTTTGACAGATTTGTTGCAATATTCTGTTCCATTGTCACTACGCAAAGATTTAATCTTCAATCTAAATTTGTTTGTTGTTGATGCAACATACTCTTTTAATTTATCAAATACTTCATCTTTAGAAGAAATAAAATATACTTGTGTATAACGAGAGTAATCATCAATAAATGTAACGAAATATCTTTTTGATCCCATACTTTTTGTTTCTGCAGGA
Source organism: Maratus speciosus (assembly GCA_963932465.1). Lineage (NCBI taxonomy): Eukaryota > Metazoa > Arthropoda > Arachnida > Araneae > Salticidae > Maratus > Maratus speciosus. The sequence goes on from OZ010794.1 coordinate 549,499,544, forward strand.
CCGCATACGTCGCTGTATATCAAATCAAGTGGTTTTTTACTTCTGTATTGCGTTTCTTTTGGAAATGATTTTTCTGTTAACTTAGCTTTTATGCAACTTGAACATTCAGTATTATGAGAACAATTATTCACAGTAATACCTAAAGCTAAATCATCCTTTTGAATTTTCTTGATGGATTCCAAATTTCTATGGCCCAGCCTTTGGTGCCATTTTAGAATGCAGTTAACATTAGAACAAACGGGTAATATTTCTGAAGCACTATATACCTTTTCATTTGTAGGTATTATTTTTAATCTGTATAACCCCTCATCAGCTTTTGCATCTGCAACTAAGATGTTTCCCTTTTTAATTAAACATATATCATCTTTAAATGTTACAACAAAACCTTTCTCAGTACAAGACTGGACAGATAATAAATTACTATCCAACTCGGGAACATAAAGCACATGATCCAATGTAACTCTATTTGTTTGACCATTAAGTGTTTCAATATTAAAAGTACATTTACCCTTTCCCTTTGCAGTTAATTTAGTTCCATTAGCAATTGTAATTGTATCTTTATTCGAACTTTTTAATTCTGAGAACAGTTCCAAGGAATTAGCTAAATGAACAGACGCACCTGAATCAATAACAAAAGACAAATTTTTGTTTTTATTTCCATTTTGTTGAGATTTCATAACAAAATTCAAAGAATTTGATTCTTCCATTAATTCATGATAGTTTTGAGAATCTGATAGATTTTCATTTTGACTAGCAGTAGAGGCAGAGAAATTGTTTGGTTTTTTAAACTGTTGACGTGATCTATCTTGGGTGAAATTTGGTTTTGTTTTGTTAGTATTATTACCCTTTAAGTGAAAACAATCTTCACGGTTGTGATTATTCTTTTTGCAATGAGAACAAAATTTTTGCTTATTCAAATGCTTTGGTTTATCCCTATTACCCTTCAAAGCAATAGATTCAAATTTTGTTGAAATTTGTTTAGTTTCAACTCTTCTAAGATACTCATCAATTAATTTGTTTTGAACATATTTTAATGATAAATCTGTTTCATATTTACTTTCAATAGCAGTTATAAAGGTACTATAAGAATTTGGTAAGGAACAGAGCAAAATAGCTATTAAATTATCATCTTGTATTACTTCACCTATACTTCTTAATTTTTCTGCTAATTCTAAGACAGAATTAATATGATCCTGCATTTTAATACTTTCATTATATTTAATGGAATACAGCTTCCTAAGAAGATAAAGTTTATTAGTTAAATTTACTCTTTCATGAACAGATTTCAATTGATCATATGTCTCTTTAGCACTTTTAGCATGTCTGACATGAACAATTTGTGAATCTGAGATATTTAAACAAATTAATGCCCTAGCATTTCTATCATTTTTTACCCAATTATCATCATTTTCCTTTTTAGGTTCAAATACAACATCATACAGACCTTCTTTGATTAACAATTGCTCTATTTTAAACTTCCAAACTGAATAGTTGTCATCAGTTAATTTATCAACATAATGAGATTCTTTAATACTAGACATTATGATATAATAATATTTGCTTATTTCACAGAAAATAAAACTTTTTCTCTTATTAATACATCAAAACAACAATTATAAACTCAAATATAATGCTAATGATGAAATAAGAACAAAATAAAATTCTTGAGAACAATTTTTGAAGTTACTTTTGATTTCAGAAAAACTGTTCTTAAATGTTCAATTCTTTGTTTAAAACATAAATTTACATTTGCAACTTGTATAATAAAATTTCAATAAGAAATTGGCAAAATAATTTCTTTTCTTATCAATACACAATACTTTTGATTTCAGAATAAGAACAATTCTTTGAATTTTCTTTTATATCATTCACTTAAGAAAAATACCAACATTCAGAAAATAATTATTTCTTTGAATTTAATTATATTATATTTTCTTCTTTTATATTACTATATTTAAAATTGAGAACTTCAGTCTCATAATCGACTGTTAGAATGTTATTCCATATGGAAGGCATGAATACGAAATTCCTCAATAGGTAAACAATAAAAAAAGTTAAAAGTTTTACCTTTATGTTTTGATGTGTTTCAATAGAAATATATTCTTCTTTGGATGAACAAAGAACATTTATTAGAAGATTGAATACACTAGAATAATATATATCCTGGTCACAGTACAGATCACACTTCACAATAAAAACAAAACAGATGTATAAGACTATTTACAAAACACAAAGAAATACTTTGAACTATGGCTTGTTGCAGTTTTTTTATCATATTATATTCCTTTGGAATATTATTGGATTTTTTTTAATCAAGCAGCATTTTGCTGCCAACTGCTATAAGGGAAGGAGCAACACTCACTGAACTGAGTGTCTGTCACAGTAGATCAAATAAAAAATGATTGTCTGATGCTGCCATCTGGTGGATGTTCTTGAAAACAAAAGAGCATTTTCTAACAGAAATACAGAAAGGCTGTATATTTTTTAGTATCTGAATAACTGTGCATTTTTTGCAAGAACGAAAATGACTTCATGAATGTCCCAGAAAGCAGCCAATTTAGATTTTAAAAAAATTGCAAAAAATGGAAAAGAAACTTTTTTCCTGAATTTATTTGACAAGATAGCTTTCAATATTCAGTGGCATTTTAGCAATATTCAGCTGAAGCATTCGACCAACAAGCCTTCAATATTCAGCAAAAGGGCCGAATACCGAATATTCGTCCCATTAAAAACAAAAATATGGCATAGTCGACAAAATTAGAAGAACTGCACAAAAATAACATAGGACAGTCCTAAAATGGCATAATGTATGCACATCATTAAATGTACAATCGTAGAAGTGTAAATATTTCTTTTTAAATTAATATTTTGATATATAGATTCCTTCAAAAAAAGACAAAACAAACTCATAGCAATACACTTTTATTTTTACTGAGCATATTAATGAGAGTTCTATTTTTGGTAAATTTTTACTCTGAATAAAATACCAAACAGGATGTCATTCAGTCAAGTAGTTTTAAAAATATGCAGGCAGGCCAATACAGGTTTTTTTTTTCTTGGGGCTCTTAAATTTTGTGAAAAACAACATTTTGTCACAAAAGATGAAATACAGTTTCTCAAATTAGAACCAAACATTTATTAATAACAACTTCTTTAAATCCTTCAACTAAAGTTTTCAATTCTGGTGAGCTTATTTTGTTTAATTATTAAACATTTTAATAAAAATAATCAATGAAAAGTATGTTTTATGGAATGGAATTTTGTGAAGGGGCCTGTTGAAATTATTGAAAAGAAATTTGCGAAGAGGCGTGTTTTATTGAAAGGAATTTTGTGAAGGAGCCTGTTTTATTAAATGGATTTTTGTGAAGGGGCCCTAAATAGGCCTCTCATAAAAAATATATATACAATTTTTACATATGAAAACAAGTAATTTCCACAATGAAAATAACTTATACAAAAATATTTTATATGAATTTTATTTCACAATAAAAAAACGCTGCACATATGAAATGTACTTGAACTGATCAAATACTATAAATATTTTTTTTTTCATCATTAAGGTGGTTCTCCAAAAAAAAAAAAAAAATCGCTGAATATCAAACTTTGACACATATTCTGGCTCATTTTTAAACATAAAGTTTTGGTTATTGAGAGGATTTGTAATTGAACACTTTTTTTTGTTATTTTTCAATGAATGAATTTTATCTCGATTAATAGCAGTTATTGTCTCAGGACAGCAGATGTTTTCCCTTCCCCACACTAATGTGTCTGAAACCTCTTTAAAATGTCTACTTTGGCAGTACTTTCTAAAAGACTCTAGTTTTTACAAAAAATGAAAAAAGAGTTTGATTACATAGTTTCTTATGATAATTTTAAAATTCCTGACTCAACAACACAAAACTTTCTGAGCCATTTATAAATGTGAAGGCATAAAATTGATGAGTTTGACTATTGAAGGAGTTTTTTTCATTCCTTGATAAATAAATTACTTTTCAAATTGTAAGTGATTCTTGTTGTGGGGCAACAGGTTTTCATGTGCTATCTTTCGATAATTCAGTTCAGAACACCCACTTTGAGTGTATTTCCAGAATGATCTGCTTTTATCAAAACAAGGTTAAAATGACATTCGATTACTATAGTTTCTGAATAACATCTTCCACTTTCAAGTGTTCTTGAGCAAAAATGAATTCAGTAAAGTAGCTCCTTTAAATTTTAAGAACAGCTTTAATAACAGCACTTATCAATTTGATATGTTTGTGAACAAAAATGTATCAGAAAGTAACCAGTTTGGACTTGAGGTTTAATTAACTTAAAATATATCTGATCACCTGATTTTTCATAAGATAATTCTGAATATTTTTCAAAAGAAAAAAAAAACAATGTATTTGGATATGAATGAGAGTTGGAGATGGGTGATTCTAGAAAAATCAAGTATCAATAAACATAAACATCACATAAAACAACATCTATCACAATAAGAATTGATTCTTAACTTCTAGTATCAGATGTTCTATAATCAATACTTTCATATTCACACACAGATCCGCTTAAAAACAGTAATTACAAAACTTGGCGATCAAGTGGCAGGAAATTTGATCATAAATAGTGATAATGGGGACGGGGATAAATAGATACTTCCAGCATTAATTTCATAGCAATTTATATTCTTTCGATTTTACTATTTTAACGGCAGCGCTGCTGTCAAATGTTGTATATTAGTTTTTTTCGTTCCAGATTAAATATATTTTTAGCTTAGAAGCCTAGTTATTTAGGTTACTAGTTTATTAAGTTGCATTTTTCAAGTTTGTCCCCCCCCCCCCCCCCCCAAGAAATCAGAACCTTCTTAATTACGTTTTTGACGTTCTTCCCAAGTCATTTGGCTACCAACTAAACATTGATATTATATCTGCTACACTTAGTGGCCACAATCTATGAATTATAATCAACATTTTTGGCTTATTTCCAGTTCAAGTTTGAATAAACTAGTAACCCAAATAATTAGGCTTCTAAACTAAATATGTAATTATTTAACATGGAAAAAATCCTGTAATACAAAACTAGATAACAGTTTTAACGCTAAAACAATAAAATCTAAAGAAAAATATATACAGTATACTCCCTCAAATCTACAACCCTTCAACGCAGATGTAAACAATGAAACTTTCAGTTCAGATGTAGGGGCAAATTTACAGAATTTTTTGGTTTTATATCATCCCATATGTATTTTAATATGTAATTCTTGATAATATGACTGAACTCATGGTTTTCATGAAGAGAGTATAAATTTCTTTATATATAAAAAAAAAATGCTGATATTACTGATAAGCACAATATTTTTATCAAATATATTTATTTATTAATCAAGCTTTTTTGGTTATTAAAACTGGCTAAACCTAATGCAGCAGAAAATTGACAATACTTCAAGAAACTTTAACACAGAAATTTAAATAATCAATAGGCTGTTAATCAATCACTTGACATCGTTAGATGCTCATTAGAAACAAACAAACAATTAAACATACAACAACTACACTGGTCGCAAATATAGTACTCCATCTCATAAGCAGGGGATATATAAACAGCTGTTTGAAGAAAAGCCCAACTCTGCTAACTTCCTCTTGGGAATAACATTTGTGTCATTGAAATGATTCCATGAATGTAGAATTTAAAAACATTTTACCATATGCGAGCCCCCCCCCCCCAAATGATATTGTGCTTTCTCTAGATTCAGAGGTTAATCGGGCCCTGTACACATACCATTTTTTTTATACATGCCACATTTTCAAATAAGACATTTACTTAGACTGCGTTTTACGACAAGTTATTTATTTCAAAATAAAATTTAGATATTTAAAATTTGATATTTATAAAATATAAAACTTTTATGAATAAAATGTTAAGTGCGGACATTCAAAAGCAGAAAATATTGCTTTTAATCATCTAATCCAACCATGCTCAACCTTTTTTTCAAACGGGCCACAAACATATATTTGTGATGCTAGCTAGGCCACAACATACTTAAAAAAAACATAACCAAGTTAATATTATCAGTGTGGTTGAACGTTTGTAGCAGAAGGAATGTCATAAAAAATTTTAACACCACTATTTCCAAACAATAAATTTCATGGTAAATTTTTAGTACAAATGTTGAAAAAATAGGCCGCGAAATGTTTTGTTTGGAAAGAATAGTGTAAAAATGTTTTGATGCCTAGCGTAAAAATGATTTGATGCCTTTTTTTTCCGCGAGAAACATTCAATCCTAAAAAGCAGTATTAGCTATATAATAAAATGTAATAATATACCAATGCAAAATTTCTGTGTTCTAAAAAAAAAATAATGAGGAGATTTTCTCCAATGAATCAGTTTTGTTCAATGCAAAAAAACTTTTTATTATTTGTTTTTTACTGTACAAATATATACAGCAAATTAAATTAATATTTAACAATGTTTGATAAGTGTTGGAGATTAACATACATAGGACATGTAAAAAGAACTTTTCACTAAGAAAATGGTATTCAAGATGTTTTAGTATAATTTTAAATAACAGAACAGATTGTGTCTTCCCATAAAAATATGTAAAACAACAGTGAACATCTTAAATATCATATTTTATGGAAGAAACGCCGTGGCGTTTACGATTTTTTTTTTTTTTTTTTTTTTTTTCGTGTACGTAAAATTTGGATAAAATAAAAATTCCTCAAGATTGTTTTCAAGTCTCCTGCTTAACAATACAAAACTTTCTGACTTTGCCGATAATGAAAACTGTGACATTTCTGATGATGATACCGAACCATACAGGTGAACAAAGAAAATTTACAACTTTTCCACTCAGATATTGACGATCAGATTTTGAGGGTTTCAAATAGAAACTAAAGAAGGCCTAAAGTGTATACGACGTAAAAAGCGTACTAAGTTGTGCGGACCACTTAAAAAAAATGGGGAGCGATTAAGGAGAGGGGTCCGTGTCCCGCGCTCTGGATGGTTTTAAAAGCAATTGACGTTTCCTTATTTTAAAAATTACATAAAAATTTTAAAACATTTAAATATTTTGAATAAAATTGTAGAATCTTAAGTTATTAAAAAGAAGGTACCCTACACTGTCCAGAAAACTTTGATTAAAGTTAAGTCAATGAAACACTGTCGACAAAAATAGAGATCCCACAGGTGCAGCATTTACGGCAGGTGCGGTGATTATGATATTTTAAAGCTTATTCAGAACAATTTTGAGGAGTGTGGCGTTTCTTCCATAAAATATGGTACTTTTTATGCATTAATTTAATTAATATTATAAATATGGATTAATGAGTGTGTTTCTTACTGCACATTGAATGCTGCTGGACCACATGTGGCCCGCAGGTTGAGTATGGCTGATCTAGTGTATGCTTAATTTGTAGCTATTGTTATATTTAAATTTTGTTTCCAAGAATGAACTCTAGATTGACAGGAGTGAGACAAATAGTCTTTAGTCAAACGAAACCCTAAAAATTATCGTCAACCTGATCAAACTCGATACAAGACTCTAAAGGGGAAAAAAACCTCACAAAAATTTTCATACACAGCCTTGCATTTGTTAGGGACAACTCTGCAGAAAAGTACTCACATTTATTTATTTATTTTTGAGGAAATTTAAGCATATTAAAGGATTACACAAAAAAATCTATTTTTTTCTTACAGAATGCTTTAGCTAGATGTATACTCTAATAAAATTTTTTGTGCATACAAACAGAAACAAATAAATTACCTCCTGTGCCCATAGGCTACACTTTTTTGGAGACCACCTCCTTTAAATTGATATATTTTAGTGTTTTCTGGGATTAAAAACAGAAAGAAGTATTTATATTACAGGTAAATATTTAAATTTCATAACATTCAAAATGTGATAATTTGGTATTTTTCTAGAATTATTAGGATGTAGAGGCCATATAAAAAATAAAATTTCTCATTTTAATATTCATACAGCCCATCATAAAACAAAAGCTGCATGTGATTTGTATGCCTTTTATTGCAATTGAAAGAACGTTTCTCTCATCAGTATTTTAAACGATAATCGCCATAGCCTCTATTTTGAATCAACTAGTATGATGCAATTCTGAGAATCTTTTGCATAATGTTTTTTTTTTTTTTTTTCAGAATAGATTTACAGTAAATAAGTTTAAAAATTCATATATTTTCACATAAACATTTATATAGAATCTCTAACCTTAAAAGAACTTTCTTAGTTGAACAATGAATTTTAATAGAATAAATGGACATGGTTGGATGATCACTCAGGATGCGAAAAATAGGGAAAATGCTTGATTAAACTTAACAGTTTCTTTAAAAGATATCATTTGTAGAGATGCTGTGACTACAAAAGCTGTATCTGTATATATCCAATGTGTATGTACAAACTAGAAACTAAAAAATTGTAAGGATCCAATATTTTCTTCTTATGAATATCAAAAATTAAAAGGGGAGCAGCATTTGGAATCTATCATGTATATGTTAATTATGTACAAGACTCAATAAGTGAGTGAAACAAATAATATTCTTCATCATTTCTCTTTTACATAAAATATTAGCCTGATAGGAAGAAAAAAAACCTGAAAGAAAATCTTAACACAGACTCTCCTTTCCTTCCGGGCGCCAGGCTTCAACCTAGTCAGCCTAATGGATAATCTGCCTCTGCATGCAAATACAGTAGACTCCCTCAAATCCGCAAAGCTTGGGACCAGAGGTTGTGCGGATTTTAGAATTTTGCGGATTTCTGGTCATTGATTTGTTTACATTTTTGAAACATTAATTTGATTGGTAGTTAAAAAAGGGAAATTATAATGAATGCTTACAATAAAGTGAAACATTAAAATAAGTAAAATATTAAAATAATTTATTACTTTAAAAGTAAGTAATTATTAAAATAATTGTGTAAAATAAAAATTTAGAAAAATATTAATTTATTAGGGATGAAATCGATTCAATTCGATTCTAGAAGTCCTATGCTGCCATCTAGTGATAGCAAGGAGAACAGTGTTAATGCTGTTATCAGTATATATAGCTTATTGCGCTCACTGTAACTTTTTTTCATTGTTATTTAGAGTCCTGAATGCTTTTCTTATACTGCTTTGTATGTTTAAAAATAAATTTGCTTATAATTTTTTAAAAAAATTCCGCGAAAAATAATTTTAAAATAGCGTTCTGGTTCGTGGATTTTTCCATTTCGAACCCTGGAATTTTTTATATATATATGCTAATTTATATCAAAATCAAAAGTAATGTAAATTTATTTAGTAATAAATCGGCTGTAATAGCCAAAAGAGACTGATTAACAAAAAATTTAGTAAAAAAAACATTGCGGTAGTCGCTGATTTCGGCACCATCTTGAATTTTGTTCCTGCAACTTAACTGTAAATTTCATTGTTTACATCTGAAAAAATACGCTTATTTAGGCGTTCGCGGATTTAAGGGAGTCTACTGTATCAAATAAGTTTGTTTAACCTTTAACTACTGAAACAGAAAATTTCGCAAAGTTACTGTAAGCAGATTACTAAGATAGAACGAACGTTAAATAAAAAGTTTGATTAACTCCCTGAAGGGAAGAGTTCCATATCCTGTTCTGTATGGTGCGATTGGCGAAGGAATACAAAATGGCGCCAAAAGGCTATTTTAGCATCTTATCAAATTTTTTAAGATGTCAGAAAAACATGGTTTTTAAATTTTTATAAGCAAATATTTTTATATTATAAACAATGTATTATTTTTATATATGTTATGCACTCAATTATATATATGCACACATATAAATACAAATTATATACACATTTATATATACATAACTTTGTACTTATATATATTTATAATTTTATATATTTATTTTACATCTGAAACTAAGCTCATTAATGTTATATACATATTAACATTAAAAAAAAAATGCACAATATATATATATATATATTTACTCAATATTACATTTACAGAAAAATATCATTTAAAAAAAAATCTCAGAAAATTATGAATTAAAAAAAAATTAATTATAAAAAAATATGTATTCAAAATTATTAGTTATCCACCAGTAGCATTCAAGTAATAAAAATAGCAACCCCAAATGCTGAAAATCACAACAATCACATTGAAAAATTCATTGCCAAAAAAAGAACGCCAAGAAAACCAGAACAGTATATGGAACTCTTCCCTCATTGAATACTGTTTTTGATCTCAACTCTGCACTAATACTAATTATTAAGTAACAAAATAAACTAACATGAAAATAATGAAAATTGCTTCGATAACACAGAATATTGCAACGATATTTAAATCCGTGATCACCATTTCTTTCTCTGATTAGAAATAAGAACATTTAATGTTTAAAGAAGATCGGCTTTTTTTTTTATTATTCCAGCGATATCAAAAACAAACATTTTACGGTAACAGTAAATTCGTCAAAAAAAATCTGCTTCAAGCCAGTTATGAGGACTGAAGTTTGATAAAAATCAAATTTTAATTTTAAAACATGTGTATGAAACACAAGCTATTTTTATATAAATACGGGACATTCAAAAAAGAATTTCATGAATGAACCGAACGATCAAGTAAACAATAAGTAATTTAGCTTATCTTAAAAGTATGGTGTAACGCTAAAATGCTACAATCTGAGTAAAATACCCTTTTAAATTTTAGGAAATTGAAGAATATAAGTGTTTAATTTATTATTTTGAAAATACGATCAACGATTCTAAAACTCCGACAATGAGAAACAAGCCGCTTTCTGGGCAGGGTATAAATGTAAACAAAGAACACGTTGCGATGTTTTGGTTCAGGGTTTGAAGCTGAATCCGGCTTCACTTTTTCGACGGTTTTCGGCGAAATTGGTGGGCCGTATGTATCTAGTAGGCTATGCCGGGGCCTAATAAACTATGTATAGTTAGAAGTTGTAGTTACAAATTTAACATAAGTTAAGTTTTTAAAAACTTTTTGCCATGTGAACAGGTGAAACCTAATTCCGAGTATACGGTTTCAAAAAAGTTAAGTGACTATAAGTTAAGTGACTCAACTATCTCAGTGCGAACATGACATAAGCCCTAAGAAATTTATAAAGACATGAAAAAAAAAAAAAAAAAAAAAAAAAAAAACAACTTACGGGACTTCATGCAGAAATTTTCGTTCTTGTTCTATTTTGTAATAATTGAAAATAACACAATTTTAAGGGGGGGGGGGGAACAAAAAAACATCGATACATTTAGGTAGATTTCGTAAGAAATACTACCTATTGCAGTCGTTACCATGGTGCGACTTTTGAAAAATTCCTTCATAACTTTTCATTACATGACCCCAGGAACCCAAAACCACCCCCACCTAAAAAGTTTATATATATATGTATGTATGTATGTACTGAATTTTGTCCGCACGATAAAAGTCGCAATTATGCACGGAACGTCTTCAAACTCGCCAACAACTTTAAGATGGCTAATTTCTCGGCGGGGATTGAAAATGAGCAAAATCTGTCCAAGGGAATGGGAATGGGGAAGGTTTAAAATTTTGAATACCGTCTTAACATGATTCTGATAAAACCAGCTTTTACACAACAATGGCAGGAAAAAATAAATATTTTTCGTTATAGCTGTTGCCAACAATTAAAAAAAGCAATAAAATTCTCACCACAACAATTGTTTTTCTAATGCAATGTTTTCACGTGAAAAATTAAATTAGATAAACAGTTTGACGAATTGAAAACAAATTGAATATTACGTCATAAGTTTTCTAGAGCAAGATTTCTGCATGAAAATTCAAAATGAAATAAATAGTTTGACGAATTGAAAACAAATTGAATATTACGTCATAAGTTTTCTAGAGCAAGATTTCTGCATGACAATTCAAAATGAAATAAATAGTTTGACGAATTAAAAAAAACAAACAAAATATTGTGTCATATTGAAAATGTAATGGACCACAGCAGGTGAATATGTAACGTCATTGAGTTTGAAGAAACGTATTAAAACATGATAAAAACTCGAGTATGGAAATATTAACATATTTTAACACTTTGAGATTCTCCGAATTTGATTTAGCCATTTTTAAACCTGATCCATATACATGCGTGTGTGTATATTAGAATTTTCACAAAATGTTTAGCTCCCTAGAGCTCATTCCTAGCGAAGGAACTGGGTTTATCTTTAATCTTGATTTAAGTTTTGTTGGTCCGCCTGTAGGCCCGAACCGGCAGGGATTTTTTTGTTTTCTCTTTAATTGTGATTTTCCTGTATGGGGATCAACAGATTCTAATTCAAAAACTTACCTTACATCTGCTTCTTTCTTATTTTTAAACCATTTTTGTAACCAAGGAAAGTTAGGATAGGTAGAAGTATTTAAAAATTAGAATTCCTCTAGACTTCGGAAATTTTTGGATCTATTTCTAATGATTATTGTGACAGCAGCATTCTGCATTATCTCTCTATTCTAAAAAAAAGTAACTACCGCTGTCACCGCCGCCGCCGCCGCCGGTTTTGAATTTTTTGTGACCGGAGGTCTTTCTTCGTTAATATTAAGAAAAATAATGCATACAAAAATATGAAAATCGGTAGTATTATACAAAAATGTTTGATAAACACGCTGATGCAGACAGTTTTTAAATCGAAGAATTATTTTAAGAGATATTTAATGGTAAAGTTGGACAAAATCGTTCCACTAAAAAAGTTTTATAGGAGCAAAAACTATACATCGGAATTTAATAATTTTTAGATCATTTTATACGTTATAATTTCCCGGTGTGCAGAATTAATTTATTTTTTTAATTTGACTCATTTTTCGAGGTTTCATTTCTATTTTAAATTCAAATTTTCTGCATTTCGAGAGATATTTTTTTCTTATTTCAGAAAATTGTACTAATTTAACCTGTTGCCAACTTTATAAACAACGGAAACAATAATGTTTGCTTCAAATTAAAAATTTATTTACACGTGACTATTATAAACAGAAAAAAACTTTCAAATTAGAATTAAATAATTACTTATAAAAAGCAGGAACTTATTGAAAATTACTTCATCTATAATTACACATGAATTTTAACAGAGAAAGGATATTGTAAAATAATAAATTTATTAACATGCGTTAGAAGTCTTAAATAGGAGAAATTACATCACATTTACGTCACATTACAGTTATTACATAAAATGAACACAAAATAATATTGCAAAACAGTATAAATTTAAAAATAGCGCGAGACATTTACTTGATATTTTGAGATGAATTTTTCAACTATTTTTTTTTTTTTCTTTTGGACAGCGCAAATAATATTTCATTTCTAATAAAAGCATTTTCACGTGAATATTAAAAAGGGAAAGAAAAGTTTGGTGAAAATTACGTCAAATTAAAAACAATATATTTAAAATATCTTATTTAAAAGGACTTTCTTTTCGCTTTGTTAAAAAATACCGGGAGACAAAGACTCTGTTTGCTTAATTCATTTTATATTAGATGATTTTGAAATGCCATTGTATCTTTTAACAGCAGTTGATTTTTCCGTAAAATTCCCCAATCAAAGAGAAATGAATAGAAACCCGTTTATAGGGAGATCGCTTTTGTTTTTTTAATTATAATTCAATCTTCCAAAATCTTTTTAAAGCCGATCAAATTAGCGTACTTTTAGAGACTGCAGTGTCTGAACGGGGGTTGGCGAGCGTAGCTCGTAGGGGGCCGAGCCCCCTAGTTTAATAAATTTTACGATGTATTGAAATAAGTTAGCAGCATTTTAATCCTTTTTCAGATTTTTACTTTCTTCTAACTTAACTAGAAGAAAGTATTGGATTCATGAAAATTTTAGACTTTCGGTTTTCGAAGGATTTACACGTTTTAGGAGTCACAGATTCCGAAAAACATGTTTTTCCAAAATCTCTGTCTGTGAATCTGTGACTCTGTCTGTCTGGATGTATGTATGTGTCACAAATTTTGTGTGCGCTCTATCTCAAGAACTAATGCACAGAATCTCTCTATTCTAAAAAAAAGTAACTACCGCTGTCACCGCCGCCGCCGCCGCCGCCGCCGCCGGTTTTGATTTTTTTGTGACCGGAGGCCTTTCTTCGTTAATATTAACAAAAATAATGCATACAAAAATATGAAAATCGGTGGTTTTATACAGAAACGTTTGATAAACACGCTGATGCAGACAGTTTTCAAATCGAAGAATTATTTTAAGAGTTATTTAATGCTAAAGTTGGACAAAATCGTTCCACTAAAAAAGTTTTATAGCAGCAAAAACTATACAAGGCAGTGTAATCATTTTTACATCATTTTATGCGTTAGAATTTGCCGGAGTGCAGATTGCATTAATTTTTTTATTTTGACTCATTTTTTCAGGTTTTATTTCTATTTTAAATTCAAATTTTCAGCATTTCTAGAGATATTTTTTACAGATTTCAGAAAATTGTACTAATTTAAACTGTTGCCAACTGTATAAAAAACGCAAGCAATAATGCTTGCTTCAAATAAAAAATTTATTTACACGTGACGATTATAAACAGGAAAAAACTTTCAAATTAGGATTAAATAATTACGTATAAAAAGCAGGAACTTATTAAAAATTACGTCATAAAAAGTATACAAGTGAATTTTAAAAGAGAAAGGATATTGTAAAATAATAAATTCATTACCATGCGTTAGAAGTCTTAGGAGAAATTACGTCATATTTACGTCACATTATAGTTATTACATAAAATGAACACAAAATAATATTGCAAAAAAGTTTAAATTTAGAAATTGCGCTAGATATTTATTTGATATTTTGAGAATTAATTTAAAATGTCTCATTTAAAAGAACTTTCTTTTCGCTTTGTTAGAAAATACCAGGAGACAAAGACTCTCTTTACTTAATTCCTTTTATATTAGCTTATTTTGAAATGTTGTTACACGTGTATATACGTCATCAAGTTATTTTTATTTCGACGTTTTATTTGTGTTTTTATTAATGGTGTACGAATTTATTTCTTTCGTTATTTAAAATAAAAATTATATCAATTTGTATAATTTGGCGAGTGGTTTGGCGATTTATATAATTTAGCGAAATTGGTCGACAGGATAATCAAGTAGTACCGCAGCGGATTTGGCGTTAAAATTCCCCAATCAAAGAGAAATGAATAGAAATTCGTTTATAGGGAGATCGCCACTGTTTTTTAAATTATAATTCAATCTTTCTAAATCTTTTTAAAGCCGATCAAATTAGCGTGCATTTAGAGTCTGCGGTGTCTGGACGGGGGTTGGCGAGCGTAGCTCGTAGGGGGCCGAGCCCCCTAGTTTAATAAAAATTTATATTCAGTTAGTCCTTGATATAAATTGGAGCTGATTAGTTTTTGGTGTAAATAGCTCAACAGGTGGCGCTGCTATGCAGCACTTTTCACGATTTCCACAATAGCTCAATCTCCAGAACTAATGCACGGATTTTCATCAACTTCAAATTCAGTTAGTCCTTGACATGATTGGACGTTTTATGTATTTTCGTGTAAATCTCTCAAGAGGTGGCATTGCTAGGCTGCATTTTTTGCGATTTCCGCAATAGCTGTATTTCAAGGACTAATGCTTGGAATTTCAACGAACTTGAGATTCATATATACCTGGATATGAAATAGTGGTGATTACTCTTTAGTGTAAATTGCTCAACAGGTGGCGCTGCTATGCTGCATTTTTTGCGATTTCCGCAATAGCTGTATCTCAATAACTAATGTACGAATTTTCATCAAACTTCAGATTCAAGTATACCTTAATATCAGTTTGTGCTGTTTATGTTTTCGTGTAAATAACTCAACAGATGGCGCTGCTGTGCTACATTTTTCAGAATTTCCGCTATAGCTTTATCTCAAGAACTAATGCACGAATTTTCATCAAACTTCAAATTCAGATATACTTTGATATGAATTGGTGCTAAATGGATGTAATTTCTTGTACTTTTTAAATGATTTAATTGATCTGATTTATATAGAAGAAAGTTTTGTGATGGCCACAACATAACTAGTTTTTACCATATTTAAAGCATTTTAAAATTCATTATAATAATAAGAAATATAATTGAAAGATATAAGTTCAAAAAAAATAAATTTTCATAAAATACACAATATGAACTTTAAAAAGCTCACCGTTTTACTTAAAAAGAGACAATAATATTAATACAGATGTTAAAAGTTACAAATATACATTTTATTTAAATTCCCTATTACTTTCGGCCTGCAATTCCCGCGGCCATCGTCAGAGAATATATTATTAGCCCCACGGTACGGTATGCTATTTCTTTCTCCCAGCTTATTTTGTGCCGTCTCCCAAAAATAACGTTACCTTACAGAAGCTAGCCGTAAAACAAAGCAGTACGATTAAATACGCCATAGCAATTTTTTTAACTACTAAATATCGCACATTATCAATTTTTATACCGTCGTATTGGGGAAAAAAAGTACTTTTAAATGCAATTTGTTTGAAAACTGCATCTCCATTTATTTTTGAGACATTAATTTTTTTGTAGTTTTTAGCAGCATTTGTTTAATTTTGGCAACTCAAGTACTCATTTCCTGTAGACAGTAAAGGGAAAATAGTTGAAAAATAGCAATTATATCTTCTTGTTGCGACTTTAAAAACTGAAAAAAAAAGTAATTAAAATATGTGCTATTTTGAAAAAATATTAATGAATTACTTTCTTTTTGCTGCATTTGTGTATTATTCTGAGATAGTGACGTCCTACCCATACTTTATTGTAGATGTTTATGATTGGATCGTAAATGAGGAATTCTTCCGCGGATTCGGATGACGTCATTTTATATAAATAAAATCGCGTGTCTTAAGTCTTAAAATTGAGCTATAGTAGAGTCCCGATTATCCGAGTCCCGTTTAACCGAGTTTCCTCTTTAACCAAGTTATTTTCTTCTGATGGACTGATGGCTTCTATTATTTTGAAACAACCATTAATAATAATAATAATTAAAAAAATATGGACATCCCCCCCCCCCCATTCTGACCAGAATATCAGAGTTCTAACTTTTTACGACTGCTCTTTCATCTTCACCTAACACTTCATTTATAATGGCTGTTTCATAATAACAGAAGCCATCAGTCCATCAGAAGAAAATGATCCATTCCAAAGGTATAAGTTCGATTAACTCGGATAATCGGGACTCTATTGTATATTTATATACATATATATATTTATATTTCATCGGGGGCGACACTAAATTCTGAAAAAGCCGAACTCCTGTTCTCTAGTTATTAATTACTGTTCCATTCATTCAAATACGTCACTTCGTTTAATTTAGTATAAATATATTTTGTATTTGTCTGAATGGAACAGCAATTAATAATAAAAATATTCTCTGACGATGGACGCGGGAATTGCAGGCCGGAAGTACTAAGAAATTTTAATCCTTTCGGGTCCGATTTTTTTTTCAGTTTTGAGAACAAAATTACTTTTACTTTACTAATGTTAATCGTAGCTATCCAAATAGATTTACTTAAGTTTAAAGATTATCTCATTGTCTAAAACCTAACGACTGTACGTATTTTGCGTACTATTTAATTCATATTTATATGATAATAGCTTAATGAACAGTTTTTGGAGACATTTGAAAAATATTGTATTATAACAGGGTTTAACAGATATTGCAACTTTCTAATGTTTTTTGCATTTTATCATACATGATTCGTTCAGAAAAGTAACCTACATCTTAAATTTAAAGGGTGAAACACATGGATAAAATAAAGGAATCGCCAGCGGTGCAAAGAGAATTAAGAAAACTTTTATTATTATCGTTATCACTAAATGTCAAAACGTAAATGAAGTCATAATAAGGAAGGCATATACAATGAAACCTCCCTGTGCGACCACCTCCCTGAACGACCATTTTTTCATGGAACGAAATTTATTCCCATAGGCTCAATGCTAATTTTACCTCTATTCAGAGACCACCGCAGTTGAACTCCCTCCATGAGCGACCCATTTCTTTGAAGAAAATGAAACAAATTCCGTTTTTTCCTGGACGCTTGAAGAAGGTTTTATTAGAATATTAATTCCGGAGAGCACATTATTCACCAAACTTCTAAACTAAGTTTAGAATTTTTATTTATTTCGGTAACTTTTAAGTGTCTAAACCCCTTTGTGCCTTTTAGGCAATGCATTTTTCTCTGATGACAAATTAAGGATGACAGTCAATAAACTCCCTTGCCTTTTTCTGATAGGGAAATATCAAAGAAATAGATAAATTAATGAAACC
The DNA here is from genome assembly GCA_963932465.1 of Maratus speciosus. Taxonomy (NCBI): domain Eukaryota; kingdom Metazoa; phylum Arthropoda; class Arachnida; order Araneae; family Salticidae; genus Maratus; species Maratus speciosus. The sequence continues at coordinate 549,517,756 of OZ010794.1, forward strand.
GTTATTATTCGTTCCCGTCCAAAAAAAAAAAATTGCATTTATTGACCGAACTTCGAAAGGACTTGGAAATAAAAGTCCTCGAAGATAAAACCGTAAAATCAAAGCAAACGTCAATGAATTCATTTTTTAAATTCTGCAGTAATTAACATTTGTTTTGACACTTAAATTTTCATATTTTTCACTAATGTTAAAAATAAATTTAGAAGCATTTATTGTTACCCTTTTCCAACAATTAAAATCTAAATTTAAATACGACCTCCATTAAGAGACCACTTCTCAGAGCGACCAATTTTTATTTGAACGGAACGTGGTTGCTTTAGGGAGGTTTTACTGTATTATCATTACTATATGAAGATAGTGACAAAAGTAATTGTTAAAACAAAAAAATACTCGATGAAAAGACACGTACTATTAATAGTACACCAGAAACCGAAAGGGGGTAAATAAAATGTATATTTTTAACTTGTAACATCTATATTATTATTTTCGTCGCTTTTTAAATAAAACAGTGAGCTTTTTAAAGTTCATATTGTGCATTCTGTGATCGAACCAAGGTGAAATATTGCATTTCGTGTTAGGATTTTATTTACTTAATAAATTTTCTTTCAGAATTTCAGTATATATATATTCCAACAAGTTGGAAATTGCTCGTCAAATGTGGCAAATGAGGTGCGTTCGTACTATAACTAGTTTTATAAATATTTTTTGCACCGCATATTGTACTGAATGTATATTTTAGAGCACTTCATAAGTGCCTATCAATTTCATTCTGTTCGAAAGGCTGTAACATCATTAAAATACACCTGAAATAATTTTTTCCCATTGGCCTTAATGTAACGGAAAAATTTTGACTGTCCCTGTAATTAAACTATACATCCGATTTTCATAAAATTTGAAACGACTCTACAAAATTTTGCAACAGTTATATATTTAAAGTTTCAGACCATTCGGAAGGCTGTAACATCATTAAAATGCACTTCCAATAATTTTTCCCCATTGGCCGTCATGCAACGGAAAACTTTTGATTGTCCCTGTAATTAAACTATACATCCGATTTTCATAAAATTTGAAATGACTCTACAAAATTTTGCAACAATTATATATTTAAAGTTTCAGACCATTCGGAAGGCTGTAACATCATTAAAATGCACTTCCAATAATTTTTCCCCATTGGCCGTCATGCAACGGAAAACTTTTGACTGTCCCTGTAATTAAACTATACATCCGATTTTCATAAAATTTGAAATGACACGACAAAATTTTGCAACATTTATATATTTAAAATTTCAGACATTCGGTTGGGTAGTTTTTTTCTGTGTTATATGCGGACGGACGGACTGAACGACGACTATAGGTGCTACGTATTTATATAATTACGACCGCACCTAAAAACGGCTCTTGATATGTTCGCGCAAGTCAAACGATGAAAATATTTGACAGGGGGAGGGGTGGGAGAGTTTTAATCAAGTGAGTCGAATAATCGAGCATTGGATAATCGGGAGTCTACTATAGTTGATTGGTAGTATGCATAGTTAAAATCCTTTCGTTCGACGAATCTGCCGTTAAGATGTGTTCACTACACAAAAATTTCTATAGTAACAAATTTTCACAAAAAATAAATATTAGATTAACTTAATAAAATTACATAAGGCAATAAATATACCCTTTAATCCTCTGACACAATAAAGATCAACAAAGTAGCTTTTTTATTGAGTATATTTCCCCCGTGCGGCATCCATTTTCACCCACGACACGGCTACTGTTATGAGTTGATAACCATATTTACCTGCCGACTATCAACCGTGAGAAAAAGTTATTCTATCATCGCGAATAGACTAGGCGGTGATAACAAGTCGAACGATTTGACAATCGAAAGCGGTGTTCCTTGAATAAGCTTAGAACTTGTCATGAAGAAAAAAAAATAAGAAATAAAATAATAAAGGATTAATCCAAGGGATTTACCAATTGTGCTCACAGAATCATCACAAAAGGATACTCTTAGGCAAGGTGAGTTACGTGATTCCCTAGTGATAAATCCATACTCTCGAACAAGGGGTATTGTGAGAAGTATAAATTGAATTGGAAGGGGAATCCGATATCAAAACGATGGGTTGCATTTGTTTACAGAGGATATAGCACATATTTAAAACTGCAATGTATACCAAACATTTTTTTTTCTTTATTTTCTTTTTTTTAATCAAATAGCCAATGACTTTTGAGGGCCCTAAGGACAGATTTTATAGGGGACCTTCCATGTATATACTAGTTTGTGTTAAGGTGAAATACCTTTTGTACGTGCATTTCTTATATTCGTATACAAGCTATGACTGTAATTAAACTATACATCCGATATGGGGCTATGACTTTTGTGCGCCTTGGGGCAGAGATTTGACATGGAGTCCTTAAATGGAAGTGGTAAGCGGAATCCGATATCAAAAGGATAGGTTGCATTTGTTTACAGAAAATATGATACAGTAAAACCTCCCTAAAGCGACCACGTTCCGTTCCAATAAAAAATGGTCGCTCCGAGAGGGGGTCTCCTAATGAGGTCATGTTTAAATCTAGATTTTAATTGTTGAAAAAATGTAACAATTAATGTTAATAAAATTTATTTTTCACATTAGGAAAAATATGAAAATTTAAGTATCAAAACAAAAGTTAATTACTGCAGAGTTTAAAAAATGAATATGACGTTTGCTTTGATTTTACGGTTTTATCTTCTATAGCTTTTATTTCCAAATCCTTTCGAAGTTCAGTAAATAAAAGCAATCTTTTTTTTTTGGACAAGAACAAATAATGACGATTTCATTAATTTATCTATTTCTTGGAGAGTTTCCTGACAGAATAGGGCAGGGGAGTTTATTGGGCGTCATCCTTAATTTGTCACCAGAGTTAAATTCATTGCCAAAAAAGGCACAAGGGAGTTTAAGCACTTAAAAGTTACCGGAATAAATAAAAGTTCTAAACTCAGTTTAGAAGTTTGATGAATAATGTGCTCTCCGGAATTATTATTCTAATAAAACCTTCTTCAAGCGACCAGGAAAAAACGAAAACGGAATTTGTTTCATTTTCTTCAAAGAAATAGGTCGCTCATGGAGGGAGTTCAGCTGGGGTGGTCTCTGAACAAAGGTAAAATTAGTATTGAGCCTATGGGAATAAATTTCGTTCCATGAAAAAAAATGGTCGTTCAGGGAAGTTGCTTAATGGAGGTGGTCGCACAGAGAGGTTTCACTGTACTTATTAAAAGCTACAATGTATATAAACAATATTTTCTTTATTTTCTTTTTTTAATCAAATAGCAAATGACATTTGGGCAGTGTTGCCAGATAATCAAAAGTCAATTTCCCCAAAATTTCTGAAATTTTCCCCAAATCAGGGTTTTTTTCCGCAAAAGTCCCAACTCAGTTTTTACTCAAAAAGGGAATTTTTAAATTTTCAATTTACCACTATAAAAAATATTTAAGTAATTTAAGTTCAAAAATTTTCCCCAAATCAAGCCTTTTTTTTTTTTTTTTGAAAAAATTCCCTATTTACAAAAAACAAACTTTTAAACTGGGCTGAATGCATATTCTGTTGCTTTGCTACATTAAGAGAATGAGAGATATATTTTGCAGTGACAAGTTATTTTACGTTTGTTTTTAAAAGTATTGTCTAACATTGTTGAACTATTGTTACATTAGCTCCATAGCTTTAGACAATCTCTTATCAGTTGGGATTTGAGAGGAATCCGAGATGGTACGCTGTTTCATTTTTTTTTGTCATCCCTATAGTGAAGTCATAATCATAATGCAAAGTATTTTCGCTGTATCAATCGATGTGCTTTTGCATATGATAAGAGAAAAATATCTCCTTTCACACATATTTAAATTATTTTTTTTTAAAGTACGGCGAAGGAATATTTTGTTAAAGTCCTGCAGATTTAAGCTGCTTAAGACTTTAGAATCTCCTGCATCTGTAATATGTGTAAACTGTAATGTAGTAAACAACGAACACGACCACGTCCAAGAGAATAATGATTGATATTTCCGATTTCTGGATTGTATTTTCGTTTTTCAAATCAAAATTGAGTTCGAACACAGATCCAGTTTTTCTACAGGACTAAAAGAAATCTTTATGGAAAATAGCAAAAAAAAAAAAAAAAAAAAAAATCCCCCAAGTTTTTTCCCAAAATTTTTGTAGTCCCCCAAAATTTCCCCACGAACTACTTGTCCCCAAAAAATTCCCCTAGAGGTTCAAAATTCCCCAAAATGGGGACAAAATCCCCAATTTGGCAACACTGCATTTCGGTGCCCTGAGCACAGATTTTATACGTGGATCCTCTATAAATATACTGGTTTGTAATATGGTGAAATACTTTTTATACGTTCCTATAATTTTCTATTTATAAATAAATTGCCTGATCATTTTTAAGCAAAAATTAGGCTCTTATGTCAATTCAACGTTAAGATATCTTACGGATGGTGATATGGCACCTAAATTTTTTTTCGAAAATTGTGTTACATAAATTTTGCTAACTTTTTATTTTATTACATTGAACTACTTCATTTTATAATTTTATAAGTCTAAAAACATACCTTAAAAATATCAGAAAGTTTAAATTAGTTATTAGACTCGAATATTAGAGTCTATATAGTATATATAGACTCTATATATATTTAGAGTATATTATATATACTCTAAAATTAGACTCGAAGCGGGAGCTCTATTTACACGTTTTTCGGTATCGATAAAGCCCTGAACCCCCTTAAGATGAAATACTTTTTTAACCATTTGGAAAAATTGTTATTGTCCTCTGTCAGGGTAGAAATCAAAAACACATATGAAGCGTTTTATTAGTTGAATTCGCATTTTATTCGTTTTCTAATTGGTCTATACAGTAATCTGTATTGTCCCTTTACTTTCAACAGAGGTGTGGATACTTCTGTTGCCACTATGACAAAAAAGTAATAAAAACTACAAAAAAAAATTAATAACTCAGAAACAAATTGAGATACAGCTTTCAAACAAATTGCATTTAAAAGTACATTTTTTTCTCTATACGACGGTGTAAAAAGTAATATTGTGGAATGTTTAGAAGTTTAAGACTGAAATTTCATTTAAAATTGGCCCAGGAATATTAATGTTTAATCCATGGCGTACGTAATGTATGACCAGCTCCGTAGAAGTTTAAAAATTTACAGTACCGAAAATTGTAAAACTGAAATTCCTTTTAAAATTTGTTCATGATGGGTCCAGGAATGTTAATGTTTAATTCATGGCGTACGTAATGTAGGATCAACTCCATGCGATTTTTTATGTCTTAAATTTTAGTCTTCGAAAAAATTATTTCCAAATGGTTGTTGTAATTTGTTAAATTGCTTTTTTTATATGTGCATTTCTTATATACAAGGCCCGACTATGACTTTTGGAGGCCCTGGGGCAGAGATTTGACATGGTGTCCTATAAATGGAATTGGTAAGCGGAATCGTATCAAAACTATAGGTTGCATTCGTCTACAGAGAATTTGATATATATTAAAAACTACAATATATATAAACATTTTGTTCTTTATTTTCTTTTTTTTAAGGGGACAAGGGACCTTAAAATCCTTAAAAATAATTTTTTTTATTTTTTGTAAATTTCACCTAAATATTATTCAAGGGTACATTATATGCATTATGGCATGTATTTAGCACAAAAAAAAAAATTTTTTTTAATTATTTTTGAGAAAAAATGGAATTTTACGCGTCGTCTTAGAAATCTTCGAAATGCCCCCTGCGTTCTCCATATCAATGAAAATCCCCAATATTTTTTATAAAAGTTTGTTTTATATATATAAATAAAATAGAGCATCGAATTTTAAATATTTGAATTTAAAGGTAAAAAAAAAAATTAAAAATTTTGAAATTTTTTCGAAAAAATTTCAAAAAATTTCAATTTTTCTTTTTTTTTTAACTTTTAAATTCAAATATATAAAACTTGATGCTCTATATTATTTATATATATAAAACAGACTTTTATAAAAAATATTGGTGATTTTCATTGATATGGGATGCGCAGGGGGCATTTCGAAGATTTCTAAGACGACGCGTAAAATTCCATTTTTTTCTCAAAAATAAATTTTTTTTTTTAAATTTTTTTGTGATAAATGCATGGCATAATGCATATAATGTACCCTTGAATAACATTTAAGGTGAAATTTACAAAAAATAAAAAAAAAATTATTTTAAGGTCCCTTGTCCCCCTAATCAAATAACAACTGATATTTGGGTGCTCTGAGCACAGATTTTGTACGGGGATCCTCTATCGATATACTAGTTTGTAATATGGTGAAATACTTTTTATACGTGCATTTCTTAAATACTGCGCCCGACTATGACTTTTGAGGGCCCTGTGCAAAGATTTGACACGGTGCCCTTATGTGTATATATTGTGTAGTAAGGTGAAATAATTTTCATGCGTATATCTCTTATATAACATTTAAATGTAATTATAATTAGACATTTTTAGTGTCATAAACAAGACTTTTCTTTAGATAACAGAATGTCACATTTATGTATAATAGGTAGTGATGGGGAGAACGAATGATTTTAATATTCGAAAAAATCATTGGGGCATGCGCAAAAGCAAAGCTGCGAACCTTTGTTTTCATAAAGTTCAATTTCTGCCAGAAATTTTGTATCAAAAAGAAGTTTGTTATTTTAGTTAGAATCAAAGCTCCATAAAAATATAAAAGTTTTTCCCATCTTAAAAATTTCTTAAGATAATTGAATAAAAAATTACGAAGGTACTGAACAGGTACTGAACAGGTAATCAGCATTGAGGGGTTTCCTAGCTGATGACAGCTTAACACCCAGACTAGGAAATTGAAATGTCTTATGTTTTAATGAGCCATTGGGAAAAAGTTAAACTGTAGCAAAGCTACTAGAAGAGTAAAAGAAGTTAACAAGAGAAAATAAGAAATTTAAGAAAAAAAGGAATAAAATTAAATTTTAAAGTATAAACTTAAGATGAAAGAAAGTTAACGATAAATCTTAAAAAATACAAGAATCATAAAATAAGTAAAGTCAAACTGTAGTTGTAAAACTACTATAAGGAATTTAGAAAGTTAAAGTTAGTACTGTTCAGAGAAACACTCACCAAGCAAGGGCAAGAAAAGCTAGGGTGGCAAGACCACAACATCCAACCAAAAAAGGGACTAAGCAGGGCCATACATTTTATTTTTTTTACGGCTGGCAACTATACTGTTGATTCTTTTCTTTTTACAAAATATCTGGTGGTAATTGATTAAAAATATATACAAAGGTCGAAAACTGTGTTTTCTTGCATGCTCGAGTGATTCATTCGATACTAAAATCATTCAGTCCGCTCATCACTAAGAATAGTCAGGGCCTGATTACCAATGGGACAAACTTCCACCAGTTTATTTTAATACAAAATTTCTTATTTGAACGCCGTAATCATACAAAATTACCCTCATGAAAAAGGGAAATTTTTCTATTCCTTTTTACTGGTGGAAGTTTTCCCCATTGCCAATCAGGCCCTGATAATAGTACAAGTATGCAGTGACAGGATGCATAAATAACAACACTAGAACCAGAGTAAATGCTTTTTGGGACTCTAAATTAGTGAGCTTTTTGAAACGATAAGATCTAATAGTACAATGTTAAGTATGAAACGGGTCCCTTCATACATGTACTTGCAAAAATTTTGTCGTAATTTAATACCTAATTTTAATACATTTATAACCGGTAAAATTTTAATACCTGACAATTTTACTATTAACTTGATGCAAAAGGTCTGTCGTATTTTAATACCTATCAGGCATTCAAATTTTAACGGTATTAAATATATTAAAATTAGGTATTAAAATGCGACCGAATTTTTGCATCAGCCTAATAGTTTGTATTATGGTGAAATACTTTTTAAATGTGCATTTTTTTTTAGCCCGGGTCCGACTGTGACTTTTGGGGACCCAGTGCAAAGATTTGACACGGATTCCTTATGTGTAAATTGTGTAGTAAGGTGAAATAATTTTTATGCATGTATCTCTTATATAACTTTTAAATGTAATCCTAATAAGACATTTTTAAAGTCATAAACAAGACTTTTCATTAGATAACAGAATGTCACATTTATGTGTAACAGTTAGGGCGTGATTACCAATGGGACAAACTTCCGTCAGCAAATTTTAACAGAAATTTTTGTCCGTTTTAAACGCCGTATTCATGCAATATTAATGTGATGAATAAAGGAACATTTTCTATTCCTTTTTACTGGTGGAAGTTTGCCCCGTTGGTAATCAGGCCCTTATGATAGTACATGTATGCAGTGATAGGTTGCATAATTAACAACACTGGAACCGGAGTAAATGCTTTTCGGGTCTCGCACTTAGTGAGCTTTTTGAAATGATAAAATCTAATAGTACATTATTAAGAATGCAACGGGGCCCTTCATACATGTACTATTAGGTTGAAGCAAAATTATGTCGTATTTTAATACATTTAATACCGGTGAAATTTTAATACCTGATAATTTTACTATTAAGTTTCATGCGAAAGTTCTGTTTATATAATAGTTCTTGCAACTGCAGCTATACCTTAACTTATTCTTTCTACTAACTTAATTGACTAAAGTCTTAATTTTAATTTTAAATCTAAATCTTTATCTATTAAAAAAAATATTGTATTCAGTTTTATACCTTTATTTTTTTTCTTTTACTTATCATGTAGTTTTAAAACTACATTTATTTCTTTTCCCAATGGCTCATAATAGACATTTAAACAATAGACTGGGTGTTAGCTGATCACAGCTAAGTAATTCCTCAATGCTGCTCAAATTGTTCAGCAAGTTCTGTCGTATTTTAATGCCCAATTTTAATACATTTTATACCGGTAAAATTTTAATACCGGATAATTTTACTATTAAGTTTGATGCGAAAGTTCTGTTTATATAATAGTTCTTGCAACTGCAGCTATACCTTAACTTATTCTTTCTACTAACTTCCTTGACTAAAGTCTTAAAATTTTAAATATAATTCTTTATCTATTAAAAAAAATATTGTATTCAGTTTTATACCTTTATTTTTTTTCTTTTACTTATCATGTAGTTTTAAAACTACATTTATTTCTTTTCCCAATAGCTCATAATAGGCATTTAAACAATAGACTGGGTGTTAGCTGATCACAGCTAAGTAATCCCTCAATGTTGCTCAAATTGTTCAGCAAGTTCTGTTGTATTTTAAGGCCCAATTTTAATACATTTAATACCGGTAAAATTTTAATACCTGATAATTTTACTATTAAGTTTGATGCGAAAGTTCTGTTTATATAATAGTTCTTGTAACTGCAGCTATACCTTAACTTATTCTTTCTACTAACTTCCTTGACTAAAGTCTTAATTTTAAATCTAAATCTTTATCTATTAAAAAAAATATTGTATTCAGTTTTCTACCTTTATTTTTTTTTTTTCTTTTACTTATCATGTAGTTTTAAAACTACATTTATTTCTTTTCCCAATAGCTCATAATAGAAATTTAAACAATAGACTGGGTGTTAGCTGATCACAGCTAAGTAATCCCTCAGTGCTGCTCAAATTGTTCAGCAAGTTCTGTCGTATTTTAATGCCTAATTTTAATACATTTAATACGGGTAAAATTTTAATACCTGATAATTTTACTATTAAGTTTGATGCGAAAGTTCTGTTTATATAATAGTTCTTGCAACTGCAGCTATACCTTAACTTATTCTTTCTACTAACTTCCTTGACTAAAGTCTTAATTTTAAATCTAAATCTTTATCTATTAAAAAAAAAATATTGTATTCAGTTTTATACCTTTATTTTTTTCTTTTACTTATCATGTAGTTTTAAAACTACATTTATTTCTTTTCCCAATGGCTCATAATAGACATTTAAACAATAGACTGGGTGTTAGCTGATCACAGCTAAGTAATCCCTCAGTGCTGCTCAAATTGTTCAGCAAGTTCTGTCGTATTTTAATGCCTAATTTTAATACATTTAATACGGCTAAAATTTTAATACCTGATAATTTTACTATTAAGTTTGATGCGAAAGTTCTGTTTATATAATAGTTCTTGCAACTGCAGCTATACCTTAACTTATTCTTTCTACTAACTTCCTTGACTAAAGTCTTAATTTTAAATCTAAATCTTTATCTATTAAAAAAAAAATATTGTATTCAATTTTATACCTTTATTTTTTTTTCTTTTACTTATCATGTAGTTTTAAAACTACCTTTTCTTCCCCCAATGGCTCATAATAGACATTTAAACTGGGTGTTAGCTGATCACAGCTAAGTAATCCCTCAATGCTGCTCAAATTGTTCAGCAAGTTCTGTCGTATTTTAATGCCTAATTTTAATACATTTAATACGAGTAAAATTGTAATACCTGATAATTTTAATATTAAGTTGATGCAAAAATTCCTGTGGTATTTTAATATACAGGGTGTCCATAATTAAACGACCCTATTTTAAAGTTGTCTAAATACGAAACTATTGTTCAGAAAGTTGTGAAAATTTTATGTCGGACATAATAAAAGAATGTGAATTTATTGTGAATTACGAAAAAATTTTTAGTTCACAATTTCACCACCAAAGGGCGTTTTAAAAATAAATTACACATTTAGCCACCGCCCACTGAATATTAGGCCTTAGCTCTGAGAAAAAATGACGACTGTCGTAGGCGGAATTTTTTTTTCAGACTTTGTACGGTCCGTTCAATTCGAACACCAATAATTTTTAACAGTTTTTACGCTTTAATTTTTTCAGGGGGCAGTCTGTATATTTGTCTTATTTAATCCGAGAAAAATAAAGCATAAAAACTTTAAAAAATGTGTAATTCATTAAAAAAGCCCTCTGGTGGCGAAATGTTGAACAATTTTTTTTTTTTTTTTTTTTTTACTCAAACAAATTCCCATTCCTTCATTATGTCCGTCACAAAATTTCACAATTTTCTGACCAACACTTTCGTCTATAGACAACTTTAAAATAGGGTCGTTTAATTATGGACATCCTGTATGCACTGGTAAATTTTTAATGCCTGATAATTTTACTATTAAGTTGATGTAAAAGTTCTGTTGTATTTTAGTACCTTTAATGTCGTAAAATTTTAATACCTCATAATCAGGTATTAAAATTTTACCGGTTAGAGTTAGGTATTAAACTACTACGGAATTTAAGCATTTTAGAAGTGCATATTTTATACACCGGGTCCGAGTATGACTTTTGGAAGCTTTGGGCTGAGAATTGACATGGTGTTCCTATGGGCGTATTGTATAGTAAGGTGAAATAATGTTCATGCATGTTTCTCTTATATAACTTTTAACTCTTTAGTGTGCAGCTTTGCATATATGCAAACAACAATGTTTTGAATTTAATAGATTTTTTTTAATTCACACATACCTAATTGACACCAGAAAAATAAAATAGCAATATTTGCTTTAGTTAATAACAGACATTCCGTATTTAAATAAAGCGAAATTCACCATTGAAACTTTCTGCTGTAAAGTTAGATTTCTCCGAACTACGTAATTTCCAGAACGTATTCTATCATGGAAGTTAAAGGCTTAAAAAGGTTAAGTTTTATAAAATAAATAATTATATAAAATAAGGTTTGGAGACACACTTCTTAAAATATTTATTAATTTGCAATATTTTAGCGAAAACAGCCACATGACAGGAGTTTCTACTTGTATTGCAGGTGTGCAACAGAAGAAAAGATTGACGTATTATATGAAAAATGTATCTCTGATTTTTTTTCATTATTTTTCCTGCACAATAAACCTTTCAGAGAATCATATATAATTTTTTCGAGGCAAAATAAAAAATCATAATTAGACAGTTTTAAAGCCATAAAAGAGACTTTTCTTTAGATAACAGAATGTCACATTTATGTATAATAGTAAGGCGTGATTACCAACGGGACAAACTCCCCCCCCCCCCCCCAGTAAATTTTAATAACAAATTTCGTCTTATTTAAATGCCATATTCATTACTATCATGAATAAAGGAAAATTTTCTTTTCCATTTTACTGGTGGAATTCTGCCCCTTTGCTAATCAGGCCCTGACAATAGTACAAGTATGTAGTGACAGGATGCATAAACAACACTGGATCGCACGAAGAAAACAAAAACAGTTTTCGATAGCTAATTTTACATTCTTTCTACACATACACATACTAAAACTTTTTGCAATTAATATATCTATTAAACCACAAGAAAATTGACAAACTATAAATTAACCAATAATTAGAATACGATGGAAAATATGTATCCAAGATTGCAAGTGGCACAGATTAATTAAAAAAAAAAGTAAGCGAAGAAAAACTAGTATGTTGTGGCCATCACAAAACTTTCTTCTATATAAATCACGTCAATTAAATACTTTAAATAGTACAAGAAATAACAACAATTTAGCAGCAATTCATATCAAAGTATATCTGAATTTGAAGTTGGATGAAAATTCGTGCATTAGTTCTTGAGATAGAGCTATAGCGGAAATTCTGAAAAAATGTAGCATAGCAGCGCCACCTGTTGAGCGATTTACACCAAAAGTAAACAGCACTAAACGATATCAAGGTATACCTGAATCTGAAGTTTGTTGAAAATCCAAGCATTAGTTCTTGAGATAAAGCTATTGCGGAAATCGCAAAAAATACAGCATAGCAGCGCCACCTGTTGAGCGATTTACACCAAAAATTAAACAGTACTAATTTATACGTCAATTCATGTCAAGGACTAACTAAATCTGAAGTTTGATGAAAATCCGTGCAAGAGTTCTTGAGATACAGCTCTTGTGGAAATCGTGAAAAATGCAGCATAGCAGCGCCACCTGTTGGGCGATTTACACCAAAAATTAAACAGCACTAATTTATATCAGGGACTAACTGAATCTGAAGTTTGATGAAAATTTGTACATTTTTTCTTGAGTTAGAGCTATTGCAATAATCGTGAACAATGCAGCATACCAGCGCCACCTGTTGGGCGATTTTCACAAAAAAGTAATCAGCAACAAACTATATCTTGGACTAACTGAATCTGAAGTTTTATGAAAATCCGTGCAGTAGTTCTTGAGATATAGCTATTGCAGAAATCGTGAAAAATGCTGCATAGCAGCGCCACCTGTTGGGCGATTTTCACCAAAAACTAATCAGGTCCAGTTTATATCAAGGTCTAACTAAATATGAAGTTTTGTGAAATTCCGTGCATTAGTTCTTGAGATAGAGCGCCCACAAAATTTTTGTCACATACAGACTCACAGACAGAGTGACAGAGTGACAGACAGACTCACAGGCAGACATTTTCTAAAAACCATCAAATCGTGTTCTGGGCATTCTAAAACGTATAAATCCGTCGAAAACCGGAAGTCGAAATTTTTCACGAATCCAATACTTTCTTCTTGTAAAGATAGAAGAAAGTAAAAATCCAAATAAGAGAAATAAGATATCAGTTCTAAAAAAAAAAAACAATAAAATATCTATCATATTGAAGGGAAAAGGTATAAAAGTGAATAAAAATTATGTCAAACAAATAAAAGAAAATCTGCTCTTACAATTACAATGCTAATCGTATTAACTTGTTCAATGATTTTGACAGACACATGGAATGATTATACGTTAACAGTTAATAGGTTGCAGTTATTTTAACAAAATTGTATAATAACAATATAGATAAAATAATAATAAATATAATCAATGGTAGACTATTAGAAAATTGTTTTCTATTTTAATAATCTTATATCGTACAAAAGGAGAAAGGTATATATACGAGTATATGTGTGTGTGCGTTGCGTGTGCTTGCGCGTGATATTTGCCGAAACTTGATTATTTAAGGGGACCTTCTACATTAGGAGACCACAGAAAGCACTTTTTTTTAATTTTTTTTTTTGTAAGAAAACTGCATGATGGATCTTTTTGAAATTTTAACTGTTTATTGTACATATCTTAAGGTATATACAAGAATTTTTTTATTAGATTTTGTTTCTTCTACTCTAAGTTTAAACAAATATGTTCAACTGCTTTGGAAAATTTCGTCTGGACGGTGGGCATGATAGCGCCTTGTTCAATTATCTGAAACACAAAAATAAATTTTTTCGTAAACTTCGTGGGTATAGTTTCTAGTTAAATTAAAGGAACCCATAAATTTATTTAAAAAAAAGTTATGTAATGGCTGATTAAAAAAAAAATTTTTTTGTTAAAAAATTCATTCTTATTTGTTAATAACTTTTTTTAAAATAATTTTAGCAAAAGCTTTAATTCATGTCGAAGGCAATTAAATAAGCTTTAATTAAAAAAAAAAAAAAAAAAAATCAAGATGATCCATTGAGTAGTTTTTTTTTTTTTTTTAATCTTGCCCACCGTGTCAAAAAATGTGGTTGAACATATTTGTTTATAACTTAGAGTATAAGCAACAAAATCTAAAAAAAAAAAAAATTCTTGTGTTAACCTTAAGATATGTACAATAAACTGCTAAAATTTCAAAAAGATCCATCATGCAGTTTTCTTACAAAAACAATCATAAAAAGTGCTATTTTTTTTTTCTCCTAATGTAGAAGGACCCCTTAAACGCAATGGGACACCTTAAAATAAATTTTTTTAGACGTGTCTTGATAAGTTTTCCATGTCGCTGTCTAGTTATTTTAACCCAATATAACTTTTCTTTCTTATAGGCTAATGCATGTTAGTTTTTTATTGTAACTTACGGAAAAAATACTCCGGTCCTGTAAAAGTTGAAAGACGAAAATTAATTATATGGAAACGGGATATGAAAAAAGAAAAAAAGATCAGACTATCATGCAAAAGAGGCAAAAACATTGCAAAAATGCGTGCCGAAATATCATGAACATTTCATTTTAAAGGCTTAAAAAATATGTCACTGCACTTTTCCAACTTGTATAAGTAGAAAAAAGAATAAATCACTAACAGGCTTTCCCATATTTGCGGTACATAAAACATGAGTGAATCATTACTTCTGTCCACGTTGTAAGAGTCTGCTAATGTTCCTTGGACGATTAACCTTCTTCGAAGATTATGCAGGGGTGGATCCTTTGCAAAAGTTTACGACTTCCGTAGCCCCTAAAAATGGATATCAAAGAAGTTGTATTGATCGAAGACTGGTGTGTAGGCATTCTCGTGCCAAGAATAACAAATATCCTAACACGTTGTTTTCACAGTTTTACTGAATTGCTGGTCCGAATAGATTTTAGTCCAGCGTCTGGTATTCAGTCAGTTGTGGAAGAACTTCAGAAAGCACCGCAAAAATACATTAAGTGCGGTTCGTCAACCCTTTATGTCCTAAACTGTTACGCATAATTTAAAATGTCGGAAACTTTTTTATTATATGAGCACTCTCAGAAATACTTTTTTTAATTCACGGATATATTGTTGGCAGCACTGCTACCGGTTTATAACCGAGAATTGAAGAAATTTTCGTTCTTTTTTTTCGTTCTAGGATAGAAAAATCTTTAATCTGAAAAAAGGAGTTAAAAAAAAAAAACAATTTAACAAATTACAACGACCATTTGGAAAATGATTTTTTCGAAGATTAAAATTTAAGACATAAAAAATCACACGGAGTTGATCATACATTACGTATGCTATGAATTAAACATTAATTGTGTTATTACACGTAAAAATTGCAAGCGACAAAAATCTCCTGCGACCCGTCAGATTTCTTAAAACTTACGTATTATCCACTTGAAACTTACGTATTATCCAAGCATTTCATTGGCTGTTCGGGAAAAAGCTTTTCCATCGTCAGATTTCCAAGAAATCTGACGACCCATTTTGAATGAAATTTCATTCTTAAACTTCTAAACATACCACAATATTACTTTTTACACCGTCGTATAGAGAAAAAAGTGTACTTTTAAATGCAATTTGTTTGAAAGCTGTATCTCAATTTGTTTCTGAGTTATTAATTATTTTTTTTTGTAGTTTTTATTACTTTTTTGTCATAGTAACAACAGAAGTAATCCATTTCTGTTGAAAGTAAAGGGAAATACAGATTACTGTATAGACCAATCAGAAAATGCGGATTAAACCAATAAAAAGCTTCAGATATGCTTTTGATTTCCTACCCTGACGAGGACAATAACCATTTTTCCAAATGGTTAAAAAATGCCTCTCTCATTCTTCCGTGGCTTTGAACCTGACACCATGCGTTTCGAATCCAAGATCTTAACCACTAGGCCAGCGAGTACTTGGTTAACAGCGAGTTTAAAATGAAGATACGGATTTCTTCAAACTAGGGGATTGGTAAGGCTTGTTAAATTTCTTGTTCAGAAAGCTCGGATATTTAAATTTAATTGCAGGGACATTTCGTCAATAAGACATAATTTAATTCTTATATGTAAAATATGAATATTATATTTTTAAATAAATTCCAGAAGAAATGTTTGCTTTTTTTAATAAATTCGATTTTTTTAATTTGATTGAACTGCTATATATATTTTGAATGCGTTCGTTTAGAATATATTTTACATGCCAATATTTTTCTTATTACTCTAAAAAATTAATTGCGAATAAGTTTAAATTAATGAGAAAATTGCTATTTTATTAAATTCAAAATCATTATTTTTGTTTGTTTCTTTTAAAATACTAGTGGGCTCTGCCCCCTACGAGCTACGCTCGCCAATCCCCGTTCAGACACCGCAAACTCTAAAAGCACGCTAATTTGATCGGCTTTAAAAAAAATTCGGAAGAATGAATTATAATTTAAAAAAAAAACAGTGGCTATCTCCCTGTTAACGTGTTGTTTTCGTCTTTGATTAAATCAGATCAGTGAAACATGTGAAAATAAGCTAATATAAAATGATTTAAGTAAACAGAGTCTTTGTCTCCCGGTATTTTTTTAACAACGCTATATAAGAAATTTTTTTTTTTAAATAAGACATTTTAAATGTATCGTTTTAAATCTGGCGTAATTTTCACCAAAGTTTTTTTTCTATTTTTAATATTCATGTGAAAATACTTTTGTTGTTAGAAAGAAAATATTATTTGCGCTGTCTTAGAATTCTCAACACAAGAGCAATGCGACTCTTGTAGGCACTTCAATAACATCTGCATTGGTTCATTGGTTCAAAATATCTCAATTTGTTGATTTTCTGTAAGCAAGTAAACCGTATTGGTTTACAGTGGAAGTCTATAGGAATTTGGCGAAATATTAGAGATATCGCCAAGTTGACGTCACTTTTGGTGACAAACTTGGCGGCATTTGGCGACAGAACAGCCCCCCCCCCCTTCTATGGTAATCCCTCTTACAGTTATGAAGATGCATTAAATGCTGCTCAATATGTACATAGATTAGTTTTAAAAGATTAACTCAATAAAAACATGTATAAAAATCACTTATAGACAGATTAAGTAAAATAATGCTATAAAAAGTGATAAAATATCTTTATTAAGATTGACGATCGCTTCGTCGCACCAACGGCGACATTTTCAAAATCATTTATGATAGAAAAGTTTTTTAATTAATTTTCTATCATAAATGATTTTGAAAATGTCGCCGTTGGTGCGACGAAACGATCGTCAATCTTAATAAAGATATTTTATCACTTTTTATAGCATTATTTTACTTAATCAGATTATCTCAAAATATGAAATATGAGTCTCGCGCAAGTATATTTTTAAATTTAAACTGTTTGGCAATATTATGGTTTGCAATTTTAAATATGACGTAATTTCCCCCCATTTACATCTTTTAACGCATACTAATGAATTTATTATTTTACAATTTTCTTTCTCTTTTAAAATTCACGTGTAAATATAGTTTTTATGACGTAATTAACAATATTTTCCTGCTTTTAATGCGTAATCATTTAATTCTCATTTTAAAGCTTTTTTCTGTTTATAATAGTCACGTGTAATAAATTTTTAATTTAATTAAAAAATTAATTTTTTTTAAAAGGCATTTTATAATGAATTACACATCTTTTGAAGTTTTTACGCTTAATTTTTAACAGATTAAATAAGACAAATATACAGACCGACCCCTGAAAAAATAAAACGCAAAAACTTTTAAAAATTACTGGTGTTCGATTTGAACGGACCGTACAAACGCTGAAAGAAAAAATGCTCCAACACAGCCGCCATTTTTTTCTCAGAGCTCAGGCCTAGTATTCAGTGGGTGATGGCTAAATGTGTAATTTATTTAAAAACGTCCTCTGGTGGCAAAATTTTGAACTACATTTTATTTTTCGCTCAAACAAATTCCCATTCGTTTATTATGTCCGTCACAAAATTTCACAACTTTCTGACCAATAGTTTTGTATGTAGACAACTTTAAAGTAGGGTCGTTTAATTATGGACACCCTGTATATATATGATCTAAAAATGATTAAATTCCTATGTATAGTTTTTGCTCCTATAAAACTTTTTTAATGGATCGATTTTGACCAACTTTAACATTAAATATCGCTTAAAATGATTCTTCGATTTGAAAACTGTCTGCATCAACATGTTTATCAAACATTTCTCTATAATACCACTGATTATTTTCATATGTTTGTATGCAATATTTTTCTTAATATTAACGAAGAAAGATCTCCGTTCACCAAAAAATCAAAAACGGCGGCGGCGCTTACAACGTTAGTTATTCTTTTTTTTAAAAATTAGAATAGAGAGAAATTAGAAATTGCAATTAATTAAATTTTCAGTTTTTCATTTTAAAAATAAATTCCCACTTTGGTATTAATACAAACTACACTAGCATGCAAGTAATAAAGGAAATTTCCCCCTCTTTTTTCAGACTTCCGGTAAGAATTAACGGTAAAAGCGCGTTTTCTAGGAGTATGGAAATTATGTGTTTAAAAATGACGAATAATTTTTAGTGTATAAAGACGAATTTTTCTGACAGTACAGTTATACCTTAGAAATGTTTCAGAAAATATATAATCAGATATTATTAGGATTTCGTTCATCTGACGAAACCCTATTCGTCTCGCCCTACTGTCTGTCACAGAGTTCGTTCTCCGAAACAGTATAAGTTAGGGGCTTGAAAATTTTCAAACTCAGGGGAGACAGGGACTAGTTGACTAATGAGTTAAGTAGGCGCAGTCCTCATAAATCGCCTGTTTGTGGATAGATTACGCAACCAGTCACAGAGTACCTTTCTTCTTGCTTTTTAAAATCCTCATTGTAGTTTTGCAGCGTTACCTACGTGCAGTAGACATTTTTTACGATTTTTCTGTTTTTTGCAAGCATAAGTAATTTTTTGTTGCTTCTTTCTTTTTCTAATTTCTAATACTTATCTTAATAATTGCGATTTAACTTGTGCATTTTCCTTTGTGTATGATTCACTGTACCTGCCCCATATGTGATTTACTTGGATTATTTATGCTTAGATGGTTACGTGTCCCTTTTCTGAAGAAATTTATTATGGGGCTAGTAGAGGCATTGAACACGGGGCAAGTTGGCTCGGTGTCTGGTGTGTGCTGGTAGCTTGAAAAACAGCAAAGACGAGAAAAGTAGTTGCAATGCAAGATTTTGGGCACACGAGGAATGCCCAAACGGAGACACTCTATTTTTTATTTGTGACAACTGTAACTCTGATGATGATATCGAGTAGGATAGAAGTTACTCAGTGTTAATGTTTTATTCATTAATTTTATGTCTGTATAATTTAGAATTTACGTTGTACGGCGATAACGCCTTTGTTTAAACTTACTGGTAATAATGAAATTGGTTTCTTTTAACTGCGTGTCTTATTTGAATTTCATTTAAATTTTTATAAAGCGTGTGCCAACTTACACCATAGGTATAGGCAACTTGGCCCGTGACGGGGTAAGTTGGCGCACAATTTTCCTTTTACTTTAGGCTTCCGCTAAACATAAACTACGAAAGCTACGAACTCAAAACTCCGGGTATTTATAGCCCAATGCTTGTTCTTTAAAGGTACAGTTAAAGTTTCATAAAAAAACTTAAATAAAAACTTAATAAAAATCAATAATTAAAAACTGCGCCTACTAGCCCCGGTCTCCTCTATAGCTGAATACCTCCGATGACTCGACAAATCATAAAATTTTGAAAAAGTCTTATATTATTTTAATTAAATGAATTAATTAATGATATCCGACCGTTTCTTCTATCTTGATTTTAAAACAGAATTTTAATTTCAATCTCTTCCAAGCAGACTAAGATTGCAGTATAAATACACATCTATAGATGCTATACAAAATAATTCGGATACTTTTCCGATACTATTGCTGGTAATTCCCGAAATTGGGTTTTTAAATGTGTTATACGTTTTCCAAATTGTTTATTCAATTCCTACTATTGGCTCACACTCTCCCTATATTTATTTATTTATATATTTATCTTGTTCAAATTTTCAATCGTTAATAAAATACTCATCATTCATCCTATCAAGTTGAAATAAATTTTTTTAAACTTGTACTGGATGACAATGGATGTTAATACAGTTTTTTCAAATATTAATTAATTAATTAAATTTTAATTAATTAATTTTAGTTTTGCATGGGAAACAAAATGGCGTCCATTGGTTATTGAAGATCAATTCAAGTATTTTCAATAAGGGGTTACCATAGGGGAGACCCTGTTCTGTCGCCAAATACCGCCAAGTTTGTCGCCAACTTGGCGATATATCGCCAAATTTGGCGGCCAAAATGAGTCGCCAAAAGTGACGCCAACTTGGCGATATCTCTAATATTTCGCCAAATTCCCATAGAGTTCCATTGTAAACCTACTTGCTTATAGAAAATCAACAAATTGAGATATTTTAATGCAACAAAAACTAATATTAGCTTAAGGGATTATATTATATTTTTCTTTGATGACCTAAGTAGGAATTGACTTTAAAAACAAAATTTTTATATTACTTGTTCAGATATCATCTTTCACCATTATTATACTGTGAAGTTTTGTTACACTATGCTTAGTGTGTTGGAAAG
This sequence comes from Maratus speciosus, assembly GCA_963932465.1. NCBI lineage: Eukaryota > Metazoa > Arthropoda > Arachnida > Araneae > Salticidae > Maratus > Maratus speciosus. The sequence goes on from OZ010794.1 coordinate 549,538,665, forward strand.
GGTTTCATAATGTATGCTTCACGTACAATTTTTCGTTCTTGTTTTTTTTCTCTCTTAGCCGACTGTACACATGTTAAGTATTAGCTAAAAGGGGGGATTAAACCTGAAATGTTATAATTGAAAGCAATAGCGCCAATTTTTCAAAAATATTGGGTGGGATCAAAAATTTTTGAGTAAAATAACACATACAATTTTTTCCTTTTAGTGCGTGTGTGTGTGGAGATAGAGGCGGGGAAGGAGCGAATGATTAAAGATAACACAGTGAAACCTCCCTGTGTGACCACCTCCATTAAGAAACCACCTCCTTGAACGACCATTTTTTCATGTAACGAAATTTATTCCCATAGGCTCAATACTAATTTTACCTCCATTCAGAAACCATCCCAGTGGAGCTCCCTCCAGGAGCGACCCATTTCTTTGAAGAAAATGAAACAAATTTAGTTTTTTCCTGATCGGCTGAAGAAGGTTTTATTGGAAAAATAATTCCGGAGAGCGCTTTATTTATTAAACTTCTAAACTAAGTTTAGATTTTTTTTTCTGTATTTTATTCCGGTAAATTTTAAGTGTTTAAAACCCTTTGTGCCTTTTTAGGCAATGAATTTCATTCTGATGACAAATTAAGAATGACGGTCAATAAACTCTCCTGCCTTATTCTGTCAGTATACTCTCAAAGAAATGGATAAATTAATGAAATCATCATTATTTGAAACCGTCCAAAAAAAAAAAAATGGCATTTCTTTACTGAACTTCGAAAGGACATGGAAATAAAAGTTATAAAAGATAAAACCGTAAACGTCAACTTATTCATTTTTTAAACTCTGCAGTAATTAACTTATGTAATTAACTTTTATTTTGATACTTAAATTTTCATATTTTTCCCTAATGTGAAAAATAAATTTTAGTAGCATTAATTATTATCTTTTTTCAACAATTAAAATCTGGATTTGGATTTAAACATGACCTCCATTAAGAGACCGCCTCTCGGAGCGACTCATTTATATTGGAATGGACCGTAGTCGCTTTAGGGAGGTTTTACTGTAATTCGAAGCTAAATTATGTTTTTTCTAAGCAAAATATAAAATTATTATAATTTAATAAATAATTTAATTACATTATATTATCATAAGTTCTTTCTTATAAGTACATTAATGTTTATTATAAATAACATAAAAACTGCTGCATGAAAAAAACTAAATGTCAAGAAAGACTTACAGTTTACTCGCCTAATTCCTTTATTGAATCAAGGCAATAAAATGAAAAAAATGATGTTAATGACAAAATTACATTACACAGGTGGCAAAATATGTAGGAAATTTGCGAGCGAAATTTAATTATACACCCGCTCTAGTGCTTTTCATTGCTCCTGTAAGTCTAATTGATGTCCTTACTATCTCTCTATTCTAAAAAAAAGTAACTACCAATGTCACCGCCGCCGCCGGTTTTGAATTTTTTGTGACCGGAGGTCTTTCTTCGTAAATATTAAACAAAATAATGCATACCAATATATGAAAATCGGTGGTTTTATACAGAAATGTTTGATAAACACGCCGATGCAGACAGTTTTCAAATCGAAGAATTATTTTAAGAGATATTTAATGCTAAATTTGGACAAAATCGTTCCACTAAAAAAGTTTTATAGCAGCAAAAACTATACATGGCAGTGTAATCATTTTTAGATCATTTTATGCGTTAGAATTTGCCGGAGTGCAGATTGCATTAATTTTTTTTATTTTGACTCATTTTTTGAGGTTTTATTTCTATTTTAAATTCAAATTTTCAGCATTTCTAGAGATATTTTTCATATTATTTTAGAAAACTAGGGGGCTCGGCCCCCCTACGAGCTACGCTCGCCAACCCCCGTCCAGACACCGCAGACTCTAAATGCACGCTAATTTGATCGGCTTTAAAAAGATTTCGAAAGATTGAATTATAATTTAAAAAATAGTGGTGATCTCCCTATAAACGAGTTTATATTCATTTCTCTTTGATTGGGGAATTTTAACGCCAAATCCGCTGCGGTACTACTTGATTATCCCATCGACCAATTTCGCCAAATTATACAAATTGACATAATTTTTATTTTAAATAACGAAAGAACAAATAAATTAGTACAACATTAATAAAAATACAATAAAACGTCGAAATAAAAATAACTTGATGACGTAGACACGTGTAACAACATTTCAGAATAAGCTAATATAAAAGGAATTAAGTAAACAGAGTCTTGGTCTCCTGGTATTTTTTAACAAAGCGAAAAGAAAGTTCTTTTAAATGAGACATTTTAAATTAATCGTTTTTAATCTGACGTAATTTTTACCAAGCTATTCTTTCTCTTTTAAATATTCACGTGAAAATACTTTTGTTGGAAATGAAATATTATTTACGCTTTCCTAACAAAAATAGTTGAAAAGATCCTCTCAAAATATCAAATAAATGTCTAGCGCAATTTCTAAATTTAAACTGTTTTGCAATATTATTTTGTATTCATTTTATGTAATAACTATAATGTGACGTAAATATGACGTAATTTCTCCTATTTAAGACTTCTAACGCATGTTAATGAATTTATTATTTTACAATATCCTTTCTCTTTTAAAATTCACGTGTATACTTTTTATGACGTAATTTTTAATAAGTTCCTGCTTTTTGTACATAATTATTTAATTCTAATTCCAAATGATTTTTTCTGTTTATAATAGTCACGTGTAAATAAATTTTTAATTTGAAGCAAACATTATTGTTTGCAACATTATTGTTGCCCCCTAGTTTTTGAAAAAAAAAATTGAGAGCGTCAATAAAACCAATTTTCATTTCAGCGATTAAATAAATAAATTACGAATTAAATCAATTGAAACTGAGTGGGTGGAGAGATCAAATTATTGGGTGGGCTCGTGCCCCACGGGCCCATATAAGTTGGCGCCCCCGACTGAAAGTGACAATTATTGTGTGTGAGTTGCAACAAAATGCTACAATGTGATAATTCGGCGGTCAATAGGTATGTGGTGTTATCTTTTTCTTTCTTTTTTTTTAACCATTTGGAAAAATGGTTATTGTTCTCGTCAGGGTAGGAAATCAAAAGCGTATCTGAAGGTTTTTATTGGTTTAATCATCCTTTTATTCGTTTTCTGATTGGTCTATACAGTAATATGTATTTCCCTTTACTTTCAACAGAGATGGACAGCAGAGTGTTGCCACTATGACAAAAAAGTAATAAAAACTACAAAAAAAAATTAATAACTCAGAAACAAATTGAGATACAGCTTTCAAACAAATTGCATTTAAAAGTACATTTTTTTTTTCTCAATACGACGATATAGTAATAGTGTGGGATGTTTAGAAGTTTAAGAATGAAATTTCATTTAAAATGGGTCGTCAGATTTCTTGGACGATGGAAAAGCCTTTTCCCGAACAGCCAATGAAATGCTTGGATAATACGTAAGTTTCAGGTGGATAATACGTACGAGTTGCAGGCGATTTCGGTCGCTTGCAAATTTTACGTGTAATAACACTATTAATGTTTAATTCATGGCGTACGTAATGTAGGATCAATTCCGTGCTATTTTTTATGTCTTAAATTTTAGTCTTTGAAAAATCATTTTCCAAATGGTCGTTGTAATTTGTTAAATTGCATTTTTTTTTTGTTATTTTTTTTATTACTTTTTTCCACCTGTTTCTTACAGCTTTTACAAAAATAACTGTTTGAAATAAATGTCTAATAATACACGAAGAACGAAATTTGTAACATTTTTGCAGCTGTAAGTATACTTCTAAAACTAATGGTTTAGAAACTAGCTACTTGCCAGTTATATGAAGGAATACCACTCTCTATATAAAATAAACCACCGGTAAAATTACTCAGAAACACCCACTATTGATTTAATAACAAATAGCATTACATCGCTTAGTTAAATTTTATTTGTGATTAACAAAACAAATAATATGCACTATATTTAACGGGGAAAAAAATTAATATATTTTTAGCGAACGTATAAAAACATTCCCACATAAAACCGTGTGAAAGACACTTTATTTTTTACATGACAGATTGTTTATTGAACACAAACATATTATGTTTTTTCAGATGAAATTTTGGTTGTTGTTTGAAATATAACAAATGGAACTATACACAAATGATTACAGTCGAAACGATGTACAAAAACATCGATATGAATGAAGAAAACAATGGCAGCATAATAACTGTAAGAATTATCAGTTATTCCCACAAAAATATAATTAAATATGTTGTATACACAAAAGTTATCAGGGGAATGAAGCCAACATACAAAACAGCTGCAGGCATGCATGGTTAGATTTGGCAACGATCTTTTCTGAAAGAGTGAAAAGAACAGCATTAATTGATGTTATTGCTGAATATTGGTGAAGCATACAGATGTCAGAATGGAAATTACTTCTGCGTTGACTGAATATTTTAAGGGGAGGTTCTACTTATTTGGCTTAAAATTCAAGTGATTTTTTACATTTTTTTCATTTTAGGTTACAATGAAAAGAGGGCTTTCGGATTTTATGCATTATATTTATTGACATTTTACTTATATATTTAAATTTTTGTGTGTAAAAAAATGAATAATGCTGTTTGTGGGACGGAAAGTACCTTAGAGTTCTGCACGTGTCGGGTTGTACCTGACACGAATCTGAAAATTTCATTTGAAGTCAACCCGAAACTTACAAAATAAATTTCCTCGACTCGCAACCTGACCCGAACCCGACATATTTCAAACCGTACCCGAACCGAATGAAAAGTGATATACAATTATATTTCTATAGCAATTTTATCTTTTATGTAGAAAAATGGACAAATCTATATATTCTTTAATATTCAAATATAGCAAAACCTCTGAATAGCTGACACCTCGAGGTGGTTGAATAAAGTCTGCATCGGGTCGGGTTGCACTTAATTTTGTTTTTTCGAATTGGGAAATCTCTAATTTTCTTCCTAAGGGTCGGGTTCACCCTAGAATAATTTTTGTGGGTTATATTGAGGTTTTTTGAAAGTCGGGTTGTTGGGATTTTCACAAAAATTTGAGCAGAACTATGTTTCAGAAGAAAATAAATACGTATTTAAATATGAATGAGTATATATTCAATGTACTGCATGAGAAATAAAATGTATATATAAGAAATGTCACCATAGATTATTCTTTCTTTACGATACAGTTAAGAATCCTTTTTTGAAAATGAAAAATAATACCAAAACATTTCGTTTTTGATACACACAAAAACACATGTATAGTATTTGTGATAGTTTATGCACACATAATACACATGTTACTTGTGTGTAGATAGAGACAGGCCTATTATTCAGAGTATAAGTGTACAAACATATGTGTTATGAATTTAAATAGTCTTACTAAATAGAGATCTCCGCTTTCCAGAAGTGTCTATATATTTTTAAACTGGAAAAATATTTTGAACATTCTTTTAATAAATCGGGTCAACCCCAACCCTTCCGCAAATGTCAAAAGTCAACCCGAACCGCGGCAAAAAGTAGAAACCAACCCGATCCTAACCCGACCCACAACGGAAAAGTATAGCGCTAAGTGGACCCGATCCGCGGTTCGGGTCTGGTCAGCTGCGGGTAAATCTACTCGATGCAGGACTCTAGCAGTAGTGCAGTACCTGCAGGTGCGTGTTGTGAACTTCCAATCAGGCGACGGGTTTTCTCCGGTCAGAAGCATCTGAAACAAATTATCTCGCCAAATTATGAAAAAGTATTAAATTCTCTGGAGCTTATACCAACGTTTAGTTTTAAAGTTAATTTTTGACGAAATGACAGTCATTTGAACAAAAGAAAGAAGTTTTCTTTTTGTTCTTTTTTCTACCTTTTGTGATCTCGAAAAAAAGAAAAAATCCATGAAAATGATATTTTTTGGTTGTATAAACTTCAGTAAAAACTATTATATTTTTTTAAAATAAAAAAATGAAGGAAATTGGACGAATGGTTTCCAAGAAAATGATCGCCCAAACTGAAAAACATGGTTTCCAGAAAAATAAGTTTGAAATTTTACAATAACGATTACATTCGAAGAGCCGCGTTATGTTCAACTAGCAAAAAAAGATTGTAAGGAATTAAAATATCACAAAACCGCTTAAGGCTGTTCTTAACTGCTCTGCTCAACAAGCGCAAAACGTTCTGACACATTTACAAATTCATTTTTTTAACGGAAAGATAAGATATAAAATGGAAAGCCTGTCTAATGGAAGCGATTTGGAATTGAACTGTTTTTTCCATTTTTGGATCAATCAGTTACCTATTGAGTTATAAGCGATTTCGATCGCGTGACAAACACGATTTCGCCCACTCGTGAGTGCTCTTTCTTCCTTCGCGCGGAGATTCAGTTCAAAACGCCCACTTTGACACCATTTTCTGAAAGATCTATTGCGTTTGCAAAAAAATGGAAAAAATAGCCCAATTACATAGTTTCTGAACACCACCACCAACTAGTTTCATGCATTTTCGAACAAAAATAAATTAAAACTTATGTCAGAAAGTTGCCCTTTTGGATTTGAGAACACCCTTAAGGGCAACAATCTACGTATTTCAATGATGCAAAAAATGCCAAATTTAAAAAAAAAAATTGAAAATTTTGACTCAAAGAAGTAGAACTTCAATTAATTGAAAAATGAAAATCTTTTCTTGAAACAAGTAAGATTTAGCTACTTAACAATAATTAACGGATTTTATTTTGCAACTCGTAAAAATGAAAATTTCGTTTTCATGTTCATATTACCAATCTTATTTGTATGTTCTGATCAGAACCGCAGCAAGGGTGGTGTGAGTTTTGCATCGGCATAAAGCGCCAGGCATCATAGGTGCTTTTAGGTTCCTTCAATCAGTTATCATTTATGGACGATCAGTAATAAGAAAAATAGAATGTTTCGCACCAGACGACAAATAGAATTGCTATGACATTGATTATGGTGTTAGTTTGCGCAAAAAGTAAATATAAAGAAAAACAAGTTGGTAATTGTTCGTCAAACGTGGCAAATGGGGTGCGCTCATACTATAACTAGTTTTATAAATATTTTTTGCACCGCATATTGTACTGAATGTACACTTTAGTGCACTTCAATATGTGCATATCCATTTCATTCTGTTCGAAAGGCTGTAACATCATTAAAATGCACTTGAAATAACTTTTTTCTCCATTGGCCGTAATGTAACGGAAAACTTTTGACTGTCCCTGTAATTAAACTATACATCAAATTTTCATAAAATTTGAAATGACTCGACAAAATTTTGCAACAATTATATATTTAAAATTTCAGACCATTCGGTTGGGTAGTTTTTGCTCTGTTACATGCGGACAGACGGACAGACGGACAGACAGACGGACTGAACGACGACTATAGGCACTACGTATTTATATAATTACGAACGCACCTAAAAACGAACGTGAAATCTTAACTTTAGCTCTAATTGATTAAAAGAGTGCTAAGATAAGTACAGCTTTGCTTCGTAAAAGGTTCTTCATACATGCATAGTATATGATTTATATAGTCATTTAAATTTAACCTTTTTTTTTTTTTACAAATTCAATAGCGAACACATAATTTTATCGCGTAATTAAGTTTAGCATTCAAAACAAGTAGGAATGAGAAACTTTCTTGAATGATTAGTCAGTGAGATATAAGTTATATTGAAAAATGAATGAATTAATGTTAACCCTTAACGAACGGCAGCTTTAAATACATGATTCTATTTTTATATTCTATTTACAGCACTACATTTTAAAAGAAAATTTATTTTGTACATGTTGTAAAAGCACAAGTAAAAGTGTTTCTCAAATTAAATTAAAAAAATCAAAAAACCCGACTCGTAAAAAGCGAACTAATTAATTATTTCTTATCAATGTGAAACTATTTTTTATATTACTTACCTAATTTTTTTATTTACTTAAATTGATGACTTTTAAGTTGCGTTTAAGTGTTAGTTCCTATCCATAAACACTGTTTTGATGAGGCCTATAGATGTCTATGATGGTTAGGGTTGCAGCAAAGCTAGAGATCTTACCTAGACAATTTCCAGGCTGTTTCATATTTAAACGGAGCTTCTGACTGTAAAATAGTCAATGAAACATCCCCTTCATTTTGAAAGACCTATCCAATGATAGGTCACGCAATAGGGTGCGTAAAAATTTTTTTCGTCTTTACCGTCATTTTGTATTTTACGGCAACCATTTTGAATTTATAAAAACAAACCCTAGCCTATAACCATCGGACGCTTAAGACGAATCGATAGAGACCTCATTCATTAAAATCTATCCAACCGTTGGGATGTTTTGAGGGTATAAAGAAATCCACATACCCAGATACGCGTGAAACACATAACCCTTCTTGGCAGTCGGGTAAAAAGAAGTGGTACTAAGCGAATAAATTTGGTTAAGGGTGTCAATGCTACTTGTATAGCGGCATTGGTCCGTTAAGGGTTAAAGGGAAATTTAGATTATTTAGACAAACCTCAAATAACTTTAAAAATGTATGTATTTCATAACTTTTGTTTTATACGCAATTACTTTGTAAATGCTCAAACATAACTCCTATACAAATTTTAGATTAAATTCTGTTTGAAATGCCCATTATAAAACTGATTATTAGTTAATAATTGAATTGTTAAAAATCATAAACAAAAACATATACCTTTTTTGGTCACCATTGAAATAACCATGACCGAAAACAAGCCAAAACAAATTTTTAACCCACTTCCTTCCATGATCATCATTTTTGGGGATCCAGAAATTTGATACGGTTAATAATATCCAGATATTTCATATATTCTTGAGGTTAAATGTGTTCAAAACAATCAGTTTTAGATGTATTTTTAAGTAGTTTCATGTATGTTCTGATCTCTTTCGTGAGAAATATTACAGAGGGAAAATAAACATTAGACTTATTCCATGAACAACTAAAAGAGTTGCATAAATTTTTAAAATAGAAAAAAATCACAAAAATTGTATGAAAATTTTGAATTAAAAAGGGGTTTAAAATTACGCAAAACTATTTCTGTATAATTCGTCAGGTTATTGTTTGTATTTTTAATTTTTGAATGAACATTTCAAAATTAAAAAAAAAAATTACTTTTCAAATGCGCGTTTCAAATTTGGCCATATTACAAAAGTTTTTAGCAAGAAAAGACTAAAGAAAAAGTTTGTCAAGAAATGGGTTAAATTCTGTTTATTGCTTATTACATTATGAGCAAATGTGTGAAAACTGTAACGTTAAGAATTCGTATCATAGAATACTGAGGGCTCTGTCCCCTACGAGCTACGCTCGCCAAACCCCGTCCAGCCGTACAAGTTACAAAAACACACTAATTTACTGTTTTTTAAAGAGTAAATTAGTATTTACTAGTAATTTTTAGTACTAATTACTAGTAATTAATACTACAAAAAATACTAGTAATTACTATAATTTTTTAGTAAATTCGTAATTATTCCTCTTTAGGGAATATTGAATGATATTATCACGACCAGTGGCGATCTTCTGTAATCAGGTTGCCATTCATTTCCCTTTGACTGGGGAATTCTCGACCTCCCAAGACCACATCTACCGCTCTGACTACAACTGGCAGCTTTTTTAGATCACCTGTTTGGTAAAAAGTGTCGCACTCTCCCAGACTTTTATAATAACGTCCAGAAGAAAATTTTTCACTTTTATAAGTTATAAGATAAGAAAATCTTTTTAAACATCTCACTTTTCGTCCAATTAAGTCTTTTCGCACTTAGTAATTTAATTATTTTAAAGTTTTTTTTCTCTTTTAATATCCACATGTAAATATATTTTCAATTAAAAAGTGTTTGGCAATATTATATATTATTATCTGGGTTTTTATGACGTAATAATTTTCCTCATTAAATGATTTTCGAATGTTATAATTTAATTATTTTAAAGTTTTCTTTCACATTTAATATTCACATGGAGATATATTTTTCAGTTGAAACATGCCTGGAAAAATTATTATTTGTGCTTTTTAAAATGTAACAACAACAGGTAAAAAAAAGTTTTTTTTCGAAATATGAAATAAATCTCTATTGAGATATTAAAATTTTGAATAAAAACTTGAAAAAAAAAAACTTAAAAGATAAAACAAATTTAAAAAATGATTGAAGATGGCACACCGAAATCTAGTTACTTATGTGCCTGCGAAAGATAGTTAAATTGCTAAGCATAGTTTTTGGTCCTATGAAACTTTTTTAACTGAACTATTTTGAACGATTTCATGATTCTTAAAATAATTATTTGATTTAAAAACTGCCTGCTTTGGCGTGTTTGTCATACATTTCTGTACAAAACTACAAATTTTCATATTTTTAGGCATACATTATATTTTTGTAAGTAAGAGCATATTGGTTAGGATAATCAGTTATGTGGTTAGGATCTTTTTTTTTTTTAATAAAAATAACAGTATGCCTATAATTAAATAATATAATTAAACAGGCTCATAGGGTGGGTTTTCAACACGCGGTGAAAGTCAAAATATTGAGTCTATTCCTTAGTTCAGGGGGTCCCAAACTTTTACACTGATGTACCACTAAATAGAAGTTCATACTTCCGCGTACCTTCAGGTGACGAATTCAAAGCTAATACAGAAAAACCTTTATAAACGAAATATGTCTAAAACGAAATATTTATTCAGTCTTTTGTGCTTCTGACTGATCAGATTTTACTGTATTTAATTGCATAATTACATTATTAAATTGGTAGTTAGATTGTCTGCTTTATTTTAACATTAAAATTAAAGGTATCACCATTATTACATTTTAATAATAAGTATATTATCAAATTGCATTGTTTCAGAACAAGGAAAAAAAACTACAATACTTAATAACTTATTGGCGTAAATTGATACATATTCAAAAGGTGACTCTATTAATTCTCGTGTATTGCTAATGAGAAGGGTGTATTTATCATTATAAAGTGTATCATTTTTGGATGGAAAATGTTATTTAAATCTATTTATAGATCTATTTAAATAGAGAACATAAATACTACATAGCTTTGTTAAACTTTAAAATAATATACGCATTTAAAGTCGCCTTGTTCGTCCACTTTTTGTTATATGAAGACTATGTTTATATCAACAGTAAAATACACTTAAGAAAATTTAATAAATGAATAATCTACATAAGAAATTCACATATCTTCTGAAAATAAACTACTTATTAACACGAGACAGAAGCTAGTTGAAATAAGTATTATACTCACATACAATATAGTAATAGAAGAAAACTTTTTCCTTTTTTTTTTTCCAGGTGGGATGAAAAATCAACTAAACATCTAATTTAGTTCCATTTATCTAAAATTCTAATCGAAATTACAATAAAATAAGAGAAAGCAAAACGCTGTCAAAGCAGTAATATAACAGAGTGAAGAGACTACGTGGCCGGTTAACTGACAAAACGAAAAGGGGAGGGGGTATTGAGCTCTTTTTAGGTACGTTCTGAATTATATAAATACGAAGCACCTATAGTCGTCGTTCAGTCCGTCTGTCTGTCTGCATATAATAGAGCAAAAACTACCCAACCAAATGATCTGAAATTTTAAATACATAATTGTTGTAAAATTTTGTCGAGCCATTTCAAATTTTATGAAAATCGGATGTATAGTTTGATTACAGGGACAGTCAAAAGTTTTCCGTTACATGACGGCCAATGGGCAAAAATTATTGCAAGTGCATTTTAATGATGTTATAGCCTTTCAAATGGTCTGAAATTTTAAATATATAATTGTTGCAAAATTTTGTCGAGTCATTTCAAATTTTAAGAAAATCAGATTTATAGTTTAATTACAGGGAGAGTCAAAAGTTTTCCGTTAAATGACGGCCAATAGGAAAAAAATATCGCAAGTGCATTTTAATGATGTTACAGACTATGCACTTATGAAGTTAAAAAATATATACATTCATTACAATATGCGGTACAAAAAACATTTATAAAACTAGTTATAGTACGAACGCACCTCATTTGCCACGTTTGACGAGCAATTTCCAACTTGTTTGATTTCACATACTGTATTTTTTATATTTCATTTCACTACCAGTATCAGATTTTTGCGTACCAGTAACCAGAGCTTCAAGTACCAGAACTGGTACGCGTCCCATAGTTTGAGAACCTCTACCTTAGTGGATACTGTAGTTTTTTATGCTATATACAAATATTTGGCATCACAAACTTTTAGCCCCCACAGCAATTGCCCTCTTCCCACCGACTCCTAGCCACATGCTACGACATTGTATTTAAATAATAAGCAATAATCTTCTGCCTATTGATACTTTGTGTTTTATGAAGTATAGGAATTGAAATCATGCATATTACATCTGTTGTCAACATCCATTTTTCTCATTTAATATATAACGTAGAACGATTAATTAGGTATCATTGGATAGGATTTTTTGCCCACATATGACATTGCACGCTGAATTTTCGTTAACCCCTTCAAGACGAGCGTCTTTTACAGAAGTTTTATTCTTTTATCACCGGTTTTTCAAAACAGAAAATTTTGCCTAATTGATTCGGGAAAATGCTCGGATTAATAATGCAAAATTTACAATAAAAATTTACTTGTGAGATAAATCACGGATTCTGAGTACCTTACGCGGCACGATACCGGTCGCTCGTCCCCAAGGGGTTAAAAGACTTTGAAATTTCGCGTAAATTAAAAATTGTGATAATGGGCGGGGCGGGGCAGCTATGTGCGAATTCTTCACAGGGGTAAATTGGTTTATTATTATTACCGTTTAAATAACTAGCACGGGTTCGTGACAGGTGCATAATTCACTTTGATTAGTTATAGAAATAATGATATTGATGATGATGATGATGATGATAATAATAATAAACATAACTAAATAAGAACTATTTCACAATAGATGTTTTTGTTTTGTCTGCGTGCTAGTTACACGTTTTCTCGACTACGAAAAAGAAATTGCTTATGCATTTAGCTGATGCGTCTGGTCGCGTGTCAAAACATAGAACACGCTCAATTCTTTTACAAGCGTGCGACGAATCCGGCACGCACAAGTCTACCAAGACGCGCGAGGGATTTTCTCTGTTTGTTGTTATCGCAGCGGGAAAGCGATCCTGAGTAACCGTTTTAAAAACACTTATCAAAAGTAAAGAAAAATGCAGTGATCGTACCTTCTGGCAGGATTTTTATATCAAAAAACAAAATGTCACGCCATAACAATTTGGCGACATATCGCCGAGCGTTTGGCGTTGTCATCTGAGTTGCCAATTTGGAGTGACGCCAATTTCTAAAGTCTTTGTGAGAAAAAAAATGACCTCAGTGAGCGAATGAGTAAAAAGACAGGTTATTAGATCACCTCAAAAAATTACTTTCAGGTTACCATGGTTACTAAACTTGTAAAGAGACGACCAATTTTTCATCTTATGTGTGGTTGTTTTTGTTTGCTAATATTTTCTTGAAAAAGTTTTGGATATTTTTTTCAAAAGCAGAATTTTCTTGGATGTTATTAAAGATTTGGAGGTAGGTGTGCTGTTGTTATAAATAGCTTTTTTGACGTCGAGTAAAATTTAAATATTTGATAGCAATGTTATTTTTCTTCATCTGAGATTTTTATTACAATCACTAAAGTGTTTTATTTAACCCGTTCAGGACCAGCATCTTTTATACGAATTTTATTCGTTTGCCACCACTTTTTGTTAATTATTTGACTTAATTTTGAAAATCATAAAGATGTCGTAGTTAAATAAAATCAATTTTACTTTTCTTTTTTACTGGTATCAAACTCAATCGCTGTAAGCACTTTTTGAGGGTGCATATGTGCACCCATGGTCCCGAACGTGTTAACGCTTCATGTCAGGAGAGAACTTTAAAGTCCTTTGAAGATTTTTAATTTTCTTATGGAAGTGCTAAAAGTGTAATCACAATAACTACTAGGTTGAGATTGTTCACTGGTATGTATTTTCTGGTATTCAATTTGAATATTCTGAAACATTTGAGGCTGATCGCTATCTTATAGAAAGATGGGATTTTTAATTAACCTGTTCGGAGCAGTGGCGCCCACTTATATGGTCCCATGGGGCGTGAGCCAACCCAATAATTTGATATCTCCGCCCATACAATTTCACAATTTTAATTGGTTTAATTCGTAATTTAACTTTTTAATCGCTGAAATTAAATTTGGTCTTATTAACATTCTCAAAATCGTTTTGTTTGAAAAATAGTAAGGACATCAATTAGACTAACAGGAGCACTAAAAACCCCTTCAGCATATGTATAGTTAAATTTGTTACGAAAACAAATTTCCTGCCTATTTTGCCATCTGTTTTGATGTTTTGAATTGATAATGCACTTAGGTGACTAAAATGTAATGCTTTTCTTGACATTTAGTTTCTAACACTTTCAATAGTTAGCCATTCCAATGTTGTTTAAAATAAATATTTATGTATTTATAAGGAAGAACTTATAAGAAAATAATTTTATAAAATTATAATTAAATTATAACAATAAAAAAATTTGCTTAGAAAAAACATAATTTAATTTCTAATTATCATCTTTAGTCATTCGTTCCTCCCTCTCTCTCCACAAACTGCGCACTAAGGGCAAAATTATATGTGTTATTTTATTCAAAAAAATTTAAGCACACCCAATATTTTTGAAAAGTTGACGATACTGGTTTGGAGTCTAGTGTTCTGTTAAGAGACCATGTCTTTTCATTGAGTATTATTTTGTCTTAACAATTAGTTTTTTTATTATTTCCATGTAATAATGATACTTTTCTAATCATAATAGTATTGTAAATGTGAAAATGTAAAAATATTTGGCTGAGTTAGCGTCAAAATTATGATTAAAGGCCTTTGTATTCTTTATCTATTACATTCATTTTTTTTTTCCAATGTGCAAAATTTTTACTTAAGTTTATAAAATCTACATACTTTATTTGTTTGAATGCATAAAAAAAGTTGTAACAAAACCTCCTTACTTTCAACAAGACTCGAAATGGAAAAATCCACGAACTGGATCGATATTTCAAAATTATTCTCGACTATATATATATATATATATATATATTTGAAAGTACCGTAAAATCCCGATTATCCGAGTCCCGCTTAACCGAGTTTCCGCTTTAACCGAGTTATTTTCTTCTGATGGACTGATGGGTTCCATTATGATGAAACAGCCATTATAAATGAACTAAAAAAAAATAGGGCCATTTTTTTTTTTTCCATTCTGACCAGAAAATCAGAGTTCCAACTTTTTACGACTGCTCTTTCATCTTCACCTAACATTTCATTTATAATGGCTGTTTCATCATAATGGAAGCCATAAGTCCATCAGAAGAAAATGATCCACTCCAAAGGTATAAGTTCGATTGAAAAAAAAAATTTCATTCCCGGTATTTCTTAAAAGTAATGGAAATGTACATCAAAGAAATGTTACTAGTACCATAAAAAGGATTGAATTAAGTGAAAATTTATATTTCATCCCCTTAGTTGGTGACGATTTGTGTAAATTCGGTTTATACGAGTTTTTTCCTTATCCGAGGTGAGCTTGATCCCTATTAACTCGGATAATCGGGACTTTACTGTATAGCAAATTTATATTTAACCGTAGAAAAACCAATTTAAAAAAATGCATTCAAGATTTTAAATAATTAGAAAAAACGTTACAGAGAGCATAGTAAGTTATATCTATGAAACTGTAATAATATTTTTTAATAATTCCACGAACCGGAACGATATTTGTCACAATTTCACGAACCGGAACATCGTTCCAGTTTGCTCCCGTACATTTCGAGTCCTGACTTTCAACCAAATAGGAATATTCTATTGTTTTGGGGGATTCCAAAGAAAAACAACTCGGAAATTGTACGTCAAACTTGGCAAATGAGGTGCGTTTGTACTATAACGAGTTTCATAAATATTCAGATCTTGGTGCAACAGCTGTTGCTCTCTTATGCAAAAATGTATGAATATAAAATTTATTACGATTCTATATATTAAATTCAGTAATGTGGAAATAATAGGGCTCCATCCTAAATAGGACTAATTACCGTGGCAACCTGGAATCATTATCTATCATGAGTAGGAATGCCAGATTTATCTTAAAAAAAAACGGAAGATTTTGATTGACACTAGTTAGTTTGGTTCTATCGTTTTTGGTTAGAATAGTTTTGGTTTTATCGCGCGGCAAGTCGCGCTATCAAGCTATCATTCTTTTTTATATCATAGTAAACTTTGCTGAATGTGTCAGTAGTATTTTCGGTAACAAATTTGTTTAAAAAGAGTTATTAATTAATCGATTTAATCATTATTTTCCAAACTGTATTTGTATCATACATTATTCTATTAACATTGTTTAACTAAATTTGCAGTCTTATGTCGCATTATGAATGAAAAAATTAATTGAATTGTAAAAACAAAAATAAATCAAAATATCCTACAATTCAATAGTGATTATGAAAATTTTAGTAAAGGACAGCCTACAAAAATAAATGTTTGTATTTAAACATAAAGGGATATAATAAATCAAATAAAATATTAGAATTTAAGATACATATATACTAAATTAAAAATTTTACAACGGAGTTATAATCTATAATAATACCAAGTTCAAATGATATAATCCTACCCAAGAATTTGTGAATATGCAGCTAATATTGCAGAACACTCCCAAGATTTTTCTCATCCTGATAAGAAACAAGCCATTTTTACATTTAATGTTGCATGCGTTAACCCATATTGGACCGCTGTCCTATAAATAGGACAGCTAATAAAACATTTTTTAAAATAAAATTGGTAAGGATTTTCTGGATGCATTTTGTTATGACGTCTTTAAAATGCATAAAAGTATAACATATAAACAAAAAACAAGTAACCAATTAAAATTTAATTGAAAAAAATCTATTTAAAAAATCCTTTAAAAATTGTGATCTTATAATCTAGAATTTTACCGTTATTATTATCTTTTTATTGGAGAAATCATAGGGTATTTTTGTACAACATAAACAGTATTTTTAAAATAAAATAAAATATTTGCTCATAAAATTAGTTTATGTATGCATTTTATATGTCCTTACTATGTGTCCTACTAATATGTCCTGTTTATACACTGTTAAAATTTTTGCAGCATTCTGGCAGCTCATTCGACCGTTTTTTGAAAAAAACGGTTTCATAACCATAATTTAACTATATTCTGACCATAAAATGGACAATAATATGATCAGAATAGTGTTAAAATTACGGTTGTGTAACCGTTTTCGGAAAAAAACCGGTCAAATGACCTGCCAGAATGCTGCAAATTTTTAACAGTGTGGGACAGCTAGTTACTTAAAAAATTAAAAACTTTTTTTTCAAAATTTTGCTAGTATCTACTTAATTACACCATAGTAATGATATAATCGAAGTTTTAAAAATTTTCAAAAATATTTAATCGGTGTGGTCCAATATGGGTTAAACATTCTTTCGGCAAAAGGTGAAATTTTGAAGCAAACCGAAAAAGAAAAAAAATTCTTCAAAGTAAATTGTGGCAGAAAAACGGAAGAAATCGTAGTACGGATCAAATATAAACGTACACTGTACAATAGGCTTAAAAAATGCTAAAAAACGTAAAACTTACGGAGAAAACGTACAATCTGGCAACCCTAATCATGAGATATTATCGAATTCATTACGTATGATATGATTTAATAGAATGAAGAAAACTTTTATTATGATCTTTTTAAGTTTTGATTTGACTTTAATAAAATTTGAAATGACTTGACAAAATTATGTAGCGATTATATATATTAAATTTCAAGACATTCTGTTTGGTAGTTTTTGTGCTGATATACGCGGACAGACGGACAGACAGTCGGACAGACTAGACGACGACTATAGGCGCTACGTTTTTATGTAATTACGAATGCACCTAAAAAATGTGAATATTGATTTGACATTGCAGTAATAATATTTAATTTGAATACAAATAAGCTTAATTTTCAACACTGGTTGCTATTTATAATACCTGAACTGAAATACCAATAATGGTAAAATATAGGGTTTATATTAAAAATATTTGTAATGAAACGTCAATACTGCAGAAATATTGCTATACAATGTAATTATCGCCAACAAAGCATCAATATTGCAAAAATATTAATTTATGTTGAAAATATTAACAATGAAGAAGGGTCAATAAAAACTATAAAAGTGACCTTTTCGATATCAGCGTAAATTTTAAAGTATAACATAAGGGAAATTATTTGCTAACAATACGTAGCGTAACTTCCGGTGTATAAGCCGCGGTTCAAAATAAATCTGCTTCAGACCAGAATTTTTGTTTTCACAAAATGTAACTTAAACAGTGAACAGTTTACGAGTTTAAAGGCTTCCTAGTTGCAAAACAACTGACGTCCTGTATATGCGTATTTGTGTAACACATTAAGAGGAGCCACGAATAATGTAACTTATTTCTTCTTGGTAGTTATCTGAATTTATTTGTTAAATAAATTATCTGGTTTGAAACAGACTTAATTTAGCCGTGGCTTATATGTCGGAAATTACTTCTTTTAAACGCTAAGTATAAGTACATGTGTGTGTGTATGCAATATTAAAAATGACTTAATACTGATACTATAACTGATACTACAATAACATATTTTCATTTATTGATTTTACAGAAATATAACTTTATAGAAATATGTACGATTTTTTTTACGATTTTAATATAAAAAGTTTTATTTACCTTGTAAACGAAAAAGTTATTTTTATTTTCATGTAGCAGCAAATTGAGATAGAAAATCTATTTTAATGTTTTATAAATACTTATACTCATAAATAGATAACAGAAACAAAATGTACCTTTGGTGGAATAAACTGATAAAATGTTAAAAAAAAAAAAAGATATCCGGTTAACAACTTTTGTGAATCTAAACACTATATAATATTAAATAAATATAATAAATATTTTTGGAAATTCAATAAATTTTTTTATAAGAAACTCTCATGTAAAGCACATAATATTTAATAAATACAATAAATATTTTAAAAATTTTGGTGATTTTTTTATAAGAAACTTTCATGTAAAGCATCGAAGGAGGACACTTTCAGAATCTTGTTGATCCCAGCCCTTTATTTAATACGTCTGATAATGACATAATATTTAATAAATACAATAAATATTTAGAAAAGTTTAATGATTTTTTTTATAAGAAACTTTCATATAAAGCATTGAAAGAGGACACTTTCTGAATCTTGTTGATCCCAGTCCTTTATTTAATACTTCTAATAAAAAAAAATAATAATAATATTTAATAAATTCAATAAATATTTTAAAAAGTTTAATGATTTTTTTTACAAGAAACTTTCATGTAAAGCATTGAAAGCTCTCTTTCAGAACACTTTCAGAATCTTGTTGATCCTATTCCTTTATTTAATGCGTCTAATAATAACATAATATTCAATAAATATAATAATCATGTAAAGCATCGAAGGAGGACACTTTCAGAATCTTGTTGATTAGGGATTGACCGAATACCGAATAGTCGATTCGGTATTCGGTGATTCGGCATGTAAACCGAATATTCGGCTTCGGCCGAATACTTTGAAGTATTCGGCCGAATAATTGCAGATAAGTATTTTCTTAGAAGTAGAAGAATTCTCTTTTACTTAGAAGTAGAATAGGCTAAATGATGAGTTTCAATATTATGTGCATGAGTTCAAAGTTCAGCTGCACTACCAAAAACAAGTCAAAGGCCATTTTTAATTACAAAAAATCTTTTTTTTTCTTTCCTAAAATAGTCTATATAGGGGTAAAATCAGAACAACTGTCTACGATATAGGAAAAAAAGTAAGGAATATGGGCATCTTTCCATTACCATTTAATTTTAATTATTTCTACATTAGTTTTTTCAATTTAAATTTATTTAATGTGTATTCTCTTTAATATACACCTCAAATAAGTATATCACAGTTCATCTCTGTATATCTAAGGTTTATATTGAAGAAAATACATGCATCAAATAAGTATACTCCTATGCCTATCCTATAGCTTTTATAACCATTAAAATTAAAATCGCTCAAATTTATCTTCATCACCACAGTGATAAATATTAATCAAAATATAAATATGTATCAATAATTTCTCAGAAAATAGTTAAATGTACAAATTGATATGATACCTTTTGTATTTGAGAACATTCCAATTCAATATGTATATAATTAGACAATCAGTAAATCAGCTTAATGACAACATTGTTTCTTTTTATTTGAATGAACTTTTGTTTTTCTGAGAATCCTTATCCTTAATAATAGCCTGTATAGTTTAATACTTTCATTGGGTTAATTTGGATATTGACTAGTGATAAAATAATAAAAAATAAGTGATGGGTTAATGAATTTGTGAGTTGAAAGAAGTCATTAAATTTTTTTGTGTAATTAGATTTAAGAATAAAAATGTAACTGAATTAAATTATTAAGAATTTAATTTTAATTAAAGTTTATTAAAAAGCTAATATATGCAAAAATGTGTATTAAAAATTTTTAAGTATTCGGTTGCCGAATACCGAATATTCGGCGTACACTTTGACCGAAGCTTCGGTATTCGGTATTCGGCAAAATTGCTGATTCGGTCAATCCCTATTGTTGATCCCAGTCCGGGATGTTATAAAATCATTATAAAAACGTTTATAATAATAATTTATAAACAGCATCTTTTAAGCAATTTTAAGCATCGATATCCAATTTTACAGTTTAAAGATGTTATTTATGGAATTCCGTGCAAACAGTGTAATGCAGTCTACATAGGTGAAACCAGCCGTAAACAAGACTTAAGGAGCATAAACATGCTTTTAGAAATAAAAATTCAAATTCTAAAATTGTTGACCACGCCATGATTACTGATCATTTTCCGAGTTTTGAGAATGCTTATATAATTAGATCAGGCTGCAGCATTTATGCAAGTCGTATGTTTTTGGAAGCTTGGTACACGAGAACTGCTGGTTTAGCAATTAACGACGCTGCATCTCTACCAATAGAATATTCAGTTTTGTTTTAACTATAATTTTTTGGCAACTTGATGTAATGTTTTTCTACTTGTTGAACTTTAAAATCTAGTATGACTTTTACGTTAGAAATTAGCTGATGAGGGATTCAGAATGAATCCGAAACGTCCTTTTATATTGTTTTTAGTGTTTTTATCTTGTAATGTAATGTAATGTCTGCTATTTTGAAAAGTTTTTATAAATATAATAAATGTTTTTAAAAGTTTAATAAATTGTTTATAAGGAACTTTCATGTAAAGCATTGAAAGAGGACACTTTCAGATTCTTGTTGATCCCCGTCCTTTATTTAATACGTCTATTAATAACATAATATTGAATAAATACAATACATATTTACAAAAGTTTAATGATTTTTTTTATAAGAAACTTTCATGTAAAGCATTGAAAGAGGACACTTTCAGAATCTTGTTGATCCCAGTCCTTTATTTAATACTTCTAATAATGACATAATATTTAATAAATACAATAAATATTTAGAAAAGTTTAATGATTTTTTATAAGAAACTTTCATATAAAGCATTGAAAAAGGACACTTCACAGAATCTTGTTGATCCCAGTCCTTTATTTAATACGTCTAATAATAACATAATATTCAATAAATATAATAAATGTTTCAAAAAGTTTAATAAATTGTTTATAAGAAACTTTCATGTAATGCATTGAAAGGGAATACTTTCACAGTCTTGTTGATCCCAGTCCTTTATTTAATACGTCTTATAATGACATAATATTTAATAAATACAATAAATATTTAAAAAAGTTTAATGATTTTTTATAAGAAACTTTCATGTAAAGCATTGAAAGAGGACACTTTCAGAATCTTGTTGATCCCAGCCCTTTATTTAATACGTCTAATAATAACATAATATTCAATAAATATAATAAATGTTTTTAAAATTTTAATAAATTGTTTATAAGAAACTTTCATGTAAAGCATTGAAAGAGGACACTTTCAAAAATTTGTTGATCCCAGTCCTTTATTTAACACGTCTAATAATAACATAATATTTAATAAATACAATAAATATTTAAAAAAGCTTAATGATTTTTTTAATAAGAAACTTTCATGTAAGGCATTGAAAGAGGACGCTTTCAGAATCTTGTTGATCCCAGTCCTGTATTTAATACGTCTTATAATAACATAATATTTAATAAATACAATAAATATTTAAAAAAGTTTAATTGATTTAATTTTATAAGGAACTTTCATGTAAATCATTGAAAGAGGACATTTCAGAATCTTGTTGATCCCAGTCGTTTATTTAACACGTCTAATAATATCATAATATTGAATAAATATAATAAATATTTTTAAAAGTTTAATTCATTTTTTTATAAGAAACTTTCCTGTAATGCATTGAAAGGGGATACTTTCACAGTCTTGTTGATCCCAGTCGTTTATTTAATACGTTTAATAATAATATGATATTTTATATCATGCAAAATTTTTTACTTTTACATTTAAAAAAAAAAAAAAAAATGCAACCAGCTTTATGAAGCTAAATATTTTAAAATATGGATAATTTCTCAATCATTTACGACGAATCATTACTCAATTATTTATTCAATCGTTATCCAACACAGTTGAAAAGTGTTTATGGATTAGGTTTGTCTGGCCGTTTGTCGGTTGTCTAACTCTCGTAAATATACTCGGATTCTCATGTAATTGATATAATGTTATTGATTGGTTAACATGGCATGTTCGGTATTGAAAAGGCAGTGTGTTGCACTTATACAGTGGAACCTCAATTATACGAAGTAATTGGGACCGACCCTCTTTCGGAAAATCGAAATTTTCGGATAATCGAGAAAGCTTCCATTTTAAGATTAAGGAGAAATCTATGCAATATTTCTTATTATGGTAACATCTGCTTAATAAAAATAAAACAATAGCAAAATAGAAGCAAGAATACTGAATTTTAGTTTGGAAATTAAGTATCTTTTAGCTTTTACGTATATCACAAGGATTTTAAAAAATGTTTTGTTTGTCGCAGTTTTGATTGCCTTTGCTTTGAAGCTCTGTCAAGGAGTTTTTTTAAAAAAATATTATTAGTTTACCAATATCACAGTGTTTCAGCTGCTCCAGCCATGCCAAACCTTTTATAAAACATTCAAAAGCTTCAGAATTGCTCATTTGTTCGTTTTCTTCGTTCCACTCCGCAGCTTACGGGAGCTCGAGTTAAATTCAAAGGAACTCTAAGAAAGGGGGTAGAAAATATTTTATATCTACTCGTACTATCTATTTTATATCTACTCGTAGTTCAGAAAGGATCGCTTGCATACAAGGAATATTATAGTTAAAAAAAAAGCTTCCAAAAGGGATTTTGCACACACGGAATGTGATAGTAAAAAAAAAAAAGAGAGCTTTAAAAATGGATTTCGGTTAACCGGGTGTTTCAGTTAAAAGAGGTTCGGATAAAAGAGGTTCTACTGTAGTTCGTTTACAGGGCATTCTAAAGAATTCCGTTAGATTGCGGTCTACGAAAAAAGCATTTCCAGGGAATTTTAATGATATTATACAATTTCAAACATATTGAAATTGATGTACATCGCTGAAGTGCATTTTAAGTTGCTTACTATAGAATGGGGGTGTGCATAGCATTTATAGTTTATTTACAGGAACTCAAAAAGTATTTGGTTACAATAAGAACTGCCTGTTAACAGCAGCGTGCGAAGCAAAAACTGGGACCGGGGCAAAGTTTCAATTTGGTTCCCTTCCCCCCCTCCCACACACACCTTTCTTTCTGATATGTGTCACAAAATTGAAAAGTGCAGAAACAGAAATAAATTCTATTGAATACATATTTCGAGTTTATTTTGGAACTTCATGTTTAATTTTAATTCAAAAATTCCAAACAACTAAATAACGTAAAAGAAAATTGCACTTATATTTTGGCAAAGAAAATCTGATAAATGGGAAAAAATATATAGTAGTGTACAACACTTTTGTATTCCCAGAAGGAAATCCAATGTTATTTTGAGAGTAAATATTTTTTTCGCAATCACAGAAAGAAAATTACAGACTCAGAAAAGAGAAGATTAACGAAAGAGACCAAGACAAAGACCTAAAACAAGTTTTAAAAAGATAGAAGTCCTTATTCATAAATTTGTATTTGGGTGTAGGGTAGGACGTCATGCATTTTGAAACAAAAAATTAACGTACTTCTGTTGGGAAAAAAATTCCCAATAGTTCCAAAAATTTCCAATATATAATTCGCCCCCCCCCCTCCCCAAAAAAAGAAAAAACGAGGCTTGTAGTATAAATTTGGCGCCACCTCAGTTTCCGCGCACTGTGCGACTGCCCCTTTCGCCGCCCGCTTTGCACGGCCCTGCCTGTGAATTATAACTGCTAGAAGGGCATTTTCAATTGTAGGCATGCGTTTTCAAATTTAACTAGTTTTTTTCTTTTTTTCTTTTGTGTACTGCTTGGTTGGTGATCATATACAGGGCTGCACGGAAGATATGGAGTGCATTTCCGTTTATTGACTGAAATTGCTGAAGGGGAGTTTTGAGCTGTTTCATGTGTTACCTAAGTGAACTAAATTTTTCATATTATGCAGTATATATACAAATTAATAGATCATGTACAGGGCAAAAGAAGTTGGATATTTTTCTGACTATCGATTTGATCTTATCGTAAGAATGCTATTAAATCACATTCCTACGGCAACAAGGCGGAGTTTTTAATCGCAGTTTAAAGTTGCAAAAGGAAATTGAAATTAAATTTAATTCAAAGTTGCAATAAGAAAACAATTTGCAAACTTTTCGAGAAATTTCAGCGAACAGGCAGAGTGGCTGATTATTGGAATGACTGCTTGCAATGAACTGTCTGCAGCCTATTTATCTAACTCTGTTCTGCGACTTCACCGTATAGCACCACCAAATTTATAACTAATTTTGAAACTATTGTATCAAATTTTTACGGCTTTCAAAATAAACATACCACTTGTTTCCTTCTTCTATCGATCTTAGTTTCCGAGTTATTTAAATTTAAAATCAGGGATTCCTTTGTTGGATACCCTGTATATAACGATGATATGATGATGATATTTCAAAAAAATTTGTGTTAATTTAAAATTTCAGAAACACAATTACTTAAAGAGTTGTTGAAAAAGTTAAACTTTAGACTAAGTCTCCAAAGTGGGCGCTTATACTTTTAAAAGAGGGCACGATGACCTGTAATAGCAATAAAATCAAAGGAATTATCCAACTATTTTATTTTCAGTTGCTAAATGTAAATGAAGTGAAGCGATTATTTTCTTCGGTAAGTGGCTTCTTTTGTTCACTTCGATTATTTCCATGCAAAATCTTTTAAGAGGATTTTCTCCATGTTCATTTTTTAGAGACATTGATGTACAGAAAATTTCAAAGCCTTTTCTAGTAAACAAGATAGAGGTTTCATTTTTATTTTGTATGTACAGTTTTTAAAACTGTGCATAGGATTGATTTTACAATCGATTTTATTCGTAAAACTTCTTTTTTTTTTTTTCGGATACATATTTGTAAGTATTTTTACTCTCTTTTATTAGTACTTCCCAACATAGTTGAAAAGTGTTTATGAATTCCGTTTGTCTGTCTTTCTGTCTGTCGTCTGTCCTAGCTCTAACTCGTGTAAATATAACGAGATTGTCATAAAATGATTTATGGTCTTGGGTTTTAGAATGGCATGTTCGGTATTGAAAATGCAGTGTGTAACATTTGCAGTTCGTTTACAGGGCCATTCAAAAGTATTCAGTTACATTAAGGTCCGTGGGGAAAAATCCTTTGCGGTGTATTTTAATGATATTACACCATTTTAAACATATTGAAATTTATATATGTATCACTGCGGTGTACTACACGACGCTTACTGTAGAATATGGCTTGCATAGAATTCATCGTTCATTTACAGGGAGAAAAAAAAATCTGGCTACAGAAGAAAATGAACATCAATTGAACTAGTGAAGCCAATGAATAGTTACTGAATTGCGTTTTCTGTTGTGGTACGTGTTTGTAAATTTAACTATTTTTTTAATATTACTTGATATGTGTAAATTCTATCAATCATATACAGGGCTGCACAGAAGTTTTCAAGTACATTTCTGTTTATCGAAGTAAATTGCTTAATGAAAATTTTCAACTGTGCTATGCGTATAATTGAACTTATTTTTAGCATACTATGTACTATAAATACAGATCTATAGATCATATACAGGGTTGCACAAAAAATGGATATTTTCCCGACTATTGCTGGTCAT
This sequence comes from Maratus speciosus, assembly GCA_963932465.1. Lineage (NCBI taxonomy): Eukaryota > Metazoa > Arthropoda > Arachnida > Araneae > Salticidae > Maratus > Maratus speciosus. The sequence goes on from OZ010794.1 coordinate 549,564,924, forward strand.
AGAAAAAAAAGAAAGACGTCTTGAGACAACAATCATTTATGACACACTATGCTACTCATTTATCGTAAAATGGAAAAAGTATATTGTTCGGTTACAAATCCCTTTAACAATCATGCCTTCAATTATCATTCTGTAATATTTAATAAGTATAAAAGTAAAAGTAATGTTTTTCATATACACTTTTTTATACGCATTCAATGTTTATCTTGAAAATCACGACTAATTTCAATACTGCAAATCATGATTTTTCCACAAAAAATCCTCTAAAATACTTGAATATGATTTGGTTACCAAACCCGAAAATTCGTCACTTTGATTTATGCTTGATAGAAAGCGCGAACTTCTGAATTTATTTAAAAATTAGTCATTTTTGCTCTGTTCCTTTTTAAGACATGGCGAACAGGAAAGAAAAGCAAACATATTTTAAACTATCTTTGTAGGATTGCTAAATTGATTTCTTAATGTATAATCACAATTTTATTAATATGAAACTATTAATTGATAAAACATATTTTTTAAATATTAAATACTAATTTTTTTTTTACATTTTATTTTCTCCTATTTTGTGTTTAAATTTGATTCGTCAGTATCAGAGCCATTTGGCGTATTTCGGCAAGCGAGTTTTGGCGCTTAATTTAATAGATTGGTGCTGTAACACTGAAGAAGAACATTTGGCAATTTATCACCTATGGTGAGTAAAAGGAAAAATGCCTTAAAATTAATGTATTAATTTATAATTGTTCTAAAAATTTTACAATGCTGTATAGTCATCGAAAACACACCTATAAACGTACTTCTTTTAATTCTAGCGTATGAAAAAGGGAGAGATAAAAAGAAAAGTACCCACTTAAACTGGTGGCATTGAGCTCACAGGCTATTCACAATAATTGTATATTATACTCTTATTTTAAAGAATAATGTTTCTCGTGAAAATACATTGAGAGGAGATTACCCGCCGTTTCCCCCTTTTATACTTAACCAATGAACCACCAAAACTAATCAGGAAAGGACCTTATCAGAATAAACCTGTATATCAATTTTTGAAGCAAATCGGATAATTCTGCATGAAAAACCCATTTAGCTAAATTAGGCAGGATTAGCTCCCTCACTTTCCCCTTTATACGTAACCAATGAACCTCTAACTCAAACCAGGGAAGCGCCTTATCAGAATAAACCTGTATAACAAATTTGAAGCAAATTGGATAATTCTGGATGAAAAACCCATTTTGCTAAATTAGGTTGGATTAGCTCCCCCATTTACCCCCTTTATACTTAACCAATGAACCTCCAAATCTAATCAGGGAAGCGCCTTATCAGAATAAACCTGCATACTAAATTTGAAGCAAATCGGATAATTCTGCATGATAAACCCATTTAGCTAAATGAAGGAAGGAAAAGCTCCCCCGCCCCCCTTTTATACTTAACCAATGAACCCCCAAATCTAATCAGGGAAGCGTTTTATCAGAATAAACCGGTATATCAAACTTGAAGCAAATAGCATAATTCTGCATAAAAAACCCATTTATCTAAATTAAGGGGGTGATTAGCCCCCGTACCTGCCCCTTTATACTTAACCAATGAGCCTCCAAGACTAATCAGGAAAGAAGAGAAATCAGGAAAGATCAGACTGAATCTCGATAAAGAATGTGAACCAAATTGTATATTTTTATCAAGAGTTATAGCGTTACGCACAGTCGTGGAAAAAAAAAAAAAGAGTAAACATCCTTTACTAATTCTGCAAAAAATTATCGTAGAAGAAAGTTACTGGTACCACACGATTGGTAATAAAGTCTACTTTTAAATGATGTATATACAATTTACTTAGGAGGCCATCTACATATTAAAACGAACCATAACTTTTTTTTTTTTTTCAATAGCAGTACACACGTCTGACAGCATAAATGAACTCTACACCCTCCAATTAGCCTAAACACAAGTTTTTATGCAATTCGACGACAAGTTTCCGAGAAATTAATTGCTTTTAAAAAAGCGTATTTTAAGGGCTGTATCCAAATTGAAGTTCGGTACTCGATTGTTGACCGAGAGCCACCTTCTTGATCAAGGCATCTTAAGCGCCACTCAAGCAGTCAATGAAGATTGCTAGATTACAGGATAGAGTAAGAAATTTCAAAATATCTAGTCACTTTTATCATATACGGCCCCTTAAACCATCCTTTTGTCGTTTTTTAAGCATAATTCGAAAACTACTCGCAAGAAAAATGTGAAATTTTGGATTTTCATAAAGCAGGACTTAATAAATCTAAATCCATCAAAAGAATCGTAGGTTGCAATTCATATTTTTTTCGAATACGCCAAACCATTCGCCAAATTATACAAATTGACATAATTTTTATTTTAAATAACGAAAGAACAAATAAATTAGTGCAACATTAATAAAAATACAAATAAAACGTCGAAATGAAAATAACTTGATGACGTAGACACGTGTAACTTGCTTAAAGTCAAGTTAATGTGACATTTACGATCAACCATTATTGGCATTTAATTTTATAGTTTGGCGAATGATAGATTTTTGGTCGACGGGATAACTAAGTAGTACCAAAGATACAATCGCTGTTTTCGTCTTTGATTAAGTAAAATAAGTTAAACATTTCAAAATAAGCTAATATAAAAGTAATTAAGTAAACAGAGTCTTTGTCTCCCGGTATTTTTTAACAAAGCGAAAATAAAGTTCTTTTAAATAAGACATTTTAAATTAATCGTTTTTACTCTGACGTAATTTTGACCAAACTATTCTTTCTTTGTTTAATATTCACGTGAAAATACTTTTGTTAGAAATGAAATATTATTTGCACTTTCCTAACAAAAGTAGTTGAAAAGTATCCTTTCAAAATATCAAATAAATGTCTAGCGCAATTTTTAAATTTAAACAGTTTTGCAATATTATTTTGTGTTCATTTTATGTAATAACTGTAATGTGACGTAAATGTGACGTAATTTCTCCTATTTAAGACTTCTAACGCATGTTAATGAATTTATTATTTTACAATATTCTTTTCCTTTTAAAATTCACGTGTAAATGTAGTTTTTATGACGTAATTTTTTATAAGTTCCTGATTTTGTAGATAATTATTTAATTCTAATTCCAAATGTTTTTTTCTGTTTATAATAGTCACGTGTAAATAAATTTTTAATTTGAAGCAAACATTATTGTTTGTGCTGTTTATACAGTTGGCAACATTTTAAATTAATACCATTTTCTAAAATATGCTAAAAATATCTCTAAAAATGCTGAAAATTTGAATTTAAAATAGAAATAAAACTTCAAAAAATCAGCCAAAAAAAGAAATACAGCCTGCACACCGAGAACTTCAAACGTATAAAATGATCTAAAAATGATTAAATTCCCATGAATAGTTTTTGCTCCTATAACACTTTTTTAGTGAAACGATTTTGTCCAACTTTAGCATTAAATATCTCTTAAAAACATTATTCGATTTGAAAACTGTCAGCATCAGCGTGTTTATCAAACATTTCTGTATAATACCACCGATTTTTATATTTTTGTGTGCATTATTTTTCTTAATATTAACGAAAAAAGACCTCCGGTCACAAAAAATTCAAAACCGTCGGCGGCGGTGACAGTGGTAGTTACTTTTTTTTTAGAATACATAGATAATTTTTTCGGTAAATTTCACTTTCGGTAATAATATTTATTATATTTATTTTACAAAATTTTTTTATCGCGTAGTTAATTTTTGATTATATGACTTATTGTTGAAAAACATAACGAAATTTATTGTCATTTTTTGGGAGGTATATTGAAGTATTATGGAAACCACTTCTATTTATTCCAATAAAAGGGTACAAATCATTACATTATGATTATTTTTTTTTATCAGAATATAAACTTTGAATTATCTTCACTCTCAAATCTAGTTAATTATAATAATAATGTTAATTGAAAATGGATATTTTCATATAGATTGAATTAACAATTACAAATTTTTGAAAAATACAAATTAAAAAATTATAAGCGACATATTATTTTCGGCCCGGCGTTGAATACGTTTCTAAATCAAAATAGAATGAAATTACGTAAAATACACGAATTTAAACAAGCTGAGTTTGTCTAATTCTTTTTTTTTCTCTGAAATTGAAGGACTTGAAATGCAACTTATTGAATTCTCATCTTTTCAAATATGGTCTCAATAATTTATCAAATTAATATTTTCGATTTTGTTCACAGTTTCTTTTAATTAAAATGCTTTCACTTTCGGAGACGGCTTCGAAAATGAAAGTATCCTCATAACAGAAACCTTCAACAGTGTTGAATTCAGGGGGTAGGCCGAGGGAACCCCCCCCCCCCCTTCCGGAGCAATGAGATATAGACCCGGAAGATTTATGATTTTGTGTTTTCAATAGTCAAAAAGTGCAATTTCCCCCCAATGAACTCTGTAATATGTCCCCCCCCCCCCCCGGAGCCCCAGAAATCCCTCAAAGAGAAAAGTGTCTGATTTCAACACTGATCTTCAATCAAAATCGAAAAAGTAAAGAATAGCCTTTGTAGAGATCGACCTCAGCTATTCAATAGTAATAATAAAATAAATAAATAAATATATAATAAGGAAATTCTAACGAGATATTTTTGTAAAAAATCTCGCATATGACATATGGTTAATTAATAATAATAGAGTGACAGTAGATTAACAATGTGCGAGCGGGTGTTTTTGTGTGATTGAAGTAGCCTCTTAAGGCTGTTAGTCAGAAAATGTTAAATAAACTTCATTACATAAAATGTTTTAAACATATTTCACCAATACTTCAATATTAGTTTTTTCTTAAATTTTAATATGCAGCTTTGTAGAAAAAAAAAAAAAAAAAAAATCCTTTTTACGTTTTTTACAGGAAGTTATTTTTATGATGAATTATTCAATTACTGATATTACTGATTTATGTGTTTCGTGTCTTTGACAATGTTCAGTACAAATGAGATCGTGAGAAAAACAGATTCTACGACAGAAAATGGTAAAGCACGACAGTTCTCATAACATGGGTACAGGTGTACAGCAGATTGAAATATTTAGGGCGTATCCACGATGATGAATTTTTTATAATTCACATTTTTACCGATCATAATTTTACCGGATAGTATACTTATTCACGTAGAAGGACAATAGAAATGCACTCATTTTGTCAACTGTCACAGCGAGATAGATTTTTTTAAAAATTTTTCTGCTAAAAAAATATAGGACTGAGTTAGATGGAGACACGAAGAAAGTTATTGCTTTTATATTTAGGATCTAATACGGAATTTTTTGCTTCCGTACAAATTACGAGCGTGGTAGTATAGTAGAGTGACGATTATCGGAACTCCAACTAACCGAACTTCCAATTATCCGAACAGCCTATTTCTCTCAAAATTTTTTAAAAATGAAATATAGGACTGAGTTAGATGGAGACACGAAGAAAGTTATTGCTTTTATATTTAGGATCTAATACGGAATTTTTTGCTTCCGTATAAATTACGAGCGTGGTAGTATAGTAGAGCGACGATTATCGGAACTCCAATTAACCGAACTTCCAATTATCCGAACAGCCTATTTCTCTCAAAATTTTTTAAAAATGAAATATAGGACTGAGTTAGATGGAGACACGAAGAAAGTTATTGCTTTTATATTTAGGATCTAATACGGAATTTTTTGCTTCCGTATAAATTACGAGCGTGGTAGTATAGTAGAGCGACGATTATCGGAACTCCAATTAACCGAACTTCCAATTATCCGAACAGCCTATTTCTCTCAAAATTTTTTAAAAATGAAATATAGGACTGAGTTAGATGGAGACACGAAGAAAGTTATTGCTTTTATATTTAGGATCTAATACGGAATTTTTTGCTTCCGTATAAATTACGAGCGTGGTAGTATAGTAGAGCGACGATTATCGGAACTCCAATTAACCGAACTTCCAATTATCCGAACAGCCTATTTCTCTCAAAATTTTTTAAAAATGAAATATAGGACTGAGTTAGATGGAGACACGAAGAAAGTTATTGCTTTTATATTTAGGATCTAATACGGAATTTTTTGCTTCCGTATAAATTACGAGCGTAGTAGTATAGTAGAGCGTCGATTATCGGAACTCCAATTAACCGAACTTCCAATTATCCGAACAGCCTATTTCTCTCAAAAATTTTTAAAAATGAACTATAGGACCGAGTTAGATGGAGACACGAAGAAAGTTATTGCTTTTATATTTAGGATCTAATACGGAATTTTTTGCTTCCGTATAAATTACGAGCGTGGTAGTATAGCAGAGCGTCGATTATCGGAACTCCAATTAACCGAACTTCCAATTATCCGAACAGCCTATTTCTCTCAAAAATTTTTAAAAATGAACTATAGGACCGAGTTAGATGGAGACACGAAGAAAGTTATTGCTTTTATATTTAGGATCTAATACGGAATTTTTTGTTTCCGTACAAATTACGAGCGTGGTAGTATAGTAGAGCGTCGATTATCGGAACTCCAATTAACCGAACTTCCAATTATCCGAACAGCCTATTTCTCTCAAAATTTTTTAAAAATGAAATATAGGACCGAGTTAGATGGAGACACGAAGAAAGTTATTGCTTTTATATTTAGGATCTAATACGGAATTTTTTGCTTCCGTATAAATTACGAGCGTGGTAGTATAGTAGAGCGACGATTATCGGAACTCCAATTAACCGAACTTCCAATTATCCGAACAGCCTATTTCTCTCAAAATTTTTTAAAAATGAAATATAGGACCGAGTTAGATGGAGACACGAAGAAAGTTATTGCTTTTATATTTAGGATCTAATACGGAATTTTTTGCTTCCGTACAAATTACGAGCGTGGTAGTATAGTAGAGCGACGATTATCGGAACTCCAATTAACCGAACTTCCAATTATCCGAACAGCCTATTTCTCTCAAAATTTTTTAAAAATGAAATATAGGACTGAGTTAGATGGAGACACGAAGAAAGTTATTGCTTTTATATTTAGGATCTAATACGGAATTTTTTGCTTCCGTATAAATTACGAGCGTGGTAGTATAGTAGAGCGTCGATTATCGGAACTCCAATTAACCGAACTTCCAATTATCCGAACAGCCTATTTCTCTCAAAATTTTTTAAAAATGAAATATAGGACCGAGTTAGATGGAGACACGAAGAAAGTTATTGCTTTTATATTTAGGATCTAATACGGAATTTTTTGCTTCCGTATAAATTGCGAGCGTGGTAGCACAGTAGAGCGCCGATTATCGGAACTCCAATTAACCGAACTTCCAATTATCCGAACAGCCTATTTCTCTCAAAATTTTTTAAAAATGAAATATAGGACCGAGTTAGATGGAGACACGAAGAAAGTTATTGCTTTTATATTTAGGATCTAATACGGAATTTTTTGCTTCCGTACAAATTACGAGCGTGGTAGCACAGTAGAGCGCCGATTATCGGAACTCCAATTAACCGAACTTCCAATTATCCGAACAGTCTATTTCTCTCAAAAATTTTTAAAAATGAAATATAGGACTGAGTTAGATGGAGACACGAAGAAAGTTATTGCTTTTATATTTAGGACCTAATACGGAATTTTTTGCTTCCGTACAAATTACGAGCGTGGTAGTATAGTAGAGCGACGATTATCGGAACTCCAATTAACCGAACTTCCCATTATCCGAACAGCCTATTTCTCTCAAAATTTTTTAAAAATGAAATATAGGACTGAGTTAGATGGAGACACGAAGAAAGTTATTGCTTTTATATTTAGGATCTAATACGGAATTTTTTGCTTCCGTACAAATTACGAGCGTGGTAGTATAGTAGAGCGCCGATTATCGGAACTCCAATTAACCGAACTTCCAATTATCCGAACAGCCTATTTCTCTCAAAATTTTTTAAAAATGAAATATAGGACTGAGTTAGATGGAGACACGAAGAAAGTTATTGCTTTTATATTTAGGATCTAATACGGAATTTTTTGCTTCCGTATAAATTACGAGCGTGGTAGTATAGTAGAGCGTCGATTATCGGAACTCCAATTAACCGAACTTCCAATTATCCGAACAGCCTATTTCTCTCAAAAATTTTTAAAAATGAACTATAGGACCGAGTTAGATGGAGACACGAAGAAAGTTATTGCTTTTATATTTAGGATCTAATACGGAATTTTTTGCTTCCGTATAAATTGCGAGCGTGGTAGCACAGTAGAACGCCGATTATCGGAACTCCAATTAACCGAACTTCCAATTATCCGAACAGCCTATTTCTCTCAAAATTTTTTAAAAATGAAATATAGGACCGAGTTAGATGGAGACACGAAGAAAGTTATTGCTTTTATATTTAGGATCTAATACGGAATTTTTTGCTTCCGTATAAATTGCGAGCGTGGTAGCACAGTAGAGCGCCGATTATTGGAACTCCAATTAACCGAACTTCCATTTATCCGAACAACCTATTTCTCAAAAAAAAATTTTGTAATGATGATGAGATTGTGGATGAGATTTAAGATGAAAAAGAAATTGAAAAAATGAAAACGAATGCTCTGAAAATAACCCAGGTCCATCCCATGAAGCCTTTGAATGTTTGGGAACAGCTATGAGATGGCTCGAACGGAAGAAGAGCTCTGATCTTATTCATCTAACCTATTTAAGAAGAATTAGAGATATGGGAGCATTGGGAAGAACGTCTTCTTTGAAGCAAGCAGCAATCGAATGATTCTTTGCTTAAATTATAAACTTTGGAGTTAAGAAAATTTTAAAAAGAGAAAAAGAGAATTTTAAATAATAGAAAAGTAAACAACAACAACAACAACAAAACAGTTGTTAAACACGCTAGCACCAACTGGTGCTGCCAGTCCTAAGCTTGTTCATTTAGACATAATCTTTCACAAACTGTAAAGTTTTGTTACAGTATTCTGAATGTGCTGGAAAGTGCCACATAACCTATGGTGGACGCTTGATTTTTCTTTCTTGTTTTTTACTGTATACAGAAATATCTTTATTGACTAAAAAACAACATGAAAAAACAGTTAATATTTTACTTTCTCTTATCGAATATTTGTTAATTGAAAAAAAAGTAAAGAAAGAAATCTTGCCATAGCGGATTCACACTTCTGAAGTTTTATAAAACAAAATGCACAATATTTAACGTAATAGTGCCATTAAGTAGACGATATTAGTGTAATTTAAATACATACGATTGATCCTTATTTGTGTAAAGAATTCGCAAACGTTTACGCATATTTCGCAAATGTTTCCGCATATTTCAGTAAAATATTCCGAAACATTTCTGCATATTTTGAAAACGGCGTTTCTGCATATTTCAGAAATGCTAGTGTATATTTCGGAATTCGGATATGTTTGTGTGTATTTCTTAAATGTTTCTGTGCATTTTGGAAACCTTCCTAAATGTGTCGTAATTGTTTTATTTATCAAAGTAATGCGCTTTTTAAAAAGAATTAATAGTATCCAATGGAATTTTATTGCATAATAATATTAGAGTTGCGATTAATCGTTTGTTGCACATACAAAGTTGAATAACTCGCTCGAAATATATACTCTTGTCCATGAATCTATGATAGACATTAGATATTTGATTAATGAATAATATTGCAGTATCAACCTATGCAGTACTATCTGCATTAGTGAAGGACAGATAGTATTTTTTATACGTTTTATCATCTTTTAGTTTTGAACTTGCGTTTCGATTCACAACTTTTGTAATGATGAAACGTATCGTTTATATGACCGAAGAAATTCATAATTTCACTTGTCGTATGAGTTTTTCCCTCGTTTTTTATGAATCACATAGGTTGTAATGGTGTTAATTTCTTAAATTAATTATGAAGATTTTAGTTAAGTTAATATTAATTTGTCAAATTAAAGGTAATTAAATTCCTCAACTTATACCTTTAAATGAATGAATTCTGTTTCAATATTTTTGTTAATTTTGTTAATCTTGATTAATTTATATTTCTTGCAGGAGGAATATTTCTGTTAGATTTTGATAATTAGAAGTAATGTAGAATTTATTAAATGCATATAATAATGAATTTATTTTCTGCGTTCGATTGTTTATTTAGTCTTAAATTGTTCATTTAGACATAATCTTTCACAAACTGTAAAGTTTTGTTACAGTATTCTAAATGTGTTGGAAAGTGTTTCATAATCTATGCTGTGCGTATGATTTTCCGTTCTTGTTCCTTTATAAAAATTTTTTTTGCCAAAATGGCTCTACTAATAAGCGGTCTGGATAACTTACAAATAATTACCGATTTAGATATTAATGTGTATCATAAAGTTGATTTAAACGATTTTCTCGCTACTTGCTCTTTACATAAATGTTTTTCGGATATGGATTACGGATAGTATAGCATCGTTTCCAAGGATATGAGACACATTCAATATGCCTTAGAAACGCTTCATTTGTGGGACATATATTTTTGCTGCTGAAACGAACGAAAGTTCAGTGTGTTTCGAAATCTGATTGCGTGTTACTCTCATCTTCTTTCACTTCTAGTGAACCCCATTTCTTTTTTAATAATGTGAGCAAAAAATATGCCCCAGTTTCAGGAAATTTGATTTAGTATTTGATTTTCTCTTATACGATATAATATCAGCTAAGTTATTAGGAAACTTAAGAAGTAAAAAAGAAAAATGCAACAGCCAATAGTGTTGATGACCAGTGGCGCAGCCAGAATTCGGCTCTAGGGGGAGATTTTGAGTTGTTGATAACCGTGTTCGCCGGTTAATTGAATCACTGTCTAATCGAATGAGCCTATTTAATAACTGATATCATAACGCTTTTTCTCAGATATTAGAATCAGCAGATACTCTGGTTATGATTCATTTAAACAGCGTTTACAATATTAGAGTTACAACACTTAAAATGCATCAATGAAATAACAGAAAACTATGTTAGATTTACATAAATTGTTTACAAAAATCACAGACAAATTTTAAAAGATGGAATAACACAGTACAACCATAGAGAAGAGATAGGGATGGAGTGTGCTTTCCGTAGAGAATTCCGTTGAAAAGCGGCATCTCCATGACCGGCCTACTTATGTAAAGGTTTCCAGATTTCGCTCGTTTTCGCTTGCTTGGCAATTTAAAAATTGTTTCCGGTAGTGAAAAAAAAAAAAATACTCAGCATCCACATTATGCATGTGAAGTAGTGCAAAAATATAAATGAAGTAAAACAAAGCAAATTAAAATCTATTTTAAATTAGTAAAAGAAGATTCTCACTTTAATTTAACGATACGTTAATTTGTTTATTTTCCTTTCGCCAACATATGCTAGCTCTTGGCGGTAAAAGGGACGTGACTATTATAAACACGTGACTATTATGTTGGTTCCACTTTAGGATTACCAAAGCACTCTCCACCCCTATCTCTTCTCTATGAGTGCAACAAACATTTTCTGTTTCGAAAATCATCGGTTGATTCATTGGAAAATATCTGGTTGTTACAATCCAATTTTTCAGCCAAAAGTACACAGTGTTTCACTTCAAGATAAATCAGAATTCTTGTTCCTAACTTTAATAATGAAGCAATTTCAGCAAAATTTTCAATAGACTTATCTTGCTTTGTGTCAATGTAATAATATTGCGAGAGTTGGTGGAATTTATAATTATCCACGTCCAAACAGTGCTGAATTAGGTATTCTATATTTTAGAATGTAGTTAACATTAAGCACGGTATAGTTAGCTGAATTACTGTGCACTACCAGCACTTTAAATGACATCGAATTTCACATAAAGGGAAAGCAATGTAAATTTATTGAAAATTTCGTTAAAATATTTCATTACCGTTACATATCTCAAAAAATATCTGGGTTCCACTTGTTTGAATTCTTATCTATACTAATATTATAAAGAAGCAACGTTTGTTTGTTAGTTTGTGTGTTTGTAGGGAGTAATTTCTGCAACTTTCGAACCAATTTCAAAAGTAATGGTGGCAAATTGATGGTGACAGTCCTTGTTTCAACACAAGCTATATTTTCTGCCGGTGGCACTACCCCCAAGGGGGTGCAGGAGCAAATCACATTCTAAAAATGCGATTTTTGTGTTACTGAAGTTCATAAAAACTTGAAATTTTTTAGCATGGTAGTTACTTATAAGATGTAAATGATCTCTAAGAACAGTTACTAAAAATTTCGGAATTTAAATTGATGAAGTGAGCTAAATGCATTCTAAATTACGATTTCTATGTAATATTAGGAAATACCAAGCTGATTTCAAAAGTAATGGTTACAAATTTATGGTGACAGTCTGACAGTCTTCGCTCAAATATAGGCTACATTTTATGTCGGTACCATTAACACCAGAGACTTGCAAGAGGAAAAAACGTTCTAAAATTGCTCTTTTTGTGATACTGAAGGGGCTAGAAACGATAAATTTGGCATGGTAAGTTACTTGTAAGATGTAAATGCTCTCTAAGAACAGTTACTAAAAAATACCAGACTTAAATGTGTGACATAAGCGAAAAGCGTTCTAAAAATGTTTTAAATTACAATTTTTATGGAATCTCAGGAAATACCTAACTGATTTCAAAAGTAATGATAGTAAATTGATGGTGGTACTCCCTGCTCCAACGTAGGCTATATTTTATGTCTCTGCCGGTACCACCAGGGGGATACAGGAGCAAAAATTTCTACAACTGCGATTTTTGTGATACTGAAAGGCCGAGAAACTTGAAATTTGGTATAGTAGTTATTTATACGATGTAAAAGCTCTCTAAGAACTGTTTGTAAAAAAAAAAATCGAAATTTGAAAGTTTTAAAAATGCACGAAAAAAGTTTTAAAAACTTTTTAAATTACGACTTCTATGGAATTGTTAAAGATGAAATTTGACGTGGTAGGTACGAATAAGATGTAAATTATCTTTGCGGTCAGTATCTAAAATTCCAAATTTAAATGGGTGAAATGAGCAAAAAGCGTTCTAAATATATTCTAAATTACGATTTCTATGAAATCTCAAGAAATACCAAACCGATTTCAAACGTAATAATTGCAAATTGATGGTAACAGCCCCAGCTCGAAAACAATGTTTTATGTCGGTGCCACTGCCACAAGGGGTGCAGGAGCAAAAAATGTTCTAAAATTGTGATTTTTGCGATACTGAAGGGTCGAGAAACTATAAATTTGGCATGGTAGTTACTTATAAGATGTAAATGCTTTGTAAGAATAGTTTTTAAGAAAATCGAAATTTAAAAAATTAAAATGAGCTAAAAACTATCTGAATTTCGATTTATATGGATTTGTTAAAATTAGAAAGTTAAATTTTGGCATGGTAGATATTTATAAAATGTAAATCTCTCCAAGAACAGTTTCTAAAATATTCAAAATTTAAAAGGCTAAAATGTGAAAGCATTCTAAAATCTTCCTAAATTACGATTTTTATGGGATCTCAGGAAATACGAAACCGATTTCAAAAATGATGTTGACAAATTGACGGTAACAGTTCCTGTTCCAACATAAACTATATTTTATGTTGGTGCTACTACTACCCGGGTGGGGGTGGTAAGCCGTTAGACCTGAAGCTTGGACTATATCATGGTGGTTACTTTTAAGATGTAAATGTCTAAGAACGGTTTCTAAAGAATTCAAAACTTCAAATGAAACCTGAAGTGAGTCAATCAAAAATCTTCGTCAAACATTCTAAATTATCCTTTATTTAGAATTAGTTTTAATTCTTCTCATTAAATTAAGTCATCTTTTTGCCTAATGTTGTATAATAATGAAGTTTAGTCAAACTGTGGCTTAGTTAGTAACTTTTGAATTATAGCAGTATAATTTCGTGTAATAAAAATAGGCCCCACAAATACCACTAAGCATTACGCGATTTATTTCAATTATTACGCGAGCAAAACCGCGGGTTTTGCTAGTACCCAGCTTTTTTCGCTGGATAAATGGATTGCGACCTGGTTTCCTACACAAATGATACTAATCTCTACCACCTCTTAAACATTGTCCTACCCTTTTTTAAACACCCGGTATATGTCACATTTTGTTAAAGAAAAAATGTATGTATGCTTTCTAAATGTTATTTCTTTTTTTTATGATTTTACGGAATATTTATATATATTTAATTTTCTGTTAGATATACCCATGGCAAAATAAAAGATAGGTGGTACCTACTTTGGACCCCAAAAAACAGGAGAAAAAATTCAATAACTTTTTCGAAAAAAGGGGGATGTGTGCTTTCTCTTTCACTTCCACGAAATAGGTGGGAAAGGATCTACTTATATATACTTTTAGTTAAATGAAAGGCAGCTACCTATAACAAATGCTCTCCCCATCTCAATGATATTTTGCAGTTTTTATGTCTTTTCGAAGTTAAAGAATGACTGTAGTTTTGTTTTCATGGAAAAAAATATGTCATAATTTTGATGATATGTCGGTAGCGATAATTTAAGATTAATAATTTAAATCATTGTATAACTAATTTATTGTTTATTAATTTACGTTGATGCATAATTAGACTAAGTTTGTGTATAAGATATAGATGGTAATTTTTATTAATTCTAAGAAAATGTTTCACTTTTAATGTCTGTCTTTTGAAAATCCTGCTCACAGCCATGTATCTACGTCATTGCAATTGCAATCGGTGGGCAACCCGTTCCTCTTTCCTAAGGGGAACGGGTGGCAGTGTCTCCTCGAGGACAAGACCTTCTGGGGAAATTTTTCAAGTTCCATTACCAACTAATACTACAATCTTTAAATTTCTGTACTCCAACCCTGGAAGAAATGGTTCAAAATACACACTGTAAAATCAGAATCAAAAACAGCTTTTTATGTTAATATCTTTATAGTACTGTTTTTGTATTTCTTACCTTTTCAAAGGTTTTTATGCACGTAACTTGGTCTTAGATATAACTGAGAGCAAAAATGATAAAAGGGCGTTTGAAACTGAGAGAAATCTAGAAAGCGTGTGTTTTACGTTTTTCTCTGGAATTTAAATTCCAGATGCTCCATTATCGCTTCGAACATGGAACATAGACAGAAATGCAATTAGAAAACTGTTGTCCAGTGTATAATACTCAAAGTGTCTGTGTTGTAGGAAATGACGACTCTTTTAGCCTAAGACGTCTAGAAAATGTGACAGCTGCACTTTTTCAAAACAAATGACCAGTTTTCACAAAACTGATGCATGTAATGTGCGTTTTCACAGTTTTAAAATACAATATTCGCTGTTTACTTGAATCACCTTTGTTGAGTAGAATCAGGGGTGATTCTAAGTTTAAAAAAAAAAAAAAAAAAAAAAAAAAAAAAATCTGATATTAACAGCCAATTTTCTGAAGCATTACAGCAGAGGATGGGGGAGGGGGAAATCTAGTCCCGGAACTCCATGCATTTTTTCCGCGGCCCTTTGGCGAAATTTGTGTTTTTTCGCGATCTTTTAACGAACTTTGCTTTTTTCGCGATAACTTGATGAAATTTGCGGTTTTTTCGCGATCTTTTGACGAAATCTGCGGTTTTTCGTGATCTTTTGACGAAATTTGTTGTTTTTACGCGATTCGGGGACAAAATTTGCTTTTTTTCGGTTTCTTTGACGATATTTGCTTTTTTCCACGATCCTTTGACGAAATTTGCGTTTTCCCGCAATCTTTTGACGAAATTTGCGTTTTCCCGCAATCTTTTGACGAAATTCGCGATTTTTCTGCAAAACATTGACAAAATTTATTTTTTTTCGGTGACCATTTGTTAAAATTCGCGAAATTTTTTATGTCCGAATTTTCGGATTGATGACCGTTTTTTTAAATTATCGGAAATGAATGCTTTAAATTTTTGGAAAATTTGGAACAGAATCACCCCTATGTAGAATTTTATTTAACAAAGCCGTGGATTGCGAATAAGCCAAAAAGTTTTAATATTAACTTTGGATTTTGATTCATTAAGGGGGCTAATTTGCTCAACTAGTGATTCATATAAGAGGCAATCATACTAATTATTTTAGCTCTGGAAGGGGTTTTAACCCCTACCCCCCTCCCTAGAATTTTTTTTAAAACTATTTAACTTATTTATTTAACTTAATTTTGCGCATCTTTTATTTCTCTTATTTGCTGAAGAAATTTCTGGTTCGAATCGACTTGTATGCATTTGGTACGGGTCAAAATGACCTCTCATCGCCGTTCTAGTGTTAATCAGGAAATAAAATGAGTGCTCCATTTAATTATAAGGGAAACTACAGCAATCTTTCGGCTAATGTACATTAAAGAAAATGTATTATTTGCCATACTCGCGAATGCCAAAACTGTCTTCCTATAGAAAAAAAAAAAAAAAAAAGAAAGAAATAAAGAAAAAAAAAGAAAGGAAAAAAAGAAAAAGAAAAGAAAATCTGTCTTATTAGGCATTTTCATTCATGCGCCAGAATGAGTTAAAGTTAATACTTAGTTTTTTAAGACAGACATACAAACCGAATTCAAAAATACTTTTCAACTTTGTTAGAAAGTGTTAAAAATGAATTTAAAAGATTAGGAGTTCAAAAACTTTAGATCTGCACAGTTCCTAAACCATTTCACCGAATGACTTCCCGTTAGGTATATATCATAAGATGATAAAATATTCTTAAAAGTTGAAATATAATGTCAAAAGTGAGCCCCCTATGCCTTTTTATTTTTTTAAACATAAGACGTAATTCTCAAACGAATGAGTATTTTTTTTTCGCGATAAATTAGTGATTAAAATGCATCGATTTCTCGCTCTGTTTTGAATGTCAGTACATAATCGTAAAAAGATATTTTTTATAACATTAAAACGTATCCACTTTGAAGTTAGTCGGCTATCAACTCTGTAATCAGTAACAATTTTGAAGAATCAACTTATACAATTCTATATCCTGGTCTAGGTGTAGGTATAATTTTCACTTGACACACCTTCTTCTATAGAACAACATACTTTTTATATGTAAACAGTGACACCAATTCATATGGGGCCATGGGGGTGAAACCATCCAATAATTTGATATCCCCGTCCACTCAATTTGCATTGATTTATTTCGTTATGCATTTATTTAATATTTATTTATTTAATCTCTGAAATAACATTTCGTTTTATTGACGTTCTCACAATAATATGAAAAATAATAAGGAAATCAATTAGACTTACAGGAGGACACAAAGCCCTTTTAGGGGATGTATAATTAAATTTCTCTCAAAAACTAATTTCCTGTATATTTTACGTCTTGAATCGATAAAACACTTGGTGATAAAATCGACAATCTTGAATCAACAAAATAAATGTTGACTAAAATTTATGTTTTTCTTGACAATAAGTTTTTTGCACATTCAATAGTTAGCAATTTTTATGCTATTTTATTTATGATAAATATTAATATATTTGTAATTGAGAACTTATGAGAATATAATTTAATAAAATTGTTTATCAAATTATGATAATTTTATAATTTTACTTAGAAAAACGATAATTTCACTTCGATTTATCACTTTGAGTCTTTTGCTCCTTTCCCAAACCTTTCTTCAAACAGACGAAGTAAGTGGGAAAATGTATGTATTATTTTACTCAAAACTTTTTGAGCCCACCGAATATTTTTCAAAAGTTGGCGCTACTGCAGACCCTTATCAAACTGGGCAAATGGAAGGCCACTGGGCAAATCGGGACTTTGCCTAGGAGCCCCGGACATGAAGGGGCCCCCAAATCCATATATTAATTTATAAAATATTTACTTTTCCCCCTCAACTTCAACTCTGAGAATTTTCAAGTACAAAACACAAATTTCATTTTAAAAAGATTCTACTGAACTTTCTGAAAAACAAATTTCATTTTGAACTCACAGAGCTCAAAACTCAACCACTACTAAATAAGAAATAATGTTTTGATTTTAATCGATTGTATTCGCAATGAACTTAAATTATATATAAACTTTAGAGGTTGGAAATAACAGTTCTAATTGTCATAATAAATAATGAGATAGTTTTTTTTTTCCGTATTCATTCTTTTAACTTTGACTTAAATATGAAAAACAAACCCAAAATTGCCATCTTTTTACCCGACTGAAAAGAAGGGTTATGTGTTTCATGCATATCTGTGTATGTGGATTTCTTTATACCCTCGAAACATCCCAACGGCTGGATGGATTTAAATGAATGAGGTCTCTATCAATTCGTCTTAACGGCCCGATGGTTATAGGCTAGGCTTTGTTTTTATAAATTCAAAATGGTGGCTGTAAAATACAAAATGGCGGTAGAGACGAAAAAAAATTACGCATCCTATTGAATGGCAGGCATATCTTTGGATAGGTCTTTCAAAATGAAGACGATGTTTCATTGACTATTTTACAGTCAGAAGCTCCGTTAAAATATTATACAACCTGGAATTTGTGTGTGTAGGATTTCTAGCTTTACTGCGACTCTAACCATCATAGACATCTATAGACCTCATCAAAACAGTGTTTATAGATAGGAAATAACAATTAAACACAACTTAAAAGTCATAATACAAGTAAATAAAAAAAAATAGGTAAGCAATATAAACAAGTAATATAAAAACAATATTTTAAGTCAATTCTTAATTAGTCAATAAGAGAATTTTTATTTTTTCCCATTCTTCTTTCCTCTTGAGAGGCGCTTAAAATGCCTTGATCAAGAAGAGAGCTCTCTCAGTCTTAAAATACCTTGATCAAGAAGAGGGCTATCTCGATTATTGAAAATTAATTAATGAATTATTGAAAAAAACTGGATTAACATCAAGTGTCAACCACTACAAGTTAAAAAAAATTATTTTTGATTTTTTTGGTTTTTTGATTTTTTAAATTTAATTGTTTATTAGATTTATTGAATAACCTCCTTCTTTTTTGAAGTCGGTTAAAAAACACTTTCTACTTGTGAAGTAGAACGTATTTGATTTGATATTATGCTGTGTGCAGGGTGTAGCACAATTTAAAAAGATGTAAAAGAAAGTAACTTGATTAACTCATATTTAATATGCTAGAGTATTTGACACTCTTAGATAAGTTGAAGTTATTAAATTCATCTTAAAATAACATAACAAGTTGCTAAAGTTATATAAAAGAGTTTTGTTCTTTACTAAGAAAAAAAGAAGAGTATTTTTATTAAGTAAGGTACTTAATTTAGAATTGACGGAGCAAAGAATTTTCTTCTATTTAAAATAGGAGGTGCGAAAATATTGTTTATGCATTCCAGTGTTGAATTCAAACGCTTTTCTCCGGGAGGGATTTCTGTGGCTCCGGGGGGGGGGGCGGGGTTGCACTTTTTGACCATTGAAAACACAAAATCTCAAATCTCCCGGGGGGCACATTTCATTGCCGCGGGAGGGAGTGTCCCCCCACCGGGCCACCCCTTGAAATCAGCACTGAGCACACGTATGACTGACCATCAGTTCTATTTGGGTAATGTTGCAACGATTCGAATGGGGCCCCTTAATTTATCTTTGCACAGGGCCCCAATTAGTCATGATCGGGGCCTGTAAGCTACTGTATGTAAATATACATTTATATGAAAAGTGCTTGGAGAGAAGGGACCTTCAAACTCATTTATTTTATTTATTTTTTATTGCACTTTAAATGTTATTCAAGGGTACACTATATGAATTATGGCATATATTTATCACACCAGAAATTAAAAAAAAATTTTTTTTTTGGAGAAAACTAAGGAATTTTCCTGAATATTTTAAGCGTTATGCAGAACTTTTCGAAATGTCCCATGCGCATTCCATATCAATTGAAATCTCCGATAATTTTTATGCCAGTTTGGTTTACAGATTCAACTAAAACCATGCATCAATATTATATATTTGAATATAAAGGTAAAAAAACATTTTCTAAATTTTATTAAATTTTCAGCATTTTTTAACCATATTTCTGCACTTAACTACCTTTAACTTTTCCAATTATATCTCTCTATTCTAAAAAAAAGTAACTACCGCTGTCACCGCCGCCGCCGCCGCCGGAATTTAATAATTTTTAGATCATTTTATACGTTATAATTTCCTGATGTGCAGAATTCATTTATTTTTTTAATTTGATACATTTTTCGAGGTTTTATTTCTATTTTAAATTCAAATTTTCAGCATTTGGAGAGATATTTTTTACTTATTTTAGAAAATTGTTCTAATTTAACCTGTTACCAACTGTATAAACAACGGAAACAATAATGTTTGCTTCAAATTAAAATTTATTTACACGTGACTATTATAAACAGAAAAAATCATTTGGAATTAGAATTAAATAATTATGTACAAAAAGCAAGAATTTATTAAAAATTACGTCATAAAAAGTATACACGTGATTTTTAAAAGAGAAAGGATATTGTAAAATAATAAATTTATTAAAATGCGTTAGAGGTTTTAAATAGGAGAAATTAAGTCATATTTACGTCACATTACAGTTATTACATAAAATGAACGCAAAATATTGCAAAACAATTTAAATTTAGAAATTGCACTAGACATTTATTTGATATTTTGAGAGGATCTTTTCAACTATTTTTGTTGGGAAAGCACAAATAATATTTCATTTCTAACAAAAGTATTTTCACGTGAATATTTAAAAGAGAAAAAATAGCTTGGTCAAAATTACGTCAGATTTAAAACGATTAATTTAAAATGTCTCATTTAAAAGAACTTTCTTTTCGCTTTGTTAAAAAATACCAGGAGACAAAGACTCTGTTTACTTAATTCCTTTTATATTAGCTTGTTTTGAAATGTTGTTACACGTGTCTACGTCATCAAGTTATTTTGATTTCGACGTTTTATTTGTATTTTTATTAATGTTGTACTACTTTATTTGTTCTTTCGTTATTTAAAATAAAAATTATGTCAATTTGTATAATTTGGCGAAATTGGCCGACTGGATAATCAAGTAGTACCGCAGCGGATTTGGCGTTAAAATTCCCCAATCAAAGAGAAATCAATAGAAATCCGTTTATAGGTAGATCGCCACTGTTTTTTAAATTATAATTCAATCTTTCGAAATCTTTTTAAAGCCGATCAAATTAGCGTGCATTTAGAGTCTGCGGTGTCTGGTCGGGGGTTGGCGAGCGTAGCTCGTAGGGGGCCGAGCCCCCTAGTTTAGTTAAAAAAGGAAAAACAATGCACAGTTTTATTTGTATATGTAAATCAAACTGGACTGGCATAAAAAAAATTGAGGATTTTAATTGATATGTAATGCGCTTGAGGCAATTTGAAAAGTTCTTTATAACGCTTAAAATATTCAGGAAAAGTCCTTATTTTCTCTTTTTTTTTTTTTTTTTTTTTTTTAATTTCTTGTGTGATAAATATATGCCATATCTGCCCTTGAACTGCATTTAAAGTGCAATAGAAAAAAAAATAAGTTTGAAGGTCTCTCTTTCCCTTAAGTGTCTCATTCTTAGGGCCGAAACTAAGGGGGGGGGGGGGGGGTGCAGAAGGGACAAGTGGCCCGGGCGCCAGAACGAAGGGGCGCCAAATGAAGGATTATACCTTTGGCATGGATCATTTTCTTCTGATGGACTAATGTCTTCCATTATTATGAAACAGCCTTTATAAATGAAGTGTTGAAAAAATGGCCATAATTTTTTTTAAAAAAAAATTATGGCCATCCCCCCCCCTCCCCCCATTCTGATCAGAAAATCAGAGTTCTAACTTTTTACGACTGCTCTTTCCTCTTCACCTAACACTTCATTTATAAAGGCTGTTTCATAATAATGGAAGACATTAGTCCATCAGAAGAAAATAACTCGGTGAAAGCAGAAGCCCGGTTAAGCGGGACTCGGATAATCAGGACTCTACAGTATATTTCATTTTAAAAATGATCTTTAGAATATTTTTTTGTGTGTTCAGAGGGGAGTCAAGACCCCCTGACCTCCCCCTTGGATCCGCCATTGTAGATTACATAGTTGAGTATTACATATTTTATGATTACATATTATAAATTTTAAAATAAGTCGGCTATTAGAAAATTAGTAAAATTCGCTTTGTAATTACACTTTGCGGAAGAGGGCGGGTGGGGGCGCCAAAATCCATGTTTGCCCTGAGTGCAAAAAAGGCTAGTTTCGGCCCTGCTTATTCTTAATCAAGGGCTGGATCTAACCATGGAGTTACAATGTTGAATCTAAAGTAAGTTCCTGAATACAAATTCTAAATATTTCTCTTTGTGTTGATAGATTATAAATAAAATATTTTTTTTTTCACTCCTAAACGATAAAACCAAATCTATAAAAGATATTTTTAACTTAACAAAATTTATGCAAAAAATTATTTCGTATACTTTAATATTTCATTTGTAACACTTTCCAACAAAGTTGAAAAGTGTTTATGCATTCGGTTTGTCAGGCCGTCTGTCCACGCTCTGACTCCCGTAAATACACTCGGATTCTCATGAAATGGATAAAGGTTATTTAGGGTCATCAAAGCATGTTTGGTATTGTATATGAAGTATCTAGGATTAATCGTTCATTTACAGGGGCACTCAAAAGTATTCCATTCCATTATGGTATATGGGGAAAAATCGTTTGCAGAGTATTTTAATGACATTATGCTAGTTCAGATGCATTGAAACTGATATAAATCACTGAATTTCACGCTAGAACAGGACATTCATAGCATTTTTTATTCATTTACAGGGACACACAAAAGAAATCGGTTCCAGTACAGTACTGTTTTTGAGTAATTGCTGGAGTGCACGATTTAAAATTCGGTAGGCGCTTTTAAATTTAATTAATTTTTTTGCATCTTATTCGTTATATATAAATTCCATACCTCAAATACAGGGCTGCACAAAAGTATTCACGTACCGTTCTCCTTATTAGAGGAAATAGCTGAAGGTAAATTTTCAACTAAAGTATATGTATCTCTGAAGTGAGCTAAATTTTAGCTTGCATGTAGCTAATAGATTAAAATCTGTAAATCATATACAGGGCTGCTGAAAAAATTAGCATAATTTTCCGATTGTGGATGGGAACAGCTGAAATTGGGTTTTGAAGTGTATTATGCGTTTCCATGTGCTTGAATTAGACGTAATATTTTAATTTTTTAAACAGTGCAGTTTTATTACATTATTCTGAATGTGTTGGAAAGTGTTTCATAATCTATGCTTGACACATGATTTTTTCTTACTTGTTGGAGCATGCAAAGAGACATTTATCTAAAACAGCTACAGCTATTCTTGTAGACATTTCTGTAATTACTTGCGTTTAGTTTGGTTAAAGTTAAAAAAGCAGACAATAGATGGCGTTGCTATCACAGTCTTAATAATAATTTTGTTTATGTTCCATCCCATTCAAACATTCAAATTGCTTCGTTATCTATTTATATATATGTAATAACAAAGACTACAAAAAGAAAAAGGGGAAATTTATGTAGAAAAAAACTGCATTTTTATAAGCAGTATGTAGTCAGTCTTTGCGGGGGGCTGCTCGCAGTGTCCGGCAGGGGAAACTAGAATTTTTTCACCCGGGGTGCCCCCCCCCCCTCTCCTTTCAAAAATAAATTTATAAACAGAAGTTTCCGACCCATTGCTTTTTTTTATGAAATAATTGCTAGATAGTATATTAATCTTAATATTTCAAAGTTGATTTCATTAAAAATGGATCTGTTCCAATCATTTTGTTTAAATATACATATATCTAATGAAAAAACTTGTCATCACGATAACGCCTGAAATACTAAACCAGTTTGAACCTTACTGGAACAGTAAACTGATCTACCAGTACCTTGGCTGAGTTCGTTAATCAAGTATGTAGCTTTTATACAGGGATGTATTGAAAGGTATATGGTGGTGTTTATACCGTATACTCTTTGAGATTTTTCTATTTCTAGAAGTTCCGTATTCCCTCTTTTACTCAAGTAAAGCCTTAGCGTATACTCTCTAGCGAATATGCTCTATCTATAGCATATACTCTCATGTTCTTTTACGACTACATCACTGCTGTTATAGTTCGTTTACAAGGACAAAAAAAATGTAAAACGTCATTACTATAACGTCCGAAATACCGAACCAATACAAACCAAATTGGGATGGTGTATTGATATTGTAATTGATATTCTCATCTTGGATGAATTCATTATAGTATTGCTTTGGCACCCCTCCGTGATCACACAATGGAAAAACCGGCCCTGTTCAAACCAAAGGGTATAAGATCAAGGAATACATTTTTTACTTTGGGTTGTCCAATTGCATGATCTTTTTTTCCCCAAATTTCGTTGTTTGTTTTTTGTACCAACAGACGAATCAAATCTTCTTTTTTCGCCCTCTTCTAAACTGGCGTTTGGGGCACTAGCCCCGCTTGCTTCTCCCTAGTTTCGGTTCTGGTACAGGGAACCAAAAATCCGACTAGAACCCCTATAATATGAACCTCTCGACTCGGTCAAGTGTCATTGATTAGCAGAATCTGAGATTACATGTCAATTATAGGCCATATTATACAACATAGAGCATATTGCGTATTATACAACATACAAAAATGAATCAGTAATGGAATAACCCCCAACAATTATATAATAATGGTTTTTGACACAGTGACGCATCAAAAACCTTTATCAGCGATAATTTTGAGTCATTTTAACTGATAAAATGAATAATTTCGCTATTTTACATGTTTTTATAAAGTTGTTTTTAATAAATACACGAGGTATAAAAATCGTTGTAATAAAATAATGTTCAAATAGTCAAAGTAAATTTTGTATATCTACGTTCCAAGGCTTCATAATGGATGCACCTTCTTCAATCTTTTTAATAAAAGTAAAAGAACAGAAGTAAGGAACACCAGAAGCAGTAACCTACGTATTTTGATGGTGTTGTACCCCACTCTTCCTGTTATGCCTCATTTTGACTGAAGATGGGGTTCCTATTTGAAAGACTTGAAACAATTGTATGCAAAATATTTTTAGCTGTCCTTAACGTCTTTTCTTTCCATTTGTTTTTATATATCATGCATTCAGATCAACTTAATGCGTTTTGTATGCATGTGATCAGTTTTTAAATGTTTTACGTGAAGTTTTTAAACTTTCCTATAATTCTTCTTCATTTTCCTTCTCCTGTTCCATAAGACTCCTGTATTAAAATATCTTAATTTTACATTTGATGTCATTAGGATGCTTTTTAACCGACTTAAAAAAAGGAGTCTGTTCTCAATTCGAAGCGTGTGTATATATATTTTTTTAATGTATGTTCACCATTTACTTTGAGATCTCATCAACTATGTGATCGATTCATGTAATTTTTTTTAAACTGAAAGAGGATACTCTCGAATTAGTACCCTTTAAATTTCATCAAAATTGGTTCTGCACTTTTTTAGAAATTCAACAAAAAACAAAAAAAATCTGTGAAATATTTCATTTTCAACGATTCGCTGTCGTGAATCATTGAACGAATCCCACAAAGGTGGAATATATTATATCCCACTTAATTTCAATCAAGATTCGCACAAGAATCTTCTAATAAAATTTTACTTTCATAACTTTGGTGAATAAAAATTGTATTTCCGTATTCTGATGAATAGAAAACGAGAGTAGTTTTGTCAACCCCTTCGAGACGAGCGTCTTTTACAGAATTTTTAATCTTTTATCACCGGTTTTTCAAAACAGAAATTTTTGCCTAGTTGAATCAAGAAAATGCTCGGATTAAATAAAGCAAAATTTACAATAAAAATTTATGATGAGAATAATCACGGATTCTGAGCACTTTACGTGGCACATATATCAGTCGCTCGTCCCCAAGGGGTTAATGCCTATATTACACTACACCATTTAAATCCATACGGATTTAGACAAGAAAGTATTATACTTAATTGTTTATAAAAGAAAATGACAATGTTTTTCCATAAAACGATAATAAGTGTATTTTTAAGGGTAGATTTAAAGCATTTCTTGAAAATTTATTTACAATAATGAAATATTGCATTACAGACATATAGACAGGCAGGCGGCATCACAGATAGCCACCTCATCGAGTTGGAGGCTGAAATTCCAGATTTAGCTAAAACTCGATTCCCATATTAATACGCAATCGGTCTGCCAAGTCATATCTTGGTGGAAAACACCTAAAAACCCGATTTTAGCGGTCGACTCGTATAGGTTTACCATTGTGTTTTCCTGCATCCAAAGGTATGAAAACATGGCGGACTGGGAGCAGGAAAGCACAATGGTAAACCTACGAGTCAACTGGTAAAATCGGATTTTAAGATGTTTCCCATCAAGATATGACTTGGCAGACCGATTGCGTTTTAATATGGGACTCGAGTTTTAGCAAATTCTGGAATTTCAGCCTCCAACTCGATGAGGTGCTTGTCTCATGGTTCGTACGCCTCCTTGAATTTTGCAGACCAGAAATTTTCGGCACCGGTATTATCTTATAGAAAATCATTCTTAAAAGAAGGCGAAATTATTCGCGTTTAACCCAGATTTCTTTTTTATAAAAAGATATTGGTAGTTTCCCTGCAGAAATAACGATATCCGTACGAGCCATGTGTCTGTGCTGCCGGCTCTCGGTCTATACGTGTACCCCATTTTTCGGTAAAGTAATACCTGATGGAAATCGTTATGGATTTAAATGTCTAATTGCATTTTTTGTTTTTCAAATAAAAAATTTCGAAAGTTCCGGTGTCATTTCAACATTACAGAAACACAATTAATTGCCGCTGAAAGGGTTAAGTGCACAGAGTCCAATTAAAAAAGAAAATCACCTTTCCCTCAATTTTTTTCATGCCTAATAATTTTTTTTTTTCCTTCTTTGAAATATCTATCATATTCGTATATCAAGAGTATGAGATGTTGGAAGACATGATTCAAAACATTGCACATCATCATACTGCTCAATTGGCCCCATTAGTTTCATATACAGAGGTGCCAAGTTTCCATTAATCTTCCGCAATATGCGGGTTAATTTAATCCAGGTTTAATACGTTTGCAGCAGAAACTTTTTAATGAAATGAAATGAAACAAATTCCACTTAGAAATCAGAAATTACATAAATAAAGATTCATCGAATAAATTTTCTGGTTTAAACGTTATTAAACTGAGTCAAATTGCTCCACATATTACGGAAAATTACCGGGAGCTTGGCATCTCTGCATATATAGGGTGCCCGCAAAAGAATATCAAAGTTATAAATTTTAATAGTATCAACTGAAAACTTTGTAGAGTATCGGTCCAAGGTCATAAATAAAGTGTAACTCAAACAGTTTTAAATAAGCGCATGTTACTGTTGGACCGATCGCAATAACAAAGCGAGTACTGCTTTGTTATTGACTTGCTTACAGTGCCATATACGAAAAATGGCGACTCTGAAGATTTAAAAGCCATTAGAGCCATACAGTTTTTTCCTTTGGGGCTTTATAAAAGATCGTGTCTGCGTTCCGCTGCTACCTAATGATTTGGCAGAGTTGATACACAGAATTGAAAAGCGTATTGCTTCGATTACTCCGAACTTGTTAACCGAAGTGTGGGAAGAATTGGATTTTAGGTTGGTTGGATGTGTGCCGTATAACGAAAGGTGCACAATTGAATATTTGTAAGAAAAAATAGATTTGTTTACCTTTAATTTGATGTATGATTTTTTGTAAATAGTCTAAATCAGCGATTCCTAACGTATGTATCGCGACCCACTGATGGGTCGCAGTTGGTGTTTTGATGGGTCGCGGAATAATCGAAGTTTACCACAAAAATATACCTTATATTTCATCTGTTTAAAAAATATAACAAATACAATATTTTACAACTGCAATAATTATAAAAGCTATTAGCTTAAACTAAAACAGTGTTTTCTTAAACAGTTAGTCGGTATCATGTTATGACTTCATTGTGAGATATTGCAACAGTCGTGCAGTCTTTATGGTAACCCTGGTGTTGGCAATTGCCATGTATTTTATAAATCTCGTTTTTAGCGAACGGAATTTTTTCCTCCTGCTCGTTTTTTGCTACCGTAGAACAATTTTTTTCTCTTCCCGCCTTTTTAGGCTTGATGTAATAAAGTGACGTAAAAGTGTAGAGGTTTTTATGCTTTCACAGACATGCAGTTGCAGAGTTAGAGAAGAGGCTAGTTTTAGCTGCGAAAAAATGCGAAGTTTTATGAAAGGAAAAAAGGGATCGGATTTTAAAATTTCTGTCCGATAACCCTTTAAAATATTTGTTGTGTTGATCACCGATTGAAATTTTTGCTGCGGAGAAATGTTTTAGGAAGTTACGTTGGATATAAGAATATTTAGATGCGCTGTTTATATGTAAAAGTTAACCGCGAAAAATTGAATGCTTCGGTAAAAAGCTTTTGTTCTCAGTGTAGGTGAGATACCGTGTGCCGCAGGATAAATAGTAACTTAAAATTGTGAGCGTCACATTTGTAGAAAGTGAGTTCCTTTTTTTGCGTTTATAGTACAGTGAGTTCGTTGCGATTTTATAGTATGTATGATTATTTCTTCTGTATATAGTGTATTATAATTGTGTAAATATTCTAAATTTAAGCGTATTGTGTATAGTAGGGATGCACAACCTGTGACCCGCGATGGGTTAACGTGTGGCCTCCTAATTTCGTAAATTTATAACTGGCAAAAATTGCAATTTTTGTCCATATGGTCGTAGGAAAAAATAGTGAATTTCGTCAGTTTGCCGTGGGAAAAATTGAAAAATTTCGCCAGTCAGTTAAGAATCGCGAATTTCGTTGATCGGGAGCGGAAAAACTCAAATTTCGTTGATCGGCTTCGGAAAAATCGCGTGTTTCGTTTGTTTATCGCGAGAAAAAATTCCGAATTTCATTAATTGGTTGCGGAAAAATAACAAATTTTGTCGATCAGGCGCGTAATAATTGCAAATGCCGTTCGATTGAGCACGGAAAAATTGCGAATTTTGTCGATCGGGCTCCGAAAAATTGCGAATTTTGTTGGTCGGGTACGAAAAAACGCGAATTTTGTCGATCAGGCGCGGAAAAATCGTAAATTTCGTTGATCGAGCACGGAAAAATCGCGAATTTTATTGATGACGCGCGGAAAAATTGAAAATTTTGTTAATCGGCTGCGGAAAAATTGTGAATTTCGTCCGTTTATCGCGAAAAAAATCGCAAATTTCGTTGGTCGAGCTCGAAAAAAATCGCGAATTTCGTCGATTAGGCTCGGATCGAATTTCGTCGATCGGGTGCAGAAAAATCGCGAATTTTGTAGGTCAGGCGTGGAAAAATCACGAATTTTGTTGATCGGCTTCGGAAAAATTGCGAATTTTGTCGATCAGGTGCGGAAAAATTTCAAATTTCGTTGATCGGCTTCTCCTTCCCCCTTCGTTCACAAAATTCACATTTTATTTTGGCACAAGCCACTTTCCTGCTTATGTTTGTTTTTTAACACTTTTAATAAAACAAAATTTACTCCCCCGAATAAAGTCAAGGAATATTATCACTCCTTGAAAATAATCCTTGCTATATCTCTATTATATATACAAATGTAAACTGTTGATATATTCTTGCCAACTGAATTGGATATGTTGACTGGGTAGGGAAACCTAGAGGGGTAACACCGTCCCCCACTTCTGAAACCATTTTTTTTTATCTGATTATAGGCCACAGATCACCTCCCTTAAATAGAATTCTCTCCGTGTTACTGATGTGGCCCTTGGCAATCCAGACATTTTTGTAAGTGGCCCTTAGCTTAAAAAGGTTGTGCACCCCTAGTGTATAGTCAAAATTTAAGCAGTGTGTTATGTTTTTATGTCTAAGAGTTGTATATATAAACGTTTCATTAAAGTTAAGATTTATTAATTTGTTTTGGTTTAAATTTGAAGTTTAGTGTGTGTTTATTTAAGAGTAAGTATAGCCGCCCTGCGAGCGTGTCATTGCAGTTTTAGCGGCACATTTCTATGTCATTTTTTAACTTGTTATTTTGAGTTTATGACACCTGGATACCCGTTCTCGAGCTTGTACAGTCGTGGAAAAAAAAAAGTAAACACCCCCTACTAACTCCTCAACAAATTATCATAGAAGAAAGTGACTGGTACCGAACGATTGGAAATAAAGTCTACTTTTAAATGATGTATATAAAATTTGCTTAGGGGGTCATCTACATATTAAAACGAATCCAAACTTCATTTTTTTCTATGGCAATACCCAATTTTAACGAGATATTTCAAATCTTCGGTTCAAACTATGCCTAGACACCAAATTTCAAGTCATTTGAATGATAAATTTTTGAATTATAAACATTCAAAATTGAGTGCTTCTAATGTTAAATTATATTTTCATATTTTTATTTATATCTCCCGAAATTATGCTCCTAATGTGCTAATTTTTTTTTGTGGTAATAATACTAATATACCCAAACATAAATAAGCTGAATTTGCAATTTTTATTTTATGATATGAATTATGAATTATGAAATTAATATTCGAAAAAATTATGAATTGCAACCTACAATTTTTTTGATGGATTTAGATTTATTAAGTCCTGCTTTATGGAAATTTAAAATTTTCACATTTTTCTTCCAAGTAGTTTTCAAATTATGCTTAAAAAACGGCAAAATGATGGTTTAAGGGGCCGTCTATGAGGGAAGTGAGTAGACATTTTGAAATTTATTCTGCCGTACTGTAATCTAACACGCTTCATTGACTTCTTGAGTGGCGCTTAAGGTGCCTTGATCAAGGAAGCGGCTCTCTCGGTTAACAATCCAGTACGGAACTTCAATTTGGATACAGCCCTTAAAATACGTTCGTTTTA
Source organism: Maratus speciosus (assembly GCA_963932465.1). Classification (NCBI taxonomy): domain Eukaryota; kingdom Metazoa; phylum Arthropoda; class Arachnida; order Araneae; family Salticidae; genus Maratus; species Maratus speciosus. Next base: position 549,595,560 of record OZ010794.1, read on the forward strand.
AAATAATTAATTTCTCGGAAACTTATGGTACGAATTGCATAAAAATTCGTTTTTAGGCTAATTGAAGGGTGTAGAGTTCATTTATGCTGTCAGAATTGGGTACTGCTATTGAAAAAAACAAAGTTATGGTTCGTTTTAATATGTAGGTGGCCCCCTAAGCAAATTTTATATACATCATTTAAAAGTAGACTTTATTTCCAATCGTTTGGTACCAGTAACTTTCTTCTACGATAATTTGTTGAGGAGTTAGTAGGGGGTGTTTACTTTTTTTTTTCCACGACTGTACATTAGAAATCCTTTTGAAGAAGAACATTTGAAAAGACAAAAACTCTCAAAGACTGAAGAAGACTTTTTAGTTGACCTATCTTGTGATTTCTCTTTGAAGTCAGTTTTCAATGAAAAATCTTTAATTTCCCTCTGTATGAATATACGAGAACGATAACTAGAAATATCTAAATCAGATTTGAGGTCCTTGATGTTGTTCAACACGACATACTTGTGTAAACGTGTCTTTTCTATTTTTCTATTTGTGAAAAACCAAGAACAGAAATAAACTGCGTGTAGAAAGTAACTTAAGATTAAAATTAACCAGTTTTCATCCTGTAACAAAACATAGTTCAAACTATAATTATTGAACGTCATATTCACCTTGATTAACAAAATCCTCAGTTATATACCCCAGTTATTTGAAAGATTAGTTATGAATTAAAGAAATATAATATATACGTAATCGCAAAGCCATCTGCCAAATTAAAAGATATTGCACACCGAAAAATAGACCCAATCCCTAACGATGAAATTTCTGGCATATATGCAATACCTTTTACACACAAAGTAAATCAGAAAGAACTCAAATACATAGGAATGATCACTAGGAAATTTAAAGACAGACGAAAAGAACATATTGCAGACATAAAATGTAGCAAACCCTCTACTGCTCTTTCCAGATTAAATCAAAGACAAGATATTTACATAGATTTCAGTGAAGCAAGAGTCATAGCCCATACTTCAAATTACTACACATCAATAATCTGACAATCCTTGGAAATTTTAATTCAAAGAAAGAATACTTGCAATGATGTACTGTCCTACAACATATCTAAGATCTGGTGTGGAATTCTAAGTATTCCTAGCGATTTTGAAGCATAATCATATTTCCAACCCCTCCCTTCCTTTGAAATAGACTCGTCCACTACTACTTAAGCAAAGAACTTTCACGAACTTTCTCTCCTCTGATTTTTTTTTCCCCCTGAAGATGACTTTTATAGTGCAGTTGAATGCGCTTGGGGTTTTAACAACTTTGACGGTTTTTATGCTGTAGAAACCTTTTCATGTATATTTTAACACCTTTTAAGTAAAATTTTATCAGAATTGTAATATCGTATATTTTATCAGTTTTAGTCCTATAGATGCCCTCATCAGTAAACACCAGTACAGAAACCTCATAGATTGTAAAGTTGTGTTTTAATAATAATTAAACGTATTTTCCACTATCTTTGTAATATGCGTGTTGTTTTATTTATTATTCCATTTACATACATTGGGGTTATCGAATCTTGATTTTGTTGATAGTGCATTCTTCGTACGAAAATTTGCCTTTTCGTAGAATAAGATACCCGATAGATTATGGAGGTGATACAATAATTTTTCCATATTAATAGATACATCCTCATATTAGGTGAGTCGCGAAACTTTTTTCTACTTAAAGTTGGGTCGCGTTAAATTCCAATAAAGGTTGGGAACCGATGGCCGAAATCAGGCATGTAAAACAAGTGGCCCGCGTGCCACATTTGACCGGCCGACAACTTATCTGTGGCCCGCCAAGTTTTTGACATTTTCTCTATGTTGTTTGAATTAATGTTTGAGGCAGAAAATAAACTTAGCAGAAACACACTTGCACCAACCGTGGCTGTTGTGTCGGAGATTTTTTTTTTTCAAAATATCTGCCAGTATTTCAGAACACTAATCTTCGCTTTATTTAATGACAAGCAAATTGTGATTAAATAAAGAAAAGGTTACTAGTAAAAAAATTGGTAGCTATTTTGACACAAAAAAAAATCTGAAATTTAGGGAAATGGCCGTGGCGTTATAGATGGAAAACATTAGAAAGTATAGTTTATGTATCAGATTTAGCTCATTCTAAAATATCAACTCTAAGAGATTATGGATGCTGAAATAACCAATCAAAAAGCTACAAAGATCAGCTTGAGTCTGAAAATTTAAAGTTAAAATTTCTTTACAGTTTTTTTATATATATAAATTGTTATGTGTTTTATGTTGAAACTAATAATATTTTTACTGCTCTTTTCGATTTATATCGCATTACAAAAAATGTGCACAGCTCATTTTGTACTACAAAATGAATCAAAAGCTATTAAAAAACGACGATAATTAACAAAAAATAATTACAATTTAATAGATCACAACGACCATTTGGAATTTATTTCGTCCACCAAATTCCGTCGCATCCTCTTCAACAACAGATCGCAAAGATCAAACTTCAGGCGACCAAAACCTTCATCGATAAACTCTCCAAGTCCCGTTTCGAGAAGAAAAACAGTTTACAAATCGAAAGCAGTTCCACCGAATCATCCACAGATTGCGACAAATTACCTACGTTGAGCTCAATTTTTCCCGGTTAGAATCGACCGATTGAAAAATGCCGTGGCTAGTGGATCGGAGCCCCTCGAGACATGGCCTTTTACTATCAACCGATTAAACATTAGATTGTTTCCTTTTTAGCGTTCGTCTTTTATTCTGTAATCGATATTCATGGGCTACATAATCAGTTGAAGACCTCGATTTTCATGGGCTACATAATCAGTTGAAGACCTCGATTTTCATGGCCTACATAATGAGTTGAAGACCTCAATTTTTGCTTTGCAAGACGATTTTCATTTCGGCGTCGCTCTTTGGCTTTGGATTTTTCCATATCTGATAATTTGTGCCAACGCCATTTTGTAACTTTTTCAATTTTTAACGATTTTATGCCTTTCTATTACCTATTCAAATAAAAATTCTTCTAAAAGTAAAGAACATCGTTGAATTTCGTTAAAAAAAATAAAATGCGAGCATCATTTGACCCCATCCTCGACCGAAAACAACAACCATTTCCAAATGGTTAATAATTAAAACAAAAAATAAAAATAAAAATTCTTCTAAAAGTAAAGAACATCGTTGAATTTCGTTAAAAAAATAAAATGCGAGCATCATTTGGCCCCATCCTCGAACGAAAACAACAACCATTTCCAAATGGTTAATAACTTAAACAACAACAACAAAAAAATGCAATTTAACAAATTACAACGACCATTTGGAAAATGACTTTTTCAAAGACTAAATTTTAAGAAATAAAAAATAGAACGGAGATGATCCTACATTACGTACGCCATGAATTAAACATTAATAGTGATATTACACATAAAAATTGCAAGCGACAGAAATCGCCTGCGACTCGTACGTATTATCCACCTGAAACTTACGTAATATCCAAGCATTTCATTGGCTGTTCGGGAAAAGGCTTTTCCATCGTCAGATTTCCAAGAAATCTGACGACCCATTTTAAATGAAATTTATTTCTTAAACTTCTAAACATCCCACAATATTACTTTTTACACCGTCGTATAGAGAAAAATATGTACTTTTAAATGCAATTTGTTTGAAAGCTGTATCTCAATTTGTTTCTGAGTTATTAATTTTTTTTTTTAGTTTTTATTACTTTTTTGTCGTAGTGGCGTCACTCTGTTGTTTATCTCTGTTGAAAGTAAAGGGAAATACACATTACTGTATAGACCAATCAGAAAACGAGTAAAATGATGATTAAACCAATAAAAACCTTCAGATATGCTTTTGATTTCCTACCCTGACGAGGACAATAACCATTTTTCCAAATCTATATATATATAAAAGCCGTTCTCTCTGTGTATGTCCTTTATATAAATCTTCAATTTTAAACCGATTTTCACGAAACTTCATGTACATACGTTTTAGAACATGGAAAAGATCACTGTCTACTTTAAAAAATCATCAGAACACTATTTATCCATTTTTTTCTACCATCTACCATAATTTTACATTATAGAAGTATGTCTTTTTAAATTTTCTAATTAAATCGTTTCTTTCCTGTTTCCACACCCTAAAAAAGGACACAATAATATGAAAAAAACAACAATAACGCGTTGCTATATTTTTGCATTTTTGAAATTAACGTCATTTTAAACAGAAAATGCACATATTTTAAGCAAGATATGACATCACTTTCTATCAAATCTTTTCAACATGTAGTCAAACTCACTACAGCTATAATCTGTTAAGTTCGTGTTTTATTTTATTTCATTTTTGGCGTTTTAATTTCGTTTGCCAATTTAGTTATGGAATATTACACGAAAACAAGCAAATGCTAAATTATTTACAATGTTTTTGAGCAATTGAGTTAATATTTTGTAATTGGGTTACAAGCATATTTAAAAAATATGCATGCTTGAAAATTACTTTAAAATCCATTAAAAAAATCTGTAAACTGAGGTAATCATTACAAACAAATCTTACTGAAAGTACTTTGTTTTTTATAAGACGTTGAAACAATCGAATATGCGAGGTTTAGAGGTTAAATTGCAGTAAAAGGGAAATTAATTGTTGTGTTAGGTTGTTGCCACCGAAAATATGATACCAGCGTTACTCACAGACATGTCTTTTCTTTATACTATTGCATTAATAGTAAATGGGGTTCATTTTTCGTAATCGTGTTGCATGCACCTTTAAAAATATCCATGCTTGAAAATTACTTTAAAATCCATTAAAATCAGAAAATTGAGATAAAATTTTCAAAAAAATTTCATTTGAAAGAACTTTTTTCTATTCGACATTGTAAAAAATGAAATTGTGTGATGTTTAGAAGTTAGAAAATTGCAGTAAAGGCACAATTTATGGGTTACAATTTATGGGGCACAATTTATGGGCACTGACATAGTGTTTGGACTTTATATATGTACCATACAAACGAGAATTTCACTAAATGTTGCGAGATTTGGTGGATTTTTTTTTTTTTCATATTATGAGGAAAAATCACATATTTTTCTCTTACATAACGCGCATTCTGTTATTAAAGTTCGGGGATTTTACTGTGGTTGCGAGACAATAACGTCATGTTTTCTGATTGCCTTTTTAACGATTTGTGGATGGGAATGCACAAGATTCAGTTATTGTGATTGCCGTGTTACTTCGTTTTAATTTATTTTACCTACTACTTTAATTAATTTACCACCTTATAATTGACACGGGCGAAGCCGGGTAGTTCTGCTAGTTGTTAATAAAAAGCTTTTAAATGTGTTTTTTTCTGTAATTTGGCCCACGGAATAGTGTACGATGATTAATTTGGCCCTCGGTGGTAAACCAGTTTGACATGCCTGTTCTAAATTAAACTGTTATAATATAACATTGAAACCGGGACATTTTTAGGGATTCGTTCATCTGACGAAACCCTATTTGTCTCGCTCCTCTGTCTGTTTGTCTGTCTGTCCGCCACAGAGCCCGTTCTCAGTAATTATACATGCTGGAGACTTGAAATTTTGCATACTTATAGCTGAACACCACATATCAAACGATAAATCATAAAATTTTGAAAAAGTCGTACATTTAACCCTTTGGGTTCCCAAATGTGTATTTTAAACAATCCTTTCTAAGTGAGCCCCTAATTAGGTTGGAGGCGTAAAATTTTACATACTTATAGCGGAACACCTCACATCAAACGACGAACTATAAAATTTTGAAAAGGTCGTTCATTTAACTCTTTGGGCTCCCACATGTGTATTTTAAACAATTCTTTCTATTTAAGTTATTAAAATATCTAGAAAGGGTGAGTTCGCGATTAGCGTGAAGCTAAGGACCCAGTATAAATATAAAATTGTTATACCAAAAGTTTTTTCATTAATAATGAAAGATAGAAATTTATTTTCTTACCTTTCTGGTAAAGCAGACATACGCTGGTTTCCTTCATGTGAAAACAACCTAGAAATTTTTATTTAATGAGTAGATATTATGAGTCGTGAAAAATATCTTCTTTGAATAATGCAGATGCACTTGTAGAGAAAAAAAAAAAATTTAATTCTTGAATATCTTGATTACATGGTTCCACACACACACACTAAAAAATATAAAGTAAAAAGGGTTAGATATGAATACTATAAGAGTAATAACATTGGAAATCCAGTAGGAGACCTTAGTCTTCCATAAGACAAAGAGTTAACGCACGAAAAACCGTGCGTCTTGGCCTCACAAAATCGGGCCTTCAAGTGAAGAAGTAAAAAGGGGCCCACAAGAGTTAAAACAGAGTAAAAAAAACTTGAAACAATACAGACTGCTTAACAAGCAAAAAAGGTTCTATTTAAAATCAGTCTATCAGAAAAGTTCTGTGGTGCTGCGATCTGTTGTCGCCTTTTCGAAACAAAAGTCTTTTACACAATCCTTCGCTAGTTTGTGATCTTACGCCACCATAACTCAGGGAAGTGTCGCCATCTTGGAACATATTTCACAACTAAAAAAAAACGCGTTGCATATTTCACGAGGAAATTGTCATTTCACAAGCGAGGTGATGTTGGACATAAAATCACTTACACTGTGACGTTTTCCAACATAAGTTATAGTCCCTATTTAAGTTGGAGGCGTGAAATTTTGCATACTTATAGCTGAACACCTCGCATCAAACGAAAAATCATAAAATTTTGAAAAAGTAGTACATTTAACCCTTTGAGCTCCCCCATGTGTATTTTAAACAATTCTTTCAAAGTAAGCCCCTATTTAGGTTGGAGGCTTGAAATTTTGCATTATAGCTGAACACCTCACATAAAACGACAAATAGTAAAATTTTTAAAAAGTTGTGCATTTAACCCTTTGGGCTCCCACATGTGTATTTTAAACAATTCTTTCTAAGTGGTCCCCTATTTAGGTTGGAGACGTGAAATTTTGCATACATATAGCTGAACACTTCACATAAAATGGCAAACCATAAAATTTTGAAAAAGTCTTACATTTAACCCTTTGGACTCCCACATATGTATTTTAAACAATTCTTTCTAAGTGAGCCCCTAATTAGGTTGGAGGCGTGACATTTTGCATACATATAGCTGAACACCTCACATAAAATGACAAACCTTAAAATTTTGAAAAAGTCGTACATTTAACCCTTTGGGTTACCAAATGTATATTTTAAACAATCCTTTCTAAGTGAGCCCCTAATTAGGTTGGAGGCGTAAAATTTTACATACTTATAGCGGAACACCTCACATCAAAAGACGAACTATAAAATTTTGAAAAAGTCTTACATTTAACCCTTTGGACTCTCACATATGTATTTTAAACAATTCTTTCTAAGTGAGCCCATAATTAGGTTGGAGGCGTGAAATTTTGCATACATATAGCTGAACACCTCACATAAAATGACAAACCATAAAATTTTGAAAAAGTCTTACATTTAAGCCTTTGGACTACCACATATGTATTTTAAACAATTCTTTCTAAGTGAGCCCCTAATTAGGTTGGAGGCGTGAAATTTTGCATACATATAGCTGAACACCTCACATAAAATGACAAACCATAAAATTTTGAAAAAGTCTTACATTTAACCTTTTGGGCTCCCACATGTGTATAATTAAAAACAATTCTTTCTAGGTGAAACCATATTTAGGTTGGAGGCGTGAAATTTTGCATACTTATAGCTGAACACCATCATGCGACAAATCATAAAATTTTGAAAAAGTCGTACACTTAACCCTTTGGGCTCCCACATGCGTATTTTAAGCAATTCTTTCGAACTGAGCCCCTTATTAAACTGGAGATTTGAAATTTTGCATACTTATAGCAGAATACCTGAGGCCAGGCGACAAATCATAAAATCTTGAAAAAGTCTTACGTTTAACCCTTTGAGCTACCACTTATGTATTTTAAGGAATTCTTTCTAAGAGAGACCTTAATTAAGTTGGAGACATAAATTTTTGCATACGACCTCAGACTTCTCGACTGAATACATCAGACTACACGACAAATCATAAAAATTTCAAAAAGTCTTATATTATTTACTCCTCCGGGCTCTAACTTGTGTATTTTAAGCAATTTTTCTAACCTCCGCCCTTTTCACCCGGGAAGCACTTTTCCAACTTTTGCCGACACCCCTTTGACCATTCTTTCATATTATGCACCATAGCCTTACATATTTTAGTTCCACTTTTTACTACCAGGGGCGCCTACTTATATCGGGTGCTATGTGTCCAATCCCGTCGACTGATATATCTACGGATAGCATGTAAAATGGAGTTTCGTTCGGATAAAGGTTTGTTTAAAATAGAGTGCGCCCCTGGTTGCGAAATGTGGAACTAATAGATTTTTCAGAAGGATAAAGTGTTTTGAAAGGAATAGTAAACGAAACCCTCTGTGCGATCTGTGATCACACTTACCCACTTGTTTTATCGACACCCTGTACAACACTCTTAAAGTCTTGTTTCGTTCTTTTAAAGTAAATGCAACGAAGAAGAAAATCTTCCCCGCCGCTACGTATTATGTCCTGGGGTGAATAACTTGACTCTAAACACAGATATGATAAATTAAGTGGCGAAAGATGAGACATTTAAATGAGTGGTATGAATTTCAATGAATTCAAAGCACGGATAGCAGAGAATTTCAATGAGTTCAGAAAAAAAAGAGAAAGCCAATCTTCTCAACTTCTGTTTCCTATCTAAGCTTTAGTGTTGTCGGTTATGTAGGTTATAAATTACTCAAAAGTCTTGGAATATAGCGCTTGAAGCAAGAAAAGTAAAAAGAACAGTTTTTACTGTTAATAAAAACATAAACTATTCACTTCACGTATGTTCAATGATTATTATTATTTTTTAAAGTTAATAATCTTGGTTAATGTGTAAAGAGTGTCAGATCAACTATTGCCCTCTTGTCCATTTATCTGATGTTAACATAAAATGTATTACATTATATCTGCCTTCTGAAAGTTTTTCTTTTTTTTAAATTGTTCGCTGTAGTTGCAATATTTCTGTGTAAAATCATATTAAATAATTAAAATATATATTGCCATTTATATGTGGTTATTGCTTTATTTGGATTTTAATGATGTTATATATATGTATATTTTTAAATGTACAAATATATTGAATATTTTACTTAGTCTAATGTATATTCTAAAAAAAAAAAAAAAAAAAAAAAAGAAGTACGAGAAATTGGAATCAAATAGCAATAATATTTAGGACTTTTTTGTCTATTTTGGTTACCGGATTCAGCTTTGTAAGATGGAGTTTCAAGAAAATGAGTTTAAAACTCTAATATAGTATTGTTGAAAATCATAGTTAAAAAATATATATATTGTTTGCGAAGGTAAGCTAACAGTATATGTTATGCATAATATGTATATGTTACCGTTCAAGTGTAAAATTCAGTTATTTCATAAAATACCTAGCTATTTCATGAAATAACTAGCCAATTCCTTTAAAGTGTATAAAATTGTTGGATTCTATAGTTTAACTAGTTATTTTATAGAATAACGATAGCCTAACCGTTAAAGTTTAAAATAATCATTTTGACATTAAAATAAATACGTTGTTTTGTAAATTAACTACTGATAAATAGTTAGTCACTCGAAAACTACATTCAAATTATTAATAGATGAATTGATAAGTAATATATAAAAACAGAATATATAATATTATATTATTTTTATATCAGTAAAGCAGTAATACAACATAACAGAATGCAATGTGGCAATAGTTCTTTTTAATTTTTTATAAATTTTAATTACATAATTATTAGGTATTTTGCCTTATTGGCAAAAACATTTACACTTTTTAAAACATATTACAAAGATTTTATCCAAAACGCAAAATATAAATAATGCTTACAAAAGAAACAACAACAATAATAATAATAATAATAATTTTAAATATTATTAAAGAATGACATGCTGGCAGGAATAACTGTTATTTAATAGCAACACTTCATACACTTTTTAAAAATTAATAATGCAAGAGCATTTTAATTTAAAATTTATGGAATACCGTCATTTTATTTTTCATTATTAATAAGAATAAGGATCGCTGTGATGACATTTAGAATTGCATTTTAGATTATTTTTGATACAGGCACACGTTTTATTATCACACGGTGCTTACTTCTTCAATCGAATTTAATATTTTTTTCACGAGTAAGTATAGCACTGTTTTTCTTTGTTTCACGCTTTTTTAACAAGAATTCCAACCGCTCTTGCATTAGGTTTTTCTTAGTTGCCGATTGATCTTTCATACCTGTAGGACTCATTGTTTTAAAAAAAGATTGCAAAGATCTTTGAGAATAATCCCAAATGAAAAACGCTAACATAAATACACCGCTTAAAAATTTATGCAAGTTCAATACACATATAGACAAAACATGCACTCCGAAAGACATTTAGCAACGAAAAAGAGGTCTAAGAAATTCAGCATAAACTCTGACTGCGAAACAGCCATAACCGATTCAATCCTTACTAAAAACAGCTATAATCGGTTCAAACGGCTTTCGTGTGCCGTCTTTAGTACTTTCAAGGTTACACAATCGTTTTTCTATAAAATAACTATAGTTAAATCGTAAAATTCAGCAATTTCATACACTTTAACGGACCTGGTTAGTTATTTCATAAAATAACTAGGTATTTTTTGAAATAACGGATTATCACAGTAAAAAAAAAAAAAAAAAAAATGGGCTGAAATACGGAAATACTACTGGCAATCTAGACGCCAGTACTATTTCCGTATTTTAACAGAACTTTTTCCCGGTAAATTACGGAAAAATTTTCGTTAAATTCCAAAAAAACGGAAATTTTTCTGCAATTTACCGGGGAAAAGTTCCGTTAAAACACGGAAATAGTACTGGCGTCTAGATTGCCAGTAGTATTTCCGTATTTTAGCCCGTTTTTTTTACAGTGATACGCTTTAGTAAATATACATCACAGCTTGTATTAAGATATTGCGTTAATTTCATCTGAGCGTCTACATAACCAATCACATGTATGGTTCAAAAAGAGTAGTTTCAACACGATGTTTGACTTCCAATATCTTAAAAAGATTGGAAATCATTAACTTTACCCAGTGGCTTAATTAAATGCATATGATCCGTACCAATGTACCAAAGCATAATGAATAGAGTTCCTTCTGAAGTCGTAATACTTTAGTTCACCTCTTATCGACAGTGATCAGTCGGATGTTCTTATTGCATAGGTGTTGAGCAATTGTGGAATTTCTTTCAGATGGTGGGGAAGGAGGAAAAGACCCTAGAACCAGAGCCATACATTTTAAAAAATATATAAATTAAGTATTTCAAAAATAAAATATGATAGGATTAGAAAAAGTTACAAAAAATAGAAGTTTGCTGATAAAATATCGAATTTTGAGTATATGCCGGCAAAGATTTAACAGCTAACTTCAGCAGCCAATGAGGATGCGAAGCGCAACGAATCAAATTGCCGGAAAAGATCGAGTAAAGAGAAAGGGTTGTGACGTCAGAGAGCTGAACACGGAACATGGAAGAGATAATGAATAGAGTCCCAGGAGCACAACTCCGCACCTCTAGTAGAAAAATTATACATAGGGCAATTCGTGTCTTAGCCGAAGCCTGACAGCATAACGTCAGGAACGCGGGAAAAAGAGAATCTCCCTAATAGTAAAACAAAGGCCATTTAAAGGCGACGTACATTAATATAAAAATAAGATACAATTAATAAGTAATAGGTATAATAATAAAATAAAAATAAAATAAAAATAAAATAAAAAAGACTACGTACAAGAAAAATTTATGATTAATAAAAGGATAATGAACGTCTAGGAAGGACTAGCCCTATTAATGAATAAGGGGATAAAAAATTAACCCGGGTCGATGTTTTCCGGAAGATGAAGGGTGGCCCGTGGTCTTCTCCAGCGGCTCGCTCATCGTAGATAGAAATATTCTGTAGAGTGAGGTTAGGAATAGCAGGAATATTGTTGAAGAACTTTATTGCTTGATTTTTAATAATGCTACGGAAACGAGGAACATTAAGATCGTTGTGAATCACCGTATTCCTACGGTACCAAGTAGAGTGTACTATACCACGAAAGGTTTTGTTTTGAACAACCTGGATTTTTTGAAAATTCGTCTTAGCCGATGAGCCCCAGATCTGAGCGCACTAGAGAAGTATGGGACGAAGTACTGTCTTATATAACAGTATTTTATTGCCCATACTCATCTCATTACTGTACAGGAGATGGGCAAGATTATTTTTAGCTTTGTAAAACTTTTGGACGCTATATTCGATGTGCTTGCGCCAAGTGAGCGTGCTGTCCAGGAATACGCTCAGGTACTTAACCTCCCGTCCGAAACTGATGAAGGAGCCATCAAGGTAGTGTGGAGGAGGGGTAGAACGATCACAGAGCCTGTGATTTATTGGAGTTAATTTTAATATGCCATTTGGTGAAGAAAGACTCAAGTTTACGTATGTGTTGTTGTAGATACTCGTGCATGAAAAGAAAGTTTTTGTCACGAGCCATCACAGTTGTGTCGTCCGCATAAATAGCCAACAACGTACGTGGAGTAGTGGGAATGTCTGATATACAGGGTGCCCGGTCTCAACGGTGTCCAATAGCTAATTCCTAAACCGTTAGTCATAGACATATAGTTCCAATTACAAAAATGTTTTAAATCACGTAAAGAAATATTTTAAAAGCGATTTGGGTCAATAAAAACATTGCTTAAAAAATTACGAAATTTAAATTTTTATACGGTCCCCCGGTCCTATAAGTTATATTTAGTGAAATTTTCCTTTTACACTTACAAGTAATACAAAAAAAGTCCCGTTATTCTACGATTAAAATTGACCGAGTAATAGCTGTTTAAATTTGGAGCATATTTTTTGCTGCAAATTGGGGGTCATTCACAAATTTAGTCGAAATATAATTTCGTCAAATATAAAAAATATCTGGGAGTAAAATTAACAATTCAATATAAATTTGAAATCTTTAATCATTCTGGCATATTAATGGAAAATATACAATTTGTAATAAACATTTAAGAAGAAAGAAAAAACAGAATTTTTCTTAAAAAGGATTCTAAATTAACAGCCTCAATTCTTTACAAAATGATACGTATTTTAAAATATTATTAGATTGCACAAGCCTGCAAAAGTTGGGTTATGTCATGTTTTTTAGCTAATGATAATTGACTCTTATATACTCTGTACCGCTGAATCCGAAATTGACCTTCATTTTTAACTATCATATCAGGATTTTTCGCACATTGCAAATTTCAAAGTTAAGGAGTTCAATGTTAAAATTGAATTTCCTCCCCCATCTCATCGGACCACTCAGCTGTTTAGCTGTAAGAATCCCAGGATAAGCAAAAATATCGAATAAATTTTTTAATAACATAAAGTAAAATAAAATAAAATAAAATAAAATAAAAAATGTTTTACATATGTTTTATAGTATGAGATTTTAGCTATATTTTAACTTACACATTTGCGATTTGCAAAAAAAATTCTAACGTGATGGTTAAAAATGAAGGTCATTTTCACATTCAGTGCTAAAAAGTGCGTAAAAATCAATTATCAAAAGTTAAAAAACACAACCATCTCCGCTACTTTATAGTATTAGATTTTTGTTATTCTTTAAATTTGAAAATTTATGATTTGCGAAATATCCTGACATGACGGTTAAAAATTAAGGTAATTTTCGGATTCAGTGCTAAAAAATACATAAATGTGAAAAACCCAACAATCGCAGTCTTGTATTATCTAATGTAAAACTTTTTCTTAAACTCCTTGGCAGAAATTTATCCAAAATTTTTTGTGTTATCCTGTAAAATAAGTATAAATGATAACCACCGAAAATCTTAGTAAATTTAGATTGTTATCGGATTTGCGCCAGTATGTAAAATGCAATGTCGATCGGATATTTAAAAGTGGGTTAAAGTTAGAGTACAAATTTTGAACTGGAAAAACATACATATGATTGTTGAAGTAACATAAAAACTTATAAAAAAACATAATTTTTATTAAAAGAAATCATAAGAGAAACAGTCTCAAATCCTGACAAAATAAAACCTATGTTATTTTAGCCAATTTGAGACTTAATCATAATACTTGTAGGATTTTTTTTTCAAAGCGCAGATACACATGAAGTAAGACCTTCGAATACTTTAAACACTTGGCATATGATCCCTCAAAGCAAAGCCGAACTCATTTGTTTTCTGAGTAGAAAAGTGGCATAAGCCATGCATTTTTAAAGTTTCATAACTCGCTCAATTTTATGTTATATGAATGGGACTTTTTTTTGTCTTACTTGTCAGTGTAATAGGAAAAAATTACTAAATATAACTTATAGGACCGGGGGACCGTATAAAAATTTAAATTTCGTAATTTTTTAAGAAATGTTTTTATTGACTCAAATCGCTTTTAAAATGTTTCTTTACCTGATTTTAAACATTTTTGTAATTGGAACTATATGTCTATGACTAACGGTTTAGGAATTAGCCATTGGACACCGTTGAGACCGGACACCCTGTATAAACTTTGTAAAGTTAGGGGCCCAATTTGGAGCCTTGTGGCACGCCAGCATGGATCAGGCGAGATGTTGAAATGAAGTTGGCATAGTGAACGCAGAATGTTCTTCTACGAAGGCACTTGTCAGTAAAGCGTACATGCGCAGTCGGAACTTTTAACTTAAGTAATTTGTAAATGAGGCCACAGAGCCAAACAGTATCAAACACCTTCGCGACATCAGTGAAGAGTGAACCAACATACTCAGAATCGTCAAAACCCATCATGAATGAATTCAACCCCCCCAAACAGCTGGTGTACAGTGGAACGTTTGGGCCTAAAGCCAAATTGTTCAGGGATGTCAGGTAGAAATTGTTGAAGACGAGTAAGAAAGATGTGCCCAGTCTGCTTATCAAGGACAGAGAGCAAACTCGCGGGTCTGTAACTCCTAGCCAGTGAAGGGTCTTCCCCGGGTTTCTTGATATCAACTATTATTGCTTTTTTCCAATCACTAGGAAAATGTTCAAATTTAAACCAGGCATTGATCAGAGTGGCTAGAGAACCAGCATGGTGGATTGGGAGATTTTTGGTGGCCGAATTAGTAGTTCCATCATGCCCAGAGGCCTTCCTATTGGATAAATTTTTAATCACTGCAATGACCTCTTCAGGGGTGGTCTGTTCAGTCCATCTGACAGGCACACGGGCCGAAAATCTGCTAATAACATGGTCAACCCGAAGCTGGGAGAGTTTCTTTCGGATTTGATGGCTAACTTCATCAGCCAGTGAGGCTTCAGAGCGCATCGAATCAAATTCCTTCGTCAGAAAAGAGATGAAAAGGGGACCGGTACACTGTTAAAAATTTGCAGCATTCTGGTAGGTCATTTGACCGTTTTTTCCAAAAACGGTTACACAATCGTAATTTTAACCCTATTTTGACCATATTATTGGCCATTTTATGGTCAGAATATAGTTAAATTATGGTTATGAAACCGTTTTTCAAAAAACGGTCAAATGACCTGCCAGAATGCTGCAAAATTTTTAACAGTGTAGAGTCTGAAGTGACAGAAATACATGAAAACATAAGAATTTTGATAGAAAGTGGATGTTTACCGGTGCCAAATGCTTAGGCAGGAACGATGTCGAGGAAATGCATTGAAAAATAAGAGAATAGAGTTTAAAATAAAGGGAAAATTTAAACAAAGTTAGAATTTAGAAAAACCGTAACGATTCATTTAAGGTGGCACGATCCGTACCAAATTTGTTATTTACGTGCAATATATATTACTATATATTACAATATATATTTAATAAAATTTTTGGTGCAAATATACTTTTCATTATTTAGTGAGTCAAACATATCTGAAGCCTTTATGTACCAAATTAGGAATGAATAAATTGCTCCACTTCAGTATTTATGTTCCCTAATGTCTGAAGCTTTTTAAGAAAATTTATGTTATAAAAATACGAAATTTAGATACATTTCTCATTCAAACTGATCTAATAAATCAGTAGTCTTTTCATAAAATATTTAAAGAACAATTAGATTAATCAACAAAAAACACGCTTTTAAGGAAATCTCAACATTTTTTATAAAAAAAATCTAAATAAAAGCATTGTTATAAAAACATGTATAATGATCACTTATAAACAGATTAAGTAAAATAATGCTATAAAGTGATAAAATATCATTTATTAAGATGACGATCGTTTCGTCGCACCAACGGCGACATTTTCAGAATCATACACGATAGAAAATATTTTCACATAATTTAAAAATAAAAAACATAGTAAATAATGTCACGAGACATGATGCATAATGAAATATTGCAAACATAAAATAAATTTAAATTAGTTATTTGTGAACGTGGATTAGTTTTCATATAATTTAACAAAACAATAACATGGTAAATAATGTCACGAGACAACATGCATAATGAAAAATATTGCAAAACATAAAACAAAATATAAAATTATCTTGGCTATTTGCGAGCGTGGATTAATTTTTACTATTGGTACTAAAATTATATAGCATCTCTTTCCAAATTTTAGGTAAATCTAGGGACACTGAATTATTGCAAATATTCTTGTTGCGTAAAAATATCCCTATTGATTCTCGCAATCACTTTATCACTTTATAGCATTATTTTACTTAAAAAGCATTGCTATCCTATTTATAAATGGAATGGGTTTTTTTCGTTAGAAATTTTTCATGTAATATTTTTTAATAAGAGGGAAGCTACACTTATGTAAATGGTTGAGAAAATAACCACTTTAAATAATATTTACATTCGACCGTTTTTCTGTGTTTCTTAAATGTGATCGAGCAAATATTTTGTAAGAAAAGTAAAATCTACTTTCATTATCAGATAGATTTTTAAAAAAATTATACAGTAAAACTTCTGAATAACGGACACCTCGGGAGCAGGGAATTTGTAGGCTAATCAGAGGTTTCCACTTTTCAGATGTAAAACATACAAATACATAAAACCTTCATAACGGACACTCCTGAATAGCGGACAGTTTTTCAATCCCCAACAACAACATGTATTTGTATGTTTTTTGCAGATCAGACATCAACCCTATGCAGTGCTTTTCAAAATTTTAATGCGTCATTTAAATAAGTATAAAGTAAAGAGAGGTTTTTTTTAAACTCTCTTTTATAATATTGATCGTGTTCATCTTGAAAATCAGGCCCAATAGTTTGGTTGTATTTCGTGTTTTTCTTTTCCAAAATTTCCGCCCGGCGTGGCTATCGAACTCGCTTTTAAAAAATTTACTCTTTTTGCTTGGTAGAAAGTACAATAAGCGAAGTTATTAAAAAATATATAATTTTAGCTCTGTTTTTTTGTTTAGATAGGGCAACGGAGAAAAAAATGAAACATTATTTAAACACTCTGTTTGGGATTTCTAAATTGATTTCTCAACGTATAGGGGAGACCGGGGCTAGTAGGTGTAGTTTTTAGTTATTGATTTTTATATTTTATTTTGTTTAAGTTTTTTAACAAACTTTAACTGCACTTTTAAAGAACAGGCATTTGGCTATAAATACTCGGAGTTTTGAGTTTGTAGCTCTTGTAGTTTATGTTTAGCGGAAGCCTAATGTAAAAGAGAAATTGTGCGCCAACCTTACCCTGTCACGAGGCAAGTTGCTTATACCTATGTGGTAAGTTGGCACACGCTTTATAAAAATTTAAATGAAACACAAATAAGACGCATAGTTAAGAGAAATTGATTTCATTATTACCAGTAAGTTTAAACAAATGCGCCAGCTCAATTACATAGTTTCTGAACAACAACACCAACTAGTTTCATGCATTTTCGAACAAAAATAAATTAAAGCTTATGTCAGAAAGTTGCCCTTTTGATTTGAGAACACCCTTAAAGTGTTTCATTGTCATTGAAAATACAGCTGTGAACACAATTTTTATGATTCTAGCCCATCACAAAGTGGGTTAAAATAAAAATCGATAACAAAATTCCATCTTTACACGCAAAAACCAGGTTGAGTGTAATAAAAAGGTGTAAATATCCATTAAATTGAGAAAAGACCAATCTGTTTATTTGAGGAAAAAAATCTGATGAGAAAAAAATTTCATTAATAAAACCAGGACAAAAAATCATGCTTCTAGCACAGATTATGAAACACTTTCCAACACATTCAGACTACTACATACCAGTAGATGTAAAAACATAATTTTTTTTTGTTCAATCCTGTATGTGACCTATAGATTGATATTTATATTACATCGTATGCTAAAAGATAGTTCAATTAAACGGATAGCACACTTTAAAATTTCCTATCAGGAAGTTCCGTCAGTAAACGTAAATGTACTCTATATCATTTAGGTATCTCTGTATATGATCTATAAAATTTACAGACACCAAGTACTGAGAAAAAAAAACACATATTGGACAATTGCACCATAAATTATAATAAATAAAACACACAATTTTGCTCAATGGTGCACAAAATACGAACTTTAATAAACTAACATTTAAAATCTACGTTTCGAGCTTATTCTACACTGTTAAAAATTTGCAGCATTCTAGCAGGTCATTTGACCGTTTTTTCCGAAAATGGTTACACAACCGTGAATTTAACACTATTCTGACCATATTATTGGCCATTTTATGGTCAGAATATAGTTAAATTATGGTTATGAAACCGTTTTTTCAAACCACGGTCGAATGACCTGCCAGAATGCTGCAAAATTTTTAACAGTGTACATCCGTCTTCAGGAAAATGTGATGGTAAAATGTCTCAAAGTTCAGAGACGAAGGCTTCCTGTGTAAAAGATAATTTGTCGAACCTTGACCATCAAAACCATGGCCAAGCTTCGACAAATTATCTTTTGCACAGGAAGCTTTCGTCTCTGAACTTTGAGCCATTTTACCATCATATTTTCCTGAAGATGGATGTAGAATAAGCTCGAAACGTAGACTTTAAATGTTAGTTTATTAAAGTTTGTAATTTGTGCACCATTGAGCAAAATTTTGTGTTTTATTTTTAAAAAAATGTTAAATTTTAAAACCCGTACCACAACTGAAAAGGCAATTGCAATTACTCATATTCTTCACAGGCAAAACTGTAGAAAATACTTTCGTGTGTCCCTGTTAATGAACTATAAATTATATTCACTACAGATTCTATGGTAAGTGCTTGTAGTACACCTCAGTCATATATATAACTTTCAATATGATTAATATAGTGTGATATCATTAAACTACATCGCAAACGATTTTTCCCCCATAGGCCGTAATGTAATGGAATTATTTTGAGTGTTCCTGTAAATGAATCGTAAGTGCTACACACTTCATTATCAATACAGAACATACCATAGTAAACTCCAATAACATACTATATCAATTTCACGGTAATCGCACTATATTTACGCGAGTTAGAGTACGTACAGTTATCCAGACAGATAGACGGACAGACAAACCCAATTCATATCACTTTTCAAATTTGTTGGTAAGTGTTAACCCCTTGAGGGGCAGTGGGATAAAATATATCCCACCTAATTTAAACAAGACTGATACCTGAAATTTTTAACTAAATTTTATATTTTTAACTTTGGGGCAAAATCGTTGAAAAATTGCTTTTCCTTATTTAAAAATAAAATTTTTCGGTTATTCCGGCGAGAATTCAATATTTAGAGACATTTTTGCCTGCCCCTCAAGGGGTTAAATGGACAAAACTAGTTTGTACGTCGCGTACAAGAAAAAGCGAAGTGTTTATAAAACTATTTCTCCGACAGCAAATCACACCATGGTTAAAGAAATGATTAAGAGGTGGTTGGGTAATTGTGGGAAAAAAATCTCACAATTAAGTGAAGAATAAAAATCCTTTTTTTTTCACTTGCACCAATGCATAAGAGTTCTTCACGGTATAAGTTGAAGCTGAAAGTGTGTGAGAGAGGAGAACGTGCTTAGGATGAATAGTGTCTTGCAATGAAAAAGATATGTTGATGATACTTTTATCTTACTTCATTCTTACGTTGATCATTTGAATTTGCTAGATCCTATCCGTTCATTGATTCTTTTATTCCGTTTACTCTTGAACAGAAGTGCTAATGACTCATTACTTTTTCATAATGCACTTGCCATTAATTGCTCCAACGATGCATTCTTTTTTCTATAATATTTTATTATCTCAGAATTATTTTTGTCTAGGCCGCCATTTTTCAGAAAATTAAGTTTAATTCTAGTGATGAAAATGAAGACCGTATGAAAAGCTTTTTGGGTAGCGAGGCTGTGTCATCGAAAGCCCTGTAATCGCGGAATTGAAATTTTTAAAATGTAAATCGATAGTAAAAAGTCATACGAACAAAATGAGCTAGTTATGACTAGGTTTGACAAGCCGAAAATATGTTTAATTAAGTTATTATTAAAAAGCTTTAGTTTTACAAGTTATTGCGTGCAGTTACAGCAGCGGCTGTTACAGCATTTTATAGAAAATTCTGTGCTCTTTGAGAAAAACTTGGTATGACAAACTTTATTCTACCTAAAAAGTCCGTCGTACATATTTTAAGGACTTGGAATAGGAACTGGAACAGAGTGCCTGGAGACTCTCCGTACCTTTAATAGAGCAGTGAAATTTGGAGCAATTTATTGTCATAGCCAAAGTCTGGCAAGCAGAACAACAGAAACACGTATAAGGAAAATCCGGCAAGATTATATAAAAAAGGCCTTTACAAGCGCCATATAGTTTAAATGCATAAACAGTTACAATAAAAGAATAAATAAATAAAATGTAATTAGAAAGTTAATACGATAAAAAAAAAAAAAATATTAAAAGAATATTTACAGAAATGTATGAAAATTTCACTATTATTTTGTTTTGAATTTTTACCGGTGAAGTCTCTATTTCGTGTCTGGACAAAGAAACAATCTCGTAACATTAGTTGAAGTCTAGAGCATAGCTCGTCTGGACAAAGAAGCAATCTCGTGTTGAAGTCTTAGAGCATAGCTCTACAGTATTAAAAGGCTTTCTCTTACATAAGGATATATAGCTACGGATATTGCTCTAGAAAATTTTTTAATTTGATGTGAAAAGTTTTGTTATTGCCGAAACGTCAGTGAAGGCTTACTGTGGAGACCCGAAATTTTTTGGTTTCCATCTGTTTGTTTGTTTGTTAGTTAGTTAGTTAGTCTGTCTGTCCCGCGATAACTGCCGTAAAAAGCACCCGATTAGCTTGAAATTAAGGATGTATATTGGTGAGCTCCCCGGATTTAGCTGTATAGTTTTGGGTTAAATTTGGTTCATTCGTTCGGAATATATAGAACATTTTATTTTGTGACATAATGCTTTTCTATGGAAAGTCAGACGATTTTCAAATTTTCATTTATTGAAAGAAATCGCTCATATGAATAATAGATTTAAATGGTAAATTTTGGATGCTGAAATTTTTAAATAAGAGTATTAAATTATTCCTTTTAGCTTGCAATTTTGTCAAAACATTTGTCAGAGCTTTTAAATTAGGTGTATAACTTATGATGGAATTTTATACATGTGTTCGAATAATATAAAACATTTTATTTTATGAATTTAGTTATATTTCATTTTTTTCCTTTTAACCGTTGCGTAGCAACTATATCTCATCTAAAAATATCATAAATGTGAAAGTATGTATGGTTTTTTAAGTCAAATCAAAGTTAAAAGGAATGAATTAATGAATGCCTTTGTATAGATATTTGCATATAGATTGATTTAAACGCAGAAATGAAAATACTATATAGAATAATATTTTTATTTATGTATTCAACTATTTTGATTATAAATGAAAAAGTTCGTTATTTCATACAGAATAAACTGACATTATTCTATTAAACTTTATAAACTTTATTGTTGCCAAAATAAAAAAAAAGGAATAACAATTTCTCCCAAAGAGTTAATTTTAATTTGTAAGATTTTCACGTGCAAAAGGAAAATGGAATAAGCAAATTACAAATAATAAAAAAGATAAATAGGACAGGAATGAATACATATAAACATTTCACACCAAATACCACCTAAAATAATTTTTGTAGTGGTATTTTCCCAACACTACGAAGAAAGATTCGTCGATTCACACGATTTTAACCGTGAATTACTAACCGTTGAATAACCGTTACTAACCGATGAATTATTAACCGTTAGGTTTAGAAGCCCCCCTACTTTAGGGTGATTTTAGTAAGTTAATCCTATCGAGTACATTTTTAGATATTTAGATTAGATCTTAGATATAAATATTGCAGAATGGTAATCAAAAATTTTTTTTGGAAACAAATATTGTAAAGATATTAGATTTCTAAATTAGATGTCTCAGTTTACATTTCCAAAAGTTCTTTATCCATTAGATACAGGTGTTTGTGGTTAGCAAGCAAGTAAATACTGCTGTATGGATATTAGGATAACGTAAAATGCTTGACAAAATTGTTGCTTATCCTTATAAATCGCAGTGTAAAAAGGAATCTAAGATATAGGATAATCATTAACTCAATCAATAGAAAATTACAAATGCAAAATAAATTACACAACGGGGAGTTCAGAGGGCGCCCCCCTCAAGAAATTTGCTTTATTATATAAAAATTACTAGAATAAGTAGCTCGTGTGAATTTCAGAATATCCTTACATAACAACGTGTTTAATTTAACGCTTCTAATGTCTGAAACCATCGAAATATTTTTTTTTTCCTTTTATAAATGTTTGTGTAATTTAAAAAGTTTAAATTTTGTTTTTGTAGAAAGATTAATATTACGCAAAATTTGCTAAAAACAATAAGTTGCAGAGATGACATTGAGGCTCTTGATCTGCAGATTTACTAGTTTTATGATGTGTGTATATATTGCATCAAATTATATTTAATTTAGTTATTACATGCCTATCAGTGCAAGCAATTATTTGCATTACTAAGATTTATTGATTTTAAATGCGGATACGCAATAACGTCATATTTTAAAACATATTTGTTTACTTATGAAAAGAAAGAAAAAAATATATATGGCATTTTCACTAAACCCTTGGTGTGAAATTTTGCGGTTACTTGAAATGTGTAAATGCGCATTTTTGAAGGGTTATTAAAAAAATTGTTTGTTTTTTTAAATTTATCGATAAAAAGTTTATAAAATTAAATTATGTTAAAACATAGCAGATTATGCTTGTAAAAAAATAAAAACTTTTAGGGATGTTAGACATTTTATACCGGAGGAAGGAGGAGAAGGAGGAAGAAAAAGAAAATTTCAAATATTCTGGAAATTTAGATAAATAATTAATTATTTAATATTACAAAAATAAAGTAACAAAAGCAGAATCTTCATTTTTAGTGGAATTTTAAAGATATCTGCGTAAAAGAGAGACAAAAGAAAGGGGAGGGGGTTCGAAAATTTTGGAAATAATCTAATTAATGAATTGGATGATTTATTATTTATTCATAAGTAAATAGAAATGTCGAAGACTTGAAAAATAGTAATAAAATTTTAAGATTTTCTATGCTTTAGCGATAAATGGAAGAAGCGGCGATTTCACCTGTATGTGTGGTGAATTATAGCTGATTGATTATTTATATATTTTATTGATTGCTTATATCCTTTATTGTTACTTTGCAATAACATTAAAAAGAGGAAAAAAAATTAAAGATTTTAAGCTATACATTTTGTGGGAAGTGGTGAGAGGAGGGGAGGGGGGATGAAAATTTCCGGGGAGACGAAATTAGATGATTTATCTTTAAAAAAGAGAAAATATTTACTATAATCAAAAGTGGAAAATTCTCATTCCTGTAAAAAAAAAAAAACCTTGTAAAAAAAGACAGTTAAACTTTAATAAAAATTTGCCCCCTCTTTGCTCCCCCACCAAGTTCCTCCACGGAACTCCCGACTACATTAGTTTAAATAAACAATGTAATGTAACTTAGAATACTGTAAAATCAACAAGTTGGAAATTGCTCGTCAAACGTGGCAAATGAGGTGCGTTCGTACTATAACTAGTTTTATAAATATTTTTTCCACTGCATATTGTACTGAATGCATATTTTAATGCACTTCATAAGTGCATATCCATTTCACTCTGTTCGAAAGGCTGTAACATCATTAAAATGCACGAGATAATTTTTTCCCATTGGCCATAATGACGAAAAGCTTTTGACTGTCCCTGTCATTAAACTATACATCCTATTTTCATAAAATTTAAAATGGCTGAACAAAATTTTGCAACAATTATATATTTAAAATTTCAGACCATTCGGTTGGGTAGTGTTTGCTCTGTTATATGCGGACGGACGGACAGACGGACTGACTGAACGACGACTATAGGGGCTACGTATTTGTATAATTACGAACGCACCTAAAGAGGAATCATATACAGTCGAACCTCTATTTAACGAAGTCACTAAATCCTGGAAAAAAGTTCGTTATATGGAAAATTCGTTAAATAGAGATTCACCTTTTAAAATACTTTAAACTTATAAAACAGATTTTAAATTCATAAACAATAAATATTTTTACTAAAAGTAATTAATCACATTTTTTTTTAAATAAATTATATCGATTTGTTTTTTTTTATTTTACCCACCAATATCCATCATCAATTTATTTTTTCTATGTGTTTAAATCTTTGAAATTTGCAAGAAAAACAAAACATTGTCCGGGAATACACTGTATTTTCTGTTTAAAGTAAATAGTTTTACATTAAAATTAACGAATTTTAATGACATTATCGTATTTATTATTATTATAACAAATAATTTTAACCATGCATTAACATATGCGTCCTTAAATTTAATTTCAGAAAAACTCTGTTAATTTTACCTGAGTTTTTTATTTTAAAAAGTGCTTTCTCTCATAATACGTCTCGCATCTTTGCAATGCACCAAAAACCCCTTCATGCGTGTTTTCTTCTAACTATAATTCGCGTCGGATTGTTTCAAATGATTTTAGCATTTCATCATACGAAGTTTTGTTAATTCCTGCATAATGACCATTTCTATCACCATCATATTCGTCTGCATCGCAATTCATTGCTGTATTGTTTTTATTTTTCACACTGTCGAAAATATCCAATTTGGACAGTGTTTCTGAGGTCTCAATTTCAAAATTAAGTGAAACTGAATCATCCATCATCACATCATGGTTAATTTCTTCTTTTTTTCTCACTGTATCCGCATTTTTTAAAGTTACTCTAAGGGATTATTGTCTTCGTCCTCCGTACTTACCGAATTCTCACTGCTGACAAAGAAGGCACATGGTAAAACCAGTTCAAGGCCATTGAACATCATAAAATGTGCTTAAAGAAAGAATAAGTTTGAAATGTCCAGAAATATTTTGAGAAATGAGGAGAAAACAATTTTTTGATCACAAGAAAAAGTTCGTTAAATGGAGAATGCACTTCGCTATTTGGAGGTTATTTTACGAAGAAATTCGCAAAATGTTCTTGGTTCCAAGGAAAAAGTTCGCAAAATAGAGATATTCGCAAAATAGAGGTTCGACTGTACAACCGCTAGGAAAGCCAGAAATGATTTTCGGTCACATTACCTCAATTTGGGACCACTGTGCACCGTTTTAATTCTTCATTACAACCTCCACAGCAGACCCAGCCAGTAGTTGATCAAATAAGGTCAGTATGCTACGTTGTTTTTATTATATTTCGTTCCTTTTAAGTTTTAGGACTAAACTAACAGGATTGCTACAACCCTCAATGAATGTCCTATATTGGGCAAAAATGAAACCTGCTGAAATTAAATAGCAACAAAATTATAGGTAAATAGTTTCTTTAATTGCCATTTCCCCAGTAGTTGATCCATCGAAGAAATCAGACGAAAATTCAAAAGATAATCTTTAAAATATCATGCTTGAGCTGTGATTAACAATAATTCATATAAAACTATTATTTGAAATAAGTAAGATGGAAGTGGATTATTTTAATTTACCGTAATTTTGTCGAACTAATCAAAAACTAATTTTTTACATTTTCTAAGAAAGAAAAATTCACAAAATGGCTTTTCTTACAGCAAGCAGCTGACAACAATATGACAACAGGTGCTCCAACATTCAAACAAAAATATTATGTTTAGTACCACGTGTAAAACTCATTTCCGCCTGAAATGGCGTACTATTTCAAAAATTTGATCAACTACTGGAGGGATATCAACTACTGGTGCGGTCACCCTATCTGTTAATAATAAATAATTATCTGTACAGCCCATAAACTTTGTAAAACTTTACCGAGATATAAGGTGGGCGATGTCTAATGTGCGTTGCTGAGTAGGACTAGTAGAGCTT
This sequence comes from Maratus speciosus, assembly GCA_963932465.1. Lineage (NCBI taxonomy): Eukaryota > Metazoa > Arthropoda > Arachnida > Araneae > Salticidae > Maratus > Maratus speciosus. The sequence continues at coordinate 549,621,844 of OZ010794.1, forward strand.
TAGGCCTTGGGCAGGCCTCCTCACCTAGTTGAACCTTGTTTACTTAGGCATCGTTTTTCACCTTATGAAACAGTGAAGTTTTGTTAAAGTAATCTGGAAGTATTGGAAAATGTATCATAATCTATGCTTGACACAAGATTTTTCGTTCTTGTTTTTTAACACTTTCCATCACATAGTTGAAAAGTGTTTATGAATTCGGTTTGTCTGTCCGTGCTCTAACTCGCGTAAATATACCCCGATTACCATGAAATGGATATATGTTATTATGGGTAGAGTTGCAAAAAACCTGCAGTTTTTGAGGGACGGGAACAAACTCGGGAATTTTGGGGAGTATTGGAAATTTTGAAGGAGTTTTGAAGATAAACAAAACCAGTTATTTTTTAATTTGAAATTTTTATTTTAAAGAAATTCCAAGGAGGAATGTTCCAAAAAGATAGATTTTGCATTAAGAATTCACAAAACGTAAGATTTTACTGTCTAAATCTTTATAATTTATTAGCTTCACAACAACGGCGGCTGTAAATGGGTGAGGATATGGATGTTTCTTTAAAAAACATTTTTTTTTTTTTTTTTTTTTTAGTTTCTGTTGGCTTGCATATCTCTTATTCAAACATGCTTTATATTAATTTTCTAACGAGTTGCTTTGTATTTTTGAAATGAATTCTTTTAATTTTGTTCATTTTCTTTTTTGTTTACATTCGTTGATTCGAAGAAGAGAGGTAAAGTTTATATTCATACCAGGGAAGATGAGTCTCTCATCTGCCTCTTTCACTTTTTATTTATCGACGACTAAAATACCAAATTACTTATGATATTTTAATTTCTCTTACTTAATATTTCTGCAGCCTGTTTTTTGTCAGTTTTCATGTAAACCATGCATTTTTTTAAATGTTATTAGTTTTGTTTACATTGACAAAAATTGAAATCATTAAAAATAATTGAACATAATAAATTAAAAAAATTTCATTCTTAAAACTTTCTGAAAACTCCCGTAAATTTGTAAAATTTCCTTCCCAAAAACCCCGGTTTATTTCCGGGAATAAACCCGGTTTTTTCCACCCTTTGCAACTCTAATTATGGGTATCCCTATGGCATGTTCGGTATTGAAAATGAAGTATGTAACATTATCGGTTCATTTACAGGGTTACTCAAAACAATTCCGTTACATTGCGGTCTATGGGGAAAAATCGTTTGTCATGTATTTAAATGGTATTAAACCTTTTTAAACAATTGAAATTGATATACATTACTGAGGTGCACTACAAGGTTCTTACTACGGAATAGGGTGCGCATAGAGCTCATCGTTCATTTACAGGGACACACAAAAGTATTTGGCTATAGAAGAAAATGACCAATAATTGAACTATTGAAGCCTGCGAACAATAAATAATTGCCGGAAGTGCGTTTTCAATTGTGGTACGCATTTTTAAATTTAATTAGTTTTTTAAATATTACTTGGTGTGTGTAAATTGTATAGATAATATACAGGGTCGTACGGAATTTCCTGACAACATTCGTTTATTGGCAGAAATTGCTGGGTGGAAAATTTCAACTGTGCTATGCGTTTAACTGAACTAACTTTTAGCATATTACGTAGTATGCATACATATCTGTAGAAGTACAGTGATACCTTCCTGTGCGACCACCTCCCTGAACGACCATTTTTTCATGGAACGAAATTTATTCCCATAGGCTCAATATTAATTTTACCTCCATTCTGAGACCATCCCAGATGAACTCCCTTCATGAGCGACCAATATCTTTGAAGAAAATTCCGTCTTTTCCTGGTCGCTTGAAGAAGGATTTATTAGAAAAATAATTCAGGAGAGCGCATTATTCATCAAACTTCTAAACTAAATTTAGATTTCTTTTTTATACCAGTAACTTTTGAGTGTTTAAACCCCTTTGTGCTTTTAGGCAATGGATTTAACACTGATGACAAATTAAAAAGACGGTCAATAAACTCCCTTGCCCTATTCTATCAGGAAACTCTCAAAGAAATAGATAAATTAATGAAATCGTCATTATTTGTTCCCACAAAAAAAAAAAAAAAAAAAATGCATTTATTTACTGAACTTCAAAAAGACTGGGAAATAAAAGTTATAAAAGATTAGAGAACAGGAATTCTGCTTTTTCAGAATTTAGTGTCGCCCACGACATTTCCATTATTTAATTTTCTTTTGACGGACTGGTGGCTTCTATTATTATGAAACAGCCATTATAAATTAAGTAATAAATGGCCATATTTAAAAAAAAAAAATTATGGCCATTTTCCCCCCATCCTGACCAAAAAATTAGAGGTCTAACTTTTTACGACTGCTCTTTCATCTTCACGTAACACTTCATTTATAATGGCTGTTTCATAATAATAGTCATCAGTCCATTAAAAGAAATAACTCGGTGAAAGCGGACACTCGGTTAAGGGGAACTCGGATAATGGGGATTCTACTGTAGCTCAGTTTTAAGACTTAAAACACGCGATTTTATTTTATATAAAACGACGTCATCCGAATCCGCTGAAGAATTCCTCATTTACGATCCAATCATAAACATCTACAATAAAGTATGGGTAGGATGTCACTATCTCATCAGAATAATACACAAATGCAGCAAAAAGAAAGCAATTCATTAATATTTTTTCAAAATAGCACATATTTTAATTAATTTTTTTTTTCAGTTTTTATGACAAAGTGGCAACAAAAAGATATAATTGCTATTTTTCAACTATTTTTTCTTTACTTTCTACAGAAATGGAGTACTTGAGTTGCCAAAATGAAACAAATGTCGCTAAAAACTACAAAAAAATTAATATCTCAAAAATCAATGGAGATACAGTTTTCAAACAAATTGCATTTAAGAGAATTTCTTTTTTTCCCAATACGACGGTATAAAAGTTGAAAATGTGCGATGCTTAGAAGTTTAAAAAATTGCTAAAGAATATTTAATCGTAATGCTTTGTTTTACGGCTAGCGTCTGTAAGGTAACGTTATTTTTTGGAGACAAAATAAGCTGGGAGAAAGAAATAGCATACCGTACCGGGGGCTAATAAACCATAAAATCAAAGCAAACGTCAATATATTCATTTTTTAAACTCTGCAGTCATCAACTTATGTAATTAACCTTTATTTTGATACTTAATTTTTTTATATTCCTTCGTAATGTGAAAAATAAATTTTAGTTACATTAATTGTTACAATTAAAATCTAGATTTAAACATTACCTCCATTCAGAGACCACCTCACGGAGCGACCATTTTTTATTGGAACGGAACGTGGTCGCTTTAGGGAGGTTTTACTGTAGATCCTATACAGGGCTGCACAAAAAAATCGTATATTTTAACGGCTATTCATAGTAATAGTAAAAATTGAGTTTTCAAATGCGGTATGAATTTTTTAAATTGTTTATTTAGACATCATCTTTCACCTTAGTAAGACAGTGAAGTTTTGTTAGCCCTTTATGTACTGAATTATGAATTCATGAAAATTTTATCCTCTAAAGCATTTTTCGTGAATTGTTTAAACTACATCAGAAGATTTATATAATCATTTAATAAGTTTTAGAACGATTTTGTTACAATTTGAATTTATGGGGCATTCTCACAATCTTTTAACTTTCATGTCCCTGAATAATAATTTTTTATTTAATACACTTTTTTGTGTTTTTTTTATATTTCATATACGTGGGAACATCCCAACAATATTAACGAGATAAATAAGTTTTGGATGATGTTGGGGGTCCAAAAACATGGAAAACTCATCTACTGTCCCGTGTTCCTGATGTTGATTCTGAAGTTTGGAGCTGTCTGGATAAAATTGTTTCAATAAAAACAATTCGATGTAATTTTTTTCTGAAACTGGAACTATTGTTTTATATAAATATGTAGCTAAAAATTAACCGGCACACATTTTTAGGGTTGATATTATTTTTTGAACTCTGTCCCTGGGTTTTAGTTTTTTTACCATCCTTCTTCTAAAATTATACAGAAAATCACTTCACATGCAGCGACAGAAATTTTTTCAAGTTTTTGCTCATGCAGAAGTATGCTAGAGAAAGAATATCTAAAATTCTTTGACAGGAAATTTACTGCAGAATATAAATCAGCATTTAAATATCAATTTCAAGCCCCGTGGCTTTATTGGTAGTCTTGCCGTGCCCAAGGTTTATTCCTGCACTTTTCGAGGTAAATTTAAAAAAAAAAAAATAATTTAATCCAATGTAAATAACTGTTTCTAAAAATCAATGAACATTGTGGCTATCACTTAGTCTTAACACGATTTTCCTAAAAATAGGTGGTAGTTTAAAAGAACGTAGAGGGACACGCTTCATTTTCTTTGGTAATTTGTCCCCTTTTTTGGGGGGCACCCACCGTCTTACCGTTCCATCCTTACTGTCTTTTTTTTTTTACCAATTCGTCCCTTTTTTTACCATTTCGTCCCTTTTTTTACCTTACCGTTCCTTCTTTAACACAATGTTATACAAAAATTCTCTATTAAAAGTACTACGCTTGTATTATTTCTTATTTGAATGTCCTGTGGGTACTATGCAAATTCATTATAAGTAAAAATTTAGAAGAAAATAAAAAGTTATAGGGATAAAATGGTAAGGAAAATTAAACTCGCAAATTTAACCTAAACCTCAGTTAAATAAAAATTTTGTCGCTGCTGACCATTTTTTCTTCATTTTGAATCGTTAAGGCATTCGTCTATCAGATTAAAATGTTATTTTATCAAGTTTAATTTCGCCAGATTTTTTTCCCCAAAAGTCAAAAGATTGTGAGAATGCCCCTTATAGGGATTTTGTGCAATATTTATAACCCCACTCAAATATTTTATTTTAAATATTTTTCTGAGTATTTTGTAGAACTAGGAAATGTACAAATATAATGTTCTTACACTAGAAATATTTCGGAATTGAAAAATCCCGCCCCCTCCTCAAAAAAAAAAAAAAAGCCAAGAAAACTGAAAAGATGCAAAGACAAAAGAAATCATCCTTTTAAAAATATTTTTGTTTTGTATAATGAATACTGCTTTTGTAGCAAGACAATGTATCTATAACTCATTCTAAACTGCATTATAACAAATCGATGTATTAAATGAATTTTATAACAGGTTATTTTAATGGTACTTATAAGTACCGCCAGTAGATAAAGGGTTAAAGTAATCTGGAAGTGTTGGAAAGTGTATGATAATCTATACTTGACGCATGATTTTCCGTTCGTGTTTTTTCTTTTATATATTCAAGTAGATTAGATGTAGTATGAGATATCTAACTTCGTGTAACAAGTGACAATGAACTTTGTAACAAATCGTTTAAATTTAGCTTTCGTACTATGGGTGCGTAATCTAAAGAAGCCGATTTGGCAGCATCTCAGCTGCGAAATCGGCTTCTTTAGATTATGGAAATTCATACATAACAATTTTTTTATATTATGTATCGGTGGATGGACACGATGAACAAGAGAGGTACCTGAAACAAATAATGTTTGTGCCAGTGATCCAAACTTCCAGAATTAGGTTTTGAAAGGATTCTGTTAATTGGTTCTTAGCCCATTGTGTATTCACCCAGTTCTAAATTTTGCCTGCTTGGCGAAAACAATCCTACTGTTGTCTTGGGGACATGGTTACTAACTATTCCCCCAGGATCCTAACTATCCCTCAAGGTGACTATCCGCTGGAGTTACGCACAATATTTGCTGGGAAAAGAAAAACACAATTTATATTTTAAATAATCCATTACTTTTCAAGTATGTTATTAGTTTTAAGGGAACTAGAATGTATCTTCAAAAAATCGATTATTTTCAGCTGCAGTTTTAAATATAAAAGAGAATTTTTAGGTGAGAAAAATACAAGTTATACATACAGGGTATTTCATAAGGAAGTCCCAAAAATTAAAATTCAATGATTCCTTGATTATAATATATGTATAGGGTAAAGTGCCCATATTTCTTCCCCTCTCCTAATTTCGTCTCCCTTAACTTCTCCACTTCTGCGAAAGTGATGCCACTTATGACGGAAAGCACAGGGGACGGGAGGTAAAAGGGGCCAGTGTTGAAAGTTTCGTTCGCCAAGATGCATACATAAATTAAAGGCGGCGAATTTTCTATTTTTAGAAGACCCGAGTTTTTATTACGTCGTTTGTAAAACGGTATTTACTGCACTGTAAGTATTTATTTCTTATTCATTGCATGTATTTTACGTTCGTAAGATGCTGACAGTAGCATACAGTGAGTTTTAGGACGCTCAGTTCATCTTACGGGAACTGAAGCTCCGTCATATTGGGAAGTAGCGTGGTTCCAATTTCGTCCCTCTTGCAGTTCTTATTTTCGTCCCGGGGACGAAATTAGGAATGCTTTTTCATGACATTTTTTCCAATTTTTCCCCCGTGTTTGGATGTCTAATGTTTCGTTACGTTATCCTTCCACTGATAATTAGTACATTTCTTTGTGCCTTACTTTAATGTAAATTAAATTACTTACTCATTTAGAAATAAATTTTGATTTAGTTATAAGTTAAGCCTCGGCGTATTGGATTTTTTGGGGGGACGAAATTGGGACCATAATTTTTTCTTTTGCTTTTTTTAGATACTTTTGAAAAAATAGTTTTTTGCATTGTTAACATTTTTTTTGTACGACATTTAGCTATGTTTCTAATGTGCGTGGGTAGTTAGTCTATGTAAAATCCAAAGTTGGTAGATTTCCACTGAAAATTACAACTTTCAAGGGCCTAAAAGTGACTGGGGGACGACAATAGGGCACCTTACCCTACATATATGCCAGGTGTCCTAAAAAGACTGACTGTTTTAAAATTCAATAACTTGCAAATGGTGACAGCTATTTAAAAAAAAATCTTACAGGTGGGTTATTAAAGATGTGGGGAGTTTTTTTTACTGCGATTGTTGATTTCAGTTCGAAATAACAGCAATAGATGACGCTGCAAGCAATAGGCGCTCAACGGAAACCAAAACCGAAATCCCGTTGCATCTATGTCAAGGAAGGATATTAAATATATAGAATGAACCCCTAAGAAAAAGATTGTATTGCCGAATGAGACCTACTTCATATATTTAAGCTCCTTCCTTCATATCAATGGTGGGTGATTTCGGTTTTGACCTTGATTGAGCACTTATTGCTTGCAGCGCCATCTGTCGCGGTTATTTGTAACTAAAATTGGAAATCACTGTAAAAAAACTCCTGGCATCTTACATAAACCTCCTGCAAGATTTTTATTAATAGCTGTCATCATTTGCAAGTTACTGAATTTTAAAAACAGTCAGTTCCTTTTAGGACACCTGGTATATACAGAGGGTGTTTTCATATAAATGCAATACAAATCTGAAGAATCTGGACTTTTATTTTGATTCACGAATAAAAGTTTAAAAACCGTGATGTGATAGTGATAAATGGATTTCATTTTTGGAATAAACAATGAAAATAACATCAGACTCAGTCATCAAAATTAAAACAATTTTGGAAAAACAGTTTTTTTGCAAACCTGTGTTATCGACGCGTCTGCTCAAGAGAAAACACATTTGGTTGACAGAAGAAAAGTGTGTGTGAAAAATTCCAATTTAACACAGGAATCTTTATAACGAACAAAAATTCAAAGAAAGAAAAACTGCTTTGTAGATACTTAATATTTTTTTCGCTGCCAATGAGATGGAGAAGTGATTGCTTTGGTGATTTGTGAGAGTGCACTTTAATCAAAGTCACAAAAGTTTTCATTATTTAAGAAATTAATCATATGTGTTAATTTTCTTACTGATTGGTGAAGAAGTTTTTCTTTAATCTTTTCAAAATATTCGTATAAGTCATTCAGTGTTTCTTGGATACGTACTTGTTTAAAATTTTAAAAAAGTACTATATTCCAGTGATTTATCTATGTTTTTCAATTTAAAACAAATTAGGCTTCACTTAAACGAAATTTATTAATTGATATACATTATAAGATAAAAAGAACTTCTTAAGGGGTTCTGAGACACAAAAATCTTCAAATTTTCATTTTTTTTTTAATTGGATTAAAAATTTCTCTGTTGTTTTCTGCTTAAAATGATGTTTAAATCATGTTTCTATCTTAATTAGAACAGGAAATATTAATTTTTAGGTAGCTTTCTTTACAAAAAAGCTACCTATTGCAGCCGTTCGGAGGAAAGCGATTTCAAAAAATTTTGGTATATTTTCATCGATCATGACCCCCAGACCCCGAAACCACCCTCCGTTCAAAATTTATATATATATATATCTGACCTATGTCACACTGTAACTCCCGTAATTATGAACCGATTTCGATGTAATTCGGTGTGTACATAGTACATACCAATGTCTCGACCGAGTTCGTTGGCCAGCTTCATCCGCCGTTTTGTTTCAAAATGGCGGCCATTTAAAATTTTTAAAAAAATTTAAAACTTGAAATGTGGTACCAAAAAATTAAAAATGGAAAAATATTTTTTTCTTATGTATTTGACCTTTATACAAAGATTCAGGAGCAGTTTTTGTTTCGTCTATATCTTAAAAAATGGCTGAGTTATAGCATTTTGAATTTCTAGCGTGGCTGACATTTTGAAACGTCCTGAAATTTGTCACGCGATAAAAGGCGTATTTATGAACCGATTTGGATGTAATTCTGTGTGTACATAGTACATACCAATCTCTCGACCGAGTTCGTTGGCCAGCTTCATCCGCCATTTTGTTTCAAAATGGCGGCAATTTAAAATTTTTTTAAAAATTTAAAATTTGAAATGTGGTACCAAAAAATTGAAAATGGAAAAATATTTTTTTCTTATGTATTTGATCTTTATACAAAGATTTCGGAGCAGTTTTTGTTTCGTCTATATCTTAAAAAATGGCTGAGTTATAGCATTTTGAATTTCTAGCGTGGCTGACATTTTGAAACGTCCTGATTTTTGTCACGTAATAACAGGCATATTTTTGAACAGATTTGGATGTAACTTCGTTGATACATAGTACATACCAATGTCTCGACCGGGTTCGTTGGCCAGCTTCACCCGCCATTTTGTTTAAAAATGGCGGCCATTTAAATTTTTAAGAAAAATTTAAATTTGAAATGTGGTACCAAAAATTGAAAATTGAAAAAAATATTTCCTTCTTATGTGTTTGACCTTGACAAAAAGATTCGGGAGCAGTTTTTGTTTCGTCTATATCTTAAGAAATGGCTGAGTTATAGCATTTTGAATTTCTAGCGTGGCTGACATTTTGAAACGTCCTGATTTTTCTCACGTAATAACAGGCGTATTTATGAACCAACTTGGTTGTACCTTGATGTGTACATAGTACATACAAATATCTCGACCGAGTTCGTTGGCCAGCTTCATCCGCCATCTTGTTTCAAAATGGCGGCCATTTAAAAAAATTAAAAAATAAAAAAATTTAAATGAGATGCCAAAAAATTGGAAAATGAAAAAGATTTTTTTTGTATGTGTTTGACCTTTATACAAAGATTCCGGAGCAGTTTTTGTTTCGTCTATATCTTAAAAAATGGCTGAGTTATAGCATTTTGAATTTCTCTTGTGGGGCTGACATTTTTAAACGACCTGATTTTTGTCACGCGATAACAGGCGTATTTATGAACCTATTTGGATGTAACTTGGTCTGTACATAGTACATACCAATGTCTCGACCGAGTTCGTTGGACAGCTTCATTCGCCATCTTGTTTCAAAAGGGTTGCCATTTAAAAAAAATTAAATTTAAAATTCAAAATGAGGTATTAAAAAATTGGAAATTGAAAAAGATTTTTTTTTATGTGTTTGGCCTTGATACAAAGATTCCGGAGCAGTTTTTGTTTCTGAAAATTTGTTCTTTTGTTGATATCTTAAAAAATGGTTGATTTATAACACTTTGAATTTCTAGCATGGCTAACATTTTGAAACGATCTTGTATTTGTCACGCGATAACACACGTATTCGCCTATTTCGATGTAAGAAGGCATGTGGATAGTATACATCAACACCTCGACCAAGTTCGCTGGCCAGATTCATCAGCCATCTTGTTTCAAAATGGCGGCCATTAAATTAATATATATATATATATTTAAAGTGAGGTGCAAAAAAAAATAGAAATTGAAAAAGGTTTCTTTCTTAAGTATTTGATCTTGATATAAGGATTGAGGAGCATTTTTTGTTTGTCTTTACCTTAAAAAATGGCTCAGATATAGCAGTTTCAATTTCTATTGTGGGTGACACTTTGAAAAATCTGATTTTTTGCATGCGACAGCACTCCTATATATTAACCGATTCCGATATGAGTGAGCATGTGCACAGCAATTACTAAGGTCTCGACCAAGTTCACTGCTTAGCCTCATTCACCATGTTGTCTTAAAATGACAGGCACTTTAAGAAATTGCCGAATTTGGCAGCCAAATATAAGTTACTTTAAAGAAAAGCAGCTTGGATAAAGCTGACTAATTTCGCGAAATTCTCATTCATTATATTGATAAAAATTAGTATTGAATCTCTTATATTCGGTTTCCACTAAATTGAGCTTCGTGTGTTTGCATGATATAAGTTGGCTTTTTTTAAATAAGGATAATGAAAGCTACCTCTTCCTCCCGGCACTGGCCGGAAGGACTTTTTTGTTTTGGTTTGTTTTCAAAATCTGCCTTTCAAGCTATGGTTGTCAAGGAATAAAAATTTTTCGAGTTCCTTCGAAATTGCGTTTTTCTTCATGATAGGTTTTTTCACTAATCACTAATTTTAGGTAGCTTTCATTACAAAAAGCTACCTATTGCAGCCGTTCGGAGGAAAGCGATTTCAAAAAATTTTGGTATATTTTCATCGATCATGACCCCCAGACCCCGAAACCACCCTCCGTTCAAAATTGATATATATATCTGACCTATGTCACACTGTAACTCTCGTATTTATGAACCGATTTCGATGTAATTCGGTGTGTACATAGTACATACCAATGTCTCGACCGAGTTCGTTGGCCAGCTTCATCCGCCATTTTGTTTCAAAATGGCAGCCATTTAAAGTTTTTTTAAAAATTTAAAATTTGAAAAGTGGTACCAAAAAATTGAAAATGGAAAAATATTTTTTTCTTACGTATTTGACCTTTATACGAAGATTCCGGAGCAGTTTTAGTTTTGTCTATATCTTAAAAAATGGCTGAGTTATAGCATTTTGAATTTCTAGCGTGGCTGACATTTTGAAACGTCCTGAATTTTGTCACGCGATAAAAGGCGTATTTATGAAACGATTTGGATGTAACTTCGTTTATACATAGTACATACCAATGTCTCGACCGAGTTCGTTGGCCAGCTTCATCCTCCATCTTCTTTAAAAATGGCGGCTATTTAAATTTTTAAGAAAAATTTAAATTTGAAATATGGTACCAAAAAATTGAAAATTGAAAAAATATTTTTTCCTTATGTATTTGACCTTTATACAAAGATTTCGGAGCAGTTTTTGTTTCGTCCCTATCTTTAAAAAATGGCTGAGTTATAGCATTTTGAATTTCTAGCGTGGCTGACATTTTGAAACATCCTGAATTTTGTCACGCAATAAAAGACGTATTTATCAACCGATTTGGATGTAACTTCGTTTATACATACCAATGTCTCGACCGAGTTCGTTGGACAGCTTCATTCGCCATCTTGTTTCAAAATGGCGGCCATTTAAAAAAATGTAAAAAATTTAAAATTTAAAATGAGATACCAAAAAATTGGAAAATGAAAAGATTTTTTCGTATGTGTTTGACCTTAATACAAAGATTCCGGAACAGTTTTTGTTTCGTCTATATCTAAAAAAATGGCTGAGTTATAGCATTTTGAATTTCTATTGTGGCTGACATTTTAAAACGACCTGATATTTGTCACGCGATAACAGGCGTATTTATGAACCGATTTGGATGTAACTTCGTCTGTACATAGTACATACCAATGTCTCGACCGAATTCGTTGGCCAGCTTCATTCGCCAACTTGTTTCAAAGGAGTTGCCATTAAAAAAAATTAAATTTAAAATTTAAAATGAGGTATTAAAAAATTGGAAAATTAAAAAGATTTTTTTTATGTGTTTGGCCTTGATTCCGGAGCAGTTTTTGTTTCTGAAAATTTGTTCTTTTGTTTATATCTTAAAAAATGGTTGAATTATAGCACTTTGAATTTCTAGCATGGCTAACATTTTGAAACGATCGTGTATTTGTCACGCGATAACACACGCATTCGCCTATTTCGATATTAAAAACGCATGTGGATAGTATACATCAATATCTCGACCAAGTTCGCTGGCCAGCTTCATCAGCCATCTTGTTTAAAAATGGCGGCCATTAAATTAAAAAAAAATATATTTAAAGTGAGGTGCAAAAAAATTAGAAATTGAAAAAGGTTTCTTTCTTAAGTATTTGACCTTGATATAAGGATTCAGGAGCATTTTTTGTTTGTCTTTATCTTAAAAAATGGCTCAGATATAGCAGTTTCAATTGCTAAAGTGGGTGACATTTTGAAAAATCTCATTTTTTGCTGCGACAACACTTGTATATATAAACCGATTCCGATGTGAGTGAGCATGTGCACAGCAATTACTAAGGTCTCGACCAAGTTCACTGGTTAGCCTCATCCACCATGTTGTCTTAAAATGGCGGGCACTTTAAGAAATCGCCGAATTTGGCAGTCAAATATAAATTACTTTAAATAAAAGCAGCTTGGATAAACTTACTAATTAAGCGCGAAATTAATAACTAATTTCGCGAAATTCTCATTCATAATGATTTAGTATTGATAAAAATTAGTATTGAATCTCCTATATTCGGTTTCCACTAAATTGAGCTTCGCGTGTTTGAATAATATAAGTTGGCTTTTTTAAAATAAGGAATATGAAAGCTATCTCTTCCTCCCGGCACTGGCCGGAAGGACTTTTTTTGTTTTGGTTTGTTTTCAAAATCTGCCTTTCAAGCTATGGTTGTCAATAAATAAAAATTTTTCGAGTTCCTTCGAAATTGCGTTTTTCTTCATGATAGGTTTTTTCACCATTTCTCATATTTAAATTCTTATAACTCGAGAACCGTTAAAGATACAGGGTTGAAACTCGGAACATATCTTTTTCAATTATTTTACTTTACTTTTGAGCGAGCATATTTGAAAAAAACATTTACTTTTGAAAATATGATTTTTTTTTTTTTTAAGTTGCACCACTTTTTTTGTAATTTTTTCGTTAAATATTTTTAATTTTTTCAAAAATTAATATTTTTTAAAATGCTGGCTCTAAATTAAAATATATATATTTCTGTTTATTTAAATGAAAAAAAAATAAATTCTACAAATAATATTTCGAGTTATAACGATTTTAAGTTATACCACTTTTTTCATAAATTTTAAATATTTTTTTTTTTTTTTTTTTTTTAAAGCTATGAGGAATTTTATCATTTGATTTTGTTTACAAATGATATGGTTAACTAGCACAAAAAAATTCAAAATTTTAACTCAATAAATAAAAATTTTTTGAAAATGTGTCCCGGACCCCCTTAAAAAGACCATAAATTTTTTTATAAAATATTAAAACTAAAATATTAAATAAAAATAAAATATAAAATATTAAAATTTGTATGGTGCTTAAAAAAAAAAGTGGTGTTTTTAAGAAGTTCTTTTCATCTTATCATATCACAGCAGAATTTCCCTTTAAAGAACTTCCTATTTAACGAAGTTTTCTGCTTAACGAAATTTTCTGCTGAACCTTGACTTTGAATACCATTAATGTGCAAATTAATGTCCATATTACGAAAAATATATTCTATAGAACGAAGTTTACTCCACTTCCGTGCGTGTACAACATTCAAACGGAGAGATTGCTGTTGCGATGGAGGTTTGAATTTATTTCATTGGATTGTATGAAAATGAATTTATTTAGTTATTTAATCCTTTTTATTTAAAAGAAGAAAGGCTAAAAGCCTTCGATACAATAAGAAGGGGATTCCAGTTTCACGAGAATGTTACAAATGGATTGTTCGGGTACTTACAAAAATGCGAAAATTTTTATGAACAATGTATTTTTTCAATTCCTGCTATTAGTTCACACTCTCCCTATATTTATTTATTTATATATCGTGTTCAAATTTTCAATCGTTAATAAAATACCGTATATACTCGCGTATAAGTCGACTCGCGCATAAGTCGACCCCCTAACTTTCGGATGAAAATTTTGGAAAAAATCAAAAACTCGCGTATAAGTCGACCCCCTAACTTTTTACTTCAATTGTGCACAAAATCAAACCAAAGATTTCACATTCTAATGCGAAAAGTTAGTAAATAAACAGAATCAAATCATTAATTTTTTTTTAAATGATGAATTATTATTATTTGTATATTTTATATATTATTTTTTTATTCATACACATAAAAAGCCATAATTTTTTAGTATTCGAACTTTTTATTTTTGCGTTTTTAACTGACTCGCGTATAAGTCGACCCCACAAATTTGCTTACCGAAAATTGTCAGAAATTCCTCTACTTATACGCGAGTATATACGGTACTTATTATTCATCCTATCAAGTTGAAATAATTTTTTTAAAACTTATACTGGATGACAATTGATGTTAATACAGTTTTTTCAAATATTAATTCGTTAATTAAATCTTAATTAATTAATTTTAATTTTATATGGGAGACAAAATGGCTGCCATTGGTTATTGAACAGTATTTAATGCATCTTCATATCTATAAGGGGGGTTACCATAGGGGGGATCCTGTTCTGTCCCCAAATACTGCCAAGTTTGTCGCCAACTTGGCGACCAAAATAAGTCGCCAAAAGTGACGCCTACTTGGCGATATCTCTAATATTTCTCCAAATTCCCACAGGTTTCCATTGTAAACCTACTTGATTATAGAAAATCGACAAATTGAGATATTTTAATGCAACAAAAACTAATATTAGCTTAAGGAATTACATTAAATTTTTCTTTGATGACCTAAGTAGGAATTGACTTCAAAAACAAAATTTTTATATTACTTGTTTATAAGGAATCTGCGCAAAGTAATATTATAAACTTTATTCAAGTTAAGGAATTCAAATAATGAGAAAAAAGAGAAAAGTTACTCTACGCTTCAGTTTTTGTTTGCCTCTCTTTATTATGGTTTTTTAAAAACATTATTCCAATTAAATTTTCTCATATGTCTACACTGCATAAGAAAAAGTTGCTGCCCTAATTAAAATACATTTTTCCAATATTTCCATTTTAGGTGTATTTTTCAATTTATGCATGGTGCATTTTATTATACAAATTTCATGAATTTGAGTTGATTTCTATTTAACGAATTTTCTTCATAACGAAGTGTTTAAGTGTAACGATGAGACTTCGTTAAATGGAAGTTTCACTGTAACTTAATGCGACCTTACAATATAGTTGAAAACTGTTATAATTAAAGCAGAGTTATAAATATGCAGGTTTTAAGGTCATTTGGTGTGGCGTTAAAGTATAAATTACAGTCGACGAAACAGTTCATTTCAAAATAACAGTTCATTTATTAAATTCAACTTGAATTTTAAAAACTTAAATAATAAAGATATATACATGCACCTCCAGCTTTTGCTGGGAATCATATTGACATGCTATAGCAAGGAGTAAATTTAAACTCCAACTCAATCGTCTTTCCATTCCATTACCTCCATCACTACACTTCATACTCCATGGAGTTGTTTCACACTAAATATACTTACTGAGTACATCAAAACTGGAATAAAAATATGCATACAGTTACAGTTAAAAGAGAGTGCCTTTACGACCGAAATGGAAAAATGAAAACTGGTTCGGAACGATATAACTTCCGAACAAACCAAACGACAAATTTTGGGGGACAAGACTTTGTCCAGATTTCCAACATGCGGCCCCATCGGTCGTAAATACCTCCTCTTTCTTTTTATAATCAAAAATCAAAAATATTACAAATAGCTCTTTGAAACTTTACATACAGAAGAGGTTTTGTCAGAAAGTCTGCCTTATTAACTTTAGAAATTACATGTTTTAACTCAAAAACATTTTCATTAATTAACTGACGAATAAATTGACATCTTATGTCAATGTGTTTCGTTTTAAAATTCTCTTGGCTATTTTTAGAAAAATAAATGGCAGATTCATTATCACAGTACTGAATTGGTTTTATTCTATCGTATAAATTAAGTTCATTTAAAACTCTTGAATACCAAGTTAGTTCCTTTACACTTTCAGTTAATGAGATAAACTCAGATTCCATAGAACTTAGTGCAATACATTTCTGCTTCGATGATTTCCAAGCAAACGGAACGTTACTGAAGTAAATTATGTAACCACTACTTGAATGTCTTTTAGTAAGTTGACATCCCCAATTAGCATCAGAATATGCACACAAACTTAGTGATTTTACATTAGACAGATTTATTTTAAAACTTTTAGTAGCAAAAACATAATTCATAATATCTACTACTATTAACCAGTGTTTATATGTATACCCATTACAAAACTGTGACATTACATTTACAGAAAAACTAATATCGGGTCTTGATCTATTTGACAAAAATGACAGACACCCGATTAAGGATCGGTATGGAAATTTTTTCATTAATTCATTTTCGATAATTTCATTTTCGTTAACTTTATCTGGTAAAACAGAGCCAATTTTAAAAGGTAATTTAACATAACTTTTAGGTAAATCTTTATATTTTAATTCTAATCTCTCAATATAAGTTCTTTGATGAACGAATAATGAATCTTTAATCTGTTCAAAGTTAACACCTAGCAAATACTTTGTTAATCCTATTTCAGTAATTTCCAAGCTATTTTTTAACATATTAGTTACACATTGCAATACATTTTCATCTTTAGCAAACAAAACTAAATCATCTACATAGACAACTAAAATTGCGTTACTATCCAGTTTATACACACAGTTACACCATTTTAATTTACAAAATCCAAGATTATGTAATATATTATCTAATTCAGAATTCCATTCGCGGCCACTTTGCCTTAATCCATAAATTGATTTATTTAACAAACAAACTTTATTTTCAGCACCCTTCATTTCAAATCCCGGAGGTTGTTTCATAAACACAGTTTCTTTTAAAGAACCATATAAATATGCTGATTTTACATCCAATTGAATATGATACCAATTTAACATAGAAACTAATAAAATAAACATTAGTTTTATAATTGAAAAATTTACAACAGGTGAAAATATATCATTAAAATCAATACCTGGTTTCTGTTTAAATCCTTGAGCTACGAGACGTGCCTTGTACTTTTTACCATTTTTTTCCGTGTTTTTTATATTATAAACCCATTTACTTCCTACTATTGTGGAATTTTTCGGTGGATCAACCAACCGCCAAACTTTTCTCTTACTCATCATCTCAAGTTCTTCCCTCATCGCGGCATTCCATTTCCCCCTTTCTGGATTTATTTGTGCATCCTCAAATGATTTAGGGATTTCGGTATTGTAAAATTCATGTTGAAATAATTCAGTTAAATATGGATCGTCCGAATCACTAGTTGAGGGTTCACTTAAAGTTTCAGTATTAGGATGAGTAGTTTTAGGTTTAAAGTCAAACTTATCTGGCTCAAACTGGATTTTATTTTCCTTACAATATTTTTTAACATCATTTAAAGATCTCAGTCTCGTATTTGTTATTGGGGTATAATAATATACGCCAATTCTCTTACATTTCGTTCTCGGTCTTTCAATCCTTTTCCAT
This sequence comes from Maratus speciosus, assembly GCA_963932465.1. NCBI lineage: Eukaryota > Metazoa > Arthropoda > Arachnida > Araneae > Salticidae > Maratus > Maratus speciosus. The sequence continues at coordinate 549,639,520 of OZ010794.1, forward strand.
TCTGAAATATTTATAGAACTTACAGTTACCTTATCCCCCTTTTTCTCTTCATCTTCGTTTAAGCTATCTCTTGGTAGTTCATGATTGAGATCTAAAGTTGCATTACTTAAACCGTTTGTTTTAATTTGAGATTCATTAAAATTCAATATAAAATCCTTATATTTGTTTTCTCCCCCAAATAATGTTTCTACACCCTTTTTGGATTCATCTATACGCACATGAATAGTCTCTACAATTCGCCTTTCTTTTGGAATGTAAATTCTATATCCTTTAGTTTTCATGGCATAACCAACTAAGATACCTAGTAAAGCTTTCGGTTGAAGTTTATTTCGTTTAACTTTAGGAACATGAACAAATGCTAAAGAACCAAAAATTCTTAAATGTCTTACCGAAGGTTTGAATCCCGTCCATAATTCTTGCGGTGCAAGACCTTGGGTTAAACTGTGTTCAGTCCTATTTTTTGTATGAACGAACGCCAAAAGAGCTTCCCCCCAGAATGGCGGTTTTAACCCGCTATCGTGTAACATTGCTCTAACTGCATTCATTGCTACTTTATTAAAATTTTCAGCAACACCCACCTGCTCTGGAGTATAAATGGAGGATCTTTCGATTCTTATACCTAAATCGGTTAACAATTTCTCAAATAATTTATGGGTAAATTCCAGCCCATTATCAGTTCGTACACATTTTAACTTTTTACCAGTTTGTCTCTCAGCTTTAACTAAAAACTTTTTAAAGCATTCAAACACTTCCGTTTTATCCTTAATTATATAAACCTCAGTCCTTCTAGAATAATCGTCAATTACTGACAAAAAGTATTTCCCCCCTCCTAACGAGTTAACAGGGGTAGGACCCCACAAATCCATATACACTCTATCGAGGATTTGATTAGAAATGCGTTTATACAAATGATTTCTTTTAAATGATTTTCTGTTAGATTTTGCAATTACACAAGTTTCACACATCTTATTTTTGTTTTTACAGTTAATATTTTCAATACCTTTAACACAATTATTTTTACTCATTTTTTCAAGTAAAGGTAAGTTTGTATGACAAAATCTACGGTGTACAATCTCTGAATTTAAACTAGTAGAATAAGCAAAATTTTCACATTTTGAAGCATAACCTTTAACAATATACAATTTATCAACTCGAGGTACAGTAAAACAATATCTATTAAATTTATCATACACTATCATTTTATTATTTCCCCATTTAATTTGGTTTCCTGCAATGTCTATATTAGACCCACCAATTAAATTTCTTCTCATGTTAGGAGCATATAACACATTTTTTAAAGTTATTTCTACATTACCTGTTACATCTAGAATGGTAAAGTCAATATCGCCAATACCCAGTATTTCCGACGAACAGTCCTTGTCTCCTATCAGCACTTGTTGAGGGGGGAGGTTCCTATATGTTACAAATAGACTCCTGTCATTCGTAAAATGAGAAGTAGCCGCTGAGTCCAGAAGAAATTCCACGAACTTTCTACCATTTGAAGATATTAGGGCGAATTCGGATTGCTTTGTAGGTTCACTGTAGAAAACTTGCTTTTTCCCTCTAGAGTTCTTTTTGAAACACCTTGTATCTGTGTGACCAGGTTTCTTGCAGTAACTGCATACTAAACTCGGCCCCATACGATTAGCTGGTGAAGTATACGATCGTCTAGTAGTGTCCAGGTCGCTTCCACTACGTGAAACCCATGGCTTTTTACTGCTTCCAAAATTCTCCGCTGGAATGGTTGGTTTAACGGTAGGGTTTTTAAACTTAGTTGCATAAGCATCACCTACAGCGATAACCTCTTTACCTTCATCTTTTCGTTTTAAACAAATTCTGCCATATTCAGTTATTAACTGCTTAGATACATTTTCTAATTTAAATTCTTTATCTTCTAATCTATATAACACTTGAACTAGATTATCATATTCCTCAGGTAATCGACGGATTAGTTGAAAACATACTAACAGTTCTGGCATCTCAAATCCAGCATCTTTAATTTGAACTTTCTTTTCTTCAATTTTTTTACAAAATAAACCTATAGTTTCTTCTTGCGAGTTTAACTTCATCTCGAAAAATTCATCGACTAATCCCGCTAAGCGTGCTCGTGAAGTTGGTTCGAAGTTTAACTTTAAAATATCCCAGGCATCTTTGCCGCTTTCTGTCTGAGCAATTAGTATCTGGAATTTCCGTTCGATGGATTGGTAAATTGTTGTATAAGCTCTTCGTTTACGCCATTCAAAATCGCTTTTCTCACGATCAGAGGCATCCGATTTACATGCGATATCTGGCTTTGTAATAAATTCCCAGCAGTTTCGGTCAATCAATACACATTTGACGTCGAGCTTCCAGGAAGGATAGTTATAATCCGATAGTTTCGGGAAGGAATAAGTTAACTCTTGAACTTGTGCCATTATGCAGTATATATTTCATCTAAATCACACCATATTTTATCTATTTGACCTTTAAATAGCATGACATGGCCCCTTAACCATGTTATAATTAAAGCAGAGTTATAAATATGCAGGTTTTAAGGTCATTTGGTGTGGCGTTAAAGTATAAATTACAGTCGACGAAACAGTTCATTTCAAAATAACAGTTCATTTATTAAATTCAACTTGAATTTTAAAAACTTAAATAATAAAGATATATACATGCACCTCCAGCTTTTGCTGGGAATCATATTGACATGCTATAGCAAGGAGTAAATTTAAACTCCAACTCAATCGTCTTTCCATTCCATTACCTCCATCACTACACTTCATACTCCATGGAGTTGTTTCACACTAAATATACTTACTGAGTACATCAAAACTGGAATAAAAATATGCATACAGTTACAGTTAAAAGAGAGTGCCTTTACGACCGAAATGGAAAAATGAAAACTGGTTCGGAACGATATAACTTCCGAACAAACCAAACGACAAATTTTGGGGGACAAGACTTTGTCCAGATTTCCAACAAAAACTGCTTATGATTCTTTAAAAGATGTATAGTCACTTTTATTGTGAAATAGATTTCGCGATAGTATTCTAGTTAGTGCAAAGTTTCCGTGAAACACTGAAAAAAAACGAATTACTCAAAAATGAGTAAATCGATGTACTCATATCGAATTGAGTATGTTTGGATCGAAAATGAACCTATCCTTACTCAATTTTGAAGCATCACATGTTATCAAACCCAAACAAAACCATAATTTTGAACCCTGTAATGGTTTATTTCCTTTATGGCGGCATAAAAGATGTTTATTAATGTAAATATTAAATTATGCACAGTATAATAAAAATAATTTATAAGTGCTTGCAAATAATGTTCTTCTCATTTAAATATTCTATTTGGGTGTCTTGCTAATAATTTGAAATTAAATGTCATTGAAAATAAATGTCAGTTACATTTTTACTTTAATTTGTAGGTTCAGGGGGCAATACATAACGATTTATATTTGAACACAACCTTGGAATCAAAAATGAGTACATGCGTTTCTCAATTTTGAGTACATTTGAATCGGAGCTATTTTGAGTTTATGACGTATTTAAAATTGAGTACTTTTTACTCAATTTTGAATACCCAATTTTTTTCAGTGCAGTTTCACTAACCAGGCATGTATTTTAACAGCACAGTACTCTGTACCTGAAATATAACTGAATAATTGGATTACGATCGGCACATATTGTGAGTCTTGCTGCTATACTATCACTCTTATTTTTTTACAGACTGAAAAGAAGGGTTATGTGTTTCACGCGTATCTGTGTATGTGGATTTCTTTATACCCTCGAAACATCCCAACGGCTGGATGGATTTTTATGAATGAGGGATCTATCGATTTGTCTTAACAGCCCAATGGTTATAGGCTAGATTTTGTTTTTATAAATTCAAAATGGCGGCCATAAAATACAAAATGGCGGTCGTGACGAAAAAATAAATTTACGCACCCTATTGAGTGGCCTATCATTGGATAGGTCTTTCGAAATGAAGACGATGTTTCATTGACTATTTTACAGTCAGAAGCTCCTTTAAAATATTATACAAGCTGGAAGTTGTGTATGTATTGTGGATCTCTAGCTTTACTGCAACTCTAACCATCATAGACATCTATAGACCTCATCAAAACATTGTTTATAGATAGGAACTAACAATTAAACACAACTTAAAAGTCATCAATACAAGTAAATAAAAAAAAAATAGATAAGTAATATAAACAAGTAATATAAAACAAATATTTTAAGTCAATTCCTACTTAGGTCAATAACAGAATTTTTTTTTTCTCCCATTCTTCTTTCCTGTTGAGTAGGGCTTAAAATGCTTTGATCAAGAAGAGGGCTCTCTCGATTATTGAAAATTAATTAATTTAATTTAATTAATGGAGTAATATTTGAAAAAAATGGATTAACATCAAGTGTCATCCACTACAAGTTAAAAAAAATATTTGAGCTTGATTCGATAAATAATAAGTATTTTATTAACGATTGAAAATTTGAACAAGATATATATAGCGAGAGTGTGAGCTAATAGTAGAAATTGAAAAAAAAAATAGTTTCACATTGATGATAAATAATTAATTAGTTCGCTTTTTACGCAGTCGGGTTTTTTGACTTTTTTAATTTAATTGTTTATTATTACAAGACTTTGCAAACCCCTTTCTACATAAATGAATACACTGAGAAATGAAGTTTAGTGATTTTAGCATTTCAGTGTAAAATATTACTGAAACGTTTATGTAACTTCATAATTACTCAAATTGCTTAAATTGCCTACCTGAATCTGGCAATTTTGTTTTTATCTTCAGAAACATTTAGAAGAAGAAACAATCAGACACTTACAAAAGCAACAAGTTTCCCAAATTAACAGAAACTTCTGAAATTTGCAGGCATAAAGGGGCCTTAAAAAAACGTTTCTGTAAATCTCGGAAACATTGTTTGCTGAGGTTTATCGCTGGTTCTTCTCCAATATCTTTCTAAAGATAATGGAAATGTTTCCAGAATCCTAGGTAATGACGAGTTTACGTTGATTTTTTTGTGAACTTTTGTGATATATTGGGATAGTGTTTGAATCATTTTCCACAGTGTTTAGTACTTTTTAACCCTTTCAAGGGCAATGAAATACAGTTACTAAAATTTTGAAAGACACATAAATTATAAAAGCAAATTTTTTAAAAAAAAATTCTGGTGCAAATTTTGATATTTTGGGGTAAAATTAATGAATATAAATAATATGTAGGCTTAAATTTAAATGATTTGTTAACCCGTAATTCGCGACGGAAACTGTTTGTCAATTGTGGAGTATCGGAAATCGGAGTCCTTGTGACTCAGGACGGGGATTACGGGTTAATTATCTTTTTATTTTAAATTCTTTTCAAAAAATTTTTCATTCCGTAATGGGACCTCCTTAATGGTAAGGACCCTAGACTCGAGTTCTGCATGGAAGCAGCCCTGCTTGCAACTTTAAAAAAATTAAGAAAAAAAAGTAGAAGAAAAACCGCAGATTTCAGACGAGTTCCGCCCTCGTAGGCTACTAGCATTCCTAATTCCCCATGACAGAAAACTTCACCATACGTCATTTTAACGGACCCACAAATCTCCGTGTTTCACACATTCCGTAGAAGTAAGTCGCATACAGAAAGCCAACGTTTGTACTCCACTTTGTGTGGGTTCGAGGTGAAGAACACGCCGTGGTGCCCAGGAAACATGTGCGTGTTTGTGTGTGTGTGTCTTGCGAGGCACATGCGGCTCGCGCACACGTGCTCAGAGATGTCAATCTCTGACATGTGGAAATTTTATTTTTCTCATTTGCCCGAGATATGAGAAAAACATACGGAAATGAGGTTGAGAGTTTTGTCCGCCCTAACATATCTATTATAGAAAATGTTCAGAATACAAGGGGTCTAAGTCCGAAACTTAAAAAAAAAATTGCTGAAAAAGAGTTTTAACACACGTGGCACTATTTCTTTAAACACATGTAAATAACCTCAAAACTCTTGTAGAAAAACAATATAGGGCCAGTATGGTTTATATTGGCATAAGAAAGTTTTCTCCGCCTTAGCATGTCTATTATAGGAGACGTTCAGAATACAAGTAGTCAAAGTCCAAAATTAAAAAAAAAAAAATCTGAAAAAGAGTTTAACACACATAACGTGGCAATATTTCTTTAAACACATATAAATAATCGCAAAACCCTTGTAGATAAACAATAGTGGGCCAGTATGGTTTATATTGGTATAAGAAAGTTTACTCTGCCACAACATAACATATTATAAGAGATGTTCAGAATGCAAGTGGTATAAGTCTAAATAAAGAAAAAAGTGTTGAAAAGGAGTTTAACACACGTGGTAATATTTCTTTAAACACATATAAATAACCTCAAAACCCTTGTAGATAAACACTATTGGACCTGTATGGTTTATATTGGCATGAGGAAATTTTCTCTGCCCTAACATACCTATTATAGGAGATGTTCACAAAACAAGTGGTCTAAGTCCCAAATAATAAAAAAAAATGCTGAAGATAGTTTTACACAAGCTTCAATACATCTTTAAACACAGATAAATACCCTCAAAACCCTTGTAGAGAAACATTATTGGGCCAGTATGGTTTATGTTGGCATGAGAAAGTTTATCCGCCCTAACATATCTATTATAGAAGAATACAAATGGTCTAAGTCCGAATAAAAAAAATGCTGAAAAGGAGTTTAGCATATGTGGCAGTACTTCTTTAAACACAAATAAATAACATCAAAATACTAGTAGCTAAACGATATTGGGCCAGTATGGTTTATATTGGCATGAAATATTGTCACAGCCGCAAAATTGGGTTGTTTACATTTTGTTAATGTTACACCAATATAGGCAAAAAAGTTTAGCTACACTGTAAAAAAAAAGTCCGTATTTATAAGAGTGATTTTATGTGAAATTTCTGTATTTCAACGGAAACTTTCTATTTTCAGTAGAATCGTAAAATCTCCTTTAAGGGTGTTCTCAAATCAAAAGGGCAACTTTCTGACATAAGTTTTAATTTATTTTTGTTCGAAAATGCATGAAACTAGCTGGTGGTGTTGTTCAGAAACTATGTAATTGAGCTGTTTTTTCATTTTTTTTGAAAACGCAATAGATCTTTCAGAAAATAGTGTCAAAGTAGGCGTTTTGAACCGAATCTCCACGCGAAGGAAGAAAGAGCACTCAAGAGCAGACAAAAAACTGGTTTGTCACGTGATCAAAATAGCTTATAACTCAATAGGTAATTGATTGATCAAAAAATGGTAAAAACAGTTCAATCGCTACCATGGCCAGACTTTCCAATTTTGTATCTTTCCGTTAAAAAATGAATTTGTAAATGCGTCAGAACGTTTTGCGTTTGTTGAGCAGAACAGTTAAGAACAGCCTTAATAAAAGGAAAACTTTCTTTTTATACTTACTCGTTGAATGTCGAAAACGGGAATTTTCCTTCCAAGGCAGACAAACGGAAATATTTCAGTTAAATTTTCGTAACAGATTTGGCCTATAACCAGGCCACTGGTTGTGACTAGTTGGTGTAGAGTACAGAGCATTCAGCCTCTAAGGGCGAGTATTGATGTCCGAATCCGGAGGAAGGCAAGGCGGTATAAAACTGGTGTGATAATATTCAATACAAATACCTTTTCCGTGTACTTATGCAGCAGTATTATGATGATTATTTAGATTATTTCTTAAATATTGCGCTATTGCTCACATTTATTTTTAAACTCAGAAATTTCCCATCTTGAATAGCGAGAAATTTCTATCTTGGAAACGGGGAAGTTTTGTGAAAAAATGGCGAATATAGACGCAATTTTGCTGTCAATATAGTTTCCGTTTTTTTTTTTTTCACAGAACTTTTTTTACAATGTATTTCATTTTCAGCATTTGGAATGTAGAGCCAATATTTCTACAATGGAGCCATTTCATTATCATTACAAACTTTTCTAACGTAAAGCATAATAGTCACCCAATATCGTTGTGTTATTAGGAGTATTTCTGAAGAATGCAGTATTCGCATAATATCAGGGCCCAATGTATAACCAGTAAAAACAATGATCTTTCATCAATCTGTAAAAAAAATGGGTGAACTAATATGTGATCGAACATCTTGATCGAATGCTTTTACCTGCGAGGACTAGTGTAAACTTATCGAAAATCTCTCTTTCTTTTCTGTGTTTTTACAGAAATTTCTAACAGTGTATGAATTATAAACATGCCAAAGTATTATTTTCTGTTTACCCTAGACTTACCACAGTTTTCGAAATTCTTGATTAAACCAGGCGAACATCAAAGGATATGAGATACTCTGTGTTTGAACGGTTTTTACATTTATCACCACTATTTCACGAAAAGTAATCTTCGACTTATTTTCTCGCATAATTTGTAACAAGTGTTCGTGATTAAATAAGACGACGATAATTATTGGGAAGAAAAACCGTGACAAATTAAAAACCGTAAACACACTGGGTATGTCATATCCTGCGCGTGCGCTTCCCGGTTAAATGTAGAAGATTAAGCATTTACATTCAATTAAACCACATTAAATTAAATTAATAATAGCCTCTGTCCTGTCCTGTCCAAAAGAAAAAAAAATGCAATTTAACAAATTACAACGGCCATTTGGAAAATAATTTTTTCAAAGACTAAAATTTAAGACATAAAAAAATAGCACGGAGTTGATCATACATTACGTACGCCATGAATTAAACATTAATAGTGTTATTACAGGTAAAAATTGCAAGCGACAGAAATCACCTGCGACTCGTACGTATTTTCCACCTGAAACTTACGTATTATCCAAGCATTTCATTGGCTGTTCGGGAAAAGGATTTTCCAGCGTCAAATTTCCAAGAAATCTGACGGCCCATTTTAAATGAAATTTATTTCTTAAACTTCTAAACATCACACAATATTACTTTTTATAACGTCGTATAGAGAAATAAAATGTACTTTTAAATGCAATTTGTTTGAAAGCTGTATCTCAATCTGTTTCTGAGTTATTAATTTTTTTTGTATTTTTTATTACTTTTTGTCATAGTGGCAACACTCTGTTGTCCATCTCTGTTGAAAGTAAAGGGAAATACAGATTACTGTATAGACCAATCAGAAAACGAATAAAATGATGATTAAACCAATAAAAAGCTTCAGATATGCTTTTGATTTCCTACCCTGGCGAGGACAATGACCATTTTTTCAAATGGTTAAAAAAAAAACAAAAAAAAAAACAGCTTTAGTTTTAAAATGCGAGGGAAAAATATATTGTTGGCCTTGTGTAACCTTGTGCAAGTTCTGTTCTTCCGGTTGGCACTTTCAGAGTTGGCACTTTCAGTTGGCGCTTGCTAAAATGGAATTATTCATTCCGTGCTTCAGTTAATAAATATTTTCATTTTTAACAATTTAAAGGCTGCTTTCTAGTTATAGTTGTGTATTTATTTCCACATGCACCATTTCTGAGCTAACTTTATACATGTCTTTTATCAAAAATTTCAATACCAAACAGAACTAAATGACAGTAATGGCTTATGCTTAAGACTCCTGTCCCTGCCGGCGAAAGCACTCACGAGCTAATGCTAATCCCACTGTAAAAAGAAATTCCGTTAAAAAACGGAAATAGTACTGGCAATCCAGACGCCAGTACTATTTCCGTTTTTTAACGGAAAATTTTTTCTCCGTAAATTCCAGAAAATTTTCCGTTTTTTCACAAAATTTTTCCGTTTTTTTTTTTTTTTTCCCCTCATATATCCGTATTTAAAATTTTTTGTTTCAAAGGCAAAAAAAAAAAAAAAAAAAAAAAAAAAAATCATATAACTTTTCGAGAAACTTACACCTTTATCAATTTCAACGGACTCGTTTATCAAGGTAGCGTATCTCTAATTTGTTCAAATAACAGTAATGAAACAACACCTACCTAGGGTGGAATCGAACTGGGGAACCGGCCTCTACCAGATTAGCGTTCTTATCCACCATGCCATTGGGGACACGAGTTACATTTCCAAATATCGTTACTTATTTCAGATGCTTTTTATGAAGTAAAGGCAGATGTTAAACAAGGAACGTATTTTCGTTGGAGATATTTTTCAATTGAGTGTACAATTCGAAATATTTCCATAATTTTGAAAATTTAGCTTTTTAATTTCATGCTTTATAAAAAGAAAAAAATTAATCTTTAAAATATTACGTGCATGAAAGAATGTATTATAAGTAATAATTGCGCCTTTTTTGCAAGATTTTAAAAATTTTATTGTACTACTATTTTTATTTATTTATTTGTATATGCATCTATAATTTCGTTATTATGTTTCAGATATGTTTTAAGTTTTATGTGCGAATCCGTTAAAGTGAATAGATTAAAAAATATTAAAATTAAAAATAGAGTTTTTCAATTTTTTTTTTTTAAATAATAATAAGTATTATTTTAAAATCATTATGAAAAAGAAACTGTAACATTTCCTTCTCAACTGTCTGAAACTTAAAAAGAATTAATAAAATTTATTTAAATATCAGATTATCTTTTTTAAATATTGTAAAAAAAATTTAAAAACAATTTAAAAACTTTTTATTTAAAAAGAAAGAAAGAAAGAAAATTACCACAGTGTTAAAATACTAATACTATATAGTTTAAATGTACATGCATAGATGGCGCCAAAACTTTAACGGTTTTACTTGAAAACCCACGTAAAACCGACACATTGGGTATATTTTCAATATAGAGCCACATTTAGCCAATATTGGAGTTTCATCGAAAATAATATCACTGTAAGACAAGTACATACAACCAGTGGTGGATCCAAGGGTCATGACCCCCCCCCCCCCCCCCAATACCCGTTCAACAATCTGAATCTCTCTGGCTCTTTAAAGCTCTACTCAAATCAAAATTAGGTAATTTCTGATACATCCGTGAAAATATTTTTAATCTCAAGAAATTTGCAAGTGCACTTATTTTGAAACTATGTGATTAAAAAGTGTTTTCTATATTTCAATAAAAGCAAAGGATCTTTCCAAAAATTCCATAAAATTTGGCATTTTAAACAAAATTTACGGACGCGAATGCTAATTGCTCCCTCATGACGGCATTTCTGTGGCTCTCAAGTCCTAAAAATTGGCTTAAAATGCTAACTTGACAACATTTCTGAATCATTCTTCGCCTTTATAAGAAAATGGCATGCTTCGATTTCTTGGTATCTGAATGAAATATATATATATATATATATATATATATATTTACGAATACTAATGCAAATTTTTTGTATTTATGAATGAAAATGAATTCCCGAAAGTATCAGAAAAATCGTCAGTTTTAATTTGGGAATAGCCTTCAATAAAAAAATTGATCATGAAATGGTGTGACCCCCACCTTTCCCCCCTCCCAAAAAGAGGCATACCCCCCCCCCCCTCTAAATTAAGGGCTGGATCCGTCCTTGCATACAACAATTAATTCCTTCACTTTCCAAACATGTCAGTTATTTCTAAACATCCTTTAAGGAAATTGTACTGTTTTGAAAGCGATACAGAAACATTCCGTAAAATTTACGGAAGATTTACTGTATTTACATGGATTTATAATCTCATAATGTCAATTACGGAAATTGTACTGTTTTCTTAGAAAGATCAAACTATTCCGTAAAATTTTACGAAAAAGTTTGTGCATATTGACGGATTTTTTTTAGGGATTTTTCTAATATCTCGTTTGCATTTCGACATTTTTAAATACTTTCTTTTTGCATTGGATAGCCGAGATCCGTCTCTACATCACAGCTTTTCTACTTTTTCGATTTTGGTTGCAGATATTTTTTTAGAATGACACTTTCATTTTTAGAACCGGTTTCGCAAGTGAAAGTAACTTTATAAAAAACATCTGCAACTAAAATCGAAAAAGTAAAAAAAGTGCAATGTAGAGACGGACCTCGGCTATCCAATGAAAAAAAAAATATTTAAAAATGTCGAAATGCAAACGAGATATTAGAAAAATCCCTCCCCATAGGATTAGCATTAGCTCTTGAGTGTCTTCGCCGGCAGGGACAGATCTCCATGCGTTCGGAATAATTTTTGTAAATTTTGAGTTTAAAATTGCTAATTATTATTAAAAATTTAATAATAAATCATAAAACTGGGACATACACATACAAATAAGTAATTTAATTTTTTTTTTATTTATTTAAAAAATAGCATAAAATTAGCCGAAAATTTGCTATTTTCTTAAAACTAATTAAATTTAAAAATATTAAAAAATAAACACTTTTTAGGAATTGCATAATAAATATAATAATGTGACACAGGTACGAGACTATTTTTAGGACATTAGCATGAATCTTTTACAAGTTATAGGAATAAAAAGACAAACAACGATAAAAAATTCCTTAAAACGTTAATAATTCGTAGATTAAAACTGAACTAAACAAGTCGGAAATTGTTCGTACTATAACTAGTTTTATAAATATTCAGATCTTGGTGCAATAGCTGTTGCACTCTTATGCAAAAATGCATGAATACAAAATTTATTACGATCCTATATATTATATTCAGTAAATACGGAAATAATAGGACTCCATCTTAAATAGAACGTCATCAAAATTGGCAATCAATCATTACCTATCATGGGATATCGTTGAATTAATTATGTATAATAGGATTTAATAGAATGAAGAAAACTTGTATTAATATCTTTTACTAAGTTTTAATTCGATTTTCATCAAATTTGAAATGACTCGACAAAATTCTGAAACGATTATATACATTAAATTTCAAAACCTTCAGTTGAGTAGTTTTTACGCTGTTATATGCAGACAGACGGACAAACACAGGCAGACCAGACAACGACTATAGGTGCTACGTATTTATGTAATTACGAACGAACCTAAAAACTATTAAAACTGAACTAAAAAACTATTAAAACGGAACTAAACTCATAAATTTTTCAATAAAGCAGCATGACGTTATATGCGTAATATCGAATCTAACGAGAAAGACAGGCTACCGCAGTCCATTCCATGTACCTTTTTTTACAGACTGCTGGAATCGCGTGATTCTCGAATGCACCAATCCCAGTGTACAAAAAGAGCGTCACGTCACTATAGCGGTCTGTAAAAAAAGGTACGTAGGATGCACCGCGGTAGCCTGTCTTTTTCGTTAGCCTCGCGTACTTTACTGTAGATGTTGTTTAAGACTGGATCGTGAATGAGGAATTTTTCAGCGGATGCGGATGACGTCATTTTATATAAAATAAAATCGGGTGTTTTAAGTCTTAAAACTGAACTACAGTAGAGTTCCGATTATCCGAGTCCCGCTTTAAACGAGTTATTTTCTTCTGATGGACTGATGGCTTCTATTATTATGAAACAGCCATGATAAATGAAGTGTTAGGTGAAGATGAAAGAGCAGCCGTAAAAAGTTAGAACTCTGATTTTCTGGTCAGAATGGCGAAACAAACAAAACAACAAAAAAAAAATTATGGCCATTTTTTTTTCATTCTGACCAGAAAAATCAGTGTCCTAACTTTGTACGACTGCTCTTTCATCTTCACCTAACACTTTATTTATAATGGCTGTTTCATAATGATAGAAGCCACCAGTCCATCAGAAGAAAATGATCCATTCCAAAGGTATAAATTCGGGACTCTACTGTATCTATATTTATATACATATATATATATACATATATTTTTTTTTTCATCGGAGCGACACTAAATTCTATAAAAGCAGAATTTCTGTTCTCTAGTTTTTTTCCTTTTTGTCGAAAGTGCATATCCTTAACTATATTATCCAGAAAAATAAATGTTGTATATACAAAATTAATATTTAAATTTGATATTTAAAAATCATTTCACAAATGCATGAATTAATCATTAAGTGGTGTGCGCATGATAAATCTCTAAATTATGCATATAGAAAACAATTTTTGAACAAAATAGTATCATAACACATCTACTTCTAAATTAAAACCAAAATATATAGAAAAAGTTTTGCTTAACATTTAAGTTTAGCACAAAAAAAAAAAAAAAAAAAAAAAAAAAAACATTTTTAGAAAATATATAAAGTTTTTCAAATGCAAAAAAAAAAAAAAAAAAAAAAAAAAAAAGAATAAATATGTGAATTTTTTTTTATCTTAGCATGAAGATTGAAGAAACCAATATTAGGCTAATCTATATTATAAAGGACAAACATATCTGTGCGTAACGCATACGTCATTTTGCGAATGGCAACACTTTGAAATTTGAAATAAAATTTTGGTTTCGTAATTTTCTCTACTGCAAATTTTTATACTTCTAAACATCGCACATTTTAAATTTTTACACCGCCGTATAACGAAAAAAATGCTCTTTTAAATGCAATTTGTTTGAAAGCTGTATCTCATTTTAATTTTAAGATATTAATTTTTTTGTAGTTTTTATTACTTTTTTTGTAATCGTGGCAGCTTAAGTACTCCATTTCTGATGAAACTAAAGGGGGAAAATGAAAATAGTAAATTGCTGTATCTTTTTGATGCCATTTTCTCATAAAAACCGAAAAAAAAATTGAAATTAAAATACGTGCTATGTCAAGAATATCGTCTGTTATAAAACCCCAGTGAGTTTTGGCTTTATTTCGTTGTTATTTATCAATTAAATGATTTTGCCGTGCCGGCTCCATTGCGAAATATTAATAAACAATTTGCACATAAAAAAAAGTTCAGAATTTCTCTCCCGCTAATTTTCTACAACGAAATTAAAGCTTCATGAATAAATAAATGAAAGAATAATATATAAAAAAACACGAATTTAACATATATGTAGCATAACAATTTAAATTTTTAGAGCCGAATTGGGAAAAATATGTGCTTTTAAATGTAATTTGTATGAAATAGAGTTGCTAGGCAACTGTTAAAGTAAAAGAGAAGAAATAATCTATATATTGAAAACACAAGATAGCTTTTTTAGACATCTTCCTTGAACTTTTGACTGACCAATTTTGCTAATAATTCTTTTTTTTAAATGAACGCTGTTCATTTGTAGATGTCCTCGCACTAGGTATTTTTCTAAATATTTTCACTTTTATATTTTTAATTTAATTTGAAATGATTTTTTGAAATTTCATCAAAATGGTAGCAATCGTATTATTTCCACTGTTGCAGAAAAAAAATAAATAGTGGGGTTTATTTATCCTTATTGATACCATTTACTCATTACAATTAAAAATAACTTTATTTTAAGTCTGAACAGAAAATGACGTCACTATTTAAAAAACATTTTCGCTCATAAAGCTAATGTTACAATATATTTTCATTCGGCTGATACCGAATTTGAGACACTTGGCGTAATGCTAAAGTAAGTGCCATATTCAAAAGAAAACAATCCTTTTCTTTGATAAAACTATATATTTTTACACGAATACATCTAAAAGACATCAGTTTCTGGAATTTCTACTTCGCGGTACTGAAATTAGACCCTCAAGCCAAAAGAATACATTTTCACATGCAAAGTTTTAGCTGACAAGCGGAAATTCACTTTTGAAAATCTATCTATATTATAAAGGAAAAATATGTCCGTGCCTACGGCTGACGTCATTTTGAGAATGGCAACGCTTGACGATTAAATGTCGGATTTGCAATCTTTGCAACTGCAATTTTTTGAATTTCTAAACATCGCGCATCTTCAATTTTTACACCCGTTATATAGGGAAAAAATCTAATTTCAAATGCAATTTTCTTGAAAACTTTATCTTAATTGATTTATTTATCATGTCTTTTTAAATAATTTTCAAGAATAATGTTTTTTAATCTATATCCATTGCGTACAGGCTCCATTACGGAATAAGCCATTTGCACTTAAAATAATATAAATAATTCAGCATTTGTCCCTGACTATTTTTTTACAGCGAAATTAAAACTTCATCAATCTATTATATTAAAAAGTGACTGTCCATTTGTATTTCACAGCTGTTCCTCCTAGAATATGGAATGTTGGGTGATCAAATTAACGCCAGTTATCCGCATGGGTCCGAGGATGTTAAACGTGGTTGCATAATTTTAAAATTTGTTTAGTTTTCGAGATATAGATTTTTACGTTATTTTTTATGACATTTATGTAATGATGGAAATTAAAATTGCTCCATTTTTGTGGATAAAAGAGAGAAAAGGGAAAATGACAAGGATTATTAGGTCAGTGTTTGAAATCATTTTTAAATTCAAATTAACGTATATTTGAATAAATAGTGAAAAAATGATTGCAGTTTTCAAGAAAATTTCACGAAATACGAACTCACACATATTCAAGCTTTAGGAATCCGTTTATTTTAGAAACACAAATTCGACTCTCTATTGGAACATTGAGATAAATTCTGTTGACGTAAAAAGAAAAAAAAACATCGTACGTTATTTTCATTTAATTTAAAGTCGTAAAGTAGATTTTCAACCATTGCCTTAAGATGGCTAATAAAACATTTCAGAAGCGGACATTAAAAATGCGAAAAAGAGAGAAAAAAAAAGAGAAATGTTTTAGCGAGAAAAAAAAATAAGCCTTTAAATATTTATTTTAATTCATAAATATAAAATGCTTCTGAATAAATTCGTCCAAACAAATTCATTTTTGTATAAGTTGACCCAAATGACATCATTTCTACGAACTCCGAAATTCGAAGCAAAATCTTGGAAGAGCGAAAAGCTCTAGGCAAATAAAGTTATAGAATATGTGCATTTTTATTGGGAATGTTTTGACTTAAATTGTAAATATAACTTATTATTTGAAATATTGTATTTAATAAAATTAATATTGCAATGGCTTTCTAAATTTACAACAAAGTTAAGATTTCATTTTTCGCAAAAAGATCGATTGTCTCATGCAATTCAAAAGCAACACAACGGGTTGCTACGCAACAGGTTTTCTTAAAACTGTAGCATATATCCTCTTCGGTCCCTGGGTCCCCATACGGGGATCTCCGTTCTTTTCCTTATAAAAACTAAAATGTCCGATGTTTTTAAATTTTCACATCACTTCTTAATAGCTGAATGTTTTTTGCGTTCAAAGCAAACGAATAAATGGCAGCAACTTTGCTTATTCCCACATAAAATAAATGTTATTTTCATCTGAGTTTGCAAAATGCCTAAAAATTCTCAAAAGACAGTATGACCAAGAAAGTGAAAATTTTTCATAAGTATTTAACTTAAATCCTTTTCAACAAAAATTTTTGAGGATTTGTAGATTATTAACTTGTGTAAAGCTCTTAAATTTGTGATTGCGGTAATTTATGTCAATGGTTATTAAATTGATGTTTTTAAGGGGTTTGTAGTTTTATATAGATCCATATTTTTTAACCTAAATTACTAAGCACCTAAAGGTTCCATTTCAGAAAAGATATTTTTTCTGTCATTTACGATGTCATTTTGTTTGGAAAAAAACCAATGTATAAACATTTGTATTATTATTTTAGCTTCGGAACACGAGAGAATATAGCTTAAAAGTAACAGTGCGCGCAAACACAAAATTTACTAATCTGAGATACCGTGTTTTAAAGTTACAATATCTACGGACCTTCAGTTGTACTCGCAGCCTGTAAATGATTATATCTCAAGAAATAGTGCAGATTTTTTAATGGGTTTTTTTTACATATTGTTGAGAAATTAAAAAAAATTCAGAGTAAAACGAAATTCGAAAACTGATTTCTTGAAAGATTAAAGGTCCTGTGCCCCCTTAAAAGAACAAGTAATATAAAAATTTTGTTTTTAAAGTCAATTCCTACTTAGATCATAAAAGAAAAAATTAATATAATCCCTTAAGCTAATATTAGTTTTTGTTGCATTAAAATATCTCAATTTGTTGATTTTCTATAAGCAAGTAGGTTTACAATGGAACTCTATGGGAATTTGGCGAAATATTAGAGATATCGCCAAGTTGGCGTCACTTTTGGCAACTCATTTTGGTCGCCAAATTTGGCGATATATCGCCAAGTTGGCGACAAACTTGGCGGTATTTGGCAACAGAACAGGGTCCTACCTATGGTAACCCCTTATTGAAAATACTTTCATTGATCTTCAATAACCAATGGCCGGCATTTTGTTTCCCATGCAAAACTAAAATTAATTAATTAAAATTAAATTAATTAAATAATATTTGAAAAAACTGTATTAACATCAATTGTCATCCAGTACAAGTTTTAAAAAAAATTATTTCAACTTGATAGGATGAATAATGAGTATTTTATTAACGATTGAAAATTTGAACAAGATATATAAATATATATATAAATAAATATAGGGAGAGTGTGAACTAATTGTAGGAATTGAAAAAAATATAAGAACTTGAGTTAAAGAAAAGTTAAAAATTTATTTCAGCCTTTATTCTACTTATTAAATTATTAACATTCAAGTGCCTGTGTCTCAAGTTCTAATTCAAATTGCTAAATCCCGCCTTAACCCTTTCTGGCACAGACAATTCTTATTGTAAAATGATGAAATGATTGACTGACATCGGAATTTAGAAACGACTTTTTTAGATATTAAAAACATGTTACTTTACCTGTTCATTGTAACAGCAAAATTTTACTAAAATGTTCTTGGTGCCGTTCGTAAGTTTGGAATTAAAATTAGGTATCCCGAACTGGGCACACTGTACCGGAAAGAGTTAACCGTTAGCTTTGGCACCCGTAACCAAATTTATTCGCTTGTCACCACTTTTTTTTTTTTTTCTAAGAAACACTTTTATTGTACTTTGACAATATGTGCAAGAGAAATTTACTAAAAATTTTACTCTGAAAATATAGTGATGCGAATATATTAAAATAGAATCATGTATTTAAAACTACCGTCCGTTAAAGGTTAATCACTTAACCCTCTCGCTGCGTAAGTAATTCTTCGCGATGAGCGTGTTTTACAGAACTTTTAATCTTCTGTCACCGGTTCTTTAAAGCAGAAATTTTTGACTGTCGTAATCGGAGAAAATGTCCTGATTAAATCAGACAACGTTTTCGCTAAAAAATAACTGGTGGGAATAACCAAACAGTATTAATTAGACGGGAAAATGCATGCCCGAGAATATCTCGGGTTGCGCAGCGAGAGGGTTAACTGTTTCGTGGGTGCAAAGTCCTCAAAGTTACCTGTGAATTACAACACCTCTGGAGGTGTCTTGCCAGGTGAAGGTCACAGACTTCTAATATAAGTAGACTCCAAATCGGCAACCTTTTCTTGTCTCCTACATCTCTGCCCTCCATCACGTGATGGAAGGCAGATTTAGCACGCCAAACCGGTTTTTCTCCTCGGAATCTCCCTCCAGATTCCCGCCGAAACATTGTCTGTCAGCGTTTGTCTTGAGTTGACCGACCGCACTTTTGCTTTGCCAATAAAGGGATTACCGCCAAAATACGGCACCCTTTTGGCGATGAAAGCAAAAGATGTTGGAGTCAAAACTTTCCCGAAAAAACAATGGAATTGGGAGTCTACTTATATTAGAAGTATGTGGTGAAGGTCTCGTTACCTGATCAAGGTTCTAAATCAACATGAGTAGCAATGTGCAGGTTCCAAACAACAGGATATAAATGTTAAGCAACCGGCACAACACCGTTCACAACTTAGAAATAGGAACTGCCGATACGATCTAGGCGCTCGTTAGGTTTATTGCCGCTACCCGCGATTAAGTGGTCACCCGCCGCGATACTAGGTATCAAACTCGTTCAGCTGGGGCTTCCCGGCATGTAGGGGCCTGGTCATCGGTTAGAAAGAAAGAAACCCCTTAACTGTTTTGCCCGAGTGCCTCTCGGTCAAAAAGAGTTTGCTATCTTCGATACTAAAAGCTTTTGGATACCACTTAATTATAACTGTAATCTTTGGTTTGTTAAATGGCATACCTTTTTAGATTGTACAAAGCCAAACATTTTAGTTAAAAACAGTCGAACCTCGATATCCCGACACTCTAAGGACCAGAACAAAGTGTCGTCATAAGCGGGGTGTCGCAGTAACCGGAGTTGGAGAAAATGCTTATAAAAAGCTGTATTTTTAATTAATTTAAGACAATTTGAAATTCATAACTGTTCTTCCTTTTTTAAGAAATGAAATATTATTATTAAACAAAATTGAAAAGAATAAAAATCTGATTTGTGATGACTTCTTTTTTTATTGTTACATGAAATATTGATGAACTAAGGTCAGCTTATCCTTAGATGTGCTGCCTACAACTCTTCTTTCAATATTATACAATGAATTGTAATCAATATTCGTTATTTCAGAAATGGATGTTAGATAATTTCTGATCGTTTCAATGCAATGCTGTGCTTCGTTTTTAGAAGGATGAAAAACGTCTTGTAACCAAAACACAGCGCCACCTGACCAGAGCAAAAAGCCCGCGAGTAGACTGATATGTCTATCTGGAGCTTAAGTGAATCATTCATAGTGTTTGGGTTTATTTATTCAGATAAAGGATTGAAGTAAAATTTCTCATTCATCTCAATGGGTATTTTAGACACACTTCTGTGTAAAGTTTGGCTAAGACGTTTCTTACCGCTTCATTTCCGTGCTTATAAGATGGATGATGAAAAATGGACAATTTTCCTAAACCGTCGGGATATCCGGAGTTTAAAATTATACAACGACGTAAAATCCGGAGTTTATTTACATTAAAATCATATACAGAAAATCGGGACTTTGAAAAAACTGGCATGATAAGCGGAGTGACGTGAAAACCGGGTGTCGGGATAAAGAGGTCCAACTGTAAAAGTGATGCCGATTCCTTATTTTTAATTTATTGTGTCAAATAAAGGGGGGGGGGGGTGGCAATTCCAAAACTTTCTTCTATCTCGTACATGTTAATACCTGAAAAATTCAGTATAACAGCGCCATCGGTTAGGTGATTTACACCAAAATCAAATCAACAACAACTTATGTCAACTTCTAATTGAATTTGAAGTTTGATGAAAATCCGTGCATTAGTTTTTGAGATAGAGCTATTGCGAAGATCGTGAAAAGTTCTGCATAGCAGTGGCACCTGTTGGGCAATTTACACCAAAAACTTATCAGGATCAAGTTATATCAGAGACTAACTGAATCTAAAGTTTGATGAAAATTCATGAATTAGTTCTTGAGATACAGCTGGTGCGGAAATCGTGAAAAATGCAGCATAGTAGCGCCACATGTTGGGCGATTTACACGAAGCACTAAATAATACTAATTTATATCAGGAACTAACCGAATGTGAAATTTTCTGAAAATCTGTGCTTTAGTTTTTGAAATATATCTATTATTTAAATCCTGAATAATGCAGCATAGCGGCGCCACCTGCCGGGAGGTTTACACCAAAAAGTAATCAGCACCAATTTATATCAGGGACTAACTGAATCTAAAGTTCTATTAAATTCCGTTCCTTAGTTCTTGAGATAGAGCGCCCACAAAATTTGTGTCACACACAGGCAGATAGACTCATAGACAGACATTTTGTAAAAACATGTTTTTGGGGATCTCTGACCCCTAAAACGTTTAAATCCGCCTAAAACCGGAATTTGAAAATTTTCACGAAACCAGTACTTTCTTCTTGTAAAGATAGAAAGTTTAAAAAAAAAAAAAAAAAAAAAAGAAAGAAAGAAAGAAAAGAAACAGTTGGGGTTAATATTTGTTCAAAAACATAAAACTTTGGGACTATTATATAGATTAAAATAGCAATATTTGCTTTAATTAAAAAACAGTCATTTCGTATTTAAATAAAGCAAAATTAACCATTGAAACTTTCTGGTGTAAAGTCAGATCCTCTGACCTAGGTAATTTCTAAACATATTCTATTATGGAAATTAAAGGGTTAAAGGTTGAGATTTTAAAAATAAATAATTATATAAAATAAGATATTTGGAGACATACTTATTAAAGTATTTACTAATTTGCATTATTTTAGCGTAAAACAGCCGCACGACAGTAGTTTTTACTTATATTGCAGATGTTCAACAGAAGAAAAGATTGACGTATTATATGAAAAATATATCTCTGATTTTTTTCATTATTTTTCCTGTGTTATAAGCCTTTCAGAGTATCATATATAATTTTTTCGAAACAAAATAAAAAATCGCGCATTTAAGGGTGAAGGTTACGTTCCTTTATTTATTTATTTTTAACCAGGAAGTATTCCGTTAACTCTCAAAATCACACCCTTTCGTAATTGGTATTGATGATACGCGTTGATCAAAATAAATGATTTCTCATTAATCTTCCCATACCGCTTTACGAAATCTCCTCACTGGAATGCATACATTTAAAGCAGTTCCCATCCAGCACGTATAAGCAGATAGATATCCGTCCATCAAAAAGCCAACAAAATTCACCACATTTCTGAGATGTCTCTCCTTTTGACACTTGGCCCCACCAGTGGCGAGAGGTTCTGCTATTGAAGCTGGTAGACGGGAGGTGCTAGGTTCGAACCCAATCGTGCCCGTCGGGTCTAATCGTTCGAAGTTTTCGTGGTTTATTTTCGAACCATGGATTTCCATGCGTCAAAACGGGTTAGGTTCTCTTAGAAAGACCTCCACGAAGGGCACCCCCTCTCCCCTGGGCCTATGTCCCTCGAGTAGATAATTGGCCGTCAAAAATCAACCCAACCCAACCCTTTTGACACTTTAACGTTCTGCATAACAACTTGACAAATTAATTGCAGAGGGTAATATCATATCAAATATTATTTATGCGTAACTTCTAATCATATAATTGCTCTGAGTTTATGATTAACTCTTACCATATTATGCTTTATATATTATTTAGCTTTTAAGAACGAATTAATTGAATTTCCATACAAATCTATACTACGATTGGTTAGCGAACACTATTTTGGAACGGATTAAGTTTGTTAACCGATCCCAAACTGCTTTCTGACTTTATGTGCAAGAGAAATTTACTAAAAAATTTACTCTAAAATTATAGTGGTACAAATAGAATATAAAAATAAAATCCTGTATTTAAAACTACCGTCCGTTAAAGGTTAATATTTGTTCTAAAACAAAAAACTTTACGAATATTATATATTTTTAAAATATTAAATCCAGTTTTCAGTTGGGTCATTTTTTAAATTGTTCTTCTTGGAGTCTTTTTAAGGTTGCGTTCCTTTATTTATTTATTTTTAACCAGGAAGTATTCTATGAACTCTCAAAATCACACCCTTTCTTAATTGGTATAGATGATACGCGTTGATCAAAATAAACGATTCTTCATTAATCTTGCCATACCGCTTTACGAAATCTCCCCACTGGAATGCATACATTTAAAGCCGTTCCCATCCAGCACGTATAAGCAGATATCCATCTATCAAAAAGCCAACGAAATTTACCACATTTCTGAGATGTCTCTCCTTTTGACACGTTAACGTTCTGCATAACAACTTGACAAATTAATTGCTGAGGGTAATATCATATCAAATATTATTTATGCATATCTTCTAATCACATAATTGCTCTGAGTTTATGATTAACTCTTACCATACCATGTTATTATGAGCATTCGCGATTCCCGTCGCTACTAAATTGTTCTAATAGCTATGGCGGTCAATTATTTTGGTCCAAAGATACTGCAGGGAATGAACAATGTAATAAAAATAAATAGTTTGTGATACGAAAAAAAAAAAAAGAAGAAAAGTCCGTTTAGAGGTTTCATTACTGTCTATTTTGCATATTAGTCTGTGTTTATATTATTAACTCATCTAACCACATGGGAAACTTAATATTCTACGATTTGGCAGTAAGATACTTTGTGATACATTTAATATGTATTTCTTTTTCAACTCCTACAGGCATAATAAAAATTGATATCATGTTTATTAATTTTACAGGTAGTGAATAAATTAATACTAGCTAAAGTAGCAATCGGAAGTGTTGCGTTTAAATTGTACGAGATCTTTTGATTTTTAAAGATAAAAAAGTAATCTTATTTAACTCTACATTTAGAAAAGATTTATAAAAATAATTTGACAAAATTTTGTATTATAAGCATAAAATCTTGTTTACAATGTAAGTGAACTGGAATTACGAAAAGAAATTTTCAAGTTACGCGATGCAATGATTTTGATGCAAGTATAGGAGAATGCCTTTATATGAAAATTGCAGCATACGGGAAATAAAATTCCCTTGGTCGAGAAAATTTTTGATAAAATTTTGGAGAGTTTTGCATCATTAATGAACAGTGTATACATTATATGGACAAAGGTGACCGGTCACTTGCGATTTTAGACGTTTTCTTGAATATCTAGAAAAATGCATGAGGTCATATAATAAATGTATAGGTCATATATTTCCGCGAAGATTTTTTTCCCGAAGCCCTATAGGGGACCGTCGACAAATTGAAAAAGAACTAATATCTTTTGGATAACCCTGTAAAAACTAATGTATCAAAAGCGTGCTAATGTATCAAAAGTGACTTATTGTAATATACTGTGTTCATTTTTATGAGGATAGCATGTATACTCGTAGAGAAATTAAGATTTTTATAAAAACAGCCCGAAATTTCACCGAGGTTTTTTGCTTATAATTTGCAGATAATCTCTCTATTCTAAAAAAAGTAACTACCGCTGTCACCGCCGCCGCCGCCGGTTTTGAATTTTTTGTGGCCGGAGATCTTTCTTCGTTAATATTAAGAAAAATAATGCATACAAAAATATGAAAATCGGTAGTATTATACAGAAATGTTTGATAAACACGCTGATGTAGACAGTTTTCAAATCGAAGAATTATTTTAAGAGATATTTAATGCTAAAGTTGGACAAAATCGTCCCACTAAAAAAGTTTTATAGGAGCAAAAACTATACATCGGAATTTAATCATTTTTAGATCATTTTATACGTTTGAAGTTCCCGGTGTGCCGACTATATTTCTTTTTTAAATTTGACTGTTGCCAACTGTATAAAAAGCGGAAACAATAATGTTTGCTTAAAAAAAAATAATTATACGTGTAAATAAATTAAAAATTTATTTACACGTGACTATTATAAACAGAAAAAAACATTTGGAATTAAAATTAAATAATTATGTACAAAAAGCAGGAACTTATTAAAAATTACGTCATAATAACTATAATTACACGTGAATTTTAAGAGAGAAGGGATTTTATAAAATAATAAATTTATTAGCATGCGTTAGAAGTCTAAAATAGGAGAAATTACGTCATATTTACGTCACATTACAGTTATTAAATAAAATGAACACAAAATAATATTGCAAAACGGTTTAAATTTAGAAATTGCGCTAGACATTTATTTGATATTTTGAGAGGATACTTTTCAACTATTTTTGTTACTAAGCGCAAATAATATTCATTTCTAACACAAGTATTTTCACGTGAATATTAAAAAGAGAAAGAATAGTTTGGTCAAAATTACGTCAGAGTAAAAACGATTAATTTAAAATCTCTTATTTAAAAGAACTTTCTTTTCGCTTTGTTAAAAAATACCGGGAGACAAAGACTCTGTTTACTTAATTCCTTTTATATTAGCTTATTTTGAAATGTTTAACTTATTTTACTTAATCAAAGACGAAAACAGCGATTGACATATGTATTTTTAGTATTACTTAGCTTAGTTATCCCGTCGACCAAAAATCTATCATTCGCCAAACTATAAGATTAAATGCCAATAATGGTTGATCGTAAATGTCACATTAACTTGACTTTAAGCAAGTTACATGTGTCTACGTCATCAAGTTATTTTTATTTCAACGTTTTATTTCTATTTTTATTAATGTTGCACTAATTTATTTGTTCTTTCGTTATTTAAAATAAAAACTATGTCAATTTGTATAATTTGGCGATTTATATAATTTGGCGAAATTGGTCGACGGGTTAATCAAGTAGTACCGCAGCGGATTTGGCCTTAAAATTCCCCAGTCAAAGAGAAATGAATAGAAATCCGTTTATAGGGAGATCGCCACTGTTTTTTAAATTATAATTCAATCTTCCGAAATCTTTTTAAAGCCGATCAAATTAGCGTACTTTTAGAGTCTGCGGTGTCTGAACGGGGGTTGACGAGCGTAGCTCGTAGGGGTCAGAGCCCCCTAGTATATAATATAAATATAATATAATTCTTAAAATAAAAAAAAAAGTTCTTTTCGGAAAATATGACAAACAACATTGTACACAATACTCTGCAATCAGAATTAAAAAAATAAATAAAAATGGGATGAAAAAGTGAGGAGGTTTAGTAAAAAAATGTTTCACTTCGCATGCGCAAATGCAATCAAAATATAATCTGCATAATGTATTAGCTAAGTATATAGAGCAACTTTTGTGAAAGTCTCAGAATCACAGCTTGAAAATTCTGAAAATTATCGTCGATAGAATAAGCTTCAAATCAAGGGCGTAGGAACCGGGGGAGCTGGGGGAGCTGTGGCTCCCCCTGGAATATTTCGGACGGGCTCAGCTTCCCCGGGAGAAATTCTCGCACCACATCTGTTTACGATACATTGCTGAATTAAGAAATAAAGTATACTTTTTCTAGGAAATTCACACTATAAACAACAAAGAGAAGAGAGAGAGGGGGTGGTGAGCACACTTGTTTGTGTCTTCACCCTTTTTCTCATTGTTTACAACCCTCCCGATTTCCAGAAAGAAAGGGGGTCTTATATTGGTCTACTACAAATTACCTGCACCGATAACATAGTTATAAAGAGGAGGCCTTAAAAATTGATTTGTAAAGAATTTGTAAGCAAAACAACAGAAAGCACTTTAATTTTTTGTAAATGGAAGTGGGAGAAGCCTTAAATTTGAATATTGTATTCGGGATCGCACATAAATTAAGTTTCTTTGTATCAAGTATATCTATTAAAAATTATTTTAACTGGATTAAAGAGTTGGTGATCTTTTGATATGCTTCTATGTTATACTTCTGTTTGAGAAACGTGCAGCACTATGAAGGAACCCTCCAAAATGAATGAAATGATCCGCGCCACCAGCTTTCCGCAATATGTGCGGGCTCCCCCTGTTTGTACAAAGTTCCTACGCCACTGAAATCCGTTGCTCCCAAAAAGAAGCAAAATGATGAGAGGTTGTATCAAATATCTGTTGATTAGTGCCAAGACAGCGTACACAATATTGCACGTACTACTATATTTGTTATACAACCCCTCATCTTTTTGCTTCCTTTTGAGAACAACGGATTTCGAGCTTATTCTATCGACGATAATTTTCAGAATTTTCAAGCTAGAATTTTCAGACTTTCGCAAAAGTTGCTCTATATACTTAGCTAATACATTATGTACATTATATTTTGATTACATTCGCGCATGCGCAGTGAAACACTTTTTAGTACACCTCATTTTTCATCCAATTATTATTATTTTTTAATTCTGATTACAGAGTACAATGTTATTTGCCATATTTTCTGAAAAGAACTTTTTTTTTTATAAGAACTCAGCAAATTATAAGCAAAAAACTTGGCAAAATTTGGGACTGTTTTTATAAAAACCTTAATTTCTCAACGAGTATACATGCTATCCTCATAAAAATGAACACAGTATATTACAATAAGCCACTTATTAATAATCTCGAGTTTGAACGCTTTTGATGCATTAGTTTTTACAGGGTTATCCAAAAGATATTCGTTCTTTTTCAATTTTTTGACGGTCCCATATGGGGTTTCGGGAAAAAATCTTCACGAAAATATATGACCTATACTATACTGTTTACACACCTGTAGTTTCAAGTTAATTCCTCGTGTATTTTTCTAGATATTTAGCAAAAAATCTAAAATCGCAAGTGGCCAGTCACCTTTGGCCATATAGTGTATGATCAGTGTAATCAAAATATAAATAGCTAGTGATACGCAACAAGGAAAAAAAAAGTCCGTTCAAAGGTTTCAATAGTGTCTATTTTGCATATTAGCCTGTGTTTATACTATTAACTCATCTAACCACATGGGAAACTTAATATTCAACGAATTGACAGTAAGATACTTTATGATACATTTAATATATATTTCTTTTTCAATTCCTACAGGCATAATCAAAATTGATATCATGTTTATTAATTTTACAGGCAGTGAATAAATGAATACTAGCTGGCGTAACAACTCGATATGTTCCATTTAATTGTATAAGATCTTTTCATTTTTAAAGGAAAAAAGGTAATCTCATAGTACATTTATAAAAAAAAAATTAACATTAATTTTGCTAAATTTTGCATTATAAGCATAAAACCTTATTTTTAATGTAAGTGAACTAGGAATTACGAAAATAAACTTTTCAAGTTACGTGATGCAGTGATTTTGATGCAGGAATAGGAGAATGCCTTTATATGAAAATTGCAACATCTCTATATAATAAAAGGCAGTGTAACGCATCCCGGGCGAATCCATGAATCTTACCAGTCTCCGAGGAAGAGACTCAAGGGTAAAAGGTTCCATTCTCCCATTGGTTGACAAGAAACAAGAATCCCGCGATTATTTCTCAAGGTTACAAGTCCTGATAATTGAGCAGTGGTAGACACTTCTTCCTAACAAATCAGAAAGGCACATCGCATTTCACCACCAAAATAAATCGCCAAGTGTCACTTGAGATTATTTCAAGTATTAAGTTGCAATCATATTAAATTTTCTTTGCGACATGTAAGGAATTTTAATTTATTTCTCATATAAAGTGATTCACAGAAAACAATGATATGGCATTTTTAAAAAATATCCTTTTTTCCCCTGCAAAAAATTGATAAAGCTGACTTTCTTTTAAAAAAGTAACCAATTTAAATATTTTAGACTTATTATTTTGTAACTTATTTTTAAATTACACATTACTTATATTTTCCTTTTCTATATACAGGTGTATGTAAATTTAAACTAAAAAAAAAAAAAAAAAAAAAAATTCAAACATATTCCATATTTTAAAAGTAAAAAATTAATATTTATACGAAAAGTAAAATTAATAATTTTTGATTTATAGCTTTGCATCAGAAGGACAGAAGCTTAGGGGATTAGACCCCCCCCCCCCCGAAATAATATCCTGGTATTTTAAAGCAGACTGTTTTAATTACGCACTTTTATTGCATATTTATTAATTTTTTGTTTTATTAAGAAATCTTAATTTTGTTATAGTATATTAGCCGGAAAACCTGGTTTACCCAGAAATATTGTAAATGCTAATTGTGTGTTTATCAGAACATAAACTAGCCAAACTTTGCTCATCTAAACGCTTCCATATTGTAAATTATTTTTTTATCAGTTTTTCAAAATTTAAGAGAAAAACACAATTTTACCCACCGTCCTAGGACGGTCATTTACACTAGTATGAGAAATAATTTCCATTAGTCGAGAGAATTTTTTATTAAATTTTGGTGAGCTTCCCGTCATTGCCAAGCTAATGTTTGTTGGCTTGTCTAACTCGTCTAAGGAATTTTCTCCAGTCGAGTATCGTAAAGTTTTGTAGCGTGGGTTACTTTGGTTGGGACAAAAACTTTTAATCAGAGCAGAACAGTGTAATTGAACAGTGGATATAAGCAGTGTAATTAAAATAGGTTGTTTGTGATACGCAACAACAACAACAACAAAGTCCGTTCAGAGGTTTCATAAGTGTCTATTTTACATATTAGTGTGTGTTTATACTATTAACTTAGGCAACCACATGGGAAACTTAATGTTCAACGATTTGGCAGTAAGATACTTTGTGATACATTTAATATATATTTCTTTTTCAATTCCTACAGACATAATCAAAATTGATATCATGTTTATTAATTTTACAGGTAGTGAATAAATGAATACTATCTGGCGTAGCAAATCGAAGTGTTCCATTTGTATTGTACGAGATCTTTTGATTTTTAAAAGGGAAAAAAGTAATCTAATTTGACTCTATATTTAGGAAAGATTTATAAAATTAATTTTACTAAATTTTGTATTATAAGCATAAAATATTGTTTACAATGTAAATGAACTGGGAATTAAGAAAATAAATTTTTTAAGTCACGTGTTGCAAGTATAGCAGAATGCCTTTATATGAAACTTGCAGCATACGGGAAATAAAATTCCATTGGTCGAGATGAATTTTGGTAAAATTTTAGAGATCAATGCCAAGCTAGTTTTTGTTAGTTTGTCCAACTCGTCTAAGCTAAATTGATCCAGCCGAGTATCGTCAAGTTTTGGAGTGTGGGTTACTTTGGTTGGTATAAAAACTATCAAATCTGAACATATGACCTGCATATATGCTCAGACTCCATGTTTAAACTCCATGTTCTATCTCAGCATATTGATTTACATGTTAGCACTTTGTGACTCAACATCTCCGATCTGATACATATTTAGATGTGAGAATACACCATTTTAATCATGTAACAAAAAAAAAAAAAAAAAAAAAAAAAAAAAAAAAAAACCAGAAAACAGGAGTTCTGCTTTTTCAGAATTTAGTGTCGCACCGATGAAAAAAAATATATGTATATATAAATAGTTCAAAACATATTTCAATTTTAAGACTTACAGCACACGCTTTTATTTTATTTAAAATGACGTCATTCGCATCCGCTTAAGAATTCCACATTTACGATCCACTCTTAAACATCTACAGCAGTGGCGTGGCGTCCGGTCATCGCTGGATGTGGCGATGACCAAGCAATATTTTAAAACTCTTAATAATCTTTTAAAACTCTACGATCCAGTTTTAGCAGAACATTTGGAGTTCATGTATAAGTGAAGGTAAGATTTAAAGTTTCTTTTTTGAACATTCAACCATTGAATTTTAGAGTTAATAATTTTTCACCACAAACTTAAATAATTGCGATGACCACCGAAAATTTTCACGCCACGCCACTGATCTACAGTAAAGTAGGCATAGGACGTCACTATCGCGAAATAATACACAAATGCAACAAAAATTGGCCGTTGCCAATATTAAGCAAATGACTCCAAAAGCTACAAAAAAAAAACAAATTAATATTTCAAAAATAAATGGAGATTCAGTTTTCAAACAAATTGCATTTAAAAGTACTTTTTTCCCAATACGACAGTAAAAAATTTAAAAATGTGCGATGCCTAGAAGTTAAAAAATGGCTATAGAATATTTAATCGTACTGCTTTGTTTTACGGCTGGCTTCTGTAAAGTAACTTTATTTTTTTGGAGACGACATAAAATAAGCTGGGAAAAAGAAATAGCATACCGTACCGGGGACTAAAAAAACAAACAAACAAACAAAAAAAAAAAACAGAAAAATATTTTTTTTTTTTTACTGAAAGGTACTTTTTCACTTCTGCAATAAAGAGAAAATTACATACTTCTCACAAATATTGCATATTTTCTAATAAAAAAATTGTAAAACATACAAATTTACTTTTGTAAAAAATCTATTTTTGGACGTCTCTACCCTTTTTCATTTGACAAAATTTACGAAGCTTATTTTAAGAATAACGCTACAAAAGTATTCAAATGATAAATAAAAATTTGGCATGAAAAATTAACTCCGTATCCCCGTTTGTTGAGAGTTTTATGAACAAACTATTTCAACTGATGTGATGGAAGATAGCTTTAAATAAAATCGACTTTTAAACCCCGCATTATAAGTACCATTGACTTTGGGTATGTTGCAGATGTACAACGGGGTTATACAAAAGGTTAAACAAATTCGTAAAATATTATTTCATGCGGATCAATAATATTAAAATCGTTCAGCATTCTGATAATAATTTTAGTAAATATGGAACTAAGTCGTATGAATATTCTTTACATTAGATTTTTTAAAGTGAGAATGTAAAGTAAAATTCATCAATTCGATTTATTCAAACGGAACGAAAATAAAGATATCATGATCTCGAAGACTTAGCGGTCGTCCGAAGTATTAAACGCCCTAGCGTAACTCTGCTCGCTAGCCGATGTATTTGAATTTAGATTTGAAAATTTTCCATGATGAAAAAAAAAATGGCCATAAAAAATTATGGCCATATCCTTCCCATTCTGACCAGAAAATCAGAGTTCAAACTTTTTACGGCTGCTCTTTCATCTTCACCTAACACTTCATTTAAAAGGGTTGTTTAATAATAATGAAATCCATCAGTCCATCGGAAGAAAATGATCGATTCCAAAGGTATAGTGTCCAAAGGTAAAGTATATCCAAATTCTTTCACTTGGCGCCCGGGGCACATGTTCCCTCTGTCTCCCCCTTAGTTTCGGCCCTGATTGCCACATCCGTCTAGTTATATTGTTATTTTTATTCTGAATGCATAGTACTAGGTAAAGTGTCCAAAAAATCGAGTGGATCACTCTAAATTTTTGTCGATTTCATTGTCATAGAATGCGAACATATTTTCACATATATTATTAGGTGCGTTCGTAATTATACAAATACGTAGCACCTATAGTCGTCGTCTGATCCGTCTGTATATCTGTCCGCATAAACAACGCAAA
Source organism: Maratus speciosus (assembly GCA_963932465.1). Lineage (NCBI taxonomy): Eukaryota > Metazoa > Arthropoda > Arachnida > Araneae > Salticidae > Maratus > Maratus speciosus. The sequence continues at coordinate 549,671,794 of OZ010794.1, forward strand.
AACTACCCAACCGAATGGTTTGAAAATTAATACAGTCGAACCTCGTTATCCCGACATTCTACTGACCAGAAAAAACTGTCGTCAGTGGCGGTGTGTCGCTTTAACCGGAGTTGGCGAAAAATATGTTTATAAAAAGCTATATTTTTAATTAATTTAAGACAATTTTAAATTCATAACTGTTCTTGCACTTTTAAAAAATAAAAAAAAAATATTATTAAACAAAATAAACACAAAAACAAACTTGAAAAGGATAAAAATCAGATTTATGATTGATTAGTTTTTTAATTATTTGATGAAATATTGATGAATTCTTTGCATATGTGCTTCCTACAATTCTTTTTTTTTCAATATTATAAAATGAATTGTAATCGATATTAGTTGTTTCAGAAATGGATGTTAGATAATTTCTGATCGAGTCAATGCAACATAATGCTTCAGTTTTAGTCGGATGAAAAACGCCGCGTAACCACAAGAAAGAGCTGCTTGACCAGAACAAAATAACATCTGGAGATTGAGTGGGTCATTCATAGTATGTGGGTATATTTATTCAGATAAAGGATTCAAGTAAAATTTCTTATTTATCTCAATAGGTATTTTAGACAATTTTGTAAAAGTTTGGCCAATTCTTACCGCTTCATTTCCGTGCTTATAAGATGGATTATGAAAAATGGACACTTCTTAAACCGTCGGGATATCCGGAGTTGAAAATTATTCAATGACGTAAAATCCAGAGTTTATTTACATTAAAAGCATATACAGAAAATGGGAACTTTGAAAAACTGACGTGATAAGAGGAGTGACGTGAAAACCGAGTGTCGGGATAACGAGGTCCGACTGTATATATATATATATATATATATAATCGTTGCAGAATTTTATCATTTCAAATTTTACGAAAATCGAATCAAAACCTAAAAAGATATTAATAAATGTTTTCTTCATTCTATTAAATCCTATCATGCGTAATTAAATCAGTGATATCCCATGACAGGTAATGATGCTATGTTGGCATGGTGATAATATCCAATTTAAGATGGAGTCCTATTATTTCCGTATATTACTCAATTTAATATATAGAATCGTAATAAATTTTGTATTCATGTATTTTTTATAAAAGTGCAACAGCTATTGCACCAAGATCTGAATACTTATAAAACTAGTCATAGTACGAACGCACCTCATTTTCCACGTTTGACTACAATTTCCGACTTGTTTTATTTATGTTGCAGATCATTTTTGATATGTGGCGTAACATAATAACAATGCAGATGTGTAAATGTTCCCAGATAGTCGTCTGTTGTATGATCTCAAAATTTAACGCTGAGTCATGTTCAAATTGTGGGTATGAATTTGAAATACCGTTGAGAATATTAGTCTTTACAATAACACGTGTTTCTTGGCATTGTAAATTCAAAACTCGATGTGCCGTCGTCGACATGGAGACTCCCCCTCCCCATTTTTTGATATCCCCCCAGCTAAATATACATAAGCGCGATACTTATAAGATTTCAGAAATAGAATTCGGGCAAATAGCCAGCCATATTCCGTTCTCCTCCACCTCTTGAGAATTGACAACAACCTCGGAGGTCCTCCCTACCGACAATCACAGTTCCGCTTTTAGATGAGACATGTTTCGTTCGCTCCAGTAAAAACAATGAAATCATGTTCGTTCGCAGGCGAAGTGTCGCAAGCGGCAGACGACACAAAAGAGATCGAGACAAATTTATCCCATTAATCTTAAACTGAAAAAATTCTATGGATACTATGGATTTTTACCTTGATAACTTCTTTGACCCATACATTGCTAACGACGAGGTTTCAGTTATTCACTGTCCATTAATCTGAAATTGAAAAAATTCTATGGATGTTATGGATTTTTACCTTGATAACTTCTTTGACACATACATTGCTAATGACGAGGTTCCAGTTATTCACTGTCCATTAATCTGAAATTGAAAAAATTATATGGATGATATGGATTTTTACCTTGATAACTTCTTTGACCCATACATTGCTAACGACGAGGTTCCAGTTATTCACTGTCCATTAATCTGAAATTGAAAAAATTCTATGGATGCTATGGATTTTTACCTTGATAACTTCTTTGACACATACATTGCTAACGACGAGGTTCCAGTTATTCACTGTCCATTAATCTGAAATTGAAAAAATTCTATGGATGCTATGGATTTTTACCTTGATAACTTCTTTGACCCATACATTGCTAACGACGAGGTTCCAGTTATTCACTGTCCATTAATCTGAAATTGAAAAAATTCTATGGATGTTATGGATTTTTACCTTGATAACTTCTTTGACACATACATTGCTAATGACGAGGTTCCAGTTATTCACTGTCCATTAATCTGAAATTGAAAAAATTATATGGATGATATGGATCTTTACCTTGATAACTTCTTTGACCCGCATACATTGCTAATGACGAGGTTCCAGTTATTCACTGTTCATTAATCTGAAATTAAAAAAATTCTATGGATGCTATGGATTTTTACCTTGATAACTTCTTCGAAACCATACATTGCTTATGATGAGGTTCCAGTTATTCACTGTCCACTAATTTGAAACTGAAAAAATTCTATGGATGCTATGGATATTTACCTTGATAACTTCTTCGAAACCATACATTGCTAATGATGAGGTAACAGTTATTCACTGTTCATTAATCTGAAACTGAAAATACTCCATAAATACTAGGGATTTTTTTTTCTGAAGAGCTTCTTTGATCCATTGTTTGCTCGTGAAATTTGAGCAATTTACTATCCATTAATTTGGAGCTGAAAAAGGTCTCTAGATATTATATAGATTTTTACCTTCGTTGGCCCTTAGATTGCTAATTAAAAGATTCGAGAAATTCACCGTCGATTAATCTGAAACTGAAAAAAAAATTATGTGTGGATACTTCGGTGATCTAGGGCGGGAAATGATACAAAAGAGATCGAGACAAATTTATTCCATCAATCTGAAACTGAAAAAAATCTGTGGGATGCTATGGATTTTTACCTTAATAACTTCTTTGACCCATACATTGCTAATGATGAGGCTCCCGTTATTCATTGTCCATTAATCTGAAACTGAAAATACCCCACAAATACCATGGATTTTTTCTTGAGAGTTTCTTTGTTCCATTGATTGCTGGTGAAATTTGAGCAATTTATCATCCATTAATTTGGAACTGAAAAAGCTCTATGGATATTATATGGATTTTTACCTTTGCAGCTTCTTTAAACCTTAGATTCTTAATAATAAGATTCGAATAATTTACCGTCCATTAATTTGAAACTGAAAAAAAAAAAAAGTATGTGGACACTACGGATACATATCTCCTCAAATATTCAATATGTATTTGTTTTAATTGTAGTATACTGTTTCTTCTGTTGTTTTTCACGTTAGGAAAGTTGTGCTAAATTTCGTTGAAAACTCCATATTCTATAAACAAAAAAGGTTAACTTTTCACAGACACGTTAACATCTTCACGAATATGAGTGCTATGGTTACACAAATGCACACAGACGATGGCCAGGACCCAAATAGTCATTTCACACAGTGGCAGACCATTTTCAACATTTTCTGTTACATAGGTGATCGAAAATATTATTTTATTATTAAATTTATTGTTAGCCCCCTAATTGTCCTCCCGACTAAATCTTCACGGAGAAATAGGAAGTCAAACATGTTCTTTACTCCTAGAAATTCAGGAACAATCCGTCAAGAATTTCAGTGTATGTATTCGACAAAACGTGTAAAATCAAAAGCGTGCGGTCACTTATCATCATAATATTTAGACATACTAAGTGTCCAAAGACGAAAGACTAAGTGTGTTTAGACGAAACAGTACCAAAAATCGGGCGACAAAACACAAACTAGAAAACGGGAATTCTGCTTTTTCAGAATTTAATGTCGCCCCCGATGAATATATATATATATGTATATAAATATACATAGTTCAATTATAAGACTCCAAACACACGCTTTTATTTTATATAAAATGACATCATCCACATCCGCTAAAGAATTCCTCATTTACGATCCAGTCTTAAACAACATCTACAGTAAAATATGTATAGGACGTGACTACCGCTGAATAATATACAAATCCAAAAAAGAGATTTCGTCATTCAAGAAACTGGGCAAAAAAAAAAAAAAAAAACGGCTATCTCATGATTCATATGCCTTCATGTGTTTGTAATATTAATATAGATACTTAAAATTAAATTTAGTTTATAATAGCTCCATATTTTATCAGAAATCATTCATATATATTTTTTCAAAACAGCACGTATTTTAATTACAATTTTTTTTTCAGTTTTATGAGAAAATGGCAACAAAAAGATATAATTGCTATTTTTCAACTATTTTCCCTTTACTTTCTACAGAAATGGAGTACTTGAATTGCCAAAATTAAACAAATGGTGTTAAAAACGACAAAAAAATTAATATCTCAAAAATAAATGGAGATGCAGTTTTCAAACAAATTGCATTTAAAAGTACTTTTTTTCCCAATACGACGACGTAAAAATTGAAAATGTGCGATGCTTAGAAGTTAAAAAAATTGCAGTAGAGATTATTCCGTACAATGATACATCTGCTTTGTTTCACGGCTGGCTTATACAACGTAACGTTATTTTTTGTAGACGACGATTAATAGGTGGTAGAAAGAAATAGCATACCGGGGGCTAATAAGAAAGCTTTGTATAGAAAACCATAAAAACAGAAAAACACACAGGACGCGGCGTTTCGAGCTGGAAAATTCACAGGCTGTCTTCAGCTACAGTAAACACGTGTCCCTAAGGGGACAGGGTGACTCATTTGTGACCTTGTCCCCTTATGGACACGTGTTTACACATAGATGCCAACATCTGTTAATTATTCCGGAGTCTTATCCAAGATAAACACGTTTTCAACCGGAAATTTTATTTAGTCAAAAATTTTAAAATGAAATCTAATAAGTACCTTATATAACGAAGACGTATTACCTTATATACAATTTCCGGTTTTAAACATCTTTGTCTTGGATCAGGCTCCGGGATAATTAAAAGATGTTGGCATCTATGGTTTACAGTACAGCAGCTGATGACTGGCTGTTCATTTTCCATACCGAAACTCGTCCTGTGTGTTTTTATATTTTTTATGGTGATTTATACAAAGCTTTCTTATTTAATTGCTTTATGTCGCCCTATTTTCGGTACTGTTTCTTCTAAATACACTTATGTCCAGAAATTATGGATAAGTGACTGGACGCTTTCGATTTTACACGTTTTGTCGAATACATACACTGGAATTCTTGACGCATTGTTCTTGAATTTCTAGGATGTAAAGAACATGTTTGACTTTCGATTTTACACGTTTTGTCGAATACATACACTGGAATTCTTGACGCATTGTTCTTGAATTTCTAGGATGTAAAGAACTTGACTTTCGATTTTACACGTTTTGTCGAATACATACACTGGAATTCTTGACAGATTGTTCTTGAATTTCTAGGATGTAAAGAACATGTTTGAGTTTCGATTTTACATGTTTTGTCGAATACATACACTGGAATTCTTGACGGATTGTTCTTGAATTTCTAGGATGTAAAGAACTTGTTTGACTTTCGATTTTACATGTTTTGTCGAATACATACACTGGAATTCTTGACGCATTGTTCTTAAATTTCTAGGATGTAAAGAACATGTTTGACTTTCGATTTTACATGTTTTGTCGAATACATACACAGGAATTCTTGACGGATTGTTCTTGAATTTCTAGGTTGTAAAGAACTTGTTTGACTTTCGATTTTACATGTTTTGTCGAATACATACACTGGAATTCTTGACGGATTGTTCTTAAATTTCTAGGATGTAAAGAACTTGTTTGATTTTCGATTTTACATGTTTTATCGAATACATACACTGGAATTCTTCACGGATTGTTCTTGAATTTCTAGGATGTAAAGAACATGTTTGACTTTCGATTTTACACGTTTTGTCGAATTCCATACACTGGAATTCTTGACGGATTGTTCTTAAATTTCTAGGATGTAAAGATCTTGTTTGATTTTCGATTTTACATGTTTTGTCGAATACATACACTGGAATTCTTCACGGATTGTTCTTGAATTTCTAGGATGTAAAGAACATGTTTGACTTTCGATTTTACACGTTTTGTCGAATACATACACTGGAATTCTTGACGGATTGTTCTTGAATTCCCAGGATGTAAAGAACATGTTTGACTTTCGATTTTACACGTTTTGTCGAATACCATACACTGGAATTCTTGACGGATTGTTCTTAAATTTCTAGGATGTAAAGAACTTGTTTGATTTTCGATTTTACATGTTTTGTCGAATACATACACTGGAATTCTTCACGGATTGTTCTTGAATTTCTAGGATGTAAAGAACATGTTTGACTTTCGATTTTACACGTTTTGTCGAATACCATAAACTGGAATTCTCGACGGATTGTTCTTGAATTCTAGGATGTAAAAAACATGTTTGACTTCCTTCGTGAAGATTTCTCCGTGAAGATTTAGTCGGGAGGACAATTAGGGGGCTAACAATAAATTTAATAATAAAATAATATCTTCGATAACCGACGTAACAGAAAATATTGAAAATGGTCTGTCACTGTGTGAAATGACTATTTGGGTCCTGGCCATTGTGTGTGTTTTTAGGTGCGTTCGTATTTCTAAAAATACTTAGCGCCTATAGTCCGTCGTTCAGTCCGTCCGCATATAACAGCGCAAAAACTACCCAACCGAATCGTTTGAAATTTAAAATATATAATTGTTGCATAATTTTGTCGAGCCATTTCAAATTTTATGAAAATCGGATGTATAGTTTAATGAAAGGGACAGTCAAAAGTTTTCCGTTACATGACGGCCAATGGAAAACAATTATTGCAAGTGCATTTTAATGATGGTAGAACTTTCCGAATATTCTGAAATTTAAAATATATAATTGTTGCAACATTTTGTCGAGCCATTTCAAATTTTATGAAAATCGGATGTATAATTTAATGACAGGGACAATCAAAAGTTTTCCGTTATATTAAGGCCAATGAGAAAAAAATTATTTCAAGTGTATTTTAATGATGTTACAGCCTTTCGAACAGAATGAAATTGATAGGCACTTATGAAGTGCATTAAAATATGCATTCATTACAATAGGCGGTTAAAAATATTTATAAAACTAGTTATAGTACGAAAGCACCTCATTTGCCACGTTCGACGAGCAATTTCCAACTTGTTATATTTGTATGGTCAGCTTTCTTATTTAAATGAGTGTATTTAACTTAACCTCATTTTTGTATATATTTAATTTTGTAATCGATTTTTAACCCACTTCCTGCTAGGCTAAAATTATAAAAATTACTTTATCAGATGTGTTTCCGATGACAGTGCATAAGTTTAATATTTTTAGAACTTAATTATGTACATTAATTTTAAGGTATTTCCCCGTTAGCCTGCTGCAGGTGATAAATCGCCAGATATTCCGTATAACTCGTACAATTGTATGCGAGGTGAAACAAAAATTGATTGAATGATGCTTCAATAAACGCTCACCAAAATAGTCCAAATGGTTTTGAAACAGCAACAATGAAATATTTTAAAGGATAAAAAGTAGGAAAAAAATTTTGAATAAAAAATGAAGAGTGTTATTTTTTAAAAATATATCCTTTTATAAATTAATAGTTTAATATTAATTAATTTACTATTATACGTTGAGAAATCAATTTAGAAATCCTAAAAAGATAGTTTAAATAATGTTTCTTTTTTTTCTTTCCTGCTGCCCAAGCTTAAAAATTAAACAGAGCAAAAATTATGTATTTTATGTATTCTACTAAGCATAAAAAAGTAGTGAATTTTTCATAATCGAGATCGTTGTCCACTCCGAATTAATGTATTTTAACGGTAATTTTGGAGGAAAACGTGAATTGCATCTAAACAAGTAATCTTTTTTTTTTTTTTTTTTTTAAGTCAATTCCTATTTAGGTCATCAAAGAAAAAGTTAATATAATCCCTTAAGTTAATATTAGTTTTTGTTGCATTAAAATATTTCAATTTGTTGATTTTCTATAAGCAAGTAGGTTTACAATGGAAGTCTATGGCAATTTGAGGAAATATTAGAGATAGCGCAGAGTTGGCGTCACTTTTGGCGACTCATTTTGGTCACCAAATTTGGCGATATACCTCCGAGTTGGCGATAAACTTAGCGGTGTTTGGCGACAGAACAGGGTCCCCCCTATGGTAAACCCCTTATAGGTATGACGATGCATTAAATACTGTTCAATAACCAATAGCCGCCTATTTCCCCCCCATATAAAACTAAAATTAATTAATTAAATTTAATTAATGAATTAATATTTGAAAAAACTGTATTAACATCAAGTGTCATCCACTACAAGTTTGAAAAAATGTATTTGAACTTGAGTGGATGAATAACAAGTATTTTATTAACGACTGAAAATTTGATCACGATATATATATATATAGGGAAAGTGAGAACTAATAGTAGGAATTGGAAAAAAAAAGACTTGATTTTTCAGATGGACACTAAATATTTACAAATTTTTAAAAACTATTTTTACTTTTACACTTATTTAAATTCAAATTTTTTGGTTTAAACCAGTTTTTTGAAATAGTATAGGTAATTCATGTTATTTTATTTTTTATCCAATCTGTCATTTAAAAAGGCAAATATTACTACTTCAAAAAAGTGGTGGCAATCAAAGCAATCTGAATAATACTACTAAAAAAAGTAGCGCCCTGGCAGCACTGGGTGCATCATAATTTTTGTCCGAGATTGTATTCGAATAATTCTATTCTATATAATGGGAAGTTACATGAATCTAACCAGACATATTCCATAGTAATTCCAGTGTTACATTGCATTCTTTGCGGAAGAGAGATAATGATGATAATGCTAAATGCTTATAAAAGAATGTTTTTTTTTTTTAAACTATTTTTACTTTTACACTTATTTAAATTCAAATTTTTTGGTTGCAACCACTTTTTTGAAATAGTATAGGTAATTCGTGTTATTTTATTTTTTATCCAATCTGTCATTTAAAAAGGCGAATATTACTTACTTCAAAAAAGTGGTGGGAATCAAGCTAGCTGAATAAAACTGCTAAAAAAAAAAAAAAGAGTAGCGCCTTGGCAGCACTGGGTGCATCATAATTTTTGTCAGAGATTATATTCGACTAATTCTATTCTATATAATGGGAAGTTACATGAATCTAACCAGACACATTGCATTATTTGCGGAAGAGACATAATGATGAAATTCTTTAAAACAGACGCCTTAGAATAACAAACTGTTCTCTTCAAAAGTATTCTTATTTAAAGAAACATTTACTTTAACTTAAACTCTCATGCATAAAATCTGCCGGGAAAATATTATTTTGACATCGTGAAGCCTTTCAAAGAAATTTATGAAGTCAAACTTTGAACATTTCGGTAACTTTAGATAATCTCATGCTTCAAAAGTTGTGTTGTCGGAAAAAGAAAAAAGCAGCCTTGCTTCTGGGAAAACCTCCAGGTGAACACAAACGTGCTGAAAAGACGAGATAAAAGTTTGCATCTTTTTAGTGTTCTTCTACGATAATTTCGTTCTTTCAGAGCAATAAATTCTCTTTGTTAAAACTGAATGTTTTAAAATTTACAATTTTAAAAGCTGAAAAGAAAAAACACATTTTATTTTAACAAGTATGAAAGATAAACTTTTTCTTTCTGTTTCGCCGAACAAACCGAAAATATTCAGTCTAAATTTTTATTTTATATATGGGGCATTCTCACAGTCTTTTGACTTTTAAGTCCCTGAAGAATAATTTTTATTTTACTTCACATTCTTGTGTTTTTTTTTTTCATATACTGGGGAACATTCCATTGTATGACTGCATAAAAATATTATCGAGATAAATAAGTTTTGGACGATGTTGGGGGTCCAAATATCCAGAAAAATTCCTATACCGTCCCGTGTGCCTGATGCTGATTTTTAAGTTTGAAGCTGTCTGTATAAAATTGTTTCAATGAAAGTAATTCGATGTAATTGTTTTCCGAAACTGGGACTATTGTTTTATATAAATACGTAGCAAAAAATTAACCTGCACACATTTTTACGGTTGTTATTTTTTTTTTAAACTCTTTCCCTAGGTTTTAGATTCCGTATCGTTCCTCTTCCAACTTATACAGAAATCCCTTCAGATGCAGCCACAGAATTTTTTTCAATTTTTTTCTCATGCAGAAGTATGCTAGAGAAAGAATGTCTAAAATTATTTGATAGGAAATTTACTGCAGAAATTTATCAGCATTTAAATATCAATTTCAAGCATCGTGGCTTTATTGGTAGTCTTACTGTCCCCAAGGTTTATACCTGTACTTTTCGAGGTAAATTATTTTTTTTTTAAATTTAATCCAATGTTAATAACTGTTTCTAAAAAACAATGAACATTGTGGCTATCACTGAGTCTTAGCATGATTTGCCTAAAGATAGGTGGTAATTTTCCTTACCGTCCCATCCTTACCATCTCTTTTTTTTCCATTACTGTCCCTTTTTTCCTATACCTTCCCCCTTTTTTTTCCTTTACCGTCCCTTCTTTAACACCCCTTTAAGACAATGTTATACATAAATTCTGTATTAAAAGTACTACATTGTTATTATTTTTTATTTGAATGTCTTGTGGATGCTATGGAAATTCATTATGAGTAAAAATTAAGAAGAAAATAAAAAGTTATAGTGGTAGAATGGTAAGGAAAATTAAACTCGCAAGTTTAACTTAAACCTCAGTTAAATAAAAAACAAATTCACTGCTGATCATTTTTTCTTTATTTTGAATCATTAAGGCATTCATCTATAAGCTTGAAATGTTATTTTAGCAATTTCACCAGATTTTTATTCCTGAAAGTCAAAAGATTGTGAGAATGCCTCATATTTCGTTATATAAGAACGTACAGAGAAGAGTAATTATTAGACTGATGCAGACTAGGAGAGTTTCTGGGGATCCTCAATCACTGCGTAAGTACCGTAATTTCCGGCCTATCTCAGAAATTTTATTTAATAATTGAAGTTAAATATTTACCGCGATTTAATAAGTTACATTTTTAAAATAAGATTTCTGGGTCCGAACAGAATTGTTTGATCCGCGGATTATAGGCCGGAAATTATGGTAATCAGCATCCATTAAACACAATTAACGCTTTCTGTGAAACACAGAAAAGAATGAGATATACAAAATCGGTACTCGGTAAATTTACATTAGTATAATTTTTTCTATCATTCTATCAAAATCAGAAGCATTCTATCAAAAAGGTCGATCACTATTTAACGCATGTTTGTTTTTTTCAATTGATGGAAAAAATTAGTACTCGCACCGGAAATTTTATACAGAGAAAACAGCAGGTATAATATACAATAATTTCTTTTAAAAACTAAATGTTTTAAAATTTTAAATTCTGAAAAAAAAAAGAAAAGAAAAAGAAAAAAAGCAATCTAACAAATTACAACGACCATTTGGAAAATGATTTTTTCGAAGACTAAAATTTAAGACATAAAAAATCGCACCGAGTTGATCCTACATTACGTACGCCATGGATTAAACATTAATAGTGTTATTACACGTAAAAATTCCAAGCGACAAAAATCGCCTGCGACTCGTACGTATTATCCACCTGAAACTTACGTATTATCCAAGCATTTCATTGGCTGTTCGGGAAAAGGCTTTTCCATCGTCAGATTTCCAAGAAATCTGACGACCCATTTTAAATGAAATTCCATTCTTAAACTTCTAAACATCCCACAATATTACTTTTTACGCCGTCCTATAGAGAAAAAAATGTACTTTTAAATGCAATTTGTTTGAAAGCTGTATCTCAATTTGTTTCTGAGTTATTAATTTTTTTTTGTAGTTTTTATTACTTTTTTGTCATAGTGGCAACAGAAGTATCCGTCTCTGTTGAAAGTAAAGGGAAATACAGATTACTGTATAGACCCATCAGAAAACGAATAAAATGCGGACTCAACCCATAAAAAGCGTCAGATATGCTTTTGATTTCCTACCCTGACGAGGACAATAGCCATTTTTCCAAATGGTTAAAAAAAATCTTTTATTTTAATAAGTATGAAAAATAAATCTTTTAGTTCAGTTTCATTCAACAAATCGGAAATATTTAATCTAAATTTTTATTTTTTATATTTCATTATATAAGAACCTTCAGAGAAGCGTAATTATTGGACTGATGCAGACGATAAAAGGTATTCTGGTGATCATCGATTGTCGCGCAAGTATTTCAAAGTAACCTGCAACCATTATACACAGTTAGCCTTTTCTGTAAAAACACAGAAAAGAAAAAGATCAACAAAATCCATATTCGGTAAATATACATTTGTACAAATTTACAAGCATGCTATCAAAAATATCGATCCTTATTTCACGTGTTTTTTAATTGGTGAAAAAAAAAAAAAATGAGTGCTTACATCGGAAACTTTGTATAGAAGAAGACAAGAGGTGTAATCCAAATCATTACAAACTCCAGTTACATTATCCCTCTTTTCTACGTATTGAACTGCTTTGTAACAATGAATTTTTCACGCGCTGTTTTACAGTATTGAAAGTCCACTCACTTTTAACACTTTCCAACATAGTTGAAAAGTGTTTATGAATTCGATTTGTCTGTCCGTCTGTCTATCCACGCTCTAACTCGTGTAAATACACTCGGATTTTCTTGTAATTGATATATGTTAATGATGTTAACCATTGCATGTTCGGTATTGAATAGGAAGTGTGTAGAATTAATCTTTCATTCACTCAAAAAAATTCCGTTACACTATGGTCAATGAGTAAAAATCGTTTGTAGTGCATTTTAATGATATTATGCTAGTTCAAATGTCTTGAAATGTAATAAATCGCTGAATTCCAATACAAGATAATTACTATAGTATAGGGCATTGATAGCATTTATCGTTCATTTACAGGGACACCCCAAAAAATCAATTACAGTACTGTCTTTGAGCAAAAATTGCTAGAAGTGCGTTTTGAACTTCGGTATGCGCTTTTAAATTTAACTCATTTTTCGCATGTTACTCGTTGTTTATAAATCCTACACCTCGTATACAGGTCTGCAGAATAGAATTCACGTTCCATTCCCCTAATAGCGGAAATTGCTGAATGGAAATTTTCAACTTTACTTGTATTTCATAATTAACTAAATTTTTGTATGCATGTAGTTTATAGATAATTAATTATATATCGTATACAGCGCCGCTCAAAGAATTCGGATAATTTTCCGACTGTAGTTAGGAATTACTGAAATTGGATTTTCAAATCTGTTTTGCGTTTCTAAATAGCTCAGTTAGACATCCTGTTTCAACTCATTAAACGGTGCATTTTTGTTACATCATTCTGAATGTGTTGGACAGTCAAATGATTGAGAAATCTTGAGAAATTATACTTTAACCCTAGAATACTAGACATAGACTAAAACATGTGATAATACGAATAGCGTGAGAATACAATAGTCGTGATAATTACCAGCATCTAGTATTCCAGGGTTAATCATTGGTCAAAAATGATATTTTAAAACTACGTAAAACTAGTTAAAAACTTGATTGGAATTCAACGTAACTGAACAATTATCGAGAATCCAGATAATTTATCATAAAAAATTTAAAACAAACACTAGTTTTTGTTTTCAATTAATTTTTCCCTCATATTTAATGTCCACCCCCCCTAAACAAGAACGTAAAAGCATTTTTTAAATAAGGTTTACAGTTATATAAACCAGTTACAGGAATATTTCTTGCTATCTGTCATCCTAAGACATGTTTATTTTATGAATGCACCCATTACAAATTAACTTTACATTACACAAATATTACTTCTGCAATTTAATATCTCCGAGGTCAAGTTATTCCCCCAACATACACATATATATCGTTCCACTTATTCTAGATGGTTCTTTTTGTTGGCAGATGTGATCTCTGTTTACATATTGCGTTACAAATAATTTTTCTGTTGTTCCCCCAACAGCTATCTTTCAGGCTGATGTTGGTTACAGTTATCCCTCCATCTAGCAAATCTGTCTTACGTTCCAGTTGCCATGATGGATGGCTTAGCAAACACATCCTCATTGTACTCCATGGAGTTATCCATTTCATCAACTTTTAGTCACATTCTGAGGAGAAATCTCACCTCCTCACGGAAAAACACGAGTTGAGTTGAGGTTGTCACCGTGAGACTAATCATCCTAATGGAAATCTTCTCTCTCATTTTCTTCTCTTCCTGTCCCCTCTCGAATGAGAGATGCGAGAGCATTTGGTGTACTCATTGATAAAATCTCACCCATTTGGCATTTCCTCTACTCTCTCGGAAGTAGTGTAAACAAAACTAGTTTCCTAACAGTCGTTCAATTTTTTAAATGTAAGTTTTAAAAATATCCTCAATAAGATTAATTGAATTTGACGTATTGACTTCATTAAAATTAGTCAATTTAACAGAAAGTGTACATTAATATGAAAATTAATATATTATTTCCCACAAGATTAATTCAAAGTACAGTTTTTTAAAATGGCTTCAATAAAATTAATTTAATTTTACTTAGCGACAAAACTCACCCATTTGGTATTTCCTCTACTCCCTCGGAAGTAGTGTAAACAAAACTAGTTTCCTAACAGTCATTCAATTTTTTTAAATGTAAGTTTTAAAAATATCTTCAATAATATTAATTGAATTTGACGTATTCGCTTCATTAAAATTAGTCAATTTAACAGAAAGTGTACATTAATATGAAAATTAATATATTATTTCCCACAAGATTAATTCAAAGTACAGTTTTTTAAAATGGCTTCAGTAAAATTAATTTAATTTTACTTAGCGACAAAACTCACCCATATGGTATTTCCTTTGTTCTTTCGGGAAATAGTGTAAACAAAACTATTTTCCTGACAATCATTCATTTTTTTTAAATGTAAGTTTTAAAAACATCTTCAATAAGATTAATTGAATTTGAATTTGACGTATTGGCTTCATTAAAGTTAGTTAATTTAACAGAAAGAGTATATTATTATCGAAATTAATATATTTCCCACGAGATTAATACAAAGTATGGATTTTAAAAATGGATTCAATAAGATCAATTTAATTTTACTTATCGATAAAATATCACCCATTTGAGATTTCCCCTACTCTCACTCAAATAGTATAAACAAAATTTCCTGACAGTCGTTCAATTTTTTAAATGCAAGTTTTAAAAATATCTTCAATAATATAAATTGAATTTTGACTTATTGGTTTCATTAAACTTAGTCAATTTAACAGAAAGTGTAAATTAATATGAAAATTAATATATTATTTCCCACAAGATTAATTCAAAGTACAATTTTTAAAAACAGCTTCAATAAAATTAATTTAATTTCACTTAGCGACAAAATCTCACACATTTGGTATTTTCTTTGCTCTCTCGAGAAATAGTGTAAACAAAACCAGTTTCCTGACAGTCGTTCATTTTTTTTTAAATGTAAGTTTTAAAAATATCTTCAATAAGATTAATTGAATTTGAATTTGACTTTATTCAAGTTAATCAATTCAACAGAAAGGGTATATTAATATATTTTCCACAAGATTAATTCAAAGTACCTACAGATTTTCAAAATGTCTTCAATAAGATTAATATAATTTTACTTATCGACAAAATCTCACCCATTTCTGAATTTCCTTCTGCTCTCCCGAAAGTAGTGTAAACAAAACTAGTTTCCTGACAGTTATTCAGTTTTTTAAATATAAGTTTAAAAATATCTTCAATAAGATTGATTGAATTTTAATTTTAAGTTATGGCTTCATTAAATTTAACAGAAAGGGTATATTAATATCAAAGCTAATATATTTCCCACAAGATTAATTCAAAGTATAGATTTTCAAAATGGATTCAAAAAGATTAATTTAATTTTACTTTTTAACGTTAGGTAGTTATTTTAATTTAAAATATCAATGTCTTGAATATAATTTTCAAAATTGTCATTTCATCTGCTCTCCAGGAAATAGTGTAAACAAAACTAATTTCCCGACATTCGTTAAATTTTCTAAATGTAAGTTTTAAAAATATCTTTAACAAGATTTATTTAATTTGAATTCGACGTATTAATTTCATTAAAGTTAGTCAATTTAACAAAATGAGTATATTAACATCAAAGTTATATAAGCCCAACATATTTCCCACAATATTAATTCAAAATACATATTTTCAAAATGTCTTCAATAAGATTAATATTTTACTTAGACAATTTAATTGCCAAAACGGCAGTGAAGGCTTACTATGGAGAAACGGAAACTTTTTGTTTTCCGTCTGATAGTCTGTTTGTCTGCTCTGCCGTAACTGCTGCAAAATGCATTCGATTAGCGTTGATTAAGTATTTTATTTTGCGCCACATTGCTTTTCTATGGCAATTCAGACGATTTTCAAATTTCCATTTGTTGAAAGAAAATGCCGCATTTGATTGATGGGTTTAAATGGAAAATTATTGATACTGAAATTTCTCAATAAGGGTCTGAATTTATTCCTATCAGTTTGAAATTTTGTCAACACATTTGTCAGATCTTTTGAGTGAGGCGTATAACTTTTGTTGGAATTATATACATGTGCTCCATTAATATAAAGTTTTTTGTTTTATAAATTTACTTATTTGACATGATACGTATTTCATTTTTTTCACTTTCTTTTATCAGTTACCTAGCAGCTATATTTCATAGTCTATAAAAATATCATTCAAATAATCGCGATTGTGAAAGAATAAACAGAAAGTCTAGCTGATGGAAATAAAAGATTAGTTAATGTTTCGTAATTTGGTTTGCAACATAAATTTGCTTCAAATATGAACGGTGTTAGTAACGTTTGGTTTTTAATTGAATATGGGTAACATTAAAAGGTTATAACAAAAAATACCTTATAGCGCCAAATCACGTTAGCTATTTAGTGAAATGGCAGTGGACACGATGATGAATGATGTTTAGCAGTCTCCAAATATGCCTATTTTGGGGTGATTTTGATAAACTAGTAGTGCCATGGAGTAGATTAGGATGTATTAATAGATCTAAATATTATAGAGCGACAATCAAAACTATTTTTCGGAAACAAAAAGTGTAAAAATATCATATTTCTAAATTAGATATAAGTTACACACTCAGAAATGAATACTCAGATTTCACGAAATTTTCTTTGTTTTTGACGAAACTGTTTCCTGGGAAATGCTCCGAGCGAATATTTCGTCAAATTGATGAAATTACTTTCTTCACTTGCTTGACGATATAAATTTCGTCAAAAGTTTCGTCAAAAGAGGGCTGGTGGTGCCATCTATCGAACAGTTCGGAAGCTCCTGTATTTACTGACAAGAAAAGAAAGAGGAAGAAAAAATTCACTTCTCGTTTATCTCGGGTGATTCGAATCCGCGGCCTTTGGAGTGGGAGATCATTGCTCTTCCGACCTGGCTATTGGGGACTTGTACAGATGTGCTTTTAGATTGATGTAATGAATTCTGCTGCGTGTTTATATTTTTATAAAATATATTGTAATTTTATCGGTGCTGCTACAATTTCTGAAAGTTTTAAGTAAGGCTAATTTATTATTGTGGTTTTCTCATGGCCAATGAATAATTATAATATGGCTTGATTAAATAATTTATTATTGAAATTTTCTTTGCTCAATGAATGGTTAGAATATGGCCTGGTTAATTTGTTGCTCACAAATAACGAATTGTGAAGTGCACATTGCGTGAGATTTTATCACTTTGAGTAGATGGATAAGATTTAAACACTTTACTGTTTATAAAGAGGAGGGGATCAATTATGTTTATTTTTTATTTTGATTGAAAACAGAATATACTTCTTAGATAAATTAAAAATATATATATCCTGGAAGTTTGAAATTTTATTGATCAAATTTTCTTTTTGAATGGCTTTTTAGAACACAGGAAATTTATACTTTTCGAATTAAAATATTACGAACAACAATATATAAATAAATAAATAAAAATAATAATAAGCATTTCTAAAAATTGTAACAGCTAAAAATATAACTAATGAAGAAACAATAACTACTTATATTTCAGTATTTTCTGAAAAGCACTAAAAAGTGCTGTTTTAAAGTAAATTATTATAGGACTAACATAAACAAGCAAATATCTGCTTGCTAACATCGCAGGATTTAAGGAGGTACAGCAACTGTTTCCTTAAAATGCATTGAGTCTTACCGTAATGGAGGCAAAACTTTCGTCAAATATTTGAGACTTTACGTTTCGTTAAAAGTCACGTGATGTTGATAGGAAATGATCGTCAAAAACAACGAAATACAGCTCAAGGATTGTTGAATCGTCAAAAGTGAGAGTTTTATTTCTGAGAGTGTAGATGACTTAGTTTTCATTTCCATAAGATTCTTATCCATCAGATGTAGATATTTGTAGCTGGCAGTTATCTAAATACCGCTATTAGGATATTAGGATAATATAAAATGATTGTCCAAAATGTTACTTATCCTGATAAAATCACTGTTTAAAGAGAAATCCAAGATATACTATAACCATTCATGCAATCAATAGGAAATTACGAATGTACATTTAATGAGATTACGGAGATTTCAGGGGTTCATTTGGACATTTTCTGAATTAATCCATTTATAATACTTTCTTTAGATCTGTTATTTCTTGCGATATCACCTATATTTATTAGTTCACTGTTTAACTAATAAGGAGTTTAGATTGCGGAGACTCTCTTAATAAAATATCGAAATGCAGAAACATTAGAGGAAAAAAGGGCTTGATCATTTTGTGTGACAGTAGATTGATTGGCGATTGGCTTTTCTATAAATAGCACGCTCCATGCCATAGTGGATTTTGATTAATAGTACAACCACATAAGGGTGTTCTATTCTGTTCAATTTCCAAAGTAAACTTAATTTTAGAATCAAGGTTATTAATCTGTTCTACGAAGTTATTAAGTAAGTATCTTTATGCTGCATATGATGAAGATACCATCCACGTATCTGGCATCCCATGGAAAGAGGAAGGGAGGGAGAGGCGGTATAATAACATTTATTATAAATATCTGCTGCTCCAAGCCGTAATATACCGGGTGTCCCAAAAATGACTGATAGATTTTAAAATTCAATAACTTGCAAACGGTGACAGAAATTTAAAATAATTCTTGCAGGAGTGTTATGTATGACGTCAGGAGTTTTTATAAAGCGATTCTCAGTTTTAGTTACAAATAGCATCGACAGATGGCGCTGCAAGCAATAACTGCTAAATACAAGCTCGATTTTTCGGCCTCTCTCTTCTTCCATGCGAAAAAGAAGATTAAAATGTATTGAATGAATCCCGAAGTACCAAAAATCGGCTCTGGACTGAGCACTTATTGCTCTCAGTGCCATCTATTGCTTGAAATTCGAACTAAAATGAAGAATCACAGTAAAAAATATCCTGACATTATATATAACGCTCCTACAAGAAATTTTCTTAATATCTGTCACCGTTTACAAGTTATTGAATTTTAAAATCCATCAGTCATTTTTGGAACACCCGATAAATTCGAATAATACTCGTTATATGGGCGAACCCACCGAGCCCCATTATGTTGTATATACATTTTACTGTCAAAGATAAAAGAGTTATTATTAACTAACTATAAGATTAAGAATCCTTTTAATGTGGTTTTACTTTCATTAATATTCTTCATGAAGTCGATGAAGTATTTTTTAATTGTCAAAACTTGTTGGGCGTCAATAGACGGATGTAAGGATAAAATATGTACACTAACCATTAAATAATTCTCTAGAATTTGGATGTTGTGCAAACGTTAAATGATGGGACAATTAAAAGTAATAAAACTGTATAGAAATCACCATAAAATCAAAGCAAATCACAGAACGCGTTTCGAGATGGAAAATATAACACTCTATCATCCGCTACTTAAAACACAAGTCCGTAAGGAGACAAGGTAGCAAAAAGGTCACAAGGTCACCTTATGGACACTTGCTGTGATTTGCTTTGATTTTATGGTGATTTATATAAAGTTTTATTACTTTTAATTGTTATTTTTCGCCAGTTTTTGGTGCTGTTTCAACTGGGTTAAATGAAGTGATTTGCTGAATTAATTGCACGATCTGAACTAGGTAGGATTATTTTCAATAAAGCAACGAAAACTTTTTCTACGTATTATGAGTTGCCTGAGTATTTTGTTACTGTTAATCTTATGGGCATACATGCTTTGTAATCTTTGAGTCTACCCACAAAGGTTGCGATTAACGTTAATTTATTTATTTTGATCAGAATGTCATATGATCAAAATTTTCATATCATATGGCAACTATCTTTATTAACCATTTTATCATTTAAAAAAGAAAAAAAAAATGCAATTTAGCAAATTACAACGACCATTTGGAAAATGATTTTTTCAAAGACTAAAATTTAAGACATAAAAAATCCCACGGAGTTGATCATACGTTACGTACGCCATGGATTACATTTTTCGGTTATATAAATTTTTAAACTTCTGCGGAGCTGGTCATAAATTACGTACCCCATGGATTAAACACTAATATCCCTGGACCAATTTTAAATGAAATTTCATTCTTAAACTTCTAAACATACCACAATATTACTTTTTACACCGTCGTATACAGAAAAAAAAGTACTTTTAAATGCAATTTCTCTGAAAGCTTATCTCAATTTGTTTCTGAGTAATTATTATTATTTTTTTTTGTAGTTTTTATTACTTTTTTGTCATAGTGGCAACAAAAGTATCCATCTCTGTTGAAAGTAAAGGGAAAATACAGATTACTGTATAGACCAATCAGAAAACGAATAAAATGCGGGATTCAACTAATAAAACGCTTCAGATATGTTTTTGATTTCCTACCCTGACCAAGGACAATAACCATTTTTCCAAATGGTAAAAAAAAAAAACCTTTTTTTTGTTTTGATTAAAGGACGAAAGACGCATAAAAGAAAAAAAAATCTTCCCTACTGTTTACAGAGACGCTGTGAGTAAATATAAAAATACAAGTGGCGTTAAATTTAGTTTTCTGAGAAACCCGCCAAACGGAAGCCACACTTTTCAATGAAAACGTTGCTTTGTTTCTCTTTAAAAAAGCAGTAAACCAGGTTTACCCGCCTTAACCACATGCTAAAAATAAGAAGCTTTTCGGTTAATTAAGGCAATTATCGGTGTTTTGTTTTATTTGTTTACGGTCTTATTCAATGACAGTGTCGTCAGGGAAACTCGTCGGTTTTGTTGAAGTTTCTTTCTTGATGGTTAAGCTGAAATTCACGAGTTAATTTAAAGCATCAGTTAAAATAACTTGTTGTAAAATTTATTCAATACATCGATTAGTTGTAATACAGTTTATTATAGGTTATAGATATATTACTTTATATTGTTCTAAAAGCATTATTGGTTACACAAAACAATTTTTTTAAAAAAAAGAGGATTTCTTTTGCCTTTACATCTTTTCAGCGAAGGGGGGGGGGGGGGGGATTTTTCAATTCGAAAGTATTTCTATTGTAAGAACATTATATTTGTACATTTCCTAATTCTATAAAATACAAAGAAAAATATTTAAAATAAGAGATTTGAGTGGGGTTATAAATATTGCATAAAATCCCTATAAATTCAAATTTAATTTATCCTTCTAAATCCTTCAATCCTTCTAAAATCCTTCTAAAATTTATTAAATGGTTGTGTAAATCTTCTAATGTTGTTTAAACAATTCACGAAAATTGCTTTAGAAGGTAAAATTTTTATGAAGTCATAATTCAGTACGTAAAGTGTTAAATTGCGACAAAAGTTTTTCACTATGGGAATATGAATCATTGGACAGTGAATTCATTCTATTTACTATGCTTTAACCCTTTTCTTTCTTTCTTTCTAACCGATGATCAGGCCCCTACCTGCCGGGAAGCCCCAGCTGAACGGGTTTGATTCCTGGTATCGGGCACCTAATCGCCGCGTAGCAGCAATAAACCGTAAATATAATAGAACGTATCGTCAGTGCCTTTTGCTTAGTTGTGAAGTGTTATGTCGGTTGCTTAACATTTATATCCTGTTGTTTGGAATCTGCACATTGCTACTCATGTTGATGTCGTAATTTGGAACCTTGATCAGGTAACGAGACCTTCACCTGGCAAGGCACCTCCAGAGGTGTAATTCACAGGTAACTTGGAGGACTTCGCACCCACGACGGATTTTACATGCACCAGGCGGCATTAGCATACATGGCGGATTATAGCCAGCATTAGGCCTCGATCCCGCTGCCTTAGCAGCGGACTCGATGCTCTGCCAACTACACCACTGACTGAACTACTTCTGATTGACCCGGGGTTTTGAAGCCGAATTGTTGGTACAGACTTGTCGTAAGAAAATGCATTTTGGGGGGGGGGGGGGGAGTAAAAAAAAATGGAGCGCCTCAGATAGACAAGTTGCACCGAAAGTTAATTTTTGGCCGAAATGCTAGGCAAACATAACGATGCAGGGGGATGAGACTCCACCTATCTACCGTGCCCCACCGTGTAGAAACTGGCTCCGTAGACTTCTCACTGGAGAGGGTCCGGTAGCTTGTCTAGTATAATATTCTTATCTCACCCCGTGGATTTGTTCTTCTAAAGAGGTTTCCTTGTCTTGGTATTTGGTCACTGTCGTGGTAGTTGTCTTTTTATTATTTTGACTTATTCTTGTGGGTCTTTTCTTTTTCCTTGATTGGATATATGCTTCTCACATACCGTGAGATGCTTGTCTCTATCGTAGGTTGTTTTCCTTTATGACTCTATTAATGGTGGATGTCTAAATTTGAGGTTTTGTCACTTTGCGAACTTGCCACTGATGGGTAGACTTGTTGTGGTCTTTAGTTTATGATCCTTTGATTACTTAACAGGTTCACTTTCCTTTGTTTGTATGTTATCTTGATACGTGAATGCGCACATGGTGACCAGTCCATTGGAACCTAATGGCTGTTATCACGATTCATGCAACATTGTTGCGAGCTATTTGAAAAGGCTTGTGCACTACTGGAGTTGGGCTTGTCCCATGGCCGTTAGTCTGTCAATTTAGGACCGATGGCTTATTCAGAAACATCAAACTTTAAAACTATATCCTTATTAACATCATATAATTCTAAAACACGAGATGTGCATAATAATTGTTTAACTTTTTGAAACGCTTTTTCATGCTTTTCTGACCATGTACACTTTACATTATTATCTAATAATCTATATAAAGGTTCTAAAAAATCTGAAATATTCGGCAGGAAGTTTCTATAATAAGAAATTAAGCCTAAAAATTAACGCAACTGTGACACATTATTTGGAATAGGAGCATTCAAAATAGCATCAAATTTTTCTGGAATAGGTCTAATTCCTTCCTCAGATATTTTATGTCCTAAATAAGAAACTTCTGAAACCCTAAATTTTAATTTTTCCTTATTTAATCTGATATCATGCTCAGAAAAGCATTTCAGAACACTTTCAACTCTTTCAGAATGTTCTGATTCGTTACTAGTACTTATGATTACATCATCTAAAAATACACCAACATATGCATATTTTTTAAAAATATGTTCAATTTTTCTTTGGAACATTCCAGGAGCACATTTTACCCCAAATGCTAATCGTAACACATTAAATAAACCTTTATGTGTATTTATAATCAAAATTTTACTACTTTTGTTATTTACAGGTTGTTGTAATTACACATCTTTTAAATCAAAAACAGTAAAAAAATTTCCACCTGATAATTTAGAAAATAATTCTTCCATTCTAGGAAGAGAGTAATTATCCTTTTCAGTATTAACATTAACTGTTGCTCTATAATCACCACATATTCTAACAGAACTATTAGGCTTAGGAACAATTAGTATAGGACAAGCCCATTCTGAATGATCGACAAGTTTCAGAATACCCTCATTTGCTAATCGTTCCAATTCTAAATCAGTAGCTTTTCTTAAAGCAAAAGGAACAGGTCGAGACTTAAGAAAAAGTGGTTTTGCATCTTTTTTTCAATTTTATTGACACGGGAGGACCCTTGATTGTCCCGATCCCGTCAGCAAAAACATCAGGAAAATTTCTAATTAAATCATCTTTCGAAATGCTTTTAATCATATTTACATTAGGCCAAAATAATTTTGATTCTTTTAACCAAGTTTTCTCAATTAGACTCGGACCTTCCTCTTTAATAACTAATTTGTTTAAATCAGGGATACAATATTCATCAACAACAGCATTTACTTTTAATTCCCCCAAAACAATTAAAGAATCTTTAGTATAAGTTTGTAACTTTATTTTAGATTTAATTAAATACAGCTTACCTGAGAACAATTTGTTTGCAACAGTTTCACTTACAATAGTATGAGCCGCACCTGTGTCTATTTCAAATTTTATATTTACTCCATTTATTTTAACCGATTTTACCCATGACACATTATTGGAGTTGTCTTCCATAAAGTTTAAAGAATATTCTTCCTGAACAGTTTTAATTTTTCTGTTCTTAGACTGTTTCTCATTTTTCATTCCAAATTTTCGATTCCGACAACAAATATTTAGGTGACCTAATCGATGGTAGAAATGGCATTCTTCAGATTTAAAAGGACAAAACTTGGGATTATGGTTGTTAGAACATCTGTAACACGGTTTCTAATGAGTGAATCTATCTTCTTTAGGCTTAGGTGCATAAGCGAACTTCTCTAGTTTTGGTTTCTCTATTTTCGAAACACGCACTTGATTGACAGTCGTACTTTCTCCGACATGTAGGGAGTTTACACCGGCCTAGGCTGATTCAAACGACTCCACCGTTGTTTGAAATGTTAAGTCTCTAGAATCCAGTAATTTCTGTTGTATCTTCTCTTCCTGGATCCTAACCACCAATTGATCACGCAGGCGGTCATTAAGAGTATTTCCGAAGTTGCAATATTCGGATAACCGACGTAAGTCTGTTATGAAATCTGCTACATTCTCTCCTTGCTTCCTTAGTCGTTTCTGGAACCTAAATCGTTCTACTATTTCACTAGGGCGTGGTGAAGAACGCTCCTTTGCTTTTTTTTAAGAGATCTTCGTAATTGATCTTTTTCAGAGTATTCGAAACAATAATATCTCGTAAAATGGCAAACGTCGATGTTCCAACAGAACTCAGCAAAATATTTTTCTTCATCTCATCATTTTTTACGCTATTCGTTGTGAAACAACAGTCAATTTTTTCGACATATATTGTCCAAGGAACATTTGAATTGTAATCTTCTAAGCGTCACAGAGAAATTATTTCTTTATCGGCCAGTTTTCCTTCTCTTTTTTTTTTTCAAATATTTCTCATTACATTTTAATTTGGGTTAAATCCCATCACGTCGCCACTATTACAAGGCCGCACTCTTATTATTACTCTTTTACTTAGCAAATTACTTAGATTTCTTATAGTTTATTTACAATATATACAACAGCTGCCAAACGCAGCTACTCATAACAAGCCATTTCTTACAATTGCATCGATTTCACTGGCTGCATGCAAAACCTTATAATCTCAGACATTATGTGTATGGTGCTGCCATTTATTAATACAGATCGCTACTAATTATTGGGATTCTTGCTGGTTTGGGATATGACACTCTAAATTATTCCTCTTTTTTTTAGAAAATAATTTCCGTACTCCTTAGAAAACATGTTTTAGACGTGAATTCTTACCGAAAGTCTGAAAAGGGAAAGAAATTCCGTTCATTCCTAGTACGCATGCGTATTACTCTATTAATACAAAAATACGAATTCATTTTAAAAACGAAAAAACAAAAAGTTTGCATATTAAGATTTCTAATTTAATTTAAAATAAAAAATAAAAATAAAATAAATTAAAAAAAAGCAATTTAACAAATTACAACGACCATTTGGAAAATGATTTTTTCAAAGACTAAAATTTAAGACATAAAAATCGCACGGAGTTGATCATACATTACGTACGCCATGAATTAAACATTAATAGTGTTATTAGACGTAAAAATTGTAAGCGAAAAAAATCGCCTGCGACTCCTTAGATTTCCTGAACCTTACGTATTATCCACCTGAAACTTACGTATTATCCAAGCATTTCATTGGCTGTTCGGGAAAAGGCTTTTCCATCGTCAGATTTCCAAGAAATCTGACGACCCATTTTAAATGAAATTTCATTCTTAAACTTATAAACATCCCACAATATTACTTTTTACACCGTCGTATAGAGAAAAAAATGTACTTTTAAATGCAATTTGTTTGAAAGCTGTATCTCAATTTGCTTCTGAGTTATTATTTTTTTTTTGTAGTTTTTATTTCTTTTTTGTCATAGTGGCAACAGAAGTATCCATCTCTGTTGAAAGTTAAGGGAAATACAGATTACTGTATAGACCAATCAGAAAACGAATAAAATGCGGATTAAGCCAATAAAAAGCTTCAGATATGCTTTTGATTTCCTACCCTGACGAGGACAATAACCATTTTTCCAAATGGTTAATAAAAAAGTAAACCATTAACAAAGAAAAGAAACGTTTTTTTAATTTAAAAGTAAATAGCATTTAATTTTATCATTCATTTAAAAGTATTCACAATTGATTGTTTAAAGTAAAAAAAAAAAAAAAAATAGATACTTAAATTAAAATATTAAATGGGAAAAAAAATCGACTTTACGCTTTAAAAAAAAAAAAAAAAAAAAAAAAACTATTCAGTATTTTGGCTTGAAATTAATTGTAAAAAAAAAGCAATTTAACAAATTACAACGACCATTTGGAAAATGATTTTTTCGAAGACTAAAATTTAAGACGTAAAAAATCGTATGGAGTTGATCCTACATTACGTACGTCATGAATTAAACATTAGTAGTGTTATTACACGTAAAAATTGCAAGCGATAAATATCGCCTGCTACCCGTCAGATTTCTTAAAACTTGCGTATTATATACCTGACACTTACGTATTATCCAAGCATTTCATTGGCTGTTCGGGAAAAGGCTTTTCCATCGTCCAAGAAATCTGACGACCAATTTTAAATGAA
Source organism: Maratus speciosus (assembly GCA_963932465.1). NCBI lineage: Eukaryota > Metazoa > Arthropoda > Arachnida > Araneae > Salticidae > Maratus > Maratus speciosus. Next base: position 549,698,834 of record OZ010794.1, read on the forward strand.
ATTTCATTCTTAAACTTCTAAACATCCCACAATATTACTTTTTACACCGTCGTATAGAGAAAAAAAATGTACTTTTAAATGCAATTTGTTTGAAATCTGTATCTGAATTTATTTCTGAGTTATTAATTTTTTTTGTAGTTTTTATTACTTTTTTGTCATAGTGGCAACAGAAGTAATCCATCTCTGTTGAAAGTAAAGGGAAATACATATTACGGAATAGACCAATGAGAACACGAATAAAATGCGGATTAAACCAATCAAATGCTTCAGATATGCTTTTGATTTCCTACCCTGACGAGGACAATAATCATTTTTCCAAATGGTTAAAAAAATAATAATAATAAAATAAATAACAAAAAAATTCTCGCATAAAAATATAATATTTATATTTTACATAAAAATAGTTATAAATATAAAATATTTATTAAAAATTCTACAAAAAAATATTTATAATTCATATTTTTATCCTACTTTAATTCTAAAGTGTTAAAACCCCAGCTACTAGCTTATTAACCCTCTCGTCACCCTGATCCTCATATGAGGCTCCTACTTCGAATTGCAATATTTGAAAGAAAAAAAAAATATTTTTGTTAATTCCAGCACCTAATAGTGATAGCATATGTCGATACATTTCATTTACTATTATGACTTTACTTATGTTTCAGCATTTAATAATAATAATAATAATAATAATAGTTTTATTTATTATTTTATTTACTATTATAACTTTACTTATGTTTCCGCATTTAATAGTAATAATAATAATAATAGTTTTATTAATTATTAGTAAACCGTTGGCGTTTCTTTTAATTCAAACATATTTTTCACTCTTTAAATTTAAATTAGGGACTCCTTTTCCAATTAGTAATTTGTTATAAAAGATAAAAAATACAACTGAATTTTTTATGTTTGTTTAATTTAGTTGTAATACGACATTTTCCAAACGTCTTCAAAAATTCTTCCTTGGGCTATTTTTATATGAAAAACACGCAACATAACTACATTCGTTAGGTTTCTGTAAAGAACACATTCTTTAAATTTCAGTAAAATGTAACTTTCGATAGCTACTTTTAATTTTGTTAGAGTAAAAGTATTTTCCCCCAAAATTGGAAAAAAAAAAAATCGGTGCCGAGAGGGTTAAAGACGAAATCTTCCCAAAATTAGCTTAAAAATTCAAAGCTTTTTAAATAAATTAAATTAATCAAGCCATACACATCTGAGACAAACATTTTTACTTCAAACAGTTCCACTACTGCACAACTGTAGCTGAATGGTTAGAATACTGGTCTCGTATCACTAAGGTAGCTGGTTCGATCCCAAAGTCAACAACTTTTACTTTATCCCTATTTTCTTCAATTGACGTATATTTTACCTCCTGTAAGGGAGAAAAAACTAGTTGGATGTACCAATCCCAAAACTTTCTTCTATCTCATATATTTTAATATTTCAAAATGTTGTTACAAATGTCAATATTTCATTTCTATTAGTTCAATACTATATCAACTTTGACTTTCATCTTTAATTTCTGCGTCAGTCAATTCATCGGAGTAAAAAGACTTAATTTCTATCATGATATTTATTAAAAGCAATAGTTTTTCGTTATTCTGTTGTATAACAGCTGTTCCAGAATAGTCGGCTTATCAGGATGGGAAGTTCCCGTCAATTCACGAGACACCGGTTTACGATAATACTACAAAAAAATCAAGAAAATTAGACAAAAATCGCTATTATAGTGCCCCCTTTTGGTGGATTTTTTCGAAATTCGAGGAGGACCTTCTTGCCATGGCCAAAAACATACACAAAAGATTCTATGCATAACTTCATACATTTTTCGGTGGTACAATATTAAAAATGCACAAAAATCGCTATTACAGCGCCCCCTACCGGCGGATTTTTTCCAAATTAGGGAAGAACCTGCTTGCCATAGCCAAAAACTTACAAAAAAAATTGGTTCAATTCTGTACATAACTTCATACACTTTTTGATGGTACAATGGCGACACACGGACAGAGAGACATTTTGTACAAACATGTTTTTTGTGATCTCTGACCCCTAAAACGTGTCAATCCGTCGAAAACCGGAAGTCGAAAAAAATTTCGATTACAATATTTTCTTCTATTGAAGATAAAAGAAAGTAACAAGTAAAAATTAAATTTAAAAAATCAAAAAACCCGACTGCTTCTCATCAATGTGAAACTATTTTTTTTATTTACTTGTATTGAAGACTTTTAAGTTGTGTTTAATTGTTAGTTCCTATCTATAAACACTGTTTTGATGGTGCCTATAGATATATGTCTATGAAGGTTAGAGTTGCAGCAAAGCTAGAGATTCTACCTACATAACTTCCAGGTCGTGTCATATTTAAACAGAGCTTCTGATTGTAAAATTGTCAATGAAACATCGTCTTCATTTTGAAAGACCTATCCAATGATAGGCCACTCAATAAAGTGCGTAAAATTTTTTTGTCTCTACCGCCATTTTGAATTTATAAAAACAAAACCTAGCCTATAACCATCGGACGGTTAAGACGAATCGATAGAGACCTCATTCATTAAAATCCATCAAGCCGTTGGGATGTTTCGAGGGTATAAAGATATCCATATACCCAGATACGCGTGAAATACATAACCCTTCTTGGCAGTCGGGTAAAAAACGGATATTCGTCTATTAATTGAAAAATCCTCCTGCTACCAGGAAAATTTCCGTAAATCGAAGAAAGTATTTATGAGAGTGTAGTATCAAATGAAAAATAGTCGTTTCTGATTTTCCTTATTTTTTCTGTTTTGTGGATAATCAAAGTTTTTGATAAACAATCGTCTTTCCACGGCAATCTTAAATAAGATCCACCCATGTTTTGCTCTACAAGAAAGTTGCCAGATGGAAACACCAACTGAAGTTTGAATGCTCAAAATTCTTACAGAGTAAAGCTTGATTTTAATCGAGTTATTTTAAAATGAAATACGCTTCAACTATGGCAAGCTTGGTTTGACATATTTAGCATAGATTATTATATTAAAACGATTAGGAATACATCAAGAAGCAGGTCCAGATTTTTAGAAGGCGATGTTTTAGTTGTTGCTACGGCAAATGCCCATTTTCTTCTCTACTTTTCTTAAAGAAAATAGAAATAGAAAAAGCATTACAATGAACATTCATAAAAGCTAATTGCCGTATTGGGCATAGTTGCTTAATATCAAATGAGAAATAAGTTAAGTCATCTCTGTTTTCCCTTAATTGCTTGTTCATAACTCAGTTTGCGACTAGCAGCCATCTTTCCACGCAGTCTTCAATAACATCTATCCCAGTTTTACGCTACAAAAAAATTGCCAGATGCAAATCCAACTGAAATTTCAATTCAAAATTCTTACATTATAAACCTTAATATTAATCGACTTATTTTGAAACGAAATGTACTTTAACTATGACGAACGTGGCTAGACATATTTAGCATAGAATACTATATTAAAATGATTAAGAACACAAAACATAAAAAAAAACACGCCCAGATTTTTAAAAGGCGATGTTTCAGTTGCTGCAATGGCAAATACCCATTTTTAGGTGCGTTCGTAATTATATAAATACCTAGCACCTATAGTCGACGTCTGGTCTGTCCGTCTGTCCGCAAATAACAACACAAAAACTACCCACCCGAATGTTTTGAAATTTAATATACAGAATCGTTGCAGAATTTTGTCGAGTCATTTCAAATTTTATGAAAATCGAATCACGATTTCTTCATTCTATTAAATCCTACTATACATAATGAATTCAACGATATCCCATGGTAGGTAATGATTCGAGGTTGCCATGGTGATGACGTCTTATTTAAGATGGAGTCCTATTATTTCCGTATTACTGAATTTAATGTTTAGAATCGTAATAAATTTTGTATTCATGCGTTTGTGCATAAGAGTGCAACAACTATTGCACCAAGATCTGAATATTTATAAAACTAGTTATGACGTACAATTTCCGTCTTGTCTTCTCTAATTTTCTTAAGGAAAATGGAAATAGAAAAAGCAATACAATGAACATTCATAAAAGCTAATTACCGTATTGGGCATAGTTCCTTAGTATCAAATGAGAAATAAATTAAGTCATCTCTGTTTTCCCTTAATTGCTTGCTGATAACCCAGTTTACGACTAACAGCCATCTTTCCACGGAAGTCTTAAATAAAATCTAACCAAGTTTTGCTCTACAAAAAAGTTGCCAGATGCAAATCCAACTGAAATTTGAATGTTCGAAATTCTTACTTAATAAAGCTTGATTTTAATCGAATTATTTTAAAATGAAATACACTTCAACTATGGAAAACTTGGTTTGACATATTTAGCATAGATTATTATATTCAAACGATTAGGAATACATCAAGAAACACGCCGAGATTTTTAGAAGGCGATGTTTTAGTTGTTGCTATGGCAAATGCCTATTTTCTTCTCTACTTTCCTCAAAGAAAATAGAAATAGAAAAAGCATTACAATGAACATTCATAAAAGCTAATTACCCTATTGGGCATAGTTCCTTAGTATCAAATGAGAAATAAATTAAGTCATCTCTGTTTTCCCTTAATTGCTTGCTGATAACCCAGTTTACGACTAACAGCCATCTTTCCACGGAAGTCTTAAATAAGATCTAACCAAGTTTTGCTCTATGAGTACGGAAATTGCCAGATGCAGAAATGCTGTTGAATGCTCGGAATTCTTGCAGATCAAAGCTTGATTTATGAACTACCATCTAGAGGAAAGTTCAAGCTGTTTAAAATATGATGCATTGAGTAAAATGTTAGATTTTTTTGTTGGAGGACATATGTAATTGAGAAAATAAATTCGAGGAATTGCGGAAACAAGGATTAGTTTACAAAATAGTGGTCGGTTTATATCCTGACATTTCCTTGAGTCGTTTAGGCGTCACTGTTTTTGTTACATCTTACGTATGAAATAAACAAACATGAAGACTTAAATAGTGCTGCTGGTTTCCTTCATTTTAAAAAGTGGAAGAATTTTCTGAACAAAAAACTAACGTGAACATGCTTGTGATAAATTATAACAAATGTTAAACGCTAATTGAGGGCAATTCCACAGAAAATCATTTTTTTTTTTTTTTTTTGGGGGGGGGGGGGGGGGGAATCAAATTTATAATATGTTTAATTTAAGGGTATGATTGGAAAACTTGATATTTTTATATTCTATAGAAAAATCCTAATGAAAAGGCATTGCAAATTACAGCTTACAAACTAAGTTAAGTACCATTATTGTCTTTGTAAAGTCATAATGTTACGTCTGTTACACAATAAAAGTTACGTCAGTTACACGTGTAAATGCCATTTCTTTCTTTCTTATTATTCAGAAATTAATTAAACAAGTTACTGTTATAATTTGGCATTACTTAGTGTTGTTGAGAATATTAAATCACTTTTTTTTAACGGGATAGTTCTGATAATTTGTACACGTCAGTGAAGGCAGAAAAAATGTTTGTATGTTTTATGTTACAGAATTTTGAATTGCAATTTTTGGGACTCAAAGAGAGATTGAAATAATCTGCAGGTATTTGGGTATTAAGACCTTAGTAAGAAATATTTTAAATTGTAAAAATTTGTTCTAGCTTTATTATTAAATTTTCTACATAGATTTGAAAACAAAATTCGATGATAAAATGTTACGTCAGTTACGATGGAATTGCCCTTGAATTTTATATCTTGAATTTACTTTTGCATTAAATTTGCTTTGATTGGTTTCATTATTTCGCTTTAAAAGGATTTCTACATCACTTATTGATAATTATCATATTTTATATAACGAATAATTAATGAATTTAATAATCAATCAATATGAATAATTAATGAAATTAATAATGAATCAATATGAATAATAAATGAATTTAATAATAAATCAATATGAATTAATGATTACGTATTAATAATTAATACGAATAATTAACGTGAAAAATTAATAAGAATAATTAATATATTTTAAAAATAGAGCAAACAGATTTTAATCGTTGTTAGACTTAAAATTTTTACAACTTCAAAAGCTTAGTGATATAATGAAGGGTACGAATATTTTTTCCAACTGGATTAAATCATATTTAAGACTGGAGTAGCACAGTTGAAGTTTATTCCAACAGAGCGAAAAATGTCCAGACCAGGGATCGAACCTGGATACTTGGCGTGCCGTGCCAATGCCTTACCTGTTAGGCTATCCGGACCGATACCTGGTTGACATAATTCACTCTTATTAGTTGGACTTGGCTGCGAACTGCAGCGCTAGTTTCATTCATCCGAGCTATAACTATAGCATTTTCGCTCTGTTGGAATAAACTTCAACTGTGCTACTCCAGTCTTAAATATGATTTAATCCAGTTGGAAAAAATATTCGTACCCTTCATTATGACCTAATTACATGGTATACAGGAGTTTCCGTGTTAAAGTAGTTTCATCATGTAAAATGCTATAGTTATAGCTCGGATGAATGAAACTAGCGCTGCAGTTCGCAGCCAAGTCCAACTAATAAGAGTGAATTATGTCAACCAGGTATCGGTCCGGATAGCCTAACAGGTAAGGCGTTGGCACGGCACGCCAAGTATCCAGGTTCGATCCCTGGTCTGGACATTTTTCGCTCTGTTGGAATAAACTTCAACTGTGCTACTCCAGTCTTAAATATGGCTTAGTGATATTTTTGATTTAATAAAACTCACCTTTATTTTTATAATTTAATTTTGAAACTCACTCGAAATTGATGACAGCTTTTAAGAAATTTCTGAGACGTTTTCAAAGAGAAAGTTTTTAATATTTAAATTTGATGTAATATGTTTCATTATACTGAACTTTGTTTATGTAATACTATATGCATTGATGTCGAAAAAATAAGCAACGAAAACAAAATGCTAAATTTCTAAAAAAAAAGTTAATTGCTAGCATTCAAAAGAAAATTATAATACCTGGTAGGTGTAGCAAACAAGTGTCACAGTCACTTCGATGAAACAAAATGTGATATATTTTATTTATCTAATTATTGCTCTCAAATAACCGTCATTTGGTGATTTCACTGAGAAGTCAGCGTGACTTTGTGACGATTGGCTAGATGACATCAGAATGAAGTCACATTTTTATGTGATCGTCATTCCGAGATTTTATTGTGAAGTCATCATCACCACTGCTTTGTAACGAGTCACCAAAGAATAACACCATGAAGTCATGTTAAGAGTCTCAAGTGACCGACATTTGCTGACTCTGTTGTAATGTCACCATGAGTGTTGCTCTGTGACAAGTCACTAAACGACTTCATTTTGATGCCACTTCGGGACTCGTCACAAAGCTAATGACTTTATAATGGAGTCTTCTTAAATTAACTATTACATGAGCGTCATCAGGTAACTTTATTATAAAGTCACATGGTGACTATAGTCAAGAAGCAACAGTCACGGTGACTTCTAAGTGAAGTCACCAAATGATGGTCACTTGACAGAAATAATGAGACAAATAAAAGGTATTGCATTTCCTTTCACAGTAGTGACTGCGATACTTGTGACTATAACAAACAAAGAAACATAACAGTAAATAATAATCGTAAATAGTGGCACTAATATACTATAAAAATAGTCGCCAGTGGAATCCTTGCTATCGGTCCTTGAGACGTATATTCCGCCGTAGTAAAGGAATTAAATCAACAGATACGTAAATCAAGTAAATTTAAAACTTTGGATCTCCAGACCAGCGAAACAATCGAAGTTGCCTACAGTCGGTTGGTGATAACTGTTCGTGGAATGCATCTTCATCTTCAATCCTGCAGGTTAAAAATAGAAAGTGAGTGAATTCTAATTAAAAAATGAAATTAAAAAACTTTCACTAACACACCATTAAAAAATATTCCCAAGTAATTATTGAGTCATGTTGTATATTGCCCCGTTTAAATATCTAATATATTTTATGTTCATTGCTTGCTTGTTTAAGCTTTAGCTTATTATGCACTTGTTTAACATGTATTTTTTAGAATGGCACAAAAGCTAAATAGCACAGCCGTGGCAATATCACGGGTTTGTTATGATAAAGATCTTAATATTGTTATGATCTTAATATCTGAATGTAGAATAGAATTTTGATATCTCCAAGCAACACTATTTGTACCCGGATAATACTAATTGCCTGCTGTTAACTGGTCATGACTGTCTCGTGAGATACATCTTCATTTTCATCTACAATACCCCAGGTTCCAATACGACTAAATTCTAATTCTAAAAAGAAAAAAACATTTAATAATAATAAAAAATTACAATTTAAAAGTAACTATGCAATATTTGAGCTCTCTTTTACATTGCGCCAATTGATTGGTATAACATACTTTAAGTCCATTGCTTACCCCCCCCCCCCCAAGCTCATTCTTTACTTGCTTTTCTTTATATGTTCGGATACATGTTCAATTCTAGTTATCTGGAGCTAATTGGCGATGACTTTCTTAAGGAATACACCTTCAACTTCATCTGCATCTGCAGTCTAGTGTTGCCAGATTAGCGAATATTGTTATTAAAAATATCTACTATGTTTTCTCCGTAGAAATCTTTACTTTATTTAGTTACAGAGATTACATGATTAAAAAAGCTAATGATTGCTAGTCGGAAAAATGATGTTTTATTTTTATTAAAGAAATTCCTTAAACTGACAACACTGCTTCAATCCTTCAAGTTAAAGCTCCAAAGCGTCCAAGTTCTGTTTCGAAAATGAAAAATCTAATTCCAAACTTAAAATATTTTAAAAATCACATAATAACTTTTGAGCTACCCTGTATTTTATGCTTATTAAATAGCTCCTCAAGTTTGCTCTGTATATGTTTAATTTTTTTTTTCTAGAATAACAAACGCACTACCGTGGTAACCGTAACAACTCTGTTATGATTTCCCTCTATCTTAATATCATTATCTGTTAAGTAACTGTCTTAAATGTTTTCAGCGCAGCCGCTCATACTTGAAGTGTTTGTAATCATTTGTCAATCAGCGAAGCTGTTAGCGAGTGTCAGCTTAAGAGCTTCTTTCGGAAAGAAGTCAAAAATCGACTATATCTGGAGTCAATTGGTCGTAACTCTTTTGAGAAATGCATTTCATCTTGATCTTTATCTTCAATCTAGCAGGCAGAATCCAAAGAATTTACATTCTAATTTTAAAATGAAATCGATCAAGTATTGAGTAACTCAGAATTAAAAAAAAAAAATCCATCTAGTAATTTTTGAGCCACATTGTATATTTCGCCGATTAATTATTTAACGTATTTTATATTGCTTCTCGTTTCAAGCTTTTCATGAAATTCGCTTATTAGTCATAGGTATATTCTCTTTACCTGCGTTAAAAGTTTTCTTAGAATGACACAATAGCTAAATTGCATTACTGTAGTAACAAACATTATTATAATTATGATTTATCTTAATATTTGGATATGTCTACACTCACTAGACAATCATACATTTATGGTGTCAGTTGGTCATGACGGTCTCGTCGGCTTAATCTTCATTTTCAATTACCCAGGTTAAAGCTACAAAGCGTCCAAATTATAATTCTAATATGAAAAGAAAAAAAGTTAATTAAACAAACCTGTTATAGACCTGTTTCATGTACAACCGTGGCAATTGTCTGTTATGATTCCTCATCTTAATATCATTTTCGGTTAAGTAAGTTAGTGTCTTAAATGTATTCAGCACAGCCGCTCATACTTGCAATTTAGCTATTGTGTCAATCTAAAAAAAACTGTTAAACAAACGTTTTAACCTAGGTAAAGAAAATATACCAATGACTGATAAGGAACTTGAAGGGGGGCAATAAGTATAAAATATGTTAGATAATTAATTGGCGAAATATATACAATGTGGCTCAAAAATTACTGGAAGATTTTTTTTTTAATTCTGAGTTAGTTGATGCTTGTTCATTTTCATTAAAAAATTATAATGTAAAAATGTTTGTAATCATTTGTCAATCAGCGAAGCTGTTAGCGAGTGTCAGTCCAGAGCTTCTTTCGGTAAGGAGTCAAAAATCGACTTTGTCTGGAGCCAATTGTTCATAACTGTCTCGTGAAATGCATTTCATCTTCATCTCCAAAGCATTTAAATTATAATTCTAAAATGAAAATGAAAAACATTAACTAACTCATAACTTTAAAAAAATCACCTAGAAATTTTTGAGCCAAACTTTATATTACGGCAAATAATTATCTAACATGGTTAATGCTCATTGATTCCTTCTTCATGCTTAGTGTGAATTAGTTTAATGATCAAAAACACTTACGATACTCACAAGCGTACAACATATATAAAAACTATATTAAATACACATTAAAAATACACCCAACGTTTCAGACTCTTTCTAATGAGCCATCATCAGGGGTGTTCTTGACCTCTACGGAGCTAACATCAAGAAACCCCCTTGATGATGGCTCATTAGAAAGAGTCTGAAACGTTGGGTGTATTTTTAATGTGTATTTAATATAGTTTTTATATATGTTATGCTCTGATGAGTATCGTAAGTTTTTTTAATCATTAAATTTGACCATCATTAACCATCATGACTCTGTTATGATTACGCTCTATCTCAATATTTGAATATTGAAACTCATACGCGTACAGCAGGCTTATATGTTAACATATAGAAAGTTAGCGCTGCGTTTTATATTAAAGCTCAATGGTCATAAAGGCCAGCTTCATCTTTTTCTTCATCTACAATCCTATAGTTTAATGTTCCAAAAAGTCTAAATTTTAAAATTTAAAATGTAATTAATAAATTAAACTAATTTAAAACTTCTCAATTTTTAAAACTAACAGGAATTTTTGACCTACTCTGTATACTGCACCCTGTTAATTATCTAACATCCTTTATGCTTATTGTTTTCTTCTTCAAGTTTCCAGCGTGTATGTTTAACTGCTTTTTTTAGAATGACACAAAAGCTAAACGACACTACCGTGGTAACTGGCTGTTTTGATTCCGCTCCATTTTAATATCATTACCGGCTGTAAGTAAGTGTCTTAAATGAATTCAGCACAGCCTGTAACAAACTGATCATAACTTTTTCGTGCAATGCATTTCATTTTCATCTTTATCGTCTTTATCATCTTCATTTTCAATGTTGCAGCTTAAATTCTCAAAGCATTTAAATTCTAATTTTGAAATGAAAATTAAGAAGCATTAACCAACTCATAATTTTTGAAAAACCGCCAAGTAATTTTTGAGCCACGTTTTATATTTTATCAAACGTGATTTATGCTTATTCAGCGTGGCGAGAGGGAAAAAACACAGTCAAAAGTATAGGAAACTACCAGTATTTTCTTATAGAAAATACTTTGAATAATATAAAGGGATTAAAGAAGGCGAATTTCTCTTTAACAAAATACTGGTACACCTTTTTTGACTGTGTTTTTCCCTGACCACTCGCCACCCTGTTATTACTTCCTTTTCTAAGCTTTGTGTGAATTGGTTTTTACAGATTTTTTTTAGACCGTCATAACAGTTAGCTATCACTACCGTGGTAACCGTCACGACACTGTTATGATTACGATCTATCTCCATGTTTGAATATTGTATAAGATTTGGATATGTCCAGACCATGGATGTATAAATAAGCACACAAATAGAAAAATAGCATAATTCACATGAAAACTATCCAAAAACAGACTTTACGCTGCAGTAAAATTAAATATCTTGCCACTACATCCTCAGTTAATTCGCTCACATTCAGGACCCGACTTAGACAGTGGGGGCTTTGGGGCAAATATTATTCGGGGGCCCTCTTCTATCTTTTGAAATATTTCGTGAATCATGCTGAAGTTACAAAAACTAAGCTTCATACCTATTGTATGTCTATGTATACATAAATTTAGTACCACATTCACATCTATATATAGAATACCACAAAAAAGATAACTTTAAAAAACTATAGAATACGATTTGTTTTTTCGGTTATAGGAATATACGGATAAATGGGAGTCATTAAAATGTAAATAAAGTTCTTTCAGCCATTATTGGATATTTGTGTTAATACCTTTCTATTTTACTTAATCTTTGTATTCAATCAACATGCATTTGGGCGATTCCATTGTATGGAAAGGCAAGTGGTGGCATGCATTGAATAATAATAGCAACAAATTTCAATACTTGTTGTGTTGTTACTGCATTCCTCATGATGCCCTAAAGTATTTTGGTATAAAATTTCATATTATGGCAAATTTTTTTAAACAGGAAGCAACAGATAACATATGTGTGATATTACAGTAATATTTTAATTTAATTTATGTATTTAAAAAAAATCTTTATAAAATGAGTAAGGAAGACATTAAATATCACAAAATGAAAAACACTTTACATTAGAATCTGGTCACTTTTGACCATTTTTTATCATTTGACTCCTCTTGAACGAAAACCTATATCTGTCCTTGGAGGGCCCTCTCAAATCGGGTGGCCGGCAGCTGCCCCGCATGCCCCTACATTAGTCAGGCCCTGCTCACACTTACTGTCTCCTCCTCTTTATGCATTGCTCCAATGTCCAAACACGCACGAAAATTCTAAGTTGCTTGAATTCAACTGGTCATAACTGTTATCTTCTTTATCTTCATCTACAATCCTGCAGTTTAATGCTCCAAAAAGGCCTAAATTCTAATTCTAAAATGAAAATTAAAAAACTTAACTTTTTCAAAACTTATTATTTTTTTAAACTACCAAGAAAATATTGCGCCACCCTGTACATTGCGCCGGTTAATTATCTAATATACTTTGTGCTTATTGGTTTCTTATTCAGGTTTTTTGTGTACTTTTTTAACAGCTTTTTTTTAAATGACACAAAAGCTAAAAGGCACTACCGTGGTAACCGTCTATTAGGTTGCATCAAAAGTAGTTTCGTTTTCAGAATCGAATCTTTCTTGCAGTATTTCAAAATAAAATAAACATATCACTAATCAAAATATTAATCATGAACTTCTATGATTTATTTCTATCTTCTTGCAAGTTGCACAACACCATTTTGATACCAATCTTTGAATTTGGAAGCAACAAAGTCCAGACAACTCCGTTCCAGATCGTCGACATTAAACAACCGCCTTCCCCGAAAACAAATGATGCCATAGAACTGAACATATGATAATCCGAAGCAGCAAGGTCCGGAGTATATGGGGGATGAGGTAAAAGTTCAATTCTTTCAAGCTCCTCGACTTTATTGCGAATCATGCCAGACATGTGCGATCTTGCATTGTCTTGTTGGAGAAGAGCTTTATCTCTGTTGACCAGTGCAGGATCCAACTGCTCACAGTAAATTTCAAAGTTGACCAATTGACCATGTGGAATGATTTCAAAATGAATGATTTTCTCAAAATTACACCAGACGCTGATCATGAACTTCTTTTCAAACCGCCCTTGTTTTGCAACAGGTTGGGCTGATTGGACCACATCCAACCATTGTTTTCTATTACCTGGATTTCGTAGATATACCCATTTCTCATCACATGTCACTATGCGTTTGAAAAACCGCAAATCCTCTGGGTTTTCCAGAAGAGTTTTGCACATTTCCGCACTGTGATTTGCTTGCTGTGTAATCAATCCATGAGGAAATTTAGGTTCTAGTAAGTTTTCTGTAATTTATGTAAATTTAGGAATATAGTTTCCCTCGATGATCTCAATTCATTCTTCTTCACTTACAGTTCTGTAGTCTGTCTCAAAAAGGCCTAAATTCTAATTCTAAAATGAAAAGAAAAAACTTTAACTAATTCAAAACTTATTAATTTTTTAAACTACCAAGAAAACTTTGCACCGCCCTGTATATTGCGCCAGTTAATTATCTAATATACTTTGTGACTATTTCTTTCTTCAAGTTTCTAGTGTGTAATATGTTTAACAGCTTTTTTTAGAATGACGCAAAAGCTAAACCGTGGTACCCTGTGTTATGATTATCGGCGAGGTAAATGTCTTAAACGTATTCAGCACAGGCACTCGTTCTTGAAGTGTGTGTAATCATTTGCAATCAGCGAAGCTGTTAGCGAGTGTCAGCCCAGAGCTTCTTTCGTCAAGAAGTCAAAAATCAACTCTCTCTGGAACCAACTGGCCATAACTGTCCCGTTGAATGCATTTCATCTTCATCTTCATCTTTATCTTTTTCTTCAATCTTGCATGTTAAATCTCCAAAGAATTTAAATTCTAATACTAAAATGAAATTAAAAACATTAACTAATTCAAACTCATTAATTTTTTTAACTACTAAAAAATATTTGTTCCACACTGTTAATTATCTAATATACTTTATGCCTATTGCTTTCTTCTTCAAGTTTCTCGAGTGCATGTTAAACAGCTTTTTTTAGAATGACATAAAAGCTAAACGGCACTACCGTGGTAACCGTTTGTTATGATTCCGTTCTATCTTAATATGATTATCGGCTAAGTAAGTAAGTGTCTTAAATGTATTCAGCGCAGCCACTCGTAACTTGAAGTGTTTGTAATCATTTGTCAATCAGCGAAGCTGTTAGCGAGTGTTAGCCTAGAGCTTCTTTCGGCAAGAAGACAAAAATCAACTTTGTCTGGAGTCGTGTACACAATTTTAAAGTAAAACCTTCTTCTTTTTTAAAATATGCAGTTTATCTTGCAAGATAAAGATTGCTAAACAAATCCACAAGAACAGAGATAAACGATAAAAAAAAGAATAATATTTTTCTGCGTTCGATAGCACAATGGTGGGAAAAAAGATAAAAATGCAGAAATGTCAATAAAGTTAGAGAGCTTTCAATATGATATTTTTATGATATTTAACGACAGTTTTATTGCATTAAGTCCGTGTTTCTCATACCATGCTTGGACTTTTTTAATTATTTCTAATATCTAGCAAAATTTGAAGCGATTGGTATCTAAATAGGAACTTAATTTTTCCAACTGAGTAAAAAAATGCTCAGTGCGGTATTCGAACCCAAGACCTCTGACTTAAATTATAAACACTCAACCTATGGATAGTATTCTTCCTCCCGGTTCGGGGTAATAAAGAAACAGCCAATTAAAATATATATAAAAGCACAAAAATTACTTTCAGGTACATAAATATAATAAAAAATATTTAAAATACAAATTAAAAATGTCTTAAAATACACCAGAAAAACCTAGAACGTTTTCAACCATTACAAGGCCGTCATCAGTAGGATTTAAATATTGTTATTATTTTCTTTGTGCTTATTCGTGAATTGTCCAGAAGAAAACGTTGTAATTTAAATGTTGTACGTCAGATGAGATACCAGATAAAGTTATTCGCATTTTCAACAAAACGAGCTTTCATTTATTATGCAGCAAATATCGCCATACTCCATAGATATCATATGATAGTGCATCATTACAAGCTGTATCTTTATTAGCCATTATTTCAATTGATTCTCTTATGATGTCATCCTGGTAATTATTTGTACGAAAGATAATTTTCGATTTATTAAAATCTACTTTTATAGGTTGAGTTTGAGCTAATCTTGATAATGCAGTATGGGGTCTATATAATCTGAGATCTGCATCATGTTCTTTAATTCTATCACGAAATTTTCTCATCGTCATACCAACATAAACAAAATATTTACTGTCTTTTAGGAAAGCTATAATGTATACTCCGGATCTATTGATTGCTTGGACCTTTAAAGAAACAGCTATTTGAGATAACATTGAAAAATCTCTCCATTTGAAAGCATTATTCTCTTGAGGAATTCACTATTAGGTAGCTTTCATTACAAAAAGCTACCTATTGCAGCCGTTCGGAGGAAAGCGATTTCAAAAAATTTTGGTATATTTTCATCGATCATGACCCCCAGACCCCGAAACCACCCTCCGTTCAAAAGTTGATATATATATATATATATATATATATATATATATATCTGACATTTGTCATACTGTAACTCTCGAATTTATGAACCGATTTAGATGTAATTCGGTATGTACATAGTACATGCCAATGTCTCGACCGAGTTCGTTGGCCAGCTTCATCCGCCATTTTGTTTCAAAATGGCGGCCATTTAAAATTTTCTTTAAAATTTTAAATTTTAAATTTGGTACCAAAGAATTGAAAATGGAAAAATATTTTTTTCTTATGTATTTGACCTTTATACAAAGATTCCGGAACAGTTTTTGTTTTGTCTATATCTTAAAAAATGGCTGAGTTATAGCATTTTGAATTTCTAGCGTGGCTGACATTTTGAAACGTCCTGAATTTTGTCACGCTATAAAAGGCGTATTTATGAACCGATTTGGATGTAACTTCGTTTGTACATAGTGCATATCAATGTCTCGACCGAGTTCGTTGGCCAGCTTCATCCGTCATCTTGTTTAAAAATGGCAGCTATTTAAATTTTTTAGAAAAATTTAAATTTGAAATGTGGTACCAAAAAATTGAAAATTGAAAAAATATTATTTTCTTATGTATTTGACCTTGATACAAAGATTCGGGAGCAGTTTTTGTTTCGTCTATATCTTAAAAAATGGCTGAGTTATAGCATTTTGAATTTCTAGCGTGGCTGACATTTTGAAACGTCCTGATATTTGTCACGTGATAACAGGCGTATTTATGAACCGATTTGGATGTACCGTGGTGTGTGCATAGTACATACCAATGTCTCGACCGAGTTCGGCCAGCTTCATCCGCCATCTTGTTTCAAAATGGCGCCCATTTAAAAAAAATTTAAAAAATTAAAATTTAAAATGAGATACCAAAAAATTGGAAAATGAAAAAGATTTTTTTCGTATGTGTTTAACCTTAATACAAAGATTCCGGAACAGTTTTTGTTTCGTCTATATCTAAAAAAATGGCTGAGTTATAGCATTTTGAATTTCTATTGTGGCTGACATTTTAAACCGACCTGATTTTTGTCACGCGATAACAAGCGTATTTATGAACCGATTTGGATGTTACTTGGTCTGTACAAAGTACATACCAATGTCTCGACCGAGTTCGTTGGCCAGCTTCATTCGCTATCTTGTTTCAAAAGGGTTGCCATTTAAAAAAAATTAAATTTAAAATTTAAAATGAGGTATTAAAAAATTGGAAATGAAAAAGATTTTTTTATGTGTTTGTCCTTGATACAAAGATTCCGGAGCAGATTTTGTTTCTGAAATTTGTTCTTTTGTTTATATCTTAAAAAATGGTTGAATTATAGCACTTTGAATTTCTGGTATGGCTAACATTTTCAAACAATCTTGTATTTGTCACGCGATAACACACGTATTCGTCTATTTCCATGTAAGAAGGCATGTAGATAGTATACATCAACATCTCAGCCAAATATAAGTTACTTTAAATAAAAGCAGCTTCGATAAAGCTGACTAATTTCGCGAAATTATCATTCATAATGATTTACTATTGATAAAAATTAGTATTGAATCTCCTATATTCGGTTTCCAATAATTGAGCTTCGTGTGTTTGAATAATATAAGTTGGCTTTTTTAAAATAAGGAATTTGAAAGCTACCTCTTCCTCCCGGCACTGGCCAGAAGGACTTTTTTTTATTCATCTATCTATATTATAAAGGACAAACATATCTGTGCGTAACGCATACGTCATTTTGCGAATGGCAACACTTTGAAATTTGAAATAAAATTTTGGTTTTGGAATTTTCTCTACTGCAAATTTTTAAACTTCTAAACATCCCACATTTTAAATTTTTACACCGTCGTATAAGGAAAAAAATGCTCTTTAAAATGCAATTTGTTTGAAAGCTGTGTCTCAATTTATATTTGAGATATTAATTTTTTTGTAGTTTTTAATACCATTTTTCTTATTGTGGCAACAAAAGTACCCCATTTCTATTAAAAGTCATTGAAAGTAAACGGAAAATAGTCGAAAATACGAGATACTGTATCTTTTTGTTGCCATTTTCTCATAAAACCTGAAAAAAAAGTTGAAATTAAAATATGGGCTATGTCAAGAATATTGTCTTATTCCGTGATAATGACGTCATATGCATACTTTTCTATAAACGAAGTTTAAGACTGGATTTTAAAAGTGGATTGCTTTAGCGGATGCAAATGACGTCATTTTATAAAAAAGCGTGTATTTTAATTCTTAAACCAGAATTATGTTTTGTAGAAGTGCGTCACTTTCACAGCCCAGCTGTTTTGAAATTGTTATCAGGTGAAAATGCTTCACTTTTGAATGTAATGTAATGTAATCGAAATCACACACTCATAAAACGCAATGTTTTACAAAAATTTAAAGTGTCTTTATAAAAGAGAGGTGACATGCAAATAATAGCGATTTATATTACAGAAATTGATGATTCTCGCCTGGATGGATTTGCTTCGCCGAGTTAGACAAGCAAACAAATAATTCGTGGTTTAAAATAATATCATGTTCCTGAAGTTTTTGTCCAAAATTCTCTCGACTAATAAAATTTTAATGGTATTCTTTAGGACAATCTACTATAATTTTATCAAAATAACATAATTTGCTTAATTTAATTTTTCCTCATTTTATATAATCTATATATTTAAAACACAAGTGTGTTTTTTAGTCATCTGCCCAGATCTTTTTGCTGAGCCAATTTTACTAATATTTTTTTAAAACTGAAAGCTCTTCAGTAGATGTGATCGCACTATCTGTTTTTTTTTAAATATCCCCACTTTTATATTTTAAATTTAAAAGCATTTTATGAAATTTCTCCAAAATGGTGAAAATTAGATAGCTTTCGTTATCGCAGACAAGAGAGAAATGAGGTATTTATCTTTATTCATGCTATTTTTTGATAAAAATTTAAAATTGTTGATAAAAATTATTGTATAGGGTTTAGTGGGGCAAAATCCCATTAGAAGCAGAAGATTATATTAGGGGCATAATAACGGAAAATGACATACTGCTTTTGAAAACACGCATTTTTCCTCATAAATTTTCTATATTGTTTTTCCTTCTGCATGTGCACTGATACTAAGTTTCAGGCACTAGGCGAAATGCTTATTTAAGTAAAAATGAAGTCATATTTAAAAGAAAACGATCATTTTCTTAGATAAAACTAAACATTTTAACACATATGCGTCTAAAGAACATAAATTACGTAAATTTTTACTCTCTGGAATTGAGATTAGAATCTCAAGTAAAGGGTGCGTCTGTTCACATAAAAGATGTTGCTGACAATCGTGACTTCAAGTTTTGAGTTAAAATGATTTTTAAATGATCAAACAAAATACAATTTTTTTTTTTTAATGATGAATATGGATAGGAGAAGTGCGTATGCAAATTTTGAGAAAGTGAAAATTGCTGTTTTTCATTCCGGAATACCAAGCATGAGAGCCTCAATTGATAACCACATCCTGATAACTGATCTTTATTATATTTAACTGATTAAGTATCTATCTATATTATAAAGAACAGACGTATCTGTGCGTAACGCTGACCTCACTTTGCGAATGGCAACACTTCACGATCAAATTTCGGTCTTGAAATTTTCGCTACTGCAATTTTTTAATCTTTTGACCATCGTACATTTTCAATTTTCGTCGCATAGGGAAAAAATTTACTTTCAAATGCAATTTGTTTAAAAACTGTATCTTAATTGACTGATGCATTATATTTTCTAAAATAATTTTTAAGCACGATTTTTTTTAAGTTTATCTTATCACGTTCCGGTTTCAATACATAATAATAACAAACATTTTGCACATAAAGCAACAAACATTTTTTAGCATTAGTTTCTGACTATTTTTCATATCGAAATTAATATTTCCTTTATAAACAAATAAAAGAATAATATTAAAAAAACAACCAATCTAACATATTTGTGAAAGACAAATTAACGAAATTAATACTTCTTTCATAAACAAATAAAAGAATAATATTGAAAAAACACAAATCTAACATATTTGTAATCGTACAGTTTAAATTTTTAGATCACCAAATAGGATTTTTTTTTTTTCAAATGGAATTTGTTTGCAAAGTTCATCTCAGTACTGATTGTCTATGGTTTTAAAAACGATTTTAAAGCATAAAATATTTTTTTAATTTATCTATATCGCGCGAAGCTCGATTACTAAAGATTAATCCTTTTGCCCTTAAAACAATATAAAGAGTTCATCTTTTTCTTACGGCTAATATCAATTTAAAAAAAACTTCCCTATGAATAAATAAATAATACAATATAAATAAAACACAAATTTAACAGACATGTATAAGCTCTGAAATTATCGGAATATAAAAGGATGCCATAAGTAGCAAAATCTTGGTCAAATAACTCTTACCATGCGGCTAATAAGAAAATCGCTTTTGATAAATTTCAAAATTTATTTGATTGTATAATTCGTATTTTCCATATCAAAAATACTTTTTTAATGTAAGTGCTCAATCTAAAAAATTTATTGCATATAAAATAATTATTAGTTTTCAATTAAAAAAATGTTTTCATCTATATTTTTTAACCCGGGAAGCCCGGGTGCGATCCACTAGTTGTAATAATAGAAATTTATGTAATACATCTGAATGGTGTAAGGAATATTCATTCAATTTCAGATTAATTTTCTCTTAATTATCGAACTTATTAGAAATACACTAAATTAGGTCATAGGCAATGTCTACATAAATGAATGATATTTCAAATGGAGGTTTGCTTATAAATTATGTAAAATAAACTTAATTTACTTAAATATGCTTTTATTTCACGATTTCAATATTAATTTTTAGTATTTAGAAAACTTTTTATCTAAATTTTGCAAAACATGCTTTTATAAAATTTTTCAATAGTTAATAATTAAATAATGAAAGCTTCTGCTTTTGTTTTTATTAATTCATTTACTGAGCTCAGACATGTCAGAATAAAATAACATAACTAAGATAAATAGTGAAAAAACATTTCTGAATACAAAGCATAAACAAATGATCATTCTGCCATTTTACCTATTGTGACGTCACGCGAATACTTTCCATTGAGCTACATGGGCAGACAACTGACGGACAAATTTCACTCAGATAATCTTATTGCCAATTGCATCTGATCTGCCTGTTTTTTTCACCAAGATTGAAAAATTCAATTTGTATATCTTTACCTATAGTCCAGTGGTAGGGGAGCAAAAAAAGGCCGAATTCGGAATAAATTAGGGGAAAGCTGGAAATTGTTTTAATCCCTTCAGTTTAGGTCTAAAATGAATATACTATGTTTTCCCCCTCGTACAAGGTGAGTGTTAGGAAATATGCACAGATTTATAGTCAAAAAATACGTTTTTTTACATACCATAACAGTATCTCCAAACAGCTAACTCTGTCAAAAGCATTGTCAATACAAAGGTTGTAGAGCTTAAAATTCTAAGTAAAATCGGTACCTATACTTAATATTTTTGTTGAACAATTAAGGTCACAATTCCAGTTTAAAATTTTAGATCCGTGGGGGGGGGGGGGGGGGGGGGGGGGTTGAACTCAGAATTAATTAGGAGAAAACTGGAAATTGTTTTAATCCTTTCAGTTTAGGTCTAAAATGAACGTACTATGTTTTCTTCCTCGTACTTGGGTGAATGTTAGAAAATATGTACATATTTATTTTCGAAAAACAAGTTTTTTTAATTACTTTAACAATATCTCAAAACAGCTAACTTTATAAAAAATATTGTCAATACAAATGTTGTAGAACTTAAAATTCTGAATAAAGTGAGTACCACCATTAATATTTTTGTTCAACATTAAGGTCGCAATTCTATTTCAAAATTTTGCCTTAATCGCTAATCAAGAGCTTGAAGCCAGGAGAGTCCAAGTTAACTTAACAATATCTCAAAATAGCTAACTCTATCAAAAACATTGTCAGTACAAAAGTTGTAGAGCCTAAAATTCTGAGCAAAATGAGTACCTACACTTAATATTTTTGTTTAATATTTAGGATGCAGTTTTGAGATATTGTTAAGTTAACTTGGTCTCTCCTGGCTTCAAGCTCTTGATTTGAAAATTTTTGAAGTGCTATAATAATAAGCTAGTAATTATGCTAGTATAAAGCTTTGTGAAGGAGAAAACATAGCATATTCATTCTAGACCTAAGCTGAAGGGATTAAAACAATTTCCAGCTTTCCCCTAATTAATTTCGAATTCAACCCCCTAACCACTGTGCTACTATCAGTATGATTGAGTTAAAAATAATAAAGTGTATCTCCGTTTCTATTGTTTAATGGAGTTACATTATATCCGATATATTTTGTTGAACTGTCTACATGGCAGACCAGATGCAATTGCCAATAAGGCTACGTGACTGAAATTTGCAGAGCGTTGGTAATTTAAGTTAAATGTCTTGGATTCGAAACCCGGATTGGGCATTTTTTCACTCAGTTCAAAAAATTCAGTTAGAATGATATTTTTATCAATGAGCATTATTGAGTTAAAAATAATAAAGTGCATCTACGTTTCCATCGTTTTATGTAGGTCCATTATTTGCGCTATATTCTGTTAAACTGTCTACATGGCAGACCAAAGGCCAAAAAGGCTGTCTGAGTGAAATTTGCAGATCGTTGGAAATTTAAGTTAAATGTCTTGTGCTCGAATCCCGGACTGGGCATTTTTTCACTCAGTTGGAAAAATTTAGTTCGAATGATATTTTAACCAATGAGTATGATTAATTTAAAATAATAAAGTGTATCTACCTTCCCATCCTTTAATGGGGCACCAATACCTGCGGTATATCCTGTTGATGTGTCTACTTGGCAGATCAGATGCAATTCCCAATAAGGCTATCAGAGTGAAATTTGCAGTGAGTTGGCCATTTAAGTTAAAAGCTCTTCTATTTTCGAGTGCCAGCCTGGGCATTTTATAACTCAGTTGTAAAAAATCATTTCTAATGATTTTTTTTATAATCAGTATGGTTAAGTTAAAAATAATAAAGCGAATCTACGTATCCATAATTTAATCGAGTTCCAGTACCTGCGGTATATTCTGTTGAGAATTGGCAGACCAGATGCATTTCCCAATTAGGCTATGTGAGTGAAATTTACAGAGCGCTAACTATTTAAGTTAAATATCTTGGATTCAAATCCCGGACTGGGCATTTTTTTCACTCACAAGGAGAGGGCCAACCTTGTTAATCACAGATTTTGATTATTTTAATATATGTTGTAGGGTAGACACCTCTTAGTGTCAGGTTCAACGGATTTTATCCAATGCCCCTTAGTTTTTGAAAAACCAGGGGGTCTAATATTAGTACACAACTTAAATACTTACTTAGCAACCAAAATGACAGGTCAGTCGTAGCTCAGTTGGCATGGCGTTTGTCGGCTGATCCGAGGGTCCGAGTTCGATACCTGAATGCGCTACATTTGTTTTTCTCATTTTTTGTTTTATAAATATACTTGTAATTATAATTTAATAATTTCAATTTAAAATTTTAACACCATACATTAATTATAAAGTTAGCAAACTTAAATTTATCATTTCTTATTTGTAAACTATTATTTCTCATCCATTAAAGAGGTTTAAAAAGAAATTGGATCTATTATTGAATGATAAAAATTCTAAAATCGTGACAAATTCTGTTGTGGTGCCATCCAGTTATGATAAAAAAAAAAAGCAATATTCAAATAAAATAAAAATAAAAGCAGAAAAAAGATAAAGGGGAAAGCAAAATAATTGAAAGCGCAAGCATACTTATTACA
The DNA here is from genome assembly GCA_963932465.1 of Maratus speciosus. NCBI lineage: Eukaryota > Metazoa > Arthropoda > Arachnida > Araneae > Salticidae > Maratus > Maratus speciosus. The sequence continues at coordinate 549,722,412 of OZ010794.1, forward strand.
AATTTAAAAATCTTTAATATGCAAAAAATCGGTTGTAATTTAATTCTGATGCTAATTTTTAATATGATTATGCTTATTACTTTAAAAACAGAATAATAGTATTATCGCATTGACTTCCTTTGTTAAAGCAATGTTTCTTTCAAATCACGAATTGACACAATTGCTCATTATCATTGCATCGATAAAGAATATATGAAATACATTTTAAAAGTGATTTTTTTTTTTAATTAACAGTTTTATGATGTTTTATTACAACTATTTAGTTAAAAGTAAAAAATTAAATAGGTTAAAATTATAATTGATATACAATATTAAAAATTTTAATTGACAGTGAGATTATTAAGTTATACTTACAAGTAATTTTATAAAAAATAAAATGAGAAAAACAAATGTAGCGCATTCAGGTATCGAACCCGGGCCCGCGAATCAGCCGGTAAACACCATACCAACTGAGCTACGACTGACCTAACATTGTTGTTGCAAAGTAAGTATTTAAGTTGTGTACTAATATTAGACTCCCCGGTTTCTCAAAAACTAAGGAGCATTGGATAAAATCCGTAGAACCTGACACTAAAGGGTCTCTATCCTACAACATATATTAAAATAATCAAAATCTGTGATTAACAAGGTTGGCCCTCTCCTTGTCAGTTGGAAAAATTCCGTTCGAATGATATTTTTACCAATCAGTATTATTTTGTTAAAAATAATAAAGTGAATATATGTTTCTATCGTTTAATGCAGTTGCATTACCTGCGATATATTCTGTTGAACTGTCTACATGGCAGACCAGATGCAAATGCCAATAAGGCTATCTGAGTGAAATTTGCAGCGAGTTGGTAATTTAAGTTAATGGTCTACTAGGTTAGAGTGCCAGCCTGGGCATTTTATCACTCAGTTTTAAAAATTCATTTCTAATGATTTTTTTCAATTCCTACTATTAGTTCACACTCTCCCTATATTTATTTATTTATATATTTATCTTGTTCAAATTTTCAATCGTTAATAAAATACTCATTATTCATCCTATCAAGTTGAAATAAATTTTTTTAAACTTGTACTGCATGATAATTGGTGTTAATACAGTTTTTCCAAATATTAATTGATTAATTAAATTTTAATTAATTAATTCTTGTTTTGCATGGGAAACAAAATGGCGGCCAATGGTTATTGAAGATCAATGAAAGTATTTTCAATAAGGGGTTACCATAGGGAGGACCCTGTTCTGTTGCCAAATACCGCTAAGTTTGTCACCAACTTGGCGATATATCGCCAAATTTGGCGGCCAAAATGAGTCGCCAAAAGTGACGCCAACTTGACGATATCTCTAATATTTCTCCAAATTCCCGTAGAGTTCATTGTAAACCTATTTGCTTAAAGAAAATCAACAAATTGAGATATTTCAATGCAACAAAAACTAATATTAGCTTAAGGGATTATATTAAAATTTTCTTTGATGACCTAAGTAGGAATTGACTTTAAAAACAAAATTTTTATATTACTTGTTTATAATCAGTATGGCTAAGTTAAAAATAATAAAACAAATCTACGTATCCATAATTTAATCGCGTCCCATTACCTGCGGTATATTCTGTTGAGCTCTGTCTACGTGGCAGACCAGATACACTTGCCAATAAAGCTATGTGAGTGAAATTTGCAGAGCGTCGGCTTTTTAAGTTAAATACCTTGTGTCCGAATACCGGCCTTTGCATTTTTTTTTTCACTCAGTTCGAAAAATTAAATTCGATTGATATTTTTACCAATCAGTATGATTGAGTTAAAAATAATAAAGTGAATCTATTTTCCATCGTATAATGGAGTTCAATTACCTAGATTATCTGTCTACATGGCAGACCAGATGCTACTGCCAGTAAGGCTATCTGTGAGAAATTTGCATAGCATTGGCATTTTAAGTTAAAGGTCTTGGGTTCGAATCCCGGACTGGGCGTTTTTTTACCTAGTTGGAAAAATTCTGTTCGAATGATATTTTTACCAATCAGTATGATAAAGTTAAATATAATAAAGCGTATCTACGTATTACCTACGATATATTCAATTAAACTGTCTATTTGGCAGACCAGATGCAATTGCTAATAAGGCTATCTGAGTGAAATTTGCTGAGCGTTGGCAAGTTAAAGGTCTTGGGTTTGAAACCCAGCCTGGGCATTTTTTCACTCAGTTGCAAAAATTCTGTTCGAATGATATTTTTACCAATGAGTATGATTAAGTTAACAATAATAAAACGTATCTAGGTTTTTACAGATTAATAGAGTTCCAAAACCTGCGGTATATTCTGTTGTGCTATCTACATGGCAGACCAAATGCAATTGACAGTAAGGCTATCTGAAAGAAATTTGCAGAGCGCTGGCAATTTAAGGTAAATTTATCCGAATCCCGGACTGGGCATTTTATCACTCAGTTGAAAAAATTCAGTTCTAATGACATTTTTACCAATCAGTATATTAATTAAATTAAAATTAATAAAGTGTATCTACGTTTCCATCGTTTAACGGAGTTCCATTACCTGCAGTATATTCTGCTGAACTGTAGACATGGCAGACCAGATGCAGTTGACAATAAAGCTATCTCAGTGAAATATGCAGGTGGTGCTGTTTATGACGGCCAATTATCAACACGAGGAATATGGGCTCGAAGGGGGAGTGCCCTCCGTGGGGGTCTTTCTAAGGGAACTTAACCCGTATTTATGCAAGGAAATCCAAGGTTCGAAGAATACCACGGAAAACGCCGAACGATTAGGCCGACGGGGCGATTGGGTTCGAACTCATCACCTCCCGTCTACAAACTTTGAGAGCGGAACCTCTCGGCCACTGGTGGGGCAAAATATGCAGAGCGTTGGCAATTTAAGTTAAACATCTTGTGTTTGAATCCCAGAATGTTCATTTTTTCATTCAGTTGGAAAAATTCAGTTCAAATGACATTTTCACCATTCAGTATAATTTAGCTAAAATTAACAAAGTGTATCTGCTTTTCCATCGTTTAACGGAGTTCCGTTGCATGCGGTATATTCTCTTGCTGTGTCTGCTTGGCAGACCAGATACAATTGCCAATAAAACTTATCTGAGTGAAATTTGCAGTGAGTTGTCAATTTAAGTTAAATGTCTTGGATTCGAATTCCGGCCTTTTCATTTTTTTCAGACATTTGGAAAAATTTAGTTTGAATGATGTTTTTACCAATTAGTATGATTGAGTTAAATATAATAAAGTGTATCTACGTTTTCATCGTTTAATACAGTTCAATTACCGCAATTATGTGTCTACATGTCAGACCATATGCAATTGCCAATAAAGTTACCTGAGTGAAACTTGCTTGGCGGTTGTCGGCGGTACATTATGTTGATCTGTCTCCATGGAAAACCATATGTAATTGCCAATAAGGTTATCCGAGTGAAATTTGCCCACCGTTTGTCGTCGGTATATTCTGTTTGTTGATCGGTCTACGTAACAAACCATATGCAATTGCCAATAAGGTTATATGAGTGAAATTTGCTCGACGGTTCTTATGTTCTGTTGATCGGTCTACATGACAGACCATATGCAATTGCCAATAAGGTTATCTGAGTGAAATGTGCCAAACAATTGGCGGCCCTAGTTTCTCAAGACGGAAGAGCGTTGGCAATTTAAGTCAAAGGTCTTGGCTTAGAGTCCCAGCCTGGGCATTTTCCCCTCAATTGGAAAAATTCAGTACGAATGATATTTTTACCAATCAGTGTTATTGAGTTGAAAATAACAATGTGATATTTAAATGTTCGTATAAATAAATTAACCCTTTTAACACTGGGTTTACTAAAGGGGTAAATACAATGGAAAAAAAATTCATGGCGACGATTTGTTTCTAAAAAATACATTATATGTTGGTGTTCTATATGGTTGGCTATTTGAAATTCTTATTTTTATTTTAATACAAATAAAAATTAAAAAAAAAAGTGATAAATTAAAAAATTGTCTATGTAATTGTGCACGGAATATGTCTTTGATTTTCGTGGTCGAATTTAAAAATTGTGTATGTATTTGTGCACGAAATAGGTCTTTAACTTTCGTGGTCGAATTTAAAACTTATGTATGTAATTGTGCATGAAATAGGTCTTTAACTTTGTGGTCGAATTTTAAAAATGTGTGCGTAATTGTACACGAAGTTGGTCTTTAACTTTGTGTCGCATTCAAAAATTGTGTATGTAATTGTGCACGAAACAGGTCTTTAATTTTCGTGGTCGAATTAAAAAATTGTGTATGTAATTGTGCACGAAATAGGTCTTTAATTTTAGTGGTTAAATTTAAAAACTGTGTATGTAACTTTGCACGAAGTAGGTCTTTAACTTTGTGGTCGAATTCAAATCGAATTGCTAATCATATTAAATATTCCGTACTAAAAAGGCTAAAAAATAAAGTGCATTTCAATGACTTAAAATACACATGGTATACACATCTCTTGAATCACACTGTATATCTAGTTTCTCTGCGTTATCTCTGAAATAAACGCACGCGAGTCACACGCATGGCGCGCAGCACGGCGACATCTCCACTCCACCCACGACAAGATACATCTTCAGCACACCTCCTCCCCCCAGCGATTTAAGATGCCATAAATCATCCTTTGACTGTCAAAAACCCTAACTCCTTCTTTAACTGCAATAAGAGCATCTGGCGTCATCAAAACATCGAAAAAGTGAAGGAGGGGGGAAGAGCTTCACAGCTCTTGAAAGGGGGGGGGGGCGAGCTTGAAGACTTCCATAGCAGGTGATCGTAGTAGGGGGTTACTTCTTGGTTCCCACGCCTGCAGTTTCCTTTTTGGGCATACTTCCGTAGAGGGCAGTTTTTTCCGCGTGCAGTTTTTTTTTTTTTTTACAAGAGGTTGATGGAAGTCCGCCTCATCTAGCCTCGGCAGAGATCTTGCGGATGTTTCTCACGTTTTTTTCCCTTCAGGGAGGGATTTTTAATTTCTGGTGCGAAGTCGGGATGTGTCATTTCTTGGACATTATGGAAGGTGCAATGCTCGCACGGACACATTTCCGCACTCCGGATGAAGGAATGCTTCCGCCCTACATACGCGTGGATGTGCACACTTATTTATAAGCGCACACGACGACGGTGCATCTGTTGCCGAAATGAAAAGGACACATAACGGAGGGGAAAAAAATCCCTGTTAAAGAAACAACTATCCAGTGAGGGACAGAATACAATAGAATGTATACATACATAAACACTTGCCGCAAGATATCCCGTTATATTTCACTAACGGAGTGTAAAGCGCTTTCATTCACGAATGAAAGTGTATCGTACGAGTGCAGTTTTTCTCACGCACTTTTGTAAGAGAATGTTTTCCGTTACCTAAAGGGAAATGCGGTTAAATTTTTATTAAAGGGACGGTAGACATTGAAAAGGAGCCAAATTTAAAATTTTCCATAAGATTAAATGAATATTTCACCTTGATTCAATCATAAAATACACAATATGAATTTAAAAAGCTCACTGTTTTATTTAAAAGACGACTAAAATAATACAATAGATGTTACAAGTTGAAAATATACATTTTATTTAAAACTTCTTAGTACTTTCGGCCTGCATTTTCTTCGAAGCCATCATCAGAGAATATTTCAATAACTAATTGCTATTCATTTATACAAATACGTCACTTCGTTTTGAAATGGGAAAACCAATAATTGCCGAAACGTCAGTGAAGGCTTACTGTGGAGACACGAAAAGTTTTGGTTTCTGTTAGTCTGTCTGTCTGTTCCGCGATAACTGCCGCAAAAAGAATCCGATCGGCTTGAAATTCACTGGGCATGTGGATGAGGTACCCGGACTTAGCTGTATAGTTTTTGGTTAAATTTGGTTCATTCGTTCGGGAAATATGGAACATTTTATTTTGCTCTATAATGCTTTTCAATGGCAAGTCAGACGATTTTCAGATTTTCATTTGTTGAAAGAAATGGCTCATATGAAAAATGGATTTAAATGCTAAATTTTTTATGCTGAAATTTTTAAATAACATTATTAAATTATTCCAATAAATTATGTCAATATATTTGCGAGATTTTTTTAATTAGGTTTATAATATTGGGGGGAATTTTATGCATGTTTTCCAATAATATAAAGGATTTTGATTTATCAAATTGACATACTGCATATTTTATTTTTTTTCCTTTTCTTTCTCTGTTGCCTAGCAACGAATTTGGTCCAAATAATATTAGTATAATTGCGTGTATAATGCTTGAGTAAAGCCAACGTCAAAACAGATGAATTAATGCATTTGTACCTTTGCATATAGACGGATTTTAGCCCAGAAATAAAAATAGGCAATATTTCATTTATTTTATTGAAATATTTTGATTAAAAATACTAAAGTTCATTATTTTCATAGAGAATAACGTAACATTTTCCCATAACATTTACCAATATTTCTTTAATTGTTGCCAAGAAAATCAAAACCCGGAATAATATTTTCTTTTAAACAATTTTCAATTGAAATGTTTTGTCGTGAAACAGGAAAATGAAAAATAAAATTAAGAATAGAAAAATTAATATGGCGGCATATTAAAAAAAAAAAAAAAAAAAACTCTCGAGTATTTCTTAATATAACAAGATGAAAAGTTTTGAGTAAGTACGCATAGCAGGTGAATTAGACGTCATTTATCGAAAACAAAGATGCTGGAATAAAAAGATCTTGGGTAAAATAAAATTAACTATTATTCACGGAGGAAAGAGATAGATGGAGATGCAGTATGCCGTAAAAACAGTTTGCAATACGATGTGCGTTATCGCTCAGATTTACATGCTCTCATTCGGTCCAAACAAAACAAGCACGTGGAACAGGGACCAAATTCTTTGACTTCATCCTTTTTTTTTTTTTTTTTTTTTTTTTTTTAAGCACGTTGTTGTGTTGTGCCGAATGTAGCGGATTTTAGGCGTCACTTCAATATTTATTGTCTGTGTACGGTTAACATGAATATTTTATTTTAAATTTAAATTTTATTAATTTATTAAAAAAACTTATGCTTATCGTTATAAATCACAGCGTAAAAAAAAGCTAAGATATCCTATAACCATCCGCACAATCAATACAAAATTGCGAATGTAAATTTAAATAGACTACGGGGGGCTCAGGGGGGCAGAGCCCACCTGAAGAAATGCAATTTTTGATTTAAAAAGTTACCAGAATAAGTAGCTCATCAGAATTTCAGAACATTAATGTACAATCACTTGTTTAACACTTTTAATTTCTGAATCTTTACGAAGTATCTTGTATGCTCATAAATATTTATGTAATTTGAAAACTTTAAAAAGCGATTTGTAGGAAGTTGAATATTATGCAATGAGTGTTAAAAAACAATGACTTGCAAAGATGACGTTGAGGCTCCTGATCTGCAGATTTACTAGTTATTAGAATTGAAAGTAGAAGTAAAATTAATGGTACGGCAGTTAAATATTTTCCTCTACGCAAATTTAATCTGAAATACTGCTACTTCGACTGTACAGCTACTCATTTAAAAATGAAAGTGACGCATGAGAACAAAGTGATGTAATAAAATAAATGGAACTGCAGTTAATATATATTTTGTCCTCTACTTAAGTTCAATCCAAGAGACTGCTACTTCTACTTTCAACTCTAATAATTATTGGTTTTCCCATTTCAAAACGAAGTGAGGTATTTGTATAAATGAACAGCAATTAGTTATTAAAATATTTTCTGATGATGGCCACGGGGAAAATGCAGGCCGAAAGTACTAAGACGTTTTAAATAAAATGTATATTTTTAACTTGTAACATCTATTTTATTATTTTAGTCGCCTTTTAAATAAAACACTGAGCTTTTTAAAGTTCATATTGTGCAATAATATTTCAAATTTTATTTGCTTATAGGGAGTATAGCCAACAGAGTGAAAAAGTATCTAAGCCGGGAATCGAACCCGAGTCCTCGGTACAGCGCACCGACGTACTACCAACTGAACAACTTGAAACGATAACCAGCCTGGTACTTCTCACTATCGTATGTTGGCAAGGCTACAACCGCAGCACAAGATGGAATATTTTTCCGTGAGCCACCGACTTTGGGGCAAACACGAAACTCTAAGGAAATCCAGCATCGATGAAATTGAATAAATCTATATATATTTTGAAAAAATTTCTGTAGAAAATCTCTTACGCCTTGCATTCAATAATATTTCAAATTTTATTTGCTTAAAAGGCGTATAGCCAAGAGAGTGAAAAAGCATCCAAGTCGGGAATCGAACCCGGGTCCTTGGTATAGCGCACCGACGTTCAGCCAACTGAACCACTTGGAACGATAACCAGCCTGGTACTTCAAACTTTCATATGTTGGCAAGGCTACAACCGCAGCACAAGCTGGAATATTTTTCCGTGAGCCACCGACTTTGGGGGAAACACGAAACTATAGAGCATCCAGCATCGATCAAATTGAATAAATCTATATATATCGTGGAAAATTTTCTGTAGAAAATCTCTCACGCTTTACATTCAATATTTCAAATTTTATTTGCTTAAAAGGCGTATAGCCAAGAGAGTGAAAAAGTATCCAAGTCGGGAATCGAACTCGGATCCTTGGTATAGCGCACCGACGTTCTGCCAACTGAACCATTTGTAACGATAACCAGCCTGGTACTTCTCACTTTCATATGTTGGCAAGGCTACAACCGCAGCACAAGCTGGAATAATTTTCCGTGAGCCACCGACTTTGGGGCAAACACGAAACTATAGAGCATCCAGCATCGATCAAATTGAATAAATCTATACAAACCGTGGAAAATTTTCTGTAGAAATTCTCTAACGCCTTATATTAAATAATATTTCAAATTTTATTTGCTTATAACGCGTATAGCCAACAGAGTGAAAAAGTATCCAAGCAGGGAATCGAACCCGGGTCCTCGGATTAGCACCCCGACGTTCTACCAACTGAACCACTTGGAACGATAACCAGCCTGGTACTTCTCAGTTTCGTCTCAGCTGTTCTCTCCCAGTTTCGTGTTTGCCCCAGAATCGGTGACTCGCGGAAAAATATTCCATCTTGTGCTGCGGTTGTAGTCTTGCCAACATATCGCTCACCTGTAAGAAAAGTGACACATCCCGGTAAAAGTAAATTTCACAGGAAAGGCAAAAGAAAATTTGCATGAACTTACCGTAATATGAAATTATAGCACTTAGCTCTCCATAGAAGAGTAAAAACATGCAAGAGGAGTAAAAAAGTGTAAAACCCTTAAGAATGACGACGTAGATGAGGTTTGGAGGGTTGGGTAATTTCACCTCTCCACACAATCCACTCCTCTTCTGTGGTCACGAATGAACATACAGCGTAATAAATCGATTTCCCGTATAACTACACTTATGAAACTTCTGTAGCAAGACACACCTGTGAGAGGCCTTTTAGAGCAATAAAACCAATAAAACGCAAAATTAATTTTTGCGAGATGTGTCACTTTTCTTGTGGGTGAGCGATATTATAGTGAGAAGTACCAGGCTTGTTATCGTTCCAAGTGATTCAGTTGGTAGAATGTCGGTGCGCTAAACCGAGGACCCGGGTTCGATCCCCGGGTTAGATACTTTTTCACTCTGTTGGGCTATACGCCTTTTAAGAAAATAAAATTTGAAATATTATTGAATGCAAGGCGTGAGGGAATTTCTATAGAAAATTTTCCAAGATATATATAGATTTATTCATAGTGTACATTTTATGATTTAACATTTTCAGTTAAAGAAAAGTATATAAAAAACAGACCAGGAGTTTATTTGATAAATTAACTTCATTCGCTTAAACCCGTCATATCCCAACGGGGCTTTTATGTTCCATTAAAGAAAATGCAATATAAAATTAATTTGTCTACTAATAAAAGTATATGATACTTTTTATACAAATCTGGATCTTTGCTGGATCACATTCAGTAAGCATAGCGAAACAGTCGAAGATGAATGTTTTTTTAATGTGCTTATTTTCTCAACCATTTACATGGATTTAGCTTTTCTCCTACTAAAAAATGTTTTACGAAAAGTGTGCAAATACAAAACACTTATGAGTTACAGATAGATTCACAATATATTTATTTACGGGGAGGACCCCCCCCCCCCAAAACGGGGCAGTGAGAGGCCCCCCCCCCGGAAGATTTGAGATTTTGTGTATTCAATGGTCAAAAAGTTCAATTTTCCCCCGGAGAAAAGTGTCTGAATTCAACACTGATCCCATTCAGTAAGCACAGCGAAAACAGTCGAAGCTCAATATTTTTTATGTGGTTATATTTTCTTAACCACTTACCAGGATTTAGCTTTTCTCTTGTTAAAAATATGTTTTGCGAAAAATGTGCAACTACAAAACACTTATCAGTTACAGATAGATTCACAATATATTTATTTACGAGTAGGACCCCCCCCACACACACACACACAAACGGGCAGTGAGACCCCCCCCCCCCCGGAAGATTTGAGATTTTGTGTATTCAATGGTCAAAAAGTTCAATTTTCCCCCGGAGAAAAGTGTCTGAATTCAACACTGATCACATTCAGTAAGCACAGCGAAAACAGTCGAAGCTCAATATTTTTTATGTGGTTATATTTTCTTAACCACTTACCAGGATTTAGCTTTTCTCTTGTTAAAAAAATGTTTTGCGAAAAATGTGCAACTACAAAACACTTATCAGTTACAGATAGATTCACAATATATTTATTTACGAGTAGGACCCCCCCCCCCCCCGGAAGATTTGAGATTTTGTGTATTCAATGGTCAAAAAGTTCAATTTTCCCCCGGAGAAAAGTGTCTGAATTCAACACTGATCACATTCAGTAAGCACAGCGAAAACAGTCGAAGTTCAATATTTTTTATGTGGTTATATTTTCTTAACCATTTACAAGGATTTAGGTTTTCTCTTGTTAAAAAAATGTTTTGCGAAAAATGTGCAACTACAAAACACTTATCAGTTACAGATAGATTCACAATATATTTATTTACGCGTAGGACCCCCCTCCCCTTAAAACGGGACAGTGAGAGCCCCCCCCCCCCGGAAGATTTGAGATTTTGTGTATTCAATGGTCAAAAAGTTCAATTTCCCCCCCGGAACTCTAAAATGTCCCTTCCCCCGGAGCAACAGAAATCTCTCCCGGAGAAAAGTGTCTGAATTCAACACTGATCACATTCAGTAAGCACAGCGAAAACAGTCGAAGCTCAGTATTTTTTAATGTGGTTATTTTCTCAACCATTTACATGGATTTAGCTTTTCTCCTACTAAAAAATGTTTTACGAAAAATTTGCAACTACAAAACCTTTCTCAGTTACAGATAGATTCGCAATATATTTATTTACGGGTAGGACCCCCCCCCCCCCCCAAAAAAAAAAAAAACGGGGAGTGAGAGCCCACCCCGGAATATTTGAGATTTTGTGTATTCAATGGTCAAAAAGTTCAATTTCCCCCCGGAGCCACAGAAATCCCTCCCGGAGAAAAGTGTCTGAATTCAATACTGATCACAATAAGCACAGCGAAAACAGTCGAAGTTCAATATTTTTTTAATGTGGTTGTTTTCTCAACCATTTACATGGATTTAGCTTTTCTCCTACTAAAAACTTTTACGAAAAATTTGCAACTACAAAACACTTCTCAGTTACAGATAGGATTACAATATATCATTTATTTACATTGTTCTTGTAAGAATTGTGAGATTTCCATAACAGTATTTTTTCGTTAATTAATATAATTATTCTTGTAAATATAAAAAAAAAAAAAAAAAAACTCTAACTACCGATTTATTAGCCCCGGAATGCTATTTCTTTCTCCCAGCCTATTTTGTCTCCAATAAATAACGTTACCTTACAGAAGCCAGCCGTAAAACAAAAGCCGATGTTTCATTGTGCGATTAAATACTCTACAGCATTTTTTAAAACTTCTAACCATCGCACATTTTCAATGTTTATACCGTTGTATTATGGAAAAAAAGTACTTTTAATGCAATTTGTTTGAACGCTGCATCTCCTTTTGTTTTGAAATATTAATTTTTTTGTAGCTTTTAGTGACATTTGTTTCATTTTGGCATCTCAAGTACCCCATTTCTGTAGAAAGTAAAGAAAAAATTGTTGAAATATACCAATTATGTCTTTTTGTTGCCATTTTCTCATAAAAATTGAAAAAAAAATTAATTAAAATACGTGCTATTTTGAGAAAATATAAATGAAGGATTTATATTAAAACATGGAACTATTATAAACTATATTTAATTTTAAGTATTTATATTAATGCAAATGACGTCATTTTACATAAAATAAAAGCGTGTGCTTTAAGTCTTAAAATTGAAATATGTTTTGCAGTAGAGTCCCGATTATCCGAGTCCCGCTTAATCGAGTTATTTTCTTCTGATGGACTGGTGGTTTCTATTATTATGAAACAGCCATTATAAATGAAGCGTTAGGTGCGCGTTAAGAACAGCCTTAAAAAGTTAGAACTCTGATTTTCTGGTCAGAATGGAAAAACAAAAATGGGCATAATTTTTTTTTTTCAAAAAAAAAAAAAAAAAAAAAAAAAAAAAAAAAAAAAAGGCCATTTTTTCCCCCCATTCTGACCAGAAAATCAGAGTTCTAACTTTTTACGACTTCTCTTTCATCTTCATCTAACGCTTCATTTATAATGGCTGTTTCATAATAATAGAAACCACCAGTCCATCAGAAGAAAATGAAGTGATGGAAATGCCGGGAGCGACACTAAATTCTGAAAAAGCAGAATTCCTGTTCTCTAGTTAAATCAGTTTTATTTAAAAATCTATCTAAAAATCAAATTGTTATTAGTATATCAAGTAGTTTTGGATATCTTTAGACATTAAGGGCAATTCCATCGTAACTGACGTAACCTTTTATCATCGAATTTTGTTTTCAAATCTATGTAGAAAATGTACTAATAAAGCTAGAACAAATTTTTATAATTTAAAATGTTTCTTACTAAGTCCTTAATACCCAAATACCTGCAGATTATTTCAATCTCTCTTTGAGTCCCAAAAAGTGCAATTCAAAATTCTGTAACTGACGTAACATAAAATAGACAAACATTTTTTCTGCCTTCACTGAAGTGTAAAAGTTATCAAAACTATCCAGTTAAAAAAAGTGATTTAATGTTCTCAACAACACTAAGTAATGCCAAATTATAACAGTAACTTGTTTAATTAATTTCTGAATAATAAAAAAGAAAAAAATGGCATTTACACGTGTAACTGACGTAACTTTTGTTGTGTAACGGACGTAACATTATGACTTTATAAAGACAATAATGGTACTTAACTTAGTTTGTAAACAGTAATTTACAATAGCAAATTTTTTATTCATAATTCAGGACATAAAAGGTTAACAGTATTGTCCCTTAAGGCTGTTCTCAAATCCAAAAGGGCAACTTTATGACATATGTTTTAATTTATTTTTGCTCGGAAATGCATGAAACTAGCAGGTGTTGTTGTTCAGAAACTATGTAATCGAACTATTTTTTCCGTTTTTTGCAAACACAATAGATCTTTCAGAAAAGGGTGTCAAAGGGGATGTTTTGAACCGAATTTCCGCGCGAAAGAAGAATAACCACTCAAGAAAGGATGAAAAAAGTCTTTGTCACGTGATCAAAATCGCTTATAACTCAATGGGTAATTTATTTATCATAAATTGGAAAACACAGTTCCATTCCAAATCGCTTCCATAGTCAGGCCTTCCAATTTTATATCTTTCCGTTAAAAAATGAATTTGTAAATGTGTCAAAACGTTTTACGCTTGTTGAGCAGAGCAGTTGAGAACAGCCTTAAACTAAACGAAAAGATTTAACAACTATAATGCATTTATTAAAAGGAAATCGTAATGCTCATATCACGTGTCCAATTTGACAGTTATTTCAATCATTTTGACATCAAAACGCGAGGATTTTTTACACCAGTTTGCGTGCTTCCGTGATCACCGAGCTTATGGACATGTTTGCAATGCACTTTCCTGGTTCACTTAGCAGTGAATAATTTCAAAATGGCGCTATTGAGAAAATATCATTTAGCGTTCACGAAAGGTTCGAAATCCATTTGTGATTCTATTATTTTCGATTGATATCTTTTGACGTTGTTAATGTTAAAAATATACAGGGTGTCCACTCTCAACGGTGTCCAATGGCCAATTCCTGCACCGTTAGTCATAGGCATATAGTTCCAATTATAAAAATATTTAAAATAAGGTAAAGAAATATTTTAAAAGCGATTTTGATCAATAAAAACATTTCTTAAAAAAAAAAAAAATACGAAATTTAAATTTTCATACGGTCCCCCGGTCCTATAAATTATATTTAGTAAAATTTTCCTATTACACTGACAAGTAAGACAAAAAAAGTCCCGTTCATATAACCCTAAAATTGAGCGAGTTATGAAACTTTAAAAATGCATAACTTATGCCGCTTTTCTGCATCTGAACACAAATGAGTTCGGCTAGGCTTTGAGGGGTCATATACCAAGTGCTTAAAGTATTCGAAGATCTTATTTCATGTGCATCAGCGCTTTGAAAAAAATTGTTACAAGTATTACGATTAGGTTAACTTTTATTAAGTTTCAGATTGGCTAAAATAGCATATGTTTTATTTTGTAAGGATTTGAGACTGTTTCTTTTCTTATGATTTTTTTAAATAAAAATTATGTTATTTTTATGTTACTTCAACGATCGTTATGTATGTTTTTCCACTTCAAAATTTGTGCTTGAACTTTCACTCACTTTCAAATATCCGATCGAGATTACATTTTACATACTGGCGCAGATCGATGACAATCTAATATTATTATGATTTTCGGTGGTTACCATTTATACTTATTTAACAGGATAACACAGAAAATTTCGGATAGATTACCGCCAAGAGGTTTAAGAAAAAGTTTTAGATTAGATAACACAAGACTGCGATGATTGGGTTTGATAACTTTTATGTATTTTTTTAGTACTGAATAAGAAAATTACCTTAATTTTTAACCATCATGTCAGGATATTTCGCAAATCATAAATTGTCAAAGTTAAAGAATAACAAAAATTGGATACAATAGAAGAAATGTCTGTGTTTTTTAACTTTTTATAATTGATTTTTACGTACTTTTTAACACTGAATCTGAAAATGACCTTCATTTTTAACCATCACGTTATTATTTTTTTTTTTCCAAATCGTAAATGTATAAGTTAAAATGTAGCGAAAATCTGATACTATAAAACAGATGTAAAACTTTATTTTATTTTATTCAATAATTTATTCAATATTTTTGCTTATCCTGGAATTCTTACAGTTAAAAAACTGAGTGGTCCGATGAAAAGGGGGAGGAGGTTCAATATTAACTTTTAAGTTTTTAACTTTGAAATTTGCAATTTTCGAAAAATCCTGATGCGATGGTTGAAAATGAAGGTCATGTTCGGATTCAGCGGTAAAAAATACATAAGAATCAATCATCAAAAGTTAAAAACAGAACAATCACATCTATTTTATAGTATCAAATTTTCGCAATTTTTCTTTTTTTTAACTTTAAAATTTACGTGAAAATCTTTACAAGATGGTAAAAAATGAAGGTCAATTTCGGATTCAGCGGTACAGAATACATAAGAATCAATTATCAAAAACTAAATAACATGACATAACCCGACTATTGCAGGCTAATACAATTTATTAATATTTTTTAAAATACCTATCATTTTGTAAAGAAATGAGGATGTTAATTTTCATCATTTTATTTAACAAAAATTCTGTTTTTTCTTTCTTCTTAAATGTTTATTACAAGTTGTATATTTTGCATTAATATGTCAGAATGATTAAAGATTTCAAATTTATATTTCAATGTTAATTTTACTCTCAACCGTGTTTTAATATATCTGACGAAGTTATATTTCGACTACATTTGTGAATGTACCCTAATTTGCAGCAAAAAAATATGCTCCAACTTTAAACTATTTTCGGTCAATTTTAATCGTAGAATAAGGGAACTTTTTTTTGTATTACTTGTCAGTGTAAAAGGAAAATTTTACTAAGTATAACTTATAGGACCAGGGGACAGTATAAAAATTTAAATTTCGTATTTTTTTTTAAGAAATGTTTTTATTGACCCAAATCGCTTTTAAAATATCTCTTTACCTCATTCAAAATATTTTTGTAATTCGAACTATATGTCTATGATTAACGGTTTAAGAATTACCATTGGACACCGTTGAGAGTGGACATCCTGTATATTCATTTATTAATCACAAGCCTGCGATGGTTGTGTTGTTTAACTTTCGATAATTGATTTTTATGTATCTTTTAGCGCTGAATTCGAAAATGACCTTCATTTTTAACCATCACGTCAAGATTTTTTGCAAATCGTAAATTTCAATGGTTAAAAAGTCAAAAATAGAAAAGATCTGATACTGAAACATAGAGGAAATGGTTGTGTTTCTTAACTTTTGATAATTGATTTTTATGTATTTTTTAGCGCTGAATCCGAAAATGACCTTCATTTTTAACTATCACGTCTAGATGACCTTCATTTTTAACCATCAAGTCAGGATTTTTTGCAAATCGTAAATTTCAAAGTCAAAAAATAGCAAAATTCTGATACTATAAAATAGATGTGATGCTGTGTTTTTTAAACATTGATAATTGATTTTTATGTAATTTGTAGCACTAAATCTGAAAATAACCTTCATTTTTACTTCCTTTTATCTTCAATAGAAGAAAGTATTGTAATCGAAATTTTTTTCGACACAGGTTTTCGGCGGATTTACACGTTTTAGGGGTCAGAGACCCCCCAAAACATGTTTATAGAAAATGTCTGTCAGTCACCATCGTACCATCAAAAAGTGTATGAAGTTATCCATAGAATTGAACCAAATTTTTTTTTAAATGTTTTTGGTTATGGCAAGCAGGTCCTCCCTTGATTTGGAAAAAATCCGCCAAAAGGGGGCGTTGTAATAGCGATTTTTGGGCGATTTTGAATATTGTACCATGGAAAAGTGCATGAAGTTATTCATAGAATTGAACCAAATTTTTTATGTATGTTTTTTAGCAGAAAGTTTTGAGATTGGCACATCCAACCAAGTTAACCATCACGTCAGAATTTTTCGCAAATCGTAAATTTCAAAGTTAAAAAGTAATAAACAATTAAATTTAAAAAATAAAAAAACCCGACTGCTTAAAAAGCGAACTAATTAATTATGTCTCATCAACGTGAAACTTTTTTTTAATTCCTACTATTAGCTCACACTCTGGCTATATATATATCTTGTTCAAATTTTCAATCGTTAATAAAATATTTATTATTCATCCAATCAAGCTCAAATAATTTTTTTTTAATTTGTAGTGGATGATACTTGAAGTTAATCCAGTTTTTTCAAATATAATTCATTAATTAAATTAAATTAATTAATTTTCAATAATCGATAGAGCCCTCTTCTTGATCAAGGCATTTTAAGCGCCACTCAAGAGGAAAGAAGAATGGGAGAAAAAAATTTCTCTTATTGACGTAAGTAGGAATTGACTTAAAATATTTTTTTATGTTACTTGTTTATATTACTTAGCTATTTTTTTATTTACTTGTATTGATGACTTTTAAGTTGTGTTTAATTGTTAGTTCCTATCTATAAACACTGTTTTGATGAGGTCTATAGATGTCTATGATGGTTAGAGTTGCAGTAAAGCTAGAGATCCTACATACACAACTTCCAGGTTGTATAATATTTTAGCCGAGCTTCTGACTGTAAAATAGTCAATGAGATATCGTTTTCATTTTGAAAGACCTATCCAAAGATGTGCCACTCAATAGGGTGCGTAATTTTTTTTTTTTTCGTCTCTACCGCCATTTTGTATTTTACGGCCGCCATTTTGAATTTATAAAAACAAAACCTAGCCTATAACCATCGGGCCGTTAAGACGAATCGATAGAGAACTCATTCATTAAAATCCATCCAGTCGTTGGGATGTTTCGAGGGTATAAAGAAACCCACATACACAGATACGCATGAAACACATAACCCTTCTTTTCAGTCGGGTAAAAATTTAGTAAAATATCCTGACGTGATGGTAAAAAATGTAGGCCATTTTCAGATTCAGCGCTACAAAATACGTAAGAATTAATTATCAAAAGCTAAGCAATATGACACAACCCAAATTTTGCAGGCTTACGTTATAATAGAAATAATATTCTTGTTATGATCATACTTTTACACTGACTTAACATTTGCTAAAAGTGATAAAAATAGACTTAAAAGGCAAATAAACACCTTTGTTTATTCAGATATTTCATTGCTCTGACGGCAGCATTTTCAAGATCGATAAGGATACAAATATTTTCGCAAAAAATAAAATAAAATAAAATAAAATAAAATAAAATAAAATAAATTGAAAACTGGTAAAAAAAAAAAAAGCAATTTAACAGATTACAATGACCATTTGGAAAATGATTTTTTTCAAAGACTAAAATTTAAGACATAAAACATCGCACGGAGTTGATGATACATTACGTACGCCATGAATTAAACATGAATAGTGTTATTACTCGTAAAAATTGCAAGCGACAAAAATCGCTTGCGACTCGTCAGATTTCCTGAAACTTACCACCTGAAACTGAAACTTACGTATTATCCAAGCATTTCATTGGCTGTTCGGGAAAAGGCTTTTCCATCGTAGAAATCTGACGACCCATTTTAAATGAAATTTCATTCTTAAACTTCTAAACATCGCACAATATCACTTTTTACACCGTCGTATAGAGAAAAAAAATGTACTTTTAAATGCAATTTGTTTGAAAGCTGTATCTCAATTTGTTTCTGAGTTATTAATTTTTTTGTAGTTTTTATTACTTTTTTATCATAGTGGCAACAGAAGTATCCATCTTTGTTGAACGTAAAGGGAAATACAGATTACTGTATAGACCAATCAGAAAACGAATAAAATGTGGATTCAACCAATAAAACGCCTCAGATATGTTTTTGATTTCCTACCCTGACAGAAAAGAATAACCATTTTTCCAAATGTTTAAAATCATGCAAATTCATGCATAATGAAATTAACTGAATATTAAATATGGATATTACACTGTAAAAAAAAAAAAAGTCCTTCCGGCCAGTGCCGGGAGGAAGAGGTAGCTTTCATATTCCTTATTTTAAAAAAACCCAACTTATATTATTCAAACACACGAAGCTCAATTAAGTGGAAACCGAATGTAAGAGATTCAATACTAATTTTTATCAATACTAAATCATTATGAATGAGAATTTCGCGAAATTAGTCAGCTGTATCCAAGCTGCTTTTATTTAAAGTAACTTATATTTGGCTGCCAAATTCGGCGATTTCTTAAAGTGCCTGCCAGTTTAAGACAACATGGTGGATGAGGCTAACCAGTGAACTTGGTCGAGACCTTAGTAATTGCTGTGCACATGCTCACTCACATCGGAATCGGTTGATATATACAAGTGCTGTCGCAGGCAAAAAATCAGATTTTTCAAAATGTCACCCACGTTAGAAATTAAAACTGCTATATCTGAGCCATTTTTTAAGATAAAGACAAACAAAAAATGCTCCTGAATCCTTATATCAAGGTCAAATACTTAAGAAAGAAATCTTTTTCAATTTCTAATTTTTTTGCATCTCACTTTAAATATATATTTTTTTATTTAATGGCCGCCATTTTGAAACAAGATGGCTGATGAAGCTAGCCAACGAACTTGGTCGAGATATTGATGTATACTATCCACATGCCTTCTTCCATCGAAATAGGCGAATACGTGTGGTATCGCGTGACAAATACAAGATCGTTTCAAAGTGTTAGCCATGATAGAAATTCAAAGTGCTGTAATTCAACCACTTTTTAAGATAATAAACAAAAGAACAAATTTTCAGAAACAGAAACTGCTCCAGAATCTTTGTATCAAGGCCAAACACATAAAAAAATCTTTTCCATTTTCCAATGTTTTAATACCTCATTTTAAATTTTAAATTACATTTTTTTTAAAAATGGCAACCCTTTTGAAACAAGATGGCGAATGAAGCTGGCCAACGAACTCGGTCGAGACATTGGTATGTACTATGTACAGACCAAGTTACATTCAAATCGGTTCATAAATACGCCTGCTATCGCGTGACAAAAATCAGGTCGTTTTAAAATGTCAGCCACAATAGAAATTCAAAATGTTATAACTCAGCCATTTTTTTAGATATAGACGAAACAAAACCTGTTCCGGAATCTTTGTATTAAGGTCAAACACATACGAAAAAAATCTTTTTCATTTTCCAATTTTTTAGTATCTCATTTTAAATTTAAATTTTTTTAAATGGCCGCAATTTTTTAAACAAGATGGCGGATGAAGCTGGCCAACGAATTCGGCTGAGTTATTTGTATGTACTATGTACACACCAAGGTACATCCAAATCGGTTCATAAATACGTCTGTTATCACGTGGCAAAAATCAAGACGTTTCAAAATGTCAGCCACGCTAGAAATTCAAAATGCTATAACTCAGCCATTTTTTAAGATATAGACGAAACATAAACTGCTCCCGAATCTTTTTATCAAGGTCAAACACATAAGAAAAAAAATATTTTTTCAATTTTCAATTTTTTGGTACCACATTTCAAATTAAAATTTTTCTTAAAATTTTAAATGACCGCCATTTTTAAACAAGATGGCGGATGAAGCTGGCCAACGAACTCGGCCGAGACATTGGTCTGTACTATGTATAAACGAAGTTACATCCAAATCGGTTCATAAATACGCCTTTTATCGCTTGACAAATTTCAGGACGTTTCAAAATGTCAGCTTCGCTAGAAATTCAAAATGCTATAACTCAGCCATTTTTTAAGATATAGACGAAACAAAAACTACTACGGAGTCTTTGTATAAAGGTCAAATACATAAGAAAAAAATATTTTTCCATTTTCAAATTTTTGGTACCACATTTCAAATTTAAAATTTTTTTAAATTTTTTAAATGGCCACCATTTTGAAACAAAATGGCGGATGAAGCTGTCCTACGAACTCGGTCGAGACATTGATATGTACTATGTACACGCCGAATTACATCCAAATCGGTTCATAAATACGAGAGTTACAGTGTGACATAGGTCAAATATATATATATATATATATATATATATATCAATTTTGAACGGAGGGTGGTTTCGGGGTCTGGGGGGTCATGATCGATGAAAATATACCAAAATTTTTTGAAATCGCTTTCCTCCGAACGGCTGCAATAGGTAGCTTTTTGTAAAGAAAGCTACCTAAAAAAAAAAAAAATCTGTAAAGTTACTAAAGTTTTTCTAGGAAACTGGGATTACTAGAACTTTTTATGTAACGGCAGCAACAAAAATTCATGTAACAGGTACACTTTTGCACCGAAAATCAAAAAATCTGTAAGGTTACTAAGAATTTTTTAGGAAACTGGGATGCCTAGAACTTTTCATATAACTGCAACCCGGCTTACAGATAAAATTTTAGTAAGATTACTGTAATTTAACAGATTCATTTGTAAAGCTGCAGATTTCTGTAGCTTTACAAAAACTAGTTTTGTAGGTTTACAGATTTTTTTGTGCAGTTGCAGATGAAAGTTTAGTAAGCATGTAACGTTACATCTGTAGAACTACAGATTTTTTTTTTACGGTGTAGTGAACGTGAATTACTCTTCATAGCCTTTCAAAATTTTAGTTAATTCCATAGAGGCTGAATCATTGCATATATTCTCACTACATAAAAATATCTCTATTGATTATCGGATAATGCATGGCAAGTAAAATCTTGATGATAAATTATTCTAATATTTTAAAAATTAATCTGTAAAGGTTCTTTGTTATAGGGAAATTCCATCGTAACTGACGTAACATTTTATCATCGAATTTTGTTTTTAAAACTATGTAGAAAATTTACTAATAAACCTAGAACAAATTTTTACAATTTAAAATATTTCTTACTAAGGACTTAATACCCAAATACCTGCAGATTATTTCAATCTCTATTTTAGTCCCAAAAATTGCAATTCAAAATTCTGTAACTGACGTAACATAAAATAGACAAACATTTTTTCTGCCTTCATTGAAGTGCAAAAATTATCAAATCTATCCCGTTAAAAAAAAAGTGATTTAATGTTTTCAACGACACTAAGTAATGCCAAATTATAACAGTAACTTGTTTAATTAATTTCTGAACAATAAAAAAGAAAAAAATGGCATTTACACGTGTAACTGACGTAACTTTTATTGTGTAACGGACGTAACATTATGACTTTATAAAGACAATAATGGTACTTAAGTTAGATTGTACACAATAATTTACATTCCTTTTTATTAGGTTTTTTCTTTTAGAATATAAAAATATCAGGTTTTCCAATCATACCTTTAAATTAAACATATTATAAATTTTATCCCTCCCCCCCTCAAAATGATGATTTTCTGTGGAATTGCCCTATATAGTCTGTCTAAAACTTAAAAAGAAAAAAAGAAAAAAAAACATACAACAATAACATAGTATGTAAGAAAATAGACCCAATAGAACCAAATCAGGGGTATGTGAAATACCTTTCTGCAAAGACGGACTAACAGTGCAATTTTATATAGGAATGACGAGCAGAAAGCTTAAAACTAGGATCAAAGAACCCATATCAGACATCAAATACAACAAGAAAAATACAACAAGAACAGCTTTAGCCAGACTATATAACAAAGAACCTTTGCAAATTAATTAAAAAAATAATAGAATAATTTATTCATCAAGATTTTATTTGACATGTTTAAAAATAACGCAATAATTTATTCATCAAGATTTTATTTGCCATCCATTATCCGGGAATCAATAGAGATCTTTTTACGCAGTGAGAATATATGCGATGATTGAGCCTCTATGGAGCTTCCTAAACTTTGGAAAGAGATGCTATGCAGAGTAATAAATAAATAGCATAAAATAATTCACGTTCAGAAATATCCATTTTTAATATTGTAGTTAATTTCATTATGCATAAGTTCGCGTGGTTATTGTTTACTAGTTTTCAATTTTTTTGCGAAAGTATTTGTAGCATTATCAGTCTTGAAAATGTTGTCGTCAGGGCAATGAAACATGTCGATATGAATAAATAAAGGTATTTATTTGCCTTTTAAGTGTATTTTTATAACTTTTAGCAAATGTTAAGTTAGCTTGACGTATCATGTGATTTTAATACATAGTTTTATGATCATACTTTTATAGAATTGGACGGTCAAACCTATATTTTAAGTTGTTGCGGCACATTGTTAAAAATACCTATTTGTTTTAACAGATAATTTATGTTATTTTAACAGAATATTGCCTATTATGTGCAAAACACAGATTTTCTCTGTTATCCGGCATTGATATCATTTTTGCTCTCTAAGCAGAAAATTTTAAAGTTGTAAAAGTCCTTTTTGATTAATAAGCAAATTCAGAAATATCAGAAATACTATAAAGGAAGATATAAGTGATCTTATAGAAAGATATTAAGGAGGCACAAAATAAATACATTAAGAAGGCACAAAAATACATATGAGGCATTCACACAGTTTTTTAACTTTCAGATATAAAAATCTGGTGAAATTAAACCTAATAAAATAACATTTTAAACTTATAGACGAATACCTTAATGATTCAAAATAAAGAAAAAATGGTCAGCAGCGAAATTTTTTTTTATTTAACTGAGGTTTAAGTTAAATTTGCGAGTTTAATTTTCCTTACCATTTTACCAATATAACTTTCTTATTTTCTTCTAAATTTTTACTTATAAGGAATTTGCATAGTACCCACAGGGCATTCAATTAAGAAATAATAACAATGTAGTATTTTTAGTACAAAATTTTCGTATAACATTTCTTAAAGGAGTGTTAAAGAAGGGACGGTAAGGGGAAAAAAAGGGACGGTATAGGAAAAAAGGAACGGCAAGTAAAAAAAATAAACGGTCAAGTGCGAGTATTACTCGCGATCTGAGGGTTCCGTACAATAAATATGTGAATTTTTAACTGTATTATTAAAAAATCGTTACTAAAAGAATAATTAGACTTTGTAAAAAACTACCCAGCAAAGAAAGAAACAGTGGGCCATCAGCTGGAAAAAAGATGGCAGCCAGCAGTGGTATCAGCGGTAAATTGCAAGGGTGCCATTACTTAAACCTGTCGAAAAGTGTCTAAGCCGAATGCAGCTGGCCCATCAGTGATGGCCAGCAGCAGGCCAGCATTGGTATGCCATCACATTACTTCAATCCGGCACTTTTCCTGCAGTGCTAGCACCTATCCCACTGCTATTCCTTTGCTGGCCCAGCACTTTCCCTTACAAAAGTTTCTTATAGAATTCTATAAAAAAAAACAAAGTATTATATAATTATGGCTCTTTTTTCACCAAGAGCTATAGAAACATCTGTAGAAGTGTGTATAATAGAAATGTCTTTAGATATATTTGAACTGCATGTGGTCACACTCCCCAGTACTCACCGCGCTCGATGCGGCTTGGTTTTCGTGATCGGACATGAACAAGTGCTTTCAGCTTACGCTACGATTGCTCGTAGCTTTCAAACTCTCATTACACTATTTCAAGTTTGTTTGTTTTGTGATTTACGTTCCCAATCATTAAACTGGTATAGAAATTATTCTATTGTATAGAAATCCTATGTATTTTATACGCTTTTTTTTATTATTGATTCTGAACTGCGTAAATTATGAAAACCGAAATCTTTTGTAACCTAGTAAAACCAGATTTAAGGAGAAAAAATATTGCGTTAAAATAGAGAATTTATTTATTTATTCATTTACTTATTTATTTTGTTGGTGGCAGTGGTGCTATATTTTTTACAGTTTCAAAAAAAAATTAGCTTCACAGCTTAAATTGTGTTAAGATATTCATTTCAGATTTGTGTTCAAATACTCAATGTCTTCGATATTCGCAGCTCCACCTAGCGTAAGGGTTCCCAGCAATAATACTGCAAAAGTTCGTACTTCCATGTAGTGGTGGGCCAGCGCATGAGATAAAATGGATGCCCACCAGAATTTTATCGGATGATTTCCAACAGCAAAGTTGACTGAAGCTGTCCAGCAGTGGTCATGCAGTGGTAGACCATCAGTCAGCACTTCTCCATCATTGCCAGCACCTATCTTGCTGCTGGCCAGCAATTTCCTCTTTGCTGGGTATATAACATAGGGTTGGATATAGCTGTATATACTAGAAAAGTTAAATGGATATACCATCAAAGTTCAAAGAGATATGTAGCCTAAATAATATCAAATATTGCTATTCTGTATAACTCTTTTTTTTTAAATCTTATCCTAATCTGTTTATGATGAACTTAATTCGGTACTGACAATAAAAGCAGTGCATATTTAAACTTCATTTGGCATTACATAAAACTAAATTTAGCGTATTAATAATCTTTTCTTTTTACAGTGTATCTAGAACAAAACCCTTGTTCAAATTTTAAACTTGTAATTGTGCTAAGCACGCTTCGAAAGGAGGTTGCAAAGTTGCAACGCCGCCTTGGTCCGTGCTGCGTTTTTCCAGATATGTTTTTTTATTAACTTTTAAAGACACGGAAGGCGTATTGAGAGATCCACCCAATGCAAACTAGTCGCGAATCCCATAGTATTTATGTGATTAATTCTAATTAAATTAGTCTGTTTTTAACAATTTGACGTTTATTGTTTTTATACTGCTACTGGGCATTGCATTACACAAATCTATCATTAAAAGTTGTTATCTACGTTTTAAAAGCAGATGGTAAATAGAGTACGTCTCCCCTGTCATTATGCATGTCCAAACCGTCCGTGTCTTTAAGGGTTTTTTTTTTTTTTTTTAATCTCGGCTAATTACCGACGATTTTTTTTCGAAAATCATTATTAACAATGCTTTTATTCTTCTGCTACGAAAGATACCATCAGCGCTCCTTAACACTTTTCCTGAATGTCCACAAATCGAAATTTGTGTCTAACGGAAAAATCCGCTTTTCTTAAAAACTAGGTGACCTTAGGGTAATCGCTATAATTTTCCTGCAAGGTTTAATTTAACGTCTACTACCTCTAATTTTTTCACAATTTTAGTTTGAGTATATTAGAAATAGAAGGGGGGGGGGGCGGGGCATATTTTTGCACTACATTTTTGACGATATCTCTGCTATAATACCTAAAATTAAAAGAAATGTATTTTTGAGTTCAGCATTATGAAAGCTTTCACACGATATACAAAGAAAATATTTTATTTTCAAGTAGCTTAATTAGACCCTCTACATTTTTCCTAAATATTTTTGAATATTTAATACTCTGTAAATAAGTGGGTAAATAGTCTTTATTACCTGTCCCAATTTTAACTTTCCACGTTCCGTAGTTTACGAGTAAAATGGATGTGACAGACGGACAGACAGACACAGGGGTGATCTTATAATGGTTCCGTTTTTACTTTTTAAGTACGGAACCCTAAAAAAAGGGATGGTAAGGATGGGACTGCAAGGAAAATTACCTCCTATTTTTAGGCAAATCATGTTAAGACTAAGTGATAGCTACAATGTTCATTGATTTTTAGAAGCTGTTATTTACATTGGATTAAATTAAAAAAAATTAATTTATCTCGAAAAGTGCAGGACAGTAAGACTACCAATAAAGCTACGATCCTTGAAATTGATATTTAAAATGCTGATTTAAATTCTGCAGTAAATTTCCTGTCAAAGAATTTTAGCCATTCTTTCTCTAGCATACTTCTGCATGAGAAAAAACTTGAAAAAATTCTGTGGCTGCATCTGAAGTGATTTTCTGTATAAGTTTAGCAAGAGGGACCGATAAGGATGAAAAACCCAGGGACAGAGTTAAAAAAATAATAACAACCGTAAAAATGAGCGCAGATTAAATTTTTGCTACATATTTATAGAAAGCAATAGTCCCAGTTTCGGAAAAAAATTACATCGAATTACTTTTATTGAAACAATTTTATACAGACAGCTCCAAACTTAAAAATCAGCGTCAGGGATACAGGTCAGTATAGGAATTTCGTGGTATATTTGAACCCCCAACATCGTCCAAAACTTATTTATCTCGTTAATATTGTTATGCAGTTATGCAGTGGGATGTTTTCCAGTATAATAAATAATAATTTAAAAAAATCAAGAATATGTACTAAAATAAAAATTATTATTCAAGGAATTAAAAGTCGAAAGATTGTGAGAATGCTTCAAATACAACTTTGGTTTTTATTAAATCAAAAGATGCCTTTTATAGATGGCTAGTTCCATGCGTACTTGAGTGTAAGTCGCGCAAGTGCAAATTGCTATACGATGATTAACTACCAGTGTAAAGTACCAAGTAAGTCACATTTTTCCCTTCTAAAAAGAAGGGGAAAATGTGACTTACTTTATCAGAGATATCTCATTAATTTAATAAAGCGAAGAAAACTTTTTGAAAAATATCTGTTGCCAAAAAGCATAGCAGTTATCAGCTAATCGACTTACACTTTAAAAGCCCCGTAAAACTAGCCAGATATAAAAACGAAAATTATTACAAATAAACAATAAAGTTCCCTTACAAAATAAGCCGTTATGGCATCATGCTGTTCATATGCCATGCTCTAATCGAAATTCAAGTCATAAAAATGCTGGGAACACTCCGCTTCCTAATCAATATACAACCCCCAGTGGCTTTCTATAAAACATTTGGTTTTTACCCGACTACCAAGGAGGTTATGTGTTTCACGCGTATCTGGGTATGTGGATTTTTTTATAACCTCGAAACACCCCAACGGCTGGACGGATTTTAATGAATGGGGTCTCTATCGATTCGTCTCAACCTTCCGATGGTTATAGGCTAGGTTTTGTTTTTATAAATTCAAAATGGCGGTAGAGGCGAAGAAAATTTTTTACGCACCCTATTGAGTGGCATATCATTGGATAGATCTTTCAAAATGAAGATGATGTTTCATTGACTATTTTACAGTCAGAAGCTCCGTTTAAATATTACACAACCTGGAAGTTATGTAGGTAAGATATCTAGCTTTACTGCAACTCTAACCTTCATAGACATCTATAGGCCTCATCAAAACAATGTTTATAGATAGGAACTAACAATTAAACACATCTTAAAAGTCATGAATACAAGTAAATAAAATAAATAGGTAAGTAATATAAAAAATAGTTTCACATTGATGAGACATAATTAATTAGTTCGCTTTTCTACGCAGTCGGTTTTTTTTATTTGTTTTTAATTTAATTTTTTATTGCCAATATCCTTTTTACATCTCCGTATACTGCACATTTACCGTACTGTTTTTTCCTAAAGATATAAATTATTTAATACACTCTTAAAAAAAAAAAAAAAAATGGATACATTTACACATTAAAAGAGGTTCACTGATGATACGAAAACGTTTTATCTATATGAGTAAAGTGGTGTGATAATTGACAAATACACGCCTGGTGTGTCAATTTCAAAATACACATTGTTCTGTCTATTTTGATGATAACACGTTAAGCTGATTAAGAGAGTAAAAAGTTATCATATAACTCTGAAATACACAGTCGAGAGTGTAAATTGCACATGAATACACATAGTATATCTGTGTAATATACAAAAATGATGGATTTTGTTTAATATCCTATATATTTATATATATCCTATATATTTATATATATCCTATATATTTATATATATCCTATGTATTTATATATACAGGGTGTCCAACGAAGAAGACCCTGATCTCAAAATTAAACATCTCAAAAACAAAGATCAATAGAATTATGCGGTAAACAATTTGTTTATTAGCTAAGCTGTAAAAATGTTATACAGATGTTTCAAAATTTAGTTGCAAAAACCATTAACAGATGGCGTTGTAATTGCAATACTTGTAAACTGTACTTCGAAGTCCAGAGCACTAGCGTCTCATTCCTAGATGGCGAAGAACGAATATTGGGAAAGTCTACTTTTTCATTGGGGTGAGTGGCCGCCCCTCCGGGTGGTTCCGAACCGACCCCTTGAGTGGGGGAGGAGACCGGAAGCCCGGCAGAGTTCGTTGTGTACGAATGCGAGGGGGCCGGATGGGGACGATTCGCCACCTCCTCGAGAGACCTGCGGTCGACAGGCCAAGGGTCCGGTGGCCACGGGTAACGGACGTTGTGCATGGGGCGTTGGGCCTTCGGGCCTGCATAGGTTGCGTTCCCCCGGCAGCCAGGTTCTCTGGCCAAGCCGGATAGCGACGTTCCATAGGTCGATCCCGGTGCCGGTCTAAGGGCCGGACGGTGTCGCCGGGCAAAGACTAGCTAAGGCGATAGGACCCCATCCACCAATTGACTAAGAGGGAGCCTGAAGTATGAGTGAGGGCTTTGTAGAGGAAAGTCCTCGGTGCTCGCTAGTGACGACGGGGCTCGCGGGAACGCCATGCAGGGACTCCCGGAGCAACCGAAGGGCGAGGGTTACGGACAGCGCCCAGGTTACTTTATGACTTGGGTGGCTCATCCCTCCGAGGACCTCAGCTGGAGCAGTTGTGAGCCGACCCTTAGGGTGGTAGGGTTTGGCGGTGCCCCCGTTGACCAAGGAGCGGTCGCGTGGGGAGGCCAGTATGGTTCTGGTTGCTCCATGTCGTGCCGTGACCCATGGGAGGGGGTCGGCCGGCAGGTCCACCATCGAACGCTATTCCCGCAGGGAAACGGGCCGGAGGCTCGCCGGTAACGCGGCGGCTCATCGTGCCTCAGGTGAACTCTTGGTCCGATCCAGGTCCTCCGTGTCTATGCGGTACCGGAGTTTGCCTCGCCTGGTGATGAGGACCTAGAGGTGTCTCCACCTAACTTTCGAACGCACTAACAAAGGTAGCGGTAGGTCACTGCACGGGGTCAGGGGTCTTCGGGCCTGGGTACCCTCGACGGCCGTGAGGTAAGGTAGTGGTGGGCGGGCTTCTGTCGGCCTCCGCTGGCTTCTCTGTCCTAGGATGGAGTCGAGTCGGTGGGGGCTGGCGGGACTCCGTTCCATCCAACCCCCTAGCGAGGCGGAGTCTATTCCGTCTAGGTGGAGCTTTCCGTGCCCGCCTGGGGTCGCTAACGGCACCTAGTCTGGGCCAACTGGCTCCCGGCGTGATCCGCGAGGGGTTCCGTCGGTTGAGCCGGGTGGACTGGGCGAAGAGCCAGGAGCTGGGTCGCTTTACGGCCGGAGGGATTTTCCCCGTCCTCCCTGGTTTTCAAGCTAGGGGCTCCTCACTAACTTTCCGATCGGCTGGCCCACAAAAATGTCTCTGCCGGAAAATGGTATCTGATCTTGGGGGCCTGTCCGTAAATTAAATTCGGGTCGGGAAGCCTCGGTTTGGTCCGTGGGCCCAGCGTCTTTATAGGCGTCTGGTTCCTGCGATGGCTTGCGGGGTCTACCGGCTCGAGTAACCAAGTTTAGGGACCACTTGGTTTTTCTAGCTGGGTGGTGAGGACTGTCGTAGCGGCCGTTCGTCTCTTCTTGGGAATAGCCGTCACCGTGTGCGCTGGGCAGCGGTGTCGGTTTGACCGGAGTTGGCGCGGGGTTCCGCTCTGTTGGAGCTTGTCTGGCGGCGACCTTCGGGACGCGTCGCGGGGCTTGTTTCACGGGTGGTTCCTTGTGTCGACAAGTGGGCCTGAAAAGGGCCTGGGACCGGAAGATGGACCCCCCGTCTTTTCATTGGGGTGATGTGCAGAAGTAGAGACATGTGGTCACAGAATTATTGCATCAGCTTTAACTTTAGAAAATTCCAGTTAATAGAATTTTCAATAGAAAGTTTAGAAATCATTATATAAGAACTTATTAAAATATTTTATTAAATTCAATTTTTAATGCCATATAATTATTTAAATCAAAATGCATATATTTAGAAAAATAATTTTGTACTTTTTATTTATTTTTTACATTTTTAAATCACGGCATAATATTTTAGTATAATTGTGTATACCTGAATTGTCTATAATAATAAGGAAAAAAGTTTGTGTGAGTCTGTGTGTGAGTGAGTGTGGGAGTGAGTGTGTGAGTGAGTGTGTCGATGGTGTTCTGAAGGGACCGCTGCACATAGAACTACAAAATTTGGGGAAAGGTACGTCTATGTATGAAGTTTTGCACCTCGAAACCCGATTTTCGATTTTTCGATTAGATTTTTTTAATTTAATTTTTTCTGCGATTTTTAACGCTTTTTTAAGTTTTAAGGCGATTTTCCCACATCAGTGAAAATAATACGGTTTCTTTCTTTTAACCCAATATAGTAAATTTTGTTCTCTTTTCAAAAAAGTTTATTTAGAATTCGTACAGCGATTTTTGAATTTTTTGCGCATTTTTTATGCGATTACGGAACAGCAGTTAATGCGTTTTCATACCTATAAGGGGTGTTACCGTAGGGGGGGACACAGTTCTGTCACCAAATACCGCCAAGTTTGTCGCCAACTTGCCGATAGATCACCAAAAGGGACGCCAACTTGGCGATACTCTAATATTTCTCCAAAATCCCATAGACTTCCATTGTAAACCAATAGTGATTACTTGCTTACAGAAAATCAACAAATTGAGATATTTTAATGCAACAAAAACTAATATTAACTTAAGGGGTTATATTAATTATATTTAAGGGAATCCAGGTAAATTAAATCTATAATAATAAGGAAAGAAGTTTGTGTGTGAGTGTGTGAGTGGTCGACGATGTTCTGAACAGACAGCTGCACGTAGAGCTAGAAAATTTGGGAAAAAGGTCCGCCTATATATGAAGTTTTGCAACTCGAAGCCCGATATTCGATTTTTTTTATTAGATTTTTTTTAATTTTATTTTTATTCGATTTTTAGCGCTTTTTTAAGTTTAGAGGCGATTTTTCCACATTAGTGAAAAGAATACGGTTTCTTTCTTTTAACCCATTATAGTAAATGTTGTTCTCTTTTCAAAAAAGTTTATTCGGAATTCTTACAGCGATTTTTGAATATTTAGCGAATTTTTTATGCGATTATTGAACAGCATTTAATGCATCTTCATACCTACAAGAGGGTTACCGTAGGGGGGACACAGTTCTGTCGCCGAATGCCGCCAAGTTTGTCACCAACTTGGCGATATATCGCCAAATTTGGCGACCAAAATTAGCCGCCAAAAGTGACGCCAACTTGGCGATATCTCTAATATTTCGCCAAATTCCCATAGACTTCCATTGTAAACCAATAGGGATTACTTGCTTACAGAAAATGAACAAATTGAGATATTTTATTGCAACAAAAACTAATATTAACTTAAGGGGTTTTATACATTTAAGGGAATGCAAGTAAATTAAATTATGAATAAAAGTAACACGATACAATGCTTAGCATGCTTTCCCAAACATAAATTTTAAGAGAGCCCACAGGTCAAAGGAATTAGATTTGAAACTTTTATCCAATTATAGTAAATTTTGACTTTCGTGATTTTTTTTAACTTTTTGTGATTTTTAATTCGATTTCTACGTTTCTTCGCGAGCTGCTGCAATTTTTTGACATTCCATTTTTGACCTATAATACTAAAGTAATTTCTGCCCTCATTTCAATAAAGTTTATTCGAATTTCGTATAGCAATTTTCGAATTTTTCGGGAATTTCGTATGTGATTTTTAGTGTATTTTAGCGATTTCCTACCATTTTTTCCCATTAGTGAAAGGAATCAACTTTCAATCTTCGAACACACTATGAAATTTTTTTTTCTCTTTTCGAAATTTGTGCAGCAATTTAAAATTTTTTCGCGATATCTTATTGTGATTTTCAGAGCTTTTTCGCAATTCGAGCTGTTTTTTGACGTACCCGGGCAAAGCCGGGCAAGTTAGTTAGTTATAAATAAAAAAATAATTTTGCACTTTTCATTTATTTTTAAATCACAGCATAATACTTTGGTTTTAGCATATATTTATTTTCTTTGTAAACAAAGTATCAGAGACAGAAATTATGCATTAAATTATTTCTTTTTTAAAAGGAATTGATGATAAGTCATATCATCAACGTCAAAGCAAAAGTATTTTGGATGCTGCATTCCTTTCCAACACTTCGGATCCTATCGCTAGAATCTGCGCCATAGTTCTGTGCGCAATGATAAAAAAAATGAAAACGAGTTTTTAAAATTAAGTTTTTAAAAAAAAAACTTTGTATTTTTTCATTCAAACTATTTTCTACAATTAAAAAAAGTGATTTATGAATCATTATTATAAATGCTCAATGATTTTTTAAAAAGGGGTTTCTTTTAGCTTAATTAAATTTTAAAACCAGAAACTTTGGATTTTTTTATTCAAACTTTTTTCACAGTTTAAATAAATATTAAAAAAATAAAGATTTCCATTTTTTTCATATCCTCCTCTACTTTGATCCGATTCCACGATTTACCAATTAGGAGAGAAAAGACATACCACAGAGATACTGGTATCCGGACCGAAGTAGCTTATAACAAATTTTGAAAGAAATCTCAATTCTGTCAACACATGGCTCCGCTTCTGCACATTACCGAAATAAAACATTTTAATAAGTTCTCATATAATGATTGCTAAACTTTTTATTGAAAATTCTATTAATTGAAATTCTCTAAAATTGAAGCTGATACAATAATTCTGTGGCCAGATGTCTCCAGATGACTTCTGCACCCCAACGAAAAAGTGGTCTTTCCCAATTTTCTTTCTTCCATAGGAAGCCATCTAAGAATGAGACGCTAGTGCTCTGGACTTCAAAACACAATTTATAAGCAATGCGATTACAGCGCCATCTGTTAGCGATTTTTGCAACTAATTTTTGAAACTTCTGTATAACATTTTTACAGCTTAGCTAATAAACAAACCGTTTACCGCATAATTCTATTGATCTTTATTTTTGAGATATTTAATTTTGAAATCAGGGTCTTATTCGCTGGACACCTGTATAAATATATATTTGTATATAACCTTATAGTTTGAGAAGTAAATTTTGAACTAAATACTTTTATGGACGCAAGACAAATTTGTATGAACAAACTCATGTGCTTGATCATCAAGCACATGAGTTTGTTCATACAAATGATGTGTTTGCCTCCTTTTCAGCAGATTTGTTTTAAAACCACAATATAGCGTACCTTTAATTTACAAGAAACAGGACCATCTGAAATTATATTTACTGCATACCATCTCTCTGTTAGAGTTGCTTTGAAGTCCTAAAATCGTATGCACCATTTATGTACCGAACATGTATAATCTAAATAAATACACTGTAAAATAAAATTTCGTTAAAATTCGTAAATTGAGACACTAGTGCCATTTTCGTATTCTGCCGGGTTTTTTTTTTGCTTTCAATTTCAGTCATAACTTTTCAGAGATATGTCCACATTAATAAGAGAAATTCTCTATTTAATTCAATCTATAGTAAACAAACAATATTTACCGGAACGGGATACGAACTAAGGAACTGCAACTTTTCAAAGAACCACCTTGACCATTCACCTACTGTTATACAAGCCAAGTTTTTAAGTATCAATATTTATTGAGTGCACACAAGTACAGTCGTGGGGGAAAAAAAAGTAAACACCCCCTACTAACTCCTCCTGAACAAATTATCGTAGAAGAAAATTACTGGTATCGAACGATTGGAATTAAAGTCTAATTTTAAATGATGTATATAAAATTTGCTTAGGAGGGCATCTGCATATTAAAACGAACCCAAGCTTCCTTTTTTTTTTTTTTTCAATGGCACTACCCAATTTTAAGAAGATATTTCAAATCTTCAGTTCAAACTATGCCTAGACACCAAATTTCAAGTCATTTGAATGATAAGGTTTTGAATTATAAACATTCAAAATTGAGTGCTTCTAATGTTATATTACATTTTCATATTTTTATTTATATATCCTGAAATTATACTCCTAATCCGCTAATTTTTTGTGTAGCAATAATACTAATATACCCAAATATAAATACGTTGAATTTGCATTTTTTATAATTTTATGATAGGAATTATGAATTATGAAATTAATATTCGAAAAAACTATCGAAAAAATTGCAACCTACAATTTTTTTGATGGATTTAGATATATTAAGTTCTGCTTTATGGAAATCCAAAATTTCACATTTTTCTTCCAAGTAGTTTTCAAATTATGCTTAAAAAACGATGGTTTAAGGGGCTGTCTATGATAGAAGTGACTAGATATTTAGAAATTTCTTCTGCTATCCTGTAATCTAGCAGTTTTTAAGAGCTTAAGATGCCTTGATCAAGAAGGAGACTCTGTCGATCAACAATCGAGTACC
This sequence comes from Maratus speciosus, assembly GCA_963932465.1. Taxonomy (NCBI): domain Eukaryota; kingdom Metazoa; phylum Arthropoda; class Arachnida; order Araneae; family Salticidae; genus Maratus; species Maratus speciosus. The sequence goes on from OZ010794.1 coordinate 549,757,580, forward strand.
GAACTTCAATTTGGATACAACCCCTAAAATATGCTCGTTTTAAAACAATTAATTTCTCGGAAACTTATCGTACGGATTGCATAAAAATTTGTTGTTAGGATAATTGAAGAGTGTAGAGTTCATTTATGCTGTCAGAATTGTGTACTGCTATTAAAACAACAAAGTTATGGTTCGTTTTAATATGTAGAGCCCCCCCCCCCCCCCTAAGCAAATTTTACATGCATCATTTAAAAGTAGACTTTATTTCCAATCGCTCGGTACCAGTAACTTTCTTCTACGATAATTTGTTGAGGAATTATAGTAGGGGGTGTTTACTTTTTTTGTCTACGGCTGTACATATATTTCTGTGTAATATTCTCTTCTTATACATATCCCTATGTAATATTCTTACACATAATTCTGTGTAATATTCCGTTCTTACACAAATAGTGTAAAATGTGTACGCATATTTCTGTGTAATATTCTGTTTTTACGCACATATCTGTATACATAGTCTTATACATATTCGATGTAATATGTAAAATAGAGAGATATTTGTGCAATATGCAAAATTTGTATAGATTTACATTAAAATACCAATTCGAGTAAATCCGGTGCAATTTTCTACGTTTACACACTTGTTCCAGGTTTTGAAAGGATAATAAATTGCATACTTACAATTAAACCAATAAACACACATAAAAACAGGTAAATTTTTCCGACGAGAGTTATATGACAAAAGTGTAATTTTACAAATTTACATGTATACTTATGTAAAAGTGACTAATTTACACATTTATTTTTCAGAGTGTATATAGGTACTTTGATTTTGTGAAATTCGAAAAATTAAATTCTAACAGAAAACATACTCAAAAACGTCATTTCCTAATCAATATGGAAACAAAAATTGGCTTTCTCAAAAATATTTGGTTCTAGCCAATATCCCTTTTACATCAGCATACTAGCTGTACGCTATGCTTAATTTTTTTTGAAATATAGATTATTTAATAGGTACTTTGATTTTGTGAAATGCGGAAAATTAAATTCTAACAGAAAACATAAAAGAGACCGGGGGAATGGCAACACCTTAAGGGAATTTAAATTTTTTGGCCTGAAAAAAATGTTTATTTTTTTAATAGTAAAAATTCTAAAGCTGAATCATGACCTTTAGCATCTGTATAAATTTAACCGTAATCATAACTGGAAAGTAAGCACACATAAAAAAAAAAAAAAAAAAAAAAAAAAAAAAAATCTTTCAACCTGTGTACAGTGGCGGATTACCCAGGACACTGGGGGTAATTCCGCCACTCTTTAATGACCTAGTAAATATATAAAATGGATTCTAGGAAACACATAACCTACTGAAAATATTTAGAAAGCAATAATTTAGAAAAATAATGAATAATTACAATGTTTCTTAAGCTAGATTTATTGATGTGCTAAGCTTACAATTTAACTCAAATTGGAAAAGTCACCCTTTGTCATGGTGGCGGCTTCTTTAAAATAATAAGTTACAAAGCACTTTTTATAACTTCAAAATACGTTTTTTTATTCAATTAGCGAGTGTTCATAGCGTGTCCTTTCTCTCTCTCTCGCTTGCTCTTTTGAATTTTTTTAAATCTGTAAATTTTTAACTCATGTCTATATGTATTAAAAAAAATATATATACATAATCAGATTTCTGTTGTTCTTTCCCTCACTCCTTATTTTGTTAAATTTTAACACATATTCCTATTAATTATGGAAATAAAAAAATTATTTCCCTAAAATTCAAATATCTATCCTACAGCTATAAAAATGAAATTCATTACAAATAAATAATAGCCTCCTTTCAAAACAATCATGGTATCCTGCTGTTAACAAACTATACACTAATCTAAATTAAAGTCATAAAAATGTTGCCCCGTTACTTCCTAATCAATACTCAAGCCCTAATGACTATCTCTAGAACATTTGGTTCTAGGCAATATGCATTTTACGTCACCGTACTAAGACCTATGACCCTTACCTCCCTCTGTCCGCGACTGCTGCAGCCATCGACGCGTTTCGCCCACCTGGCTTCCTAAACATTGACTTTTCGGTTAGAGTCATTAGCGGTGGTAAACCAATCTATTGATTGTTGGATTTGAATTTTGACCGAAGAGATTTACTGACATTTGCAAATGCGGATGGTCACGACATTAAAGCGTGATTACGGGCAATTCAGTCTTAAAAGCTGGAAATCGTTGCTTTTACGAGTTACCACGCTAGATTTAGAGAGAATTTGGGAGTTAAATTTATATGGTATTAGATAGGGTATAAGAGTGTAGCAACTTTTTCCTACCGAATTTTGAAGATTTACGATTAAGAGGATTCAGTTTATTAGAAATCTCAAAAAAAAAAAAAAAAAAAAAAAAAAAAAAAATTCTTGACTTCACCAATTTTTTTATCTTTTCTAATTTTTTAGAAAGTCGTTTAAATCGTTTCTCATACGAGTTATCATGCAGATTTAGAGAGAATTTGTGATTTGGAAGGTTATTTATATAGACAGAGTATGACTATAAGAGTGTAGAACTGATCTAGCAACCTTTTTTAACGAATATTGAAGATAAAATATATAATGGGAACATTAAAAATGTCCACAATCTTACTTAAAAGGTGACTAATGTAATGAAAAAGATGTTACAAGTTTAAAATATACATTTTATTTAAAACTTTTTAGTACTTTCAAGCCTTCCAGGTTCATCATCAGAGAATATCTTAATAACTAAATGTTGTTTATTTATACAAATACGTCACTTTGTTTTGAAAATGAGAGAGCCAATAATTACTAGAGTTGAAAGTTGAAGTAGCAGTAGCAATTTCTTGGATTGAATTTAATTAGAGAAAATATATATTACTATTATTAATTGCAGTTCCATTTATTTTATGACATCACTTTGTTTCTCGTACGTTACTTTTACATACTTACAATACGTTCCTCTAATTAAATTCATGGAACTGCAATTAATAATAATAATATATATTTCCTCTAATTAAATTCAATTCAAAAATTTGCTACTGCTACTTCTACTTTCAACTCTAGTAATTATTGGCTCTATCATTTTCAAAACAAAGTGACGCATTTGTATAAATAAACAACATTTAGTTATTAAGATATTATCTGATGATGAGCCTGGAAGGCTTGAAAGTACGAAGAAGTTTTTAAATAAAATGTATATTTTAAACTTGTAACATCTTTTCATTACATTAGTCGCCTTTTAAGTAAGATTGTGGACCTTTTTAATATTCACGTTATTTATTTTATTGTATCTTTTTTACCCAACCGGGGGCCCGAAATCAGTGCTTATCTGCTCATCTTCTTTTTTTTTTTTTTTTTTTTTTTTTTTTTTTTTTTTTTCTAAATAAGATTTGTACAACTGGTTTGTTTATAATTTATAAAATACATTCCAGTTTTTTTTTACATGCCGTAATTTTTTTTTTTTTTTTTTAATTATGGCCATTTTTTTCCCATTCTGACCAGAAAATCAGAGTTCTAACTTTTTACGACTGCTCTTTCATCTGCACCTAGCAATTCATTTATAATGTCTGTTTCATAATAATGGAAGCCATCAGTCCATCAGAAGAAAATAACTCGGTGAAAACGGAGACTCCGATAATCGGGACTCTACTGTAGTTCGGTTTTAAGACTTATAACACGCGATTTTATTTTACATAAAGTGACGTCATCCACATCCGCTGAAGAATTCACCATTTGCGATCCAGTGTTAAACAACATCTACAGTAAAGTACGCTTAGGACGTCACTATCGCTGAATAATACACAAATAAAAAAAAAAAAAAAAAAAAAAAAAAAAGATTTCGTCTATCAAAAAACTCGACAAAAATATCGGCTATCTAAAGATTCACAGGCCTTCATTTGTTTGTATTATTAATATAGATATTTAAAATTAAATTTAGTTTCTAATAGCTTCATGTTTTATCAGAAATCCTTCATTTATATTTTTTCAAAATAGCAGGTATTTTAATAAATTTTTTTCTTTTAGTTTTTATGGGGAAATGGCAATAAAAAGAAATAATTGCTATTTTTCTTTCACTTTCTACAGAAATGGAGTTCTTCCGTTGCCAATATTAAGCAAATGGCTCCAAAAACTACAAAAAAAAAAAAAAAAAAAAAAAAAAAAAAAAACTTAATGTCTCAAAAATAAATGGCGATGCAGTTTTCAAATAAATTGCATTAAAAAGTACTTTTTTCCGAATACGACGATATAAAAATTGAAAATGTGCGATCCTTAGAAGTTTAAAAAATGGCTATAGAGTATTTAATCGTACTGCTTTGTTTTACGGCTGGCTTCTGTAAGGTAACGTTATTTTTTGGAGACTACACAAAATAAGCTGGGAGAAAGAAATAGCATATCGTGCTGGGGGCTAATAATACTAATTTTAATATTAATGTTAATGAAGTTAATTTAGTACGTTGTTTAACATGACAATATTTCTGCGAGAATTGATAGTTGATAATTGAATTTATATATGCAAAAGTAACACAATGATATTAAAATGTTAATACAGTTAACTTATGATGTTTGTCTGTAACAATGGTGGTTGAACACGAAAATGTTTACTTGAGAACCGAATGCATTCGGAAAACGGAACTTCCGGAAAACTTGGTTAATACACTACAGAAACAACTCGGAAACGTTTTTTTTAAAAAAAGGGCACCAACAGAAAAATTGTTTTTATAAATGATTCTTTAAATCTCGAAAACTTATTGATTTCAAAAGTTTCTAAAAATAACAGACCGCTTTTTGGATTAATAGAAAAATAGGACGAGGTTATACAGTCGGACCTCTATTTTACGAACCTCTATTTTGCGAACCTTTCCTCGGAACCAACAACATTTTGCGAATTTCTTCGTGAAATATAACCTCCAAATAACGAAATGTATTCTCTATTTAATGAACTTTTTCTTCTGATATAATTTTTTTTTCCCTATTTCTCAAAATATTTCCGGACACTTCAAACTTATTCTTTATTTTACAGATTTTATAATGCTCAATAGCCTTGAATTAGTTTTACCAGGTGCCTAACTCAACGAGAGCAGTAAAATCCCTTTCATTCTTTGCATTTCATCCAGGAAATGCAAACTTTCACTATAACCCCCTTTCACACTTAAAAGGGCTGTTCTGTAGTAAATAAGTTTCGGTAATTAAATTTAAGGACGCATGTAGTAATACAATGCTTAAAATTACTTGTTATAATAAATACGATAATGTCATTAAAATTCATTAATTTTAATGTAAATATTTTCTTAAAACTGAAAATACAGTGTATTTCCGGACAATATTTTTAAAAATTCTTGTTGTCCTTACAGATTTCTTTTTTGATGGATAAAATGAATAATAATAATAAAAAATAAATATGATTTACAAAAAAAAAAGTGTGATTAGTTAAGCTTTTTAATAATGTTTAGTGTTTATTAATTAAAAATATGTTTTGTGTAGTTAAAAGTATTTAAAAAGGTTTATCTCTATTTAACGAATTTTCCACATTACGAACTTTTTTTCGGGATTTAGCGACTTCGTTAAATAGAGGTCCGACTGTATTACATTTTTATTCGTGGTTATACTATTATTTCCGAGATTAAGATATATACATATATAATTATTATAGTATGTGCGAAAATCTTATTTATATTTTATAGTACAGTATTCTTATGATTAAAGGAATTTTTTATTCGTTTCAGAGTATTTTTTTTCTTTGAATGGACTATCTTTTTGAGAGCAATATTAAAGCTGATTTGCTGTTTTCAACATGGTATGGATATGTATGGGTTTACTATATTCTCCATATGATTGTTATAGGTCTTTGCTTTGGATTTTCACAGGTATGTAATATTTACATAATTTTTTTTTTTTTCAAAACTGTACACGATTTATCCTGTTTTACATAGAAATTGATTTCAAGTTTGATAAAATGCAATAAAAATTACCTAATTTAAAAGTGGTGTTAAACATTTTAGTCGTTTGCTCCTTGCAAAATTTATTGAATTATAAGAGTAAATTGATTTCAGGTATCATAAAATGCAATGAAAACTAATAAATTTAAAATTAAACTCTTCAAAAATATAAATTATTTGGTATTTCTAAAATTTATGGAATTATTAATAAATCGATTTCAGGTCTGGTAAAATTAAACTAATTAAAAATAGTAATTATTGGCTCCTCGTAAAATTTGTGTAATTATTATGTAAATTGATTTCAGGTATGGTAAAATGCAATAAAAACTAATTAATTTAAAATTATACTCATTAAAAATATTAATTATTTGCTCCTTCTAAAGATTATGGAATTAAATAAATTAATTCCAGGTATGATTTAAAAAAAAAAAAAAAAAAAAACTAAATTTAAAGTTAAACACATTGAACATACGAATTATTTGCTCCTTTTAAAATTTATGGAGTTATGAAATGTTTTCGACTATAAATCTTTATCGATAAAGTGGATGGAAAATATGGAGAAGTTAACCCTCTCATGCATAAATTATTTTTCATTATTTTTCATTATTCGCAAAAAATCTTTTTTGTGATAAATGAAAACCCATTATAAAACTTTTTTATTATTGTGCTGCATTCTAGCTGTTATCTGTCCACAAATCAGATCTCCATAAATGAATGCTGAAAAGTTTTTTGCTTTATAGGACAATATTTATCTGTTCTCATATGAGGCCCGTATGAATGTGAGAGTTATTCTTTTTTTTTTCTCCATATAATTAATAGGGAAAACAACTATTGTTTCGAGAGCAATCAATGATCAACTCGTATCATCAGGTGATAGTAGCAGAGAGTGTTATCTCGACAAGGATCATATACCAGGTGTCCCAAAAATGACTGATGGATTTTAAAATTCAATAACTTCCAAACGGTGACAGATATTAAAAAAATTCTTGCAGGAGGGTTATGTATGATGTCAGGAGTTTTTGTACTGTGATTCTTGATTTTAGTTCGAATCTCAAACAATAGATGGCGCTGAGAGCAATAGTTGCTCAGACCAGACCATGGAAGAAGGAATACATGGAAGGGAAACAAACCCCTTTCCCATTAGAAGCAGGGAGAGGACTCGATGCCACCGGATTTCTTTGAGGGTCCCACATTTCCCAGAATTCCCTGAGAGAATGGCAATAGTTTGGCGCGCTTATCGCTTATTTGGCCCTTCTTACACTCGACATTTTGTTCTTTTTAACGTTTCATCACAGAGTTAAAAAGAACGTGATATTGTGTTTGTTTACAGTAGAATAGATTATTTGACGTAGCGGGAAACTAACGTTTGATAACTATCCTTTCAAAGCTATTTTAACAGCTATGTATCTTGAAATTAACTATATAGAATTAAGACTTTTTAAAAATAATATTAATCGGCTGCTTTTATATTTCACTAGATATTTCCAACAGATCTAATTTATTTTAAATAACTCATCCAAAGTAAACTTTGGAGAATCAGTTTAAATTTGACATATATTTTTTAACTTTATTATTAAAAAGCTTATATACAAAATATAGCAACTTATAAAAATAAACGCAGACGTCTTCCCCCCCCCCCCCCACCCAGTTTTAATAGTTTACCGGATTTATTTACGAAATTTTTAAATATATTCAGTTGTACATTGAACCCAAGTTATAAATAGGTCACCTTAAATTGTGCTTCTATAACATTTATGCGAAATAACTAAAAAAACAATTTCAAAGATGTAGTAAGTACTTTAATTTGAATGAATATTCTGTTACATGATTTGCATATATTTCCCTTAATTTTTTTTTTTTTTTTTTTTGGGGGGGGGGGGGGGAGGAAAGAAATTTATTCTTCATAAGTGGCTTCATAAAAAAGATATTGTTTCCGTTCTTTTTCAAAACTTCTAATAGTAGGCATAAAATTGGGAAATATTTAAAAAGGCAGAATTTTTTTTTTCATCTATACTAGGATGGGAAATCAGACACATTTTAAAAGTTATTTATACATTAAAATGAAATATAACTATATGTACCATTAACCTTATGAAAACATCCTTTCATTTTTAAAGTCTAAAAAAACTTCAGTCTGGAAAGAGCTTTTAAATGAATCCATTTAGATGACTTTCAGATGCTTATAATAAGCTCATCCAGTGTTGAATTCAGATACTTTTCTCCGGGAGGGATTTCTGTGGCTCCGGGGGGGGGGGGGGGAATTGCACTTTTTGACCACTGAAAACACAAAATCTCAAATCTTCCGGGGGGGGGGGACATATCATTCTCCGGGAGGGAATGTCCCCCCCGGGACACCCCCTGAAATCAATACTGAGCTCATCCCCTTTTTTGTGGGGAAGGGGGGGGGCACAGCAATTTAGAAAGAAGGACTTGAATAGAAAAATATCCAGTTATTAAATTTTCCAGATCCCCCCCCCCTCCCTTTCTCTTACATGCTTCCAATATTTTTGAAAATCAATTCAGAGAATTGATTTATTTAGTCTTTTAATTCAGAGAATGTCCAAAATTTCTTCAACTCTTTAATTCCTGTGTTAGGTTATTTTAATAAGCATTTAATGTTTTTTGCTGTTAAATTTCTGTTTTAAAAATTGTTTCGAAGGGAAATTCTGAAAAAAAAAACTTAGTTTAGCTTGTTTTTTTTTTTTTTTTTTTTTGTAGACCATTTTTATTAAACCTGAACCTTATATAGGCTGGTTGGTTGTATTTATGATGGCCAGTTATCTGCACGAGGGATATAGGCCCAGGGGGGTCTTTCTAAGGGAACTTAACTCTTATTAACGCTTGGAAAAATCCAAAGTTCGAAGAAAACTCCGAACGATTAGGGGGGGGGGTGGGGGTGGGGATTGCACTTTTTGACCACTGAAAACACAAAATCTCAAATCTTCCGGGGGGGGGGACATCTCATTGCTCTGGGAGGGAATGTCCCCCCTGAAATCAATATTGAGCTCAACCCCTTTTTTGTGGGGGGGGGGGGGGCACAGCAATTTAGAAAGAAGGACTTGAATAGAAAAATATCCAGTTATTAAATTTTCCAGATCCCCCCCCCTCTCTCTCTCTTACATGCTTCCAATATTTTTGAAAATCAATTCAGAGAATTGATTTATTTAGTCTTTTAATTCAGGACAGTTTAATTTAATCAGACAATTTAAGAAAAAAAAAATCTTAGTTTAGCTTTTTTTTTTTTTTTGGTAGACCATTTTTATTAAACCTGAACCTTATATAGGCTGCTTGGTTGTATTGTATTAAGAAAAAAAAATCTTAGTTTAGCTTGTTTTTTTTTTTTTTTTTTGGTAGACCATTTTTATTAAACCTGAACCTTATATAGGCTGGTTGGTTGTATTTATGACGGCCAATTATCTGCACGAGGCATATAGGCCCAGGGGGGGGGTGCCCTTCGTGGGGGTCTTTCTAAGGGAACCTAACCCATATTAACGCTTGTAAAAATCCAAGGTTCGAAGAAAACCATGAAAACTCCGAACGATTAGGCCGACGGGCGGGATTGGGATCGAACCCAGCGCCTCCCGTCTACCAGCTTCGAGAGCAGAACCTCTCAGCCACTGGTGGGGCCCTGATATAGGCTGTACAAGCACATCTGTTCCAAAAATTGGTTATTTCTCAATTCCGTTCTGCAGCTTTGATGTTCAGAATCACTTTCCTGACTGCATTTATTTACTTATCTTAATACAGCTTAAAACTTTCCGATACATTCATAGACTCAAAAACAAAATAGCATGAAACTAGTATGTTCAATATAAATGATTTGTGATCAAATAGATTTTTACTATTTTTAGATATCTCAAATTATTACTCATTGCTGCCTTATAAAGAATTATTTCTTCATTTTTGCATCTGGAAATCCAATTCGAAATAACAAGTGCATCTAGATTTCATTGTTTTTAAATAAGAACAGCTACTGAGTTTACGTAGTTATGAAAAAAATGTGTTCAGTAAATATGCAATTAAATCATAATGCTACAGCTACAGGGCTGCCACATGCGACTAGTTTTTAATTCTAACTGGCACCACTTTCTCAAAACAAAAATCATTAACACACACTTTAACAACATTTGCAAGAGAAGTATACTTCAAAATTTATATTAGAAAAATACTGATGCAAGCCTGTGGCAGCCCTGCAGTTAGTACTAGCTTATAGTGTATGTACATAATGTATTTAGTTTTAATTCATGGAGAGTAGTAAAATTTCGGAAAAACTTAAGGAAGATTACATTTTACAAAATCTTAGAGGCAGTTAAAGATATTTTTAATATAAATTACACATTTATTTAAAAATTATACAGTTATATTACATTAAGATACTTTTCTTTGAAAAGAGAAACTTTAATATACATTCAATTTTTCAAGAAACTATTAAATTATTACATTTTTCGTTCTTTGGAAATTAATTTTTTGTTCTTAATCTCATGAATTTTGGCAGTGTTCTTACTGAAGAATTATGCAATCAAACTATTTTTCCTTTTCTTTTTTTGGAGATGGTGAGAAAATGCTGTCAAAATAGACATTTTTGTACCAAATATCCAGGCGCAATAGCACAGAAAAAGAAAGATGCAATTTATTTATCAAAAAATGAATTAAACTATCGATAATAAATTCATTTAATAATCATGCATAAAAGTGTCACACCATTATGTTTACAAATGTGCACGAGAGCAAGTCTTCAGCCTTGGAGAGATTTTTGACCAATGGTAAATTATACTTTATATAGTGAAATAATAGCAATATTATTAGCAAAAACATTCCACATTCTTTTATTTTAAAAGATCAATTTTTAGCTACAATGCAAGACAAATTTAAATCTGCTGGACTATCCTCTTTCAGCAACACCTAATAGTCTTTGCTTGGATGAACTTCTTGCACCTATGTAACTGCGCGAGACTGTTTGATATTGTTGAGTAGAGAAAAAAAATTGTTTGAGAACCACTTAAGAAACAAATCAGATGAATTAAAAGAGTACACTTTAATGTTTGCATGTTGAGCAATTATTTAGAAAATTCATTTAAAAGTATCCTAATTAATTCAATGAAATTAGGAAACATTAGAAATATATATATATGTATTTTTAAAGAATTACATGAAATAAATAAAAGAAAACAAAATAATAATACAAAATACTTTATTGGATAAATAATTATAAAAGAAATGTAACTTTGCACAGAAAAATTGAGTTTTGCATTTTCACCGCAACAATAAAATTAAACAAATGATTAGACGATTTAAAACATTCTCTTAAAAATTACATAAACAACTTTCGTTTCTTTTCGAACTATAAAAAAAGACAAATCAGAATTTGATAGCAAAAGTTCAGTGTACTCCAGATATCCAAATTCTTAGAAGCGTAGTGGTCAGCGCATCTGACTGCCCTGCAACAGGTTTGACTCTGTGTTGGTCAAGATTCACTCAGTCTTTCATCCTTTCTGGGTCGATAACATGAGTACCAAGCTTGCCTGTGAACTAAACACTGGGAGCTCCGCATTAGGCTGGCCACCTGACTGGGATATATGCTGTATACCTCAGGACCCATGCTCAAGAAAACAGGGTTGGGCACTGTAAGCCAGGAACTTTAACAGATAATTCAAGAGGTTTAGTTTTTTAAATCTAATTCTTAAATCAAGACCTTAAGGGGAAAAAAAATGTTAAAAATATTTTATTACTTAACTCAGTAGCAGTTAACCTTTTGACCACTGTGGGTGCATAAAATTTTTGTTTCAGAATGTTTTCATGTCTCAGATAAGAAAAATGTAAATATCAATAACTTAATACTTAAATTATACAATTTGAAATGTTTCCAAAATTGTTTTTAAATCAGTATGTTTATTAAAATACATTACTGGAATATACAATAAACTCAAAATATGCACAGCTCGTGATTAAGGACTTCACAGATTTTTGAATTTTTCAGATTTTAAACTTTCTTTTTTGCATTTTAAAATGCCATATATCTTTATGAAGTAATTGCTAATAAAAAAAATATTATGAAAAATTTCTCCAATAGAAATAAAATATTATATTAATAAAAATAAAATAATTTATTAAAAAGTTACCAAATTATTTATCTTAATTATATTGCTAGTTATTACTTAAACATTTAATTAATAGTTGTTTAAGAGCAACATTCCTTAAAATATCAAAATTTACAAAGAACTTTTTCAGTGGTGAAAAGGTTAAATTTCTTTTAAAGCAACTATTTACTGAAAATGATGCTAGAAAGCTCAGAGATTTAAGAGCTTTTTTTATTCATATCTATTTACTAGCAGCATTTGATTACATTAGATATAAATAAAGTATACCTACTAACCATAAGATCTAACCTTTTATGTTACAACTATAATTTCATAAATGATATGCTTGTATAACAAATGTCATTTTAAATATAAACAAAAAAACATACAAATTTAAGCCATTTAAATGGAATTTGAACAGAAAATTTGTATCGTGTATAAATAAATATTTTGAAGGGAAGGGGGATGAAAATTTTAACTTTAGGTTAGTATTTTCCAATTGAATTATGATATTACTTGCCATAAAAATACTTTTTACATACAGAAAGGCATTATATTCACAATAGAATTTCTGGATGACATTTTTTTTTTTTTTTTTACACAAATTAAAATTTTTAAATTCATTATTTCAGCATTGAACAAATGCAGTTAATGGAGATGCATACGAAAGCTTATTTTCAGAAGCTGACATAGAAACATTATCTATTAATGATTTTACTAAAAATTTGACAGGAAAAATGAATATGAAAGTCATTCATTGAATAATTCCAGGAAAATAAACATTTTCCTGGAATTATTCAATGAAACAGGCCCCATAAAGATACCCTATTAATTCACAACAAAATTATAAAGTAAGGAAGTTTTATTTCAGGTTTAGTAAGTCTTAATAACGAAAAATGCTTGATTAAAATACATAAATATATTTGATTAAAAACTAGCAATAACCAGTGATATCACCAATATCTTGATTTATTTTTCAAAAATAAATTTATACTTCCTTCATGAAAAACTACTAGTTCAATCATTATCGAGAATTACATATTAAAATACTACATACGGAATGATATAAAACTGAAAAATTCTGTAATTTCCCTCTAGGCCAGGGACGGCGAACCTATGGCACGCGTGCCAAAAGTGGCATGCGAAAGAATAATTTTGGCACGTTGTTAGTTGCGACTCTCAATCAATATAGAGTGATACTACGCAAACACTAGATTATCTTATCTTGACTAAATTTGATTTATTGGAAATTGAAGAATTTTAATTGTGGCTTTTTTAAATACCATAAATCACCACATTAGTAAATGTACCAATGATAAGATAATTTCAATTTAGAAATTAATTTCAGAGCTATTTAAAGAAACTGGTGTTTGATTTTTTAATATTTTTTCCATCTATCTTTGTCGGCAAGGTCATTAGTTTCTAAAATAAATAATACAAAAAATCAAATAAAAAGCAGTTGTCATATAAATCCAGTTCAGTTTGCATTCTGTTGAAATTAATTGAACCTGATATTAATTACTTTCCTTCTAAGATGCAACAACGCAATTAATCACATATATATTTTTAACAATTTCTAGAATTTAATTTTTTTATGATTATTATAGTGCAATACCTCACCTGTATGTTACACATTTGTTTTTGCTTTGTTTAACAATGTTAGAATTTAAAGATTTTTTTTTCATGATTTTTTTCAATCCACTAAATTTGTGGATGTGGATGTATTTGTGGAATACAGTCAAGGCCCTGTAAAATCTTTTTGGAAACCAATTGGCACGCAGTTATAAAAAGGTTCGCCAACCCTGCTCTAGGCCATTATTTAAGGGCGCAGCACCATGCCTATTTTAAAATTGGCAAAATGTACCCTGCCCTTTTTATAATAGTGAAATGCACTCTTAGTTGTATCTAGTGATCTCTTGTAAAAAAAATCTTTCCTACTAACAGTCTTTTTAAATTAATACAGTCAAAAGCTTGCAAAAGTCATAAACCTTCCTTATTTCTTTACAAATAATAGAAGATATTATTAAATATCGTATAATTTTTACCGTTACTTAACAAAATAATTTATTTCAGTTGAAATAATGCCCTTTTTTTGCTAAACTAGTGCCCCTTTTCTGCTTTAGTTGTGCCTTTATTAGTGGCTAGCACTCTGCCCTTTTAGTTTCTAGAGTGAACACTATTTAAACTCTATTGTTAAGCTTTAAAAAAATACATTGCTACATTATATCACCGCAAACGTTCGTGTAAAGTTCTATATCAACAAGCGTATTAGCTAAAATATTCTTTTTTTGCTTGACAGAATGTTAATTCTCCGCTTACCAGACAGGTAAATTCAAAAGGATTTTTCCCATGGAGAATACTGAAAACTAGTATATTTTGGAATCCAATATACTTTACATAGTATATTTATAGTCTGGTATTGTAGGAGTCAATTAGTATTACAGAGTTAAACAAGCATGTTTAATTCTTTACAATATTTAACTTATTAATTAAAAATAATAGAATGAAAAAAAAAAATGTATGGCTGAATCCATATCAACTCAGGCAGGGGGGTTACCTTCATAGTCTCAGAAGTTTTTGAATTGAACATATGTTAAAATTTAAGAAAAAGTAAGATACTTGTATATTTTCATTTTGCCCAAAAAAATTCCTGGCCCGAGATACAGGCCGCCAAAGATGACATCCCCGGCATCCTTTCTCATTCGCGATTTTCAATAAAAAATTTAAAGTGCTCTATCTCTAGAACGATGCAAGATATTTTGTTGCGGTTTATTTTATTTTAAAGATAATATTCTTCTGTTTAAAATGATATACCCAATTTTGAAAAATGTATTCAACTTTTCTTGTGGCAGCCTTTTGAAAATAAAAAAATTTTTTTTCAAAAAAATTTTTTTTGGAAATGCCAATTTCAAAAGTTTTGATTTTTTTGCTGTTGATCAATACCATTGGGAACTACCTTCACTGTAAAGGAGAACTTCCACTTTTGAGTTTAACAAATTTTAGAAACGTTTAAAAAATTCAGAGAAGTTTACAGGAACTGTATATATGCAGTTCCAGTAAAAGTCACTGAATTTTTGCTTATTTGTATCATATTTGTAAGGATAAGCCTACTATATATCCTAAACAAGTTAGAAATTGCAATATCAAATGTGGCAAATGAGGTGCGTGCGTACTATAACTAGTTTTATAAATATTCAAATCTTGGTGCAATAAGTTACACTCTTGGGCAAAAGGGCATGAATACAAAATTTATTATGATTCTACATATTAAATTCAGTAATACGGAAGTAATATGAATTCATCTTAAAAGGACTTAATCGCCATGGCAACCTAGAATCATTACCTATCATGGTATATCATTGAATCAATTATGTATTATAGGATTTTTAAATAGAATGAAGAAAACTTTTATTAATGTCTTTTATGTTTTAATTTGATTTTCATAGCATTCGAAGTGATACATACTTTATTTTCAATACAAAACATAGTAAAACAATCTCAATAACATATATCAATTACACAGCAATACAAAATATATTAATACAAGTTAGAGTTCAGACAGATGGGCAGACAAATCGAATCCATAAAGACTTTCAACTATGTTGGAAATTGTTAAAAACACATAAATAGGTCGGAATTTGACTTTTAGAAATTTATGTCAATAGACGAAAGCATACTTGAATACTTTCATACAACCCTGTATTTTACCTACTATCTTTATATACATGGCACTATTTAGCTAATATTTAATTAAGCTTAAAACATCCTTAAAACCAGTGAAATCACACTTCCAGAGATTATCATCCATAGACGGCCATGTATCTAATTCTTTGCGTGGACCTGTATATCATTTTATCTATATTCTCCAAACATATCTTAGTATACTAAATGTAGTTCAGTGTAAAAATGCATAACTCATTTAAAAACCACCTTTAAGTTACTTGCATTCATACTCAGTAAACCCTTAAGATTTCTTTTGTGTAGCCCTGTATATGATCTACAGCATTTATGCACACAACGTAATATGGAAAAATTTAGTTTAACTTAAAAACTCAATCACAACTAAAAATGCACTTCCAGCAATACCCTTATGATTTCTTTTGTGTAGCCCTGTATATGATCTACAGACTTTATACACACAACGTAATATGGAAATATTTAATTAAACTTAAAAACTCATATCGCAACTAAAAATGCACCTCTATCAATCATTGCTAATGTACAGTATTTCCAATAAGGTAAAGCATCCGAAATCTTTTATGTGTCCCTGTAAACACTATGCACTTTCTATGACACAGGAAGTAATTTTTTGTAAACCTCTGCAATAAAGTATGTATCACTTCAAATGCTATGAAAATCAAATTAAAACATAAAAGACATTAATAAAAGTTTTCTTCATTCTATTTAAAAATCCTATAATACATAATTGATTCAATGATATACCATGATAGGCAATGATTCTAGGCTGCCATGGCGATTAAGTCCTTTTAAGATGGATTCATATTACTTCCGTATTACTGAATTTAATATATGGAATTACAGTAAATTTTGTATTCATGCCTTTTTGCCCAAGAGTGTAACACTTATTGCACCAAGATCTGAATATTTATAAAACTAGCTAATACTATGCACGCACCTCATTTGCCACATTTGATATTGCAATTTCTAACTTGTTTAGGATATATAGTAGGCTTATCCTTACAAATATGATACAAATAAGCAAAAATTCAGTGACTTTTACTGGAACTGTATATAAACAGTTCCTGTAAAAGTCTCTGAATTTTTTAAATGTTTCTAAAATTTGTTAAACTCAAAAGTGGAAGTTCTCCTTTACAGTGAAGATAGTTCCCAATGGTACTGATCAACAGCAAAAAAATCAAAATTTTTAGGATTGGCATTTTCGAAAAAAAAATTTTTTTTCAAAAGATTGCCACAAGAAAAGTTGAATACATTTTTCAAAATTGGGTATATCATTTTAAACAGAAGAATATTATCTTTAAAATAAAAAAAAAACACAACAAAATATCTTGCACCGTTCTAGAGATAGAGCACTTTAAAATTTTTATCGGAAATGGTGCCGGGATGCCATCTTTGGCGGCCTGCATCTCGGGCCAGAAATTTTTTTGGGCAAAACCAAAATATACAAGTATCTTATTTTTTATTGAATTTTAACATATGTTCAATTCAAAAACTTCGGAGACTATGAAGGTAAGATTTTTTCTTTGGCTGCCTGAATTGACATGGATCATACCTATATCAAAATATAGTAACAGAAAGTAATACTTCAAGACATACCTGAGGAGCTAGTGTCATTGTAATGAAAATCAAAAGATGTAAAGACATGCATATACTTACAAAAATTTTAGTGTCATCAGTCATTATAAATTATACTTCAGTAAGTAGAGTCAACAGGCAGCAAGAGACAAGAAAATTTGGCCAGAACAATGTCACTGAGGAATGCGAAATGTAAAAAACACTCAACATGCACTCAATGACACAATTTTGGCCACAAGAAGTGGTAGAAGACTTGTTAAGATTATAGGAATAAGATTCTGAAAAGAAATAATAAATACTTAAAACTAACCATGCAAAGTTTTAAACATGTTTAGAATAAAAGATTATGAACACATGCTAAAGAAATATTTATAGATATTCATCAAGATACTACACATGCATTTATAAGAATTTAATTACACCTATACAATTATATATTACTTTAAAATCACAATTAAATACCATTTTAAATAAAGGAAAACATTAATAGCCTCCTTCGAAAGGAACATTCCTTTAAAAACTCTGGCAGTGCACATAGCAAAGTAAGCCATTCTGATACAATTATATGTAAAGAGATTAGATAAAAATAAATTGCATATAAGATATATTCACTTAGGAGATATGTAAACAAAAAACTTAATGAATTTTCAGAAAAACAAAAGGATTTAAAGCGTCAGAAAATAAAACTTGAAGGGGAGGGCTTATACATGCCACTTTTTCAAAAAAGGAAAATTTTACATATATGAGGGGGGGGGGGGTGTATATTCAGAGAGTGGCTTACTTTCGATACTTTATGGTAACTAAAAAAATTGTCATTATTTGAATGGAGAAAGCTTGAGCCATATGACTCTTTCCTTTTTCTTTAATAATCCAGATTATGAAATCTGAAAGGGAGAATTACAAAAAAATAATGAAAGTTGGATATTTATTATCCGTTTAATATGCCAAAAACTTTAGAAGATGTCCATTGCTGGCACATTTACTCTATATCTTTTTAACTACAAAATATAATAAATCAAATTACAATTGCTTCAAATTAGTTTTTCTTCTCAATTAAACTCTATTGTTAAGTTTTAAAAAGTACATTGCTACATTATATCACCGCAAACGTTCGTGTAAAGTTCTATCAACAAGCGTATTAGCTAAAAAATTCTTTAAAAAGTGATATAGAGAAAAAACAATTACAGCTACACCTAATAATTTTTAAACTATGCTGTTTAATTAAAAAAAAAAAAACTTTGAAAGACAAAAAAATAAATCTAAATTATTATTCTACTCATTCAGTATTACATTCATTTCAAAAACATGATAGATTAGAAAGAAAATTTTACGAAAGATCAGTCTGATAAAATCTAATAAATAAACAAACTTACTTATGAAATGTTATTCCTTTTTCCTTCTTCTTTTTATAACTGCCGCATTCTTTAAATGCGAAAGACATCTTTCAAAAATTATAATTTAAAAATAAAAAATAAAGAAAAAGGAGATCTTGTTGACAGCAAAAATATTTGGCAGGTGCAATGGCAGAATCAGAGCGAGAGATAAAGGAAATGCCAAGTTATCGCCAATCGCCAATGTCAGCAGGGTTGCAAGGCAGTTTGAGGGTCCACCGTATCCCAGAATCCTCAGCTTTCTTCGGAGCTTGTCGGGCTTGTTATTATCCTTCTATCTATTTCCAACTTCTTTGGACCAGACCCGATTTTTGGTACTTCGGAATCCATTCGATACATTTTAATCTCCTTTTCTCGCATGGGAGAAGAGAGAGGCCGAAAAATCGAGCCTGGATTTAGCAGTTATTGCTTGCAGCGCCCTCTATCGATGCTATTTGTAACTAAAACTGAGAATCTCAGCATAAAATCTCCTGACATCTTACATAACACTCCTGCAAGAATTTTTTAAATATCTGTCACCGTTTGCAAGTTATGGAATTTTAAAATCCATCAGTTATTTTTGGGACGCCCGGTATATTATTTCTTATGTCAAAATCTATCTTTTTGCACATACATATAAAATGCACAAGGATGAAAGCGATATCATTACGAAAGGTTATTGATCAGGTTTTTGACATTGCACACTCGTATTTCGTTAAAACATGCTCTTTGATTAAAAATTTCCTTTAAATTAAAAATTAATGTAGAAACGTTTCAACAAATAATCTCAAAGATTGCAGTGTGAAAAGCTCGCACGGGTCGACCGGCAAAAATTTATTCTGCCAAACTTTCTGCGATTGAAGATGGCGAAATAAACTGTGAGAAATTAGTGGTGTCCAGAGCATTTAAAGCCCCGATTTACGCGGTGCACCTAGCAACACTAGTTACAGGACACATTCAAGGGTTAAAAATGGTTATACATCATCAGAATTTTACATGAATATCAAACATGAGGCTCTGTGAAAAAAATTAAGAAACAAATTTACAGTGAATAGTGTGCATACACTATATGGCCAAAGGTGACGGGTCACTTGCGATTTTAGACGTTTTGTTAAATATCTAGAAAAATATTTAGGAATTAACCTGAAACTGCGGGTGTGTAAACAGTATAGTGTAGGTCATATATTTCCGCGAAAATTTTTTCCCGAAGTACCATAGGGGATCGTCAACAAATTGAAAAAGAATGAAGATCTTTTCGATAACCCTGTCAAAAATAATGCAGCAAAAGCTTTCAAACTCGAGATTATTAATAAGTGGCTTATTGTAATATACTGTGTTGATTTGCATGAGGATAGCATGTATACACGTAGAGAAATTAAGGTTTCTTATAAAAGCAGTCCCAAATTTCGCCAAGTTTTTTGCTTATAATTCGCACAGTTCTTTAAAAAAAGAAAAAAAAAAAAAGTTATTTTTAGAAAATATGACAAACAACATTGTGCACAATACTCTGCAATCAGAATTAAAAGATAATAAAAATTGGATGAAAAATCAGCAGGTTTACTAAAAAAAGTTTCACTGAGCATGCGCGAATGCAATCAAAATATAATATGCATAATGCATTAGCTAAGTATATAGAGCAACTTTTGTAAAAGTCTCAAAATCATAGCTTGAAAATTTTGAAAATTATCGTCGATAGAATAAGCTCGAAATCCGTTGTTCCCAAAAAGAAGCAAAAATATGGGGGGATTGTATCAAATATCTGTTGATTAATGCCAAGATAACGTACACAATATTGCACGTACTACTATATTTGTATACAACCCCTCATCTTTTTGCATCCTTTTGGGAACAATGGATTTCGAGCTTATTCTATCGACGATAATTTTCAGAATTTTCAAGCTATGATTTCGAGACTTTCACAAAAGTTGCTCTATATACTTAACTAATACATTATGCACATTATATTTTGATTGCAGTCGCGCATGCGTAGTGAAACATATTTTAGTAAACCTGCTCATTTTTCATCCAATTTTTATTATTTTTATAATTCTGATTGCAGAGTATTGTGTACATTGTTGTCTGTCATATTTTCTGAAAAGAACTTTTTTTTATATTAAGAACTCTGCAAATTATAAGCAAAAAACTTGGCGAAATTTTGGACTGTTTTTATAAAAACCTTAATTTGCCTACGAGTATACATGCTATCCACATAAAAATGAACACAGTATATTACAATAAGCCACTTATTAATAATCTTGAGTTTGAAGGCTTTTGCTACATTAGTTTTGACAGGGTTAGCCAAAAGATATTCGTTCTTTTTCAATTTATTGACGGTTCCCTATGAGGTTTCGGGAAAAAATCTTCACGGAAATATATGATCTATACTATACTGTTTACACACCTGCAGTTTCAGGTTAATTCCTCATGCATTTTTCTATATATTGAACAAAACGTCTAAAATCGCAAGTGACCGGTCACCTTTGGCCATATAGTGTATTATCAAGAAACGAAATAGATAATGTTTTAGTATATTAATGATGCTATAATTCCTAAGGTATATTAAACACATCGCATTTAATTTTCATAGTCATTCATTTAACAAGTTATTTTTGCGTTGTAATAAACGTTTGTCTAATTACATGTGTCATATAACAATGTGACAAAACATATAGAGAACGCCCATCGAGACAGAATATTTTAGCTTAATGGGTCCTTGGACTTGTGACTTTAATTAGAGGATTTTATACTAAAATAGGAGATAAGTAAAATAAATCATTTGTTCTTTAACTGGGAATATTCCTTCGAATACATTAGGGGTGTGGCATTTCTTTCCACGAAAAGATACGGAAGATGTGTCTGGATCAATGCCAGACAACGACGCCCTTCTCTGGAACGAAACATGTTAGCTTTAATTTTCCAGTAAAGTTTAGTTGCAAAATGCGTGTGAAATGAAATTATAAGCATCTTTAAAATTATTTATGAAAAGCTTTCATAATTTATTGAAATTATTATGATCAATAAATTATAGATTTTGAAGCAGACGATGATTACCGCGTTGTCCGTAGACGATATTATGGAATCATGATGTTGCCAGTTTGAGATAGGATCAGTGATTCACAACAATTAAGTTTAGTGAATCTCTAAATTTAGTTGAGACATGTGTATGAATTAAATTACAAGTATAATTATAATTACAGTAGAACCTCTTTCATCCGAAACTCTTTTAACCGAAACTCTCGGTTAACCGAAATCTATTTTTAATCCCCCCCCCCCCTTTTTTTTTAAGGTATTACATTTTTTGTGCGCAAAATCTATTTTCAGAGTTTTTCTTTCTTTCTTTCTTTCTTTTTTAAACTATCATATTCCTTGTGCGCAAAATCCATTTTGAGAATTTTTCTTTCTTTCTTTCTTTCTTTTTTTAACTATCATATTCCGTGTGTGCAAGCGGTCCATTCCGAACTACGAGTACATAAAAATATTTTTGATCCCCTTTCTTAGAGTTCCTTTGAATTTAACTTGAGCTCCCGTAAGCTGCGGAGTGGAACGAACAAAATCAACAAATTAGCAATTCTGAAGCTTTTGAATGTTATGCAAAAGGTTTGGCATGGCTGGAGTAGCAGAAAGACTGTGATATTCGTGAATTAATAATATTAAAAATCTTCGTGGTAGCGTTTCAAAGCAAATGCAATCAAAACTGCGGCAAACAAAATATTGTTTCAAACCCTTATGAAATATGTAAAAGGTACTTCATTTCAAAATTAAAATTCAGGTAATTTATTCTTGTTTCTATTTTGTTATTGCTTCATTTTTATTAAGTACTTGTTATGCTAATAAGAAATAGGGAACATATTTACCCTTAATCTTAAAATTGAAGCATTCTCGATTATCCGAAAATTTCGATTTTCGGAAAGAGGATCGGTCCCAATTACTTCGGATAATCGAGGTTCTGCTGTATTTATGAAACACGTTCGTAGTTTGTTGAAATTATGATAATTCATTGTTATAATTAATGTGATTTCCAGGATACGATGTCATTATGCTGTTTGCAGATTTTATAACGCATTAACAAGATGTAGCCAGGATCAGATGATAGTAGTGAGCCACAAGCATGGTCGATCGCAAGAGGAGCTGGGGAGAGCAATTTCCCTCTCTATATTATTAATTTTAATTAATTAATTAATTACACTTAAACAATACAGTTTCACATAAACAACATTGAAAGCCTACTTACTGATTTATAAGAAAGAGTTCTTGTAACATTTCGCATAGGAATTTAATTAACTTATTTTACCTGGAATGTTTAATGCTGCCATCTATAGCTACTATTTTAAACAAACACTAAGCACCTCAAGCTACCATGCTATGCGTCACTATTCACTGTTTGTCTGAAAAATTCCCCCTTTTTTTTTTGCTGAAAAAAAGTCTTAACTGAAAGCAAAATATTTTCTTGGTTGCGTGTTTCTTAAATCACTTTAATATAGAATCAAACTTTAAATTCCTATAACACCAACCAATATGTCTGTAAAGGTAGAGAGTTCGAACAATACTCAAAAGCAAATTTAAATATAAAGATGTAAAATGTGTTAGGAGAAGTTTTGTACCAAATATTGGTACAGTTTGTTTACAGTTGTAAAGTTGTAGTGTTTGTGTAATGTTTGTTTGCATTAATGTTTTCAGATCGTTTCAGAATGATGGAACAGGCAGAATTTTGTTGTTTTTCTGTGCTTTATAGTTGCATTTATATTCTTTTACAAGTACAAATTTCAGTTTTAAATTTAGAAGGGGGAAAAAGGTTATTCTGTTTTAAAATTGTTTATAAAAAGAAAGATAAAATTTAGTCATGTATGATGCCATTGGTCATCATGCAGGAAAAATATGTAAAATGGTAGTTATATCGTTCCGTATTATGAAATAGATACGTCTATACTAATAAAAGACAATTTCGCTCTGTGTGTGTATATGTCTGCGACGGCTAGCGATATTTACGGCACGTACGAGACTGAAATGTTTGGTGAGGATAGCCCAAAGTGTCTCCTGATGCACCTAAGAGTCAGAATTTTAAATTTCTAATAATTAGTTGAGTTATTAATTAAACACCACAACTCACTCATCAAAAAGTCATCTATTTGATCCCCAGTCAAGGAGAGCGCTTGCGCACGCGCACAAACCCATTTACGCATTGGAGGCTAGCGAAGAACCGACTTTTGATTTTATTTGTGTTTTTTAATCGTATTGTTTTAAACTAAATCGACCACACCGCCTCGGTACAGTTAAAATCGAAAGAAATATTCCAAAAGATCGTACTCTTACGTCTCAAATGCCGCAATCAATTCGAAAAAATGTCGCAGTTCACCCTTTAAATCCCCCCCCCCCCCCGAAAACCCCTTTTCCTTTCTGCAACACTCCTCTAGGTCGTAATTTTAGAGGTACCGACAACCCAAAAATATGTTCTTAAAGCAGAAACCTTCTGCTAATCGATGGTGTAAATGGTTTTTAAAAATATGAATTTTAACCGTTTCAAATACACCAGCGAACGCAGGTCACTTCGCGCCTCACGGATACAATATTTGTTCTACGCTAAAAATAACTAAATGTCCGTATTTTAACACAATCCTTTTAGAGTGTCTCAATAGATCAGATTTACATCACCTACAAAGAATGTCAAACGTTCGGACGGGTAGGAATGTTTTTTACAAAATAAAATGTGTGAAAATGTCGACGAAATCAGTAAAAACCTGAGTATTTCGTCGCGATTTCCCCCGCGTTCGGTATACACAGACTCCAAAAATCAAATTACGCAGAAAATAAAATACCAAATAGCATATGCTTTCAATTTAATATTTTTTCGCAATTTTTTTAATTGAAAATATAAATTCAGACAAAATGCAGTTAAATATATAAAAACATACAAATTTGAGGCTCATTTAAGGGTCATTTATCAAGGACCCGGGCAAAACCACGAGGGTCAGTATTATGTAAAGCTCAAACGTCTCAATTTCACTTCTTCTATTGCCAGTAGCGCATGATGTTGCACAGAGAAATCGGAGCAATGTAATTACCCATTGCAGTGTGTACTTTCGTACAGAAATACTTGCTACACAAGGGTAACATAGTATGCATACACGCACAGTGCACACATATATAACAATTTATCTTCAATTTTGGCGATATTTGGCGAAATATCACATAATTTTGTGTGAAAAATAATTCCAAAATAAGAAGGTCAATTTGTCGCCAGCTGACAAATCCTTCTTTTCCGCCGATTAGACTATGTATAATTGAGGTATTTTAGAAGTTCAAGTGGTATATATATATATTTTTTTTAACGCACAGAGTAATGCATAAAATACAATATATTTCAAAAATAAATATGTAATTTACAAAATTCGTAACAGTACTTGCAAACCCTCGTTTTTGATTATTTATATGTTTCATTTTTAATATTTTAAGTTTTTAAGTACACGTAACGTATATGCAAAATTGTGCGATTTTACACATTTCCTATCATAGCGATAGTTCTTATTTTACGCTGGGTGCAAACCAAGATAAATAAATAAAAGTAGATAAAATTAAATTACCTTTAACAATTATTTATGAATTGTCAATTACTTATTTTAATAGTTATCGGGTTACTAATACATTATTATTTGGAAATTTACTAAAATTTGTTTTATGGACGAGTTTTGCAATTGAAAAGAGAAATACTCGGCAAGCATATATCACCTTTAAACCTACACAAGCATTACTTAAACAAGTCGGAAATTATACGTCAAACGTAGCAAATGAGGTGCGTTCGTACTATGATTAGTTTTATAAATATTCAGATTAGGGATGCACCGGATACCCGGTTCCTGCCGGATATCCTGCTTATTCGGCACTCAAATCGGATATCCGGTCCGGCCGAATATTTTAATATCCGGTTGCCGGATAGTGAAACTTTTTCAAAATTATATTTTTTACATTTTCTGAAAAAAGTTAGTGTAAAATTAATTTGCCAACCTTATCTGAATAAAAGCAATGTTAACAAAAATAAATATCATATATTTTTATAAACATGAAATTATAAAGTTTATATGTAAATGATTATATACTTAAAATATGACAACTAATTATTTATAATTAAATTTTATTAAAGGTAAATTATGATGTAGGAACATCAGGCGCTCAGTATTTTCAGGTTGTAATTTATTACGTTTCTGATCGCAAATATTTCCTCCTTCAGAAAATAAACGTTCACTTTCAACACTAGTAGCAGGGGCAGACAAGTATTTCTTTGCTAACCTTGACACAGCAGGATACGAATGTTGATTTTGTCACCACCATGTCAATGGGTTGTCCATCCTTGGTATGAGTGGCTGTGATAAGTAACGATTCAATTCAATTGAATATTTTGATGATAAACTTTCAGATGTATTTGTTTCTGTTTCTCCAGCAATTTCATTGAAGCATTGCCAAAATGAATTTTGCACTTTCTCAGAGAGCGAATCATTTTCTTCTTTTTTAGTATTCATAATATTCATATCATTCATAATGTAATCAGTATTATAATCAATTTCTTGCATTTTTTTCTGTAAGAGCAAGTTTGGCCATTTGAATCTTATCATCATTGTTAAAAAAGGCAGTTTTAAAACGTGGATCAAGCAGAGTTGACAAAAAAAAAAAAAAAAAAAAAAAAAAATCAATTTCGTGAATGTTAGAGAAGCGGTCATCTAGTTCAGTTTTTAAAGTTTGTTTCATGCTACCAACCCCAAAGAATTCTGGTCCACTTTTTGACAAGTAACGTTTTAAAGTTACTATAGTTGGAATAACTTCAGATAAAAAGGACTCATTTTTGCTCATAATTCTTGTAACTTCTTCAAATGGTTGCAGTAGCCGAAGAATATTCTCTATTGTTCCCCACTGCTCTGCCTTCAAGTTGCAGTTATCTCCAGATCTAAAGTGTGTTTGTGTAGAAAATCAAGAACAAAATGGTGCTGATATTAAAGAACACCATTCAAATTTTGCTGGAACATCAATTACCCAAATTAAGCAATCAACAACAGAAAAATTTGTGGTAAAAACAAAAAAACAAAAAAAACAAAAAATTCATTAAATATATAAATTGCTAAATTTTTTAATTCTGTTAACATATTTTAATAAAAATTTTCAAAGCGTAATTAAATTATGCCTGGTTATAAGTCACTCAGTCATGATAAAATTACAAGTGAGCTTTTAAATAAAGTTCATTCTAAAGCTCACTCTACAATGCAAAAAGAAATTAATAAGAAAATTGTAACTCGTCTCACTCAGGATGGCTGGAGTAACATACATAATTGTTCAATTATTGTTAATTATGTGTCAATTGGACATTTTTTTTTATTTATTTTGTCAGTTAACCGATACACATGCATCTAAAAAAACATCAAGATGCCATTTAAACTTGGTGATAGAGGCTAAAGAGGTAGAAAAAAAATATGCATGTCACGTTAGAAGATTTGTAAGTAACAATGAAAAGGCAAAATATGATTAAATTTCAATATTTAATTATTACTATTAAATTTAATAATATTTAATTATTACTATTATTTGTTTTTAAGTAACTTTCACTTAATAAATGAATTAAAATCTATTAATAATTACTTGCATGATACAAAATTGTAATAATTTAAAGGTTTTCTTCTTTAATCATGCATAAAATAGAAATATTATTATTAAAATAAAGAATGAGAAATTATTCGGCCGGATACCGGATATTCGGTAAAATTTTGTACCGGATATTCGGTATCTGGTTTCCAGCAAAAATCCATATCCGGTGCATCCCTAATTCAGATCTTGGTGTAA
This sequence comes from Maratus speciosus, assembly GCA_963932465.1. Taxonomy (NCBI): domain Eukaryota; kingdom Metazoa; phylum Arthropoda; class Arachnida; order Araneae; family Salticidae; genus Maratus; species Maratus speciosus. The sequence continues at coordinate 549,785,037 of OZ010794.1, forward strand.
TAGCTGTTGCACTCGTATGCAAAAATGCATGAATACAACATTTATTATGATTCTATATATATTAAATTCAGTAATACGGAAATAGTATGACTTCATCTTAAATTGGACGTCATCACCATGGCAACCTAGAATCATTACCTATCATGGGATATCATTGAAATAATTACGTATGATAGGATTTAATAGAATGAAGAAAACGTTTGTTAATATTTTTTAAACTTTTGATTCGATTTTCATAAAATTTGAAATGACTCAACAAAATTCTGCAACGATTCTATATATTAAATTGCAAACCGTTCGGTTGGGTATTTTTTGCGCTGTTATATGCGGACAGACGGATAGACAGATGGACGGACCAGACGGCAACTATAGATGCTACGTTTTTATGTAATTACGAACGCACCTAAAAGAACAATTTAAGTATGAGACTATTCTACTTTTTTTAAAGCAAAATAGAATTTGCAGAGTGTTATAAATACTACAGAAAATTGATTAATTCTCCTTACATTTACCGAGAACCGCAAATATTTTTAACTTTTCCAGATAATCTTAATGATTTTCATCGATAAAAACAGAAAAAAAGGAAATCTTTCATAAATATCGATATCGAAAAATCGTACATAGGTGAAAGAATGTGTCAGAAATAATCACTCTATAACTTTCATATTGATAATAGGGGAAAGTAAGGGTAAAACCTTATTATTAGTTGCTTCTTGAAACAAGAATTTATAACAGAATGTAATGTAACTTTGTCTACGTATGCTGCATTTATCTTTGTATCGTAACTTCATTTTAAATATATGAGTCGTTCATCACATTTTTAATAATAAATGATAATTTATTAAAAATCAAATCATATGGCCTTACTAATTTTAATTGCTAAAAGGTGTAAATTAAAACTTTACAAACAATAAAAATACGCTTATTCGAATGTTTACATATTTCGACTCTATCCATGTTTCGACTCAAAACAAATGAATAAAAATATTCTAAAATTGCACGGCCTATGAAACACCATCATTCAATTTTCCACATACTCTTTCATATTATGCATGTTATTTTATTATTATTTTACTTGGATTCAGAATCATTTATAAAATCAAAGTTTCTTTCGCTGTCACTGATTTTTGGAAACGTTTCCAATTACAGTAAACATCTTCTAATCCGGCATCATAAGGTCCGGCACGCTGGATAATCCGGCACGATTTTCGGAAACACAAGTGAATCGAGAAGAAATAAAAGAGTGGGTTGAAGGAGATTTGGATGAGCCGACAGAGAAAATTTTGACAGATGAGAGAATCATTCAGAATTTTAGCAACTCAACAGTCCCCAAAGACGTTAATTATGATGAAGATGATGTGGACGAGTCAAACAACATCTGTTGGAATCAAACAGCTGATGCCTTGAATACATTTATGAAGTTTTTTGAGCGCAGTCGTCGTTCAACGATGCGAAAATTATAAAACTCCACATCATACGAAATGACTTCCAAAAAAAGAGAAATAAAATAAAAAAGAACAAGAAGAAGACGGAAAACTACTACAAAACAAACTGATATTTTAGATTTGTTTAAGATGGCTTCTACGAGTGGGATTTACTGTGTAGGCCTGCAGTACATGTTTTCATTTTATAGTCATGTACCTATGTTATACTTTACATTATTGAGTATTTTTCTATTCTATTTAAGCTGTTTAAAAAATAAAATACAAGAATAAAGAATAAAAAGCTGTCATTTTTCGTTTAATATTAACTTCTACACGTTTTTCCGGCATTCATCCTGTAATCCGGAAAATTTTGTAATCCGTCATGCTTCAAGTCCCAAACGGGCCGGATTAGAGGATATTTACTGTAGTTTTTATAGTGTCTTAATCAGTTTTATAAAACCGGAATATTGGTTTTTAGGATGCTATTGATTCTCAATTAAACATTTTCAGCTGCACAATTGAATTTATGTATGCAAAAGTAATATAATATTAAATTTTATGTTTATGTTAATGGTGTTATTTTATCATGTTTGTCTGTAAACCATGTTTGGGCAACATGAAAATATTTGCTATTGAGAAGGGATAATATTTGTAAAACCTATATTACAGGTCTAGAAAACTGATAAAACACTATAAAAACTACTCGGACACGTTTCCGAAAATTAGTGAGAGCAAAAGAAACTTTATTTTTCTGTAACTCTCAAAAATATATTAGTTTATGAGATACGTAAGTGTAAAGAACGCTTTTCAAATTCGTGAATACCTCGGAACAGGTTATATTATATTTTCGTTTGTGGTTATATTATATTTTCCTGGATTAAGAAACATTTTTTTTTCACAGCACCCTAGCACCACACCTTTGACTGTCCGGCTATTTGAATGGATTTCCAAAATATTGCTATATAATTCTTGGAAAATTTTTGTAGAAAATTTATTATTCCTTGCATTCAATAATATTTCAAATTTTTTAATTGCTTAAAATGCGCACAGCCAACAGAGTGAGTGAAAAAGTGTTCAAGCAGGGACTCGGTGACCGACATGACAACCGATGAACCGGGTTCGAGTGCCGACTGGACACTTTTTCACTCCGTTGGCTGTGCGCCTTCTAAGCAATTAAAGAATGTGAAATATTATTGAATGCAAGGGCCGATCCAGCTCATCATTTAGAGGGGGGTCATGGATTTCCTTTTTATGGTTGGGAGGGGATCACATCTCTTTATGAGAATTTTTTATATTGAAAGCTATACCCAAATCCAAACTAACTGCTTTTCTGATAATTTCGCGAAGTCATTTTCATTCGTAAATACAAAAAAATTGCATTAATATCCGTAAAACTATAAAATTACCGATTTTGTTTAGATACCAAGAAATTATAGAGTTTCCCATTTACTTATAAAGGTAAAGATTCATTCAGAAAATGTTGTCAAAGTTTTAGCCAAGATTTACGAGTTGACAGCCACAGAAAAGCCGTCTTAAGGGAACAATTGACTGTCACTTCCGGAAATTCAGCTTAAAAAGTCTAACAGTTATCAAAGATTAAATACGGCAAAAATTTGTATTCAATTTTAGACGTAACAAAACCCTACACATTGGCAACTATGTGATTCTATTAGTGTGGTCATACTAATAGGCCATAGTGTCGCCATATTAATGTGGCCAACTGTGTGATTCTATTAAATGGCCATAATTTTTTTTGCAAAAAAATTATGGCCATTTTTTTCCCATTCTGACCAGAAAATCAGAGTTCTAACTTTTTACGGCTGCTCTTTCATCTTCACCTAACACTTCATTTATAATGGCTGTTTCATAATAATGGAAGCCATGAGTCCATCAGAAGAAAATAACTCGGTTAAGCAGGACTCGGATAATCGGTATGTATATTTTATTTTAAAAATGATCTCTAGACTATTTTTGTTGGTGTCCAGAGGGGGGTCATGACCCCCGTGACCTTCCCTTTGGATCCGCCATTGATTGAATGCAAGGCGTAAGAAATTTTCTACAGAAAAATTTCCAAGAATTATACAGAATTATTCAATTTCAGCGATGCTGGATTTTCTTTAGTTTCGTGTTTGCCCCAGAATTGGTGGCTCACAGAAATATATTCCATCTTGTGCTGCAGCTGATAGTGAGAAATGCGAGGCTGGGGATCGTTCGAAGCGAACCAATGAACCAATGCAGAATTAATAGAGTTCCTACTGAAGTCGTTATGCTTCAGTTCACCTCTTATCGACAGTGATCAGTCGGATGTTCTTGTTGCATAGTTGTTAGACAATTGTGGAATTTCTTTCAAATTCCTCAGCACTGGAATCCTTCGAAGTGGCTCAGTTGGTACATAGACTTCTAATATAACTAGACGCAGAAATGGTAACCTTTTCTTGAAGCACATATCATGCCACCTTCACACCATGAAGCACCATCACGTGATGGTGGGAGGATTGCGCGCCAAACCGGTTCTTCCCTCCAAAAACTGTCATTGGAATTGCCGCTCCCGCCGAGACCAGTATGTCATCTGCGTGCATCCGGAGCTTGACAGCAGAAACAAAAATTTGCCAACAAAGGGATTACAGCCAAAAAACGACACCCTTTTGGCGATAAAATCTTAGACTTGTTTGCTTCAAGGTTCGGCTGATAGAACAAAGGGATTTGTTCTCTATTCAATTTCTCCTCTTAGAGTTGGTAGGACGTCGGTGCGCTATACCTATGATCCAGGTTCGAGTCCAGGCTTGGACGCTTTTTCACTCTGTTGGCTTTGCGCCAACTAGTCTACTTCTTTTTTTTAGCAGGAACCATCATGAACACGACATCATCATCACACTAGTAATGTCGAACTTTACAATGTGTAAATCAGTTCTGGGCCACCGTATGAAACTAGAGTGTATAATATATATTCTCGAATGAAAGAAAGTTAACTTTTTATGTTCAATATGAAATATAACATCATAATTAGAAACATATTCAAGATTATATAGGTAAAAAATGAGGCAATAGAAAAATATTAACACGAAACAAACATTAAAACACGAAAATAACAAAACGCGAAAAATAAAATCTTATTTTTAATCTTTTGTAATCTTTATTTTTTAGTTATTCCCGAAAAATGTTTCTTAGCGTCTTTATCCCTTTTTGAAATAAATGACATTCTAAAGATTAAATTTAAATCTCTTCAGATACATATTAATATTTTTATAGTTCCTTCCAGAGAAATGCCACTTTATGAATTTCAGTAAACAATTTAAATTCGTCAACAAGAGAAGCACTATACTAAACTTAAAACTGCTTATATTATATTAATATCTATATTCTCCTTCCAGAAAAATGTGACTTTACGAATTTCAGCAAGTTTAATTTTGTCAACGAAATAACTAAATTTCAACCTCTTTATATTATACTAGCAAACTCCGCGGCTTTGCTCGCGTAATATTTGAAATATGCCACGTGATATTTATATGTCTAATTTTTATTAAAAGGTACTAACTAAATTTTTATTTTATTAAATGGTAATATTTTATTTTATTAAAAGGTACTTATTACTTTTAGGAATAATTAAAAAAATTACTATTTAAAACACAGTTTGATTAAACATCATTGTTACACTGCATAAGGCAGAAATGAGACTTAAATTAATAAAACGAAATAAATCTAAATAAAAAATAATTTAGAAAATATTTTGAAACTTTTATGCTTAATTAATACGCTCATTTCAGTATTCATTTGAAGTTTCGAATTTTTTAGAAACCATCTTCTTACATCTTAAAATTAACCATCATGTCAAATTCCAAGTCCTACCACCTCTCTCAGCATAAAGGGCTATGTTGAAATAGGAACTGTCATCATTAATTTGCCAACATTAATTTTGAAATTGGTTTGTTATTTCCTAATATTCCACAGAAATGTAATTTAGAAAGCTTTTAAAGGCCTTTTTTAGAGGGTTTGTTGTTCCTGTGAACCCCAGTCGGTAGAATCATCGGCATAAAATATAGCCTGTGTACGATCAGAGACTGTTACCATTGATTCGCAACTATTACGTTTATCTTTGGTTTATATCCCCTGAAATTGAGAAGAAATCTTAATTTAGGACTTTTTTAGAATGCTTTTCGCACCTTCCCGTCACTTCACCCCGTTTTAATTCGAATTTATTTTCGACAGTCCTTCGAGGGCATATATATTTTATAACTAAGTACCATGCCATATTTAAAGTTTCTAGCCTTTTCAGTATCACAGAATTCGCAATTTAGAAAGTTTTTAGCTACTGCAACCCTTTGGTGGTAGTGGCACAGACATAAAATATAGCTTATGTTTGAGCAGGTTCTATCACCAACAATTTGTCATCATTATTTTTTTAATCAGTTTGGTATATGATAAGATTACATAAAAATTGTAATTTATAACACTTTTCGCTCACTTTAAATTTAAATCTTTTTAAATTTGAAATTTTCTTTCGACAGTTCTAAGAAAGCAATTGCATCTTGTAAGTAAATGCCATGTCATACTTCAAAGTGTTAGACCCTTCAGTTATGCAAAAAACGCAAATTAGAACATGTTTTGCTTTTGCAACCCTCAGATGGTAGTGACAGCAACATAAAATATAACCTATGTTATAGCAGGGACTGTGACCATTGATTTGCAACCATTACTTTTGAAACAGCTTTGGAATTTCCTGAGATTGAGAAGAAATCGCAATTTAGAACGTTTTTAGAACGCTTTTCGCGCATTTTCACCCCCTTTTAAATTTCCAATTTTTTTGAAACTATTCTTAAAGATCATTTATATGTAATAAATATGTTCCTTGCCTAATTTTAAGTTGCTAGCCCCTACCGATCACAAAAATCGAAATTTGGAACGCTTTTTTGCTCCTGCAACGTCTAGGTGATAGTGAGACCGACTTAAAATAGCGTCTATGTTAGAGCAGAGGCTATCAGCATCAATTTCTTACCATTACTTTTGAAATCAGTTTGATTCTTCCTGAGATATTGTTGACAAATCGGGATTTAGAACGTTTTTAGAACGCTTTTCGCTCATTTTGCTTCTGCATCTCCTCTGGGGTAGTGGAAACAGATATAAAATATAGCCTATATTGGAGCAAGATCTGTCCTCATCATTTTTACACCATTATATTTGAAATCGGTTCAGTATTTCCTGAGATTGCTAGAAATCGCAATTTAGAACGTTTTTTACAACGCTTTTTGCGCATTTTGACCCCCGTTTTAAATTTCGACTTTTTTAGGAAATGTCCTTAGAGATCATTGATATCTTATAACTAACTACCATTCTAAATTTCACGATTCAAGGCCCTTCCTTCACGCAAAAACCGCAATTTAGAATGCTTTTCTCCTGCACCCCCTTTAGGATAGTGACACCGACATAAAACATAGTCTATGTTGGAGCAAGTGTTTTCACCATCATTTTGACGTCATTATTTTTTTAATCGGTTTGGTATTTCCTGAGATTGTGTAGAAATCACCATTTAGAACGCTTTTTAGAACGCTTTTCGCGCATTTTCACCCCTTTTAAATTTCGAATTTTTTAAGAACTGTTCTAAGAACCTTTATATCTAATAAGTAACTGATACTTCAAATTTCATATTTCTAGGCCCTTCAGTAACACATAAATCGCATTTTTAGAACGTTTTTTGCTCCTACACCCCCTTTGGGGTAGTGGCACCGATATAAAACATAGTCTATCTTGGAGCAAGCGTTGTCACTATCATTTTGACGCCAATATTTTTAAAAGCGATTTGGTATTTCCTGAGATTATGTAGAAACTACCATTTAGAACGTTTTTTAGAACTCTTTTTGTGCATTTTCACCCCTTTTGAATTTCGAATTGTTTAAGAACTGTTCTTAGACATCATTTATATTTTATAAGTAACTTATATTCCAAATTTCATATTTCTAGGCCCTTCAGTAACGCAAAAATCGCATTTTTAGAACGTTTTTTGCTCCTGCACCTCCTTTGGGGTAGTGGCACCGACATAAAATATAGCCTATGCTCTAAGTTGGACTTACACTATCATTTTGATACCATTACTTTTTAAATCGGTTTCGCATTTCCTGAGATTATGTAGAAACTACCATTTAGAACGTTTTTTAGAACGCTTTTTATGCATTTTGTGACCCTTTTAAATTTCGAATTGTTTAAGAACTGTTCTTAGACATCATTTATATCTTATAAGTAACTAATATTCCAAATTTCATATTTCTAGGCCCTTCAGTAACGCAAAAATCGCATTTTTAGAACGTTTTTTGCTCCTGCACCCCCTTTGGGGTAGTGGCACCGACATAAAATATAGCCTATGCTCTAAGTTGGACTAACACCATCATTTTGATACCATTGCTTTTTAAATCGGTTTGGTATTTCCTGAGATTATGTGGAAACTACCATTTAGAACGTTTTTTAGAACGCTTTTTGTGCATTTTCACCCCTTTTAAATTTGAATTGTTTAAGAACTATTCTTAGACATCATTTATATCTTATAAGTAACTAATATTCCAAATTTCATATTTCTAGGCTCTTCAGTAACGCAAAAATCGCATTTTTAGAACGTTTTTTGCTACTGCACCCCCTTTGGGGTAGTATCACCGACATAAGATATAGCCTATGTTCTAAGTTGGACTAACACCATCATTTTGATACCATTACTTTTGGAATCGGTTCGGTAGTTCCTGAGCTTACCTCCGACAAATAAACAATTTTTTCCTCTTTATAATAGGAGTATAGATTAATATCCATATATTACTTCTTCCAGAGAAATTTCACTTAACGAATTTCCGTAAACCACTTAATTTCGTCAACAAGAGAAGCACTACACTAAATTTAAACCTACTTATAATATATTAATATCTATATTCTCTTTCTAGAAAAATGGTACTTTACGAACTTCTGCAAGTTTAATTTTGTCAACAAAATAACTAAATTTCAACCTCTTTATATTATATTAATATCCATATACTACTCCTTTCACAGAAATGTCACTTACAGAATTTCATTAAACAACTTAATTTCGTCAACAAGAGAAGCACTACACTAAACTTAAACCTACTTATATTATATTAATATCTGTATTCTCCTTCCAGAAAAATGTTACTTTACGAATTTCAGCAAATTTAATTTTGTCAACGAAATAACTAAATTTCAACCTCTTTATATTATATTAATATCTATATACTACTCTTTCCAGAGAAATGTCACTTAACGAATTTCAGTAAACAACTTAATTTCGTCAACAACAGAAGCACTACACTAAACTTAAACATACAGATATTAATATCTATAGTCTACTTCCAGAAAAATGTCACTTTACGAATTTCAGCAAGTTTCATTATGTCAGCGAAATAACTAAATTTCAACCTACTCCTTCCAGAGAAATTTCACTTAACGAATTTCATTAAACAACTTAATTTCGTCAACAAGAGAAGCATTACACTAAACTTAAACCTACTTATATTATATTAATATCTATATTCTCCTTCCAGAAAAATGTTACTTTACGAATTTCAGCAAGTTTAATTTTGTCAACGAAATAACTAAATTTCAACCTCTTTGTATTATATTAATATCCATATACTACTCCTTCCAGAGAAATGTCACTTAACGAATTTCAGTAAACAACTTAATTTCGTCAACAAGAGAAGCACTACACTAAACTTAAACCTACTTATATTAATATCTATAGTCTACTTCCAGAAAAATGTCACTTTAGGAATTTCAGCAAGTTTAATTATGTTAGCGAAATAACTAAATTTAAACCTCTTTATATTATACTAGGGGCTCTGTCCCCTACAAGCTACGCTTGCCAACCCCCGTTCAGACACTGCAGTATCTAAAAGCACGCTAATCTGATCGGTTTTTAAAAGATTAGAGAAGATTGAATTATACTGAAAAAACTTGTAGCGATCTCCCTGTAAAGGGATTTCCATTCAATTCCCTTTGATTGCAAAAATTTATAGCAGAATCAGTTGTGTTACGACATCCAATGGTTGTTTTCGTGTTTGGTTAAAGAAGATCAGTTAAACATTTGAAAAGAAACTAAAATAAAATGAATTAAGTAAACAGAGTCTTTGCCTCCAGGTATTTTTTAACAGCGTTATAAAATGATTGACATACAATTTACTACAATTATTAAAATTTACTGCTTTAACCCCTTCAAGGGCGGTGGTTCATTTTTGGACCACTTAATTTTAATTCTTAAATGCCACATTGACACCAGAATATTGGAATGAAAATTTTCCTTTTATTAAGTAAGTGAACAAAAGCATTTTTGTATTTCGAAATTTGTTTGTAAATTCAGGTGCCATTCACTCCGCTTTTTATATTCCGGGTGGCCATTTTGGTACTTTAATGTTAGCCAGCCACAGGTGTGATAAGTCGCCAAATATTATTCTATCGCCATTATGTCACTTATATTATAATAGTCCAAGTCATGTAAGTGTAATAAACAATTACGGGCTGATCCCTTCGCTTTTCATAAGAAAGGTTTCCATTTTGATTAAAGAATCAAAATTATTTTTTCGAATAAAACTACATAAAAGTTGCCATGATCGCAAAGAATTCTTGGTACTTTTATGTTAGTCGGGTACAAATCTCGCCAATAGCTTTTTTTTTTTTTTTTTTTTTTTTAACTCGCCAGTTAGTATTTTTTTATTTTTTGAGTGATAAATTAAAACGGTGCTACTTGGTTATCCCATCGACCAAAAATCTTTCGCCAAACTTATAGTTTGCCGACAGATTATTGCCATTACATTATTGCCATTTAAATGCCAATAATGGTTGATCGCAAATGTCACATTCACTTGACTTTAAGGAAGTTACACGTGTTTACGCCATTAAGTGATTTTTATTTCGAGGTTTTATTTGTATTTTTATTAATTTTATGCTAATTTATTTGTTCTTTCGTTATTTAAAATAAAAAATTATGTCAATTTGTATAATTTGGCGAGTGGTTTGGCGATTTATAGAATTTGGCGAAATTGGTTTTTTTTATGACAATATGGCGAAAACCTCGTTTTCGAATACCAGTTAGTTACATATGTATTTTTAAATTATTTTCTATTATTTTTAAAATGAAATAACAATAAATAAAAAAAGGTTTTATAAATAACTATAGAACAAAACAATTTGTAACATTTTTTATAAATAAAACGAAACTAAATTCAAATAAACATTTACTAATAAATAAGCAACAATAGCCGGGTTACCAGGCAAAATAACGCCATTTTGGCACCAATTAGGTTCCCCGTTGCATATATGACATCTGTGTTAATATTTTTCTTTTCGTTTCGTTAAAAAAAAAAAAAAAAGAAAGAATTGAAAGCCATTTATTTTAAATGTTTCAGTTTTAAATGAAAGTTTTGTATTAAATAAAATGATAATTAAATACAAATTGAATTATGAATAAAAGTAACATGATACATTTCTCTAAGCATACATTTAAGGGAGGCTAAACTTGTCGCCAAATTAGTTTAAAATAATAACCTTTTCTAAAATATGAAAAAAAATATCTGTTATGATTAAAATTTGAGTTGCCATCATTAGAGAAAATTATTTAAAATTAGAAAAAAAAAATAATACTTCGAAAACTAATTCGAATTTAAAAATTCCAGTTTTGAGATCTGCGGATCAATACGGATTTTTGGTGTTAATTACATCGCAAAATATTCCATAATTTAGGAGAAATCGCCGTGAAACATAATCAGTTGTTTATTCAGTCGTTTCGTAAAATCGTTTCATAAATTCATTTCAGTTCAGTCGTTTTATGAAATCGTTTCATAAATTCGTTTCATTAGGATTTTATATATATAGGGTAGATTAATATTGATATTCTACTCCTTCCAGAGAAATGTTACTTAACGAATTTCAGTAAAGAACTTTATTTCGTCAACAAGAGAAGCACTACACTGGACTAAAACCTACTTATATTAATATCTATATTCTTCTTCCAGAAAAATGTCACTTTACAGATTTCAGCAAGTTTAATTTTGTCAATGAAATAACTAAATTTCAACCTCTTTCTCCCAGTAATATCTATATACCGGGTGATTCAAAAGTCCGGTGCGAAAGTAAAACGCGATAAAAAAAAAGATTTATGGGTCGGAGAGAATGCGGTTTGCAGATAAAGATTCAGCGTGGTACAGGATTTGTGTGGCACCAACAAAAAATTAGTTCAAAATCTCGATAATAGAGGGTGCTATTACAGATAATTGCATGGAATAATTCCATACTGCTTACACAACGCAAGATTTGCATACAAAAACATTAGGGAATACTGCATATACACTTTTTTGTATCCAAACTTTGCGTCCTGTGAGCAATATGGAATTATTTCATGGAATTATCTGTAATAGCGCCCTCTATTATCGAGATTTTGAACTAATTTTTTTGTTAGTACCATACAAAATCCCGTACCTCGCTGAATCTTTCTCTGCAAATCGCATGTCTCTCCAACCCATAGATCTTTTTTTTTTATCGCATTTTACTTTCGCACCGGTCTTTTGAATAACTCGGTAGTACTCCTTCCAGAGAAACTTCCACTTAACGAATTTTGGTAAACAACTCAATTTTGTCAGCAAGAGAGCACTAAACTTATATGTACAGTCGTGGAAAAAAAAAAGTAAACACCCCCTACTAACTCCTAAACAAATCATCATAGAAGAAAGTTACTGGTACCGAACGATTGGAAATAAAGTCTACTTTTAAATGATGTATATAAAATTTTCTTAGGGGGTCATCTACATATTAAAACGAATCCTAACTTCATTTTTTTCAATGGCAATACCCAATTTTAACGAGATATTTCAAATCTTCGGTTCAAACTATGCATAGACAACAAATTTCAAGTCATTTGAATGATAAGTTTTTGAATAATAAACATTCAAAATTGAGTGCTTCTAATGTTAAATTATATTTTCATATTTTTATTTATATCTCCCGAAATTATTCTCCTAATGTGCTAATTTTTTTTTTTTTTTGTGGTAATAATACTAATATACCCAAACATAAATAAGCTGAATTTGCAATTTTTATAATTTTATGATATGAATTATGAATTATGAAATTAATATTCGAAAAAATTATGAATTGCAACCTACAATTTTTTTGATGGAATTAGATTTATTAAGTCCTGCTTTATGGAAATTCAAAATTTCACATTTTTCTTCCAAGTAGTTTTCAAATTATGCTTAAAAAACGGCAAAATGATGGTTTAAGGGGCCGTCTATGATGGAAGTGAGTAGACATTTTGAAATTTATTCTGCTGTACTGTAATCTAACACGCTTCATTGACTCCTTGAGTGGCGCTTAAGGTGCCTTGATCTAGGAAGCGGCTCTCTCGGTTAACAATCCAGTACGGAACTTCAATTTGGATACAGCCCTTAAAATACGCTCGTTTTAAAATAATTAATTTCTCGGAAACTTATGGTACGAATTGCATAAAAATTCGTTTTTAAGCTAATTGAAGGGTGTAGAGTTCATTTATGCTGTCAGAATTGGGTACTGCTATTGAAAAAAACAAAGTTATGGTTCGTTTTAATATGTAGGTGGGCCCCTAAGCAAATTTTATATGCATCATTTAAAAGTAGACTTTATTTCCAATCGTTCGGTACCAGTAACTTTCTTCTACGATAATTTGTTGAGGAGTTAGTAGGGGGTGTTTACTTTTTTTTTCCACGACTGTACAGTGTGATATAAAAAAAAAAACAGCGTGGGAATTTAGGGTCGTAACGCGCCTTTTCACTCAGACAAAAGAAAAAAAAAACAGGCTGTTTCACTCTATTTCAAACATAACTATCGTTCACAATTTAACAAAAATAAAAATACTTGAAAGCAATTTTTAACTAACTTACCTTACTTTGTGCGAAATGCAATGTTATCACGAAAAGTGATGGAAGCGTACAGCATTTCGGTAAGTGAAACAGTATGAACTGTCTATTGCATTCGGAAATAAGAACAAGGAGCGTCTATCTCAGTGCTATCTGAATATGGATAATTTGTAATTTCTACCACTTTTCGTGATATCTTTACATTTCGCGCAAAGAAAGATCAGTCTGTTCCAGATATCGCTAAACTAGCTTCAGTATTGCTAACCTTCTCATCGCCTTGAACTGATATATCAGTTCGCTAAGCAGTAGGTTTCACTGTAATACAGATATAATATAGTATAACCCTTTCAGGGGCAAGGTGATTGTATTCGTAAAATGTTGAAATAATTTAATGACACCAGTATTTACAAGAGAGTTTATTTCTAATCAAGTAAAAGTATATTTTCGCGTACTTAATAAAGGTGAAATTTTCATTATGAAATTCTTGTGCCAATGTGGAAATCTGGGATTAAAAATCTGGGATGCCGTGACGGCATCACAGCCCTTCAAGGGGTTATAAACATCGAAGAATGATTAATACTCTCAAGGATTATATTCATATACGTAATGAGGTTTTTCATATCGTGTTGAAAAAATCATCTTTTTTAACCATTTGGAAAAATGGTTATTGTCCTCTGTCAGGGTAGGAAATAAAAAACATATCTGAAGCATTTTATTGGTTGAATCCGCATTTTATACGTTTTCTGATTGGTCTATACAGTAACCTATATTTTCCCTTTACTTTCAACAGAGATGGATACTTCTGTTGCCACTATGACAAAAAGTAATAATAAAAAAAAAAAAAAAAATTAATAACTTAGAAACAAATTGAGATACAGCTTTCAAACAAATTGCATTTAAAAGCACATTTTTTTCTCCACACGACGGTGTAGAAAGTAATATTGTGGGATGTTTAGAAGTTTAAGAATAAAATTTCATTTAAAATGGGTCGTCAGATTTCTTGGAAATCTGACGATGGAAAAGCCTTTTCTCGAACAACCAATGAAATGCTTGGATAATACGTAAGTTTTCAGGTGGATAATACGTAAGTTTCAGGAAATCTGACGAGTCGCAGGCGATTTTCGTCGCTTGCAATTTTTAGGTGTAATAACACTATTAATGTTTAATTCATGGCGTACGTAATGTAGGATCAACTCCGTGCGATTTTTTATGTCTTAAATTTTAGTCTTTGAAAAAATCATTTTCCAAATGGTCGTTGTAATTTGTTAAATTGCTTTCTATAATTTTTTTTAAACATTTTTAAGAATATTACACAGAAAACAACATTACAATTTTGCCCTGTTGCTGGAGCGTCAAGGGGTTAAAGTTATAAATACAATTCGACACCTTTTCCAACTGAATGAAAAGTGTCCTGGTCGGGAGTTGAGCCTAAGACATCTAGTTTCAATTGCAAACACAAACACTCTGGCTGTTGATCTACCTGGACCAGCAAACACCCGAAACAATTCGCTCAGGCCAACTTTTTCCTTTGTTTTTTGAAACAGCTCAACAGAATGTACCGTAGGTAATGGATCTCCATTAAACTATGGATGAGCAGATACAATTTATTACTTTTAACTCAATCATACTGATCTGTAAAAATATACGAATTGACCTTTTCCCTACTGGGTGAAAAGGGTCCAGGCCGAGGGGAGTCGAACCCAAGACCTCTGGCTTATATTGCAATTGCCCTGCCTGTTACTGAATAACCTTCATGTTTTCCACGACTTTCACGTTATTGTGAATTAAATCAAAGTTGGGAGAGCAATGCTCAAGATTTTGAATTTATATCATCTTTAAAGTCATCATAATTTTATGTATTATGTTTGAAGAAAAGTAAAATCGAAATGTTTTATTTTTGTGTTCTTCATTTGTAAATAATTACCAACAAGAAATCCTTTAGAACATATTATTGGAAATTCAATTATATACAAAATTTACACTATGTACATATTTATAGATGAAACGCGTGGTTAATAATTGTAAAATCACTTGTTTAAATATATTTATATATTTCTCGCTGGGAATTCAAGATAATTAATTTATAAAATCAAGACATTTTATTTTCTTTGTTCCTACACTGTAAAAAAAAATCTGTAAAGTTACGAAAGTTTTTCTAGGAAACTGGGATTCCTAGAACTTTTTATGTAACGGCAACAAGGAAAATTCCTGTAACAGATTCTGTTACGGGAATTTTTGTTGTTAGCGTTACATAAAAAGTTCTAGGAATCCCAGTTTCCTAGAAAAACTTCAGTAACTTTACAGAATTTTTTTTACAGTGTACTAGAACTCATGATTCTAAAAACAATTAAAAATTAAGCAACTATTTTCTTCTATAAGAAGAAATAATAAAAATTAGCGTTTTCATGTTCGAGATAAATTCCATTTTAAAAATTAAACAACATTTCCTCTATTTTCCCAAGACCAAGAGAAACAATGCAGACCAAGAGAAACAATGCAGTTTATTTACTGCGTTCAAATTTTACATTACTACCATAAAACTAAACTAAAAGAACAAGAGAAAATATTTTTTAATATTAATTCTTTTGTCAGATCATGGGATCACTGGCGCCTATTCAGTCTGGCTGAGAGAGGCTCGCTCAAGAACGTTGCGAAATATTCCACACCTGTTGAGCTACATGGACCGACTACTGCTCTATACAATAATGAATAAATATCCGAATTATGGTTCGATAAACCTTGTATTTTCCCCTGTGATGTTGTTTTCCTGTTTCATCCCTATACTATTCTGTACACCCTGTATTTTTAAGTGAATAAATAGTTTGTGACCTTAGTTTTCTATGCAAAAAGTGTTTATTGTAATGTGCACCGCAACCTTTTAATATTTATCAAATCTTTATTTTGGATCCCTCTGTATATTGATACCTATATAGTTCATTCCAGAAAACTGCATTTCTAAAAATTTCAGGAAACAACCTCATTTCTTTAACAAAAGAGACTAAAAGATATTTTCGAATAGAATACTTTTTCGAAGAATAAGAATGTATTATGATATATTATTATCTCTTAGCATTATTTAACAGCTGCCTTTTTTTTTTTCACTAAAGTTTTGCGACACGCAAAAGCGCTGACTAATGATGCAATCTCGGCATTCTCTCTCTCTCTTTTTTTTTTTTTTTTCACCTTTTCTGTTTTGTAGTTTTTATTCTGATGGCTCCCAACACATATATTCAGTGACTGAGTCACGTAATGTTGTTTAGTGGCATACAGCATACCGTTGCCAAGAAAGAGTCGACTGCAATAGATTTTCTAGTTTGTCAAGACATTTCTTTTTAGATATTATAGTCAAAACTGGCCGATGTCTAATAATGCATGTCCCATTTTTAGAGCGTCGTTATTGAATATTAAATAACGCTTGTATTGTTGGAATTTCCTCTTTTATTTTTCATTTATGTTAATATTGCCATTTCTAAAACAAATTATTAATGTATCATTATGTAACACATCATTAAGGCATCATCATTAAATAAACAAGAAAACATTAAAATTAGAAAGTGGTCTCGAAAAGTGTTTTAGAGGTATAGTTTTTATTTAAATGTATTAGTATGGATTTAAATTTATAGTTTGGCAATGTGTTGATATTTCTTATCCAGTATCTAGTGTGAAGTTGTTTTTTGTCTTTTGTTATACAAGGCATCATCATCAACCGTTTTCAATCCACAGCTGGATGTAGTCCTCTCGTAGATATTTCCATTATTGCGCTGCTATGCTGAATTTTTCACGATTTTCGGAAAAACTATATCTGAAAAACTAATACACGCAATTTAATCAAACTTAATATTCTATTACATTTTCACATAAATAGGTGATTATTAGACTTGGGTGTGTATTGAACAACAGCAACAACAACGTATTTTATTACTCTTTGGGTTGAAAATTTTGGTTGCAGACATGTAATAGGGTGGGTTGAGAAATTCAATGATTTGTTTGAAACCATGCGATGCTTGTATATCCTTGTTAAATTCAGGGCCGAAACTAGGGAGGGCAGAGGGTGCATGTGCCCCGGGCGCCAGAGGCAAGGGGCGCCAAATGAAAGATTATACCTTTGGAATTGATCATTTTCTACTTATGGACTGATGGCTTTCATTATTATGAAGCAGCTGTTATAAATGGAGTGTTAGGTGAAGATGAAAGAGCAGCCGTAAAATGTTTGAACTCAGATTTTCTGGTCAGAATGGGGGGAAAATGGCCATAATTATTTTTTTTTTGCAAAAAACAATTATGGCCATCCCCCCCCCCCCCATTCTGACCAGAAAATCAGAGTTCAAACTTTTTACGGCTACTCTTTCATCTTCACCTAACACTCCATTTATAATGGCTGTTTCATAATAAGGAAAGCCATCAGTCCATCTGAAGAAAATAACTCGGTTAAAGCAGAAACTCGGTTAAGCGGGACTCGGATAATCGGAACTGTACTGTATAAGCAAACACTCTAAATAGCCGATAATACATGCGAATAATTTTATGTGAACGAACTATAATTGCAACAAACGTCACATTCAATTCTTGTAGTTCAATATTATATATTTTATGATTACATATTTTGAATTTTAAAATAAGTCGGCCATTAGAAAATTAGTAAAATTCTCTTTGTAAATATACTTTGAGGAATAAAGGGGGGGGGGGGGGCAAAATTCATGTTTGCCCCGGGCGCAAAAAGGCTAGTTTCGGCCCTGGTAATCACTGACTCTTCTGGTTATGCCTTATAGCATACATCTTTCCGTACTTCGCAGCGTTGTTTGTAATCTTTATACCATCAGTTTTGTTAGTGTCAATGTTTCCGCTCCATAAGTTAGTGCAGGCAAAACTGATTGGTTGTACACATTTCTTTTCAAGCAAAGAAGCATTTTACTCTCCAGAATAACATTGTTCTTCCCAAAAGCACTACAAACCATTTCTTATTAGCCCCCGGTATGCTATTTCTTTCTCCCAGCTTATTTTGTCTCCAATAAATAACGTTACCTTGTGTAAGCCAGCCGTAAAACAAAAGCCGATGTTTCATTTTGCGATTAAATACTCTACAGCATTTTTAAAACTTCTAAGCATCGCACATTTTCAATGTTTATACCGTCGTATTGGGAAAAAAAAAAGTACTTTTTAATGCAATTTGTTTGAAAACTGCATCTCCATTTATTTTTGAAATATTAATTTTTTTGTATTTTTTAGCGACATTTGTTTCGTTTAGGCAACTCAAGTACTCCATTTCTGTAGAAAGTAAGGAAAAAATTGTTGAAAAATAGCAATTATATCTTTTTGTTGCCATTTTCTCATAAAAATTGGAAAAAAAAATTAATTAAAATACGTGCTATTTTGAGAAAAATACAAATGAATGATTTATGAGAAAACATGAAGCTGTTATAAACTATATTTAATTTTAAGTATCTATATTAATGCCAATGACGTCATTTTACATAAAATAAAAGCGTGTGCTTTAAGTCTTAAAATTGAAATATGTTTTGCAGTAGAGTCCCGATTATCTGAGTCCCGCTTAACCGAGTATTTTCTGCTGATGAACTGGTGGCTTCTATTATTATGAAACAGCCATTATAAATGAAGCGTTAGGTGAAGATGAAAGAACAGTCGTATAAAGTTAGAACTCTAATTTTCTGGTCAGAGTGAGAAAAAAAATAGCCATAGCCAGTTTTTTTCTCCATTCTGACCAGAAAATCAGAGTTCTAACTTTTTACGACTGCTCTTTCATCTTCACCTAATGCTTCATTTATAATGGCTGTTTCATAATAATAGAAGCCACCAGTCCACCAGAAGAAAATGAAGTAATGGAAATGCCGGGGGCGACACTACATTCTGAAAATGCAGAATTCCTGTTCTCTAGTTCTTCTAATGATTTCATTCATGATGATGTTGTCCGATGACATTTCTTGTCCAAGATACACATACATAACTGTGTACTTTCTTAATCTCAGTGTTGTTGTAGGCGATTTTCTTTTTTGTTGCAAATGAATTGAACTCCATCTTAGTTTTTTTCAATATTTATTTTTAATCGCACATTAATACTAGCTTTTGCCAAATCTTTTAGCATATTTTTCAATTCTTCAGGGCTATTACTGAAAATTAAAATGTCGTCAGCGAACTGGAAATGAGTTAGTTCTTCCCCATTTATTCTAATCCCTTTGTATTCGAAATCCAGCTTCCTGAAAACATTTTACAAGACAGCAGTAAAAATCTTTGACGCGTCTCCATGGCTTACAGCTCTTCCGAGCTTGATGGATCTTAGATTTTTCTTTGTCCAAAAGGATGGTTGCTGTTGCTTTCTTGTAAATCTTCTTTGTGATATTGGTGTACGGTTTGTCTATACCGATATCCTCCAAAGATTCTACTACTGTGTAGGCAGAATCAAATGCTTTTTCATAATTAAAAAAAAAAAAAAAAAGGCGAGACAGAGAGTTAAATTATAACATAAATTAATGACCAGAGACCTAAATTATGTTCCTTATGTTTCTCCATGAGTTCCGCCCCACCAGTGGCCGAGAGGTTCTGCTCTCAAAGCTGGCAGACGAGAGGTGCTGGGTTCGAACCCAATCGCGCCTGTCGGCCTAATCGTTCGGAGTTTTCGTGGTTTTCTTCGAACCTTGGATTCCCAAGCGTAAATACGGGTTAGGCTCCCTTAGAAAGACCCCCACCTTTGGGCCTATATCCCACGTGTTGATAATTGGCCGTCATAAACACAAAACCAAACCAAACCAAACTCCATGAGTTCCCTTACTGTTTGAATATGATCCATTGTGCTAAATCCACTTCGGAATCCTGCTTGTTCTCAACGTTGAACTGAGTCTAGAGCTGATTCAAGTCTTGTCGTTAAAACTTTGGGAAAATTTTATAAATCATTGACAGAAAGCTGCTAGGTCGGTAGTTTTTAATGTTTTCTTTCTCCCCCTTCTTGTAAAGTAGCACCATCACAGCATTATTCCAGTCTTCTGGTACACCTGACTTCGCTATACATTTAGAAAACAGTAAGAATAGCATTTTTGCATATTTTTCTCCTGCTTCAATGATAAGGTCAATTGTAATTCCATCTTCGCCAGGGCATTTACCGTTTTTTACTAATTTAATGGCTTGTAAAACTTCATCTGTCATCTTTGAGACTATCTCTTCAGATTCTGTTATGTTTTCTCATGGATCAAGTAGGTTGATTTCCTTTTGATCTTCATACTTATATAGATCGTTATAGAATTTTTCGACAATGTAATATTTAATTATTGATTTTGGTGATTGTTCTATCTGCCCTTTTTGGTGGCAAAATATATTTTCTTCCAACACACAGTTTACGCTTAGCTAATTTTAAACTTTTGTCATCTTCTAGAACTTTCTGGAGAAGACATTTTCTAACCGGCATAGGCATATCCAGCTTTTTGAACAAGGGAGTACTTAGATTTTTAAACGTGAACATGTTGGGTACAAACATTATCTTATATAATAAAACATGTTAAGATTACAGAAGAACCACAGCTTTGGTCAGATTATGCAGCGAAGAACCGTTACAGATCGATTTTAAAAATATCAAGTTAATTTATACATCAAGATTTTATTTACCATCCATAATCCGAGAATCAATAGAGATATTTTTACGCAACAAGAATATTTGCAATGATTCGGTGTCCCTTGATTTACCTAAAATTTGGAAACAGATGCTATGTAATTTTAATAACAATAGTAAAAATTAACCCACACTCGCAAATAGCCAAGATAATTTTATTTTTATTTTATGTTTTGCAATGTTTTTCATTATGCATGTTGTCTCGTGACTTTGTTTACCATGTTATTGTTTTGTTAAATTATATGAAAATTAATCCACGCTCACAAGTAGCTAATTTATTTTTAATTTAATTTTATGTTTGCACTGTTAGGTAGCTTTCTTTACAAAAAAGCTACCTATTGCAGCCGTTCGGAGGAAAGCGATTTCAAAAAATTTTGGTATATTTTCATCGATCATGACCCCCAGACCCCGAAACCACCCTCCGTTCAAAATTGATATATATCTGACCTATGTCACACTGTAACTCCCGTAATTATGAACCGATTTCGATGTAATTCGGTGTGTACATAGTACATACCAATGTCTCGACCGAGTTCGTTGGCCAGCTTCATCCGCCATTTTGTTTCAAAATGGCGGCCATTTAAAATTTTTAAAAAAATTTAAAACTTGAAATGTGGTACCAAAAAATTAAAAATGGAAAAATATTTTTTTCTTATGTATTTGACCTTTATACAAAGATTCCGGAGCAGTTTTTGTTTCGTCTATATCTTAAAAAATGGCTGAGTTATAGCATTTTGAATTTCTAGCGTGGCTGACATTTTGAAACGTCCTGAATTTTGTCACGCGATAAAAAGCGTATTTATGAACAGATTTGGATGTAATTCGGTGTGTACATAGTACATACCAATCTCTCGACCGAGTTCTTTGGCCAGCTTCATCCGCCATTTTGTTTCAAAATGGCGGCCATTTAAAATTTCTTTAAAAATTTAAAATTTGAAATGTGGTACCAAAAAATTGAAAATGGAAAAATATTTTTTTCTTATGTATTTGACCTTTATACAAAGATTTCGGAGCAGTTTTTGTTTCGTCTATATCTTAAAAAATGGCTGAGTTATAGCATTTTGAATTTCTAGCGTGGCTGACATTTTGAAACGTCCTGAATTTTGTCACGCGATAAAAGGTGTATTTATGAACCGATTTGGATGTAACTTCGTTTATACATAGTACATACCAATGTCTCGACCGGGTTCGTTGGCCAGCTTCACCCGCCATCTTGTTTAAAAATGGCGGCCATTTAAATTTTTAAGAAAAATTAAAATTTGAAATGTGGTACCAAAAATTGAAAATTGAAAAAATATTTTCTTCTTATGTGTTTGACCTTGATAAAAAGATTCGGGAGTAGTTTTTGTTTCGTCTATATCTTAAGAAATCGCTGAGTTATAGCATTTTGAATTTCTAGCGTGGCTGACATTTTGAAACGTCCTCATTTTTCTCACGTAATAACAGGCGTATTTATGAATCGACTTGGATGTACCTTGGTGTGTACATAGTACATACAAATATCTCGACCGAGTTCGTTGGTCAGCTTCATTCGCCATCTTGTTTCAAAATGGCGGCCATTTAAAGAAATAAAAAAATTTAAATGAGATACCAAAAAATTGGAAAAAGAAAAAGATTTTTTTTGTATGAGTTTGACCTTAATACAAAGATTCCGGAACAGTTTTTCTTTCGTCTATATCTAAAAAAAAATGGCTGAGTAATAGCATTTTGAATTTCTCTTGTGGCTGACATTTTAAAACGACCTGATTTTTGTCGCGCGATAACAGGCGTATTTATGAACCTATTTGGATGTAACTTGGTCTGTACATAGTACATACCAATGTCTCGACCGAGTTCGTTGGCCAGCTTCATTCGCCATCTTGTTTTAAAAGGGTTGCCATTTAAAAAAATTAAATTTAAAATTCAAAATGAGGTATTAAAAAATTGGAAAATGAAAAAGATTTTTTTTTATGTGTTTGGCCTTGATACAAAGATTCCGGAGCAGTTTTTGTTTCTGCTTTTGTTGATATCTTAAAAAATGGTTGATTTATAGCACTTTGAATTTCTAGCATGGCTAACATTTTGAAACGATCTTGTATTTGTCACGCGATAACACACGTATTCGCCTATTTCGATGTAAGAAGGCATGTGGATAGTATACATCAACACCTCGACCAAGTTCGCTGGCCAGATTCATCAGCCATCTTGTTTCAAAATGGCGGCCATTAAATTAAAAAATATATATATATTTAAAGTGAGGTGCAAAAAAATTAAAAATTGAAAAAGGTTTCTTTCTTAAGTATTTGATCTTGATATAAGGATTCAGGAGCATTTTTTGTTTGTCTTTACCTTAAAAAATGGCTCAGATATAGCAGTTTCAATTTCTATTGTGGGTGACATTTTGAAAAATCTGATTTTTTGCATGCGACAGCACTCCTATATATTAACCGATTCCGATGTGAGTGAGCATGTGCACAGCAATTACTAAGGTCTCGACCAAGTTCACTGCTTAGCCTCATCCACCATGTTGTCTTAAAATGACAGGCACTTTAAGAAATCGCCGAATTTGGCAGCCAAATATAAGTTACTTTAAAGAAAAGCAGCTTGGATAAAGCTGACTAATTTCGCGAAATTCTCATTCATTATATTGATAAAAATTAGTATTGAATCTCCTAAATTCGGTTTCCACTAAATTGAGCTTCGTGTGTTTGCATGATATAAGTTGGCTTTTTTTATATAAGGATTATGAAAGCTACCTCTTCCTCCCGGCACTGGCCGGAAGGACTTTTTTTCCTTATGTATCATGTCTCGTGAGATTGTTTACTATGTTTATTGTTTTTAAATTATGTGAAAATATTTTGTATCATAAATGATTTTGAAAATGTCGCCGTTGGTGCGATGAAACGATCGTCAATCTTAATAAAGATATTTTATCATTTTTATAGCATTATTTTACTTAATCTGTTTATAAGTGATTTTTATACATGTTTTAGGTAGCTTTCTTTACAAAAAAGCTACCTATTGCAGCCGTTCGGAGGAAAGCGATTTCAAAAAATTTTGGTATATTTTCATCGATCATGACCCCCAGACCCCGAAACCACCCTCCGTTCAAAATTGATATATATATACATATATATCTGACCTATGTCACACTGTAACTCCCGTAATTATGAACCGATTTCGATATAATTCGGTGTGTACATAGTACATACCAATGTCTCGATTGAGTTCGTTGGCCAGCTTCATCCGCCGTTTTGTTTCAAAATGGCGGCCATTTAAAATTTTTAAAAAAATTTAAAACTTGAAATGTGGTACCAAAAAATTAAACATGGAAAAATATTTTTTTCTTATGTATTTGACCTTTATACAAAGATTCTGGAGCAGTTTTTGTTTCGTCTATATCTTAAAAAATGGCTGAGTTATAGCATTTTGAATTTCTAGCGTGGCTGACATTTTGAAACGTCCTGAATTTCGTCACGCGATAAAACCCGTATTTATGAACCGATTTGGATGTAATTCGATGTGTACATAGTACATACCAATCTCTCGACCGAGTTCGTTGGCCAGCTTCATCCGCCATTTTGTTTCAAAATGGCAGCCATTTAAAAAAATTTTAAAAATTTAAAATTAGAAATGTGGTACCAAAAAATTGAAAATGGAAAAATATTTTTTTCCTATGTATTTGACCTTTATACAAAGATTTCGGAGCAGTTTTTGTTTCGTCTATATCTTAAAAAATGGCTGAGTTATAGCATTTTGAATTTCTAGCGTGGCTGACATTTTGAAACGTCCTGAATTTTGTCACGCGATAAAAAGCGTATTTATGAACAGATTTGGATGTAATTCGGTGTGTACATAGTACATACCAATCTCTCGACCGAGTTCTTTGGCCAGCTTCATCCGCCATTTTGTTTCAAAATGGCGGCCATTTAAAATTTCTTTAAAAATTTAAAATTTGAAATGTGGTACCAAAAAATTGAAAATGGAAAAATATTTTTTTCTTATGTATTTGACCTTTATACAAAGATTTCGGAGCAGTTTTTGTTTCGTCTATATCTTAAAAAATGGCTGAGTTATAGCATTTTGAATTTCTAGCGTGGCTGACATTTTGAAACGTCCTGAATTTTGTCACGCGATAAAAGGTGTATTTATGAACCGATTTGGATGTAACTTCGTTTATACATAGTACATACCAATGTCTCGACCGGGTTCGTTGGCCAGCTTCACCCGCCATCTTGTTTAAAAATGGCGGCCATTTAAATTTTTAAGAAAAATTAAAATTTGAAATGTGGTACCAAAAATTGAAAATTGAAAAAATATTTTCTTCTTATGTGTTTGACCTTGATAAAAAGATTCGGGAGTAGTTTTTGTTTCGTCTATATCTTAAGAAATCGCTGAGTTATAGCATTTTGAATTTCTAGCGTGGCTGACATTTTGAAACGTCCTCATTTTTCTCACGTAATAACAGGCGTATTTATGAATCGACTTGGATGTACCTTGGTGTGTACATAGTACATACAAATATCTCGACCGAGTTCGTTGGTCAGCTTCATTCGCCATCTTGTTTCAAAATGGCGGCCATTTAAAGAAATAAAAAAATTTAAATGAGATACCAAAAAATTGGAAAAAGAAAAAGATTTTTTTTGTATGAGTTTGACCTTAATACAAAGATTCCGGAACAGTTTTTCTTTCGTCTATATCTAAAAAAAATGGCTGAGTAATAGCATTTTGAATTTCTCTTGTGGCTGACATTTTAAAACGACCTGATTTTTGTCGCGCGATAACAGGCGTATTTATGAACCTATTTGGATGTAACTTGGTCTGTACATAGTACATACCAATGTCTCGACCGAGTTCGTTGGCCAGCTTCATTCGCCATCTTGTTTTAAAAGGGTTGCCATTTAAAAAAATTAAATTTAAAATTCAAAATGAGGTATTAAAAAATTGGAAAATGAAAAAGATTTTTTTTTATGTGTTTGGCCTTGATACAAAGATTCCGGAGCAGTTTTTGTTTCTGCTTTTGTTGATATCTTAAAAAATGGTTGATTTATAGCACTTTGAATTTCTAGCATGGCTAACATTTTGAAACGATCTTGTATTTGTCACGCGATAACACACGTATTCGCCTATTTCGATGTAAGAAGGCATGTGGATAGTATACATCAACACCTCGACCAAGTTCGCTGGCCAGATTCATCAGCCATCTTGTTTCAAAATGGCGGCCATTAAATTAAAAAATATATATATATTTAAAGTGAGGTGCAAAAAAATTAAAAATTGAAAAAGGTTTCTTTCTTAAGTATTTGATCTTGATATAAGGATTCAGGAGCATTTTTTGTTTGTCTTTACCTTAAAAAATGGCTCAGATATAGCAGTTTCAATTTCTATTGTGGGTGACATTTTGAAAAATCTGATTTTTTGCATGCGACAGCACTCCTATATATTAACCGATTCCGATGTGAGTGAGCATGTGCACAGCAATTACTAAGGTCTCGACCAAGTTCACTGCTTAGCCTCATCCACCATGTTGTCTTAAAATGACAGGCACTTTAAGAAATCGCCGAATTTGGCAGCCAAATATAAGTTACTTTAAAGAAAAGCAGCTTGGATAAAGCTGACTAATTTCGCGAAATTCTCATTCATTATATTGATAAAAATTAGTATTGAATCTCCTAAATTCGGTTTCCACTAAATTGAGCTTCGTGTGTTTGCATGATATAAGTTGGCTTTTTTTATATAAGGATTATGAAAGCTACCTCTTCCTCCCGGCACTGGCCGGAAGGACTTTTTTTCCTTATGTATCATGTCTCGTGAGATTGTTTACTATGTTTATTGTTTTTAAATTATGTGAAAATATTTTGTATCATAAATGATTTTGAAAATGTCGCCGTTGGTGCGATGAAACGATCGTCAATCTTAATAAAGATATTTTATCATTTTTATAGCATTATTTTACTTAATCTGTTTATAAGTGATTTTTATACATGTTTTAGGTAGCTTTCTTTACAAAAAAGCTACCTATTGCAGCCGTTCGGAGGAAAGCGATTTCAAAAAATTTTGGTATATTTTCATCGATCATGACCCCCAGACCCCGAAACCACCCTCCGTTCAAAATTGATATATATATACATATATATCTGACCTATGTCACACTGTAACTCCCGTAATTATGAACCGATTTCGATATAATTCGGTGTGTACATAGTACATACCAATGTCTCGATTGAGTTCGTTGGCCAGCTTCATCCGCCGTTTTGTTTCAAAATGGCGGCCATTTAAAATTTTTAAAAAAATTTAAAACTTGAAATGTGGTACCAAAAAATTAAACATGGAAAAATATTTTTTTCTTATGTATTTGACCTTTATACAAAGATTCTGGAGCAGTTTTTGTTTCGTCTATATCTTAAAAAATGGCTGAGTTATAGCATTTTGAATTTCTAGCGTGGCTGACATTTTGAAACGTCCTGAATTTCGTCACGCGATAAAACCCGTATTTATGAACCGATTTGGATGTAATTCGATGTGTACATAGTACATACCAATCTCTCGACCGAGTTCGTTGGCCAGCTTCATCCGCCATTTTGTTTCAAAATGGCAGCCATTTAAAAAAATTTTAAAAATTTAAAATTAGAAATGTGGTACCAAAAAATTGAAAATGGAAAAATATTTTTTTCCTATGTATTTGACCTTTATACAAAGATTTCGGAGCAGTTTTTGTTTCGTCTATATCTTAAAAAATGGCTGAGTTATAGCATTTTGAATTTCTAGCGTGGCTGACATTTTGAAACGTCCTGAATTTTGTCACGCGATAAAAAGCGTATTTATGAACAGATTTGGATGTAATTCGGTGTGTACATAGTACATACCAATCTCTCGACCGAGTTCTTTGGCCAGCTTCATCCGCCATTTTGTTTCAAAATGGCGGCCATTTAAAATTTCTTTAAAAATTTAAAATTTGAAATGTGGTACCAAAAAATTGAAAATGGAAAAATATTTTTTTCTTATGTATTTGACCTTTATACAAAGATTTCGGAGCAGTTTTTGTTTCGTCTATATCTTAAAAAATGGCTGAGTTATAGCATTTTGAATTTCTAGCGTGGCTGACATTTTGAAACGTCCTGAATTTTGTCACGCGATAAAAGGTGTATTTATGAACCGATTTGGATGTAACTTCGTTTATACATAGTACATACCAATGTCTCGACCGGGTTCGTTGGCCAGCTTCACCCGCCATCTTGTTTAAAAATGGCGGCCATTTAAATTTTTAAGAAAAATTAAAATTTGAAATGTGGTACCAAAAATTGAAAATTGAAAAAATATTTTCTTCTTATGTGTTTGACCTTGATAAAAAGATTCGGGAGTAGTTTTTGTTTCGTCTATATCTTAAGAAATCGCTGAGTTATAGCATTTTGAATTTCTAGCGTGGCTGACATTTTGAAACGTCCTCATTTTTCTCACGTAATAACAGGCGTATTTATGAATCGACTTGGATGTACCTTGGTGTGTACATAGTACATACAAATATCTCGACCGAGTTCGTTGGTCAGCTTCATTCGCCATCTTGTTTCAAAATGGCGGCCATTTAAAGAAATAAAAAAATTTAAATGAGATACCAAAAAATTGGAAAAAGAAAAAGATTTTTTTTGTATGAGTTTGACCTTAATACAAAGATTCCGGAACAGTTTTTCTTTCGTCTATATCTAAAAAAAAATGGCTGAGTAATAGCATTTTGAATTTCTCTTGTGGCTGACATTTTAAAACGACCTGATTTTTGTCGCGCGATAACAGGCGTATTTATGAACCTATTTGGATGTAACTTGGTCTGTACATAGTACATACCAATGTCTCGACCGAGTTCGTTGGCCAGCTTCATTCGCCATCTTGTTTTAAAAGGGTTGCCATTTAAAAAAATTAAATTTAAAATTCAAAATGAGGTATTAAAAAATTGGAAAATGAAAAAGATTTTTTTTTATGTGTTTGGCCTTGATACAAAGATTCCGGAGCAGTTTTTGTTTCTGCTTTTGTTGATATCTTAAAAAATGGTTGATTTATAGCACTTTGAATTTCTAGCATGGCTAACATTTTGAAACGATCTTGTATTTGTCACGCGATAACACACGTATTCGCCTATTTCGATGTAAGAAGGCATGTGGATAGTATACATCAACACCTCGACCAAGTTCGCTGGCCAGATTCATCAGCCATCTTGTTTCAAAATGGCGGCCATTAAATTAAAAAATATATATATATTTAAAGTGAGGTGCAAAAAAATTAAAAATTGAAAAAGGTTTCTTTCTTAAGTATTTGATCTTGATATAAGGATTCAGGAGCATTTTTTGTTTGTCTTTACCTTAAAAAATGGCTCAGATATAGCAGTTTCAATTTCTATTGTGGGTGACATTTTGAAAAATCTGATTTTTTGCATGCGACAGCACTCCTATATATTAACCGATTCCGATGTGAGTGAGCATGTGCACAGCAATTACTAAGGTCTCGACCAAGTTCACTGCTTAGCCTCATCCACCATGTTGTCTTAAAATGACAGGCACTTTAAGAAATCGCCGAATTTGGCAGCCAAATATAAGTTACTTTAAAGAAAAGCAGCTTGGATAAAGCTGACTAATTTCGCGAAATTCTCATTCATTATATTGATAAAAATTAGTATTGAATCTCCTAAATTCGGTTTCCACTAAATTGAGCTTCGTGTGTTTGCATGATATAAGTTGGCTTTTTTTATATAAGGATTATGAAAGCTACCTCTTCCTCCCGGCACTGGCCGGAAGGACTTTTTTTCCTTATGTATCATGTCTCGTGAGATTGTTTACTATGTTTATTGTTTTTAAATTATGTGAAAATATTTTGTATCATAAATGATTTTGAAAATGTCGCCGTTGGTGCGATGAAACGATCGTCAATCTTAATAAAGATATTTTATCATTTTTATAGCATTATTTTACTTAATCTGTTTATAAGTGATTTTTATACATGTTTTAGGTAGCTTTCTTTACAAAAAAGCTACCTATTGCAGCCGTTCGGAGGAAAGCGATTTCAAAAAATTTTGGTATATTTTCATCGATCATGACCCCCAGACCCCGAAACCACCCTCCGTTCAAAATTGATATATATATACATATATATCTGACCTATGTCACACTGTAACTCCCGTAATTATGAACCGATTTCGATATAATTCGGTGTGTACATAGTACATACCAATGTCTCGACCGAGTTCGTTGGCCAGCTTCATCCGCCGTTTTGTTTCAAAATGGCGGCCATTTAAAATTTTTAAAAAAATTTAAAACTTGAAATGTGGTACCAAAAAATTAAACATGGAAAAATATTTTTTTCTTATGTATTTGACCTTTATACAAAGATTCTGGAGCAGTTTTTGTTTCGTCTATATCTTAAAAAATGGCTGAGTTATAGCATTTTGAATTTCTAGCGTGGCTGACATTTTGAAACGTCCTGAATTTCGTCACGCGATAAAACCCGTATTTATGAACCGATTTGGATGTAATTCGATGTGTACATAGTACATACCAATCTCTCGACCGAGTTCGTTGGCCAGCTTCATCCGCCATTTTGTTTCAAAATGGCAGCCATTTAAAAAATTTTTAAAAATTTAAAATTAGAAATGTGGTACCAAAAAATTGAAAATGGAAAAATATTTTTTTCCTATGTATTTGACCTTTATACAAAGATTTCGGAGCAGTTTTTGTTTCGTCTATATCTTAAAAAATGGCTGAGTTATAGCATTTTGAATTTCTAGCGTGGCTGACATTTTGAAACGTCCTGAATTTTGTCACGCGATAAAAGGCGTATTTATGAACCGATTTGGATGTAACTTCGTTTATACATAGTACATACCAATGTCTCGACCGGGTTCGTTAGCCAGCTTCACCCGCCATCTTGTTTAAAAATGGCGGCCATTTAAATTTTTAAGAAAAATTTAAATTTGAAATGTGGTACCAAAAATTAAAAATTGAAAAAATATTTTCTTCTTATGTGTTTGACCTTGATAAAAAGATTCGGGAGCAGTTTTTGTTTCGTCTATATCTTAAGAAATGGCTGAGTTATAGCATTTTGAATTTCTAGCGTGGCTGACATTTTGAAACGTCCTGATTTTTCTCACGTAATAACAGGCGTATTTATGAACCGACTTGGATGTACCTTTGTGTGTACATAGTACATACAAATATCTCGACCGAGTTCGTTGGCCAGCTTCATCCGCCATCTTGTTTCAAAATGGCGGCCATTTAAAAAAATTAAAAAATAAAAAAATTTAAATGAGATACCAAAAAATTGGAAAATGAAATGATTTTTTTTGTATGTGTTTGACCTTAATACAAAGATTCCGGAACAGTTTTTCTTTCGTCTATATCTAAAAAAAAAGGGCTGAGTAATAGCATTTTGAATTTCTCTTGTGGCTGACATTTTAAAACGACCTGATTTTTGTCACGCGATAACAGGCGTATTTATGAACCTATTTGGGTGTAACTTGGTCTGTACATAGTACATACCAATGTCTCGAACGAGTTCGTTGGCCAGCTTCATTCGCCATCTTGTTTCAAAAGGGTTGCCATTTAAAAAAACTAAATTTAAAAGTCAAAATGAGGTATTAAAAAATTGGAAAATGAAAAAGATTTTTTTTATGTGTTTGGCCTTGATACAAAGATTCCGGAGCAGTTTTTGTTTCTGAAAATTTGTTCTTTTGTTGATATCTTAAAAAATGGTTGATTTATAGCACTTTGAATTTCTAGCATGGATAACATTTTGAAACGATCTTGTATTTGTCACGCGATAACACACGTATTCGCCTATTTCGATGTAAGAGGGCATGTGGATAGTATACATCAACACCTCGACCAAGTTCGCTGACCAGATTCATCAGCCATCTTGTTTCAAAATGGCGGCCATTAAATTAAAAAATATATATATATTTAAAGTGAGGTGCAAAAAAATTAGAAATTGAAAAAGGTTTCTTTCTTAAGTATTTGATCTTGATATAAGGATTCAGGAGCATTTTTTGTTTGTCTTTACCTTAAAAAATGGCTCAGATATAGCAGTTTCAATTTCTATTGTGGGTGACATTTTGAAAAATCTGATTTTTTGCATGCGACAGCACTCCTATATATTAACCGATTTCGATGTGAGTGAGCATGTGAACAGCAATTACTAAGGTCTCGACCAAGTTCACTGCTTAGCCTCATCCACCATGTTGTCTTAAAATGACAGGCACTTTAAGAAATTGCCGAATTTGGCAGCCAAATATAAGTTACTTTAAAGAAAAGCAGCTTGGATAAAGCTGACTAATTTCGCGAAATTCTCATTCATTATATTGATAAAAATTAGTATTGAATCTCCTATATTCGGTTTCCACTAAATTGAGCTTCGTGTGTTTGCATGATATAAGTTGGCTTTTTTTAAATAAGGATTATGAAAGCTACCTCTTCCTCCCGGCACTGGCCGGAAGGACTTTTTATAATAAAACATGGTAAAACGGAATCTTATAAAAATATAAAATTTTCCGTTTCAGGCGGGATTTTATCTTAGAAGATGTCTTAGTAGATCTTCTCCTAAAAGGAGTCGAAAAACTTTTTTTTGGAGGGGGGAAGGGCTCAAAATTAAATCTTATGCGTTCTTTTAAAGATTAAAAAAAAGGCTTTTAATCATGTCGGGAACATTTATAAGCAGAGGAGCGAGTTGCATTAGACCTAAAGTTATCTCAATCAAGGTCTCAGAGATGAAATTTTACCGGATGACAAATCTCGGATAATAGATGCAGTACACCAGTATATACGCATGAAAAATTTTCAAAATATGCCCTAATTACTTCTAAATGCGACCGCGTCTCACCGGAGAGGACCAAGAAATTATGGAGGAACGTGAAAGCGACAGATGGGTGAAGGATGTTTTTGATCATTGTTTTAAATTTGGGCTAAAAATTTGTGATTAAAAATTAAAAATTTTTGAACAACATCGGGCAGTTCAGATAAACAATATAATAATTGCTAATCAATATTGTTGATGATAAATTAATGGAAAAAGTACTTTTACATAATAATTTATATTTTTATTTCAGAATAAGTCGAACTCCTTTAGGTAAAACACGTCATGATAAAATATACTCTATTTATGAAGTTGATAAAAAGAATACAATTATGGTGCATCTATAATAATAGAGATAGATGTTTGTCCCTCTGTCAGTCTCTTTGTGTGTTCGTGCGTACGCGCGCGCGCTGTGTTCTGAAACGGCAAAGCTACGCGCAGAGATACAAAATTCGGTCGACTGGGTGAATGTCTACTACTTAAAGCTATAAAAAAATTACTATAATAAAAGCCTAAGTCACGTGACTGTCATCAACAATTCCGGGTTGACCGCTTCACTTTTTGTAAGCCAGGCGGAGAATTTGGCAATTTAATGTTAGCCGGGAGCAGGTGATAAATCGCCAAACACTGTTCCATCGCCATCGTGTCATTAGTATTATAATAGTCCATTTCATGCGACTGTCATAAACAATTTTTCGCTTGGTAAATTAAATCAAAGCTTTGATGTTGAAATTAAATGTCATGGTTTATGGAATTAGTTATTACTTTTTTTTTATTCTTTTATTTATTTATTTTTCCAAGCAGTAATTGATAGTCATAAATTTTAAATATATCAGTTTTAATTAAAGTTATGCGTTTTAAATAAAATGAGTGAAAGTACTATATTTTAAATGAAATTAATGAAATACACAAAATACGACGGGAACAATGTTTGGCGATTTATCACCTGCGCCCAGCTAACATAAAAATGCCGAGTTCATGACTTATGTATCAGAATCTTCGGATTTGGCGAGGGATTGAGCAAGTAAATTAAATTATGTATAAAATTAACGTGATACAATGCTTAGCATATATTTAAGGGAGACCAAACTGGTCGCCAAGGGCGGCTAGTCTATAACAATAGAGATAGATGTTTGTCCCCCTGTCAGTCTCTTTGTATGTACGTGCGTACGCGCGCGTGCTGTGTTCTGAAATGGCAAAGCTACGCGCAGAGCTACAAGATTTGGTCGACTGGGTGAATGTCTACTACTTAAATCTATAAAAAAATTACCCTTCGGAGGGCTTCTACATATTAAGAGCATTTCACGAATAAAAACACCCACTTTTGAAGCTTTATTTGAGTTCCTTGGTAAAATCAGTCCGGAAAAGTATATATTTTGTGGGTTTTTTTTTTTTTTAAATCTACATATAATTAGAAGGATTCATTAGAAGCGTTCTTTTGGGGATGCAGATGTTGAATCCACATCACAAACTTTTCTTATATCCTTAAAAAATCTCCTGATCGAAAGGGTTTTTTTTAGCGAGATGGACTCAAACATAATCTATACACCTTTTTCACTCAAATACATGTTTTTAATAATGAAAATTTTTAAGAAATTCATATTCACAAAATATATGAATTATGACCTACGTTATTTTTTACATAAAAAGAATCAGACTCTTTGAAAACATGGCTGCGTGCTTTCACAACCAATTTTTATCTTTAATTTTTGAACGATAGAAATATTTTACTTTTGGACGATCTGAGGGAACCGTCTCCTGTTATCATTTTCATCAGAGAAGAAAATCTCAAATATTGTAACCAGAAAAATTCCAAAGAATTTCTGTTTATTTAATATTTAGAATTTCTGTGAAATTCTTCTGGATATTAGTTGAATGTTCCTGATACTTTTCCCTGAAAAATCTGAATCTTATTTTTTCTAAGGTTATAGACAGATAAACCTCTAATACATTTTTTTTTTTCATACAACTCTATGAAGATTTAAGAGAAAGTGCATAAACTATTAAATAATTTATCGCGCTACTTTAACCCAATGAACTCCAATAAAGTGACAAAAGTGGCTGTTAACCCCTTGAGGGGCGGTGGTATATATTTTATACCACCTACGATTAATGAAGATTTGCATTGAAAAATTTTATTAAATTTTACTTTTCTAACTTTGGTGAAAAAAAGTCTTAAAATTGCTTTTTCTTTTTTTGCAATAAATCTTTTTGCAGATTCCGGCATGAATTCGACATTACAGAAACACAATTGCTTGCCCCTCAAAGGGTTAATGTTTGAAGATTGAAAGTTGGTGAAATTTTCAATATGTAGGCAGCCTTACAATCATAATTTTTGCATAGAATTAAATAGTAGATATTATTCCCAAATGATCGGTACCTATATCTTTTTCAGACAACTATTTACAGCATAATTAGTAGGGATGATTACTTTTTTTCAGTGCTGTACATATGACTAAACATGTTTTTAATACCTAGTGTTAAAGTTCAAAGATTAGTTACAGTTTAACACCGATTTAAGAGTTATTTAATAAAACCCAATAAGGACTCACGTTGCATTTTCGCAGCATTTTGTTTGTGTGTTTTTTTAATTATTATTATAAGTATTTTTTCAGCAATATTATTTTCACATATTGTATACATATGACATTTATTTCTAATAAAAAAAAAATTAATTGATTTAAGTTGTAAAAAATTAGAAATATGAAAATATGAATGAAAAAGTACAGAATTTTTAAATAAATTTACTGTTGAATTTCGGATTATGTTAATACACTGGCCTTCAAAAGTTAAGGTACAGGGACTGGATGCTTTCGATTGTACACGGTTTGTCTAATATCTATCAACATTATTGGCGAATTCTTTTTGGACTTCTGGGATGTAAAGAACATGTTTGATTTCACATTTCTCGGAGAAGATTTAGTGAGGGGGACAATTAAGGGCCTAATAATAAATTTAATAATAAAATAATGTTTGCGATCGCCTATGTAGCAGAAAAGGCCGAGAAATATGAAATCAAACATGTTCTTTACTTCTCAAAAGTTCAAGAACAATTCGCCAATAATGTTGATAGATATTCGACAAACCGTGTTCAATCGAAAGCATCTAGTCCCTGTACCTTAACTTTTGGAGGCCAGTGTACATGAACTATAAAGAATGATTCTTTATAGTTAAAAATTAAAGTCAACAAGATAAAAGTCAAAAATTCAAGATACAGATATTGTAGCGGGTCAAACTATAACTATGTGTAGTAAATATAATGCACCGCTACATAGTAAATGCTTGAAAGATTTTTATATGGTAAAAATGTAGTTGATTTGTACTGACGTTGCGATTTCGCAACATATATTACACGTAACAACAACAACAACAAAATGTAATATCGCTTTATTCCTTTTAATTGGTCATTAATAGATAAAATTAAATTTTATTCCAATTGTGTCAAATATAAGAAGTTATGGCCCTTAACCCCTTAACGGTTGCATTAAATTACGGTTTAAAAATTCAAATGGCTTATTGGCACCACTTAAAAAAAAAAGAAATACTCACCTTATTTAACCCCTTGAGGGGCGGTGGGATAAAATATATCCCACCTAATATAAACAAGATTCTCACCAGAAAATTTTAACTGAATTTTATATTTTTAACTTTGAAGGAAATTCGTTGAAAAATTGCTTTTCGTTATTTAAAAATAAAATTTTTCGATTATTCCGGGGAGAATTCAATATTTAGAGACATTTTTGCTTGCCCCTCAAGGGGTTAATGACAGGTAAAATGACACCATAATAAAGCCAATTACACTATTTTTAACTGGTGGGAATCAAATAATCTGAATAAAAGACCCAGCCCGTGAATATCACGAGAGTGAGAATTAAGGGGTTAAGGGGTCTCAGGACTCTTAAAGCTTTAAAATTTTCAAAATTTTAATTTTTTTTAGATGTTAAACTCCTATCTTTTCTGTACATTTTGATGTAATTGTTTCCTTGAAATTCCTATTAGAACTGAAGTTATGGCTTTTACATTTATACACATTCAATAGCTGAAGCGTCGTTTCGGAAACTTTGAAGCCATTTTTCTCCAAATGACGTTTTTGGGCATAACGCGCACGATATCTCAAAAACTTATGAATATTTTTTCATGAAATTTTCAAAACATATGTTTCATGTTAGTCTGTATAAACTGAACCTAAAATTTCCTTTTTATTGATAAAAAAATATTTTTTTATGTGATTATACTGTTGAAATTTTCTTAATTTTGCATTAGCTAAATACAACTTTGTATTAAAAATATAAAAAAGCTTTAAATACAAATTTATTTAGGTTCAGGGTAATTAATATAATCTGAAGTATAAGTAGATACCAAAATTTTCACTCTAGTTGCAACACTTATTTTGTAATCGTGCGCGTAAGCTGTTATGCCGATTTTCTGCTCGAAAAATGTCAAACAGTTTGGAGCCCCCTGTAAATACTAATTCTGCATCTTATAATTTTTTAAATACATGAAATGAAAGAACATACTTATATATTTTATTCCAATTAAAATTGTGTCTTAACATCGAATACATTTTAAGATATTAAATATTGAAAATGGTCTCTTTTTTTTATTTTTTTCCAATTTTAAGAGTCCTGAGACCCCTTAATAAGATAACTTGGAAGTACAACTCATCGAATGAGATAATTTGCAGTTTATAAAGTAGCTTTATTAATCCTTACTCGACATTTAAGAACTGCCTAAACTAAGTCAAACCATATGACAGCAGCATAATGATACAATCTCGGAATTTTTTCTTCTTTTACCGTTTTGTAGCATTTAATTTGATGGCTCGCAACACATATTTTCAGTGACTCGGTCACGTAATACTGTTTAGCAGTATATCGCACGACCGCTACCGAGAATGACCCACCTACAATAAATATTTTTTGTTGTTAAATGCATATTTTTAATAATGAAAATTGTTAAGAAATTTATATTCACAAAATGTATGAATTTTTATCTTTAACTTTTGAATGATAGATATATTTTAATTTTTGACGACCTGAGGGAACCGTCTCCTGTTATTATTTGCGTCACAGAGAAGAAAATTTTAACCAGAAAAATACCAAAGAATATTCTTTTACATAAAGTAAATTTATTATTTATTTAGAATTTCTGTAAAACTTTTCTGGTTATTAATTGAATGCTCCTGTTACTTTTTTCGCTAAAATTTTAATTTTATTTTTCTGAGTTTATAGATCAACCTCTAATATATTTTTTTATACATAACTCTATGAAGATTTAAGAGAATGCATAATTTACCGGAGTGCTTTGACACAATGGACTCCAATAAAGTGTCAAAAGTGACTGTTAACGTTTGAAGATTAAAAGTTAGTGGACATTTTGATAGGTAGGCAGCCCTAGAAAAGTAATTTTTGCATAGAATTAAATAGTAGATATTATTCCCAATTGATCGGTACCTATACCTTTTTCAGACAACTATTTATAGCATAATTACTAGGGATATTTACTTGTTTTCGAGTCCTGTGCATATAACTAAACATGTTTTCAATGTGTAGTCTTTAAGTTTAAA
This sequence comes from Maratus speciosus, assembly GCA_963932465.1. NCBI lineage: Eukaryota > Metazoa > Arthropoda > Arachnida > Araneae > Salticidae > Maratus > Maratus speciosus. Next base: position 549,823,323 of record OZ010794.1, read on the forward strand.
GATTTATTACAGTTTCACACCAATTTAAGTTCAGTTATTCTACAGGGTAAGTCAAAATGAATATAGCGATTGCAAACGGCTATAACTATTTAATGGAAAAGAATTTATCGATAAGATTAGCACAGAATGTAGAAGGAACTTCAAAATTTTTTATACATACGTCATAGATGTTCTATGTGACTTTCCTTGGTCACACGGACAACATCTAGGCCATTTCACGCCATACATTCTGAAGCATTTGTTCAGTCACCGACGCAAGCGCATTACAAATGTATACTTTGAGTTTTTCAATTATTTTGGGCGTGGGAGGCACCCTGTCTTTCACATAACCCCACAGAAAAACAATCAGCCATTTTTACCGTCATAATTGGCCATTTTTACTAATGAGACGGCGCAATGAACAGGTTTTTTGTCGTTGCAAAAATTCAAATCGCGCATGCGTAGACTTCCGCTTCACTGCACTTGCCTTAGAAATTTTGAAGTTTAGTCTACATTCTGTGTTAATCTTATTGATAAATTCTTTTCCATTAAATACTTATAGCCGTTTGTAATCGCTATATTCATTTTGACTTACCCTGTATATTAACTTGAAAATACAATTCATCGAATGAGATCAATTTGCAGTTCATATGGCAGCTTTATTAATTCTTACTCGACATTTAACAACTGCCTTTATCTCACTCAACTGCCTAAACTACGCCAAACCACATGACAGCATAATGATGCAATCTCGGAATTTTTTCTTCTTTTACCGTTTTGTAGCATTTAATTTGATGGCTCACAAAACGTATTTTCATGACTTGGTCACGTAATACAGTTTAGTAGTACACCGTACGGACGTTGCCGAAAATGACCCGCCTATAATAGATGTTATTTCTACTAATGCAGAATCCGAATCACGTTCCCCAGAAAAAAAGTCATTTAGAAAATGGACGATTTAATATTCGCTATGGCCAAATGCTCCCAAGGTTGCAGAAGTGTCACAGATATATCACTTGTGGTTTGTCGGACTTTATCCCGATATGTATGTCCTTTTATCTTTTGCTTTAAATATGTGAGACAGTATCTGAAACGGTTCCGGATGATAAGTTAGAGAACTGGAGCAGCGCTATTAAAATTTAACTAAAACGTTTCTTTGGTTAAAAGTTTGACGGACCTGAAAATAATACTTATAAAAATCATTAACACTTTCCAACAAAGTTGAAAAGTGTTTATGACTTCGGTTTGTCTGTCCGTCTGTCCGCTCTCTAACTCTCGTAAATGTACTCCGATTGTTCTAAAATTTTTGGATTTTATTGACCTCTACCATGGCACGATCCCTATTTCAAATGAAGTTTGTAGCATGTTTAGTTCATTTACAGGGAGAGTCTAAAGTATTCCGTTACATTACGGCCAATGGGAAAAAATAGTTTCAAATGATTTTTAATGGTGTTACACCCTTTCAAACATAATAAAATTGTGCAATTATTACATTGTACTAAAATGAATATTCTACTCTGTATTGTATTAAAATAATCATAAAAATGCAGTTTTGTTAAATTTTATGCATTACTTTAGTAGACTTTCGATGATACAATAAGAAAAATGGCACAAAAATCGCTATAACAGCGACCTTATTTTGACGGATTAAGCCCAATTTCAACTGGGACCGCTGGTCATAGGCAAAAACATATATTAAGTTTGGTTAAATTTTATGCCTGGCTTCATGCACTTTTAGAGGATGCAAAGACGACACACAGACACACGGACAGACAGACATTTTGTAAAACAATGTTTATTGAGATCGCTCAGTCCTAAAACGTGTAAATTCGTCGAAAACCGGAAGTCGAAAAAAATTTTCGATTACAATACTTTCTTCTATTATAGATAGAAGAAAGTAAAAATTAATGCCACTATATTAATAATAGTTATTAATATAGTGAAAATGCAGTACCAATTTAAACCGCAGACAGATTTAAACGTATAGTTAAAAAAAGTTTAAAAAATCATGTAGCAAGTTATTGGTTTTAAGTAGGAATATCGTGGTTTTCTTCCAATTGGCAAAGTGGCAGGGGGGTCTGTGGAGCAAAAAAAGTTAAGTATAATGCAGAAAGTCTCTGTTACAGAGTAGGGGAGGTAGGGGAGGTTTGATACATAGGGAGGGTTGATACATTGACAATTTTTCTCAACAAATGGCAGTAATAGCCATTGTAATAGATGTAAAGTCTTCCTTTATTAGTAGAGGCCATCATTAGCTGGACTTGGAAGAGAAGAACTGACAACATTTTTTTTCTTTTAACTTTGAAGACTTTTGAAATGTCAATGTAAATTTTTTTAAATACTGATTTTCTTTCATAACTCTTATTTTTGTGAAGATAATATCTTGTAATTTTTTTTTAAATTTGTAAAGCACATTGTTAAGGCGAATTTTACCAGAAAGCAGATTGGCATTTTGGAACTGCATTTGTACAAAATGATTGAAAATCCAATAAGGCATGATAGGGAGAAATGATACATTAGTGCTGGGGAGAAATGATACACTTGTATATTTGAAATTTAGTAGTTTTTTAAAGTTGTAAACAAATATAATACTGTAATATTCATTATTGTTTTACAGCAAGAGCTACTGAAATTGGTAATGAAGAACAAAGAGACTATTCATAGACATTATGTAGGTTACATGAAAAAGCAGTGCGATAATAGATGGTTAGTTCGCTTTGCTCGTCATGTCGAAGGAAAAAAGTTTAAATGGCCTGAAAGGGAAGATGTTTCTATAATTGACGAAGGGCAATTTAAAAAAAACATTAAATCCACCCGATTTTACTTACCAAAATGATAGAGTTATAAGTTTTATTTTAACCATTTCAGTGGTGGTGGTATGTTTATGAAACCACCTAATTTTAATTCCCAAACGCCACATTGGCACCAACATTTTGGTAAAATATTTTCCATTTAATATGAAAGGGAAACATAGCCCTTTTCAACAAATTTGTGTGATCAAAGGTTCTTAGCATAGTACCCAAATCTCCGGATTTTCGAATACCTGTTTTATTGTACAGAAATATTCGTTTTACGTAATCGCAGATTTCTTCCATTATGTAAAGTGAATATTTCTGTTATGAATTAGTCGTACTAAAAAATCGGAAGACTTGGCAACTGTGTTCTACTGATTATATCTTTTGACTTACTGGTCCGGACATATAAGTCCCAGTAAACTATTTATTTATTCTTTCTAACAACTTTTTGAAAAATAATCTCTGCCACACACTTGTACTAGGACAGGGACAGCAAAACTGTGGCGCGCTGCAGATTATTTTTGGCACAGCATGGATTCAGATTCTACATCAAAATATAATAGAATTTAAGTAAAATAATGCTAAAAAGTGATAAAATATCTTTATTAAGATTGACGATCGTTTCGTCGCACCAACGGCGACATTTTCAAAATCATTTATGATAGAAAATATTTTCACAAAATTTAAAAACAATAAACATAGTAAACAATGTCACGAGACATGATGCATAATGAAAAATATTGCAAACCTAAAATTAAATTAAAATTAAATTAACTATTTCTGAGCGTGGATTATTTCATATAATTTAACCAAAACAATAACATGGTAAACAATGTCACAAGACAACATGCATAATGAAAAACATTGCAAAACATAAAATAAAAATAAAAGTGTGCGAGTGTGGATTAATTTTGACTATTGTTATTAAAATTACATAGCATCTCTTTCCAAATTTTAGGTAAATCAAGGACAATAACAACAGTTTTTCAACAGAAGAACCACAGCTTTGGCCAGATTATGCAGCGAAGAACCGTTACAGATTGATTTTAAAAATAGCAAGTTAATTTATATATCAAGATTTTATTTACCACCCATAATCCGAGAATCAATAGAGATATTTTTACGAAACAAGAATATTTGCAATGATTCAGTGTCCCTTGATTTACCTAAAATTTGGAAAGAGATGCTATGTAATTTTAATAACAATAGTCAAAATTAATCCACACTCGCAAATAGCCAAGATAATTTTATTTTTATTTTATGTTTTGCAATGTTTTTCATTATGCATGTTGTCTCGTGACATTGTTTACCATATTATTGTTTTGTTAAATCATATGAAAATTAATCCACGCTCACAAGTAGCTAATTTAATTTAAATTTAATTTTAGGTTTGCAATATTTTTCATTATGCATCATGTCTCGTGGCATTGTTTACTATGTTAATAGTTTTTAAATTTTGTGAAAATATTTTCTAACATAAATGATTTTGAAAATGTCGCCGTTGGTGCGACGAAACGATCGTCAATCTTAATAAAGATATTTTATCACTTTTTTAGCATTATTTTACTTAATCTGTTTATAAGTGATTTTTATACATGTTTTTATAATAGAATTTCACAAAAGGCATTAATTAATCTAGATGTTGTCTCTATTTATTTGAATTCGATTAGTTCGGTTAGGTGTCATTGTCACAAAGATTGAAGAAACTGAAATATAACTTAATGTATCGCAATCTAGCTCAATATTGGCAAACAAAATTTGGTGACTAACAGAGAATTAAGAGATCATCGCAAAAGAAAGATTAAAAGGCATTATAAGCAAAAATGCCGATGATAAATTTATAACAATTTGGAATTCAATTCCAGACACTGAAAGTTGTAGATTCTGGTGCTTGCCATTTTGAAAATTTTTTATGTGAGACATTCTTTTCGAAAAATAAATAATATGATAAATTCAAGTAAAAACATCTTGTCAAATGACTCCAATTCAACTTGCATTCTCTTAAAAATAACTAAGTACGAAGCTGATAGAAATTATTTGTCATCTAAGATGAGACAGCAGAAATAATATACTTAAAATAAATGTTTAAAGTCTAACATCAAATATTACCCATATTTTTTTAATGCAAAAAAACAAAATTTTAAGTAATTTTGATTCTTTATTATTTAATCCATTAAATATTTTTATCGTTGGGGCGTCATTATCACGTAAAATATATTTTTGGAAAAATCTGGCACATGGATGTGAAAAGCTTCGCCGTCCCTGTACCAGGATATTTTCGAGAGAAATCTACCAGAACGAAAATTTTTTGTAAATTCTGGTACGATTGAGTATAAAAAATAATCGTCAGTTCTAGTCCGTAATCAAAAGATTAAGCATTTTTTCTCCCTAAAAACGTATAAAAAAATAAATACACATTAATCATTTTCAATTTCATTCTTAAACATCTGCTAACTAGCAATTCAATACAATAAAAAAAAAAAAAAATCTAATTAAATGGATTTCAGGAAATACATCTCAATATTTATTTATATTCTTCCTTATTTAAAAAAAAATCACAAACTAAACATATTTTTACGCTTTATCAAAATCTTTATTTAACTACCACGGATTTTCCAAATGAAAATTAGGTAAGAAGCTTTTGGAAAATAGGTTTCCACCTGAGAATTTTTAATATAACATTGGCAAATAATTTGCTTATTTTGCATAATTCCAAACATTTAAATCAAATATGGTTCATACGCATTATTTATTTAATTTAAAACTTATTAAAGAACACACTTATTCAAATTGATTTCAATAGACTAACTTGCTTATTGTGAAACACACGCTGATTTCCTGTTTGTAATTTAATTTTGCAAACACTTAAACAGCTGTCACAAATGTTAAGCTTCCTACCCTGAATGGGTCTAATCGACCCATTTCTATAATTCATTTCATTCGATTCGAACCAGATATTTTCTCGTAAAGTAAGATAAATAAAAGTCAACGAAAACTAATATAAATAAATACATTAAATAGTTTTTAAAGAAAATTCTGGTGTGAAATGTTTGTATTAAGGTTGAGTAAAATTTCAACAGGGTAGGAAGGTTAAGAAAGTAAAGAGTATTGCGTGAAAATAAATTTATATTTCTAAAAAGAGAGTAACCCTAGATATTAATTCATAATTATTAGAACTGTTTTTTAGGTTACTTCCTGATAGTAGGAAACTATCTTAAATTAGGTCGAGGCATTCAATGATATTTTTCTTTATTATTACATTTGAATTTGTAGGAGTATTTTTAAATCTAATTTAACCTATGAGACTAAATTAATTGAACTAAACAGTAGAATTATTAATGTATTAAAAGGAAACATATAAGAAAATGCAAGAAAAGAAAAGAAGGAAAAATATTAAAAATAGTTTATCAAACTATCATACATCTTGAAGAGTTCATTTATTTAAAATTTTAGTTCTGAATAAATCAATTGCCGTTTTTTCAAAGTACAGTAGAACCGCTTTTATCGGAAACTCTTTTAACCGAAACTCTCGGCTCACCGAAATCCATTTTTGAAGCTCTTTTTCTTACTATCACATTTCTTGCGCCCCAAATCCCTTTTGAAAGCTTTTTTTTTTTTTTTTTAAACTAATTTATTCCTTGTGTACAAGTGGTCCCTTCCAAACTACGAGTAAATATAAATATTTTCGATCCCTTTTCTTAGAGTTCCTGTGAATTTAACTTGAGCTCCCGTAAGCTGCGGAGTGGAACGAAGAAAACGAACAAATTAGCAATTCTGAAGCTTTTGAATGTTTTGAAAAAGGTTTGGCATGGCTGGAGCAGTAGAAAGACTGTGATACTGGTGAACTAAGAATGTTAAAAACTCCGTGATAGAGCTTCAAAGCAAAGGCAATCGAAACTGCGACAAGCAAAACATTTTTTCAAACCCTTGTGATGTACGTAAAAGGTACTTAATTTCAAAATTAAAATTCACGTAATTTATTCTTGTTTCTATTTTGCTGTTGCTTTATTTTTATGAAGCACTTGTTACCATAATACTAAATATTGCATATATTTCTCCTTAATCTTAAAAATGAAGCATTCTCGATTATCCGAAAATTTCGATTTTCCGAAAGAGGGTCGGTCCCAATTACTTCGGATAATCGAGGTTCTACCAGTAACTGGTTGCAGGGCCGTAGCTAGAGGGCAGTCTGGAAGCTTTGGATGCCACTAATTTTGCAGAGTTATTTTCACTTTATTTAATCACATAAAAGTCTGTAAATCGATAAGGCGAAGATTTCATTCTAAAATAGAGTTATCCAGATTTTGGATATCCCATCCTTTGTACGCCACTTACAGGTGTAAGTAGCGATTTATATTAACTTTACAGCTATTCAATTTAATATAAATCACATAGATAGAATCGTGTTTGTTGATTCTTTCAAATTGCCCATCATACGTACTACAATGTACCTTAAATGCCCTGCATTAAAAATTCTCCAGCACAGATATTTTCCTTGCGAAGTTTTGCCTCTTTAAATTCACTTCTGTTACAATCCCAAACCCTAGTCCATATGTTTACGCATATAAAACCATGAATTACCATTCATAAAATATAATTAAGCTCTATCACTCGCGTATGAAAGTTATTTACGTTTCATTCACCACATCTGGTCTCATATAAGAACACGTATGGTATAAACTCGCAACTTGTTAAAAACCTCTTTTTACTGCTCTTTTTACAGCCAGTCATAATGTTATAGGTCCTGCCTGGATTTAGGTCCCTGCCCTAACGCTAAGGCGTAATGGACGCCATAAATTGTACATTTTTGTGTATTTTTTGAGTATTTTTGTGTATTTCCTTTTTTTTCTGTTTTCGTTCCTTTGCTTCTAGAGAAAAAGTAGCGGAAGCGTGGAAGAAAAATGTCCCACTTTCAGCGACTATTTTTGTAGCCCCGAAAGTGCCGACGCCCCGTGCTTTTTTTGAAAAGAGAATAAAACACATTTTTTTTTTAAAGTTTGAGATACTGATGGTAACCTGAGGTTAAAAGAAATTGAAATATTAATAACCATGATGAGTTACGACTTAAAGAACAGCGTTAATTCGATATCTGGTTTAATGTAGACGAAATGTAAGAAAATGCTTGAAATATTTTTTCTCTATTTTTAATATTTGTATCTTTTAAAAGATGCTTGCAAAAAGTGACAAAGTAGCATTTTAAATTAAACTTATTATAAAAAGACTATGTATATAAGAGTGATTATACAATTATTAAAATTATACATACACAAGTAATAAACTCTTTTAAAACAATCTCGGACTGATATTTGTTTTAAAGGAAAAACAAAAAACCGGCTGCACACAAAACTAGACTTGCTTTTAAAGTATAATTACTTACCAGATTTCATTTTGCATAATATTTATTTTTTCAAACATTATATGTTTTTATCATGTGTATGTTGTGCTTACATAAATTATGTACAGTCGTGGAAAAAAAAAGTAAACACCCCCTACTAACTCCTCAACAAATTATCGTAGAAGAAAGTTACTGGTACCGAACGATTGGAAATAAAGACTACTTTTAAATGATGTATATAAAATTTGCTTTGGGGGCCATCTACATATTAAAACGAATCCAAACTTAATTTTTTTCAATGACAATACCCAATTTTAACGAGTTATTTCAAATCTTCGGTTCAAACTATGCCTAGACACCGAATTTCAAGTCATTTGAATGATAAGTTTTTGAATTATAAACATTCAAAATTTAGTACTTCTAATGTTAAATTATATTTTCATATTTTTATTTATATCTCCAGAAATTATGCTCCTAATGTGCTATTTTGTTATGTAGCAATAATACTAATATAGCCAAACATAAATACGCTGAATTGGTAATTTTTATAGCTTTATGATATGATTTATGATTTATGAAATTAATACTCGAAAAAATTATGAATCGCAACCTACAATTTTTTTGATGGAATCAGATTTATTAAGTCCTGCTTTATGGAAATCCAAAATTTCACATTTTTCTTCCAAGTAGTTTTCAAATTATGCTTAAAAAACGGCAAAATGATGGTTTAAGGGGCCGTCTATAATAGGAGTAACTAGATATTTTGAAATTTCTTCTGCTGTCGTGTAATCTAGCAAGCTTCATTGACTTCTTAAGGTGCCTTGATCAAGATGGGGGCTTTCTCGGTCAACAATCGAGTTCCAAACTTCAATTTGGATACAGCCCTTAAAATACGCTCGTTTTAAAATAATTAATTTCTCAGAAACTTATGGTACGAATTGCATAAAAATTTGGTTTTAAGTTAATTGAAGGGTGTAGAGTTTACAAAGTTAAAAAAAACAAACTTACGGTTCGTTTTAATATGTAGATGACCCCCTAAGCAAATTTTAAATACATCATTTAAAAGTAGACTTTATTTCCAATCGTTCGGTACCAGTAACTTTCTTCTACGATAATTTGTTGGGGAGTTTGTAGGGGGTGTTTACTTTTTTTTTTCCACGACAGTACATTTGTGTCAATGCTACAAATTAAGAAATGTGGAAATAATGTTTGGTATCTCTTTAGTATATCTTTGAATAGTGACTATTTTTGTAGTCATGAAAGTGCCGACGGCCCGTGCTTTTTTTGAAAAGAGAATAAAACACTTTTTTAAAAAAGTTTGAGATACTGATGGTAACCTGATGTTAAAAGAAATTGAAATATTAATAACCATGATGAGTTATGATTTAAAGAACAGCGTTAATTCGATACCTGGTTTAATGTAGATGAAATATAAGAAAATGCTTGAAATATTTTTTCTCTATTTTTAACATTTGTACCTTTTAAATGATACTTGTTAACCCTTTATATACCGATGGTACTTTTAAGTACAATTAAGTAAAATTGAATGTAAAATTTATCTAATTCGTCCACTATTAAAAGTAGATTGCACTTTTCACACAAAATAATTTCCTCAATCATATTTAACACTAAACGTACCGATAATTTTTTATACCTATTCCTATCGAAAGGGGTCCAACGACCCCTATATAAAAAGTTATCTATTTTACGATGTTTTGCGAAAAATATGCCAGTTGATACACTTTGGCGTATGAATAAAACATTTTTTTTTTTTCAAATAACCATTACAAATTGTTTATTTATTAAAGTTAAAAATTATAATTACCCAAACAAAATTAAGAACACAATTAATTATTTCAAGAAATCCGAAAATTTAATCCACAAATATTGTGCAAATTTGTTTTATGTTCACCATATATTTTTAAGATTATTTTGTTCTCGATATAACCTGAAATGTTCAAACTAGAATCTCACCCAGAGTAAAATCAATTTCTAATTGCACCATCACACATTAACCCTTTCAGGGGAAAGCAATTGCGTTCTTGTAATGTTGAATTCACACCGGAATTTTAGAAAATTTTTATTTCAAAGTAAGGAAAATCAATTTTACAACTTTTTTCTGCCAATGTTATAAAAGTAAAATTTAATTAAATTTTTCTGGTGCAAATCTTGATTAAAATTAGGTGGGATAAAATATATTCCATCGCCCCTCAAGGGATTAACAAATATGATGTAATACAGTAGAATAAATGATGTAATAGCAAAAATATGCAATTTACTAATGTTTTTACAAAATAAAACATTTATACCTTTATGATTTAACATAAATTTATTCAGGGGTCAAATGACCCCTTGCGGTAGTTAAGCCTAAAATATTTTTTTCTAGGCAAAAAAGTTAGTTCAGAGATGAGGCATTTTAAGAAATAATATGATCTTATATTTTAATAAAAGTAGTGAAATATAAAGAAATTTCGTAATTTTAGTTTGAGAAATTCAAAAAAAAAAAAAAAAAAAAAAAAAAAAATCAAAAAGGGTCATTTGACTTCTCGCGGTAGTTTTAGTGTTAAAAAGCACAGTGAAACAGTCGAAGCTAAATATTTTTTAAGGTTGTTATTTTTTCCACCATTTACCTGATTGTAAATTTTAACCTGTTAAAAACCGTTATACGAAAAATTTGCAACTATAAAACACTGTTAAAGATAGAAATCGCAATACATTTATTTACACTGTTCTTATATGAATTGTGAGATTTCCATAACAGTTGTTAATTAATCTAATTATTCTTGCAAATATTTTGCAAAAAGAACTCTAACTACCGATTTATTAAATCAGTTTTAATTTAAAAAAATTAATTAAAAATCAAATTAATATTATATATGTTGTTCTGGATATCTTAAACATTAACGTAAATAATTATTCAAGTAAAGCAATTTTTTTATTCAAAATTCAGGATATAAAGGATTAAAAGTGACAGATAAAGTTGCAATTCAAATTAGACTTATCATAAAAAGACTATGTATATATCAGAAATTATATAATTATAAAAATTATAGATACACAAGTAATAAACTCTTTTAAAATAATTTCGGGGATATTTTTTTAAAAAGAAAAACCAAAAATCCGTTGCGCACAAAAACTAGACATTCTTTTAAAGTATAACTACTTATCACATTTCATTTTGTATAATATTTATATTTTCAAACACTATATGTTTTTTAGCATGTGTATGTTTTGCATACCTAAATTGCGCATATTTGTCATTGCTATTCTTTGATACAAATTAAGAAATGTGGAAATAATGTTTTTAATCTCTTTATTATATCTTTGACTAGTGACTATTTTTGTAGCCTCGAAAGTGCCGAATAAAGCATATTAATTCTATTATGTTTGAAGTAGTTTAAAATTACTAAAATGCACTGCAATTTTACCCGTAGACGATAATGTACCATCATTTTTCAGCGTGAAGCTGTAAATGAGCAATAACCGTCACACACTTCATTTTAAACAGAGAACGTCCTGTAGTGAATCATAATAACATATACCAATCACGTGGTAATCCAAATATATTTACGAAAATTAAAGCGCATACAGACGAACCGAAATCGTACACTTTTCAACTTTATTGGATTTTTCGTGTATGATATCACGAAATGTCCCTGTTAAAATAAAACAGAAATTCCTGGTTGATAGCACAAGTCACCCTCCCCCTACGTTCGGCTTTGCTACTAATGTTTATAATTGTACTAGAAATATGTACAGTAGAACTTCTTTTATCCGAAACTCTCGGTTAACCAAAATCCATTTTTAAACTTTTTTTTTTTTTTTTTTTTTTTTTTTTTTTTTTTTTTTTTTTTTACATTTCTTGTATGCAAAAATCCATTTTCAAAGATTTTTTTTTTTAAACTGTCATATTCTTTGTGTGCAAGCAGTCCATTCCGAACTACGAGTACATATAAATATTTTCGATCCCCTTTCTTAGAGTTCGTTTGAATTTAACTTGAGCTCCCATAAGCTGAGGAGTGGAACGAATAAAACGAATGAAGAAAACGAATAAATTAGAAATTATGAATCTTTTGAATGTTTTGCAAAAAGGTTTGGCATGGCTGGAGCAACAGAAAGACTGTGATACTCGAGAAATAATAACATTAAAAACTTCGTGATAGAGTTTCAAAGCAAAGGCAATCGAAACTGCGACAAACAAAACATTTTTTAAAACCCTTGTGAAAATATGTAAAAGGTACTTGATTTCAAAATTAAAATTCAGGTAATTTATTCTTGTTTCTATTTTGTTATTGCTTTATTTTTATTAAGCACTTGTTGGCATAACAAGAAATAGCGCATATCCTTAATCTTAATCTCCTTAATCTTAAAATTGAGGCATTCTCGATTATCGAAAATTTCGATTTTCCGAAAGATGGTCGGTCCCAATTATTTCGGATAATCGAGGTTCTACTGTAAATGCATCTGCCAGTTACTGTTTTAAAGCAATGAGTGTATTGGCTTTAACAGTCATTATGTATGGTTTAGGAATTTGACAGGTACACGCATCTAAAACTTTACACACAATCTCAACATAATAGTAAATCAAATAATTAGGAATTTTTCTAAATAAAGGAAATATAGCATTCTTTACGCTTTATAAAAATTAAGTATTAAAGTTATATCTTTTATTTTTATGTATGTTTTTTTTAAATAAAAATTTGCCTCCGTATAACCACAATCTTCTTTGCATTAGTTATTTCCTAAACTATCTCATTATACCAAAGCATATTTTTAATTTATTATTTCGTTAACTAACATTCTAAATACTTTACTATTTTTAATCATATCTGCTAGTTTTAATTTAAAATTTATTTATACGTACGTTGAAGTGCATTTTTTTCAATGTAAAATGAAACTAAAATTAGTCTCATTACTTACATTTTAAGTACGTAAAAAAGTACACTCTTTGAATTTCATTACCAGAGCGTAATATACGTTTTACTACATCGATTTCTTTTTTTCCACTCAGACAAATTACTGTCTGGGCAAACTGCCACCTTTTTTAATTTTCCCACCATTCGTTTTATTTCTGATAGCGACCTAGTAACCAAGAGCCCTTGTGCTCAGTTAATTAACTTTGCCTTTGAAAACTAGGCCTAAAATATATTTAGTTTTTCTTACTAAAAACTGTTTTTATGCGTTAATAAAATGCGAAATAGTCGTATTAGTATTTTTAATAGTTATTTTTAGTAGTTATTTTTACGCAGGTTTCGTGGTAGGATTTTTGCTTAATTAAAATTTGGATTTCGCATATGAGGTTAAAAAAACGTCTAGGGGATTATATAGAATGTTTAAAAAAGTATGCAATAAAATTTAAGAAATAGTAGAGTACACACACTGAATCAAAGTTTTTTCTTTTTTTATCTTACAGTAAATGAAGGTCGAAATTAACTTATTGAGGCAAATATACAGGTCATATCTTAACTCGAATTTTCTTCCATAACGTTAATGATAAGAGATATCTTTTATAGAAATATCTTTCTTGTTTATTAAATATTTTTTCTTAAATATTTCTTTCTTAGACATTCCAACGAAATAACTTTTATTAGGATGAGTAAAGCAAGCTCTCTATGATGCAGCAAACAATATGTTTTTCTTTCGTCCATTACGAAAGATATACATAAAGCTGTTCTCAAATCCAAAAAGGCAACTTTCTGACATAAGTTTAAAGTTATTTTTGGTCGGAAATGCATGAAACTAGCCGGTGTTGTTGTTCAGAAGCTATGTAATCGAGCTGTTTTTTTCCGTTTTTTTGCAAACGCAATTGATCTTTCAGAAAATAGTGTCAAAGTTGTTGACGTTTTGAACTGAAGTTCCCAAAGAAGGCAGAAAAACCGGTCAGTGAAGGGAGAAAACATCTTTTTCACGTGATCAAAATCGCTTATAACTCGATAGGTAATTTATTGATCAAAAAATGGAAAACAGAGTTCGATTGCAAATAGCTTCCATAGTCAGGCCTATCAATTTTATATCTTTGTATTAAAAAATGGATCTGTAAATGCGTCAAAACGTTTTGAGCTTGTTGAGCAGAGCAGTTGAGAACAGCCTTAAGGGGTTACTTCAGCCACGTGAAAACAGCCGCTCGCTAAAATTAATTCAATGGGAGAACCTTTTTTTAAGATATCTCGTTTGCATTTCAATTTTTTAAAAAAATGCATTGGATAGCTTAGGTCGATCTGTACAAAAGCTGTTTTTTACTTTTTCGATTTTGTTTAAAGGTATTTTTAATTAGGATAATTTCACTTTTGGAACTGGTTTCGACGGCCTTGAACGGCCTTTGTAGAGATCGACCTCGGCTATCTGATGCAGAAAAAACTCATTTAAAAATATTGAAATACAAACGAGATAGCTGAAAAAATTTCTCCCATTGGATTAACATTAGCAAGCGTGTGATTTCGTTTGACTGAAGTAGCCTCTTATCCTCTTGCTGCGTAATTATTTTATCAAAATAGCTTCACAAATTGCGTACCGTCAACCGGGGTTACTTTGGGCCACTTTTTCCTGGTTTCACTCACATTTTCATTATTAAAAAAATATTATATGTGATTTTTCAACGTCAAAATGGAGTTGTAAACAACTAACATGAAACATTGAAGCAAACTGTCTGATTTTAAAGAGGAAATTTTTTATTTTTTTATTTTTTAACTATTTTTAAAGTTTTGGAACAAAGTAGCCTTCTGGGGACTTCTTTGGTCTATTCATTTAGTTTCATATAAAATGGATACATTTCATATGTAAATGAATACATTTTTATTGCAACTCCCTGGCAATAGCATTTGCTAATAAATTAACGCTGAAAACTCGATAAACAAATGTTTTTTTTTTCTTTTTTTGCATTTAAGCACAATAAATCAATTGTTAATATTAATGAAATGAGAAACAGTTTTCGTCATGTTAGCCTCAGCAACTGGAACAAAAACAATTAATGTAACATTTTGCTACAGTTACATTTGAAAAAAAAAATGTTACTTAAGACATGTTTTAAGCGATTTGGTTGTATAAAAGGCATTTCTAAGTAATTGGGGCTATTTTCGGACCAAAAAAGGCCTAGCACAAAGTAGCCCCGAAATGCAAGTTTCATGCTGGCTTTATGAAAGCGCAATCTCTCAAAATGAAAAGTTAAAGGAAAAAGTATGGTCACACATGGGTTACAGGTTACTAAAGGTAATATTTTGACACCTACCTTATTTGTAGCTCTTATCCAGATTCTTTCACTATAGAAAGTTTGGAGAGTTAAAATTTATACACGAAAACAGTTGTTTACAAACACATCCAATGTTACCACTAACTAAAATAATTTAAATTACCCCCAAACTATTCAAATACCCTACAGTAGGGTATAAAATATTTTTCAAGGACAAAAACTCCAAATTATCTTGTATTGTTTGTTCAATACAAAGAATAAAACTTTTTTATGGGATGGACCGAAGTAACCCCGCAAGGACTAAAGTAGCCCGGTTGACGGTATTTAACCCCTTCGCGACGAACGTTTTTTAAGAATTTTTATTCTTTTGTCACCGGTTTTTTTTTTTTTTTTTTTCAAAACAAAAATTTTTGTGTAATTTAATAGGGAAAATGCTTCGATTAAAATAAGGCAAAATTTACAATAAAAAAATAACTGGTGGGAATAATCAAGGAGGGTTAATTAGACAAAAAAATGCATCCCCGAGGAAATCTTGGGTTGCGCAAATTTTGCTACTTTTACGTTGCCCGAGGAAATCTCGGGTTGCGCAAATTTTGCTACTTTTACGTTGCCCGAGGAAATCTCGGGTTGCGCAGAGAAAGAGTTAACATCTAGACTTCCAATTCAACATAGTAATTAAATATCATATCTTGATGTATTATCACTCGTCGTTTTAGCGAAACATTCTCATTTTTTTAGTACACATTATGTGTATATACACTGCTCAAAACAATTAAAGGATATTTGAAGTTTTATATAAAATAAAGATATAAACGAAATTTTTTTTGCCGAAAATAGAAGAAGAGAATCACAAATGCAAATTTTTCTGGTTTTCAAACTGTGGAGTATGCAAATTTTGAGTTCGACGTCAAAAACGTCGCTTCAGCGGCAGCGAATGAAATTTGACTTTCAACTGGATAAAAGAGAATGAAGACAAGGATGATCGGCATTCAGTGATTGCTTTGTTTCGATGAGTACGATGTCTCAGCGAAGTCATTTGACAGATTCAGAAGCTTTGAGAATTGTTGGTAGGTTAGAAGGGGGCCAAACTCAAGCCGAAGTAGCGCAAGCCATTGGAGTGTCACAAAGTGTCATTTCCAGGATCTGGAACCGTTTTTTGGAGAGTGGATGTGCAGGCCGAAGACCAGGGCAAGGTCGTAGACGGGCAACAACGCCCAATGAAGATCGGTATTTAGCGTTAACAGCTCGGAGACACCGAACCATGAACGCTACTCTTCTCCAACAACACCTTCGCTCGGCTACAGGCACCACGATTTCAACTCAGACTGTCCGAAACCGGCTCCATGCTGTAGGTCTGTATGCTCGCCGACCGATGGTATGTGTTAGATTAACATCAAGGCATCGTCGCGACCGCAGGGAGTGGGCAACCGAGCATGTCAACTGGAGGAGAAATGAATGGAGCAATATTCTGTTTTCTGACGAGTCCCGTTTTTCTGTGTATCCGGATAATAGGCGTATTTTCATCTGGAGGGACCGTGGCAGTAGGAATAATCCTGCGTTCGTGCACGAAAGTGTCAGATTTGGCGGTGGAGGAGTGTTGGTGTATGGTGGCATCTCCATTGACGGGCGCACTGACCTCTACATCATTCGAGATGGAGCTCTGACTGGTCGCCGATATAGGGATGAGATCCTCAGACCTATTGTAGTCCCTTACGCTGCAGCAATCGGAGATAACTTCATTTTAATGGACGATAACTTCAGGCCACATCGTGCAAACCTGGTGGAGGATTTCCTTTTCGAGGAAGGAATCGTTCGAATGGAATGGCCAGCATGTTCCCCAGACATGAATCCAATCGAGCACGTTTGGGACGCTCTAGGAAGACGAGTTTCTGGCCGCCAACAACCCCCACAAACTCTCCAAGAACTGGAAAGAGCTCTTCTGGAAGAGTGGGGCAGAATACCCCAACTCGTCATTAATAGCCTCATTGAGTCCATGCCTCAAAGGTGTTCAACGTTGCTGGCCGCCCGTGGAAACCATACCCCCTACTGAAAATGATTTTCTTTGAAGAAAACACCTTTTCTTATTCTTTTTTTCTCATATGCACAAATTGTGTTTTTTCCTTTAGTACACAAATGCGCAATAAAATACATTTTTTTCTGCCAAACATGTGTAATTTATTCTCATATAACCTACTATGTCTGTCGACCATGTATCAATCAGCTAAACAGTTTACCAGATACAAAATCCACCTAAAACTGCAATATCCTTTAATTGTTTTGAGCAGTGTATTTTATAATAATATTATCAATGTGATCAAATTAATGATAAATTCTATACGCACCACATTCTCTAGTAAGCATCTTGTAGTGAATCTAAGTGATGTATATCAATTTTAATATGCTTGAAATAGTGGAACATCATTAAAATATCCTGCAAACATATTTTCCCCATAGACCATAATTTAACAGAATTCATTTGAGTGTCCCTGGAAACGCCCTGGTTTTAGAATATTACATATTGATATTGCTATATTGTTATTTACCAGATCTTACTGTTAGTCCTTACCATCCCAAATTTTCTCTGAACATTGCAAAATATAATAGTGCAACGGTGTTCTTATTGTTTTCAGTAACGCGGAAGGGCATTCCAGGTAAAGCGTTCTTGGTTCTTATTGGTTTTAAACACAAGGTCAAGTTCACCGATATATTTCATTTGATTCAAGATTTGTTTGCAGAAACTGACCAGCATAGCGGGCGAAGCCTGCGAGTTAAATGATAAATGCATATGGGGCATTCTCACAATTTTTTGACTTTTGGGGGAAAAAATCTGGCGAAATTAAATTTGCTAAAATAACATTTTAATCTGATAGACGAATGCCTTAATGATTCAAAATAAAGAAAAAGAAGTCAGCAGCGAAAATTTTTTTATTTAAATGAGGTTTAAGTTAAACTTGCGAGTTTAATTTTCCTTACCGTTTTACCCCTATAACTTTTTATTTTCTTCTAAATTTTTACTTATAATGAATTTGCATAGTACCCACAGGACATTCAAATAAGAAATAATAACAATGTAGTACTTTTAATACAGAATTTATGTATAACATTGTCTTAAAGGGGTGTTAAAGAAGGGACGGTAAGGTAAAAAAAAGGGATGGTATTGGAAAAAAGGGACGAAATGGTAAAAAAAGGGACGGTAAGGAAAATTACCAACTATTTTTAGAAAAATCATGTTAAGACTAAGTGACCACAATGTTCATTGATTTTTAGAAACAGTTGTTAACATTGGATTATTATTATTATTTTTTTTAATTTACCTCGAAAAGTGCAGGAATAAACCTTGGGGACGTTGAGACTACCCATAAAGCCACGATGCTTGAAATTGATATTTAAATGCTGATTTAAATTCTACAGTAAATTTCCTGCCAAAGAATTTTAGACATTATTTCTCTAGCATGCTTCTTCATAAGAAAAAACTTGAAAAAAATCCTATGTCTGCATCTGAAATGATTTTCTGTAAAATTTTAAAAGAGGGATGGTAAGGAATCTAAAACCGAGGGACAGAGTTTAAAAAATAATAACAACCCTAAAAATGTGTGCAGGTTAATTTTTAGCTACATATCCATAGAAAACAATAGTTCCCAGTTTCAGAAAAGAATTACATCGAATTATTTTTATTGAAACAATTTTATACAGACAGCTCCAAACTTAAAAATCAGCATCAGGGACACGGGTCGGTAGATGAGCTTTCCTGGTATTTGGACCCCTAACATCGTCCAAAACTTATTTATCTCGTTAATATTGTTTTGCAATCATGCAATGAGAATCTCCCCAGTATATGAAATAAAAAAAAACACAAAAAAGTGTGTTAAATAAAAAATTATTTTTCAGAGCACATGAAAGTCAAAAGATTGTGAGAATGCCCCATATATATAAGCATATAAATTACCTCACAAGCAAAAACTATATAAATTATTGTTACCAGGCGTTTGTAGGGCAAAACACGTCCTTGTATATTCAATTTTTTTAAATTTCAATCACATGTAGTATAAAGAGTATTAAGATGTACAGTCGTAGAAAAAAAAGAAGTAAACACCCCTACTAACTCTACAACAAATAATCGCAGAAGAAAGTTATCAGCACCAAACAATCGGAAACTAAGTCTACTTTTAAATGATGCATATAAAATTTGCTTAGGGGGCCATCTACAAATTAAAATCAGCCCAAGCTTTGTTTTTTTTTCTCAATGGCAACAGTCAATTTTGAAAAAATGTATTAAATCTTCGATTCAAACTATGCCTAGAAACTAAATTTCAAATCATTTGGATAATAAGTTTTTGAATTATAAACATTCAAAATTTAGAGTTTCTAATTTTAACACGCTGAATGACAAGTCTATTTTGTCTGTCTTTCCGTTTGGGCCGCGAAATAAGATTTCCGTTATACAATCTATAAAAAAAGAAAACTGTAAAAGTATCTAAAAAATGAGACAGTAAATGATTTTTTTGTATAGTCCTGTATATCATCTATGGATATCTATGCATACTACTTAGCATGATAAAAATTAGTTCAGTTAAACGCATAGCACATTTGGCAATTTCCATTCAGAAACTTCCGCCAGTAAACGGATCTTGTTGAAAATTTTTGTGCGGCCCTGTGTATCATCTATAGAATTCATAAACACTAAGTAATATTTAAATAACTAGGGAGCTCGGCCCCCTACGAGCTACGCTCGCCAACCCCGGTCAGACACCGCAGTCTCTAAAAGCACGCTAATTGGCTTTAAAAAGATTTTGAAAGATTGAATTATAATTTAAAAAACAGTGGCGATCTCCCTATAAATGGGTTTCTATTCATTTTTCTTCGATTGGAGAATTTTAAGGAAAAATCAGCTGCTGTTAAAAGATACAATGGCTGTTTTCGTCTTTGATTAAATAAAATCAGTTAAACATTTCAAAATAAGCTAATATAATAAGCAAATTTGCATCAAAATGCAAATATATTTTACAAATACCAATGCCTTCTTTTGACGAAAACGACACAGAAGGTTAACGAATCTTAACTAAACCATTTAAGCAATTTCTTTATTTTCTGCTTCACAGATTTTTCTCTTTCAAATCATATTTTTTGTTGATGACACTTCATTTTCAGCTTGTAATCTTTTTTGTTTTTATTACATTACTAAATAATCGCTCGAAAGCAGTCTAAAAGCGTTCCATAAAATTAATATTAATCTTATTAATATAATCTCAAAATATCAAATTAATATCTCGCACAATTTTTAAATTTAAACTGTTTTGCAATGATACTTTTTGTTCATTTTACGTAATAAGTGTAATGTGACGTAAATGTGAGGTAATTTCTCCTATTTAAGACTTCTAACGTATGTTAATGAATTTATTATTTTACAATATCCTTTCTCTATTAAAATTCACGTGTAAATATAGTTTTTATGAAGTAATTTTCAATAAGTTCCTGCTTTTCACACGTAATTATTTAATTCTAATTTGAAAGTTTTTTTTCTGTTAATAATAGTCACGTGTAAATAAATTTTTAATTTGAAGCAAACATTATTATTTGCGCTGTTTGTACAGTTGGCAACAGTTTAAATTTATACCATTTCCTAAAATAAGTAAAAAATATCTCTCGAAATGCTGCAAATTTGAATTTAAAATAGAAATAAAACCTGAAAAAATGAGTCAAATTAAAAAAGTGAATGCAGTCTGCACACCGGGAAATTCTAACGTATAAAATGATCTAAAAATGAATTAATTCCCATGTATAGTTTTTGCTACTATAAAACTTTTTTAATGGAACGAGTTTGTCCAAATTTAGCATTAAATATCTCTTAAAATAATCATTCGATTTGAAAACTGTCTGCATCAGCGTGTTTATCAAACATTTCTCTATAATACCGCCGATTTTCATATTTTTGTATGCAGTATTTTTCTTATTATTAACGGAGAAAAACCTCCGGTCACAAAAAATTCAAAACCGGCGGCGGCGGTGACAGCATATGTTACTTTTTTTCAGAATAGGGAGATAGTTAAATTTAAAAACGCATACCACAGCTAAAAACGCACTTCCAACAATTGCTGTTCGTAGGTTTCAATAGTTCAATAATATTGTTCATTTTCTTCCGTAGCTAAATTCTTTTGTGTGTTCCTGTACATGGAAGATAAATTATATGCACACCCTATTCTATAATAAGATTCTTGTATTACACCTGAGTGGTATATATCAATTTCAATATTTAAAATAGTGTAATATCATTAAAATACACCGAATTTTTTTCCCCATAAGCCGTAATGTAACGGAATTTTTATGAGTGTCCCTGTATATGAACCGTAAATGCTACTCACTTCCTTTTCAATACCGAACATGCCATAGTAAACTCCAGTAACATATATCAATTTCATGGCAATCGCAGTATATTTACATGAGTTACAGTAAGGACAAATAGACAGATGGACAGACAAACCGAATTCATAAACACGTTTCAACTATGTTGGAAAGTATTAAAAATGCTTATTTTATAGTTTAATTAACAGAAATTACAATGGTAGCAACATAAAGAGACAACAAGTTGGAAATTGCACGTCAAACGTGGCAAATGAGGTGCGTTCGTACTATAACTAGTTTTATAAATATTGTTTGCACTGCATATTCTACTGAATGTATAGTTCAGTGCGCTTCATAAGTGCATATCAATTTCATTCTTTTCCAACAGCTGTAACATCATTAAAATGCACTTGAAATCATTTTTTCCCATTGGCCGTAATATAACGGAAACCTTTTGACTGTTCCTGTCATTAAACTATACATCCGATTTCCATAGAATTTGAAATGATTCGACACAATTATGCAACAATTATATATTTTAAATTTCAAACGATTCGGTTCGGTAGTTTTTGCGCTGTTATAAGTGGACGGACAGACAGACAGAGAGATGGGCTGAATGATGACTATAGGTGCTACGTATTTATATAATTACGAACGCACCTAAAAAGGAATGCTAAATATCAATACTACGTGTTATAAAAAGCTTTAATATTAATTTAGATGACCAAGATTGGACATCGAAATAACCTTATCTGAATAGAAAAATCACAGAAAAAAAAAAAAAAAGAAAAAAATTCGTTGTTATGGCAATAAGAACTAATAACACTTTTTTCAGAAATTCGACAGTAAAATCAGGTCACTTGTCAAGACCTTTCGATTAAGATAAAATTGGTTTAAATATATTGCACTGATATTATACTTTTAAGATACTTTCGATGTAAAAACGAAAGCAATATAAGATATGTGATAAAAAAAAAAAAAAAAAAAATCAGTTTATTTCTATTTTAATCCTTTCAATCCGACTTTTGTATAACAAAGATTTTTTTATCCAAATAATCTCGCTATTAAAAATAATAATAATAATAATAATAATAATAATAATAATAATAATAATAATAAGGCTGTCACCGCCGCAGCGCCGCAAATGAATTTTATGTGACCGGGGGTATTTCTTCGTTAATATTAAGATATCTACTGCATACAAAAATATGAAAATTGGCATTATTATAGAGAAATGTTTGATAAATACGCTGATGCAGACAGTTTTTAAATCGAAGAATAATTTAAAGACCTATTTGATGTTAAAGTCGGTCAAAACCGTTCCATTAAAAAAGTTTTATAGTAATAAAAATTATGCATAGGAATTTAATAAGTTTTTTTAGAAATATACTTCACAAACTAGCAATGCTCAGGATGCGCTTATTTTTCTAATTTGACTAAATTTTTGAGGGGTTTTGTTAAATTTTTATTCAAATTTTCATCATTTCAAGAGGTATTTCTTTCATATTTAGAAAAGGTCATTTTTTAAATATTGATGTCAACTTGTTAAACAGCAATGAATTACAGTTCCTTTCAAATAAAAAATATATTTACATTTAACTATTGAAAACAGATATGAAACTTTAAAATAATAATTAAAGGATCATGTTTTAAAAGTAGGAAATAGGGAAAATTGCGTCAAAAATATAGTATTTGCACGTGAATATTAACAAAGTAAGAAAACCTTAAAATAATTAAATTATTATACGAGAAACGCACTTAATGGGGGGCGGGGGGGGGGGAGAATTACGTCATATATAAAATGCCTAGAATAATTTCATTATTACACATGAAAAACCTTCAATGGTGAAATCTAGGTCATATTAAAAAAGCTCAAATAATAATATTCTCAAACATTTTTTAATTGAATAATATATTACACGTGAATCTTAAGAAAGAAAAAGAAAAACTTAAAAATAATTAAATTATAACATGAGAATGAATTTAATGGTGAAATTACGTCATATATTAAAACTATACATTTAAAACGATTTTCTTACGGACAATATTCATGTGATATCAGTTTGGGAATCACATGGTATAAAATTAGCGCGGCTAGCAAATTTGTTTATATATTTCAACGCTTGATGCAGCATAAATACAGGTAATGCATGCGCAAAATATTTTCGGCTTTTTTTAGACAAATTACTGTATCATAAATGCATATTAGAAACATCATATATACAATTTATATTTTAAAAATAACATGAAAATATGCATGATGAGGCATTAAAATAAAGAAAACAATTCATACATAAACTATATCTGTTCCTGAAAATAATTAAAATTCCACATTAAACATAAAATATAGACGTAAACTTTCAAAACACAGTGCTTTTCAATATCATGTTTCTGAATGTGATTCCCAAGCAGACGAAGTTTTTTAACCTCGAATCCACAGGGAGAATATTTTCAATAACGTCGTTATAAAAGTGCGAGAGTAAGCGACATTTTAAACCTAACCTTTTAATACAACCTGATTTCCAAATGTGTATTTGATCTAGAGGTCTGCACGGGCCGAAATTTCCAGGCCCGGGCCCGGCCCGACTCATCGAAAAAAAAATTCGGCCCGGCCCGGCCCGAAAAAAAAATTAAAAGTTCGGCCCGAGCCCGGCCCGGCCCGTAGAAAAAGTAATATTGGCCCGGCCCGGCCCGGCCCGCTAAAAATCTTAAAAGTTCGGCCCGAGCCCGGCCCAGAAAAAAGATAAAATCTCGGCCCGAGAAAATAAACCCCGGCCCGAGTGAATTTTTTACAAAACATTGATTTTTACGTCGATTTGGTTAAAAATTTGTCTCGTACGAGATAGCTCTGACCAAAAATATTTATCTTAACTTTTTTTTTCTCATGTTTATAATCTTCATTTTTAAAGAAGTGACACAGACTGCGATATTTATTTTTTTAACGAATCTCTATTTCTTGTATTTAAATGTTTAGGTTATCATTAATATTGTTAATCCATATTCCATGCATTAACATACATGTATTCCATGTATGCCAAAAATCTGAAAAATTCTATACAGTAAAATTTTCTAAGATGGAATTGCGTAGAAAAGAAAAAAAAATGCGTTATAGACAAGTTCCATTCTTAGCAAGTGTAAATGTATCATATATTGTTTTCTTACGTATTAGTATATTAATTTTACATGGATCAACACGTTTTTCGGTTTAAAACAGGTTTTCGTCATAGGCAGGTTCCTTTCACACGTGTTACTATATTTTAATTTAGCTATATTTTAATAAGCGTAGAAATATACTATTCTTTAAAAATAATAAATTTTAATGTTTAAGTGTAGAATAATGGCAATTTAAAAATGTATGCATTTTTTGCAAAAATTTTTGGGCCAGGCCTAATTTGACTGATCTTTGAATGGATCTGGCCAAGCTGAGACAATTTTTTTCATATGGACTGAATCAAAACTAGGACTGAAAAGCTTGGCCCGTGAAGACTAGGAATGAAACCAATCCCGACTCTGTACAGAAAAAATAAGTTAGGCCCGTTCCGGCCCGAGCCTTCAGAAATAAAGTACGGCCCGGGCCCGAGAAGAGTGGAGCCCAAGCCCGGCCCGGCCCGAGTGCCGTGAGTGAAAATCGGCCCGTGCAGATCTCTAATTTGATCTTACTTATCAATTCCAAAATCAGCCGTCAGCTGTCACCACCGCGATATATAAGGCCATGGTAGCTGTACGTGATAAAGTCATTTAATCTTCCGTAACCTTATAATATTTTTTAAACAAGGCGCATTACCATGTTTTGAGAGACTGCGAAGTTTGAACGCGGGTTGGCGAGCGTAACTCGCAGGAGGCAGAACCCCTTAGTAATATATATTGTGCTAAAATAACAAATTATTACTATATACACACATAAGTCTAATAAGCTTATAAGTGTTAAAAAAAAAAAAAGTGTTAAACGGGAGATAAATGCCCAACAGAGTAGAAAGTTCCTTCATTGGGACGTATGTGCCCATTAGGGGTGAAAGGATTAATGGAAAAAACATTGCAAAAGGGAGTCATAAAACTATTAAATCTTCAAAATTCTTCTTCTCATATTCCTCTTTATCAGTCATCCCCCGTAAAATTAGAAGCATGTTCTCCTTTTTTCACTACCAAAAAATTAATTACTAAAAAATACTGAAAAATCTCAGAGAAAGTATTGAAAATTACTGTTGGTATTATCAATAAGTAGAATGTATCTTAATATGAAGCAGAATAAATCTATTCGTTTAAGTTTACATATATAATACAGATGAAGCTAAATTTACGTAATATGAAAAAACTTGCTATTAAGGCACTTTAATATTGTATGTTTCAACATTGTATGTTTTTTCATTAAAGTATGGTTGGATGATTATGTGTTATAATGCTTCTGTATATCTTAAAATTCCATCTTCATTTCCTATGCTTCTATTCTGAACTTCATCTATACATTCTATGATTAAGAACAGCTGTTATTTTAACCAACCTTAAAATTGGTTTACTTTCTCTGTCATATGCTGTCAGCTTAAGAAATTTTATGTTGAGCGTTACCCAGTTTCTCCGAGTTAGCGTGCTCCCACTTTTAACAAGCGTTTAAATCCCTCAATCCTTTCCCTTCTTACTCGGTTACGTTAGTTTGATTACTGCGGGGATGATGTTTTTGCTACATGCTGTGCAGACATACGAATGCATTTGTAAAGTTTATTTTTGTAACTCACAGCCCTTTTTCTTTTTGACTGAAAAACATACGAGACGACAGTAAATTAATCATACTTTAGATTATTAAAACTGAAAATGCAGTATTGATGATGGTGATAAGATTATTATTATTATTTATTATCTGGGCAAAAATAATTAATTCTTTATCAGTTAGCCAGAATAATTTCTGCATGTTTTTAATTGGGCCTTTGTATATCTCAAATCCTGCTTCCCAGTTTTATGCTTTTATTATGCACTTAATCTTTACTTTAAATCATTGATAACAGCAGTTATTTAAACCTGCCTTGAAGTTGGTTTACTTTCTCTGCCAGTCGCTGTCTGCTTAAGACTGCTAGTCACTCAGCTACTGATTTCCCCTTGGTAATGTTAAGCCCATGGGCATTTGATACATTCTTATATTTAAAATATCTCCCCAGGAAATTAATATTTTTATCTTCTTTTTTCTGTATACTCTTCTTAAAGGATGTCTCTTTTTACCTTACTTGTCAAAATATTTTTAACATCTATGCTTAATTTAATATTTTATGTGTTAAAAGCTGTAAAGCTGGGAGTAAATTTTTAACACTTCATATATAATTAGGCATATGTTTTAGAAATATTTTGACAATTAAGGTAAAAAGAGATATCCTTTAAGAAGAATATACATAAAAAAGAAGTTAGAAATATTAATTTCCTGAGGAGATATTTTAAATACAAGAATGTATAAAACTCCCATTGAATTAACATTACGGAGAGGAATTCGGAAGCTGAGTGACCAGCAGCCTTAAGATAGTTTATGTTGAGCGTTTCGAAGTTTCATCGAGTTAGTGTATTACCACTTTTAACAGGAATTTAAATCTCTAGATCATTCTTATCCTCACTCTATAAGATTAGCTTGGTTAGTAAAGAGATGATGTTTTGTTGTATGCTGTACAGACATACGAATGCGTTTGTAAAATTTATTTTTGGGACTCACAATTCTTTTTCTTTTAGAGAGAGAAAAAAAAACGTTTACGAGACTCCAGTTAACACGTTAAGCGCCACGTCAGCCACCGGTGGCTGACAGCAAACTTTCCGTTTAAAACGCGTCATTCGCCGATGGTTGACGTCTAAAATATGATACAAAACTGAAAAAATATACATTGTTTTAAATAATTACTGAACAAATATTTAAAATTTACCTATCTTTTATTTATTATACGATTATACTTTCTTAAAAATTACTTTAAACATTGTAAATTTTCAGCGCCTCATAGTGTCAGTCATCGTGGCACTCAACATGTTATAATTAATCACATTTTATCAACATTAAAACTGAAAATACAGTAGTGATGATGGTGATAAGATTATTATTATTATCTCGCAAAAAATCAGCAATTCTCTATTACCCACAATAGTTTCTGCATGTTCTTAATTGACCCTTTGTATATCTAAAATCCTACATTGCAGTTTTATGTTTTTATTCTACACCAAATCTTTATCTTCTATGATAAATAACAGCAGTTAATTTAACAGGTCTTGAAATTGTTTTACATTCTCTTGCATGCGACGTTAGCTGATGTTTTATGTTGAGCGTTTCGGGGTTTGATTAGTAAACGGGTGATGTTATTTCTGTATACTGTGCAGACACACGAATGCATTTGTAAAATTTATTTTTCTTACTCACAGTCCTTTTTCTTTTTGACTGAAAAACACACATTCACGAGACGTCAGTAAATTAATCACACTTTAGCGGTATTAAGGCTGTTCTTAAATCCAAAAGGGCAACTTCCTGACGTAAGTTTTAATTTATTTTTGTTCTAAAATGCATGGAACTAGCTGGTGTTGTTGTTCAGAAACTATGTCATCGAGCTATTTCTTCAATTTTTTTTACAAACGAAATAGATCTTTCAGAAAATAACGTCAAAGTGGACGTTTTGAACCGAATTTCCGCGCGAAAGTAGAAAAATCATTCAAGAGAGGGCGAAAAATGGGTTTGTCATGTGATCGAAATCGCTTATAACTCAATGAGTAATTGATTGATCAAAAAATGGAAAAAACAGTTCAATTCCAAATCGCTTCCTTGACCAGGCTTTCCAATTTTATATCTTTCCTTTAAAAAATGAATTTGTAAATGTGTCAGAACGTTTTGCGCTTGTTGAGCAGAGCAGTTAAGAACAGCCTTAAAACTGAAAATACAGTAGTGATGATAGTGATAAGATTATTACTATTATCTCGGCAAAAATAAGTAATTCTTCATCAATTACCCGCAATAGGTTCTGCATATTTTAAGTCGGACCGCTGTATATTTAAAATTCTACTTTCCAGTTTTATATTTTTATTCTGCACTAAACCTATATTTTCTATGATTCATAACAGCAGTTATTTTAACAGGCCTTGAAATTGCTTTACTTTCTCTGGCATATTCTGTCAGCTTAAAATATTTTATGTTGAGCGTTACCCAGTTTCATCGAGTTAGCGTGCTACCACTTTTAACAGGCGTTTAAATCCTTCGCTGCTTTTTTTTCTCACTCTATAAGGTTAGTTTGGTTAGTAAAAGAAGGATGTTTATGATATACGAATTCATTTGTAAAATTTATTTTTGTAACTCACAGTTCTTTCTCTTAGAAGGAAAAATATACATTTACGAGACGTCAGTAAATTAATCACATTTTAGCAGCATTAAAACTGAAAATGGTGATGATGGTGATAAGATTAATGTTATTATCCGGGCAAATATAAGTAATTCTTTATCAATTGCCCACAACAATTTTTATATGTTTTCAAATAGACCTTTTTGTATCTAAATCCTACTTTCCAGTTTTATTTTTTTATTCTGCACTAAATCTTTATTTTTTACGATTGATAAGAGCAGTTATTTTAACTAGCCTTGAAACTGGTTTACTTTCCCCCAGCCATAAGTTGTCAGCTTAAGATATTTTATGTTGAGCGTTTTGGAGTTTCTACAGCTAGCGTGCTTCCACTTTTAACAGGCGATTGTTTAATTTAAATTCCCCGCTGTTAAGGTTTTTTCTCAAAATCTATGGCTGAGAATTTAAAGTGCAATATACGAAAATGTACGTCTTTACATCTTTATCCCGATAAGAGATGATAAAAAGGATAATATAAATAAACCTAAAAGTTCATTAATTTTGTTTTTGTAGCTCTTTATATCATTTGGCAAAAAAATCTCACTTCTGAAGCCCAAATTATGGCAAACTTTAAAAAAGTACGCCAAGACCCTATACTGTAAAAGAACAGCACTTTATATAGCCAGATACAAAAGTTAAATTCTTGGTACTTTTCCACTTTAGGGGCCTTGACGAAGAAGAAAATTTGGCAACATAATTTCTGGGAACCTATTCACTGTTTTATTTTATATACACACGCATTTTTTTTTCAATATTTAAATAATTTATTAACCATAAAGAAGCCATTTATCTAATTTTATGCAGAAACAGAAGTAATTTATACATAAGAAACAACAATAAAAAATTGCATTTTTTATGTATTCATTATACATAGTTTTTAATACATTTGTTTCGTTTTTAAAATGTGTTATTTTCATCTGTCACTGCGGAACAACCGAGAAAAACTCATATTCTTGCACAAGTGTTGTATATAGTATATCTGTATATCACATTTTCCGTCATTTCTGACAGGGTATCTTTCTAGTTTTAAGTATAATAGTCCTGTACAGTCGTGGGGAAAAAAAAGTAAACACGCCCTACTAACTCCTCGAGACATTAACGTAGAAGAAAGTTACTGGTACCGAACGATTGGAAATAAAGTCTACTTTTAAATGATGTATATAAAATTTGCTTAGGGGAAAATCTACATATTAAAACGAACCATAACTTTGTTTTTTTTCAAATAGCAGTACGCAATTCTGACAGTATAAATGAACTCTACACCCTTCAATTAGTCAAAAAACAAATTTTTATGCAATTCGTACCATAAGTTTCCGAGAAATTAATTATTTTAAAACGAGCGTATTTTAAGGGCTGTATCCAAATTGAAGTTCGGTACTCGATTGTTAACCGAGAGAGCCCCCTTCTTGATCAAGGCACCTTAAACACCACTCAAGCAGTCAATCAAGTTTGCTAGATCACAGGATAACATAAGAAATTTCAAAATATCTAGTCACTTCTATCATAGTGCCCCTTAAACCATCATTTTGCCATTTTTTAAGCATAATTTGAAAACTACTTGGAAGAAAAATGTGAAATTTTGGATTTCCATAAAGCAAAACTTAATAAATCTGAATCCATCAAAAAAATTGTAGGTTGCAATTTATAATTTTTTCGAATATTAATTTCATAATTCATATCATAAAATTATAAAAATTGCAAATGCAGCGTATTTATGTTTGGGTATATTAGTATTATTGCTACACAAAAAAAAATAGCACATTAGGAGTATAATTTCAGGAGATATTAATATGAAAATGTAATTTAACATTAGAAGCACTAAATTTTGAATGTTTATAATTCAAAAACTGATCATTCAAATGACTTGAAATTTGGTGTCTAGACATAGTTTCAACCAAAAATTCGAAATATCGCGTTAAAACTGGGGATTGCCATTGAAAAAAATGAAGTTTGGATTCGTTTTAATATGTACATGGCCCCTATGAAAATTTTGTATACGTCATTTAAAAGTAGACTTTATTTCCAATCGTTCAGTACCAGTCATTTTCGCCTACGATAATTTGTTGAGGAGTTAGTAGGGGGTGTTTACTTTTTTTTTTCCACGACTGTACATAAAGTTTAGTACAGAAACAGTATCCTATGAGATATTAGATACCTTTTATTCACCTTTAGATTAGGCGGTCTGACAGTAGTTATGCGACAATTTTTGTCACAGCAGTTAAGTGTTAAGTTATTTTATGTTGAGCGTTTCGCAGTTTGATTAGTAAAGGGATAAAGTTTTTGCTGTGTGCTGTACAGACATACGAATGCATTTGTAAAGTTTATTTTTGTAACTCGCAGTCTTTTTTCTTTTAGAAGAAAAATATACATTTATGAGACATGAGTAAATTAATTACACTTTAGCAGTGTTTAAAACTGAAAAAAAAAAACATAGTGGTGATGGTAATAAGAATTTTTCTCTTATCTCGGCAAAAATAAATAATTCTATATCAATTGTTTAAAATAGTTTCTGCACATTTTTAATTGGCTCTTTGTATATCTAAAATCTTACTTTCCAGTATTGCCTTTATTCTGCACCAAATCTTTACTTCCCGTAATTGATAACAGCAGTTCTATTAATCAACCCTGAAATGTGGTTTATTCGTCCCGTCATTTACTGTTCAGATTCAGATATTTTATGCTGAGTGTTACATAATTTTTTTAAAAATGCCGCAAAAGGGGTAAAAAATCAGATTTCTTTTTTCTGATATGATACTATAAGTTTCCGAAGTTTTGTACTTCCTCCAAACAAGCGAGGACTTGAGTTGGTCTTTTTCTTTCTCTCTCTCTTTTTAACACTTTCCAACAAAGTTGAAAAGAGTTTATGACTTCGGTTTGTCTGGCCGTCTGTCCGTCTGTACGCGCTCTAACTCTCGTAAATATACTCGGATTGCCCTAAAATTTTTGGATGTTATTGACGTATACCATATATCCCTATTTCAAATGAAGTTTGTAGCATGTTTAGTTCATCTACAGGGACAGTCAAAACTATTCCATTACATTATGGCCAATGGGAAAAAATCGTTTCAAATGATTTTTAATGATGTTACACGCATCCAAACATAACAAAATCTATATGCATTTATGAAGTGCACTAAAATATGCATTCTGTTCAATATGCAGTGCAAAGAATAATTATTATTCAGTTACAGGGTCACACAAAAGAATTCCGTTACATAATGATATAAGGAAGGGGTTATTTGCGGCGTATTTTAATTATGTTAAACTATTTCATAGTAAGATTCATGTATGTCGTTGAGGTTTACTACTAGTTATTTTATGTATAATACGAAGTGCATAGCATTTACAGGGACACACAAAAGATTTCAGATACTATTTTGTATCAGAAGTACTGTATATTAGCGGTGATTGCTGGAAATGCATTTTCAATTATGATATGCGCTTTTATGTTTCACTATATTTATGCATACTCTATGGTGTGTATAAATGCTATAATTTATATACAGGGGTACATAAAAGAATTCGTAAGGGTTACTGGGTATGAGCATAAATTGCTTAAAGGTGGTTTTTAAAGGAGATATGCATTTTTGCGCTGAACTGCATTTGGTTTATTAAGAAATGTTTGTAGAATATACATAGAATTATATACAGGGTCACGCAAAGAATTGGATGCATGCCGTCTATGGATGATAATTTCTGGAAATGTGATTTCAGTAGTTTTAAGAGTATTTTAGTTTTACTTAAATTTTAGCTAAATAGTGGCATGTAAGAAAGATACCAGGTAAACTACAGAGCTGTGCAAAAGTATTCAAGTATGTTTCCATCTATTAGTATAAATTGCTGAAAGAGAAATTTCAACCTGTTACTTGTTTCAAAAATATATATTCTAAAAACACACTCAAAATATATATTAAACATTTAATTGCTAAAAAGGACGTCAAATGTTAATAAAATACATTAAAAGATCTTAATAATTTGACATGTTTCGATTGAATTTACTCAATCATCATCAGAAAAATAAATAAACATTAAGATGGAAAATGACAATAAACTATTACAAATGAAATTTAAAAATAAATAAATGAAAATCATGCGCGTAATAATTTAACATGTTTCACGTTGCCCTATTTTATTTTCAAATTATCTAACAATGCAATCCAAATATTTGGGATTTGAAATGACAAGGAATCATTGCAGACCATTGAGTTTCTGACGTAAATTTCAATAGATTCTCTAATAAAAAGTTGCAAATAAAAATCTGACCTATAAATTAATCTACTTTCATTAAACAAAATATTTATGTTTTCTATTTTATTTAGCCTAGATAATGCAGTTTTACCTCTATTAAATTTTATGTCTGCAATTTGTTCTTTACATCTCACTTTGAATTTTCTCTGAGTCATGCCAATATAATAATTTCTATAACCACCTTCTTTAAGAAAAGGAATGATATAACCATTGGAAAGGTCAAATTTATCAATAGGGTCAATTCTAGTGGTTAAAATTGATTTTAATTTTGGAGGGGGTCTAGCAATTAAATTTAAATCAAACTTTTTTCATTTATTTATTTTTAAATTTCATTTGTAATAGTTTATTGTCATTTTCCATCTTAGTGTTTATTTGTTTTTCTGATGATGATTGAGTAAATTCAATCGAAACATGTCAAGTTATTAAGATCTTTTAATGTATTTTATTAACATTTGACGTCCTTTTTAGCAATTAAATGTTTAATATATATTTTGAGTATGCTTTTAGAATATATATTTTTGAAATATTTTTAATGGACTATACGTCCATATACGTTACGAGAACTTCTGTTTATAATTTAATATCTGTTACTTGTTTTCTTGGTAAACTAAATTTTCCCATTATATAGTATATATATATATATATATATCAACATACTGATCAAATACAGGGCTGCTCAAATGAATTGGAATACATATTTGGCTATGGACGATAACTGCTGAAATCAATTTTTTAAATGTTTACTTATTTATCTTATTTACCTTATTTCACTAAATAACGAAGTTTTGTTAAAGCTTTCAGGGAGTGTTGGAAAGTGTTTCATAATCTATGCCGTGCGTGTGATTTTCCTTTCTTTTTTTTTCTTTGGCGGGGAGGGGGGATAAAATTGGCCAAAATGTAACAAATGTCATATTTTTTTGCCTGAATGCTAAAGTTAAATTACATACTGAATTGAATTTTGTAGGATTTTGAATGTTTGATTAATTTTTGTTGCTGTGATGTTATCTTGAATTTGTGTATCACCCATAGGTGACTGTCAAAATTGCATGTACGTTTTGATAAAATTTGTTTATTATTGTTATTATTATTATATGTGAAAATAATACAACCTATTAATTTGAAAAATATATATGGGGCATTCTCACAATATTTGACTTTTGGGGGAAAAAATCTGGCGAAATTAAACTTGCTAAAATAACATTTTAGCCTGATAGACGAATGCATTAATGATTAAAATAAAGAAAAAATGGTCAGCAGCGAAAATTTTTTTATTTAACTGAGGTTTATGTTAAAGTTATATTATGGAAAATTAAACTTTGTGAGTTTAATTTTCCTTACTATTTTACCAGTAAAACTATTTCTTTTCTTCGAAATTTTTACTTATAATGAATTTGCATAGTACCCACAGGACATTCAAATAAGAAATAATAACAATGTAGTATTTTTAGTACAAAATTTTGGTATAACATCGTCTTAAAGGGGTATTAAAGAAGGGAAGGTAAGGTAAAAAAAAAGGGAACTATATAGGAAAAAAGGGGACGGTAAGGATGGAACGGTAAGGAAAATTTCCACCTATTTTAGGCAAATTATGTTAAGACTAAGTGATAGCCACAATGTTCATTGATTTTTAGAAACAGTTGTTAACATTGGATTAAATAATTTTTTTTTTTTTTTTTATTTACCTCGAAAAGTGCAGGAATAATGTTTGGGGACTGTAAGACTACCCATAAAGCCACGATCTTGAAATTGATATTTAAATGCTGATTTAAATTCTGCAGTAAATTTTCTGTCAAAGAATTTTAGACATTCTTTCTTTAGCTTACTTCTGCATGAGAAAAAACTTAAAAAAAAATTCAGTGGCTGCATCTGAAGTGATTTTCTGTATAAGTTTAACAAGAGGGATGGTAAAGATGAAAAACCCAGGGACAGAGTTCAAAAAATAATATTAACCGTAAAAATGTGTGAATGTTAATATATTGCTACATATTTATATAAAACAATTGTCCCAGTTTCGGAAAAAAATTACATTGAATTACTTTTATTGAAATAATTTTATACAGACAGCTCCAAACTTAAATATCAGCATAAGGGACATGGGACGGTATAGGAGTTTCCCTGGTATTTGGACCCCCAACACCGTCCAAAACTTATTTATCTCGTTAATATTGTTATGCAGTCATGCAATGGGATGTTCTCCAGTATATTAAATTAAAAAAAACAACACAAAGAAGTGTATTAAAATAAAAATTATTATTGAGAGACATGAAAGTCAAAAGATTATGAGAATGTCCCGTATACAAAATAAACTTATGGGAGTAGGGGGGTTAAATATATTCATTGTTTTCACATTAGTTGATGGCTAAGTTTGATAATGCAGCATTATTTCTCAACATTGAATAATCTTTCTACACTCTTTTATTTAACTCAGCTTGGTTTTCATATGCAAATATGGAATTTTGAAATCGACTTTTAACCCGCTTTCTTTTATGATAGAATTACAAAAATTATGTAGAAAGGTGCGTTTCTGATGACAATACAACATTTTAATATTTTTACAAAACGTGGAGTTCGTACTATAACTATTTTTATAAACATTCAGATCTTGGTGCAATAGTTGTTGCACTCTTAAGTAAAAATACATGAATACAAAATTTATTACCATTATATACATTAAATAAAGGAAACAATACATGGCGTATTAGGACAAATATGAAGATAGAACAGTTATATAACGAAAAAGATATGATAAATACTATGAAAATAAGAAGAATGCAATGGTTAGGCCATCTAATCAGAATGAGGGATGAAGGAAGCACAAAGAAGATTTATAGTGGTAATCTAATTGGGAAAAGAAGTATTGGTAGACCCAGAAAGAGATGGATAGAAGAGGTAGAGAAAGATTTTGCACAAAACCAAATTATAAATTATAAAGTAAAAGACAGAGATCGGAAGGTCTGGAGAGGTATATTGAGGAGGTCAAAATCCTACATGGATTGTAGTACCATAGTGTATGTATGAATGTATATACATTAAATTCAGTAATACGGAAATAATAAAGCTCCATCTTACATACGACGTCATCACCATGACGACCTAGAATCATGACCTATCATGGGATATCATTAACTAATGACGTAGGATAGGATTCAATAGAATTAAGAAAACTTTTATTAATATCTTTTTAAATTTTGGTTCCATTTTCATAAAATTTGAAATGACTCTACACAATTCTTCAACGATTCTATATATTAAATTTCAAACCATTCTGTTAGGTTGTTTTTGCGTTGTTATGTGCGGACAGACGGAAAGATCAGACAGCGACTATAGGTGCTACGTATTTATATAATTACGTAAGCACCTGAAAAGAGTGGATTTAATGATACACTTATAGACATCCGCCAAATCAATGCCAAAGAAATGTGAAACTGCAACAATGAAGCAATTTAAAGACTAAAAAATGGAAAATAAATCATAAAAAAAATTTAAGAGTGTGATATTAAACAAGCTGGAAATTGCTCGTCAAACGTGGCAATTGAGGTGCGTTCGTACTGTAACTAGTTTTATAAATATTTTTTGCACCGCATATTGTACTGAATGTATATGCATTTCATAAGTGCATATCAATTTCATTCTGTTCGAAAGGTTGTAACATCATTAAAATGCACTTGAAATATTTTTTTCTCATTGGCCATCATGTAACGGAAAAATTTTGACTGTCCCTGTAATTAAACTATACATCCGATTTTCATAAAATTTGAAATGACTTTACAAAATTTTGCAAAAATTATATATTTAAAATTTTATACCATTTGGAAGGCTGTAACATCATTAAAATGCACTTACAACAATTTATTCCCATTGGCCGTAATGAAACGGAAAACTTTTGACTGTCCCTGTAATTAAACTATACATCAGATTTTCATAAAATTTGAAATGACTCGACAAAATTTTGCAAAAATTATATGTTTAAAATTTCAGACCATTCGGTTGGGTAGTTTTTGCTCTGTTATATGCGGACAGACGGACAGACAGACGGACTGAACGACGACAATAGGTGCTACGTATTTATATAATTACGAACGCACCTAAAAAAAGCTTTTATCAATCAATTTAAATATTAATAATTAATTTTCTTTTTAAACACTTTTCATCTCATCTTTTTTTGCAAAATGGTTTACAGCTGTTCATAATTAGTCTATGCATTAATAAAAACATAAAAATTGTTAAGCAGACCACCATCTAAGACATTTAAGTCGTTTAGTAAATACCAATTCCTGTACTTTGATATAAATTCAACCTTTTATCTATCATAATAACAATAATTATCTTCATTAAAAGAAAAGGTTAATTGAAGGCTAAACATTTAAATGTAGATAACTGAAATAATAACATAAAAGGAAAGAAATGTTGAAATTGGAAATTGCATTGTATATATTCTATTTCAGCATGTATTTATATAGCAAGAAGATCAATATATGTCAATTACTTCTTGTTTGTGCATAATTATTTCTTGGATTGGCATATGTAGTTAATAGAATTTTCGGTTCGAGGCAACTTTTTATTTGTCACGTTATTTTGCCAATGATGATTGATGTTTTTGGTTAAGAAAAAGTTTTCCTGCAAGATAAATGGAATCATCCACTAAAAGTGAACCTATTTTAACTACTTATGATGTCAAATTGTGTAATCGATCAAGCGTATGTCTAATTTTGATCTGTATTACTTGGTAATCAAAGGGAGTAGTCAAAAAAAGTGTAACATGCATCATGCTATATATATATATATATATATATATATATATAATTTTTTTTTTTTTTTTTTTTTTATGCATGCATGTCCAAAATATTCGTTCGGAAGATGTTAATGTATAAAATTAAAAAAAAAAAAAATCCCTGAATTCCACAGCCTTTAAATAATGTAATAATCTATATATTTAAAATTCAAGGCTGTTTCTTTTTAGTCATCAGCCATGAGCTTTCTGTTGAACCAATTTTAATAATTACACTAGCCGGCAAAATTTGGGTTGTCATTTTTTTTTTAGCTTTTGATAATTGGTTCTTATGCATTTTGTAACGCTGAATCCGAAAATGGACTTCATTCTTTACCATCGCGTAAGTAAGGATTTTTTGGAAAATCGTAAATTTCAAAGTTAAAAAGTAAAAAAATATCGAAACTCTCATACTATGAAACAGATGTGACTGTTGTGTTTTTAACTTTTGATAATTGATTTTTTTTTTTTTGTATTTTTCATCGCTGAATTCGAAAATGATCTTCATTTTTAACCATCACGTCAGAATTTATCGCAAATAGTAAATTTCAAAGTTAAACTGTAAAAGTGACCCCACCCCCACTCCTCATCGGATCCCTAAACTGTTTAGCTGTAAGAATCCCCAATATAACCCCCAAAATTGAATAAATTATTGAATTAAACAAATTTAAATTGGATAAAAAAAAAGTTTTACATCTTTTTTATAATATCAGATTTTTGCTATTTTTTTTAATTTTTTACTTTTAAATTTACAATGTGCGAAAAATTCTGATGTGATGGTTAAAAATGAAGGTCGTTTTCAGATTTAGTGCGGAAAAGTACATAAAAATCAATTACCAAAATTTAAACTCACAATCATAACATGTAATTTATAGCATAAGATTTTCGCTAGTTTTTTTTTTTTTTTTTTTTTTTTTTTTACTTTCTAAATTTACGATTTGAAAAAAAAAATGTTGATACGATGGTTCAAAAGAAGGTCATTTTCGGTCATAGCTATTTTTTTTTTTAAATATTTTCAGTTTTAGGGTTTCGTTCATCTGACGACACCATATTTGTCTCACTCCAGAGTTCGTTCTCAGAAGTTTTATAAGTCAGAGACTTGAAATTTTGCATACTTATAGCTGAATACACTCCATCACACGACAAATCATAAAATTTTGAAAAAGGATTACATGATTACATTATTTGAATTACATGAACTTATTTAATGACATCCGACCATTTTTCCGATTTAGATTTTAAAACAGAATCTTAATTTCAGTCGTTTTCGGGCAGGCTAGATGGCTCTATGGTAGCGCATTTGCCTACTAATCAAAAAGTTCTCGGTTTGAAGCTCAGCGTTGGAGATTGAAATTTTTTCAAAAGAATAGATTTCATTTTTTAATAGGTTCAATTTTACAGAATATTTGATTTTTTTTCTTTTTTTAAGGCCAAAAGCTCTTATAAAATTTTTTATCAATTATTTTTTTAATCAAACAATTTTTTTTTTTTTTTGAAATTGCGAAATTTCAAATGACTTCATTTTATTGTTCGGTGGATTTAATTAAAAGAACTTTTGTATTTTTTCGCGTTTTAATGGTTTCTTTTCTTCTTTCTTTTTTTTTAGCTAAAATTAAATAAGGAAATTAAATATGTTTTTCATATATGGGGCATTCTCACAAGGTTTTGACTTTCATGTCCCTGAATAATAATTATTTTAATACACTTTTTTGTGTGTGTTTTTTTTAATTTCATATACTGGGGAACATCCCATTGCATGATTGCATAACAATATTAACAAGATAAATAAGTTTTGGACGATGTTGCGGGTAGAGATCTGCACAAGCCGCCTTACTTTTTTCTGAAATCTCGGGCCGGGCCTAGTCACTACTCTTTACGGGCCGGACCGGGCTCGGGCCTTACTTTTTTCCTGAGGTTCGGGCCGTGCCGGGGCTAACTTATTTTTTCTCCACACATCCGGGTACTGGTTTCATTCCTAATCTTCATGACCCAAAATTTTCATTCTTAGTTTTCACCCAGCCCGTATGAAAATCATTGTCTCGGCGTGGCCTAGTCCGTTCAAAGGTCAGTAAAATTAGGCTTGGCACAAATTGTTTGTCAAAAAATGCATACATTTTTAAATTGCCATTATTCTACAATTAAACATTCAAATTCATTCTTTTTAAATAGTAGTTTTTTTTTTCTCCACTTATTAAAATATAGTTAAATTAAAATATAGTAAAACGTGTGAAAAAGAACCTGTCTATGACGGAATCTTGTTTTAAACTGAAAAACGTGTTGATCCATACAAAATTAATATACTACTATGTAAGAAAATAATATATAATACATTTACACTTGCTAAGAAGGAAACTGGTCTGTAACGCATTTTTTTTTCTTTTCTATGCAATTCAGTCTTACAAGGACAGGGCCAATCTTGTTAATCACAGATTTTGATTATTTTAATATATGTTGTAGGTTAGAGACCCCTTAGTCTCAGGTTCAACGGATTTTATCCAACGCTCCTTAGTTCTTGAGAAACCGGGGGGGGGGGGGTCTAATAGTAATACACAACTTAAATACTTACTTTGTAACAAAAAGGATAGGTTGGTCGTAGCTCAGTTGGTACGGCGTTTGCTGGCTGATCTGCGGGCCCGGGTTCGGTAAAACGAACGCGCTGCATTTGTTTTTCTCATTTTTTATTTTATAAATATACGTGTAATTATAATTTAATAATTTTAATTAAAACTTTTAATATCATACATTAATTATAATGTTAACAAACTTAAATTTATCATTTTTTATTTTTAAACTATTATTTCTCATCCTTTAAAGAGGTTTAAAAAGAAATTGGATCTATTATTGAATGATGAAA
The DNA here is from genome assembly GCA_963932465.1 of Maratus speciosus. NCBI lineage: Eukaryota > Metazoa > Arthropoda > Arachnida > Araneae > Salticidae > Maratus > Maratus speciosus. The sequence goes on from OZ010794.1 coordinate 549,864,167, forward strand.
ATTCCAAAATCGTGACAAAACCTGCTGTAGCGCCATCTAGTTATGATAAAATAAAAGAATATTCAAATAAAATAAAAATAAAAGCAGAAAGAAGATAATGGGGAAAGCAAAATAATTGAAAGAGCAAGCATACGTATTACAAATTTAAAAATCTTTAATATGCAAAAAATGGGTTGTAATTTAATTCTGATGCTAATTTTTAATATAATTATGCTTGTTACTTTAAAAACAGAATAATAGTATTATCGTATTGACTTCCTTTGTTAAAGCAATACGTAAATGAGGTTTCTTTAAAATCACGAATTGACACAATTGCTCAATATCATTGCATCAATAAAGAATATATGAAATACATTTTAAAAGTGATTTTAAAAAAATTAACAGTTTTATGGTGTTTTATACAACTATTTAGTTAAAAGTAAAAAATTAAATAGGTTAAAATTATAATTGATATACAATATTATAAATTTTAATTGACAATGAGATTGTTAAGTTATACTTACTAATATATTTATAAAACAAAAAATGAGAAAAACAAATGTAGGGCGTCCAGGTATCGAACCCGGGGATCAGCCGGCAAACGCCATACCAACTCAGCTACGACCAACGTATCCTTTTAGTTACAAAGTAAGTATTTAAGTTGTGTACTACTATTAGACCCCCCGGTTTCTCACGAACTAAGGAGCGTTGGATAAAATTTGTTGAACCTGATACTAAGGGGTCTCTACCCTACAACATATATTAAAATAATCAAAATCTGTGATTAACAAGGTTGGCCCTCTCCTTGTTAGATTTTACTGTATAGCATTTTTCAGATATTTAACACTTCAATACATGGAATATGGATTAACAATATTAATGATAACTGAAACATTTACATACAAGAAATAGAAATTCATTAAAAATAATAAATATCGCACCCTGCGGCACTTCTATAAAAATGCAGATTATAAACATGAAAAGAAAAGTTAAGATAAATATTTTTGGCTTGAATTCCTCGTACGAGACAAACTTTTAACCCAATCGACGTCAATGTTTTGTAGAAATTCATTCGGGCCGGGCTCGGGCCGAGATTATAACTTTTTTTCGGGCCGGGCCGGGCTCGGGCCGAATTTTTTTTTCTCTGAGTCGGGCCGGGCCTGGAAATGTCGGCCCGTGCAGACCTCTAGTTGCGAGTCCAAATACCAGGAAAACTCCCACCGTCCCGTGTCCCTCATGCTGATTTTTAAGTTTGGAGCTGTCTGTAAAAAATTGTTTCAATAAAAGTAGTTCGATGTAATTTTTTTCCGAAACTGGGACAATTGTTTTATATAAATATGCAGCTAAAAATTAACCTGCACACATTTTTGGGGTTGTTGTTATTTTTTAAACTCTGTCCCTGGGTTTTAGATTTCTTACCATCCCTCTTCTAAAATTATACAGAAAATCCTCTCAGATGCAGCCACAGCATTTTTTTCAAGTTTTTTCTCTTGTAGAAGTACGCTAGAGAAAGAATGTCTAAAATTCTTTGACAGGAAATTTACGGCAGAATTTAAAGCAGCATTTAAATATCAATTTCAAGATCGTGGCTTTATTGGTAGTCTTACCGTCCCCAAGGTTTATTCCTGCGCTTTTCGAGGAATTTTTTTTTTTTTTAATTTAATCCAATGTTAATAATTGTTTCTAAAAATCAATGAACATTGTGGCTATCACTGAGTCTTAACATGATTTGCCTAAAATAGGTGGTAATTTTCCTTACCGTTCCATCCTTACCGTCCCTTTTTTCCTATACCGCCCCCTTTTTTTTACCTTACCGTCCCTTCTTTAATACCCCTTTAAGACAATGTTATACCAAAATTTTGTACTAAAAATACTACATTGTTATTATTTCTTATTTTAATGTCCTTTTGGTACTATGCAAATTCATTATAAGTAAAAATTTCGAAGAAAATAAAAAGTTTTAGTGGTAAAATGGTATGGAAAATTAAACTCGCAAAGTTTAATTTTCCATAACACAAATTTAACATAAACCTCAGTTAAATAAAAAAATTTTCACTGCAGACCATTTTTTTAAATTTTGAATCATTAAGGCATTCGTCTATCAGATTAAAATGTTATTTTAGCAAGTATAATTTCGCCTGATTTTTTACCCCCAAAAGTCAAAAGATTGTGAGAATGTCCCATATACTAAGATATGCTTTTATAATTGTCGGAAAAGCAGTTCAAGAATATTTTTAATTTTATTAAAAAAATATCTTCCAATTGCAATAATTAAAAAATTAAATGTGATGGTGCTACCATCTATGTTCTGATTGAAAAGGAATTAATAATTGAAAAGGATTTAATAGTTAAAAATTAACGATTTGGATTTATTAAATAAAGGATAAAGTGTTTTGAAAGGAATATTAAACAAAATCCTCTCTCGGATCTTCGATCACATTTACTCACTTGCTATATTAGTTTAAACTCAATCCGACTGATTTGTAAAGTTATCATACGAATTCAGTTTTTCCAACTGTGTGAAAAAATGCCAAAGCCAGGACTCGAACCCAGAACCTTTGTTTTATTTTGTTAATGCTCTACAGTTTGAGCGGAAAATAAAAATTTAGTTTCAGAAAAATCTACTGTTTCAGAGGCTTCAAAAGTAAAAGGTACATTTTTCGTAGTCGTGGGTAGCTCAGAGAGGTTATATATATGTTCTCAAACCTTAAGAGGCTACTTCACTCAAGTGAAAAGACCCGTTCGCTAATACTAATCCTATGGAAGAAATTTATAACGATAGCTCGGTTGCATTTTAATATTTTTAAATGATTTTTTTTTGCATTGGATGACTGAGATTGATCTGTACAAAGGTCGTTTTTTACTTTTTCTATTTTGTTTACAGATATTTTTAACGAGGACACTTTCATTTTGGGAACCTGTTTCGAAACTGAAAGCATCCTCATTAAAAAAAATCTGCAATCGAAATCGAAAAAGTAAAAAACGGCCTTTGTACAGATTGATCTTAGCTATCCAATGCAAAAAAGATCATTTAAAAATATTGAAATGCAATCGAGATATCTTTATAAATTTCTTCCATAGGATTAGCATTAGCGAACGGGTCTTTTCACGTGACTGAAGTAGCCTCTTAAGATAGAAAATAGCTAAATGAATCCATTCGCCACAAGCGTGATAAACGCACGTAGACGTGACGTATACAGTGCTCAGAATACTTGATTTTTCTTACCAGTAACTTTTAAATTAAAAATGTTTTTTATTTTATCAAAGCATTTATCGGATTCTATTAGGCAAAAATTTTGTGTAGGTTCTGTTACACAGCTGAAAATGCTTACTAGCAAATTGATAACATCTGAAAAACCAATTCCAATACAAATAATTTTTAATCGAAAAAATTGTTGTATTTTATTTGAACCTTTCCAAAAATTACTGGCATCAAAATTAAATTTTGTTTCAGAAATGCTACCTTAAAACAAAAAATATATTGGTTGCAGAAGTTCCTGAAGTTAAAGGAACGTTTTTCGCAAGAGTGGATAACTCGAAGAGGTTATATATTTTTGTAAACCCTAAGAAAAATAAGAGTTAAATTAATCTCTTCGTGACGAACGTCGTGTACACGTGACGCGTAAAGGGCTCTGAATACTTGATTATTCCTACCAGTCCAAATTATTTCTGCGATTCAATCAGGCAAAAATTTCCATTTTAAAAAACTGGGGATGACAGATAAAAAATTATGTAAAGCACGCTCGTCGAAAAAGGGTTAAAGAGAAAAAAATTACAGTGAAAAGCATTTGTATGTATTCAGGACATGGATCAAAAATATCATCCCTTCAGTAATCGCACATACTAAATAGGGTGAGAAGGAAAATCATGGAGGAATTTAAACGCCTGTTTAAAGTGGTACCAGGCTAACACGACAAAACTGCAAAACGCTAGATTTAAAATATATTAACCCTTTATATACTGAATTATGAATTCCTGAAAATTTTATCTTCTAAAGCCTTTTTCGTGAATTGTTTAAACTACATTAGAAGATTTACATAATCATTTAATAAATTTTAGAAGGATTGAAGGATTTAGAAGGATTCATTAAATTTGAATTTATAGGGATTTTGTGCAATATTTATAACCCCACTCAAATTTTTTATTTTAAATATTTTTCTTAGTATTTTGTACAATTAGGAAATGTACAAATATAATGTTCTTACAATAGAAATATAGAAATATTTCCGAATTGAAACTCACCCCCCCCCCCCCCCCGCCCCAACGCCAAGAAAGCTGAAAAGATGCACAGGCAAAATAAATCATCCTTTTAAAAATATTTTTGTTTTGTGTAACCCATAATGCTTTTGGAACAAGATAAAGTAATGCATCTATAACTCATTCTAAACTGTATTGCAACTAATCGATGTATTAAATGAATTTCATAACAAGTTATTTTAGTGGTACTGATAAGTACCGTGAGTAGATAAAGGGTTAAAGTAACACCGTATGACGAAAACAGTAGTTCACATTTCAAGGTTGGTTAAATTAACTGCTGCTCTCAATCATATAAAGTAAAAATATGGTGCAGAACAAAAATATAGCAATGGAAGAAATAATTTATATTACAAAAGCGCATAAAAATGCGTTTGTCTTCAAAACATGCAGTAAAAACATCATTTGTGCAATAACAGAACTAAATTAATAGAGTGAGAAGAAAAAGCATCGAGTGATTTACACGCCTGTTAAAAGTAGTAGGAACCCAACACTATGAATGTCCAAAACGCTCAATATAAAATATTTTAAACTGCCATCGTATGACAGTAACAGTGATTCGCAGTTCAAGTCTGGTCAAATTAACTGCTGTTCTCAATCATGTAAATATATGGTACTGAATAATGACATAAAAATGGAAGAAATAATTTCTAGTACAAAAGCGCATTAAAATGCGTTACGTCGTGCTTTAATTATAAACATGGATAAACTATAAAGGATTTCTCACAGAGAATTTACAAAATTACAAAAAAGAAAATTTACGAATGCATTTTTATGTCTTCAAAACATGCAGCGAAAACATCAGCTCTGCAATAACCAAACTAACTTAGTAGGGTGAGAGGGAAAAGCATTGATGGATTTAAATGCCTGTTAAAAGTGGTAGCAAGCTAACTCGACGAAACTCCGAAAATATTTTAACCTTTAACTGATGTTACCGGTCTCTCAGACCGCGGCTTTTTTCAATTTTTATAGTTTAACTTGCAATTTTCAGTTTAACTACAAACACTACGGAAATTTTGTTCCGTTTGGAACTTTAGTACTATCACTAGTGACTTTTGAATAGGTGAATTTTAATTATAACAGTCCTATACAAAAAGTTTAGTACAAAAACACCATCCTATGAATTAATCGTGTCTGTTATTCATATTTCGATGGGGCGGTCTCACAGACCGCTTCACACTAGTTATGTGAATATTTCTGTGACATCAGTTAAAAGTTAAACTGACAGCGTGTGACAGAAATAGGGATTCACATTTCAAGGTCAAATTAACTGCTGCTCTCAAACACATAAAGTAAAAATATGGCACAGAACAAAGACAGAAGTGGGAGAAATAATTTCTAGTACAAAAGCGCATTAAAATGCGTTGCGTCGTGCTTTAATTACAACTATGCAGAAACTATACTGGATTTCTGAGAGTGAACTTACGGAGTTACGACAATAAAATTTACGAATGCATTCTTATTTCTTTTAAAACATGCAGCAAAAACATCACCTTTGCAACAACCAAATTAACCTAACCTTTAACTGATGTCACAGAAATTGTCACATAACTAGTGTGAAGCGATCTGTGAGACCGCTCCATCGAAAGATGAATAAAAGGCACGATTAACTCATAAGATAGTGTTTTTGTACTAAACTTTTTGTACAGGACTGTGTAACCAAATTAACCCAACCTTTAACTGATATCACAGAAATTGTCACATAACTAGTGTGAAGCGATCTCTGAGACCGCTCCATCGAAAGATGAATAAAAGGCATGATTAACTCATAGGATGGTGTTTTTGTACTAAACTTTTTGTACAGGACTGTTATAATTAAAATTCACCTATTCAAAAGTTTCTGGTGATAGTACTAAAGTTCCAAACGGAACAAAATTTTGATAGTGTTTGTAGTTAAACTGAAAATTGCAAGTTAAACTATAAAAATTAAAAAAAAGCCGCGGTCTGAGAGACCGGTAACATCAGTCAAAGGCTAATAGAGTGAGGAGGAAATGCATCAAGGGATTTAAAAGCAGGTTAAAAGTGGTAGCAAGCCAACACGATGAAACGCCGAAACCCTTGATATAAAATATTTTAAACTGACAGAGACAGTGCTTCACATTTCAAGGCTGTCAAATTAACTGCTGATATCAATCACATAAAGTAAAAATATTGTATAGAACAAAGACTTAGATTATAATAAAAATTGGATAGATGATTTCTAGTACAAAAGCGCATAAAAATGCGTCACCTCGTGCTTTAATTACACCTTATGTCTTCAAAACATGCAACAAAACATCATCTCTGCAACAAAGCGGTAGCAAGCTAACTCGACGAAACTCGGAAACGATCCACATAAAATATTTTAAACTGACAGCGTGTGACAGAAACATTGGTTCAAGTATCAAGGCTGATCAAATTAACTGTTGCTCTCAATCGCATAAAGTAAAAATATGGTGCAGAACAAAGACATAAGAAATAATTTCTAGTACAAAAATAGCGCATTAAAATGCGTTACGCTGTGCTTTAATTACAACAATGCAGAAACTATACTGGATTTCTGACAGAGGACTTACAGAGTCACAAAAATGAAATTTGCGAAAGCATTTTTATGTCTTTAAAACATGCAGCAAAAGCATCATCTCTGCAATAACCAAACTAACTTAATAGAGTGAGAAGGAAAAGCATCGAGAGATTAAGTGGCCGTTACAAAATGAAAACACAGTAACTCGATGAAAGTGTACAGTTCACAGCCTATGATAAATAACATAAAGCATACTTTATTGCTGACTTGCGAACTTGCCCGGGTACGTCAAAAAACAGCAGGAATTGCGAAAAAGTTCTGAAAATTACAATAAGATATCGCGAGAAAATTTTAAATCGTTGCACAAATTTCGAAAAGAGAAAAAAAAAATTATATATTGTGTTCGAAGATTGCACGTTGATTGCTTTCACTAATGTGGAAAAATGGTAGCAAATCACTAAAATACACTAAAAATCACATACAAAATTCCCGAAATTCGAAAATTGCTATACGAAGTCCGAATAAACTTTATTGAAATGAGGGCAGAATGTACTTTAGGTCAAAAATGGAATGTCAAAAAATTGCAGCTGATAGCGAAGAAACGTAAAAATCGAATTAAAAATCTCAAAAAGTTCAAAAATCACGAAAGTCAAAATTTACTATAATTGGATAAAAGTTTCAAATCTAATTCCTTCGACCTGTGGGCTCTCTTAAAATTTATGTTTGGGAAAGCATGCTAATCATTGTTTGATGTTACTTTTATTCCTAATTTAATTTACTTGGATTACCTTAAATACAATTAATATAATCCCTTAAGTTAATATTAGTTTTTGTTGCATTAAAATATCTCAATTTATTGATTTTCTCTAAGCAAGTAATCCTTATTCTTTTACAATGGAAGTCTATGGGAATTTGGCGAAATATTAGAGATATCGCCAAGTTGGCGTCACTTTTGGCGACTAAATTTGGTTGCCAAATTTGGCGAAAAACTTGGCGGTATTTGGCGACAGAACTGTGTCCCCCATACGGTAACACCCTTATAGGTATGAAGATGCATTAACTGCTGTTCAAAAATCGCATAAAAAATCGCTACAAATTCAAAAATCGCTGTACGAATTCTGAATAAACTTTTTTGAAAAGAGAACAAAATTTACTATATTTGGTTGAAAGAAAGAGACCGTATTCTTTTCACTAATGTGGAAAAATCGCCTCGAAACTTAAAAAAGTGCTAGAAATCGGATAAAAAATTAAATTTAAAAAAATCTAATCAAAAAATCGAAAATCGGGCTTCGAGGTGTAAAACTTCGTATATAGACGTACCTTTTCCCCGAAATTTTGTAGCTCTACGTGCAGCGGTCTCTTCAGAACCTCGTCGACACACTCACACACAAACTTCTTTCCTTATTATTATAAATTGACATAACTGTCGCTATCAATTATAGGATGTAAAAGTATGGCACAAAATAAAGGGAGACAAATACAAGATAGAATTTCTATCCCAGGAACATTAGAAGATATTAAATTTATACTGGATTTCTGAGAGAGAATTATTGCATATTTATAGAAATAATAATAATATCGAATAATAATTATCAGATAATCGAAATAATAATAATAATAGTCCTCATCACTGTCGTAATTTTTCTCATTATTTTATTTTATTTTCTGTATTCAAACTGTTAAAACGTAATTGATTTATTCGAAGTTTCCCATACAGGGGGCTCCAAAAATATTGGAAAGTGCTTTTAACGTTTTTCCTGTTGGAGATACGTAACGTAGGCAGTGCTAATTGCAAAAGTGCTTTCAAATAATGTAGAAATTAAGATTATGAAAAATTCCATACTCTAACATGTAAAACAATAAACATTTCATTCTTTTACCAGAAAATCTCACCGAATTGTGGTACTTCGAATTTTATGAAATTTCGGAGATGTCCAACTCTAAAAAGGAATAGAGGACTTTTTAGTGTCAGAAGGCTCCAAAATTTCATAAAACAAAAAGTATATTAACCCTTAACTGCTATGACAGAAATTGCTGCATAGGTAGTGTGAACGGTGTCTTCATCAAAAGATGAATAAAAGCCGTGATTAATTCATAGGATGCTGTTTCTTTACAAAACTTTATGCGCAGGACTATTATAATTAAATCTCAACTGTTCTGAATTATATAGCAACAGTACTACGACTCAAAACAAAACAAATATTCGCATGTATCTATAGTTAAACTACAGCGTCTAGAATACCTAGTGTGGAAATATGCTATCCAAACAACGCTAAAAATTTGTACCCCTTAAATGTGCGACGATACTGATAAAATCCCAAGTAACGATCGCAGCGACATCTGCGGGATTTTCGTATTACATTGTATAGACTAGCAATATTTTGCAGTTGTAGAAAATATCCTGCAGGTGTCGCTGCGATCTGTATATTTCAGCAGCATCGTTACACATTTAAGGGATACAATATTTTAGCACTTTTTAAAGTATTACAGGGATAGCCAATTTCCGCACTTCAGGCGATTATTCTTAAAGTAGGTACCAAATAGGCATACCCCCTCTACCCCCCCTCCCCTTAATATTGGCGTAACGTGGATTTTGTGTTCTCGGGGCAAGAGAATATTGCTTCCCTTCTTTGGTAGATATCGTTATCTAAAGCCCCTAAAAACCTTTCTTCCTGGCAATCATACTCTCTGCTCTTTTCCGAATTATCGACGTCACTGCCTTTTAACCCCTTGGGTACGAGCGACACGTATACGTGCCGGAAATAGGCCTAAGGATCCTCGTTTATCCTCACCAGTAAAATTTTACTGTAAAATTTGCCTTATTTAATCCGAGCATTTTCCCGATTTGAATAGGCACAAACTTCTGTTGTTTAAAACCGGTAGCAAAGTAATAAACATTTCGTAAAAGGCTCCCGTCGCGAAGGGGTTAATGAAAATCTTGCGTGCGCACATGATTGTATATTATTTTACAATTTGATAAAGAAAAATACGAATGAAACAGCCCAAAATTTTGCTGGAATTATAAATTAATAATTCTTCTTTTATTGAAAGATAAGATTTAAATATGACAATTCAATGCAAAACTGATTCTAAAATGCATCGTGAAAGTATTATAACGTGCCAGCCAATCAGAAAGCTCGTTTGTTTACTACTGTTTTGGCGGGCAACGGACAGTTTTTAACGGCGCGAAGCTGAATTAAATTAGTCCAGCAGTAAAGTAAATTTGCTTGATGTATAAAAGTTTCTGTTTTATTTATCTACAAGATGCTTCATTGCCCGCTGATAACAACTTTTAATGATTTGAAATCTCTCCACGTGTAAATCGTCATTCGTCATGTAAATCGTTGTCGCTGAGTCATTAAAATGCGTTATAAATTTAGAAGAAATGCTGACAACGTGACAAGTATTACTTTCTTTTGGAAAAAGACATGTATCTAGCTTGCCCTTTTTTAAATGCCAGACGAAACTTTATTTATTACAATTTGTAAAGGCAAATATGCTGCTTATTCCGAATAGTATTAATTCGTCTTTTGAATGGTTTTTGTGCTCGGAACGTGCGATTGTGAAAACATTTTTTTCATGCGGAATACAGAAATTTCAATATGAAAGGATAAAATAATACATAAAATCTAATGATTAAAAATGATTAAACAATGGCATTTAATCATTATACTATTGTGAAAGTGTGCTTTCGTCAAACTACCTTTTTAAATATTACATTTTTTGGATATTACCAGCCAAGGTAAGTGATAGGTGATTTTTGTAGAATGATAATTCGCAATTTAGAGGACTTTTTTTCGGACAATATTGAACGTTCTTTGCATGTTTAATATTATTTATTTAATATTTAAATTATTTTTATCCCATTAATTTGAATTTTTCATATTTGTGCCCTTTTCATCCAATAAATATTTTTTGTGCGAAAAGATTTGTTTGTTCATTTGTGATGATTTTGATGATTGAATATAATTTTCAGTACTAATGAATATATTAACATTTTCTAGATGTTTATTTTATAAACAAAATCTCTATGTAGTCTAATTATTGCTTGAATTATTAGCATCTACGTGAGAAATACAAGAGTGAAATAGTAGGATGTATATATTAAAGAAGGTTTGAAACTAGATGTAATTTTTCTTGCATGTTATTAAAAAAATATTTATTAAGTTTTTAAAAAAATGCTAAATAGTTCTTGTGATAATCACTTAATCTGATGTATTAAAAAAATGCTCAGTATAAATTTTAAAAAATCTAATGATATTGAATAAGATTTTTCTTTGCAATTTCAGTTTACTTTATATTATTGATATAGTTGCACTTATGATTTTTCATTTTAAGTGACAAGAGTATCATTTAACTCTTTCACAGAATATATATTATCGAAAATTTATATATATATATGTTAATAAATTTAAATATATGAAAAATGTTATCAATATTTTTTTCGCTTCATACAGTGGATATAAAAGCATGAAAAAAAAAATCACGAAAGCATAAGAATAAAAATTTTCATGAATTTCAGAATAGTTTATAAGTTTCAGTCTTCCAATATGAAATAAATCTCTCTTATAGTATTCAACTGAATGACGATACTATTTTTTATTTATTTATTTTTAATAATCTTTATGAAAACTTGTTTAAAAATAAAAAGCTACTTATGTATTTACTGTGTTACATAACATATTCAGCCCGGGAGGATTAGCGCCGGGCCTGATAGACCAATAGTACGTATAATTTTTACAATTGTCACCACTTTTTTTTCTTTTTTTTTTAAAGTAATCTTCAACTTATTTTACCGCAGAATTTGTAACAATTGTCTGTGACTAAATAAGGTGACGAATATTATTTTTATTTATTGGTGACAAAGTAAAAACCATTCTCACTATGGGTATGCGCGCGTCCCCCGGGGTTGAATTTTAAAACGAAGCCATATTTATAAGATACTTTAAGCAAATGATAAAATCTGTGTAATTAATGCAATATGTGCTAAAATTATATTTAAAAAATCAAGTTGAATATCATACGGAAAAATGAAAAAAATATGAGAAAAAAAATTGTATGGGTATAAGTAAGATCCATTTCCTGCCCATGACAGGGGAAGATACTTTTCTAATGATTTAGTACTGTGTGATAGGTGAATTATAATTTCGCTGATATTTAACATTTTGTGAAAGAATGTGCTTTGAAGATCATTCTTATGATTATGTTTGCTCCGTGTACGTATATATTTTTTTCATATTATTCCATTTTTTTTAAATTTATGGTTAAATAAATTATTTTTATTACGATGTTTATAGGGAAAAAATATTTTTGAAAGTTTCTTTTCACCTCAAAGATTTTTTTTTTTTTTTATCTGAATGTAAAAAAAGGCACTTATCGGTTAGCCGGTCGCCACTGTTATGTATATGTATATACACATATATATATATATTACATCATTTCAAAATGCCAAAACACCATAACTCCAAAAGGAAGGTGTATATCTGCAGAAATTTTTTAACTATAAAATACTTAAAAGAACTTAAAAGAACAAGAAAGACAGGTAAATATATATATATATATATATAATAATACATATATATATAACCATTTATATATATACATATATATATATATATATATATATATATATATTTATTTATATATATACATATATATATATATATATATATATATATATATATATATATATACACATATACATATACATATTGCATTTATATATATGTGTGTATGTATATATACAATATATACAGGGTGATTCATAAAAGATAGGCAGAACTTTAAGGGGTTATAGTACACTTAAAGACAAATAATATTAAATAGGAGACTAAGGGTCCCAGACGTATTCCCAAGGAGATAGGGGGCATTAAAGTTTAGGGTCCGAAATTTCAAATGATTATAAAACATGGAAAAATTGGTCGATTCGTTTGCGGTTTTTGCAAAAAATTTTCTTTATGCCAGTATTTTCTTGAAATAAAATTTTAAAGTTCAATTTCAAAAAATGCCGATAGGGGGCGCTTTAGACTTTGGAGTAACAAACAACTATTTTTTAACGTTAGTTTTTGTATTTCTTTAAATGATTTCGAAAGCTTAGACTTAAACTTAAATTTTGATCTAAAAATCTGAGTCCTAACGAGTAGTTAAGTAGCATAAACTGAAATTTGAAATTTGAAACCCTTCTCCCCCCAGAACAAAAATCAGTTATTCCCGATCTTTGTGTCGTAGATTAGGCTCTAACTACTGCCGCGTTTTGCTAAAATTATTCTTTATGTCAGTATTTTCTTAAAAATAAATTTTAAAGAAAATTTTCAAAAAATTCCGATAGAGGGCGCTTTAGACTTTGGAGTAACGAACAACTATTTTATACCGTTATTTTTTGTGTCTCATTAAATGCTTTCTAAAGCTTAGACTTAAACTTAAATTTTCAGCTCAAAATCTGAATCGCTGAGCGTGGTTCAGTAGCGAGGGGAGGGGGTTCAAATTTCAACTTCTGAACATAGTTCAGTTTGCACTACTTAACCATGCCCAACGATTCTGTGCTATGATACGAGGCAAAAATACAACTTTCGTCAAGGACTGCATAGTCGGAATTCACTCATAAAGGCACTGGCACAGTTGGAAACGTCGCTTATGCAAACGTTAAAGCTCCATTCCTGACGCTAGTCACCGGGTGAAGAAGGAAACAGAAAGTATGCAAATGTCAAATGGGGAAGAAGAAGAACACGTATGCAAAATTTCGACACGATTCAGGCATAAAAACCACTGAACGGTGAGTCAAGTGTAAGTCGCTGTAGTAATGAATCGGAAGATGGTGCCCTTCACGAATAAGGAAAAGGCTGAGATGCATTTAATTTACGGAGCGGCAGATGGAAATGGTGCAGAGGCACAACGAATGTACGGAGAGCGATTTCCCAACAGGCGGTTGCCTAACCGCAAAACTTTCGAGCGCTTGCACAGACAGTTGTGTGAGACGGGATCATTTCTCGCTTCCCGGTCGAATGCAGGTCGTGCAAAAAAGGACGAATCAGTAGTTGTTGCAGAAGCCATTCTGGATGTAGTAGCGGCGCAGCCAAGTACAAGTACACGAACAGTGGCTAGGCAGGTGGATACCTCACAGTCCATGACTTGGAGGGTACTGAAGGATGAACATTTGCTCCCGTTTCATGCGCAACGAGTTCAGAAACTGTCTCCAGGGGATTATCCAAATCGTATTGAATTCGCCCGCTGGTTTCTGCAGCAGAACGCGCTAAATCCACATTTTGGACGAACTGTGCTTTTCACCGATGAATGTACCTTCACACGTGAAGGTACATTTAACACACACAATGCACATGTATGGGCAGATGTCAATCCACATGCTACGTATCCACACGCTCATCAGAGACGCTTTTCCATCAATGTTTGGGCAGGAATCCTCGGAGACCACCTAATCGGACCGTACCTTCTTCCTGAACGCCTCAACGGTAAAACATACCTCACATTTCTGCAACATGTGCTGCCAGACCTGTTAAACGTTGTTCCTCCACGCATCCGGCGGGTCATGTGGTTCCATCACGATGGAGCGCCAGCCCATTACGTACGAGACGTCCGCAACTATCTGGACATCACATTTCCGAACAGATGGATTGGTCGAGGTGGTCCTGTTGCTTGGCCTGCTCGCTCGCCAGATCTTTCACCCCTCGATTTCTTTTTTTGGGGACGATTGAAGGCTCTTATGTATGAGACACCCATTGAATCCCCCGAGGAACTGGTCGCCAGACTTTCCGCCGCTGTAGGGGAAGTGCTCGAAAAGCCTGATGTTTTCGCGAATGTTCGCCGTTCCATTCTTCGCCGTTGTTCTGCATGCATAACCTCTGGTGGTCACAATTTTGAACATTTATTGTAATTACATGTTAATAAATATGCTTTGGTAACATAATCCTAATTTGTGTCTTTTTACCTCGTATCACAGCACACAATGTGTGGACATGGTAAACTGAACTGTGCTCAGGAGTAGAAATTTCAAACCCCTCTCCCCAGAAACTTAACCACGTCTAACGATTCAGATTTTGGGCTGAAAATTTAAGTCTAAGCTTTAGAAAGCATTTAATGAGACACAAAAAATAACGTTATAAAATAGTTGTTCGTTACTCCAAAGTCTAAAGCGGCCTCTATCGGAATTTTTTGAAAATTTTCTTTAAAATTTATTTTCAAAAAAATACTGACATAAAGAATAATTTTAGCAAAACGCGGCAGTAGTTAGAGCCTAATCTACGACACAAAGATCGGGAATAACTGATTTTTGTTCTGGGGGGAGAAGGGTTTCAAATTTCAAATTTCAGTTTACGCTACTTAACTACTCGTTAGGACTCAGATTTTTAGATCAAAATTTAAGTTTAAGTCTAAGCTTTCGAAATCATTTAAAGAAATACAAAAAATAACGTTAAAAAATAGTTGTTTGTTACTCCAAAGTCTAAAGCGCCCCCTATCGGCATTTTTTGAAATTGAACTTTAAAATTTTATTTCAAGAAAATACTGGCATAAAGAAAATTTTTTGCAAAAACCGCAAACGAATCGACCAAATTTTCCATGTTTTATAATCATTTGAAATTTCGGACCCTAAACTTTAATGCCCCCTATCTCCTTGGGAATACGTCTGGGACCCTTAGTCTCCTATTTAATATTATTTGTCTTTAAGTGTACTATAACCCCTTAAAGTTCTGCCCATCTTTTATGAATCACCCTGTATATGTATATATATAACACTGGCGCCCGGCTAACCGAAAAGTACAAAAAAAAAATCATTAAAATTAATAATAAAAATAAACTAATTCAAAAGATAATGAAATAAGATTTTAAGTATATTTTTTATGTTTGTGTTTGATAATGTAGCATCTCGACGCATGTTATCTTTGTTGCATTTAAATTTTGTCTTTATATGATAAATATATATATAGCATATATAAATGCACATTGTGATGCTACAAATTAAATAGAGTAACTTATCATGTACTAATTAATTGGTTGGTTTACATGCATGGATATTTAGATTCACGTGATTTAAAGTAATTTGCAGAATATTATTCATTAATGTCAACCGCTGGACCTAGAATTTATTTAGATCATCATTGCTACACTGTCACAAAAACCTTTTTATTTATTTAGAATGCGCATATAAATGAATATATAGCAAAACCTCTGAATAGCGGACGATTCAGGAGCACGTAATTAATCCACTATTTGCTGGTATCGCTATATAGAGTAAAATTAACTGGTTCTATGATTTTTTCTTCATTGTTTTTCTTTTTACTCTAGACTGTTTAAAAATTCTTGTACAATATATACGTAGACTGCTTAGCAAATTTTAACATATTTGAACATTTTTCCAAAATTCTTTCTTTTTCTTTTCTCGCTTAAAGAGAAAAAAGAAATTCATAACACCAGCCTGTTTTTTTTTTTTTTTTTTTTTTTTTTTTTATGTTAATATTTGTATGACAAATTTAAAACATTCTGATAAAGAAAAAACTTTAATTTATTATTAATACTATTATTATTGAATTATTTTATTTAAACGTTAAAATATTTTAAAGCACACTTCAAGGAAACTTGTACTTTCTACATTTCTGCATTACTTGTACTTTCTACTAAGAAAATAAACAAAATAGTACAAGTTATTTACTTTATATCAATTTTAATTTGGTTTCTTTCTCAATGTAGTTAACAATATACCAATCATGTGGATAAGAAATGGCTTTTGCGACTGCCACTGCTTGTGTGATTGCGAACACTCCAAACACCGTTGGGGAGCAGAAATGAAGGATATTCATAATGAAGGATTTCTGTTTCCAGTTATATTTACTATGTTATTTATGTTTAAAAAGTGTCAAACAGACATACTGTCCATGTTTCAGTATTTCTTGATGATGATAAATAGTAAAATAATAAAAACGAAGGGAGATTAAAAAAAAAAAAAAAAAAAAAAAAGTAAGAGTTTCATACTCAAAAAAAATTTTTAATGTTGGGATCTCATATACAACAAATTTTATGAAATCTAGTGTTAGATTTTATTTAACACAGAAATTAGAAATGCAAAAAATGCTTGAACTAAGTCACTGGGAATATCTAATTTAAACGGAAAAATAAAATTGTACAACGAAGCAGGGATGGGATTCTTTCTGAAGGAGTGAATCATTTTTCATAAATGGGAATAATTTGTTACCATAAAGCAGAGATGATTGCAGCATGGACAAACTGGGCTGTTTCTATGGGCCTTTAGCTTTACGGGCCTCCAAATTTGGTATGAAATTTCCACAAAGCTGATATTTTAAATTTGTTTTGATCTTATACTTATTTTAATAAATATTTTGTACTTTTAGAGCATGACTAGTTTAAAGAAAAGGTTATATTTATCCAAATATGTATTTGATGGTCTCGAATAGGCTTAATTTTTTTTCTAACAGTATATGAAGGCCGTGGGGGTGGGAGGAGAGTGAATACTAGGTCTCCGGACTAAAATTGATTTGAAGTTATCACTAAAAGTAATAAATATTTTTAATACCTTAGCACATACATGATATCACATAAATACATATTTAGGTGAATATATATATATATTATCCTATTCTAAAACTACAATATACTGATTACAATCATCATAAGGTCAAAACTGATTTAAAATATCAGCTTTATGAAAACTTCGTACCCAATTTGGGCTACCCTAAAATCAGAGGATAGAGAAGCATCCCAGTTTCCCCATTCTGCAATCAGCTCTACTTTATGGTAATAAATCAGGGTTGCAAAAAAGCCGGCTAAAATTTAAAAAAACCGGGCCGGTGACTTTTATTGGTTTTAACCGGCTTTTTTTTGGCCAAAATTGGTCTTTTTTGGCCATAATTGGCTTTTATACAATGAAGCATTGTAATTATAAACTACACATTTTAAAGTGCTTTTAATTAGTTTTAATGTCATTTAATTGATTTAGAGTTTAATAAGTAATCCAGTTTCTCAGTTATGAGGACATTAATACAGGAATAAAACTTAGATAATTTTGCTAGTGATTTGTTGTCAGAATTGCAAATAAATTGTAGCATTTAAAATAAATTGCAAATTTTAAAAGAGCAATACCAACTGCCAATTTTTTTCTTTTTACTGCTTTATAAAATTAAAGAGGACAGTGGTTACTTAGTTACATGTTTTATTACTTAATTAATTTTAAGAGCCAAGTACAATATACAAGTCTTATTTTATTTCTAGTAAACATTTAAAATTATATATAGTCATATTAATAAAAACACCATTTCTCACTATTAAAAACATTATGAATAGAATATGCATGAATATGTTTAGCAACAAACTTTTCAAAAGTTTATTTAGAGATTGTTTTTCTTGTTTAAATGCTCTGTTTTTTATACACTTATGTACCACTCTCCTCAAATATTACATCCTTTCTAATTTCTCTTTTAACATATATTATAACTTTATCTCTCCATATGGACACATAAGAATATTTCCATTTTGATGTGCTACATTTTGTCTTTAATTAAATATAATCTTTAAAATGTCTAGTATATGTGGAACTATGTAATATAGAATTTCAAAACACCAGTTTGGAGCCTAACTTATATTCTTTTCAGTGTTTATATATATATATATATATATATATATATTTTTTTTTTTTTTCTTCAGACATGATGCCTTCACAGTTGCCTTCTAGAAGTTATTTATTTGACAAAATTTGACTTATTTATTTGACAAAATTTAATAGAAATCCATTACTTCTTTTAGTAGAAAATATTTATAAGTGTACTAAAAATTAATCGATCCAAATTTAAAACAAATTAACTGTAAACCAACTTCAAAAAATAAAACCCGGCTTTTTTTAAGTGGTTAAAACCAAAAAAAGCCGGCCGTCTTTTTTTGGCCTGGCTAAAAGACGGCAACCCTGTAATAAATTATTCCCATTTATAAACAATGATTCAATGTGGTCAAATATGGTTGCGTATATGGCTTAGAAAGAAAAGTGGTCAAAGATGGCATCATATTGGTGAAAAAAAAAAAAAAGGCTCAAAGATAGCCGCAATTAAGACATTTGAAATGTCTGAAATTCAGACGCAAGAAGTGTCTAAAAATTTTAAGACATTTTAAAACGTCTGAAAATCGAACACTCCTGTTTCAGACACTTAAGTGTCTGAAATTCAGACGCAAGAAGTGTCTTAAAATTTTCAGACATTTTAAAACATCTGAAAATTGAACACTACGTTTCAGACATTTCAGTTTACAGTGCATTGTCTAAAATATCTGTTTTTACTGAACAATAAAAAAACAATTCGATTACAATGTTTTTGAATACGAGCAGCGGACATTTTCTGCGTTTGTGAACAAAAAGGAATTTAAAAGTGTGTCAGAAAGTTACCATAAATTAATTTTTAAGTCCATTAACTTTTAAATTCCCTATATCAAACATTCTGTGTTTAAAAATTGTGGAACAATCAGTATCATCATCTGGGAGGGGTTTTGAACCATTGTTATTCATAAAAAGAACAATGTCGTTGTGTGATACAATATGTGTCGTATAAAAACTGACGTAATGAAAAGCACAACAGCTATAATAAATTTAGCGTTTATGTGTTTAAACGCTTCATAAAACCATCTTCTTTAATGTTCAGGAAAAAAAAAACAAAAGCAGTAACATATGTACTACTTTGCTGCTATATTGCAACTAAGTTTTTCTTTCATTCATTTTGTGCTGAAATATAGACTCCTATACAGCCTTGAAACCGTTGAATGGTAATAATTCTATGCTGATTATGTTTTTCCTTACTTTGGTTTTTACACATCATATTTTTACCTTAACACAAATGTTTTTTTATCCATCTTATCAGTTTTTAAAATATTCTGGGAGGGGTTTTAACAATGAACCCCCCCCCACCCCTTTGCTTCGCCACTATAAAAAAATAATAGCAACATCCCATTATGCAACTCTGTTAGCGATCATCACTCAGTACAACCAATTTGGGGCGGGGAATTAAATCTAATATATAAAAATGAAAATTTGTTTGTGAATTTGTCTATTTACACAAATCCACAGTTTAGAATCGAGAATTGGGAAATTTTATATACAGGCGTATCAAAATACGATCGAGGCAACTAAAGTTATTCTGAATCAAAATGAATTGCAGTTAATTTTTAATTAATAAAAAACTAACAATCTAACAGTCATTTTCTATACGATTAACCATTTTTCGTTATAGCAGTTGCCAAAAATTCAATACCCAGAATAAAATTCTTTCCAGAGCAATTAATAATCAAATGAAAGATTTACACATAAAAAATGAATGAAATAAAAATAAGATGAATATGACGTCATATTGGAACTATAAGACATTTTCAAACATTTGACAAGGAGTATGAATATGAATAAGCTAAGAAAGCAGGTGAACATGACTTCAGTAAAAGAATTAAAAAGAAAATGAATATGATGTCATGCAGGAAATATAAGCGATGTTTTCAAATATTTGACAATAATTCAAGGAGTATGGATATGAGTAAGTGCATAAAACCAGCTAATATGGCGTTTATGGAGGGGCATCAATATAAGTACAGAACGCAGGTAAATATGTCGTCATATTTAAACAGAATTTAAGGTTAATTTATAGTTTTTATAAAAGAAAGTGGTGTCAGGAATGGCTTTTCATTCATAAAATATAAATTTTCATTTCTCTTTCAATTTATTTTTCAAGATTATATTTATTTAGGCTTAGGAAACATTTTTTTTTTTTTAAATACTGGTATAAAAGCAAAAATTTTTAATGCTTGCAATAATAATAATAATAAAAGCATATTTGCGCAAGCTTCAGGTATTGAAGGGGGAAAAAATATGTTGACAAGTGTTGGTACGTACGAAGTTAATTTTGAAACTGATTTTTCTAAACAAACATTTTTAAATCCCGGACAACACGGAGTACTTCAGCTAGTTATTGATAATTTTGGAATAAGCAATTGTTTTCCTCCTGCGGCAGAAATTTTTTGATGGCGTAATTTTACTTCGAAGCGACCACCATCCTTTCGTTTTTGAAAAACCAGTCTGTCTTCATTTGCTGGAACACATGCCTGTGTGCAATTAGAAGCCATTAATCATCGTCGACAGCTGAATGCGACAGAAAAAGGTGTCCCCGAACAACTTGATACTCCAGGGGTGGATCGGAAGCTGTCAGAAATTTGTCCGACAGGAACAAGAAATCCAGGCAAAAATTTGTCTTGTGTGATGGGCAGATACAAGGAAAAGGATGCGGGAGATAGTCAGATAGTCTAATTTCAGAAATCTCCCATCATCTGTTTCTCATTTTTCATTCCTCAAAAAGAAGTTATTAAGTTATTGACATACAAGATTCACATGTTAAGACTTACCGTCAAGTTTAACCGAATGCTTGACATCAGATACTTGAGTTAAATTTGTTTTTGAAAACTTTATTTTTCGTTGATTAAGACAGTTATATCTTCACTTCACTTCTGTGTGATTTTGACTTTTTATTAAGTTATTGACATACTGGATTAACATGTTAAAACTTACTGTCAAGTTTAACCGAATATTTGACAGAATGTTTGACATCGGATACTGAAGTCAAATTTGTTTTTTAAATTTTATTTTTTGATGATTAAGACAGTTAAATGTTAGCTCCATTCCTCCATTCCTGTATAATTTTGGCTATTATTATTGAGTTATTAAGTTATTGACATACAAGATTCACACTGGTAAGCCTTACCGTCAAGTTTTACCGAATGTTTGGTATCATATTCTGAAGTAAAATTTGTTTTTGTAAAACTTTAATTTTTGATGTTTAAGACAGTTAAAAGTTCACTTTATTTCTATGTGATTTTAACTAATATTATTGATTTGTTAAGTTATTGACATACAGGATTAACATGTTAAGACTTACTTTCAAAGTTAACTGAATATTTGACAGAATGTTTGACATCGGATACTGAAGTCCAATTTGTTTTTTAAATTTCATTTTTTGATGATTAGGACAGTTATATGTTCACTCCATTACCGTGGAATTTTGTCTATTATTATTGAGTTATTAAGTTATTGACATGCAGGATTCACATGGTAAGACTTACCGTCAAGTTTTGCCGAATACTTAACATCAGATTCTGAAGAGAAATTTGTTTCTTTAAACTTTATTATTTGATGATTATGACAGTTAAATGTTCACTTCATTTCTGTGTCATCTTGACTATTATTATTAAGTTATTGACATGCATGATTAACATGTTAAGACTTACTGTCAAGTTTAACCGAATATTTGACAGAATGTTCGACATCAGATACTGAAGTCAAATTTGTTTTTGAAATTTTATTTCTTGATGATTAGGACAATTAAATGATCGTTCCACTCATGTGTGATTTTGACTATTATTATGGAGTTATCATGTTATTAACATACAGAATTCACATGCTAAGACTTACCATAACGTTTAACTGAAAGTTTGACATCAGATATTGTAGTGAAATTTGTTTTCGAAAATTTTATTTTTTGACGATCAAAACAGTTAAAGACAAATTGTACTTCAGTATCCGATGTCAAACATTCTGTCAAATATTCAGTTAACTTTGAAAGTAAGTCTTAACATGTTAATCCTGTATGTCAATAACTTTCAATAGTCCATTTCTTTGTCATTTTGACTATCATTATTGAGTTATTAAATTATTGTTATGCAGGATTCACATTTTAAGAGTTACCATCAAATTTGACCGAATGCATGACATCAGATACTGAAGTGAAATTTGTTTTCGAAAGCTTTGACTATCATTATTGAGCTATTTATGTTATTGACTAAGTTGTAAGAGTTAGCGCAAATGCCC
Source organism: Maratus speciosus (assembly GCA_963932465.1). Lineage (NCBI taxonomy): Eukaryota > Metazoa > Arthropoda > Arachnida > Araneae > Salticidae > Maratus > Maratus speciosus. The sequence continues at coordinate 549,886,750 of OZ010794.1, forward strand.
ATCGAAAATTTATTATCAGATACTGAAGCGGAAAATATTCTTCGAAAACTCTATCTTTCGATAATTAAGACAGTTAAATGTTCACGCCATTTCTGTGTGATATTGACTATCATTATTGAGTTATTGACATACAGAATTCACATATTAAGAATTATCGTCTAATGTCTGTCGAAAATTTGTCAACAGATATTCAAGCTAAAAAAAAATTCTTTGAAAACTTTTATTTTTCGATGATTAAAATAGTTAAATGTCCATCCCAGTTCTGTAGGATGTACATTATTATAACAGAAGTATTTCTAAAACTTGTTTTGATTTAATTTTTAAAGAGTTCCTTTGTCTGCTTTGACAATTTTATGTTTAGTTGAATCTAGTTAATATTTATGTGGCGACATGATATAATTTATTCTATATGATATAATTTATTATTATTTTCATTAACCTTACTATAAAGTAATACGACAAATTATGGCACATGAAATTTTTAAGTTTTCAAGATTTAATTAATTTTGACCGGTAACTCTGGGAAATTTGTTGGACAAGAATAAGAAATCTAGACCAAAAATTCGTCTTGCGGGATGGAAAGATACACGGAAAAAAATAGGCGACAGATAGATTGTCTAATTTGAGAAATCCCCCGTCATTTGTTTCTCATTTTTCATTCCTCAAAAAGATGTTGGTAATTTATGACGTACAGTATTCACATGTTGAGACTTGCAGTTTAGTATAACTACGAGTGTGGCATCTGGTATTGGAAACAAAAATATGATTTTCGAAAACTTTATCATTTGATGATTAAGTGTCCAATTACCTTCGGAAAAAGGGTATTTTTTCCGTTTTTTACATTTAAACTTTATTATACATATTACTATACATTATTATATTACATTTTTATTTATTTTTATTTTTACATTTATGACGTCTCTTCTTTAGTTCGCGACACCTTTGAAATTTTATTTTTTGATGATACAGACAATTAAATGTTCCTTCCACTCCTGTGTGATTTTGACTATTATTATTATTATTGATATTTCATTGAATTAGACCGCTTAACGCCATGCGTTTTATTTGATTTTATGTCTTCCTACGCGCTAGCTATAAAACTATCTGCGCGAGATCAGAACTTGCTTTTTCGTGTTTATTTAATTGTCCAAATAACTCGTATGACATCAGCAAAGAGTTGACCCGCCGATTTTTACGGAATTCTATAGAGTATCTAATATTTTTATGAAGTTTCGTCATAGTTCGAAGTTCGTTTTTTCTGAGGCATTTAATATATTTCTTAGCTTTTTTTAAGATTCCATACTCAAAAAGTAAAAAGGGAACCATTATAAGATCACTCCTGTGTCTGTCTGTCACAGCCATTTTACTCGTAAACTATGTAACGTGGAAAGTTCAAATTGGGGGAAGTAATAAAGACTATTGACCCACCTATTTACAGATTATTAAGCATTCACAAATATATTTAGGAAAAATGTAGAGGAGCTAATTAAGTTACTTGAGAAAAGAAATATTTTCTTTGTATATCATGTGGGGTATCGTGTGACAGCTTCCATAACACTGAACTCAAAAAAACATTTCTTTTAATTTCAGGTATTATATTTTCAGAAGTATCATCAGGTATTATACAGCTTACCCAACCCTACGTTGTATGGTTTGTTACAAAGTCTTATTACTCTTTTAGCAACGGTTTTGTTAATAATACAGTTAACGATTCATATATTTATTGCACGGAACCCTCTGAGCGAGAGTAATACTTGCACTTGACCGTTTATTTAAAGATCTCATGGGGCATCGCACTGCATGTAGAGTATGCACTGCAAGTGACGTATTTGTAAAAATAAACAGCAATTAGCTATTATAATATTCTCTGATGAAGAACTTGGGAAATCTTGAAAGTACTAAGAAGTTTTAAATAAAATGTATAGTTTTAACTTGTAACATCACTTCATTATTTTAGTAAACAGTGAACCTTTTAAGTAGAACAGTGAACTTTTTAAAGCTCACATTACATATTTTGTGTTTGAATCAAGGTGAAAATTACGTTTCGTGTTATGATTGTATTTGTAATTCTTCTTTCGCGCGGAAATTCGGTACAAAACGCTCCCTTTGACAGTATTTTCTGAAAGAACTATTGCGTTTGTAAAAAAACAAAAAACACAGTTCGATTACATAGTTTTTGAACAACAACACCTGCTAGTTTCATGCATTTCCGAACAAAAACAAATTAAAACTTACGTCATAAAGTTGCCCTTTTGGATTTGAGAACAGCCTTAAACGAGTAAATGTGTAAATAAGCTTAGTTCCTGCAACATTATACAAATCATGTGTAATACGCGATCCCGCTTAATACCCGACTTTTATCTAGTTCCTTGAAACGCGTCTTAAGGGGGCACAGGACTTTTGAGTCAATCTTTTGAAACAATCAAACACATCGTCTTCTTCAAAGTACTAAATCACAAATAATATGCAATTAAGACCTTTTTTTCCCCTTTGTGCCTAAAGTATCTATCCTTAGCTACATTATCCAGAAAAATAAATGTTGTATGTACAAAATTAATATTTAAATTTTAAATATAAAAATTCATCTCACTAATGCGTGACTAAGAGCTGCGCGCATGATAAAACTCTAAATTATGCCTATAGAAAACAATTGTTGAACAAATTAGAATCATAACACACTTACTTCTAACTTAAAACCAAAATATACGCAAAAAGTTTTATGTAAAATTTAATTTTATCACAAAATAGAAAAAAGTTCAAAAATTAAAAAAAAAAAAATTCAAATTTTTCAAATGCAAAACTTTAAATAACCAAAATATATGAATTTTTTTGGTTTTAGCATGTAGACTATAAAGAAACGCATATTTGGTTAATTTGTTTTTAGCTGTAGCTTACATAGTTTAAAAGTAACAATGCGCGCAAATTCCAAATTGACTAATCCGAGGAAACTCTTTTTAAAATTTCATTATCTACGGGCACTCAATAATACTCACCGTCTATAAATGACTATAACTCAAGAAATATAGCAGATTTTGTAATGGGGTTATTTGTAGATTGTTGAGAAGATTTAAAACATTCAGAATAAATCAAAAACTGAAAACTGATTTTTTTAAAGTTTAAAGGTACTGTGACCCTTCACTGACATGATGATTCTGACATATCAGGAGAGAGTTAAAAATCAATGACAAAATTCCATCGTTCTATGAAAAAAAAAAAACAAGTTTAGTTAAATAAAAGAGTTTAATAAATCAAAATATGATGTTATAGTTCATTAAATATCGTTAAATAATTTCTGATTTTTTTCTCCCTCCAGCGAATCGACCCAGAAGGGAATGTAACGTATCTTTCCCATTGTCAATACTACAGTAAAGGTAAAAACGGTTTTACAGGGAATTACGGCGTTAGTGGATCTTCTCCTGTGTTCTTTGGAACGATAATTTAATTGAAATGTATATACAGACATCCCCCGACTTACGTAAGTAATGCGTTCCGTAAACTTTTACGTAAGTCGAACTTTACGTAGGTCGAATTTGTAAATTTTTTAGGTACAATTTCGTCAGAAACTGCAATATTTATTATACATATATAATATATACATTATTTACACAGTATTATTTTATAAATAAAGTAGCATGCAGCAGTATTTACTTGGATATAAACAACAAAAGTATGAAAAAATATTTTTTAAAAAAACTGAAAGAACACTTTTCAACTAAAAAGTATCTTGTGGAATATGGGATTTATAAATTTAACATTGATGAATTAATTTATATCAATTTTTAATCTACATCAAACGAACAGCTCTGAAGCTGGAAGAAAAAATACACTCGTTCCTTTTCACCGAAACTTTAACATTAGGTTTCGTTAGGGTTTGAATTCAGCTAACAAAATTGTAACGGTTAAACACAGGTTTTTTTGGCTCATTTTAATCAGATTTGTGCTTGTTTTGTTAAAGATTTGATTGTATATCCCAATAAAAATGTAACTACATCCAATATATAAAACTACATTATTGTTGTGGTTTTTATCTGCATATTTTATTTATCAAACAATTATCAAAAGTATGCAAATGTGTGTCAAACGCGCTAGTATGTTCATAAATGTAATTTTCGAAATTCCTTACGTAAGTGCGAATTTATGTAAATCGAGGGATGACTGTAATAAAAAAATACAAACATTCGTGAAAATAAATTTAGGAATTTAAGAAATTTTATTTATTAAAGTAACTTTGTTGAATCATCAATCATCTGAAATCGGTTACATTGCATTTTGGTTACCTAAAATTGAAGAGCTCGGTGAAAAAATATGGTATCACAGATCGTGCCAAAAATTAGCTTATTCTATGGGTGCAGGTGTTATGACGTAATCTACCGTAAAATAAATTTTAGATACTAAGATTCTAAGTAGTTTTGAAGTTATGAAACTTTTTGGTAATATTTAAATTATTTAATAAAAGGATAATAAATATTTAAAAATAAGTCCGTACTACCTTGTTTATATGAGTCTTGGCAAGATAGAAAAAATGACCGTGGCAGGGTAGAAAAAATTTCACACTTATTTTATAGCAACTGTTTTATACGTGCAAGACTTTTATTTTCAATATTTATGCAATTTATTAAAATAAAGAATCTATTTATCTACTTTTAAATACAAACAGAAGTAATTTGTAAATAAAAAACAGAAAAAAAAATATATAAATCGTGTTTTACTTATGATATCATAGTATTCCCCTTGAAAACGAGTTTCATTTATAAGTGATTGGATCTAGTTTTAAAAAAAATCATGATTAGTTAATTTAATAATTATTGATTCAAATTTAATATGTATAATGTTTGTATCATGTCTTGATACCCAATTTATAAATTTTATTTTGAAATTAATGATGAATTGTAATATTCTATAATGGTTATATGCTGCTAAATTTATTAAATTAATTATTGTAGTAAGTATTGATGATGATATGTAATTATATTATGGCTATATATATATATATATATATATATAATACCAAAAACACATACTATACATCCAATCCCAAAACTACTGAGAAAAATTAACAAAATAACCATGGAAAATTCTTACTAACAAAACCATGAACAAACAGAAAACATCCATTATATATATATATATATAACTTTCTGTATATATATATACGCATATAAACAAACATAAAAGTTCATCGGGTTTGTTTTCATAGCTGGTTATATCTCTTGGTAACAAATCTCCAAATTTGATGCAATAACCACACTGTAAAAAAAAAAAAAAAAAAAAAAAAAAAATTACTACCAATTTTCCTGTAGGAATCGGAAAAATAGTTGCCCTTATCGTACCGGAAAATTTTCCGACCCAGCTCGGAATAAAATCCGTAAAATGCCGTCTTATTGACTATTTCCTTTTTTTTATGGATTTTATACCGATCTGTGTCGGAAATTTTTCCGGTACGATAAGGTCAACTATTTTTCCGATTCCTACAGGAAAACTGGTCGTATTTTTTTTTTTTTTACAGTGCAATTAAAGATGAAAGATACAAATAACCAGCGAAATAATGTTGAACCATTAAAAGACGTATAATAAACAAATAAAAGATCAATTGGATGGATGTATCAGGAAACTTATATTGCATTTCACTTCATCAGGGGTACATGAAATACAAATATAAGCAATACATAGTCGATTTCTGTAAAACAATCCAGCTATAAGCTAAAAATTGAATTCCTTTATGTACCCAATCGACTATAATCCAAAAAAATATATATATAAAAAACCCGCCAAAGTCACTGACAAACAACTCAGTATTTAATATTCTTTTATTTAATAATTTAAATAATATCAGTATTTTTAATATTTTAAAATTAAATGTTAGTCTTACCGTAAAGAATTTATTATCACCTTTGAAAATTTCAAACATGTGCTGACAAGAAGAATATAAATCTTTTTTTTTTTTTTTTTTTTTTTTTTTACAACAAAAAGCTTTCATTTCAATTTTTTTGTTTTAATTTGTTTTCTGATACTGATTTTTTTTTTCATTTTCTTCCTTTAACCCCTTAATTCTCTCTCCTGTCATATTCACGGGCTGTGTCTTTTACTCAAATTGTTTGATTTCCACCAGTTTTATAAAATAGTGAAATTAGCTATATTTAAGTATCGTTTTTCCTGTCATTAAATAAGGTGCATATTTCTTTTTCATAAAAGTGGTGCCAATAAGCAATTTGAACTTTTCAACCGTAATTTAATTCGAGCGTTAAGGGGTTAAGCTCTTAAATTGGCACTTAATATAGATGATAATCATGAGCAGTCAATTCAGAAAGCGTTATCAACTTCTTAAATATGAAACGGTGGTTCTCAACATTTTTCTATTTTCTCTTCTTTTCTTTTTCCTTGACTTCATCTGTATCTTTTTTGAAAATTGCACTCAAATACACTGTAAAAAAAAAAAAAAAAAAAAAAAAACGACTAGTTTTCTTGTAAGAATTGGAAAAATAGTTGACCTTATCGTACCGGAAAATTTTCCGACCAAGCTTGGAATAAAATCCGTAAAATACCGTTTTATTGACTATTTCCTTTTTTTTTTTACGGATTTTATTCTGAGCTGGGTAGGAAAATTGACCGGTACAATAAGGGCAACTATTTTTCCGATTCCTACAGGAAAACTGGTCGGATTTGTTTTACAGTGTAGGTTAAAACTCAGTACAATAGATGTGTTATACTGTTACATGTCATTAAAATTAACAGTGTTACACTGTAAAACAAATACTGCCAGTTTTCCGGTAGGAATCGGAAAAATAGTGTCCTTATCGTACCGGAATAATTTCCGACCCAGGTCGGAATAAAATCCGTAAAAATAAGGAAATAGTCAGTAAAACGGTATTTTACGGATTTTTTTTCCCCATTTTACGGATTTTATTCCGAACTGGGTTGGAAATTATTCCGGTACGATAAGGACAACTATTTTTCCGATTCCTACCGGAAAACTGGCATTATTTTTTTTACAGTGTATTGTATGAGTAGCAATGTTTCATAATTATTTCCATAAAATTATAATTATGTGCTTTAATCGATTTTTATCTTTTTATATCTTTTATCTTTAATTTTCCTTATTTTTTTGTTCTTTTCTTTTTCTTTTCATCATCTGAGCTTTCGACCTTACAAAAACTATTTAAAAAATCAGAGATTTATTCTTTCCATGACATTTTCTTCTCGTTTTGTCGATGGATTCTCACAGATTGATAAGAGGTGGTTTAAAATAAAATATAAATAAAAACGAAATCTCATGCATCAGGCATAGATTATGAAATATTTTTCCTCTCTAACAAAATACTGCTGAGACATTTATTTTTTTTTTCAGACAATGAAATGAGTTATCTAAATAAGCAATTTAAAAAAAAACACATAACACAGTAAAAATCCATTTTCATACATTGTTTTTCATATCCAATAATGCGTGCGGATTCTTTCGTGTATATGATCTACAGAATTTATACGTACCACTTCATACTTAATTAGATGAGCTTAAAACTGCGTACCACTGCAGAACATCCAAAAATTATCGATCACAAGGAATACTTTTGTCCTTCTCTGTAAATAAACGATAAATATTACGCATTTTCCCTATTCTATAAAAAAAACATGCTGTTTTGCACCCCATTCATATTTTTTTCTTCATTATGTTTGATGTATCATAACATCATTAAAATGCATCACAAACGTTTATTCCCCATAGATCATAATGTAACGGAATTCTTTTGTGTGTCCCTGTAAATTTAAAAAAACTAAACTATACGATTCATGAAGAATTAGGGCCCACAGTGCCCCATCCCTGTTTTCTCGACCCTGGACCCCGGTGTGCTATACAGCATGTGTCCCAGTCAAGTGGTCAGCCTAACGCGGTGTCCTCAGTCTTTAGTTCCCAAGTTAGCTTGGTACTCATTTTATCGACCCCGAAGGGATGAAAGGTTGAGTGAACCTTGCCCAGTTGGAAGTCGAACTCGCGACCTGAAGCGTGGCAGTTAGACGTACTGATCACTACGCTTTGCTGACCACTACTCACTGGGCTCACCCTTTATGTACTGAATTATGAATTCATGAAAATTTTATCTTCTAAAGCATTGTTCGTGAATTGTTTAAACTACATTAGAAGATTTGCATAATCATTTAATTAATTTTAGAAGGATTTTAGAAGGATTCATTAAATTTAAATGTATAAGGATCTTTTGTACTATTTATAACCCCACTCAAATCTTTTATTTTAAATATTTTTCTTAGTACTTTGCAGAATTAGGAAATGTACAAATATAATATTCTTACGATAGAAATACAGAAATATTTCCGAATTGAAAAACCTCCCCGTCCCCCCAACGCCAAGAAAGCTGAAAAGATGCAAAGGCAAAAGAAATCATCCTTTTAAACATATTTTTGTTTTGTGTAACCCATAATGCTTTTGGAACAAGATAAAGTAATATGCCTATCACTCATTCTAAACTGTATTACAACTAATCGATGTATTAAATTACTTTTACAGCAAGTTATTTTAATGGTACTTATAAATACCGTCAGTAGATAAAGGGTTACATGAAATATAACTGCTACTTATTCTTTACTCCTGGGAAAGCATGTGTTAGTCCACATCACTGATTCATATTATATCTTATTATTTTTGGAGTATCGCAACATCAATAAAATGCACCGCAACTGATTTCTCACCCCCCCCCCCCCCCATAGACCATGATGAGACGGAATTATTTTGTTTGTCCCTGTAAACGAACTAACTATAAAGGCTACACACGGCATTTTCCATATCAAGCATTCTATACTAAATCTCAATAACATATAAAAGTTACATGAAATAAGAATACAAAAAATATAAAATAAATTTAAGCCTGCTTATAAATATTTTAAAACCTATTCAAATGCCATATCTATCAATAACATAAAATGGACTTGACCCACTTTCAAAATCAACAGCTGACTTATTTATTTACACTTATTTATTGATGTCTATGATGATACATCAATAAATGTCTATGTACGTGACACTTCAAGAAATAAGCTTTTACAATTCAAATAATCTTTTGACAGCCACAAATTTTCGTTACGTACTTTTTAGTAGAAATGAAGGAAATAAGGTTTTTGTAATCTTTCCTTTTTTATTGTTTTGTCGTTCAAACTTACGTCATATTCCATTTTGTTTTAACTAATTTCTATTTGACTGATATCCTGCCAAATAAATTTTCAGCAGTAAACAAAAGGCTTCTTTAATCACAGTTTTACCACCTACCGGCACACTGTCATGGAAACAAAAGCATCAACAGAGCGGGTCCACGCATGCGCTCCCAAAATCACTGCCTTCCTATAAACAAATTTTACGTGGGCTGCTTGCGTCATTATTCTTTTTCGCGAGGGCACGTGCTTGCTCTATTCACGCGTCACTGAATTTCCAACGTATACCAACAGGTGGCGCTTGATTTCCGGACCCATGATGAGGCCAATCCGTAGGGGCATACGCGCACGCGCAGTCAAGAGGGTTGCAAAGGAGGGCCATTGGCCCTCCTTGTTATTTGAAATTTTATTTTATTTATTACATCCGACGAATTAGGAAATCTAAAATTAGAACTTTGAATGATACAATTTATTCTTCTAAGTGACTTAAAATAATTAAACACTTAATTAAATAATTAAAGAAACAGAAACTGAAATTTTTTGGTTGTGAAGTCCCACCCCCCTTCCCTTTTATCTATTCTACAACACAAGTTTTATTTTTCTTACACTCATATGTATAAAAATTATCTTAAAAGGGGATTCCTTCCAACGAAAAAGAATGTACATAAAAAGATTAATATTTCTTAATTATTAAATTTCTATATTGCTTTTTTACGTTTGTATGTTTGAAAATTATCTCGAAGTTTTTTTAGATTGTTCTTCCAGTTATTCTTAATTTAGTCCAGCCATATTCAAACTTTTTTTTTTTTTACTCGCGGGCCGCAAACATGTGTTTGCGACGTTTGGCGGGCCACAACATACTTATATAATAAAGTAAAAAAAAAAAAAAAAAATGTAAATAAAATCGATAACAGAAGTAGTATAAGAAAGATATATAATAAATTTAATATAATCAGGATTGAACATTTGTCGCTGAAGAAATTTTACCAAAAAATTTAACACAAGTGTTTCCAAAGAATATGCTGCGAAATAGATTTATATTGCAAATGATGTAGAAATATGCCGCGAAGATTGTTGTTTGGAAATAGTTGTATAAAACTTTTTGCTGCCAATTTTTATGCGGCAAATATTTACCCTAATAAGCATTACTAGCTTAAAACTTAATAATATATGAATGCAGTATTTTCAAATTCTAAAGAAACAAATCAGAGAAATTTCTTTAATAATTCAGTCGCTAAGCTACATAATGAGTATAAAGCTTAATAATATATCAATGCAGCATTTTCAAGGTCTAAAGTAACAAATTAGGGAATTATCTTTAATAAATCAGTCATTTTCTCAAGCTACATAATGAGTATAAAACTTTATAATATATCAATTCAGCATTTTCAAGTTCTGAAGAAACAAATCAAACAATCTTTAAGGTTGTTTCTCAACTGCTCTGCTCAACAATCGCAAAACGTTTTGACACATTTACAAATTCATTTTTTAACGGAGAGATGTAAAATTGGAAAGCCTGACCATGGGAGTGATTTGGAATCGAACTGTGTTTTCCATTTTTTGATCAATAAATTACCTATTGAGTTAAGCGATTTTGATCACGTGACACGGCATTTTTTCCCCTTACTGACAGGATTTTCTTCTTTCGCTTGGAAGTTCAGTTTAAAATGCCAACTTTGACAGTATTTTCTGAAAGATCTATTGCGTTCACAAGAAAACGGAAAAAGCAGTTCAATGACATAGTTTCTGAATAATAACACCTTCTAGTTTCATGTGTTTCCGAACGAAAATGGATTAAAACTTATGTCAGAAGCTTGACCCTTTGGATTTGAGAACAGCCTTAATAAATCAGTCAATTTCTCAAAGAAAAAGCTTTTATTCTTTAAATGTAGAATATGTAGTGTAAAGTTAATTAATTTGGAATAATGTTTTAGTTTTGAAGATTAAAAAATGTATACACTACTATAGCATAAATAGAACTACATCAAAAATGACTTTTGACTAAGTAAACGACATTTAGTAGGTTTTAAGATAATTTTAAATTAGTAATAATAAATAATTAAAAACTAAAACTAAACTCCGTGGCTATACAATCCATGAAGGATTGTACAGGCCGACAATGCCCATCCCTGTTTTCTTGACCCTGGGCCCGAGGTGCTATACATCCTGGCCAGGTGATCAGCCTAACGCGGCACCCTTAATGTTTAGTTCCCAAGCAAGCTTGGTACTCATTTAATCGACCCCAAAGGGATGAAAGACTGAGTGTACTTTGCTCTGTCGGGAGTCGAACTCTCGACCTGCAACGCGGCAGTCAGATACATTGACCACTACGCCACTGGGGTTTAGTCATAAATAACGGAACAGAATTTTCCTTTAGATGAAAATATAAAAAAAGAACAATGAAGGTCTTATTTTTTTTATGCACATCTCAATCATCTTTATAAATAGGAATTAATGATCAAGTGCCTCTGGCTGCTATGTGGATTTCTTTATACCCTCTAAACATCCCAACGGCTGGATGGATTTTAATGAATGAGGCCTCTATCAATTCTTCTGAACCGTCCGATGGTTATAGGCTAGGTTTTGTTTTTATAAATTCAAAATGGTGTTCGTAAAATACAAAATTGGCGGTAGAGACGAAAACAATTTTTTACGCACCCTATTGAGTGGCATATCATTGGATAGGTCTTTCAAAATGAAGACGATGTTTCACTGACTATTTTACAGTCAGAAGCTCCGTTTAAATATTACACAACCTGGAAGTTTTGTAGGTAGGATCTCTAACTTTACTGCAACTCTAACCTTCATAGACATTTATAGGTCTCATCAAAACAGTGTTTATAGATAGGAACTAACAATTAAACACAACTTAAAAGTCATCAATACAAGTAAATAAAAGAAATAGGTAAGTAATATAAAAAATAGTTTGACATGGATGAGAAATAATTAATTAGTTCGCTTTTTACGCCGTCGGGTTTTTTTGATTTTTTAAATTTAATTTTTACTTGTTATGTGTTATAGTCTAACTTTATAGTCTAAATTAGCAAATAAATGCATAAACAAATAGTAATTTTAGGCTGTTTTTAGGAAGAGATTGACACATTTTCGAATTCATTTTTCATCCTAAATGCACGAAAATCGCAGGTGTTCAAAAACTAAAAAATAAAAAAAGAGTCTCCATTTTTTTTTTTTTTTTTTTTTTTTTTTTTTTTTTTTTTTTAATAAGATTAAATGATTTTTCAGAATATGCTGTCTAGAATATGCTAGACTTTTAAACTGATTTTAGATATAAGTCATGTTTTAGTCCTTAAAATCCTTAATTCTTGCTCCCGTCAATATCACGGGCTTAGGTGTCGTTCGTTAATACTTGTGCCCATCATATTTCCGGGCTGGAGATTTAATTGCTGGAAAAAACTTCTGAAACCAGAAAAATTTAACTGGCATTTCCATGTGAAGTCTTTGAACATTACCGTTTGGGTTTGGTTTTTGGCGCTGATTGTAGTATTGGACTTTGTATTGCATGTTTCAAAATATATCACACTCAAAAAAATTATTAATAATCAAAATTTAATATATAATATTGTTCCAAATATTAGTTGTAAAAATTTGTGTGATGATGATAAATAAAGATCTAAGATGTGAAAAATAAAGGTTTTATTCACATTAATTTGTATGGTGTAAAACAAACATTAAGACACAGAATTCTCGCATGATGGCTGTTCTATAAATGTAAATTTGTTATATAACATAGTTTTTTTTTCGACTTAAAAAAAAAAAAAAAAAAAAAAAAAAACTAATTGCATATTTTATTTAGAAGCCTTATACTTATTGAATTTCTGTAATAAGAAAATAGGTACTTTTTTGATAGTTTTTCCAAATATTAAGCGACCGTTAAGCGATTAAGTTTTAGTTTGTCGTCATATTCATTGTACAATAGTAAATATTAGAGTCCATAAAGTGTAGACTTCATATGAGGATGTTATCTCTATAATAACAACCTAAGTCATGCGACTGTCATCAACAATTCCGGGCTGACCACTTCACTTTTTATAGGCCAGTCGGCTATTTTGGTACTTGTCGCAGGTGATAAATCGCCAAATTTCGTTCCATCGCCATCATTTCATCTATATTATGATAGTTCAAGTCATGCGACTGTCATAAACAATTACGCTTTTCATATTCAAGGCGGCCATTTTCAATCAAAATTATTTTTTGGATTGAAACTACATAAAAGTTGCCATGATGAATTCTTGGTATTTTTATGGTAGCCGGGTAAAATTCTCGCCTATAGCATTTTTTAACTCGACAGTTATTATTCTTTTTTTCGCGTAGTAAATTAAAACAATTATACTTTGATGTTGAAATTAAATGTCATGGTTTATGATATAATTTATTATTTTTTCGGTTTTTTTTTTTTTTTTTTTTTTTTTTTTTTTTTTTTCAGAAATAAGTAAAAGTCATGAATTTTAAATGTTTCAGTTTTAAATTAAAGTTGTGTATTTTAAATAAAATGAATGAAAGGATTATATTTTAAATGAAATTAATGAAATACGAAAAAAAAATATATATATATAAAAAATATATATAAAAATATAAATAGGAATTAATAATCAAGTGCCTCTGGCTGCTATGTGGATTTCTTTATACCCTCGAAACATCCCAACGGCTGGATGGATTTTAATGAATGAGGCCTCTATCAATTCTTCTGAATCATCCGATGGTTATAGGCTAGGTTTTGTTTTTATAAATTCAAAATGGTGTTCGTAAAATACAAAATTGGTGGTAGAGACGAAAACACTTTTTTACGCACCTTATTGAGTGGCATATCATTGGATAGGTCTTTCAAAATGAAGACGATGTTTCACTGACTATTTTACAGTCAGAAGCTCCGTTTAAATATTACACAACCTGGAAGTTTTGTAGGTGGATCTCTAACTTTACTGCAACTCTAACCTTCATAGACATTTATAGGTTTCATCAAAACAGTGTTTATAGATAGGAACTAACAATTAAACACAACTTAAAAGTCATCAATACAAGTAAATAAAAGAAATAGGTAAGTAATATAAAAAATAGTTTCACATAAATGAGAAATAATTAATTTGTTCGCTTTTTACGCCGTCGGGTTTTTTGATTTTTTTAAATTTAATTTTTACTTGTTATGTGTTATAGTCTAACTTTATAGTCTAAATTAGCAAATAAATGCATAAACAAATAGTAATTTTAGGCTGTTTTTAGGAAGAGATTGACACATTTTCGAATTCATTTTTCATCCTAAATGCACGAAAATCGCAGGTGTTCAAAAACTAAAAAATAAAAAAAGAGTCTCCATTTTTTTTTTTTTTTTTTTTTTTTTTTAATAAGATTAAATGGTTTTTCAGAATATGCTGTCTAGAATATGCTAGACTTTTAAACTGATTTTAGATATAAGTCATTTTTTAGTCCTTAAAATCCTTAATTCTTGCTCCCGTCAATATCACGGGCTTAGGTGTCGTTCGTTAATACTTGTGCCCATCATATTTCCGGGCTGGAGATTTAATTGCTGGAAAAACTTCTGAAACCAGAAAAATTTAACTGGCATTTCCATGTGAAGTCTTTGAACATTACCGTTTGGGTTTGGTTTTTGGCGCTGATTGTAGTATTGGGACTTTGTATTGCATGTTTCAAAATATATCGCACTCAAAAAAATTATTAATAATCAAAATTTAATATATAATATTGTTCCAAATATTAGTTGTAAAAATTTGTGTGATGATGATAAATAAAGATCTAAGATGTGAAAAATAAAGGTTTTATTCACATTAATTTGTATGGTGTAAAACAAACATTAAGACACAGAATTCTCGCTTGATGGCTGTTCTATAAATGTAAATTTGTTATATAATATAGTTTTTTTTTTTTTTCGCCTTAAAAAGAAAAAAAAAACAAAAAAAAACTAATTGCATATTTTATTTAGAAGCCTTATACTTATTGAATTTCTGTAATAAGAAAATAGGTACTTTTTTGATAGTTTTTCCAAATATTAAGCGACCGTTAAGCGGTTAAGTTTTAGTTTGTCGTCATATTCATTGTACAGTAGTAAATATTAGAGTCCATAAAATGTAGACTTCATATGAGAATGTTATCTCTATAATAACAACCTAAGTCATGCGACTGTCATCAACAATTCCGGGCTGACCACTTCACTTTTTATAGACCAGTCGGCCATTTTGGTACTTGTCGCAGGTGATAAATCGCCAAATTTTGTTCCATCGCCATCATTTCATCTATATTATGATAGTTCAAGTCATGTGACTGTCATAAACAATTACGCTTTTCATATTCAAGGCGGCCATTTTCAATCAAAATTATTTTTTGGATTGAAACTACATAAAAGTTGCCATGATGAATTCTTGGTATTTTTATGGTAGCCGGGTAAAATTCTCGCTTATAGCATTTTTTAACTCGACAGTTATTATTCTTTTTTTCGCGTAGTAAATTAAAACAATTATACTTTGATGTTGAAATTAAATTTCATGGTTTATGATATAATTTATTATTTTTTCGGTTTTTTTTTTTTTTTTTTTTTTTTTTCAGAAATAAGTAAAAGTCATGAATTTTAAATGTTTCAGTTTTAAATTAAAGTTGTGTATTTTAAATAAAATGAATGAAAGGATTATATTTTAAATGAAATTAATGAAATACGAAAAAATGCGACGAGAACGATGTTTGGTAATTTATCCCCTGCGTCCGGCTAGCACGAATATACCGAGTTCTTCATCTCTCTATCAGAATCTTCACGATTTGGCGAAGGATTGAATAATTAAATTAAATTATGAATAAAAGTAACATGATACAATGCTTAGCACTACATTTAAGGGAGACCAAACTGCCCGCCAATTGCAGCTAGTAATTTACTAAAATCGCACCTTTATATTCTATTTTTTAAAAACTCTTAACTTCACTATCGCAACTCCCTCATCTATCTCCCTATCTTCAAAGAAAACAAAATGCCCATGTCATTTTAACCTAAAATGGTTGAGCCCAACCAATATTTTTCAAAAGTTGGCGCCACTTGACACACACACACACACAATATACAGGGTGTTGCCAAATTTGACCGACAAATTCAGAGGGTTGATAGTAGGCAACAAGAGGATGAACAAGAAAAAATCATGCGTCAAGCATATATTATGCAACACATTCACAATAATGTAACAAAACGTTTAAAAAATTAAAATTTTGGCTATTGGAAAATGCACAAACATCTTAACCCTTTCCGGCGCTGTGTCCTTAAAAAAGGACACCTAATTTTGATTCAAAAATTGACAAACGGCACCAAGAATATTTAACTAAAATTTTCCTATTATAATGTACATAAAAAATAAGCAAGTTCGTATTTTCTAATAAATTCATTTATAGATTGCGGTGTCAGTCCATTATTTCCCCAGTTTATAATCAGAATTACTCCGCGCCGGTAAGGTTTAAAGGAGCTTTTAGTTGAAAATTCAAAAATATTTTGCAAAATTTTGCTTCGAAAATATTTTTATTTATACCAGTCTTATATCATAAATAAAAAATTTCGAGGAAATTCTTATTTATTTGGCTGAATTTACATTTCTAAAATTAAAATGCGCCAAAACATAAAATAACGTTTTTGCTTAATAAAGATTCAAATAATAACAAAAAATATATACATATTGTTACTTTCAAATGTCTTATTAAATAATGCTTCGCGAATCCAAACAAAGCATGGTTTTTGCTAGTTACAAGATACTTCAGTTTTCTGAAAGTTATGACCGTCAACCCAAGTTGAGTTAGAGTAGAAGACCTTGTATTTTTGATTAAATAGGTGGTTTGCGATCCCATGTTCTATGGTAATTTATGATAATTATGGTAATATCTTGATGCCTACTATCACCCCTCTGAATTTGTCGGTCGAATTCGGCAACACCCTGTATATATATATATGTATATATATATATATATAGAATTGACTGCAGTTGACCTTTGGTGATAAACACATCTAATTGATGACTCTATGGTGTAGAAATAACACGATTTTAATGTCTGGAGTAAGGCATGAATTTTAATTACAGGACATACAAACTATATACAGGTTTTAAAGGGATAAAAGGGGCCTTTTTGTGGCAATCTGCAGGCCTTCAATAAGTCGACGCGCTCTCGGAGTCTGACTATGGACGTCTTTCCAAGTCAGTCCACAACACAACTCTGAAGTTAAATCGAACCTTCGCTCTCAGGCTGGAGATTCAAAATCACTAACTCATCAGGTTTATTGTCTTTTGAAATTGCAAGCTTTGTCAGTTCTCATGAGAATTAGCTGCACCCTCTTACTGCGGTCAGGATGTGGTCAGGATGTTTCGAAAAGCGCAAGCCACATCCACATAGATATAAGTTAGATAATAAATCTAAGATTTAAGGTAAGTAATAGTTTAATGAGTCTGGATTACATAAGATAAATACACTATTTGCACTTTAAAGTTAAGGGGATTTGGGGAAATAACAGACAAATGCCGACATCGCGGCCGTTATTGTCGAGAGACTCGATCGGGGCGTCCTTCCCATTCAAAAGCCAAAGCCTTTCTTCCTACTCTGTCATCTCAAATCGTTCTCAGGCTAGCTTAGTGAAAGTTATATCTCAGCAAATACTTGCACTTGGGTTGGGCTTTACGTCATAAGGTCTTTCGTGGGAACCCGCTGATGCATCTTGTTACTAGCAAGAGTGTTTTGAGAAGTCTCAAAACCACAACTCACATATAGGGTCAATATCTGAAAACTGGACAATTTCACTCCAGAATTTTTATTTTTTTCAATTAAAGTACCAACTTCCAAATACAATAATATACTATGATACATGTTTTGTCATTTGAATGCTGTAGTCTTTTGAGATCAAGGGTGTATATTTTATGCGTAGGATAAACTTTTATGGAAGAAAATGTCAGTTAACACCATAATCAGTGTCTAATAATTGGGACTGAGATGATGGGGACTGAGGTGATGTTTTTGTCTTAAAAACTGCACAGCCATTTTGTTGAATCATTTTACCCACATGTAAATTATTGAATATGCCATGTGACATTACTATGTTACGTAAATAAAGTTGCAATAAACTTTTTGTTTATAAATAAAAAGTTAAATAGGGGGGCATGAATGGTGCTATAAAAATACTCATCCCTCTTCAGAACAAAAACTAAATATTTCAAAAATGAAACAAAGAGAAAAACAACTTACCTTCATACACGGTGGTTGGTTGTACTTTAGTTGCTGTTGCAATGGAAATGATTCTGTCAGCGCCACCTAGTATCTGTTAACCTAAATGTGTGTTTAGAGGGACTGAGATGATGGTCAACCTCAGGGACAAATATATTTACTACAATATTTTACTATACAATCAATACTAAGAAAGGATAATTACATTTTCTCGTACTTTATATATAGTTATAGATATATAATAGCAAAAGTTAATAATATTTATAGAAATATTTACAGCATACATTTAAAATTGGATATTTGTACCTGGGACAGGGGCTGAAATGATGATTTCGCTTGTTTAAAAATTAAAACTAATTATTTATACATTATTATATGTCCATTTATCATTAGTAATTGATATGACAAATGTGACATATATTACGTTTTTCCGTTTTTGGTTTTAGTATAACTAGCGGGCATGACCGAGCGCTTGTGTTCAATTCGATATTTCATTCTCACTGTATAATTCTTACTGTTTAGATAAAATTGGCATGATCCTAAGCTATAGGGACCCACTAACAGAAGTTTTTCGAACACACTACCTAACCAGTGTTCTTCTCAAACCCAAAAACGATAGAATACAAAATTTAGTCAAAATCGCTAAAGTCATTTTATAGATAAAATTATTTTGACCCACGGTAACCCAAAAAGGAACTACTAATCTAAATTTATCGAACATCCGACCTTTCCTAATGGTCTTCTCGTGCTAGGAAACGGTGTAATAAGAAAATTTGTCAAAATCGTTTGAGCCATTTTTTAGATAAAATTAGCTAAACCTTGACCCATAGTGACCCAAAATGACTGGTTAGTCGAATTTTCTTGTGCACGCGACCCAGACCAATGGTCTTCTCGAACCCAAAAATGATAGAAAACAAAATTTAATCAAAATCATTAAAGCTGTTTCCTAGATAAAATTAACTTGACCCACAGGACCCAAAAATGAGCCACTAATCGATTTTTCTAGAACTTGTGACTTAGCCCAATGGTCATCTCATGCCCAGAAACGGTATATTACAGAATTTTGTCAAAATGTTTTGGGCTTTTTTTTAGATTCAATTAGCTTGACCCTGATCCATTGTAACCCAAAATGACCCACTAATAAAATTTTCTTGAACATGCGACCAAGGCCAATGGTATTCTCGCGTCCGAAAACGATAAAATACAAAATTTCGTCAAAACCGTTAGAGCCGTTTTCTAGATAAACTTTGCTTGACCACAGTGACCCAAAAATGACCCACTAATCGAGTTTTCTCTAATATGTGACTTAGCCCATTGGTCTTCTCGTAATTCAAAGCGACAGAATACAAAATTTAGTCAAAATCGTTAGAGCCGTTTTTTAGATAAAATTGGCTTGACCTATAGGGACCCAAAAATGGCCCACTAATCGAAATTTCTCGAACATGTGACCTTGCCCAATAATTTTCTCTTGCCGAAAGACGGTTGGATATAAAATTTAGTCAAAATCGATTGAGCCATTTTTTAGATATAATTAGCTTGACCCTGACCCATTGTACCCAAAATGACCCACTAATCGATTTTTCTCGTACCTGAGTGTTAGTCCAATGGTCATCTCATTCCCGGAAACGATATATTACAAAATTTTGTCGAAATGTTTTAGGCCTTTTTTTTTGATTCAATTAGCTAGACCCTGACCCATTGTGACCCAAAATGACCAACCAATTGAATTTTCTTGAATATTTGATCAATTCCAATGGTGTTCTCGTGCCCGAAAACGATAAGATACAAGATTTCGTCAAAATCGTTAGAGCCGTTTTCTAGATAAACTTTGCTTGACCCACAGTGACCCAAAAATGATTCACTAATTGAAATTTCTCGAACATATGACCCAGCCCAATTGTTTTCTCGTACCGAAAAACGGTTGGATATAAAATTTAGTCAAAATCGATTGAGCCGTTTTTTAGATATAATTAGTTTGACCTTGACCCATTATGATCCAAAATGACCCACTAATCGAATTTTCTCGAACACGTGAGCTTGCCAAGTGGTATTCTTGAGCATTATATGGTCGAATAATAAATGTTTTGATGCATCGAAAGGCTTCGATTCTTATGCTTCGGAAAACATTCCAATGGACGGCAGCCTGACCTTCCACTCTTCCATCACGATTTTACGACTGCAAAAACCTTGATTGCTTCATTGAGTTACATAATGTGGTATACTGTTGCTTAAGATCTACATGTTTATATGATACTAGTGAAATCGTATCATATATATATGTAGGGGGGGGGGGGGGATCATGTTAATTATGTAATCGTACGATATTTTGTATTTTAAAAATAGTTCTGATTTTTGTATTCTGATTCTAAGTTCTGATTTTTGTATTCTGATTCTGAGTTCTGATTTTTGTATTCTGATTCTGAGTTCTGATTTTTGTATTTTAAAAATAGATGCCTTAACAAAACATATGCGACAAAATCCATATTGATCCCTGAAGTAGAAATTCACACAAATAAAAGCATTAAAGTCCTTCGAAAGCATTGACTTTTGACCATCCTATCTGTCAACCTTCGTAGCTCGATACCCATGGTTAGCCTGATACCACACTAACCCCCAATCAAGATATAGAGCAAGCACCCCCTCGAGATAGAGCAACTAATTCAGTTTTTGCTCTTATATAATCCATCCGAAACCCTCAAGTTTCCTGTTTCAGTCCGATTTTTTCCTTATTGTTTTATTTCTCCATCTATGATTTGCCGAAATTTGGCTTTTGACTTGCAGTGCTGCGAAGCGTATACAGCATGTGTGAGGGTTGACCGCACCGCGTACTTTTCCCTCTCTGACGGAATACAAGCCATAATTCAGATAGGGTTGAATCAGGAGAGCGAGAACTGAGACCATAACTTTCACCTTTCGGGATGTATTTGGTTGAAGGGATAAATTATGATCGAGGAACTAATGGAATTTTATTCCATTATAATGAGAAGGAACTCATGTCATTTCAGAAACTATTGAACAGCTTTATTTTATGAACTAGAACAAACAGGAAAAAATTAAAAAAATAAATTTTTAACTTATAAATCATTTCAACTCCCGTGAATTATTTGTCACATAAAAAAAAAGCTTTTAAATAAACTATTTTACTTTGAAACACCAAATTATCATTGAAACAAATATATATATATATTTTTTAAAGCATTGTTTCAATTTATAAAATAAATGCTTTTGTTTATGATTAACTTTATTTTATAAACTAGAACACGGATGAAGAAATTTCAAAAAACATTTTTTTCTTTTAAATAGTTTTTTCCATCGCAAATAATTTGTCCAAAAAATAATAAATAAATAAATAAATAAAATAATTAGTATTACATTTAAATAAACAATTTTATTTTGAAACACCAAATTTTTATTTAAAAACTTAGAAATTATAATTTAAACAGGTAGAAATTTTTGTTTTAAAGCATTGTTTCAATTTATAAAATAAATGATTTTTAGGATTAAATTTATTTTGTGAACTAGAACATAGAGGAAAACACTTAAAAAAATATTGTTTATATATAAATCATTTCATCCACAGTATATAATTTGGCAAGTAAAAAAACAGCAACAAACTAGTATTATATTTAAACAAGCAATTTTTCTTTTGAAACATAAAATTTTCATTTAAACAGGTTTTTGTTTTTAAGCGTTACTTCAATTTCTAAAATAAAAATTTTTATGATTAACACTAATTTTTATGATTTTATGAATTAGAATATTCAAGAAGAAATTTCAAAAAATATTTTTTGCTTATATATAATTTCAACTACCGTAAATAATTTGTCAAGTTAAAAAAAAAAAATTATATTTAAATAAAGAATTAACAAACCTACCACAATTAAATTTGTCAAAGAAAAAAGAAAAAAACTAGAATTGTATTTTAATAAACATTTTTTTTTTGAAACACCAGATTTTAATTTAAACAGTTAAATTTATTATTATTATTATTATTATTATTATTATATAATAAATGGAAATTGAATATAGAGTATTAGTCAAAATTCTGTTGATATTTAGAAGCGGAAAAATTTTAATAAAAGTTATGTTAACACTTATTATATATTAACATTTATTGGCCATATTTAAACATTTTTGGAATACTTCTTTCTTCAAAAGTTAGCCTTTTCACACATTACGTATACCTGAAACAAAGAAAGAAGTTTTTTCATTGGTCGGTTTTTATTACTTTGAATTTCTTTTAGACAATTTAATTTCATCAAGCCTTTTTAGATGCGCTCGTAATTATATAAATACTAGTGTAAATGCCCGCCCTAGGACGGTGGGTAAAAATTGTGTTTTTCACTTAAAATTTGAAAAACTGATAAAAAAATAATTGACAATATGGAAGCGTTTAGATGAGCAAAGTTCGGCTAGTTTATGTTCTAATAAACACACAATTAGCATTTACAATATTTCTGGGTAAACCAGGTTTTCCGGCTAATATGCTATAACAAAATTAAGATTTCTTAATAAAACAAAAATTTAATAAATATGCAATAAAAGTGCGTAATTAAAATAGTCTGCTGAAACTATTGAAATAATATTATTTTTTTAAATAATACTTTGAAATTGTATTTTTTCGTTCCCCCCCCCTCCTCCAATTTTTTTTTTATGTATATTGATTAATAAATAAGTATCTTGGGTTGAATCCCAACCGTCTAATCCCCTAAGCTTCTGTCCTCCTGATGCATTAAGTTTAAATTTACATACACTTGTATATAGAAAAGGAAAATATAAGTAAATGTGTAATTTAAAAATAAGTTACAAAATAATAAGTCTAAAATATTTAAATTGATTACTTTTTTAAAAGAAATCAGTTTTATCAATTTTTTGCAGGGAAAAAAAGGATATTTTTAAAAATACCATATCATTGTTTTCCGTGAATCACTTTATATGAGAAATAAATTGAAATTCCTTACATGTCGCAAAGAAAATTTAATATGATTGCAACTTAATACTTGAAATAATCTCAAGTGACACTTGGCGATTCATTTTGGTGGTGAAAGGCGATGTGCCCTCTGATTTGTTAGGAAGAAGTGTCTACCATTGCTCAATTATCAGGACTTGTAACCTTGAGAAGTAATCGCGGGATTCTTGTTTCTTGTCAACCAATGGCAGAATGGAACCTTTCATCCTTGAGTATCTTCCTCGGAGACTGGTAAGATTGATGGATTCGCCCCGGATGCGTTACACTGACTTTTATTATATAGAGATGTTGCACCTATAGTCGTCGTTCAGTCCGTTTGTCTGTCCGTCCGCATATAACAGAGAAAAAAACTACCCAACGGAATGGTCTGAAATTTTAAATTTATAATTGTTGTAAAATTTTGTCGAGTCATTTCAAATTTTATAAAAATCGGACACATAGTTTAATTACAGGTAAAGTCAAAAGTTTTCCGTTGCGGGCAATGGGGAAAAAATATTTCAAGTGCATTTTAATGATGTTACAGCCTTTCGAACAGAATGAAATGGATATGCAATCATTGAAGTGCACTAAAATATGCATTGAGTACAATATGCGGTGCAAAAAATATTTATAAAACTGGCTATAGTACGAACGCATCTCATTTGCCACGTTTGACGTGCAATTTCCAACTTGTTTTTACTATCTATTCGTTAAAAATAATTTATCTTTTCAATTTTACGGAAAAAATGAGAAGAAAAATATAATAATCCGTTTTAATTCTTCCTTTCCACAAAAATGGAGTTTTTTAATTGCCATCTTGATAAAAATTTCGTTAAAATTTACAGAAAAATGTAATATCATGGAAACAAACGCAAATTTAAAAATTCCGAGATCTTTTATGACATACTCGGACCCTTCCGGATAATTGATGTTAATGTCATCCCGCTACGTTCCTTTAGAAGAAGTAGGTGTGAAATGCAAGTAGTTAGGTATTAATGTAACAAGGGGATAAAATCGGGGTCCTCAGGTTACAGAATCTAGCTAAAAACCATTTTTTAAATACTGAAAACCCTGATAGATTTTTTTTTTACATTTAATATATTTTTTTAGAATTCCCACTAACAATACCTAAAATCATTTTTATATGAAAAATAACGATTAAATTTTGAAATTTATTAAAAGCGATACTTTTGTATTGGCCTCGTGCCAGGGTTTAACAAAAGAAGTAGTTTAGCCAATTAACAAGTAATATAAAAATTTTGTTTTTAAAGTCAATTCCTACTTAGGTCATCAAAAAAAAAAAAAAAAAATTATATAATCCCTTAAGTTAATATTAGTTTTTGTTGCATTAAAATATCTCAATTTGTTGATTTTCTATAAGCAAGTAAGTTTACAATGTAAGTCTATGGGAATTTGGCGAAATATTAGAGATATCGCCAAGTTGGCGTCACTTTTGGCGACTCATTCTGGCCGCCAAATTTGATCGCCAAGTTAGCGACAAACTTGGCGGTATTTGGTGACAGAACAGGGTCCCCCCTATGGTAACCCCTTATTGAAAATACTTTCATTGATCTTCAATAACCAATGGACGCCATTTTGTTTACCATGCAAAACTGAAATTAATTAATTAAAATTTAATTAATTAATTAATATTTGAAAAACCTGTATTAACATCAATTGTCATCCAGTACAAGTTTAAAAAAAATTATTTCAACTTGATAGGATGAATAATGAGTATTTTATTAACGATTGAAAATTTGAACAAGATATATAAATATATAAATATATAAATAAATATGTATAAATAAATATAGGGAGAGTGTGAACTAATAGTAGGAATTGAATGAAGAATTCGTCAAAGATATCAACATTTACATCACCCATTTTATACTGATCATTTCAGTTATTTAAGGGCGTAGTTCAATTATATGTCTTAAATCTGTGTTCTATTTATATCTTATTAATTTATTTATTTACTGATGAAGTTCTAATTTCGTTATGGAATTTAAGCTGGAAACAAATACTCAGCTATTTATATTAATTTAAGTGCAATCGAATTTATTTTTAGTAATCGTCTGCACGTCACAGAGATGGATTTAAAAGAAAATCACGCTTGAAATTGTTTGAAAAAACGTAAAAAATACTAAATTTGGATACAGTTTCCAGCCAAATTGCAGTTGAAAATACATTTTTAACACTTTCCAATAAAGTTGAAAAGTGTTTATGATTTCGGTTTGTCTCGACATCTGTCCGCGCTCTAACTTTCGTAAATATACTCGGATTGCCCTGAAATTTTTGGATGTTATTAAGGTTCACCATAGCACGACCCCTATTTCAAATGAAGTTTGCGGCATGTTTAGTTCATTTATAGGGACAGGCAAAAGTATTCCGTTACATTACGGCGAATGGGAAAAAATCGTTTCAAATGATTTTTAATGATGTTACACGCTTTCAAGCATAAAATAATTGATATGCATTCATGAAGTGCACTAAAATAAGCACTCTGAAGAATATGCGGTGCAAAGAATACCTATTATTCATTTGCAGGGCCACACAAAGGAATTCCGTTATTTAATGATAAGAAGAGGGTTTGTTTAAGCGTATTTTAATTATATTAAACTATTTGATATATAATATAATTGATATACATCGCTGAGGTTTACTATAAGTTAATTCATGCATAATAAGAAGTGCATAGCATTTACAGGGACACACAAAATATTTCAGATACTATATTGTGTCCGAAGTACTACTGTACATAAGCGATGATTGCTGGAAATGCATTTTTAATTACGATATGCGCTTTTATGTTTCACTATATTTATGCATACTATACGGTGTATAGTTCATATACAGAGCTACACAAAAGAATTCGTAAAGGTTACTGAATATGAGCGTAAATTGCTTAAAGGTGGTTTTTAAAAGAGTTATGCATTTTTACGCTGGACTGCATATAGTTTACTAAGAAATGTTTGTAGAATATAGATAAAATGCTATACAGGGTTACGCAATGAATTGGATACATAACCGTCTATGGATAATAATATCTGGAAATGTGATTTCAGTAATTTTAAGAGTGTTTTAGTTTAAATTAAATTTTAGCTAAATAATGGCGTGTAATAAAGGTACTATTGGCTATGGACGGTAACTGCTGAAATCAATTTTTAAAATGTTTTATGTGTTTTCTAAAATGTTTAATTGGTTATCTTATTTACCTTATTTCCCTAAATAGCGAAGTTTTTTTTAAAGCATTCAGGAAGTGTTGGGAAGTATTTCATAATCTATGCTTAACGCATGATTTTTCTTTCTTGTTTTTTCTCTATTGACGGTGTAAAAATTGAAAATGTGCTATGTTTAGAAGTTTAAATAATTGCAGTAAAAGCTAAATTGAATAGTCTGTGTTGCAACCGTCAAAAAGACGTGAGCGTTACACAAAGACACGTTTATCTTTTATAATATAGACTAGTGTAAATGCCCGTCCTAGGACGGTGGGTAAAAATTGTGTTTTTCACTTAAAATTTGAAAAATTGATAAAAAATAATTCACAATATGGAAGCGTTTAGATGAGCAAAGTTCGGCTACTTTATGTTCTAATAAACACACAATTAGCATTTACAATATTTCTGGGTAAACCAGGTTTTCCGGCTAATATACTATATCAAAACAAAAATTTAACAAATATGCATTAAAATTGCGTAATTAAAACAGTCTGCTGCAACTATTGAAATAGTACTATTTTTTTTATAACACTTTGAAATTGTATTTTATCGTTTACCCCCCCCCCCCCATCCCCCCCGTCCAATTTTCTTTTAATATGTATATTGATTAATAAATGGGTATCTCGGGTTGAACCTCATCCGAAAGAATGAAGGGGAAGCATTGTTAAAGTGTTCTTCATACCTATTGGTGTTTTTCTTCTGTTTACCCGCGGCTGACGTCACATAGGTGGGGCAGCTTCAGGTGATGTCATTTATGTCGTCTCCTTTAATCTTCATAGCTCCATGGTTTAATTTTTTTTTCAATGAATCACAAAAGGAATGACTCTGTACCACAGCTTCTTATTTACGTTTTACGAACGAAGTGCGCTACGTTTGTTTTCTGAAATGGCTGCGTAAATCATCGAAATTTTGTTAGTTTTGAATCTTTTATAGAAAATTATTTTGAACAGAAGGGATTTCAGGTAGAAAAGATTTGTATTTAGGCAGATAAGTTTTATCATATACATCTCAAATCAAAATTAAGCCTAACGTGGCTCCATCTTATCGGAGACTGGTAAGATTGATGAGTTCGCCCCGGATGCGTTACACTGCCTTTTGTTATATAGAGATAGATTTGAATTCGATGTAAGAAAACATGAAGAGTGATGAGACAGATTTTAGAATACTAGTACCATCACATTGCTTCATCACAATAGCGTCACAAAAATATAAGAGGAAACACATTTTTGAACCCCATTACTTGTAAATATTAACCAGGGGTGTGGAATGTCTAGAAAATCTAACCACCAAAGGATTTATTTTACCAGCCAACAAAACGTAACGTACAGTTGAAAATGGTTATGACAAAATTTACGAAACTGCAAAAATAGTTGATTACTATTACTACAATTCATTTTCATATTTTGTTTTCTATAAAATTAAGATATATATATATAAAATAGTAAAGTTTATTATAGAATAGAACTTAGTTCGATGTTTACATCGCAGTAATTTGGAAAGTTGCAAAATATAGCAAACTAGTAAAAAAAAAAAAAAAAAAAAAAAAAAAAATACAGTTTTCGGCATATCTCTATATTTTTCAGTTTTCGTAAACTACCTAAAAATTCACTCGCCAGTGGCGAGTAAAATGATTTGTTTTCCCACACCTGAACTTTTTTTTATTATTATTATTGTACAACTTTAACTTATACATTTAATCGAGATTAATGTATAGTTGAAAACATCTTTGATATTT
Source organism: Maratus speciosus (assembly GCA_963932465.1). Lineage (NCBI taxonomy): Eukaryota > Metazoa > Arthropoda > Arachnida > Araneae > Salticidae > Maratus > Maratus speciosus. The sequence goes on from OZ010794.1 coordinate 549,915,017, forward strand.
CCCTGACTGTAATAACTTGAGCACGATTATTTTGTTAGAATGGTTTAAAATGTTTCATGTAACTTTTGATATAACATAAAGACATCCAAATCGTCCGTTTTTTAAATACCAGTATTTCACATGAAAATCTCCTTTTTAGATTTTTATTACAAATTTTTTAGAAACCTACCCCAAATGTTATTTCTATTGAAAGTGTTCTAGAAACTTACCACGAAAACTTTTCTTGGGAAGTATTGGCATTCAAAAAATTAAACACTTTGGAGCCGAGTAGGGGAGACTGGGGAGGGTTGACCTTAGGGTCAGTATCGTCAATCGGGGCTACTTTGGTCCTTGGGGGTGGGGGGGGGGGGTTACTTTGGTCCATCCCATAAAAAAAGTTTTTATCCTTTGTATTGAACAAGCAATATAAGGTAATTTGGAGTTTTTGCCCTTAAAAAATATTTTATACCCTACTATAGGGTATTTGAATAGTTCGGGAACAATTTAAAATTTTTTTAGTGGCAACACTGGAAGCATTTGTAGACAACAGTTTTAGTGTATAAATTTTAACTCTCCAAACTTCCTATACTGAAACAATCTGGATAAGAGCTACAAATAAAATAAATGTCAAAATATCAACTTTAGTAACCTGTAACCCATGTGTGATCATAGTTTTTCCTTTAACTTTTTATTTTGACAGGGAATGTTAACGTTTTAATAAAGCTAACATGAAAACTAGTATTTCGGGCTACTTTGTGCCAGGCCTTTTATATTCTGAAAATAACCACAATTACTTAGAAATGCCTTTTATACAACCAAATCTCTTAAACCATGTTTTAAGTAACATTTTTTTTAAATGTTACTGTAGCAAAATGTTACATTAATTGTTTTTGTTCCAGCTGCTGAGGATAACATGACGAAAATTGTTTCTCGTTTCTTTAATATTAACAATTGGTTTATTGCGTTTAAATGTTAAAAAAATATATTTGTTTATCGAGTTTGTGGTGTTAATTTATTAGCAAAAGCTATTGCAAGGGAGTTTCAATAAAAATGTATTCATTTACATATGAAATTTATTCATTTTATATAAAACTAAGTGAATGGACCAAAGAACCCCCAGCAGGGACTACTTTGCTCCAAAACTTTAAAAATAGTTAAAAAATAAAAAAATAAAAAAAATCCTCTTTAAAACAATAAAGTTTGCTTCATTGTTTCATGTTAATTGTTTACAACTCCATTTGGACGTTAAAAAATCACATGTAATATTTTTTAATAATGGAAATGTGAGTGGAATCAGGAAAAAGTGGCCCAAAGTAACGGAATTGACGGTTGACGGTTTAATAAGGTTGACGGTATATATAATCCCTTTTTCACCTTTTTCAAAATGTATTCTCCACGCATTTAGAATACAACTTATATATATATAAATATATACAGAAGAGAGTGGTTAGGGTTGACCATACGGGAGTCTTGACCCACCCTTCAGTTTTCATATTTACAAGAATTTCAGAGTTTTGAAAATAGGTGGCAAACAAATCTACTGAAATGCTCAAACAATATAGCCCAGTGGTTAGGGGGTTGAATTCGGAATTAATTAGGGGAAAGCTGGAAATTATTTTAATCACTTCAGTTTCGGTCTAGAATGAATATGCTATGTTTTCCCCCTCGTACTAGGTGAGCGTTACGAAATATGTATAGATTTATAGTCAAAAAACACGTTTTTTTACATACCATAACAGTATCGCCAAACAGCTAACTCTGTCAAAAATATTGTCAATCCAAATGTTGTAGAGATTAAAATTCTGAGTAAAATGAGTACCTAAAATATTTTTGTTGAATATTAAGGTCACAATTTCAGATTAAAGTTTTAGACCCGTGGTCAGGGGTTTGAACTCAGAATTAATTAGGAGAAAGCTGGAAATTGTTTTAATCCGTTCAGTTTAGGTCTAAAATGAACGTACTATGTTTTCTTCCTCGTACTTGGGTGAATGTTAGAAAATATGTACATATTTATTTTCGAAAAACACGTTTTTTTTTTAATTACCTTAACAATATCTCAAAACTGCGGCCTTAATATTGAACAAAAATATTAAGTGTAGGTGCTCATTTTACTCAGAATTTTAGGCTCTACAACTTTTGTATTGACAATGTTTTTTATAGAGTAAGCTGTTTTGAGATATTATTAAGTTAACTTGGTCTCTCCTGGCTTCAAGCTCTTGATTAGCGATTAAGGCAAAATTTTGAAATAGAATTGCGACCTTAATGTTGAACAAAAATATTAATCATGGTGCTCATTTTATTCAGAATTTTAAGCTCTACAACATTTGTATTGACAATGTTTTTTTATAGAGTTAGCTGTTTTGAGATATTGTTAAGGTAATAAAAAAAAAACGTATTTTTCGGAAATAAATATATACATATTTTCTAACATTCATCCAACAAGTACGAGGAAGAAAACATAGTACGTTCATTTTAGACCTAAACTGAAGGGATTAAAACAATTTCCAGTTTTATCCTAATTAATTCTGAGTTCAACCCCCTGATCACGGGTCTAAAACTTTAAACTGGAATTGTGACCTTAATGTTCAACAAAAATATTTTAGGTACTCATTTTACTCAGAATTTTAATCTCTACAACATTTGGATTGACAATGTTTTTGACAGAGTTAGCTGTTTGGCGATACTGTTATGGTATGTAAAAAACGTGTTTTTTTGACTAAATCTATACATATTTCCTAACGATCACCTAGTACGAGGGGGAAAACATAGCATATTCATTCTAGACCTAAACTGAAGAGATTAAAACTATTTTTCAGCTTTCCCCTAATTAATTCCGAATTCGGCCTTTTTTTGCTCCCCTATCACTGGGCTAATAGTCTTTGTTTCATGAAGATAATTGAAACAGGAGTGGAAAATTCAATTGTGAAGAGTTTTCAGCTTAGAAAGTGTATTTTTTAGAAACATTTTGTAAGATTTTCTCAGATAAAATATACCATAGAAATTTATGCATGTTTTAACTAATATAGAAATATTGAGCTTTCATTCCAGGCATAAAGACTGTACAGTAAATTAGGCTAAACATAACCATGTGCTATACTTTAAAAAGTGGCTATGTGGGGAGGCTATGTCAATGTGAGTAGGTTGTGTGTCCCAGTAATGTGAGGAGGGTTGGCGAGATGGTCAAAGCTTCTTAATTGTTTTTGGAAATCCTTTTATTACTCACTGTACATAAAGAAGGGTCAATGGTTATATTTCTAAATTAATGTAAATTTATTCTGTAAAACTACAGTAAATTAGGGCGATTGATAGATAGGAAAATGTTTAGAACTGATTAAAGAAAGTGAGAAAAATTGGTTTATAGCCCAGGCAATAGGGAATTTTACCTAGCAAAATTAATGGTAGTTCTGAAAATCGTCTTCTTTTATGTTTTTTCGGTCGTTGAATCCGAATTTGTAACTTTCCACCAAAATTTCCCCCGGCAACGCCCCCCCCCCCCAAATGTTGGTAAAAAGCCCCCCAAAAAGTTTTTTTATTAAAAAAATCAATTTTTTTATTGTTTTAGGGGAAAAATATCTAGAAATTCAGAAAGCAGACGAAATTTGAAACAAATTAGATATATGACATTATGACTTAGGATGAATGGTAAGGTCGGATCTGCCTCGGAACATGCGCCGCGGTGCTGCGTAGGCTAAGTTGTGCAATTCCACTTAACCACTCACACGTTTACATTCGCCCTCCCATCTCCCCTCCGAACTTTCTCTATAAGGTTTACTTTAAGTTTTTTGGGTCGCTGAATCCGAATTTTTAACTTACCCTCAAAATAGTTGTTTTTAACTTAAATTTCTTATTGTTTTAGGAGAAAAGCATTACAAAATTCAGAAACTACACAAAATTTGCAACAAATAGGATATATGACATTATGACTATGATAAACGGGGAGAGAGGGGGCTGCCTCGGAATATTCCCCGCCCGTTTTTCTCAAAAACCAAAATTTTTCAAAAAATCAATTTTTTGTGGGTTGACGGGTGAAATTTTGGTGGGAAGTTACAAATTCGGATTCAGCACCCCAAAAAACATAAAGTGAGTCGAAATCCAGAACTAGTATTAGTTTTGCCAGGTAAAATCCCCTATTGCCTGGACTTCATAACTCAGTACACGTAGAGCCGCAGTGCATGTTCACAGGCAGCCCTCCCCCTCCCCGTTCATCCTACGTCATAATGTCATATATCCTATTTGTTGCAAATTTTGTCTAGTTTCTGAATTTCGTAATGCTTTTCCCCTAAAACAATAAGAAATTTAAGTTAAAAACAACTATTTGGGGGGGGGGGGGTCGGGGGGTAAAATTTTGGGGGGAAATTAAAAATTCGGATTCAGCGACCCAAAAAACTTGAAGTAAACCTTATAAAGAAAGTTCGGAGGGGAGATGGGAGGGCGAATGTAAATGTGTGATTGGTTAAGTGGAATTGCGCAACTTAGTTCTCGCAACACCGCGCGCATGCTCCGAGGCAGATCCACCCTTCCCCTTCATCCTAAGTCATAATGTCATATATCTAATTTGTTGCAAATTTTGTCTGCTTTCTGAATTTCTAGATACTTTTCCCCTAAAACAATAAAAAAAATTATTTTTTTTAATAAAAAGCTTTTGGGGGGCTTTTTACCAAAATTTGGAGGGGTTGCCGGGGGACATTTTGGTGAGAAGTTAAAAATTCGGATTCAGCGACCCAAAAAACATATAGTAAGCCTTTTTCCACAACTACCATGAATTTTGCTAGGTAGAGCCCCTATACGGTCTCTATTGCCTGGACTAATAAACACGTGTAACTTCCTTAAAGTCAAGTTAATGTGACATTTACGATCAACCAATATTGGCATTTAATCTTATAGTTTGGCGACAGATTTTTCGTCGATGGGATAACCAAGTAGCACCGTTTTAATTTACCATGAATTTAACTACCATGAATTTTGCTAGGTAGAGCCCCTATACGGTGTCTATTGCCTGGACCATTAGAAGTAAGAAAAAATTAACGAAATATAAATTGAAAAGTGGATAGAAAATATTATTTCAATTAAATAGTACCCATAGTAGGTAAATAGAAAGAACGGAAAAGTCTAAAAAGGATGAAAGCAGCAGCCTTAAGAAATGTGAGGTATACATCAGTCTGCAAAAGAACACCATTGATCAAAACACATTAGGAAGGTATGTAGACAGATTTCATCAAGATAAACACAATGAGATGAAGCCAAATTGTGTGGTAAACTAGTGTTGCCAGGTCGAGTGTAAAAAAAAAAAAAAAAAAAAAAAAAAATGGTGTTTAAAACGGACTCTTTCTCCTGTGCCTTGAATTCCGTCTAAGTAGATATGTTTACATATAACATTTTCCCGAATATTTTTTAATAATAATTAAAGCTTGTAGCATACAGATATTATGCCTTTTTTAAAACTGATTTTATTTCCCTTAACAAATATTACAATATAAAATAGAGTGGGTCAAGCCTCCCATATGCGGGGAGCCTTGACTTATTATTTTCTCATGTTTAAAATCAATCCTTTTTCAAATTTCTTATATAGTACAGTTATGCCGCAATTTTATTTTGATAACTGATTGTATAACAAATAAAATGATACATGAAACTTTATTCTAGGTACAATATTTAAAAAATAAAAAATAATTTTATAAAAGACGGGTCAACCCTCCCCAGTTTCCCCTATAATATTAATGTAAGCAGGTTATAGTATAGTTGATTATAGTTGGGCATACAATCGGGCTTGTAGAGCTTTAGGCCTTGGGTAGGCTTCCTCACCTAGTTGAACCTTGTTTACTTAGAAATCATATTTCACATTATTGAATGGTGAAATTTTGCTTCAGTATTCTGAATGTGTTTGAAAATGTTTCATAATCTATGCCTCACTCGTGATATATATTTCTTGTTAATTTCTGCCTGTTATGCATACTTGCTGCTTTCTGTCTATTATGTATAAAACCAATAAACATCTCGTAGCATTTTTGCCTTGAATATTTTCTAGCGAAATTTTAAATTATCTCCGACTGGACCCCTTCCAGACAAATCTTCTTCATCTGTTTCAGAAAATAACTACCACGCCCGGACTATCCGGCTCTTAGATTCGTTTTCCGAGGAACTAGTACATGATTTATTCACATCTTATCGATTCCATTATCATAAGACCTGTAACTAGGACTGACAGTGTCAAGTGTCTTCCAATACGAACTAGAACTTATTTGTTACCAAGAACTGTAATTATCTTTGACGAATAAGTCGTATGCATCAGTCGGTGTCGGGATGACGGTGAATATAAGAAACAAAAGTTGTGGTGAATTTTAAGATGTCTACCATCTTTGCGTGTCACCTACAAAGCAAAAGAAATCGGTAATAATCTCAAGGACTCTGCTCAAATATTTATTAGAAGTAACGTAATAGAACATTAAGAATGATAGATGAGAGATTTTAGAATGGATGGTATCATCACACTGCTTCATCACAATGGTGTTATAAATATGCATGTCGTATTTCGTATGCGTAAACAAGTTTTAGAACTTAAACTACTTAAAAACATTTACTATTCCTTTGTAATTGTGTAATTGCAAATCATAAATTAAATGGAAGTTTTTTGTACATTTTGCTAACTGTAAAATCTAAGGCACAGTTGTTTCAATAGAATGATAGGAAATATGTTTTGTATTAACATGAGTAGATTTGCGGTATTTTAAAATCATCAGCATTATCAAAGGGAATATATAGGGAAGTCTTTTTTAACACAATGGGAGTGATGGCTAGTTTCCTCTTTTACTCCTTTCTGGGGCAAAGTATTTCCATTCGAAAAATGCTGAAAGGCTCGAATGATTACAGTATTTACAAACAAATTTATTTGAAAATAGTAAAAGCTTTTCTTCACGTAATTATTATGAGAAAATTTTCATTCCAGAATTCTGGTGTCAATGTGGCATTTAGGGATTTTAATTAAATGGTTCAAAAATGAACCACCTCCTCAAACAGGAAGCTCCTCCCATGGGCGTTAATCTTGAATGATACATATTTAACAAAAGACTCTCTCTGTTCTTGTTTATATTATAAATGAATGTATAAAATAATGGTTTTGTTTCTAATTGCAGTATTTATATGCATAGTACTCTATTTGTAAAAATACGAATGTTGCATATGTTTTTTGAGGAATAATGTAATACACAAAATGTAAAAAGTACTGCTCATGATTGGAATTTTTACATATCCGAAAGACATGAATTCGTGTCAACAGACAGGAATGTGTTAAGTGTTAAGTGCATGTATGAGGCATTATATAGGAAGCCATAATTAAAAATCTAGAGTGTGCAATACTGCTGCGATATGAGAAAACATTTTTAATTTTCAAAAATTAATTTAGAAAAAGAAAACTACTTTTCATAGATTTTTTTTTGAATTGATGTTTAATCTTTTTCGTTCTGATAAATATGTATTTTTGATTATTTGAATGTAGCCGCCCTTGGCGACCAGTTTGGTCTCCCTTAAATGTATGCTAAGCACTGTATCATGTTACTTTTATTCACAATTCAATTTACTTCATCAATCCTTCGCCAAATCCGAAGATTCTGATAGAAAAATCAAGAACTCGGTATTTATATGTTAGCCAGGCGCAGGTGATAAATCGCCAAACATTGTTGCCGGCGCATTTTTTTTTAAATTTCATTTAAAATATAATCCTTTCATTCATTTTATTTAAAATACAAAACTTTCATTTAAAAGTGAAACATTTAAAATTCATGGTTTTCACTTCTTTCTTTTAAAAAAAAAAAAAGAAAAGGAAAGAATAATATTAAATAATACCTTAAACCATGATATTTAATTTCATAATTAAAACCTTATTTTAATTTACCATGCGAAAAATGAAAAATGCTAACTGGCGAGTTAAAAAATGCTATTGTCGAAATTTGCAACCGACTAAACATAAAAGTACCACGAATTCTTGGCGATCATGGCAACTTTTATGTAGTTCTATTTGAAAAAATAATTTTGATTTTTTAATCAAAATGGAAACCTTGCATATGAAAAGCGAAGGAGTCAGCCCGTAATTGTTTATGATAGTCACATGACTCAGACTATATAGAAATATAGATGAAATGATGGCGGTAGAACAATATTTGGTGATTTATCACCTGCGCCTGGCTAACATTAAATTATCAAAATGGCCCCCTGGCATATAAAAAGCGAAGTGGTCATCCCAGAACTGTTGATGACAGTCACATGACTCACGCTATTATTATTTACAATTGTTCTTCATACTAGATAACAAATTTTGTACCAGTGAATGCTAATATCACCAAGACTCATTATGTTTTTACTTAATTGTGCTGCCTTTTTTAAACTATTATTTATAAAACCAATAAACAACTCGCGGTAACCTTGAATATTTTCTCGCGAAATTCCAAATTATCTCTGACTGGCCGTCTTTCAGACAAATCTTCTTGGTGTGTTTGAGGAAAATCGACCACACCCGGACTAGACTATCCGACTCTTAGATTATTTTTCCGAAGAACTAGTGCATGATTTATTCACATTTTATCGATTGCATTATTATAAAACCTGTAACTAAGAATGACAGTTTCAGATGTCTTCCAATACGAGCTGAAACTTATTTGTTACCGAGAGATATATAGAGATATATAATTATCTTTGACGAATGAGTCGTATGCATCAGTCAGTGCCGGGATGATGGTGAATATAAGAAACAAAAATAATGGTGAATTCTCAGATGTCTCTCGTCTTTGCGTGTCGTCTACAAAACAAAAGAAATCGGTAATAATCTCAAGGACTCAGTTCAAATATTTATTAGAAATAACGTAGACGAACGAACGTACGAAATGACATTAATAATGACAGATGAGAGATTTTAGAATGGCGAGCATTTGGCGAACTTTCATTTTAAAATAAACAGTGACAGAATATAAATTATATATTATACTTGTTTAAACAAATAAAGTTCATGCTTACTTTTCTCAGTAGCGCAGGTTTGGTTTGTGGTAAATAAAGACGAATGACCATCAAATAAATAATGCAGCAACACCTTTCACATAATATATATACATATTCAAAGCTGGAGTAGCACAGTTGAAGTTTATTCCAACAGAGCGAAAAATGTCCAGACCAGGGATCGAACCTGGATACTTGGCGTGCCGTGCCAATGCCTTACCTGTTAGGCTATCCGGACCGATACCTGGCTGACATAATTCACTCTTATTAGTTGGACTTGGCTGCGAACTGCAGCGCTATTTCATTCATCCGAGCTATAACTATAGCATTTACATGATGAAACTACTTCAACACGGAAACTCCTACATACCATGTAATATATATACATTTATATTTACAAAACGGCAGACATCACTGTTACAAAGCACAGTCAACACTCAACTACAAAGAACATCATAGAACAGGGTCGGCGAACCTATGGCACGCGTGCCGTAGCTGGCACGTGAGAAGATATTTTTGGCACGCCGTCGATTGAAGCTCTAAATCAGAATTCAGTCAAATTCCCAAAATCCTGCGCCTCATTATTCATTTTAGGTGTTTTCGTAATTATATAAATACGTAGCACCTATAGTCGTCGTTCAGTCCGTCTGTCTGTCAATCCGTATATAACAGAGCAAAAACTACCCAACCGAATGGTCTGGAATTTAAATATAGAATTGTTGAAAAATTTTGTCGAGTCATTTAAAATTTTATGAAAATTGGATCTATAGTTTAATTACAAGGGCAGTCAAAAGTTTTCCGTTACATTATGGCCAATGGGAAAAAATTATTTCAAGCGCATTTATTGATGTTACAGCTTTTCGAATAGAATTAAATTGATATGAACTTATGAAGTGCACTAAAGTATATATTTAGTACAATATGCGGTACAAAAAAATTGATAAAACTAGTTATAGTACGAACGCACCTCATTTGACACATTTGACGTGCAATTTCCAACTTGTTTTATTAATACACGAGCTTGACTGAAAATAGCTTTTGTTTTTTATAATAAGTACTTGTGTACTTGTCATAGCACTGAACTTACCCGGTTAGAAGCATTTGAGATTCCCCCCCTCCCCATTTCTTTGACTTCGTTATGCTGATGCCTGTGATTGCAGTAATGTTTCTGAAATTTCTGCATAATTTAACGCATTTTGATCTGCAAAAAATGACAAAAGTATTAATAAAACTGATAAAGCATGCCTTTTTTCAGATAAGTTGTGAAAAAAATAATAATTTGACTGTTAAAACATTTGTAAAATGAAATGAAAATTATAATTATATTTTTTAATAAAGCTTCAATCACTATATTTTTTTTGTCGGGGCGGGTGGTGGTGGGGAGGGGGGGGGGGGGGGCGGCTATTGGCACGCCATGTTCACTTAAATTTTTTTTTTGAAAGAAATTAGCACGCGGATGTGAAAAGGTTCGCCGACCCTGTCATAGAACATCTTAGAATGTCTATATATTATCAAAACCTATTTCCATGGAAACACGATAGGCCTTCTAGCGGCAGAAAAGAAAAGAGATATACGAATCGTTAGATTACATAAATAAAATAAAAGGAGTATTTTACAACATCCCCCTTAATCTAGCGGTTCGAAAGAGAAATTAAATTTAGTTTTTCCCTTAATTTTAAAAATTGGGGTCTGGGAAGAGGCCTTGTTAATATATCTGCAATCATTTCCTTTGAACTACAGTAATCAACAAGCACTATATTTTGTTCTTGTAAATGTCTAATATAATGATATTTGACATCAATGTGCGTGGTTCTAGCACTATGTTTCCCAGTTTGTGTCGGTACCATACAAGATTTATTATCTTCATATAGCATAATTGGCAAGGATTGTTTGAGACCTAAGTCTTCTAGTAGTGTCAGCAACCACTGTATTTCTTGTGCAGCATTTGCAGCGGCTATATATTCTGATTCGGCTGTGGACAGAGCAATACAATTTTAGCGTTTTGAGAACCATGATATTGGATTGTCTCCTAAAAGAAAGATGTTATCGCTTGTAGACTTTCTGGTTGCTTTATCTCCAGCCCAGTCTGCATCAGAGTAGCAAGTGAGAATTGGGTCAATTTGGCTGCTTATAACAAGATTCAGGTTCTTTGTTGTGTTTAGATACATGATAATCTTTTGAACTGATTTTCAGTCTTTTTCTGATGGTTTTTCAATTTTTCTGCTAAGTATATTAACTGCTAGGGCAATGTCCGGTCGTGACACTGTTGCTATGTAAAGAAGAGCTCCAATGGCTTGTCTATATTCATTATTATCGTCGAGAAAATTACTGTCATCTTCATTTTTTGGGTATGAAGTTTCCATTGGTATGTATGTGGGCTTCTTCTCTTCTATGTTAAACTTCTTAAGTAATTCTTCAATTTTATTTTTCTGATTCAATTCAAAGCTACCATCAATATTTCTTTGGATGTTTATTCCAAGATAATGTTTCACTTCACCTAAATTTTTGACTTCGAAGTTTTCTTTCAGAATATTAATCACTTTGTTGATTTTTGTTTCATCTTTACAAGAAATAAGAAGATCATCTACGTACAGAATAATTAGTATATTTTCATTTCCATCTGTTTTTCTAATTAAACATGCATCTGCCATACTTTGCTTTAAATTGTTTTTCAGCAAAACTTCTGCTAGCTTTTGATTCCACGCATATGCAGCTTGTTTAAGCCCATATATGGATTTTCTTAATTTGCAAACTTTCTTCTCATGATTAACTTCAGGTTCAACATATCCCTCTGGCTGTACCATATAGATATATTCCTTGAGGTCTCCATGCAAGAATGCTGTTGTGATACCAACATGTTTGACATGCATATTCGTCTGAGCTGCAGCTGTTAAAAATGCTCTTATGGTTGTGTGCTTGACAACTGGGGCAAAAGTTTGATCGTAATCTGTTCCGAACTTTTGGTTGAAACCTTTTGCTACGAGTCTTGCTTTATATCTTTCAACTGTGCCATTTTCGTTCAACTTGGCTTTAAACGTACATTTACAGCCTATTGCCTTTTTATTTTTGGGTAGCTTTACAAGATTCCACGTACGATTCTTTTTGAGAGATTGCATGTCTTCTTCGATTGCTTCGAACCATTTCTTCTTTTCATCAGGATTAAGAGAATTCAGTTCTTTGAAACTAGCAGGTTCTTTCACTGCTTCTCCTGTAAAATAAGTTAATCTTTCTGGTGGTTTTCCTTTATTAATTCTATGGATCTTCATTGGTGTCGGAAATTGTTTCTTCATAATATTCGAATCTTCTTGAGATGTTTCCTCATTCACTTCTTCTTCTTCATTTTCTGTTTGTTTTGGTGGAACTACTGTAATTTCCCTGTTGGAGGTTGCGTCTTCAATGAATCTTACTGTTCTACTTATAATTACATTATCGTCAGATATTAAAATACGATATCCTTTACTTCTGTAATCATAGCCAATCATAATTCCTTCTACAGCCTTCTCGTCTAGTTTTCCTCTTTTACTTTTGTGAATGTGTGCGAATGCTTTAGATCCAAAAACTCTGATGTTTTGATAAATCTGGTTTCCGACCATTCCATAACTCATACGGTGTTTTAATTTTGGCTTTAGTGGGCAATCTATTCTGCAAATAGTTTGCTGTCATTATAGCTTCTCCCCAATATTTGTGTGTCAGGTTGACTTCAGACAGGAGGCGTCTTGTCATCTCCATTAAGCTTCTATTTCCTTTCCGCAATTCCATTCTGTTGTGGTGAATGTGGCACTGTGAACTGGTGTTCAATTCCATGATTTCTCATGAATTCTTCCATTTCATTGCTCATATATTCCCCTCCATTATCGCTTCTAAGCGATTTCAGCTTATTGAATTTATTCGTAGTTACAGCGACGTATTCTTTTAGTTTAGAGTACACTTCATTTTTGTTTGCTATTAGATAAATCATAGTGAAACGTGAAAAATCGTCAACGAAAGTAAGGAAGTAACGCTTCCCACTCACGCTGGTTGTTTTCATGGCGCCGCATAGGTCACTATACACAAGCTCAAGCGGACTCTTTGCTTTGAGCTTTGATTCGTTCGGATAGGGAAATTCTGAAAATTTATTTTTAATACAATTTTCGCAATTATTAACTTTTTCGCAGTTATCAACTTCGATGCCATCAACGAGATTTTCTCTTACGAGTTGCTTAATAGCATCTGAATTTCGGTGCCCAAGGCGTTTGTGCCATAAATTAATGCAGTTTACATTTCTGCATTTCACAGCGAACGTTTGGTTTTTGCTGTTCCCTGTATATTCATTTTGTGTTACCTTATAAAGACTATTATTACTTGAAACTGCTTCTAAGTACGTAATTTCATTCTTTGTAACGAAGCATTTGCTTTCGTTAAATGTAACTGTAAATCCTTTTTCAGTAACTCTTTTTACCGATATTAAATTACACTCTAATTCAGGCAAGATATATACATTCATTAGAATAACATCATGACTAGTTCCGTCAGACAATTTTGTTGAAATGTGAACGTTACCGATTCCTTGCGAAAATAAACTTTTCCCATCTGCAATAATAATTTTCACAGGTTCCGCGTTCGAATTAAAATCTGTAAACATATTTATGTCATTAGCTAAGTGTTGTGTTGCACCGCTATCTATATAGAAATCTCCTTTAAAATTTTGCGTTAAATTACAGTTAAGTTTTAAAGTGTATTCTTCAGTATTTTTATTTTCACTATTCAAGACAGAATTAGCTTCTCGATTCATTTGATTATTTTTATTTAATGGATTTTTATCGCGAGCTGTTGTATCCTGAGTTTTTATTTCTTTTATTTTTCTCTCACTAGATCGTCTGCAATCTTGGTTAGAATTAAAATTGTGTGCGATGCTTTGCATACACACTTTATTCTGATTCATATTTTTATCGTTCGTTGTCATGGAGATAAAATTGGATCTTCTGAGATCAACGTTTGTTTCTTATTATTTTTATTGCGATTTTGAAAAGGTTTATTGTTCAAATGATAACATTCATTTCGGCAATGTCCTGTTTTCTTCAATGCGAACAGAATTTGCCGTTTTCAGGCCGATTTTGTTTAAAAACATTCGTTTTAAAGGCTTGTGAAACTCCACGATCATTATTCATTTCCATTCTACGATTGTATTCGTCTGTCAGTTTATTTCTTACTGATTGGGAATATATTTCGATTTCAGATCGCGCCTCCATGGCAACAATTAAGTTATCGTACGATTTAGGAACTGAGACTAAAAGCAATGCCTCTATATGATCATCTTTTATTTCCTCACCAACGGCTTTTAACCTATCCACTAATTCGAACATTTGAGCGATATGCTCATTCATGTTACTATCTCTGGCATTTTTGTAGAGTATAATTTTCGTAATAAGAAAAGCTTACTAGATAAGTTCGATCGTTCGTGAATAGCTTTAAGCTTATTCCATGTGGCTTTTGCCGTGGTTTCATATTTGACATGAATAATTTGAGAATCTTCTATGCATAAATTAATTAACGCTCTTGCTTGTCTGTCGCGTTTTAAATATTTATCATCCGGATTTTCTGGAGATTCATCCTCAATTACATCAAATAAATCCTCTTTTATAAGAATCATTTGCATTTTGAATTTCCAAATGGGAAAATTGTCATTACTTAGTTTCGTAATATTATTCTCTTTCAAGGAAGCCATTTTGATTATATTTAATAATTTGTCATGCGTTTTTGTTTTACTACACCTAATAAATGTTATTTAATGTTTTATTTCATTTTAAACAATTAAAATCAGTATTAATAATATATTAGAGCTTCAGTCTCGTGATCTGTAAGTATTTGGCGAACTTTCATTTTAAAATAAACAGTGATAGAATATAAATTATACATTATACTTGTTTAAACAAATAAAGTTCATGCTTACTTTTCTCAGTAGCGCAGGTTTGGTTTGTAGTAAATAAAGACGAATGACCATCAAATAAATAATGCAGCAACACCTTTCACATAATATATATGCATTTATATTTACAAAACGGCAGACATCACTGTTACAAAGCACAATCAACACTCAACTACAAAGAACATCATAGAACATCTTAGAATGTCTCCATATTATCAAAACCTATTTCCATGGAAACACGATAGGCCTTCTAGCGGCAGAAAATAAAAGAAATATGCGAAACGTTAGATTACATAAATAAAATAAAAGGAGTATTTTACAACATGTATCATCACACTGCTTCATCACAATGGTGTTATAAATATGTATGTCGTATGCGTAAACAAGTTTTAGAACTGAAACTACTTAAAAATATTAACTATTCCTTTGTAATGTTGCAATTGCAAATCATAAATTAAATGGATGTTTTTTGTACATTTTTCTATCTGTAAAAGCTTAGGCACGGTTATTTCAATATGATAGGAAATATGTTTGTATTACCATGAGAGATTTACTGTATTTTAAAATCATCAGTGTTATCATAGAGAATATATAGGGAAGTCTTTTTAACACAATGGGGTGACGGCTAGTTTTCCTCTTTTAGCCCTTTCTGGAGCAAAGTACTTCTATTCGTAAAATGCTGAAAGGATTGAATGATTACAGTATTTACAAACACATTTATTTGAATATAGGGAAAGCTTTTCATCACGTAATTATTAAGAGGAAAATATTCATTCCAGAATTATGGTGTTAATGTGGCATTTAGGTTTTAATCAAGTGGTCCAAAAATAAACCACCCTCTTAAACAGGAAGCCTTGCCTATGGGCGTTAATCTTGCGTGGTACATTACTTCAAAAAGACTTTCTCTGTTCTTGTTTATATTATAAATGAATGCATAAAAAAATGGTATTGTTTCTATTTGGCGTGTTTATATGCAAGTACTCTAATTATAAAAATACGAATGTTGCGTATGTTTTTCGAGAAATAACGTAACACATAAAATGAAAAAAGTACTGTCTGTAAATGGAATTACACGCGTCCGAAAAACGTGAATTCGCATCAACAGAGAAAGCAATGTGTTAAGTATATGTATGAGGCGCTATATAGAAAACGATAATTAAAAGTCTAAATCGTGCAGTATTACTGCGATATAAGACAATATTTTTAATTTTCAAAAATTCATTCAGAAAAAAAAAAAAAAAAAAACTATTTTTCGTAGATTTTTTTAAATTGATGTTTAATCTTTTTCGTTTTGATAAACATGTATTTTTTTTTTCTTCATACTAGATAACAAATTTTATACCAGTGAATGCTAATATAACCAAGACTCGTTAACTTTTTACTTAATTGTGCTGTTTTTTTTAAACAATTATTTATAAAAGCAATAAGCGCGGTAACCTTGGATATTTTCTCTCGAAATTTCAAATTATCTCTGACTGGCTGTCTTTCAAACAAATTTTTTTGGTGTGTCTGAGGAAATATCTACCACGCCCGGACTATCCGGCTCTTAAATTCTGTTTCCGAGGAACTAGTGCATGATTTATTCACATCTTATCGATTACATTATTATAAAACCTGTAACTAGGACTGACAGTTTCAGGCGTCTTCCAATACAATCTGGAACTTATTTGTTACCAAGAGGTATATAATTATCTTTGACGAATGAGTCGTATGCATCAGTCAGTGTCGGGATGATGGTGAATATAAAGAAACAAAAGTAATGACGAATTCTAAGATGTCTCCGATCTTTGCGTGTCACCTACAAAGCAAAAGAAATCGGTAATAATCTCAAGGACTCTGTTAAAATATTTATTAGAAATAGCATAATAAACATTAAGAATGATGGATGAGAGAATTTAGAATGGATGTATCATCACATTGCTTTATCACAATGGTGTTATAAATATGTATGTCTTATGTGTAAACAAGATTTATAACTCAAATTACTTAAGGGGTGGTCTCAAGAGTCTTACTTTTTCACTGAAGGTGCTTTAGCATCATGTCACCATGGCATCATTTAATTGTATTTTTCATTCCTATAAAAGCGCATAAAAGTTTTACTACTGACAGCTTAGTAACTGTTAATCATTTCAATATTCTAAAACTGATATTATGCCTTTTTTAAATGTTTAATTTTCATAAAAAGAATATGTTTTTACTTTCTTCTATCTTTACAAGAAGAAAGTATTGGTTTCGTGAAAATTTTCGACTTTCGGTTTTCGACGGATTTGCACGTTTTAGAGGTCAGAGATTCCGAAAAACATGTTTTTAACAAAATGTCTGTCTGTCTGTATGTGACACAAGTTTTGTGGGCGCTCTATCTCAAGAACTAATGCACAGAATTTAATAAAAATTTATATTCAGCTAGTCCCTGATATAAATTGGTGCTGATTAGTTTTTGGTGTAAATCGCTCAAGTGGTGGCGCTGCTATGCAACATTTTTCACGATTTCCACAATAGCTCAATCTCCAGAACTAATGCTCGGATTTTCATCGAACTTCAGATTGAGTTAGTCCTTGACAGGAATTGACGTTTTATAGATTTTGGTGTAAATCGCTCAACAGGTAGCGCTGCTATGCTGCATTTTTTTGCAATTTCCGTAATAGCTCTATCTCAAGAACTAATGCATGGATTTTCAAGAAACTTCAGATTCAGGTATACCTTGATATGAATATGCTGTTTATGTTTTGGTGTATATCGCTCAACAGGTGGTGCTGCGATGCTACATTTATCAGAATCTCCACTATAGTTCTATCTGAAAAACTAATGCACGGATTTTCATCAAACTTCAAATTCATATATATTTTGATATGATTTTGTACTAAATTGATGTATTTTTTTGTACTATTTAAATGATTTAATTGACGTGATTTATATAAAAGATAGTTTTGTGATGGCCACAACATACTAGTTTGATTTGCATCCATTTGATTTGCAACATTTCTCTAAAATTGATAAAGCAATTTCCATGAAACGTGGCAGATACCGGGTGTCTTAAAATACACTGACTGATTTTAGAATTCAATAACTTGCAAATGGCGACAGCTATTAAAACTAGTCGGATGTACCAATCCAAAAACTTTCTTCTATTTCATACATGTCAAAACTTCAAAATTCGCATTCACAGTGTCAAAATTAAATGCTCATCATGAGGATTCTAAAAAGATGAAATTCCGTGCATTAGTTCTTGAGACATGACTATCCCTGAAATCGTGTAAATCCAGCAAAATGCAGCATCTATTGGGTAATTTACACCAGAACCTAATCATCATCAACTTATGTTAACGTCTAACTGAATATGAAGTTTGGGGAAAATTCGTGCATTAGTTCTTGAGATAGAGCTATTGAGGATATCGTGCAAAATGCAGCACAGCAGCGCCACCTATTGGTCTATTTACACAAACACGTAGTCAGCATGATTTCATATCAAGGACTAACTGAATCTGAAGTTTGATGAAAATGTGTGCATTAGTCCTTGAGATAGAGCTATTGCGGAAATCATGTAAATCTTGCAAAAGGCAGCATAGCAGCGCTACCTGTTAGGTAATTTACACCAAAACGTAAACAGCACCAACTCATATTAAGGGCTAACTGAATCTGAAGTTTTATGAAAATCCGTGCATTAGTTCTTGAGATAGAGCTATTGCGGAAATCCTGCAAAATGCAGCATAGCAGCGTCACCTGTGGAGCGATTTACACCAAGAACTAATCAGCACTAACTTAAATCAGGGACTACCTGAATATAAATTTTTATTAAATTCCGTGCATTAGTTCTTGAGCTAGAGCGCCCACAAAATTTGTGTCACATACAGACAGACTCACAGACAGACATTTTGTAAACACATGTTTTTTTGGGATCTCTGACCCTAAAACTTGTAAATCAGTCGAAATCCGGAAGTCGAAAATTTTCACGAATCCAATACTTTCTTCTTGTAAAGATAGAAGGAAGTAAAAATTCTTGCAAGAAGGCTATGTAAGATGTCAGGACTGTTTTTATAGAGATTTTCGATTTTAGTTTAAAATAGCAGCAATAGATGGCGCTGGAAGCAATAGGCTCTAAATGGGACCCGATTTGTATCCTCTCTCTTCTCTCAGTTTTAATGCCAAAGAAGAATATTAAATATGTGGAGTGGGCTCCTAAGAGCAAAATTACATTGGGGACTGAGAACCACTCCATATATTTAAACTCCTTCTTTCGCATCAATACTGAGAGAAGAATGAGGCCAAAAATTGGCCCCGATTTAGCGCTAATGCTTGCAGTGCATATTGCTGCAATTTTAAACTAAAATCGTGAATCGCAGAAAAAAAAAATCCTGGCATCTTACAGAACTCTTCTGCAGGAATTTTTTTAATAGTTGTCACCATTTCCAAGTTATTGAATTTTAAAATTGATCAGTCTATTTTAGGACACCCGGTACATTCATTTTGATACAAGGAATAACTTATACTTCAAATTTAGAATCATAACTGCAATGGGTTTTGCCTTTCTTCTTTCTTTACAAGAAGAAAGTATTGGATTCGTGAAAAATTTCGACTTCCGGTTTTCAATGGATTTATACGTTTCAGAAGGTCCTGAATACGATTTGGTGGTTTTTAGAAAATGTCTGTCTGTCACTCTGTTTGTGAGTTTATCTGTATGTGACAAAAATTTTGTGGGTGCTCTATCTCAAGAACTAATGCATGAAATTTCATTAAACGTTAGATTCAGTTAGACTTTGATATAAACTGGCGCTGATTAGTTTTTGGTGTATATCGGTTAACAGGTGGCTCTGCTATGCTGCGTTATTCACGATTTCCACAATAGTTCTATCTCAAGAACTAATGTAAAGATCTTCTTAAAACTTCAGATTCAGTTAGTCCTTGATATAATTTGTTGCTGGTTGCTTTTTGGTGTAAATCGATCATCAGGCGGCGCTGCTATAATGAATTATTCACGATTATTGCAATAGCTTTATCTCAAGAACTAATGCACGAATTTTCATCAAACTTCAGATTCAGTTAGTATCTGATATAGATTAGTGCTGTTTAGTTTTTGGCGTAAATCGCCTTACAGGTGGCGCTGCTATGCTGAATTTTTCACGATTTCTGTAATAGCGGTATCTTAAAAACTAATGCACAGATTTTCACCAAACTTCAGACGCAGCTAAAAGTTGACATAAGTTGTTGCTAATTAGATTTTGATGTAAATCACCTAACCGGTAACGCTGCTATGCTGCATTTTTCAGGAAATATTAACATGTATGAGATAGAAGAAAGTTTTGGGATTGCCAAATCCAACTAGTTTAAATTATCATTTGTTTTAACAACAAAAAATGAATTTTGTAAAAAATTTATAAAATATTTTTAAATTAAAAAAATAGTTTTAATTGCTTAAAAATGAAGCATACGTTCAAGGAAAATTGCTTTTACATCATTATCAATATTATTTGACATTCTAGAAACCAAGTAGTTTAGTTTTGCTACAGTGGCCTGGAGTGGATGCACGTCAAAAAACAATTCAAAATTTTTTAAATCAAAATTAAACACTAACATAAAGTAAAATATCAATTGTAGAATACTGAAATAACTATGCTCCGTAGAAGAGATATCAAGCTATCAGTCACAAAAATTTTACACATTTCTGTTTTTTAGGGATACAGAAATAAAATTAAATGTGACATAATTCTAAATTCCACCTTCAGTGGAAAAGAAGAGTCCTTAAGACCCTCTAAAAACATTAACTATTTCTTTGTAATTGTGAAATTGCAAATTTTAAAGTTGGATATATGGGGCATTCTCACAGTCTTTCGACATTCATGTCCCTAAATAATAATTTTTATTTTAATACACTTTTTTGTGTTTGTTTATTTCATATACTGGGGAACATCCCATTGCATGATTGCACAACAATATTAACGAGATAAATAAGTTTTGGACGGTGTTGGGGGATCCAAACACCTGGAAAACTCCTATACTACCCCGTGACCCTGATGCTGATTTTTAAGTTTGGAGCTGCCTGGATAAAGGTGTTTCAATAAAAATAATTCGATGTAATTTTTTTCTGAAACTGGAACTATTGTTTTATATAAATATGTAGCTAAAAATTAACCTGCACACATTTCTAGGGTTGTTATTATTTTTTAAACTCTTTCCCTGGTTTTAGATTCCTTACCATTTCTCTTCTAAAATTATGCAGAAAATCATTTCAGATGGAGCCACAGAATTTTTTTCAAGTTTTTTTCGCATGTTGAAGTATGCTAGAGAAATAATGTATAAAATTCTTTGGCAGGAAATTTACTGTAGAATTTAAATCAGCATTTAAATATCAATTTCAAGCATCGTGGCTTTATTGGTAGTCTCACCGTCCCCAAGGTTTATTCCTGCATTTTTCGAGGTAAATAAAAAAAAAATAATTTAAACCAATGTTAACAATTGTTCCTAAAAATCAATGAACATTTTAGCTATCACTTAGTCTTAACATGATTTTCCTAAAAACAGGTGGTAATTTTCCTTATAGTTCCATCCTTACCGTCCCTTTTTTTACCATTTCGTCCCTTTTTCCCAATACCATCCCCTTTTTAGGTGCGTTCGTAGTTATATAAATACGTAGCACCTATAGTCGTCGTTCAGTCCGTCCGTCCGTCCGTCTGTCTGTCTGTCTGTCTGTCCGCATATAACAGAGCAAAAGCTACCCAACCGAATGGTCTGAAATTTTAAATATATGATTGTTGCAAAATTTTGTCGAGCCATTTCAAATTTTGTGAAAATCGGATGTATAGTTTAATTACAGGGACAGTCAAAAGTTTTTCTTTACATTACGGCTAATGGGGAAAATTATTGCAAGTGCATTTTAATGATGTTACAGCCTTCCGAATGGTCTGAAATTTTAAATATATAATTGTTGCAAAATTTTGTCGAGCCATTTACAATTTTAGGAAAATCGAATGTATAGTTTAATTACAGGGACAGTCAAAAGTGTTCAGTTACATTACGGGGAATGGGAAAAAAGTTATTGCAAGTGCATTTTAATGATGCTACAGACTATGCACTTTATGAAGTGCAAAAAAGTATACATTCAGTACAATATGGGGTATAAAAAATAATTATAAAACTAGTTATAGTACGAACGCACCTCATTTGCCACGTTTGACGAGCAATTTCCAACTTGTTTTACCTCACTGTCGCTTCTTTAACACCCCTTTAAGACAATGTCATACAAAAATTCTGTATTAAAAGTACTATATTGTTATTATTTCTTATTTGAATGTCCTGTGGGTACTATGCAAATTCATTATAAGTAAAAATTTAGAAGAAAATAAAAAGTTATAGGGGTAAAATGGTAAGGAAAATTAAACTCGCAAGTTTAATTTAAACCTCAGTTAAATAAAAAAAATTTCGCTGCTGACCATTTTTTCTTTATTTTGAATCATTAAGGCATTCGTCTATCAGATTAAAATGTTATTTTAGCAAGTTTAATTTTGTCAGATTTTTCCCCCCAAAAGTCAAAAGATTGTGAGAATGCCCCATATACAATAGAAAACTTCCTGTGCATTATGCTATCTGTAATTACTTAGACATGGTTATTTCAATAAATTAATAGGAAATTATTTTTTCTATTTAACATGCGTATATTTATGGCATTTTGAAGTTATCACTGTTATCAAACTGATATAGGGAAATCTTTCTAACACAATGGTGGTGACTAGTTTTCATCTTTTAGAACTTTCAGCGGCACAGTACTTAAAATGATAAAAGGATTAAATAGCATCAGAATTTACAATGCAATATATTTGAAAATAAGTAAAATATTTTCTTCACATACTTAATAAAAGGAATATTTCCATTCCAAAATACTAGTAGTACTATTTTCATTCCAAAGTACCAATATTAATTTGGTATTTAGGGATTTAAATTAAGTGATCCAAAAATTAACTTCAAGGGGTTAAACAGGAAGACAGCCTATGGGCGTTACTCTTCCATGTTATTTAAGAAAAATATTTTCACTGATCTTGCTTAGATTACAAATGAATGTATAAAATAATGGCATTGTTTCTAAATGAAGTATTTAGTATTCTAACTGTAAATTTACGAATATTGTGTATGTTTTTTTGTCCATTTATGTAACACATAAAATGGAAACGTACTGCCTTTGGGCGAGATTATACGCGTCCAAAAGACGTGAATCCGCGTCTGCATGTATGAGTTGCTATATGAGAAACCAAAATTAAAAGTCTCAAATGTGCAATACTATTAATGACGTGTGTTTATACAATTATTCTGAGGTATGAAAACAACACTTTTAACTGTAAAAAATTCATTCAGGGAAAAAAAAAAAAAAAAAAAAGTTTCGGGGATTTTTTTTTAAAATTGATGTTTATTTTTTTTGTTTTTTGATAAATATGTATTATTGAATATTTATAATTGCTCTTCATATTAGATAACTAATTGTTGTACCATTAAATGCAAATATAACCAAGTCTCTTTTTTTTTTCCACTTTATTGTGCTGATATTCTATCCGCTAGTTATAAAACCGATAAACATCTTGCGGTAAGCCTTGAATATTTGTTTGCGATAGTGCAAATTATCTCTGACTGTCCGTCTTTTAGACAAATCTTTTTGATACTACCACGCCCGAACTATCCGGGTATAAGATTATTTTTCCGACGAACTAGTGCATCATTTATTTGCATCTTATCGATTACATTATTATAAGACCTGTGACTAGAACTGACAGTTTGAAGCGTCTTTCAATACAAGCTGGTACTTATTTGTGACCAAGAGATGTGTAATTACCTTTGACGAATGATTCGTATGCATTAGCCAATATCCTGATGATGGTGAAAGAATATAAGAAGTAAAATTATTGGCAAATGCTACGATAGGTCTTTTATTTGCGGGTCTCCTATAGAAGTTAAAAAAATTGGTAATAATATCAAGGAACCTATTTGAATATTTATTAGAAAGAAGGTAGAAAGCATTCAGAATGAAAAGTGCAAGATTTTAGAAATCTAGTGGTATGAAAGTGGCTCATCACACTTTCACTGTACTCACACTTTCACGCCTTACACTATAAAAAAAAAAAAAAAAAAAAAAAAAAAAAATCCATGAAGAAATGGAAAATGTACTGGTCGCAAAGCTGTTATTTTCCTTAAAAACTTTCGGTTCCCCAAAACTCCCTCAAAACTTTCCTCAACACCCCCCCCCCCCCTCCCCCAGAATCAATTTTTCCCAATTCAAGACGCAAGTTTTTGTTTTTAGAAATAAATATGAGAAATAGCTTAATATTAAAAAAAATCTATATAATAATTATATATACTTATTATACGGAGCATGTATCTGTTATTGCAGATTACCACACCCGTTTTTTAGGTGCGTTCGTAATTATATAAATACGTAGCACCTATAGTCGTCGTTCAGCCCGTCCGTCTGTCCGTCCGCATATAACAGAGCAAAAACTACCCAACCGAATGGTCTGAAATTTTAAATATATAATTGTTATAAAATTTTGTCGAGTCATTTCAAATTTTATGAAAATCCCATGCATAGTTTAATGATAGGGACAGTCAAAAGTTTTCCGTTACATGACAGCCAATGGGAAAAATTATTGCAAGTGCATTTTAATGATGTTACAGCCTTCCGAATGGTCTGAAATTTTAAAGATATAACTGTTGCAAAATTTTGTCGTGTCCTTTCAAATTTTATGAAAATCGTATGCACAGTTTAATTACAGGGACTGCCAAATTTTTCCGTTACAATACGGCCAATAAGAAAAAAATTATTGCAAGTGCATTTTAATGATGTTACAGCCTATACACTTATGAAGTGCACTAAAATATACATTCAGTATAATATGCGGTGCAAAAAATTTTTATAAAATTAGTTATAGTACGAACGCACCTCATTTGCCACGTTTGATGAGCTATTTCCAGAGTTGGGCAGTATCGAAAATACATGTATTTGAAATACATTTTCAAAATACATTTGTATCTTGTATTTTGTATTTTCAGCCGATAAGATCAAAGTATTTTTGTAATGTATTTTCTGATGGTTTTAAAATGTATTTTGTATTTTGAAAATACTCAAAATACATTTTTTCCAAATTTCAAACTGCCATGTTTAAACCGCATAGAGAAAAGCTGCGACTCATTAAAAGGAAATACACGACTATCTGTTTTGATTAGTTTTCAAATTCTGTTTTGGAAGTTAATATAAACACACTTTTCGACTATTGCTGAGACAAGGAGGTTGATGAATATGATGTTTTGATACAGCAAATGTATTCTTGCTAATTAGTTACAAAAACAACTTTTATATATCTTAATATTGCTGTGGGAATTACAAGAAAAAAAAACATGCATTGTGATAGACCGGAAGGATCTTTCAGAGTTGCGCAGGTGCAGAGCTCTGTTACCGACAGTTGCTCATTGACCACACATATAAAGAGCTCATTTTTTTTTTTTCTGGTCTAGTAGATTTATTTAAAAAATATCGTAAAGGATTCCTTATAAATGCACATGTTTCATTCATTAATATAAATTTTGTTAGACAGTAACCGAAAGAAAATTGCTAAAATTAACTCTTAAAGGAACGATTTGACTATGAAAAAATTAAATTTATGACTTTGCAAATTTTGCATTCGAATTATTCTTACTTTTTATGAATATTTTATAAGTGTTTTCTTTTTACGAATGTACGAGCTTTCACATTTTTTCTGCTCTATATTAAAAGTTTCAAGACTTTCATAGTAAGTGCAAATGATTTCTTATTTCTTTGCGCTTATATATGGTTTGATATTTTACCCGAGTGTTTTAATTTTAAAACTACTTTATACGAAGAATTCGTGCTTTTGTTAATAATAATAATTCAACTTGTGTTAAAAATTATCTAATTTTTTCATTTATATTTTTGCATTCAGTAGTACATATTTCAAATTTCGTATGCATTATTTCTAAAATGCACCATAATCGAAAAGTTGTGCCCCAAATATTTTATTAGTGGAAGGCCTAAAAAATCTTGCGTAGATGGGAGCTCTTAGTAAACACACGCGCATTATATAAAAAGAAAAAAATACATTTAAAAACTTTTAAACAATTTATTCGGTGTCATTGTGTATATAAGATTATTATAAAATATGTTCTTTTGTAGACATATACTACGAAAGACTGATTGAAAAGACTGATACTAGACTAATTTGTTTTTACATTCTTCTAATAAATATGAAGGAAGTATTGGAATCGAGAAAATTTTCGACTTTCGTTTTTTGCTTGATTTACATGTTTCGGGATGTCTTGAACGCGATTTAACTATTTTTGAAAAATGTGTGTATGTCTGTTCGTCTGTGTGAGACACAATTTTTGTGGCCCTTCAATCTCAAGAACTAATGCATGGAGTTTAATAATAATAATCAAACTTCAGATTAAGATAGACCTAGGTATAACTTAGCTTTGGGTTTATAACGCCCAACAGGTGGCACAGCTATGCTTAATTATTTTATTTCATGACAGCCATATTGTAAGAACCAATATACAGAATTTCCTTTAATTGCATATAGGCCTGAACAGAAATACTTGCTGATTAACTTTTAGTGTATATCGCTCAACAGGTGATGCTGCTATGCTGGGTTTTTCATAATTTCCGCGATAACTATATCCAAAAAACTAATGAACAAAATTTAATCCAATTTCATATTAATAGAGATCTTCAAATAAATTAATGCTGATAAATTTGAGGGGCATCGCTAAAGAGGTGGCGTTGTTACGCTTGGTTTTTATGATACCGTAACATGTACGTAAAATTCTCGTTTTTTGCTTGTTTGTTTGTTTACTTCCACGTCAAAATGATCATATTTGTAAATCAAATTTAAATAAAATAAGTACCACGTAGATTAAAGGTACCTTTTTAAAATAAATCTTCTGGTTTGTAATGCTGATTTTTAAAAAATCTGAAATTGGCAGATGTGCCGTGAGAGCTTATATCTCAAGAACTAATGCACGGAATTTCATCAAACTTCATCATATTCAGTTACATGGATGACATTTTGGTGTATATCGTACTACAGATGATTTTTTTTTCTGTGCTATGTTTTTTAGGATTTTCGAGATTTTTATATCTCTGCACCTATTGAATAGAATTGCACCAAACTTTTTATGCTTTTTCTGAAAATCAATACTTTCTCAATTTTGGCTTAGAACACTCAGTAGCAGGCAGTGATATCCTATGCCCGTGAAAGAGATTCCTTATCGAATCCACAATCTAGATGTGTGCACGGGTCGGAATTTCCAGTACCGGGTCTGGCCCGACCCACACAAAAACAATTTTGCTCCGGCCCGTTTATATTTTCACAGTTCACGGCCCGGCCCGTACAAAAATCAATGAAAACAGGCCTGGCCCGTCGAAAAATCAATTAAATAAGACCTGACTCAATTTCTACAAAAAAAAATCAGATTTTTCTAAACATACAATAAATATTCTTTTAAAGAATATTGCATACATATTTATGGGCTAATTTTACAGTATATTTTAAAATTACTATGTATTTGCAAGACAGAAAATACACAATAGCGACATTATGATTACTTAGATTCTTAGACGTTGCATCATTCAAATAAAAATTCATTAAAAAATTAATGTAGTTTAGAATAAAAGAAAAAAAGGGGGATTAAAAACAGGATAATTTTTGAAGGCGTGTAATAAAAAGCAGATTTGTGAAACTTTTTTTCTGCCATTTAATAAGGCTTTTCTGAAATCCAAAGAAGCTTTCTGATACATTTCTGAATTCATTTCTTTTCGGAAACGCATAAGATTGGCAGGTGTTCTTATTCAGAAACTATGTAATCGAATAACGTTATCATTTTTTGATAAAGACAATATAGCTTTGAGAAAATACTATCAAAGTTAAAGTTTTGAATCGAATTTCCGGAAGCGATAGCACGGGAAGGGAGAAAAACCTGCAGTCACGCGTGACAAGAATCTCTTATATCTCGGTAAGTAATTTATTTATTAAAAAAAAACGGGGGGAATGCTATTCGATTCCAAATCCCTTCAATAGTCAGGTCTGTCAATTTTAAGCTTTTACAGTAAAAAATTAGTCAGAAAATGTGTCAGGAAATTTTTCATTGTTGAGCAGTGCATTTGAGAACTACCTTGAGGTATATTTCCAAAGATTCGGATAAGAGAAATTCATTATCGCTATTAATATTTTACAAAACAAATTGCCTTCCCTACACAACACATTCTGAGAACAATAAAGTCCAGTTCCGGCCCTGCTCGACTAAGTAGAAAAAATGCAAGCCCGATCTCGGACCGGCCCGAGTCTGCTGAAAAAATTAAGCCATGGCTCAGAAACGATGTAACTGTCCGATGCCGATCTCTACGCTGGACATGCTACGTTTCTGTCTTGATACTGTCAAACTAGCATCGGCTTGTGACGCACATTTATACTTATTACTTATTATCGCGAAAGTCGCATTCATTGAAAATTACTCATATTTTATCGGCCCGGCCCGTCACTCTTGTTTCTCGGCCTGGTCCGTTGAAATTTTTTTTCTAAATCTGCCGGCCCGGTCCGGCTCGTTTGAAAATTCGCCTTCATTTTGCCACCGCGGTCCGGGCCGAATACGGATTTCAGGGAAAGCCTGGACCCGTGCAGACCTCTACCACAATCAATTCATACAGTTATTTCTACTGAGTAACTATCTTTAAAGGGTAGTTTATTCATTATTAGTTATTCTTGCAACTTACAAACACTTTTAAGCACATTGTTTCTCTAATCTTTCAGTTTTGTTTTTGTTATCTTTCGTTGAG
This sequence comes from Maratus speciosus, assembly GCA_963932465.1. NCBI lineage: Eukaryota > Metazoa > Arthropoda > Arachnida > Araneae > Salticidae > Maratus > Maratus speciosus. Next base: position 549,943,705 of record OZ010794.1, read on the forward strand.
TTTTAATTAATTTTGCTTCTTTATTTGGAAATTTATAATTTCTAAAAATTTAATCAGTTTTGCAAAACAGCTTTGCATTTGACTAGAGCAATTTAATGCACAATCGTTTTTATTTTTTTTAAATGTATTTTGTATTTTAAATGTATTTTCAAAATACATGTATTTTGTATTTTGAATTTTTGAAATTTGGAAAGTATTTTGTATTTTGTATTTTAAGTTGAAAAAACAATGTATTTTGTATTTTGTATCGAAAATGGTTTTTCGATGTATTTTGCCCAACTCTGGCTATTTCCAACTTGTTTTTTTCTCTTTTTATTTTACCGCCTTGCCTTCGTCAGAATTGGAACTCGGTACTCATCATTTGAGAATGAATGCTCTATCCACATCCAATAACTTATATATACGTCAAATCATCAATTACGAAAGTTTAACTGGATATTTTCCGTTTTAATTTCGTTTTTTGATCCATAGCGAAAGGGCAAGTGGCTACCTCTGTAGAATTTCATGTCCGGAAGCGTTTGTTTAAGAAAAAGAACTAGAGCCGGGCCGTTCTATGGGCGCATCCTGAATACCCGAAGCCCCTGTGAGACTCGGAGGCGTCAACCTCGAACGTCGCAGCTTATTCCTTTAGCCCATGGGTTTTGCTGGATTGACGGCCAGTCGTTCAAGAAAGTTCAGGGTTTCCGAAGGAGTGACCATGGAGCAGTCATAAATGACTTCACCTGGTGCCGTTTCTTATTCCCTCACGTCGGCAATAGACGCTTTCAGTGTGACGTCAATCATGACGTTTTGCTTGGAAACTGACTCCAAACAAACGGTTGCTATGTTTCATATCTTATTAAATATAAATTGTAGAAAATGTTACCACTACATATAAAGCATTAAAACATATATCTATAAGATATAGCTATAAAATATAATAAAAATAGAAAACACGGCATAGCAACGGTTTGTTTGGAGTCAGTATCCAAGCAAAACGTCATATCTGACGTCACGACTCAAAGCGTCTATATTTAGCCGCATCTTGCATTGAAGACTGCTGATTGGGCGGCTATCAGTCAAAGTCTAATATGGTGAACGCAGGAGAGAGGGGAAAAACTCGTTTTTAGACTTCAGAACTTTACAAGGTGAAAGATTGATATATCTACTTCTATCTTTTCATAGCTCAATGGAAGTGATGCGCGCTGAGCGGTACTCCTCCTTGACCAACAGCATGTATTGGAGCGCTGTCCTTGAGTAAAACAGACCATGTGGCGCATCTGCATAAGGGCTTCCAGAGTCTAGACCGGATAGTTGGTACGCCAAGTTTTAACATTCAACATGTAAGGATAAAAATGGAATCATCCGTTTATTCCAGGAAAATGTACGGCTTCCATTCAAAATAACAAGTTTCTGTTAAAAAACAGAGATTTCACTTAAAATCACCTGGATATGTACGGAATTTGTTTTACAAAAAAATATATGCGTAAACAATTTTTGGATATGATAATTTTTCAGGAGGGGGCAAAGGCGATTTTATTACGCATTCTAAAAGCAAATTAAATAAACAAAGTACATCTATTTCGTGTTAGTAAAACAATTTGAATCTTTATCATGAGAATCGTTGAGTAAATTTTACTGAAATTCAAACAATATTGCTGCTTACTGAATTTTATCATGCAGTAAAAAGATGAGTTAAAGAATTTGGACAGGTTATTTTTAATTTGAAAACTAAATTCGTGCTTGATAAATGAAGAAGTGCATCATCATTATTTTAATTATAAAGTAGACCAATTTTAAATTTTTCGCACAGATTTGGTAAAATATAATGAGTTAACATTATTCTGTAATTCTAAGCATATATGTTCCATACTAACTATATTTTTTTTAAATCGCAGATTTTCAATTTTTACACAGTCATACAGGAAAAAAAATTCTTTAAAAGGCAATTAGTTTGAATTCTGTGTCGCCACTTACTCATTTTTATTGTGGTCTTTAAAATAATGGTGATTTTTTCTTAAATCTACCTCCGTCGCGTGCAGGCTCCAGTACTGAAGAAAAATTACCCATTTGCACTTAAAGAAGTATAAATAATCCAGCATTTGTCTCCAGCTAATTTTCCCTTTCAAAATCAAAACTTAATAAATAAATAAATAAAATAAAATAAAACACAAATTTAATATCTATGTAATCCAACAATTTAAATTTTTACACTGCAGAATAGAGGATAATATTACTTTCAAGTATAATTAATTTGGAATCTGTATCTCAGTTTATTGATTGTTTATGGTTTATGAAATTTTTTTCAAGATTAGATTATTTTTATGTCTACCTCTATCGCGTACATCTCGATTACAAAAGATTAATCCATTTGCACTTAAAAAAATTAAATAGTTCAGCATTTTTTTTTCTAGCTAATCTTCCATAACAAAGATAAAACTTCATTAATAAATAAATAAAATAATATAAAAAAATACATTTCGACTTATGTAGTTGAGCTACGCGCTTAAAGCATAGACATGATCATAATAAAATTGTCTGTTGTAAGTATCAAAATCTTTGGCGATTTCTTCGGCTATTAACTGCTGGTATACGGCTAATATAAAAGTATCGCTTTTGATAAATTAAAAATTTTTATTTGATTCCATAAGTGATAATTTTCATATAAAAATGCTTTTCAATGTTAGTGGGCAATCTAAATTATACATATATTAAACGTAACAAAAATTATTAGTTTCAATTAAAAAAAAAAAAAAAATGGTTTTTGTCTATATCCTTGTAACCCGAGGAGTCAGGGTTCGATCCCCTAAAAATTTTAAAAGCTCGATAATTTAAACTTCAAATTTAATGCGGAAAGAGCGTAAAATGTACTACCTATATTTACCTAATATTAATAATAAGAGCGATATAAGATTAACCTATATTAAATACTACCTATATTTTTTAAACATCGCACATCTTCCTTTTTTGCACTGTAGTATAGGAAAAAAATTGCTTTAAAACACAATTTATTTTAAAATTGTATTGCGATATACTCATTTATTGTAGTTTTTAAAATAATGAGGATTTTTTTTAATTTATCTCCATCGCGTGTAGGCTCCAATATTGAGGATGAATAACCCATTTCCACTTAAAAATGAATAAACAGTTCAGCATTTGCCTCCGACTAATTTTCCATAACTAAATTGAAACTTCATAAATAAATAAATACATAAAATAAAACACAAATTGAACGTATGTGTAATCAAACAATTTAAATTTTTATACCGATTTTACAGTATAGAGAAAAAAAAATACTTTCAAATGTCATGTGTTTGGAAATCGTATCTCATTTTATTGATTTTTTATGGTTTATGAAATAATTTTCAGATAATGAATTATTTTGAAATCTATCTCTATCTCGTGCATCGCGATTAGAAACTATTACTCCAGTTGCACTTAAAAAATGTAAATAGTTCAGCGTTTGTTTCCGCTTAATTTTTCATAACAAAGATAAAACTTCATCAATAAATAAATCAATAAAATAATATAAATAAAATAAAAATTTAACAAGCATGCAGTCGAACTACGCGCTTAGCATTGAAACGATCAGAATCAAAAAGGCTACTGTAAATAACGAAATCTTTGTCCATTAACACCTGGTAATACGGCTGATACGGGAGTATGGATTTTGATAATATTCAAAACTTTACCTGATTCTATAAGGGAAATTTTTCATATAGAAATGCTTTTTAATGTTAGAGGGCAATTTATAAAAATATTGTAAAAAAAAATATTACAGTTTCAATTTTTTTTAAAAATGGTTTTCCTCTATATGCTGACCCCTAGTAATTTTACAAACTCTAGAATTTCAACTTCAAATTTTACTGCAGAAAAAGCGTTATGCGGGCTCACCTATATTCTGTCTTCATTCATCCATACGATCCCCATAATGTAATCTTGTCTAAACCACTTATGAAGATGTTCTCTCATTGTTAAAAATTTTGCTGATAGCATACATTTTATCGCTGTAAAATCGGATATCATCAGTCGAATTCCGGCTTCGTCCGAGTACGAAAATTTGGCGGAACGCCCCCCTCCGTGACATCATTTTGACGTCATAGGGGCGTAGGAAAGGGAAAACTGTATTCTGGGCTACTTCTTTTCGTACTTGGCGAAAGATTAGATGCGAAAATTTATTTCGGATGTTTACATTTTTTCGGATGCTATTTTCGCCATCTCAAAGTTGGCGAAACGAGTGTGAAAAGCCCATTTCGGATGCAACTTTTATGATTGTTTACATATGATAGGACATTTTAATAAGTAAGTTTCGAGTATTTTTCGATGTTAGGACTTTTTTATTGCATTTGTGAAGAATATTATAATGTATTTGGTAAAATATGAGCGTTTACTCTGTTATTTTGATGTGGGGAGGTTTTAATTTTCATTTATTTTAAAATAAATTATGTACATTATGAAAAATACTTTTATTTTTAAGAACAAACAGATGTTTGGAAATGATTTTAAAGTTGTAGAATTCTTTTTAAATGAAGATAAATTTGTTAAATAATTGGAAGAATCTGAGCATTGGTACCCTCTGATCAAAATCCAAAAGGGAGGGCAGGCTGGATTTTTCAACAAATGAATGATAATTATTATAATAAATAAAACACTTTGCTTTCAATTATAACTGTTTTATCTATATTTAATTATTTAAAGTCAAATGGGTAAAATAAATTTAATCTTTTCTTTTAATCATTGAAAAAAAATTAAATTTCAAGGTTGAAGGATTTGGAGTTGATGCTCTACTACAAATGCAGTTAGTTATACAAAGAGTTTAATAAATATAATAGATAGTTTAATTAATTAATAAATAATTGTTATATGCTATATAGTTTTAAACATAATACTTATACCAAGAAATACATGCTATTAATGTCCAATTTTATTTATTTATTTTACATAAAACCATAGGTTTTTATGAATGCTTAGCTGAAAATCTGCTGTATGATGTACCTCTTCCCATTAAAGTTGACAAGAATATGAAATAATCTGTACTGAGGTATACATCAAACTGAGATATATTTTAATATTAATATAATTTTTGAAATTATTATATCTATGTGTAAGAAAAATATATACTGTTACTTCCTTGTATTTTTGAAAAATGGTGAAGAATAAAATGTTTTTCTAGCTTCATTTTATTTATTTATTATTGTTATATAATTATACCTCAACCCTGCATCTATTGCTGTCTTACACAACTTCTGCATCTTTATTTTCTTTTTGAAAGTTAGCTTTTAAAGTACACATATATTAAACAAATTACAGAAATTTTATAATCTTCTTCAAATTTTATTAAAATATCAATCAATGTGTGAGAATTACTTTTTAATAAATGTGAAAATAAATAAAGTTCATGAAATCATCTTTTCAAAAATATATTAGCAATTTAGTACTATTTACAAAATTTGAATGGCTTTGTTACTAATTATTTATGCATTTCCAATATTAAAATATCAAGGCAAAAACTGAATACTAAATACATTCTAGAATTTAATTATTAAAGTTTTTTTTTTTTTATATAGCATATTTTATAGTAACAATAATCTAAAATTTAAAATACCAGCGAAAATCTTTTTTACTACAGTTACAAAATCAACTTCATACCTACATGAATAAAATTTTCAGACAAAAAAAAAAATCTATGAGTGTTTTATAAGCATCTTTGATTAAAGTTGTTTGCTTGCTAATTAATTTTATTTTTGTGGTTTATATTCTTTGAAAATTGCTTTTTATGAAAGTTTTACAATTCTTTTTGGAGAAAATTTTAAAAATGTTTATTTATTAAGAATGTGAAACTTTTATTCATGTGCTTTATACATTAATGACACACATATAAATATACATAAATTAAATTTTGACTGCTGTAAAAGTAGAAAGTTTGAACTTTAAAACAGTGTTTAAAAAAATAATAATAATTCTTCTTGATTTTATAGAAATTGTTTAAGTAATATCAAAAGCAGACAAATGATTTACTTCTATAATAAATTGCATAGTAAAACAGACGAGTAAAGTTCAATGGAGTTTTAAAAAAAGCTATTCATTTTAATTTGTTTACAGTTGAAAATATGCTTTTTACATTAGATTTATAATATTAAAAAAAAAGAAAAGAAGAAGGTATTAAGTTTTTTAAAAGAATGTGTATAACTTTTTAAATTTTCAACCACTATTTTAATAAGATGCATGATAAATAAATATTAATTGATGTTCCTGTAAAAATAAAAGGAAAAAAGAATGTTGGTTATGGTGTGTTGCTATAGTGATTGAAAGCTTTAAAAATTAAACTTGCAGGCATTTTATTTCATGAATATATTTTGGGAGATTTAAATTTTTCTTTACTCTTGATGTTTCCTAGAAAATCTCAAAATAATAATAATAATAATAATAATAATAATTTGATTTTCATCAGTGTTGAAAAAAACTTTATTATTATTTTCTTTTGAAAATAAATATAAAAAATGAAATACATTTCTTTATTATCTTTTAAAAAAAGGAAGCATTTGAAATGTATTTTTTTTTATATATAAAGAATTGATTTCAAATGCTTCTTTTTTGAGAGAAATGTGGGTTGGGGGGGAGGGGGTGTCATTTACATTTAGTTTCTCCTTTTTTTTATTTACTGTTTTTGAAAACATGTAGCAAATTACTTAGTCAATACTTTTGTCAGCACATCTTATTTAAACATTGTTTAAACAACTGTTTATATTGCCAGTCTTACCTTAATGACTGTGAATAGTTTTTACTCTTTAGCCTTTCTTAAATTATTTACATTAAGTATTTCAATATATCAATTGCACTATTAAATTTGTACTTGTTTACATTCTTGCCACCCATTTACAATAAACAAATTTTATCCTCAAGCAATGTGAACATCATGTTCAATCAACTATATTACTGCATGTCACATACAACATACATATTTCATTTTTATTTATTTTGTGGATAAGTCAGTTTAGCTTTTATAATGAAGCATATATGTTAATTGCTGAAATTTGTTTTATAAATAATGACATGAAATATATTAAAATGAAAGGATATAAAATAAAAATATGCTTTTATTAATGTACTTAAATCAATAGAAAAAAATCATAAAAGCATGAACTGCTGCAAAATATTGTATTTTGCTTGTGAAAGATAATATAAAAATAATTTTGCCCTTGAAAAATAATAACATTGAAAGCTTTTGCCGATTATCTCTGCATAAAGGTAAACAGCTTTGCTACTTTATATAAAGTGGAATTTTTTGGAGGTTTTATTAAAACCTTTAACAGTTGAAAATATGCCCTTTTATTAGAGTTATATATAATATAAAATAAAAAATAAGTTGCATTAAGGAGTCTTTTGACTTTCAGAACTATCAATCACTATTTTAATAAGATGAAAAGGGCTGACAAGCATTTATTTACATGTAAATCTAATGTTAGGCTGGTAAGGGGTGGGGAGGTTGTTGGTGTGCTGTAATGTTGAAATAGTGATTGAAAGCTTTCTAGAAAACCAATTTGCAAGCATTTTCTATCTTACAAATGTATTCAGTGCTTTACTCCTTGATATTTTACAGAAATCTTAAACATAATTTGTATTTTCATCACAAGGTTAACCGAAAAAAAAAGGACAACTTTATTCATTTATGAAAATAAGCATTATAAATTAAATACATTTCTTTATTGTCTGTTTTTAAAATGCAAATTTGTGAAATGAAATTTTAAAAAAGAGAAAGAAAAGAAAAAAACTTACTTATGTGATTTATTTTTAACAAAGAATAGATTTCAAGAGCTTAGTTATTATTAACATGAAAAATTATGATAGAAAATAAAAATATGCTTTTATTAATGTCACTTAAAAAAAAATAGAAAAAAAAATCATAAAAGCTTGAACTGCTGCAAAATATTGTATTTTGCATATGAAAGATAATATAAAAGTTAAATTACAAATGAAAACAAATAATAACTTTGAAAGCTTCTGCTGATTATCTCTGCATAAAGGTAAACAGCTCCAATAAAGTTGAATTTTTTGGAGGTTTTATTAAAACCTTTAACAGTTGAAAATATGCCTTTTATTAGAGTTATATATAATATATAGAAAAAAATAAGTTGCATTAAATGAGTATTTTGACTTTCAGAACTATCAGTCACTATTTTAATACGATGAAAAGGGCTGACAAAACATTTGTTTATATGTAAAGATAATGTTAGGCTGGTAGGAAAGGGGGGAGGGGGGTGTTGGTGTGCTGTAATATTGAAATACTGATTTAAAGTTTCTAGAAATCCAATTTGCAAGCATTTTCTATCTTACATATGTATTCACTGCGTTTATTCCTTGATTTTTCACAGAATCTTAAATTAAATATAGTAATTTGTATTGTCATCACAAGGTTAAGCAAAAAACATACAAAATACATAACTTTATTCATTTTGTTTGTTTGATTCATGAAAATAAGCATTTTAAATTAAATACGTTTCTTTATTATCTGTTTTTAAAATGCAAATTTAAGAAATGAAATGAAAAAAAAAAGAGCTAACTTATGTGTTTTTTTTTTTTTTTTTTTTTTTTTTTTTTTTTACAAAGAATAGATTTCAAAAGCTTTTTTTTTTCGGTGGGTGGCATTTTATTTACAAATTTAATCACATTAGAAGAGATACCTGGATAATAGTAAAAGTTTCATTTTTTTTTAGTTCCTCCCAATGAAACATTTAAGACTCAGAATTCCATTCTGTTGTAATACATTCTACTCACCATGTAAATTTTTTTTATTCTTTAGTAGGGTTTATGATTTTTTTAATAAAAATTTAATTTTAAAGTAAAATACCCTTTACTAAATCATTAAAATTAAATTAATAATTAGAAAAGCTTATTTAATCTGAAAAAAAAGCTCATTCACTTGGTAAATTTGAAATAGTTTAAGCATATAAAAATTAAATATAGTTAGTATAGTAAAAAAAAAAAAAAAAAAAAAAAAAAAAGAGAGAGAGAGCAATATAAACAGAGATTTGAAAATGTGAATTCGCTTTTACTTTTGAAATCATGAAATAAATAAAACAAATTGTCTTGTAACGATATGGAACCCTCACTTATGCTAGCTGCAATTTAACAAATATCCTACATACACTATATAAATATCCTTATCTTTCCTATTCCCTATTTATGATTATATTTTAAAATGTAATATTTAATTTAAATAAAATTCAAAAAGGCTATCCCACTTTTTAAATTTGCAATGTATTTTTGGACAAACATATTTATTACAAACTATCTTGACATAGATTTCTGATAAAAACTGCAGAAAAGTTAATTTAAATCAATATTTCATTTAATCAGTTGATTTAAATCATGGTTAAAATCAAGCTGGTTTAAATGAATGAATCCTGCCACCTAAGTAAAATATGAATATTTGGGTATAACACTAAATATAATGAATGAATAAAAAAAATTTCTTTCCCTTCAAAAAATCACTTCATGAGTGGTGAGTAAATTTATGTAATTCGTCACTCCTGAGCATACACATATTAGTCACTTAATAGTTTCATTTACAGAAGCTTACAAACTTTAGTATCAAGATAAAATCTTCAATTTGTTTAGGGAAACATTATTTTCTATTACATTGTGGAATACTGAATAAACAATAAATTAATTTCCTTCTGGTTTTCTGGTCAAAACTGCATTTTCTGTATACTATCGAAAAAAAAAAGTTCATACTTTATATTTATAAAATGCACAAGCCATTGAAATTCAGGATTCTTCAGTTTGAAAATTTTAAGTACATTTATTTGTTTTATATGATTATGACTTTCAAAAAAGGGGAAAAAATTAGGGTAAGATTTATGAAAGCTCAATGTATATTATCTTCAGACATCAATCTGCATTATATCAAACAGATATTAATTATATAAAGCATTAAATGAATAATAATAAAGTAATCTACAAATTCAACAAAACAGGTAACTTAAGTACTAGCTTTGTAGATAATTATGATCATTTGTATATTATGTTAATTCTCACATTCTATTTCTTCGTCTAAACTACAAAAAATTCTCTTATTAAACAACGCTAAAATTAAAATTTTCTCCTATAACAGTGAGATTTTTCAGCTATAAAATAAATAATAAAAATGCATATTGCTGGCTTCCTACCTATTAAGGTCTGTAGTATAACTGTGGAACAAGTACTCCTTGTATACTGGCATAGAACAATTTCATAGTTATCTTTTTCCTGGTGCTGGAGGATCATTTGTAGAAATACCTAACTGAATCATTATTGCCAAAGTATGTTGCGTTTAATCAACACATACATGAGGCAATATGTATTCAGGCAAAAGTTTAGTGTTCTTTTAAATTAAATTCGTCACACTCAGATCCTTAGTATGCAGACACTCTGGATGCAGACACACTTCATTATAACACGAATACCATTAGGACTGTAACGTTAAATTACCTTATACGGCAAAAATTGCCAATTTCAAACACTACTAAACTGTCATTAGCTTTATGTTTACACGTTTTAGGATGAAACTACGATACGATAATGATTACGTCAATTAATAAATGATGGATTCTCATTGGTTATATCGTGATATCAGGGAGGAGCTATCACCGCCTTTTCGGACGCTGTATAGCATCCGTAATCGCTTTCGTATGTACGAAAATCAGATCCCAGAATAGCACTTTTTGCCAGATACGAATTAGGATACGATGCGAAAGAGTGTTTTCACGTGACGTCGTAACGAACGTTCGAATTCCTTTCGCACCTTGCGGGAATCGGACTGTCAGTCCGACTGTATAGTCTCTATATATTTTCGATATATGTTCTTTAGTGAGGCCTTTTTAAGGGCCGTTTTCCAAAGAGCCACTATCAATTCTAGATACAGTAAAACTCTAATTATCCAAACCAATGTGTTCAAGATTCAATCCGAATGACTTTGATTTAGATTGAGGAAGACCTTTATTTTGAGTAAAGACAATGATTTGCATTGCTTTTAAATGATTAATTACTCTAAAAAAAGAATCATAAGATGCATTCTCAAGATACATCGCAATTAAATTTAGACACAAAATTCAAAGCACACGTCCGTAATGTAAAAGCATAAAATGTTTGTTTAGTAACAATATCAAATTCGGATTTTAACTACGAACAGATATAGTGAAAAGTAAAAATTAAATTTAAAAAATCAAAAAAACCCGACTGCTTAAAAAGAGAACTAATTAATTATTTCCCATCAATGTGAAACCATTTTTGCATTGCTTTTAAATGATTAATTACTCTAAAAAAGGAATCATAAGATGTATTCTTAAGATACATCACATTTAACTTTAGACACAAAATTCAAAGCACACGTCCGTAATGTAAAAGCATAAAATGTTTGTTTAGTAACAATATCAAATTCGGATTTTAACTACGAACAGATATAGTGAAAAGTAAAAATTAAATTTAAAAAATCAAAAAACCCGACTGCTTAAAAAGAGAACTAATTTATTATTTCCCATCAATGTGAAACTATTTTTGCATTGCTTTTAAATGATTAATTACTCTAAAAAAAGAATCATAAGATGTATTCTTAAGATACATCACATTTAACTTTAGACACAAAATTCAAAGCACACGTCCGTAATGTAAAAGCATAAAATGTTTGTTTAGTAACAATATCAAATTCGGATTTTAACTACGAACAGATATAGTGACAAGTAAAAATTAAATTAAAAAAAAATAAAAAAACCCGACTGCGTAAAAAGAGAACTAATTAATTATTTCCTATCAATGTGAAACTATTTTTTTTTTATTTACTTGTATTGATGACTTTTAAGTTTAATTGTTAGTTCCTATCTATAAACACTGTTTTGATAAGGTCTATAGATGTCTACAAAGATTAGAGTTACAGTAATGCTAGAAATCCTACATACACAACTTCCAGGTTGTGTGATATTTAAACGGAGCTTCTGACTGTAAAATAGTCCATGAAACATCGTCTTCATTTTGAAAGACCTATCCAATGACATGCCACTCAAAAAGGTGCGGAAAATTTTTTTTCGTCTGTACCGCCATTTTGAATTCATAAAAATAAAACCTAGCCTATAAAAATCGGACATTTAAAACTAATTGATAGAGACTCCATTCATTAAAATCCATTCAGCCGTTGGGATGTTTCGAGGGTATAAAGAAATCCACATACCCAGATACGCGTGAAACACATAACCCTTCTTGGCAGCCGAGTAAAAAAGACCGATATTTTGAGAAAAGAAATTGATTTTCACTGCTTTTGAATGATTAATTATTCTAATAAAGGAATCATAAGATGAATCCTTACGATAAGTCACCATTATCTTAAGATACAAATTTCGAAACAAACAAGTCCGTAAAGGAAAAGATTAAAATGTTTGCTTAAGTAACAATTTCGAACTTAGGATTTAAACTACGGATTTGGGAGCTTAGAAATGTGCGTAAAATATGGAAAGATGGCCACCAAGCCCATCATGCATAATTAGTAAAAAATTTTATATTAAAAAAGACGTTATGATGTATTTAGTACATGGGAAAAGAATTTTTATCAAATTATATGTAGGCACTCGAATTACATATGATAACTTATTAAACGGGAAATATTAAATAAGTCCCACAATGTAATCTTGGAAATTTTTTACACCCTTTTTTAGCCACGACCTTAATCACGTTTTTTCTTAAAATTGTACTTATGCCGATTTCTGACATACCTGGGTGGTTCAATAATTATTGTCCCTAGTGTATATAAAAATATTAATTCTGCGATGGTTGTTGTGGAATATCGGAGCCTAATGTCTTAGATGCCTATATGCTCAATTTCAGAACCGTAGCTGCTATATTCACATAGTTTTGGAGGGAGGTGTGAAAGGGGGGGGGAGTGGGGGTGAAATGCTGATTTTTAGGGTTTTGTTCATCTGACGAAACCCTATTCGTCTCGCTCCTCTGTCTGTCCGTCACAAAGCCCGTTCTCAGAAACTATATATGTTGGAGACTTGAAATTTTGCATACTTGTAGCTGAACACCTCACATCAAACGACAAATCCTAGAATTTTGAAAAAGTCTTATATTTAACCCTCTGGGCTCCAACATGTGTATTTTAATCTTTTTGTTCTAACTGAGCCTCTAATTAAGTTTAAGACTTGAAATTTTGCATACTTATAGCTGAACACCTCAGATCAAACGACAAATTATAAAATTTTGAAAAAGTCTTATATTTAACCCTCTGGGCTCCAACTTGTGTATTTTAATCTTTTTGTTCTAACTGAGCCCCTAATTAAGTGTAAGACTTGAAATTTTGCATACTTATAGCTGAGCACCTCACATCAAACGACAAATCATAAAATTTTGAAAAAAGTCTTATATTTAACCCTCTGGGCTCTAACTTGTGTATTTTAATCTTCTTGTTCTAACTGAGCCCCTAATTAAGTTGAAGACTTGAAATTTTGCATACTTATAGCTGAACACCTCACATCAAACGACAAATCATAAAATTTTTAAAAAGTCTTATATTTAACCTTCTGGGCTCTAACTTGTGTATTTTAATCTTTTTGTTCTAACTGAGCCCCTAATTAAGTTTAAGACTTGCAATTTCGCATACGTATAGCAGAACGCGATCACACGGAAAATCATAAAATTTTCAAAAAATCTTATATGATTTACCCACCGGGCTCTAACTTGTGTATTTTAAGCAATTTTTTTAACCTCCTCCCCATTGCACCCGGTGGGTACTTTTCTAACTTTTGCCGACACCACTTTGACCACTCTTTCATATTATGCACATAGCCTTACATATTTCAGTTCCACGTTTTACCGCCAGGGGACGCCTACCTATCTCAGGTGCTACAGACCCGATCCCCTCGACTAATATACCTACGGATAGGTAAAGATTGTAAAATGGAGTTTCGTTCGGATAGAGGTTTGTGTAGAATAGAGTGCGCGTCCTGGTTGCGAAATATGGAATCAACAGATTTCGCAAAAGGATTTTTGAAAGGAATATTAAACGAAACCCTCTATGTGATCTGTGATCACACTTACCCACTTATTTGCTTATGGGGCTAGATTTGTGACAGTGGATAAAACGTAACTACTGTCGTTTGGACTCGTGATTATAGTGATGTAGCCGCATCTCATCCACTGTCACAAATGTAGCCCCATAAGCTCCAAACCAGCATTTCACCCTCACCCCCCTCCTTAAAAACTCCCTCAAAAATTGGTCTTTAAAACTTCAACCCTCCTTCCAAAACTATGTTAATATAGCAGCTACGGTTCTGAAATTGAGCATATAGACATTTCAGACATTAAGCTTCGATATTCCGCATCAACCAACTCAGTTCAAATATTTTATATACACAAGGGACAATAATTATTGAACCACCCTCGTGCAGCATACAAGTGAATTGTTCGTATTTTCTTAGATTATGATAATCAGGGATGAGAGCACTCCGACCCAAATGACCTATTACTACCACTAAATTTTAATAGTATTCTTTTCTTCATTAAATCTCAGAAATTACGTCATTAAATAATACGCGAAATACTATTAAATTTAAGTGGTAGTAATCGGTCATTTGGGTCGGAGTGTCTCATCCCTGGATAATAGAGAAGTGCAGTATCTTTCAAATTAGTGAAAAGAGGACTTAGAATTATACAAATATACATTGTAAAAAAAAGAAAAATGTTTCTTATTCTACGAAAATATAATAGGTGAAGACGGCGAAAAATGACGAAGTTAAGCTTCTACAATTTTTTTTAGACACTGTCTATAGATTTATGAAATGATATTTTCATGAGAACTTTGTCCTTATGTAGCTTGATACCATGAATATTTTCAATTGACCGATTATCAAAATACAAGTAACTTTCGTCATTTTTCCCCAACGATGGGGTAAGATGACAAAAATAACCCTTTTTTAACCAGTAACCAAGGCTATTGCAAAATAAATGGATCTCGTACGAATTTGTAGGTTCTTTCAAAATGTTTTAGTGACTACTACTTTCAAAATATTTTAGTGAAAAAGTCGAAAAACGTACCGTAGAATGATAATTCCTTATGTGGTGATGATCAAAAATTGTTGGGAAACACCAGTATTCCGGGTTGAGAAAAAGGATTAATGCACCATAAGAACTATCCGGAAACGTTTCCGAAATTCAGTGACAACAAAAGAAACTTTCTTTTTATAAATGCTTATTTAAATATATTGGTTTGTGATGTTTGTAAAGACATAGGTGCCGACCTCAAACTAATCTTCCATAATACGTGGTTTAATTTGACCCTGGTTTAATTCGTTTCGAACCAGAATTTTTTTTAAGAAATGAAATTAAATGCGTTCCACATAGAAACCTTCAATTAAATAAATAAAGATTCATGAAATAAATTTTCTGGTTCAAAAGTGGTTAACCTGGGTCAAATTAATCCAGATATTACGGAAGATTAATGGAAGATTGGCAGCTATGTAAAGATAAAGAACCTTTATTATGATACCGAAATATACACATCAATCGATATTTTGTATGGAATATCTAGTGTTGTTATATGTCCCGTATGCGAAACATCCTGGTTCCGGGGATTCCAGGACACTAAGCGAAAATTTTAATACAAAATAACCTGACTTTCTACCTTCGATGAAAGGTTACTGTCAAATATTTGCGTAGTGATGAGATGAACAAGGCGAGGTGGAATAAATAAGTGAAATTGTTTAAAATAAAAATTCTGGTGTTAAAATGTTTTTATTAAGAGTAGGTAAAATTTCTGGACGTTCTAATGTTAAAGCAAATCTGATAGCTTTTAACCCGGGAGAACTCGCTGCATGAGATTTTCTCTCACAGTCGTACTTTTTAAGACTCTTATTTAAATCATTTTTCATTTTAATTAAAATTTCAAAATGTTTTACAATTATTTTACCTATTTTGTGAATAAAAGTACTACGCCAACCAAAACAAGTTGATATTATATGAATGTAAAGTAAAAGAAAAGCAATTGGCATTCTCACTAGCGAGTTCTCCCGGGTTAACGAGATAAACTGTCCTAAAATGAGATATGATGGACTAAAATGGGGGGGAGGGAGAGAGGTATGGTGGGCGAAAAATAAATAACACCACACCGCAATATTCAGAAAACTTTTAACGAATTTAGATTTATTGATGCCACTTACAGGGCCTGACGAAGCCAAAGAGACGTTTAGGGGCTGCTATTCATTTAGGGGGGGGGGGGGGGGAGGGATTCTTTCTATACTGTCACCAAAAAAATAAATAAATAAATAAATAAACATTTTCTGTGCCTTAGAATGATTAATTTTTTTGATTAATTTTGATTAATTTTGATTAATATGAATATCTAAATATATATTGAGATAAATATATGTTTTGTTTTTAATTGTAACCCACTCGAGAAGAACCAAAATGTTAAATATATTAAAGACTCTTCCTATACTGTAAAGTCTATATTTCCTATACTTTCTTATTACTACTCAAGGTTTTCTTTGTTACGGCCTCTTCCTATTCTGTCGCAATAAATAAATAAATAAATGAATAAACATTTTATATGTCTAAGAATAGGGATGTGAATATATAAATACATATTTAGATAAATATATGTTTTGTTTTTAATAGTATCTCACTCTAAAAGTCCAAAATATTAATTATAATCAAAATCGATTTAAAATATCAGCTTTACAAAAATTGCATACAAAATATGAGGGGCCGCAAAGTCAGGAGGGCCACGACTCGCTTTCCTCATGTTTTAATCAGGCCCTGGCCACTATCTTCAACCCCTCCCCCGCCCCTCCTTGAATCATCGAAAATAATTTTCCGCTGATGATCTACTATCTCGATCGCCTTCAAGATTGATATGAATGTCCTGTGTTTCAGATATCATCCATGGGAGCTGAAGTTGGCCAGGAGCGTGTCGGGTCGCTCATGAAGAACGAAGCGTGAAGGGCTCGGCCGACCCTACTTTAATTGCCTTCCGAATACCGGAAGTGCTGATCCTTCAAGCACAATAAAGTTGCATAACCACAACAGCTAATGCTGTGTGTCTTCAGCGATTAGAAAATCTTTCAAACTAAGTCGTTAACTATACCCTGATCTGATCAAGAACTTTTGTTTCTACAAGGGTCTTCGAACGTTGAGACAAGCTGAAGTTACTGATCTTTTCCTTATTACTCTCTCCAATTACTTCTATTTTAAAAGTCGCGCAAAGACGTAACCAGAAAAACACATCGAAGGGGATTTGAGCCTCAAAATTTTATTATCTTTTTTTTATATTTGCTTTTTACTAATGAACCCTTTCGGGTCCGCTTTTTTTTCCACATTGAGAATGAAATTACTTTTACTTTAACCTCATACATTTACTTTACCTCTTACATTTACTTTAACCTCTGTGACATCAGTTAACTGATGTCACAGAAATTGTCACATAACTGAGTGTAAAGCGGTCTGTGAGACAACTCCATCGAAAGATGAATAAAAAACGCGATTAACTCATAGGATGGTGTTTTTGTACTGAACTTTTTGTACAGGACTGTTATAATTAAAATTCACCTATTCAAAAGTCCATGGTGATAGTACTAAAGTTCCAAACGGAACAAAATTTCGGTAGTGTTTGTAGTTAAACTGAAAATTGCAAGTTAAACTATAAAAATTGAAAAAAGTCGCGGTCCGAGAGACCGGAAACATCAGTTAAAGGTTAATAATGTTAATCGTAGTTATCCAAATAGATCTACCGATGTTTAAAGATTATCCCATTGACTGAAATCTAACGAATGTACTTATTTTGTCTAGTATTCAATTCATATTTATATGATAATAGGTTAAGGAAGAGTTTTTGGAAACGTTTGGAAAATATCGTATTGCAACAGAGTTTAACAGATATTACAACTTTCTAATGTTTTTTGCGTTGTATCACACATGATTCGTTCAGAAAAGCAACATGTTTTATTAATTTAAAGAATGAAATATACGTATAAAATGAAGGAATCGCCAACGGTACAAAGAGAATTAACCAAACTCGATTCTTCCCTTCCTTATTAGGGGAATCGAGAATCGAGTTTGGCCGTGACCAGTCTTACGCTCTTAAAATTTTTTTAGAAATTGCATTTATTTTCTCAATATACTAACGGAACGAAACGATACATATATGCTAGAGTAGTGTTTTGATTTTAGATTGTTAACTGTAGTCGATTTTCGAATCTTAATTGATAATTAATGGCATATTTATAGTCATTTTGACAGAAATTTCGGAGGGGGATCAAACCCTGATAATCCCACCATTGACTACGGTCTTTGCAGTCTTATTTTTTTAAATGTGAAAATGTAGCACACTATTGCCTGATAGCTATTAATTTATTTTTCAGTTTTGTTTTATTTTATTTATTTTCAGGGACTAAAATCGACTGGCAGTTTTATTTCAATAACAAACTAGCAGGAATGACCGATCTAAGCTCTGTCAAAATTAGTTTTGTGTTTATCTCGATATATTATTCCCACTGAATCATTCTTGCTGTTTTAGATGCAATTAGCTTGACCCGGAGCCGCAGTAACCCAAAATGACACACTAATCGATTTTTTTCGAACAAGCGACCTAACACAATGCTCTTCTCGAGCCTGAAAACGATGGAATACAAAATTTAGTGAAAATCGTTAGTCGTTTTCTAGATAAAATAAGTTTGACCCACGTTGATTCAAAAATGACCCACTAACCGAAATTTATCGAACATGTGACCTATTCCAATGGTCTATTTGTACTGTGAAACGGTATAATAAAAAAATGTGTCAAAATCGTTTGAACCATTTTGAGATACAGTTAGCTTGACCCCGACCCATTATCACCGAAATGACCCACTAATAGAATTTTCTTGAGCATGCAACCCAGCCCAATGGTTTTATCTTACCCAGAAACGGTGTAATACAAAGTTTTGCCAAAATCGTTTGAGCCATTTCTTTAGATACAGTTAGCTTGATCCTGATCCACTAGGACCCAAAATGACCCACTGATTGAATTTTCTTGAACATGCGACCCTGCCCAATGGTCTTATCATGCCGGGAAACGGTATTATACAAAATTTTGTCAAAATGTTTTGAACCGCTTTTTAAATACAATTAGCTTGGCCCTGACCCATTGTGACCCAAAATGCCTCACTAATCGAATTTTTTTTTAACATGCGACCTAGCCCAATGGCCTTCCCTAGCCCGAAAACGATAGAATACAAAATTTAGTCAAAATCGTTTAAGTCTTTTTTAGAAGCAATTAGCTTGACTCTGACCCAATGTGACCCAAAATGACCCACTAATCGAATTTTTTTGAACATGCGACCTTGGCTAATTCTCTTCTCATGCCCAGAAACGGTATAATACAAAATTTTCACAAAATAGTTTGATTCGTTTTTTAGATACAATTAGCTTGACCCACAGTGACCCAAAAAGGACCCACTAATCAAATTTTCCCGAACATGGGTCTTAACCCAATGGTCATCTCATGCCCAGAAACGGTATATTACAAAATTTGGTCAAAATGTTTTGGGCAATTTTTAGATTCAATTAGCTTGACCCTGACCCATTGCGACCCAAAATGACCCACTAATCAAATTTTCCCGAACATGGGACTTAGCCTAATGGTCATCTCATGCTCAGAAACGGTATATTACAAAATTTTATGAAAATGTTTTGAGCAGTGTTTTAGATATAATTAGCTTGACCCTGACCCATAATGACCCACTAATCGAATTTTTTCGAACACGTGACCCATCCTAATGGTCTTTTCGTGTCCGAAAACGATAGATTACAAAATTTCGTCAAAATCGTTAGAGCCGTTTTCTAGATAAACTTAGCTTGACCCACGGTGACCCAAAAATAACCCACTAATTGAATTTTCCTAAACATGTGACTTAGCCCAATGGTCTTTTCGTAATCCAAAGCTGTAGAATGCAGAGTTTAGTGAAAATCGTTACAGCCGTTTTTTAGATAAAAATAGCTTGACACACAGTGACCCACAAATGACGCACAAATCGAAATTTCTTGAACATGTGACCTAGCCCAATAGTCTTCTCGTACCCGAAAACGGTTGGATACAAAATTTAGTCAAAATCGATTGAGTTGTTCTTTAGATATAATTAGCTTGACCCTGACCCATAATGACTCAAAATGACCCACTAATCGAATTTTCTCGAACACGTGATCCATCCCAATGGTCCTTTCATGCCCGAAAACGATAGGGCGCAAAATTTAATCAAAATCGTTAGAGCCGTTTTCAAGATAAAATTTACACACACACACACAATTTTTGCTCGTATTATAATATAAGATAAATTGTGAGAGCTATTGAAGTTATTTTTGCAAGAGAGTAATATGTGCCGTTAGGAATTCGTTTACTGTTTTACCTTTTTCTTAAGTTTCAAATATCACTAATAGATATCGCGCTTCTATACCTCAAATTGTAATAATGCTTAAAATAATCTTTCAATTTCAAATACTACGTTTTTTGGCGTTTCAACAGCTAAATGGAATAAAAGGTAAATTCAGTGAATTTTGATCCTTTTTTATACCTTACTTTGATAGAATGCAGAGCCCTCTATAGGTGATATAGATCAGTTTCAACCACGTGACCGCATGTGCCCACCAATTTTTATTAACTAACCAAAATTACCGATTTTTTTGCCAATACCATCGCTTAACCAATCAAAGTGGAGTAAAACCGGAAAACTGACAGGTAAACAAAGGTTATCAAGTTGGTTGCTAGGATGTGACGTCAGTTGAAACTGATCTATTTGGATTTAAAACAAAGAAGAGTTGTAAATCAATTGCTGATTTCACACATTGATTTCTTGCAAGAATAAATTCGATATCTGCAATCGTTTGCTTGTTAATGAATTTTTTTAACGTTTAGTTCACTTTCGGGCACTTTGTATCACATCTATATCATAATTTAAGCTCTTTGCATTTAGGTTGACAATTATGGACACCTGTCCACAAGATTCGAACTTAAAGAAAAATGATCTGTGCTATTTTCAATTAATTATTTATGATGGCGGTTAAAAAGTTTCTCAAGAACGCTAAAAGTAAAATGGTTTATTGGTGTAAAAAATATTTTCTTGTAAAGCATTTATTTTTAATTCAAAAATCTATATATATAAATTCGTCCAAGTCGTGTCATTTTCATTCCACAAACTCTGAATTTAGAAACCAAATCTTAAAACAACAGTATACTTTTGGCAGTAACGTTTTGCATCAAAGACCAAGAGATTTGAAAAATGCAATTTTCGAAATTTCCATATAACCTATATTGTAAATATGATAATGTACAATAATACTGGATTTATTTTCCCATCAAGAAATCGAAAGATAATATGAAATGATACGCAGCCGTAGTTAAAATTAAATTTAAAAAAATCGCCTTTAGTCTCTGTATTTATATAATTTAAAATAAACGCACATGATGAGCATGAGCGGTGGGGTCTGTGATTTGTAAACCATAAACTTTTTTTCCAAAAATAAAACCGACTTCAAAAACTACTACAAAGTAAAAAATAATTTTTTTTTTACATAATATAGTTAATAAGAAATTAAATTAAGAGCATTGTATTTACCATGCGTATTATTATATTTATGTGCCTTAATTTGATTTTTTGAAGTCGGTGCCAGCCAAACGAAGTTAAGTGTAATTATACAACAGACACACATTCAAATATTTACGAGTTTTTTTACGATTTGTTATTTAGTTAAAAAATTTGAATTTTTACCATTTTTGAAACATTTCATCTGATTTTATAAAGGTGCATTTTCAAGTGATATTAGTTGTAATTATGTGTGCTAAATTAAGAATTATTGTAAAATTAATGCATTTATACAGGCTATTATGTAAAAAAATCGTAGCCAAACAGATTTTAAAATGCAGGATGGTGTCAGAGTTGATTGAGAATGGAATTTTTTTCCTAAACTGTTTTGTTGAATATTGTTACGATTTGTATTGGATAAGCAATTTTAATTTTGAACTTTGCTTGGCTGGCACCGACTCCAAAAAATCAAATTAAGGCACATAAATATAATAATACGCATGGTAAATACAATGCTCTTAATTTAATTTCTTATTAACTATATTATGTAAAAAAAAAATTATTTTTTACTTTGTAGTAGTTTTTGAAGTCGGTTTTATTTTTGGAAAAAAAGTTTATTTTTCACTTTTTAGTTTTTTTTGAGTTACAATTTTCTTTTGGAGGAAATTACGGACTTTTAAATAAACTTTTAAAGATGTTATTTTGATAAGTAAATACTTTTGTCCAGATTTGTGTATACATTAATAATACAGGTTTTTTGTGAAAATTCTTTATATATATATTACATTTATTCTTCTTCAGATTTAATAGCTTTATTTTCTAATTAAATATTTTTGTTTCTCTATTTGGACATGTGTAGAACGACAAGAGATGCTGCTCGCATGAAAAAATATCAAACTTTGGAAACCGACAATAAAAAGTTCTTCGGCTTACTAAAAATGCTCAATGAAATAGAGAAGAGAGACCCAATGACTTATTTTTCATACTTTCTAACCGATGACCAGGCCTTTATCTTCCGGGTTGCCCTAGATGAACGGGTTTGATACCTGGCATCAGCATAGGAGACCACCTAATCGCCACGTAGCGGCAATAAACCTGACGAACGCCTAGATCGTTTTACTATCGGCAGTGCCTATTTCTTATTATGAACTTTTTATGCCTGTTACTTAACATTTATATCTTGTTGTTGAACACCTTTCATTGCTACTCATGTTGATCTCGTAATTTAGAAGCTTAATCAGATAATGAGACCTTCATCTGGCAAGGCACCTGAGAGGTATAATTCATAGGAAAATTCGAGGTTTTCGCAACTATCGACGGAGTTTACATGCTCCAGGAGCCATTAGGGTGCATGACAACCGAATAACTTATCAAAAAATGATCGTGAAAAGACTGCAGGGCGAAAGTCTTAAATGGCGTTCCCTCAAATGGCTGGTCATAGCTGAAATTTCTATGGTGTCAAAAGAGAATTTATATATAATTCATCTGAGGTTTCAAGAATTTAAAAACAATTTATTTTTTGGTGGTATTAATGTTTTCTTATATGGAGATATTATGCAAGTGCCAATATGTAATGTATAATGTATACGTAATGCACATGTGCTTAAATGTATGCTAAGCATTTCAGCAGAGTACTTTTATTCATAATTTAAATTATTTGCTTAATCTTTCGCCAAATCTAAAGATTCTGATAGAGAAATTGAGAACTCATTGCATCATGACGGCATTTTGTTTACTTTTGTTTGTAATCTTTCTTGACAAAATCAGCTTAACTCACTTAGGCATTTATGCTTCTTATTGCATCATCATTTGCAATACGTTGGGCAGTGGAGATTTTAAAACTATTAAGTAATCTACCGTTATTGCGTCCACTGCCAATTGTTGTTTCTGAGCTAATATGATTTGGTGCATTGAAGCGTTTTGCGAATTAAATATTTTATGATACCCACATTTACATTAATCCAATTGCTGCTGCTATTTTTTTTTTCACGCTAGCCTTAACTGTGGGCTCGATTACGGAAGATTAGAAATTCATCGTCATGCTCATTTAATAGTCTTGGTCAAAGTGTCATTGCTCTGCATAGTTAACTGACGTATTTTAGTGAGTATAGTAC
Source organism: Maratus speciosus (assembly GCA_963932465.1). NCBI lineage: Eukaryota > Metazoa > Arthropoda > Arachnida > Araneae > Salticidae > Maratus > Maratus speciosus. Next base: position 549,967,373 of record OZ010794.1, read on the forward strand.
TGCAAAACATATAGAACATATAGAACTTTCGGAAGCAACTTATGATATTCGCATTTCCTTTAAACTATGTTTGCTGTTAGTATCACACACTTTTTGCTTTTATCGGGCAATCTGATTCAAATTTACTTGCTCTCATTTCTTGATACAATTCAAATGTTTTCATGGCTGCGTAACTCACTGACTTGCTTTCGCCATTATGCTTATGCCTACTGATGTTTAAGTTCTGTGCCATGTAAATACACCGCACCATAACAATGCTGCCTGTAATACTAATTAGAGTAACTACTTTTATTTCTTTCTATGTTGTTTATCTTGTACTTTAACAGCATAGGGATCTTGGCTCAACTTTTGTTTGTATATAAAAGTAGACAAATGGTTGTTTACAATAAATTAATTTATAAATATTGAAAAACTTGCTTGTGTACATGAGACAGGGGTACTACTTAGTTATCCCGTCGACCAAAAATCTATCGCCAAACTATAAGATTAAATGCCAATAATGGTTGATCGTAAATGTTACATTCACTTGACTTTAAGCAAGATACATGTGTTTACGTCATCAAGTGATTTTTATTTCGACGTTTTATTAGTATTTTTATTAATGTTATACTAATTTATTTGTTCTTTCGTTATTTAAAATAAAAATTATGTCAATTTGTATAATTTGGCGAGTGGTTTGGCGATTTATATAATCTGGCGAAATTTGTCGACGGGATAACTAAGTAGTACCGAGACAGTTAATAGTTTGTCAGAAAATATGAGTGAAATTTTCATTTTCTCTCCAAGGCCCCTATACAGGAAAGTTATCATTAATGTTGTTTAGTGGAAATATTAAAGGCAATCAAAAAGCATTCATACATATAACTGTTTAATATAATATAATGTAGGTATGTATATAATATTATGGTACTACTTAGTTATCCCGTCAACCAATTTCGCCAAATTATACAAATCGCCAAACCACTCGCCAAATTATACAAATTGACATAATTTTTATTTTAAATAACGAAAGAACAAATAAATTAGTAAAACATTAATAAAAATACAAATAAAACGTCGAATTAATGGTTTTATTGGCCATTATTGGCATTTAATCTTACAATTAATTAATTAATGGCAAACCATTATTGGCATTTAATCTTACAATATGGCGACAGTAATTTGGTCGACGGGATAACTAAGAAGTACCTATTATATATATGTGTATATATATATATATATATTATGTGCCGCCAGTCTGATGTTATGTGTTTAATTAAACTAAACTATTGTATACTAAATTATTGTTTTGTATTAAGTTAGTTTGCTTCTGTATTATTTAGCATTTGAAATAATGGTGCATCTTTAATTAATGTATATTAAATTACTATTTTGATTGCGATTGCCAATTGAGAATTTTAAATATGACTGTCGATTAGAACATGCGAAGAAACAGATTGGGGAAGATCCATTACTGAATTTGAATGGGAATATCGCCAAATTAGTCAGTTACAGCCAAGTTGGCTTCATTTATGGCGACTTATTTTGGTCGCCAAATTTGGCGATAATTCACGTACCTGCGCCAAGTTTTGCAACAACTTGGCGCTAACGTATATGAATACATAGTTTTATGCTTATGATTGAGAAACCGGTTACAACAATGAAAGATAATTTGGGTGAAATCCTTCATTTTATTAGTTTTTGTTGAATTACTAAAAAACTACTCAACCAATTTCGATTAAACGGAAGTGGTACCAATTCGAGAGTATCCTCTTTCAATTAAAACAAAAATCACATAAATCGGACAAAAAGTTCCGGAGCAATCGGTGAACATACATAAAAAAAAAAACATACATACGCGTCGAATTGATAACCTCCTCCTTTTTGAAGTCGGTAAAAATTCATATGCACTGTTCATATTGTTGACATGAACAATGGTTATCGCCGCCGGGGAGACCCTCTCTCATTTATCCTATATGCAGTGTTTTTAGAGCTTAAAAATCTACAAACTCTGATAAATTATTAAGATTTGTTATGAAAATTTTACTTTTAAAACCAACTGAAAAAAAAAAAATTACTATAGAGTACAAATTAGGACGCGGTTGCGCTGGTTGCTTTTTACCCGACTGCCAAGAAGGGTTATGTGTTTCACGCGTATCTGTGTATGTGGATTTCTTTATACCCTCGAAACATTCCAACGGCTGTATAGATTTTAATGAATGAGGCCTCTATCAATTCTTCTTAACCGTCCGATGGTTATAGGCTAGGTTTTTTTTCTCGATAAATTCAAAATGGTATCCGTAAAATACAAAATGGCGGTAGAGACGAAAACACTTTTTTACGCACCCTATTGAGTGGCATATCATTGGATAGGTCTTTCAAAATGAAGACGATGTTTCATTGACTATTTTACAGTCAAAAGCTCCGTTTAAATATTACACAACCTGGAAGTTGTGTAAGTAGGATCTTACACACTTTACTGCAACTCTAACCTTCATAGACATCTATAGGTCTCATCAAAACAGTTTTTATAGATAGGAACTAACAATTAAACACAACTTAAAAATCATCAATACAAGTAAATAAAAAAGTAGGTAAGTAATATAAAAAAATAGTTTCACATTGATGAAAAATAATTAATTAGTTTGCTTTTTGCGCAGTTAAGTTTTTTGATTTTTTAAATTAAATTTTTACTTGTTCCAAAAGTTTTTCCGTTGCACCTGAATAATGTTCGGATGATTCATTCTCATTTGTTAGTTCTTGAACTCTGGGAGTTTTGAAAAGACAAATTTTAAATTCGATGAAATTTTAAAGATTTTTAAAAATACGAATTTAAATATATAGTAGATAGAAGATTTTTGAAAAGCTAATCCTTCATAATCGGGTGCAACTAGTTATAGAACTTTTTCCGATAGCACTATATCTAAGCAATGAAGAACGGTGTGTCATACAGCAAAACTTCCGCCCAAAAATTACCTTACTGGTACTGTACGTTCTATAAAAATCTGTTCGGAATGAAATTCCCACTCATAACCTGTTCCAGGGTCGGCGAACCTATGGCATGCGTGCCATTTTCGGGACGCCAAATAATAATTTTGGCACAATGCAGCGTTGATTATGTCTCCAAATGAGGTTACAGCGATTTTACACAAAATACACGAACTTAGATTATCTTATTAGACTCTAAATTCGATTAATTGCAAATTGAAGAATTTTAATCTTATTCAATATGGTTTCGAACATTTATCAAACAATGAAAATATTTAAAAACTATCAAAAAGAAAATATTATTACCGATGGTAAATTATGGCAACTCGGAAATTAATTTCAAAACTACTTAAATAAACTGCCTTTCTTTCAATTTTAATAATTTTTTCTGCTATTTATGTCTGTCATTTTCGCAAATTTAGAATATAAAAAATCAAATAGAGACTGGTTGCCATATAAATTCATTTAGTTTACATTCTGTTGAAATTAACTGAACATGAACATGATATTAATTATTTTTCATCCAAGATACAACAATTAATCACATTATGTTTTTAATTAATTTTAAAATATAATTGTTTCTATAATTGTTGCAGTGTAATACTTACATGTATGTTACTCATTTTAGAAAATATCGTAATAAGTAACTTTCAAGTTGTTTTCATTCATTATATTTCAATCCACTAAATTTGTTTTTTAGTTGGCACGTCAAGGTCAAGTAAAATATCTTTTGAAAAAAATTTGGCACGTGACTATAAAAAGGTTCGCCAATCCTGTTAGACCTAATTATAGAACTTTCTTTAATAGTTCTATAACTAAGCAACGTAAAACTATATTTTATACACTGCGAAATTTCTCCAAAAATTGCCTAATTGACAATGCAAGTCTCATGAAAATACGTTTAGCAGAAAGTGATTTATGAGTGTTTGAAGAGAAATTTCCACTTATAATTGGATCGAATTACTTTTAGAACTTTCTCTCATAGTTCTATAACGAAGCAACGTAGAACGATGTGTTATACCACGGCCAAACTCGATCCCTCAGGCGATAGAGTTTGGCCGTGGTTATACACTAAAACCTTCCACAAAAGATTACCTAACTGGCAATGTAATGTGACTTTCATAAAAATCCGTTTAACAATGAGTTATATGCATCCGGAAGGAAATACCCATTTACATTTTTACACCTACAGTCAGAGCTTAATTTGCGCCGGAGCCCACCGGAGCTCAGCTACGGTACTTTTTTGTTTTTTAGTAAATATTTAAATATTGGTCGGAATTCACCGGGGCTTATAAATGCAGGGCTCCGGAGCCCAGTGCAATTGCGCTTTTGAAAAACCGGAGCCTAAATTAACCTTTCCTTTCCTTCCCATCTCCAAGCTATAGCATTCTTTTTTTTTTAATCAAAACACTTATATGTGATGCAATGTGCCGCACACGTAAGAGATGGAGATGAAAAGAACTTTCTATAAAAACATCGAATCTTTCCGATAACGGTGTCAAATTTTTAATTTAATCTGATTTTCAGGGGCTCACCACTAAAGATCGTTATGCGGAAGGAATCGATTATAGTTTAAGATATGCACCTTTTATAGGAAATTGAAAAACGTCCCATTCTTCAGCATATAAATGTTCATTCATTTTTTCATAAAAATGCATTGCTGCGAATAATTCTTTTTTTAGTGTTAACACTATTTCCGAATCATAATCTGTACTATATGTAATCGCAGAATTCTGCAATTAATTAACATTAAAGTTAGGCAAAGAGTTCTATTCGGAAGGAGTGATAACTAAAAAGTGAAATAGTTGGCAGCTAAGTATACGCAGATAGATATAAAAAAAAAAAAATGCTTTAAATTTTGGAAATAGAATATGAAACATAAATATGAAGATTGGAGTAACGGCGGGAGGGGGGGAGGGGTGCACGCTACGGTTGTTAGTACTGCAGAACATTAGGGCTCCGGTACTTTTTTTGTTAGAAATTAAGTCCTGCCTACAGTAGAAGTAGATAACTAATTGAAGAGCTTAGATCATAAAGGGGGTAAGTTACACAATCATCGTTTTGTGAAAATGCGCTGTAAAGTTAGTTCTAAATATGTATTTGCGTTTGTTGTCAAATGCCTCTTTTATCAATTAAAATCTCTGTGAGCATTAGATTTTTTATCAAACAGTAATTTAACACACGTGCCACATCTGGCAATACCTAAAAAAAAAAAATACACTGTAATTCTCATTATGTGCCATGAATTTAGCCAATATGATCTCTATCCCTGATCAAGAACAGACCACAGAATGGAATAACACTTATTTTGTTCATGTCAGATGGCTGCATTTGACAAACAATTAGAATTTGTCCTTCGGAAACAAAAAAAATTTCGATCAAGCTATTAAGGTAAAATTTACTTTCATTATTTTTACTGAATACTTAAAAATATTAATATAAAAAAAAAAATTAGAGTGTAAAGCAGATAAAATTCATTAATTTAAGCTCATTTAGTTGCAAAATATAGCAATGCAATATTTTAAAACCCTAATTGTGTACATAGGGTACACACTATAGAATATCAAATTTTAGCTGAAAATTTTAAATTTAATTTTTTTTACTATTTTTCCCATTATTAGACCGATGTATGGATTTCAAATAACTTTTTTCATAAAAATATAAAAAATCGTGCAGTGAAGGGTTAACAGATGGTAGAGGACCGTTGATTATCTTCAATCATACCGGGTGTTCTAAAATGGGTTGACTGATTTTAAAATTCAATAACTTGCAAATGGTACCAGCTATTAAAAATATTCTTGCGGTAGGATTATGTAAGATGCCAGGAGTTTTTTTGCTGCGATTCTCGATTTTAGTTAAAAATAGCAGCGACAGATGGCGCTGCAATCAATAGACACTAAATCGAGGATAGAATTTTGGCCTCTCTTCTTTCACAATTGCGAAAGAAGGAGGTTAAATATATGGAGAGGGGCCCCTAAATTACATTGGCGGATAGAACCGTTCCATATATTTAACTTCTTTCTTTCGTATCAATACTGAGAAAGGAGAGAGTTCAAAAATCGAGTCCCGATTCAGTGTATGTTGGTTCCAACGCCATCTATCGCTGCTATTTTAAACTAAAATCAAAAACCCCAGTAAAGAACTCCTGACATCTTACACAACACCCCCCTAACAAAAAAATTACTAGCTGTCACTATTTGCAAGTTATTGAATTTTAAAATCAGTCAGTCCATTTTAATACACTCGGTATGATTAACTTTTTTTTTTTTTTTTTTTATTTGTAACATTCCATCTTTATCGTCAATTTTATTATTCAATTATTTTACAAACAGCTTAATCCAAAATATGTATGAATTTTATGGTTGATATTATGCGTATAAAATAAAAGCATCACATAAAATAATACGCAACGAAATGTTTCTGTTATATTTTTAAATATTAGATACAAATTCGCTACTTGTAGCAGATTTATTTGCAAATTGTATATTGTCTTATAAGCCAAAATAAACTATATAATATTTATAATGGAATATATTATTTCTATAAATTAAAATAGATTTTTTTTTTTTTTTTTACTTTTTGTGCACCAATTATAACTGAAGTCATACACTGCAACCATAATTTATTTATTTATTGTTTGTTTTCTGTTTGCGTTCTATGATTTTAAATCATGGATTTGCAACAAGAAAAAGCTATTAGTAGTAACTATGGCATCAGGTTATCTTGTAACTAGTTATATATGTTCGTGTAATTGAATTGAAAAGTTAAAAAAAAAAAAAAAAACAATTGTTTTTTGTTCTTTAGACACAATGGAGCTTTTTTTTTTTTTTTTTACACAAAAAGGAAACACTTGTTTGTTAAAAAAAAGATTGGAAATCACACCTGTATTCAACAAAGATGTTTTGTGGGATGATATAGCTTAATCTCTTTGCCAGCTGTTTGAAAATGCTGTTTCTACGAAGGAAAATAATTGTTGTCATACAGTGAAATACTGTTTATACGTTTCTCATTTATGAATCTTATAATGCATACGCTTCTAAGTTTAGGTTTCAGTTCATTTCTATATTTACTACTAACAAAATGGTTAGCTTATACGATGCAAGTAAATACATTACTATGGGAGAGTGGCTCACCTTGGGGAAATTTTTTAACCCCCGGAACGGTATGCTATTTCTTTCTCCCAGCTTATTTTGTCTCCAAAAAATAACGTTACCTTACAGACGCTAGCAATACACAAAGCAGATGTATCATTGTACAATTAAATGTTCTATAGCAATTTTTTTTTTTTTCTAAGCATCGCACATTTTCAATGTTTATACCGTCGTATTGGGGGGAAAAAAAGTACTTTTAAATGCAATTTGTTTGAAAACTGCATCTCCATTTATTTTTGAAATATATATATATATATATTTTTTTTTTTTTTTTTTTTTTTTTTTGTAGTTTTTAGCACCATTTCTTTAATTTTGGGAACTCAAGTACTCCATTTATATAGAAAGTAAAGGGAAAATAATTGAAAAATAGCAATTATATCTTTTTGTTGCAATTTTTTTCATAACAACCGAATAATTTTTACGAATAATAAAACATGGAGCTATTATAAACTATGTTTAATTTTAAGTATCTGTAGACCTTTTCAGTGTGACGTCAGTCATGACGTTTTAGTTGGAAACTGACTCCAAACAAACGGTCGCTATGCGTCATTTCTTTTTAAATATAAATCGTGGAAAATGTTACCAGTACATATCAAGTATTAAAACACTTAGATGTGAGATATAGATATAAGATATAGCTGCAACACACAAACAAAATAGAAAATATAACGTAGCAACCATTTGTTTGGAGTCAGTTTCCAACCAAAACGTCATGACTGACGTCACGACTGAAATCGTGTCTATATTAATGTTACAAACAAATGAATGCCTATAAATCTTTAGATAGCCGTTTTTTTTTTTTTTTTTTTTTTTTTTTTTTTTTTTTTTTTTTTTTTTTTTTAGTCCAGTTTCTTTAATGACGGCATCTTTTTGGTGCATTTGTGTATTATTTTGAGATAGCGACATCCTATGCATGCTTTACTGTCGATGTTTAAGAGTAGATCGTAAATTCTTAATCGGATGCGAATGACGTCATTTTACATAAAGTAAAAGTTTGCGCTTTAAGTCTTAAAATTGAAATATGTCTTGTACTATTTATACATACATATACTTTTTTTCATCGGGGGCGACACAGCATTCTGAAAAAACAGAATTCCTGTTTTCTAGTTTCTTTCTTTTTTCATTTTTCAATTCCTACTATTAGATCACACTCTCCCTATATATATCTTGTTCAAATTTTCGATCGTTAATAATTTTTTTTAAACTTGTAGTGGAAGACACTTTATGTTAATACAGCTTTTTCAAATATTAATTCATTAATTAAATTAAATTAATTAATTTTAGTTTTATATGGGAGACAAAATGACGGCTATTGGCTATTGAACAGTATTTAATGCATCACCATACCTATAAGGGGATTACCAAAAGAGGATTACCTGTCGCCAAATACCGCCAAGTTTACCGCCAACTTGACGATATATTGCCAAATTTGGCGGCCAAAATTAGTCGCCAAAAGGGACGCCAACTATCTCTAATATTTCGCCAAATTCCCATAGACTTCCATTGTAAACCTACTTGCTTATAGAAAATCAACAAATTGAGATATTTTAATGCAACAAAAACTAATATTAACTTAAGGTATTATATTAAATTTTTCTTTGATGACCTAAGTAGGAACTGACTTTAAAAATTCCTTTTTATATTACTTGTTTTTTGTATGGTGACCAATTGTCAAAATTTTACCTGGTATTCATTCTTTTAACCTTTGCCTACAATATAAAATATTTTTTGATCTTATATCCATTATAGAAGAAATTAAAAACTATATCTATTAAACTTGTGCTTTGTCCTAAGGTGTACCACCTGGTGGAGCAAGTTGTGACAGTTAAAAATAGATGTGAAAAGTTCAATAATTGAATTACAATATACATGGAACTGTTTGTTCAGGAAAATAAATTTATTTAAACTGATAAAGAAATGATAACAATTGTAAATTTTCTAAGTTTTAGGTATGTAACGAATATTCGGTTGATATTCGGTATTCGGCCTTGGTATTCTTTTCCAGTTGTTTTTTTTTTTTTTTTCATGCTCTTTATTTGAAGAAATGTTCCTTTTATTTGCTGAAGCATATTCATAAGCAAGGGTGTTAGTCCATAGTGATATTTCGAGGCTTGTAAAATGTTGTCTACCAACTTTCCTTCCTCATCATCGGTGAATATTTTTCGTCTTTGTATCTTTGATAGGTACAGTCGTGGAGGAAAAAAAGTAAACATCCCTACTAACTCCTCAACAAATTATCGTAGAAGAAAGTTACTGGTACCGAAAGATTGGAAATAAAGTCTACTTTTAAATGATGTATATAAAATTTTCTTAGGGAGGCCATCTACATATTAAAACGAATCCAAACTTAATTTTTTTTCAATGACAATACCCAATTTTAACAAGATAATTAAAATCTTCGGTTCAAATTATGCCTAGATACCGAATTTCAAGTCATTAGAATGATAAGTTTTAGAATTATACACATTCAAAATTTAGTGCTTCTAATGTTAAATTACATTTTCATATTTTTATTAATATCTCCAGAAATTATGCTCCTAATGTGCTAATTTTTTTTGTAGCAATAATACTAATATGCCCAAACATAAATACGTTGAATTTGCAATTTTTATAATTTTTATGATATGAATTATGAATTATGAAATTAATATTCGAAAAAATTATGAATTGCAACCTACAATTTTTTTTTTTTGATGGATTTAGATTTATTAAGTCCTGCTTTATGTAAATTCGAAATTTCACATTTTTCTTCCTAGTGGTTTTCAAGTTATGCTTAAAAAACGGCAAAATGATGGTTTAAGGGGCCGTCTATGATAGAAGTGACTAGATATTTTGAAATTTCTTCTGCTGTATTGTAATCTAGCAGGCTTCATTGACTTCTTAAGGTGCCTTGATCAAGATGGGGGCTCTCTCGGTTAATAATCGATTTCTGAACTTCAATTTGGATACAGCCCTTAAAATACGCTCGTTTTAAAATAATTAATTTCTCGGAAACTTATGGTACGAATTGCATAAAAAAATTTTTTTAGGTTAATTGGAGGATGTAGACATTTATGATGTCAGAATTGTGTACTGCTATTGAAAAAAACAAAGTTATGGTTCGTTTTAATATGTAGATGGCCTAACCAAATTCCCTAAGCAAATTTTATCTAAATCATTTAAAAGTAGACTTTATTTCCAATCGTTCGGTACCAGTAACTTTCTTCTACGATAATTTGTTCAGGAGTTAGTGGAGGGTGTTTACTTTTTTTTTTTCCACGACTGTACTTAAAGTTGAAATTTGGCTGTTCACTTTTAAAAAAAGTACTAACATGACGATTCAGAGTGGTCTTAGTAACATTGTAGACTGCAACAGATTTCCTTAAAAGACATTTCACCGGATAAAATTTTTTCAGCAGCTTTCTCAATATTGTCAGCACGAATTGCTGAATTTTTTTTATATTCTAAATATCTAATCCTTACCATTGATAAGCCTAATGACTTCCTAAAAGAAGAAATAATTAACTATTAGTAAATACGTGTTATGTAGATTAAATAAAAAACGTTTTAAACACAATATCTTTTTGTTAAAATATTTCGAATAAAAGTTAGCTAGGCATATCTTGTGTCCCAAAGTTCCCAACCACCACCTGTCCCAAGGTGCACCCTATACCCACTATAAAATTTTAGAATGTCATGCTATTAAGTTTAGCACTAGAACTATTATTATGCATCAGTTTTATAGAGAAAGCTTTAAATTTCATTATGTTACCTTTTATTTCAAAATATTTTCACATTCCACTTTGCAACTTATCAAACTTTTACATGAAGGTTATTATAGGCATGTTTGAAAAATAAAAATCTTAAGGGTGTTCTCAAATCCAAAGGGCAAATAACTTTTAATTTATTTTTGTTCGGAATTTCATGAAACTAGCTGATGTTGTTGTTTAGAAACTATGTCATCGAGCTATTTTTTCCATTTTTTGCAAACGCGATATATTTTTCAGAAAATAGTGTCAAAGTGGACGTTTTGAACCAAATTTCCGCGCGAAAGTAGAAAATCACTCAAGAGCGGGCGAAAAACGTGTTTGTCACGTGATCGAAATCGCTTCTAACTCAATAGGTAATTGATTGATCAAAAAATGGAAAAACAGTTCAATTCCAAATCGCTTCCATGGCCAGACTTTCCAATTTTATACCTTTCCGTTAAAAAATGAATTTGTAGATGTGTCAGAACCTTTTGCTCTTGTTGAGCAGATCAGTAAAGAAGAGCCTTAATAAATTATTGCCTGCTTCATCAATGGAATCAAAACACGTCTGAAAGTTAGATAGTGCTGCTATCTATCTGCATCTGCAAGAGTTAAGAGTTAATTTAAAATCTAGAGCAAAAAATAAAGCTGTCCCGAAGTATACCATGTCCCAACGTGAGCCACTCTCCCCTATACACATAACTCATCAAAAATCCATTTTCCGCAATTCCTGTCAGTATTTGGTAATGTCTGTGAATTCTTTTGTGCAGCCATGTGCATAATCTATAGATTTGATACACAACAGTTAATACGCTAAAAATTAGATAAGTATAAAATTACATACCGCTTTAAGCATTTATCGATAGTAGCGACTCCCTAACTGAATTCTTTGTGAGTCTTTCTACAGTCGTGGAAAAAAAAAAAAAAAGTAAACACCACCTACTAACTCTGCAACTAATTTTAATAGAAGAAAGTTACTGGTACCAAAGGATTGGAAATAAATTCTTCTTTTAATTTGTGTATACAAAACTCACTTAATTCCTTAAGTGAGTGCTACATCTACAGTGTTACCATCAGTGAGTGTTACCATCTACAAATCAAAACCGATTTTTTTTTTCAATATCAACATCCAATTTTGACAATATATCTTAAATCTTCGGTTTAAACTATGCCTAGAAATGAAATTTCAAGTCATTTGGATCATAAGTTTTTAAATCAAAATTTAGAGCTTCTAATGTTAAATTACATTTACATATTTTTATTAATATTTCCTGAAATCACAATCCTAATGTGATAATTTTTTGTATGGTTAGCATATTTGGATGGCCAATAAGGCGATTTTTTTTTCGTCATTTGAGGATTTGCCGAAAATGGAATGTCATCGGTATAAATCTGGTTTCTCATCGGCAAGATTTCGGTAATTTCAATGATTGCCGATGTCGGGCTACGGCCGGTATTCCTTTGGTTAGATATCGGGGTGCCGTCGGCACAGTATCCTGCCGGCAGCCTTGTCGATTTTGCCGGCACCGGTCCGACTATGCGCCAGCCCAACGGACCAACTATCGCCCGGGGGACCACAAAAGTGTTGGAACCGAAATCGGCAACCTGATATCGTACCGTTACCGCCAGAATCGGCAAGCGGCAGTCGTCCGATTGCTTTCCAATAGCTCTGTGTTAGTTGGGAATACTAAAAACCCAAAGATAAATGGTTTTGCAATTTTAAAAGGTTGCAATTTTAAAAATTTTATAACAGCAATTATGAAATTAATATTCGAAAAAAATATGAATTGCAACCTACGCTTTTTTTTATGGATTTGTATTTATTATGTCCTGCTTTATGCGCATTCTCAATTTCAAACTTTTCTTCCAAGTAGTTTTCGAAATATGATTAAAAAACGTCATAATGGTGGTATAAGGGGCCGTCTATGATGTGCACAAAAGCATAATTTGAAAAAATATATTTTACTCATTTTATTGAAACGTTCGGGCTGGCAATAGTCGAAACATATTCAGCGAGTGAAATGGTCATACAGTGCGGCGCAAAAGTTTATGCACAAGTTAAATGTTTTTATAAAATGAAAAATATACATCGGAACGCTTTGAAATTGTTACTGTATCTAAACAATTGGATTACAAATTAATGTTTCGAATTCAGAAACAATTCACTGTAAAGAAAATAACAAATTATTAAAAAATAAATAAAAAATCTGATGTTGCAAAAGTTTATGCACAAAATCGAAATATTTACATTTCACAAAGTGCAAAAGTCCTTTAGTAGTCTATGGTGTATCCATTGCACCTGATGAGATCGAATACATAATTTTCCATTGATAACACGAGAGTATGGAAGGTTTTGGGAGCGGGTTTCTACCAGGCTGCGCCTCGATTGATGATTTGAGCTTTTTCACTGACAAGGAAGGTCTCCATACTGGGCATACTCAGAATATGTTGAAAAAAAAATGCTAGTGAAAGTACTCATGTATGTAATAAAGGATAAGTTAAAATTAGCGGCGGAATTACAGCAGAAAATCTGTAAAAAAATAAAATACTTTCGAATGATTGGCGTGAAAAGACGAAAGCGGCACGCAATTTGGCGAGCAGCACTTTTCCTCGCCAAAAGCAAGCGATTTTAATGATTCTGAAAATTGTTTGTTAATTGATTTTGAGAATATGCGGTATTTAATGAATTTAAACGTAAACCATGAAAGAATTTATTATTATTACTATTATTACATTTTGTATTATACTTGTTGCTTGTTGCCGATTTGAACGAAATTTTGCAATTGTTTTATTCTCCAATCCACAATTTTTTTTAATTTAAACGGCTTTATCGGTTATAAAAATATGTGAATTTTGTATGTCATTTAGGAAGTTTAGAAACGTGTGTCCATTGTAGCCAAAAGCGACCCATACCATGAACGAACCACCACGTTGTTGCCTGCTGAATATGCTCTTCGGCGGTTTCATCAAGGCACACCAATAGACTTAGAAGCCATCTGGACCATCCAAATTCCATTTTTTTTTTCATCAGAAAAAATAACAAAAATCTATTTTTCACGATAATAAATGTGCTGTATTGCTTATTGAAGTCTTGCTTGTTTGTGACACTGTTTCAGAAAAGGCTTATGAACTATTTTTTGTTTTTCGATGAATCCTGATTCGGTTATTCGTGTGCGTATGGTGTCACGTGATATTTTTTGTCCATGTCAATTTTTTATCTGGTTAAGAGACAAATTGCAAGTTACCTCCAATCATTTAATTCTTCTATCATCACGAAATGTGGTTTTACTCGACCTTTCTAGGCGATACGCATTTTTTAATTGTTTACCACGTTGCAAAACACTATGTGATGGGGAGAAATTTGCATTTTACAATCAACGTTATAGACCTCTAATTAGCTCTCATTACCCCTTTATTAGGCATCTCTCCAATACCCCTTTTAAGCATATATTTTAGTTAGCTGATTGGAATTATTTAAATCTTAGTGATCGTTTCGCTTCTGGGAATTTGGTATACCTAAAGGAAACATCTCAATCATTAATCTTCGTTAATAATAATAATAAAATAAACTTAATCTACTTGCGCTGTGTGTTATTGCAGTACCAACCTCCCTTTGAAGCTGCCAACTAAAAATGCTTAAATTAACAATTAATAAAATTAAACAGACACATGAATCATTGACTTACACTTATTTCGTTTTATACACAAACAATAACATTTATTTAGATTTAAAAAAAATATATATATACAACACAAACACATATAATTTACTGAATGATTTCCATTGGAAACAATTGAATTCATGTAATATTTTGAGTAATTTTCATTTTAAACCAGTAAACGATATTCTGTCTTTAATTTACAGACAAGGGTAGGCAAGGGCATATTTAAATTTAAAATGCTATAATTCATCAATTTAACAGGCAGAAGGGAATCAAATAAAATGTACCTTTTTTGACAGGAATCCTAATTTGTTGGGGACATTATTACTGTATGTAGACAGATCCGTATTTGATGAGTATCCATATCAAGAGCCCATATCAAGAGGGTATACTGGCTTCCATTCGGATTTTATTCTACCAAAAACTGCAGCACGCTCATGTGAGAACTCATGGAGAGCACCTTCTTTTTTTTTTGAAATACTCTTAGCAAAACATTTTTTTAGAATGCCCCTTTTTTTTCTCTCTTGTTATATTCCTCTTACACTTGATTCTTTTAATTTGTTCGTCCCTTTTATTATTTACTTTTCTCAGTATCCAATAAGATCTGATCTGTTACTTTCCCTTCTGCCAATTTTGTGATTTAAATGGTCGTTTTTGAAAATTATATGTCTGCCTCTATGTCTGTACCACCCACTCGTTGTCTTCCCGCTGTGTGTCCTGGAGGGAAAGCCTCTAGTCCAGTATCGTAAATCTAATGTCCGAACATTGTCGTAAAACTGTCCGTTCGTAAAATTTATTTGTTATAGTTCTGCGGGGCATAAAAGTGAGGGGCTGCATAGGGGTAATTATAACCATAAAAATCAGAATTGTTATATCCTGCATTGCCCTGGTAATCCCTCGCCTGGAAACCATGCTGCTGCCTAAAATTATGTTTATAGGATCTTGTTTGTGTGTTATGATACCCTCTATTATCCTGAAATGTGTTTCCGTTTTGAACCGAATTGTCATTTTTATGTCTATCTTTGAACCAGCAGTCTTGGGTATCGTGCGTTTCTCGTTTACAATGCTCACAGTATTTAGCGACTTTATCTGCTCTCTCCTTTACTTTTAATTTCAAGTTATTTATTTCCGTGACTAAAGTTCGAATCTGATCCGCACTTTCCGTACTTAATTTATCTAGCTTATTTAAAATTTCTGCCTGTTTGGATGGGACAACGTTGTTTATTTCCTGCATATTTGCCTGCGAATATGCTTCCTCTAGTTTCAAGGCTAATTTGCAAGCTTCTGCAAAATTGTCTGGGGTACTTTTGCGTACTTCTAATCCTATGTCGGCACGTATTGCATCTAAGAATCTAGCTAATTTCATCTTGTCTAGGAATTTCGAATTGTCCTGCTCTGCCAAATTTTGTCCACTTTTTTCTTATGTACATATTAGCCGTAGCGTTGAACTCTGCAATAAAATTTGATAGATTTTGATCTGGCTTTTGCTTCAAATTAAAAAATAAGTTTTGTGCACTACTAAAATTACATTTAACGGAGAATAATTCTCTTAATTTTTCCTTAAATTTCTGTGTATCCTTTTCTAAAAAGATGGATTCATCCTGCATAAGTCTGTCCCTAGCGGGTCCCGTAATTTTAGCTTTTAAAATAGTTAATTTATGGTCGGGGCCATAGTTTGTTTGATCAATTACATTATCGAACTGTAATAGGAAATAATTAATGTTTGTCTCTTTCTTATTATCGAAAGAGTATATAAAGTTCACTAATTGTTCTGGAGTAGGAGCTGCCATGCTTCCTGTATTAGTAATTTCGACTTCAGAAGTATTTATACTTTCACTATTTTTATCTGGTTTTGTTTTTTGTAAATTTGCTCTGTTATTATTCGCTAAAATTCTCTTTTGCGTTCTTGTTTTTACCCCACTTAAACGGGTGCTTTCTCTATGGGCTTTTCTTTTACCCCCTCTACTCATTAAATTTTTTACAAATTTATCTGAATCCTAAATATTTCCAATTGTAATTTAAGAAAAATTCAATTACAGAGACCAGAAATTTTTTCCATAGTTTACAAGATATTAACATACACAAAATGAATATCAGACACTCTTAAATAAAATAAATCATATATAAATGTATAAGTACCACTGAGATATATCTATTTTATTTTATAATTCTCTATATTTAAAAAAAAAAAATTGTTAGTTTTTCCTTGTGCATAAAATTCATACAATTACCACAATATGTATACAATTTAATAATACCTTCAATTATTATTCTTTGAAAAATATGCCAACTTTCACCTAAAATTTACCACTTGCCTGCCCTTTCGGTCAGTTGCGTACAATATACAATGAACACTTAAAATTGTTTTTTTTATTATTATTATTTGTATGTATCAATGTACTCTTCCACAAGAATAAGATGTTCATTTATTTTCTGAATCAACATATATTATTTGACTATGTGTCTGCAGCGTAATCTTTAAAAGAATATTTATAAAATTTAAATAACTATCATAATGAAATATTCTAATTATATATAAAGAAGAATTTTTTTTTGTTGTTGTTAATTTAGAAATTGTAATATAATTTATTATTTGTGAATTTCTTTTAGTTTTCTGACATATAATTGAGAGCTACATTTAACCGACATTAATAAAACACCGAAATAACCCAAATCCGAAATTTTAATTATCTAAATTAAATTGATTAAGTTAAATAATTAATGGAAGGTCACGCGCACCAAATATGAATATATGGGAGATGATGGGGAGAAATTTGCCTTTTACAATCAACGTTATAGACCTCTAATTAGCTCTCATTACCCCTTTATTAGGCATCTCTCCAATACCCCTTTTAAGCATATATTTTAGTTAGCTGATTGGAATTATTTAAATCTCAGTGATCGTTTCGCTTCTGGGAATTTGGTATACCTAAAGGAAACATCTCAATCATTAATCTTCGTTAATAATAATAATAAAATAAACTTAATCTACTTGCGCTGTGTGTTATTGCAGTACCAACCTCCCTTTGAAGCTGCCAACTAAAAATGCTTAAATTAACAATTAATAAAATTAAACAGACACATGAATCATTGACTTACACTTATTTCGTTTTATACACAAACAATAACATTTATTTAGATTTAAAAAACAAAAACAAATATACAACACAAACACATATAATTTACTGAATGATTTCCATCGGAAACAATTGAATTCATATAATATTTCGAGTAATTTTCATTTTAAACCAGTAAACGATATTCTGTCTTTAATTTACAGACAAGGGTAGGCAAGAGCATATTTCAATTTAAAATGCTATAATTCATCAATTTAACAGGCAGAAGGGAATCAAATAAAATGTACCTTTTTTGACAGGAATCCTAATTTGTTGGGGACATTATCACTGTATGTAGACAGATCCGTATTTGATGAGTATCCATATCAAGAGCCCATATCAAGAGGGTATACTGGCTTCCATTCGGATTTTATTCTACCAAAAACTGCAGCACGCTCATATGAGAACTCATGGAGAGCACCTTCTTTTTTTTTTTAAACACTCTTAGCAAAACATTTTTTTAGAATGCCCCTTTTTTTTTCTCTCTCGTTATATTCCTCTTACACTTGATTCTTTTAATTTATTCGTCCCTTTTATTATTTACTGTTCTCAGCATCCAATAAGATCTGATCTGTTACTTTCCCTTCTGCCAATTTTGTGATTTAAATGGTCGTTTTTGAAAATTATATGCCTGCCTCTATGTCTGTACCACCCACTCGTTGTCTTCCAGCTGTGTGTCCTGGAGAGAAAGCCTCTAGTCCAGTATCGTAAATCTAATGTCCGAACATTTTCGTAAAACTGTCCGTTCGTAAAATTTATTTGTTATAGTTCTGCTTATTTGTAAATGGTGATTGTAAAAATGTGTCCGATAGTGATTTTTACTACTGGGAGGTCTCATGAACGCTGGGGTTTTCTCTTTTATTTTCTTTCAAATCAATGGTTTTGATGATGTGTATTTTAATCACATCACTATGCATATCACGTTTAGACCGATTTAAAATAAGCGAAATTTCTAAAACGGTTTTACCTTTAGCTTTCAGCTTCCAAACTTTTACAACTTCTTCAGGCGAAAACTGCAGAGTGTTGGGTTGGGTTGATTTTTGACGGCCAATTATCTACACGAGGGATATAGGCCCGGGGGGAGTGCCCTCCGTGGGGGTCTTTCTAAGGGAACCTAATCCGTATTAACGCATGGAAGATCCACGGCTCGAAGAAAACCACGAAAACTCCGAACGATTAGGCCGACGGGCGCGATTGGAATCGAACCCAGCACCTCCCGTCTACCAGCTTCGAAAGCAGAACCTCTCGGCCACTGGTGGGGCCCGCCGAAAACTGCAGAGATTTCGGCATTTTGGTATAACTTGTACAGTGATTGCTATACTCTATACTCTAGGAAAAAAGTTTCGCCGATCCTCCACCTATCATGTTTAAGGCGATATTTGCATAAAATCTATTTGGGCATAAACTTTTGTGACATCACAAGAAAAGTGTTTTGGTAATTTCTGGTTTTCGTAACGATGATTTTTTTTTTCAAACTTGAGATATATATTTATGATCATAGTATTCACCAACAGTGGATATTTGAAAGCATTCCGTTGGACAGTTTATTTTTATTAAAATATTTGAGTTGTGTTTAAACTTTTGCTCCACACTGTATTGGCAAGAAATAATTCATTAATAGAAGTTGTATAGTCAGTCTGTAGCATTTCAACAATCGAGTACCGAACTGTAATTTGGATACAGACCCTAATATAGGCTCATTTAAAAATAATTAATGTCTGTGAAAATAATAGTACGAACTTCATGAAAATTTCTTTTTAGGCTAATTGAAGGGTGTAAAATTTATTTATGCTGTCAAACTTGGATATTGCTACTGAAAAAAAAAACAAAGTTTGGGTTCGTTTTGATATGTAGATGGACCCCTAAGCAAATTTATACACATCATTTAAAAGTAGACTTTATTTCCAATTGTGTGGTACCAGTAGTTTTCTTCTAGACTAATTTGTTGCAGGTTAGCAGGGAGTATTTACTTTTATTCCACGACTGTACATGAACGAAAAATGTTACGCACTCCATAATCTATAGTAAACAAGTTGTGGTACTTCTACTCATCCTTTTAAATCTTATTTGCTTTTTCGGGCAAGTGAAATAGTAAAAAAAAAAATGAAATTATGCTAAATAGCGTCTATCTCCATGTAAATAATCTGCAATTTTCTTTCCAATTTCCTAAATACTTCCTAAAGATATACCATCAGTAAATTATTCAATTTAGTTTTTAAAAAACTCATTAACAAGCCTGAAGCAGTTACCTTTTTATGCTGCGCACTTATAAAAAGCTACTCTATTGCCAATTATTTAAACTCTAATATACATTTGTGTGTGTGTTTTTTTACGATAACTTCTGTATTTGTTCATCAGTAACCATCTCACTTACGCTTCGCTGATTTCACTTAACTTCTCCTTTCTCTTCTTTTTTTAGCTATACGAGGTACGTGTCAAATATTTTTGATAGAATTTAACTTTTTTTTGCTAACTAAAAAAAAAAAAATAATAATAATTAAACTGAGTAGGATCGATCTCCATGTTGATGACCGATAATTGTTGTT
Organism: Maratus speciosus; assembly: GCA_963932465.1. NCBI lineage: Eukaryota > Metazoa > Arthropoda > Arachnida > Araneae > Salticidae > Maratus > Maratus speciosus. The sequence goes on from OZ010794.1 coordinate 549,987,543, forward strand.
CCGATTTCTCAAACTTTTCTTGAGAACTGTCATCTGTAATTTATTCTTTTCAGTTAAAAGACTTGTTGACCACCACCACGCCCATAACAGTGCTTTTTTATGCCGCACAATTATAAAAGACTACTTTATTACCATTGTATACTTGTGTATGTTTTTTAACGATAACTTCTTCGTTTGTTCATCAGTCACCATCTCGCTTACGCTTCGCTGTTTTAACTTGACTTCTCCTTTCTGATTTTTTTTTTTTTTTTTTTTTTTTTTTTTTTTTTTTTTGCTATGTGAGCTATGTTTCAAACATTTTCGATATAAATTTACTTTTTTATGCTAACTAAAAATGGAAAAAAAAAAAAAAAAAAAAAAAAAAAAAAAAAAGTTAATCTAAACTGAGTAGTTTCGATCTCCATGTTGATGACCGATTATTGTTGTTCCAATTTCCCAAACTTTTCCTGAGGAACTGTCATCAGTAATTTATTTTTTTCAGTTAAGACTTTTTGACCACGCCCATAACAGTGCTTTTTTATGCCGCACAATTATAAAAGACTACTCTATTACCATTATATGCTTGTGTATGTTTTTAACGATAACTTCTTCGTTTGTTCTTCAGTCACCATCTCGCTTACGCTTCGCTGATCTCACTTCACTTCTCCTTTCTCTTTTTTTCGGCTGTGATGTGAGCTATGGAAGAGGTCGTATTCAACCAGCCCAATCCATTTCCTGAGTTAAAAATTTTTGTTCACTTAATTTGAGTTTTCTAGAAAGAGGGCATGCGTTTCGAGTGTGTGTGTGTGTGGGGGGGGGGGGATGGGAAAGATTTTTTTATGTTTTGTTTATGCATCTTCAAGGTCGTGAAGACACATCGAGTGTAACCTTTGCGGTATCAGCCAAAGTGACATTATATCACGTGAATGATCAGAGCGTGAAAGCATTGCAAATGTCCAGCCTAGAGAAGGATGTGAATGCAGTAAAATTTGGCTTTAAGACCTAATTATAGAAACAGGTTATAGCAGCGCTTCTTCTTTTGGAATCTGCAGTAATTTCTTAATTACATGATAATGTTGTTTATAATAGCTTGCATTAAAAGATTACAAGTTTTGTTTTGAACTGGATTTGCACGCAATCTGACATGATCGTTTAGAGAAGTTTTATTTTTGTAGTTTTCACGCATGAATAATCAAGTTTTAGAGTAATTTTCTGAAATTAAAGTCTTAAGAAGTTAAATAACATAAATTTTTGATACACTTCCAAATTGCTGATTGAAGATAGATATCTTGAACTACTATAGAACGAACTAATTATTGTTACTCAGGAAAAACCTAATGATTGATCCTCTCCCCACTCCTCAATCAGAAATAAAGATGATAAAGATGAAAAAATTATGCGGAAAGCATTGATTATGAAACGCTGTCCAATACAGCCTGTAGTGTAATAAAACGTCACAGTTTAATAAAGTCAAAAATGATGTCTAAAAAAAAACGCATAACGCAATCTAGTTAAAAACCCAGTTTCAGCAGTTATTATTAATAGTTTTAAAAATATTGGAATTATTTTGTGTAGTCCTGCATATAATCTATAGAGGTGTATATATACACTACAATATACCAAAGTCTTTGGAAACTCATAAAACAGTTGGAAATTCAGCTTCAAAAATTTACGTCAATAAATGGAAATGTACTGGAGATCTTTTACTTTTTATGCAGCACTGTATATGATCTATAGGATTTATACACACATCAAGTAACATGAAAAAAATTAAAAACAGGTACCATAACTGAAAAAGAATTTCCAACAGTTATTGTTTTGAACCGGTTTCGAAAGTGAAAGTATCCTCATAATAAAAAACCCGCAAATCAAATGGAAAAAGTAAAAACGTCAATTGTAGAGATTGACTTCAACTATACAACACAAAAAAAAAAAAAAAAAAAAAAAAAATCATTTGAAAGTATGGAATTCTAAACAAAATAATTTCTCTCATAGAATTAACATTAAAGAGCGGGTGTTTTCGCATGAGTGATGTAGCCCCTTAACCTTTTCAAGAACGGTGGCTAGACGATCTAGCCGCCTAATTTTAATTCCAAAACTGACAAATGGCACCAATAATATTTTAATAAAATTTTGCAAATGTAATTTTACAAATGTTTTGTAATGAAAGTGCAAAATAGCCAGTTTTTTATTTTCTAAGAAATTCGTTTCAATATTCTCAATAATTTTATCATTTTACGAACAGAATTTGTTTTACCCTGAAAGGATTAACCCCTGTGGGACCATTGGGTGGTTACCGGATGTCTCAAAAATGACTGATGGATTTTAAAATTCAATAACTTGCAAACGGTGACAGATATTAAAAAAATTCTTGCAAGAGGGTTATGTATGATGTCAAGAGTTTTTTTTTACTGTGATTCTTGATTTTAGTTCGAATTTCAAACAATAGATGACGCTGCGAGAAATAGGTGCTAATTCCAGACCCGATTTTTGGTACTTTAGGATTCATTCAAAATATTTTGGTCTCCTTTTTTCGCATGGGAAAAGAAAGAGGCCGAAAAATCGAGCCTGAATTTAGCGCCTATTGCTTGCAACGCCATCTATCGCTGCTATTTGTAACTAAAACTGATAATCGCAGCATAAAAACTCCTGACATCTTACATAACCCTCCTGCAAGAATTTTTTTAATATCTGTCACTGTTTGCAAGTTATTGAAATTTAAAATCCATCAGTGATTTTTGGGACACCCGGTATATGCACCTTTAAAACGTGCATACAAAATTTGTTTTGGGTATCAGTAATAAAAAAGTATTATTTGCCTTATTTAATTAGAGTATTTTTGAAATTATGTAACTGAAGGTAACTTATTTTAAAAATGTGGTGCAAACCGAATAAAATATGTGCAAAAGACGCCGGTCCTGAAGAGGTTAACCCTTTGAAGGGCGGTAATCACCTAATTTTAATTCCAAAACTGACAATTCGCACCAAGAATATTTTAATACAATATTGCTTCTACAATGAAAGTGTGTAAAAGCACATTTGTATTTCCTAAGAAATTCGTTCGTAAAATCTGGTGCAATTATTTCATCATTTTGTGAACAGAAATTCTCTGTCCCTCAAATGGTTAAGGAATTGTTGTTAAACTGCTTAGATTTTCTATCATATAGGGTAGGGGAGTACACAGTGAGACAGCAGCCACTTTGACATATAGTTGTAACTTTTTTTTTCAAGCTGGCACACACACATAACGACCTGATCTTATGCGACACGTGGATGTAGTTTCGGCACTTCAGTTACTCGTTCGACAAAATAGTAAATAATTCTTTATTTTATAGTGGCTAAAGTTACATTGTTAAGAATGAAACAATAAGTTACTCAATGACACCATTTTTAAGGAACTCTTCGCAGTGAACTGTATATTCCTTTATTTTAAAACAATAATTGTTAAGAGTGAAACAGTCTCTCTGGCCGTTTCCAAATCAAACATTCCATTATCTCAATAACAACAACAACAGAAATTCAGTGTTTCCACTCACTAGTAACTAAATTACAATCTATCGTCAACACGCAGACGATTGGAATAATAAATAAAATTACGGCGCTGACACAGCGCCCTCGTACGGGAGATTTTAATTACGATCAGTAACATACTCCCGACCGTTGAAACCTGCAGGTTTCAAAACTACTCTAATATGTAATATAAAATTACATAATACTACATATAACAATGCAAAGATATAATTAATAACAAAGGAAAAATGGCTAAATTACTTTACATTTGAATACAATAAAACATACTATAGAAATTAAACAACAAAATATATTCAAAATATACCAAATATATACATTAAAGAAATTAGTTTCCATTAATTGGAAGAGGACAAATACTTCTCACATCTCTCTTTATTATTGTACCGTTAGGCAGACGAATGTTCACTACTCGAACTTTTTTGTCCTTACCGAGAAATATCTCGGAAATCCTACCTGTTGCCCATTTTGTGCTGAGCATATTTTCATCTTTGATCAATACGAGAGAACCAACATTTATATTGTTTTTATTTATTTGCCATTTATTACGTTGTTACGTTTATTCAGATAGTCCCGCTTCCATAATTTCCATATTTGCTGGCTATATTTTGTTATTTTTTGCCAGTTGCTAAGTTTGTTTTCCGAAATTTCAGTGAGCTGGGGTTCAATAATAGACGTTAAGGGCCTACCTATAAGAAAATGACCCGGTGACAGAGTCTCGAAATCGTCGAAATCTGATGACAATGGGGACAGAGGTCTTGAGTTCAAAACACTTTCAATTTCTAGAATTACTGTCAGAAATTCCTCTAAAGTGAGGTGCGCGTTACCAATTACACGTTTTAGATGGAATTTGAATGATTTAACCCCTGCCTCCCAAAGACCACCGAAGTTCGGCGCTTTCGGAGGAATAAAATTCCATTCGATATTTGCCCTTGCAAAATAATCAGCTAATGCTTCATCTGGGTGTCTAACCAAATTGTGAAGCCTTTTCAATTCTAAGTTTGCCCCTACAAAGTTTTTTGCATTGTCAGAAAATATTTTTGAACACTTTCCCCTTCTGCTAACAAAGCGCTTAAAACAAGCAATGAAGGCTGCAGAAGTGAGATCTAAAACGAAATCTAGATGAATAGCTTTGGTGCAGAGACAAACGAATATACATACATACACTTTATTATATGTACCTTTCCTTTGATTTTTGAATTTAATGTAAAAAGGGCCACAATAATCAGTTCCAATAATGGAAAATGGAAATGAAGGTGTAACACGCTCTTTGGGCAAGTCACCCATAACTTGACTCGCTAATACAGGCTTGTTTTTAAAACAAGTGACACATTCATATGTTATTTTGCGACAGATGTTTCTACCATTAGTTATCCAAAATTTACGACGAATATGGTACAACAATGTTTGTGATCCTACATGTAAATACTTTAAATGAAAATATCTTACAATAATTAAAGTAAGGGGATGCTTACTTGGCAGAACCATAGGATGTTTTTCATTTGTTGTCAAATATGAGTTACCCAATCTACCCCCAACTCTTAAAATATTGCTTTCATCTAAGAAACAATTTAAAGAATTTAGTTTACTTTTATTTGGTACCGAATTACCTTTCTGAAGACATTTTATTTCTTCCTGATACTCACTTTGTTGAACCATCTTTATCAGTGATAATTCTGCAGCATTCAATTCTTTAGAAGTAAGATGATCTTTCACTCTATTAACATTTCGAAGGTTATGAATAAATCTAAGCACATAACATAAAATACGAATGATAGTTATATAATTATTACTAACACTAATAATATAATCTAATAAATAATTTTGATCATAAATAGCTAGAGTAACTAAAGAGTTATCATTTTCACATTTAACTGTTTTCTTTAGTTTATCAGAATAGTCATCTGGCGAATTTTGGATGTTGCAGTCATTAGTTGGGAGAACAGTTTCTCTCAAAAAGGGGGGACCTTTAAACTACAAATCCTTTTCTAAGAGCATATCAACACTGACGCCTCTGGTAAGGAGGTTGGCTGGATTAGACTTTCCCGGACAATGAAACCACGAATTGGAGTCAGTCAAAGATTGAATCTCGTTGACACGATTCGCTATGAATGATTTCCATCTTTTACTAGAACCTCTAATCCAGTACAAAGTGATTTTTTTAAGAGGTGTAACTCTACTTTTTGAAGTCACAAGGTTAACTTCAATAGCATTTTCTTTTACAATTCTGAGGTATATGACAGTGCCGAAGGCTTTCTTACTAGCATCGCAAAAACAGTGAATCTCTACCACATCTGAATTTTCTTCTTTCGTTGAATTTAGCACAATTCTTGGAATTTTTAGGTCGGAGAGGCGTGGGATCTCAGAACACCATTGAAGCCACTTTTCTTTAACATCTATTGGCAGATCTTCATCCCAAGCAATTTTCCTCAACCACAGATCTTGAAATAGGCATTTCATGCGAATAGTATAAGGAGTGAGCAAGCCAAGAGGGTCGAATATTTTTCCAATAGCACGCAGGATGAAGCGCTTGGTGTTTTCATTTTTGATAACATTTCTAATAAGCCTTTTACATCTACGATAAAGCAATCTTCACTCGTATGCCAAGACATTCCTAGAACCTTTGTCGAGTCAAATCCTAATTCAATTGGGTTATGTAGAGGCTGAGTATCAAACCCTTCTTGTTTCCATTGCTCCATCAAATCGTTATCATTAGTTGACCATTTTCTGAGTTTCATACTTTCCTCGCTCATAATATAAACAGCATTTCGAGAGATTTCTAACGCATCTTGCAAGTTGTCAGCACCAGCGATGAAATCATCTACGTAGAGGCACCTATCTAATAACTTTGTTGTTGTAGGATATCTAACTTGAAATTTCTTGATATGTTTTCTTAGAGTAGCAGCAAGAAGAAACGGGGAAGCATTCATACCAAAAAGAACTCGGTTGAAGCGATATATTTCTATACCTCTATCTCCAATCCATAAAAACCTCACTGCATTTCTGTCTTTCTCCGCTAGGGATATCTGCAGAAAGGCTTTTTCTATATCACCTATCAATGCTATTTTGTTTAATCTAAAATTGATAAGTAGATCGAATATGTTTGGATTTAGATTTGGACCTGGCCAAGGACAATCATTTAACGATAATTCGCCAACATCGTGTGAGCTGGCATCGAAGACTACTCTCATTTTTGTTGTCAGGCTTTGTCTAAAGACAGGTTGATGTGGAAGATAAAAAAGTGGTTTCTCCACTGGCTTGTGCGTTTCCGTTATTTTTTCTATGATTCCTTTATTTTCATAATCTTTCAAAGTCTCACAATATTGAGCACGAAGCTCTAATTTTCGCTTCATTTTCACTTTAAGACAGTTTAGTCTATTATTGGCTATTTTGAGATTGTCGTTCATTTCTCGCCAATCTTTATTCCATGGTAAGGTAACTTCGTAACGTTTATTTTTATAAGATACAGATTTTTCGAATATTTCTAATGCTCTATCTTCGTCAGTACATGTGGGATCGTCTTTTATCCCTAATGTTTCTAACTGAAAGAATTTTTGAACTTCTTTTGTCAAATCTTCATAGTTACAAACAAGCCCACAATGAGTATTTTGCGTGATTTGATTGTCAGGATTTAATACGCTTCCACAGGCAATGAATCCAAATACCGAGTTTTGGAATTTTAAATTAGAATTGGGGACTTCAATTCGACCGACTTCTAAAAGATCATAAAATATTTGAGCTCCCAAAAGAACATGAATTTTTCCAGGTTTGTAAAATTCTGGATCCGCTAATTTAATGTTATTAAGGTATTGTTCTGTTGGAACGTTAATCCGATTTACTGGAATAGTATCCGATATTTTTGGTACACAAAGAAGTTCTATTTCCGCCTTAAAATTTGAATTGTTCGAAATTAATGCTTTTACCTTGGAGTTAATATTCACGGAGATGCCATTTAATCCTGAAACCGCAACTTTTATTTTTTCTTTCTTAATTCCTAAATAATCAGCACACTGAATCGTAATGAAATTACTCATTGATCCAACATCAATCAAACCTCTTAACGGCTTAAATTCACCAAATTTATTTTTAATATAAACAATGACAGTTGATAAGATGCCAGAACTTAAATAATTCATCTCACAAACAGATGTACCTGAAAATACTCTTTCGTTAGAAATGTGAAATGTTGCAGCATTCGGGTCTAGATTTGAATGCGCTATGATTTGATTCTGGTTTTGGATATTGCAATCACTGACCTCGGGTTTTGAAATAAATTCATTTTTTCTATCGCTGTTTTGAATTTGCTTTTCATTTTCATTCTCGAAATGCAGTAAACTCGAATGTTTTTTCATACATTTCCGACAAGAATAAGTAGATTTACAATTTCTAACCGAGTGGAATTTTAAACAGTTAAAACAAATATTATTTTACTTTACGAATTCATATCTAGAAGCTACTGAAAGATTTAAGAATTCTGGACATTTGTGCAAACCGTGGAATTCATTACTCTGACACTTAACACATTTAAATGTTTTTGAGTTTTTACCATTAGATGTAGATACCATACTAGTGATTCGTTGTTGAGCATTGCGTTTAGGAGTTACATTATTTATAAGAGGTTTGGAAACTTGCAGTGTTCTCGCTTGTCTTTTTAAAAACTCGATTAATTCTTTTAATTTTGGTAGCTCGTCTTTTTTTTGTTCACGTTCAAACCATATTTTTGTGGACCCATCTAATTTCTGCCACAATATATAAGTTATTATTGTATCCGCAAACCCTTCAACTTTTTGATCGAGAATTTCTAGAGATCTGATACATTCACTGGCGGTATCTGCTAAATTAAGAATAGCACTAGGTGTTTCACTTTGTATTGAATTAATGGACATTAATTTTTTAATGTGAGCAAACACTTGTTGTCTTTTATTGGAATATCTTTCCTCTAATAAGGACCACGCTGTTTGATAATTATCATCTGAAATCGTTATACTTTGTACAACTTTTGCAGCTTCAGAATGAAGCGAAGATTTCAAATATGATAACTTTTGAGCACCCGAAAGTGCGCTATTATTGTGAACGCTAGATTTAAAAAGATCACTAAAATATATCCAATCCTGTACGTTTCCACTAAAAGAAGGTAGATTAATCGTGGGAAGTCGAACTTCCGTTACACTATTCTCTTGTTTCGGCTTTGATTCATTAAGAACATTTATTTGTTTTTGTTTCGCTCTTTTAATTTTTAACCAAGTTTCATCTAACTCTTTTTCAATCGATGATTGTTCATCGATATATTTATCAATTTCCTCCTCATCGCACAATGAATAAATTTTATCAAATATTTCTTTCAATTCTGTATTGAATTGATCACATTTCGTATTTACAAGTTCTAAAGAACATTCATCAGAGTCACTTAATTTAATTTCACTCACAAATTTAGTAATTTTACATTTTAAAACTCTTTTTTTTGTCAAAATATTTTTTAATTCAGTAGCCATGTTAAAGAAAAAGTCCTACCTTATTCGAAGAAACCAAGTCTCGTCGCTGATTCTTGACTCTAAAAGCAAACGATAAATCCGTTTACTTTGGCCTCGAAGGACCAATTTCTGTTAAGAATAAAACATAAGTTACTCAATAACACCATTTTTAAGGAACTCTTCGCAGTGAACTGTATATTTCTTTATTTTAAAACAATAATTGTTAAGAGTGAAACAGTCTCTCTGGCCGTTTCCAAATCAAATATTCCATTATCTCAATAACAACAACAACAGAAATTCAGTGTTTCCACTCACTAGTAACTAAATTACAATCTATCGTCAACACGCAGACGATTGGAATAATAAATAAAATTACGGCGCTGACACAGCGCCCTCGTACGGGAGATTTTAATTACGATCAGTAACATTGATAGCATTGATTGATAACATTTCTAATAAGCCTTTTACATCTACGATAAAGCAATCTTCACTCGTATGCCAAGACATTCCTAGAACCTTTGTTGAGTCAAATCCTAATTCAATTGGGTTGTGTAGAGGCTGAGTATCAAACCCTTCTTGTTTCCATTGCTCCATCAAATCGTTATCATTAGTTGACCATTTTCTGAGTTTCATACTTGCCTCGCTCATAATATAAACAGCATTTCGAGAGATTTCTATGTCCATCCTATGTCGAGAGATCCCATAAACGTCTATTTTAGAGTTTATTTCATTCAATATGACATATATTTACTTAACTAATCCTAGCTATCTATATTATAAAGGACAAACATATCTGTGCGTAACGCATACGTCATTCTGCGAATGGCAACATTTTCAAATTTGAAATGAATTTTCGTTTTGCAATTTTTGCTACTGAAAATTTTTTAATTTCTACACATCGCACATTTTCAGTTTATATACCGTCGTATAAGGAAAAAAACGTTCTTTTAAATGTAATTTGTTTGAAAGCTGTATCTCAATTTATTTTTGAGATATTAATTTTTTTATAGTTTTAATACCAATTTTGTAATTGTGGCAACAGAAGTACTCCATTTCTATTAAAAGTAAAAGGGAAAACAGTAGATTACTGCATTTTTTGTTGCCATTTCCTCATAAAAATTTAAATTAAAATACATGCTATGTCAAAAATACCATCTCTCATCAAAAATCCGGTGAATTTTGATTTTATTTCGTTTCTATTCATCAGTTAAAGGTTTCTTAGTTTATAGCAAAAATATTTTACAAACGATATAATACTTTCTCTTTACGAAAACTTATTTTAAATAATTGTGTTACTTTCCGTCATAATTACTCATTTCGTATCAGAAAGCTGAAAGAATTAATAATTATCCGCTTATAATAATATTTTCCGAATTTTGAAAAAAATGATTTCTGATAATGAATTTAAAATGATCAAATTAAAATACCATTTTTTTAAACATAGTGAATACGGATATGAGAAGTACATATGTAAATTATGAGAAGGTGAAAATGATTTCGGGTTTAGGTTATACAAAGAAAAAAAATCTGATTGTATCAAACTAGAATAAATTTTATCGTTTTGATTCGGGAAAACGAAGCATAAGAGACTTAATTGACAATTTCATCATAATAACTGTTTCTAATTATATGTTACTGATTGCATATGCGATTAAAGTTTAATTTTAATTATTCAGATAAACAGAGTTTTATAGAAATAGCATTTTGTTAATTTTAGGTTAAAATAATATTTGTTTGAGAGTTAGACTAGCCAATTTACGATGCATTTTCTATTGTAACTAATTTTGTAGATTTATTATAAATCAATGAAACAGTTCCTTCTTAAACATTTTCCTTCGTCGAAGTTCGGCGGGTTCCACCTCGTATCCAATAATAGACTATTTCGACAAAACGACATAAACTTTTTAAAGCGATGAAATTGATGTAACAGATGCGGCATCCATTTTGTTTCAACGTAACGAAAGTACACAGTGCGGCACATAGTTGCGGTACACAGTCAGACGTGTCTCATTGTGTACCTACTATGTGGTTCTGATCTTATAAAAAGTTATTTATTAATAAAAGAAGGTTTCTCTCTCTCTCTCTTTCTGTGTGTGTGTGTGGGCGTGCGATGGCTAGGGAAATCTGCTAAAAGTAAGAGGCTGAAAATTTGCATGAAGATAGCCCAAGGTCTGCCATTGTCCACCTGAGGCTCATATTTTTAATATTTTGAAAATCTAGAAATATTAATTAGAAATCATAAACTGCAGAAAATTATTGATAGAGAGTAAAAATGTATGATTTGTGAAAATATATACATTGAAGACAGAAATATACATATAAATGTAATAAGCTACCACATCTAATCCCTAATTTAGAAAGAATAGCTTTAAAAATGATATTTTGACTTCTCTGGTTATGAAAACTAGAGTCAGGGCCGAAACTAGCCTTTTATGCACCCGGGGCAAACATGGATTTTGGCGCCCCCCCCCCCCCCCACCACCACCACCACCCTTTTCCGAAAAGTATATTTACAAAGAGAATTTTACTAATTTTCAAATACCCGACTTAGTTTAAAATTTAAAACATGTAATAATAAAATATGTAATACTGAACTACGTAATCTACAATGGCGGATCCAAGGGGGAGGTCACGAGGGTCATGAGTCCCCCTCTGAACACAAACAAAAATATTCTAAAGATCATTTTTAAAATGAAATATACAGTAGAGTCCCGATTATCCGAGTTCCGATTAACCGAGTTTCCGCTTTAACCGAGTTATTTTCTTCTGATGGACTGATGGCTTCCATTATTATGAAACAGCCATTATAAATGAAGTCGAAGTGTTAGGTGAAGATGAAAGAGCAGTCGTAAAAAGTTAGAACTCTGATTTTCTGGTCAGAATGGTAAAAAAAAAATTTTGAAAAAAAAAAAAATATATGGTCATTTTTTTTTTCCATTCTGACCAGAAAATCACAGTTCTATCTTTTTACGGCTGCTCTTTCATCTTCACATAACACTTCATTTATAATGGCTGTATCGTAATAATGGATACCACCAGTCCATCAGAAGAAAATGATCCATTTTAAAGGTATAATTCTTCATTTGGCGCCCCTTCGTTCTGGCGCCCGGGGCACATGCCCCTTAGTTTCGGCCCTGACTAGAGGATTGAACACAGGCTTCTCGAGTGAAAACTTTTTTTTTTTTTTTTTTTTTTTTTGAAAATTCTAATAGATTGTTATATTTAATGTAATTTTTTAGATTGCCTACTAACAGTATCAAAAAAAAAAAAAAAAAAAAAAAAATTATACGAAAAATATCAATAATGTATTCAAATTACGTTTTGGAAATTATTAAATGTGAAGATTTCATATTAGCCGCATTGTATAAGCCACGCCCTTCCTTAGTCAATGATGTGTTATTAAATAAACACAAGGGTTTTCGTTCCCGGTCGCCTATGTGTCATTGTTGCCAGTTTGACCCTTTTTTCTTAATTTAAAAATTTCGGATTCTCACCAGAAATTTTTAAAGGAAAAGTTTTATATTCAGTAATCACGAAATTTCTATCATTAAATACGGAAAATAATATTGTAAAACATTTCTGGTATGAAAACGAAATTTTGGAATAATTAAAAATAGGCGAAACTGGCTACCCTGTTATGTTTTAAACTATCACATCTAATCACTAATTTAGAACGGGTAGCTTTAAAAATGATATTTGACTTCTCTGGGTTATGAAGACAAGGGGATGTAATCCAGGCTGCTCGGGCTACAGAACATAGGGGACACCCCTTTTTCTAAAGTTAAAAATTCAAATACATTTTTATATTTAATATAATATTTTTACATTACATTAAAACATTACATTTATATTATATTTACATTATATTTATATTACAAAAAAATTTTTATGAAAAATATCAATAATATATTATAATAAATTTTTGAAATCTATTAAAAGCGAAAATTTTATATTAGTCGTATTTCAAGAGTTTCATAACTGATTAAATCATCAAAGATCTTTACTTGCATCAATCAGCCTTTTTGATTCTTCAGTTGTTTGCGTTAAGATGTTTGTGTTTTATTTGTGTATTTTACTTATTTATTGATGGAGTTTAAATTTTTTTATGGATTACTAAGCGAAAGCAAATGCCGAATAGCCGAACTATTTATGGTTCAATATCTGAAAACCGGGCAATTCCATTCCAATTTTTTTTTTTTTTTTTTTTTTTTTAAATTAATGTACCAACTACTACATACAATTATATACTATGATGCATGTTTTGCCATTTAAATGCTGTAGTGATTTGAGATCAAGGATGTATATTTTATTCGTAGGATAAACTTTTATGGACGAATGTGTCTGTTAACACCATAATCAGTGTCTAATAATTGGGACTGAGATGATGGGGACTGAAGTGATATTTTTGTCTTAACAGCTGCACAGCCATTTTGTTAACTCATTTAGCACACATGTAAAATATTAAATACTAGTGTAAATACCCGTCCTAGGACGGTGGGTAAAAATTGTGTTTTTCACTTAAAATTTGAAAAATTGATAAAAAAAATAATTGACAATATGGAAGCGTTTAGATGAGCAAAGTTTGGCTAGTTTATTTCTAATAAACACACAATTAGCTTTTACAGTATTTCTGGGTAAACCAGGTTTTCCGGCTAATATACTAAAACAAAATTAAGATTTCTTAATAAAAGAAAAATTTAATAAATATGCAATAAAAGTGCGTAATTAAAACAGTCTGCTGCAACTATTGAAATAATACTGTATATTTTTTAATAACACTTTGAAATTGTATTTTTATCGTTTACCACCCCCCCTTCCTCCCCCCCCCATCCAATTTTTTTATATGTATATTGATTAATAAATAAGTATCGCGGGTTGAATCCCATCCGTCTAATCCCCTAAGCTTCTGTCCTCCTGATGCAAAGCTATAAATCAAAAATTATTAATTTTACTTTTCGTATAAATATTAAATTTTACTTGTAAAATATGGGATGTGTTTTTTTTTTTTTGTTGTTTTTGTTTTTTAGTTTAAATTTATACACACCTGTATATAGAATAGAAAAGGAAAATATAAGCAATGTGTAATTTAAAAATAAGTTACAAAATGCCAGGATATTATTTCGGGGACGGGGGGGGGGGGGGGGGTGACTAATCCCCTAAGCTTCTGTCCTCCTGATGCAAAGCTATAAATCAAAAATTATTATTTTTACTTTTCGTATAAATATTAATTTTTTACTTTTAAAATATGGAATATGTTTGAATTTTTTTTTTTTTTTTTTTTTAGTTTAAGTTTACATACACCTGTATATAGAAAAGAAAAATATAAGTAATGTGTAATTTAAAAGTAAGTTACGAAATAATAAGTCTAAAATATTTAAATTGATTACTTTTTTAAAAGAAAGCTAGTTTTATCAATTTTTTGCAGGGAAAAAAAAGGATATTTTTAAAAATACCATATCATTGTTTTCCGTGATTAAAATTCCTTACATGTCATGCAAAGAAAATTTAATATGACTGCAACTTAATACTTGAAATAATCTCAGGTAGGAAGAAGTGTCTACCACTGCTCAATTATCAGATTTGTAACCTTGAGAAGTAATCGCGGGATTCTTGTTTCTTGTCAACCAATGGGAGAATGGAACCTTTCACCTTTGAGTCTCTTCCTCGGAGACTGGTAAGATTGATGGATTCGCCCCGCCCTGCGTTACACTGCATTTTATTATATAGAGATGCCAAGTGACATTTGTATGTTACATAAATAAAGTTGCAATAAGCTTTTTTTATTTTTTTAAATAAAAAGTTAAGTATGAGAACACGAATGATGCTATAAAAAATACTCATCCCTATTCAGAACGAAACCTAAATATTTCTAAATATGAAACAAAGACAAGAACAACTTTCCTTCATCCATGGTGGCTAATTGAACTTTAGTTGCTGTTGCAATGGAAATAATTCTGCCAGCGCCACCTAGTATCTGTTAAGCGGAATGTGTGTTTAGAGAAACTGAAATGATGGGCAACCTCAAAGACAAACATATATACACTACAATATTTTACTATAGAATCTATACTAATAAAGGAGAATTATATTTTCCCATACTGTATATATATATATAGGTATAAATATAAATAATAGCAAAAGTTTAAAATATTTATAGAAATTTTTACAGCATACATTTAATATTCGATATTTGTACGTGGGGACAGGGACTGAAATGATGATTTCGTTTGTTTAACACGTTCACGCCGGCGCGGTGGGTCACACTCGACTTTCTCAGATCTGGAGCAAGTCTCTGGCCTTTTAGATACCGGTATTTTAATACAGAAAATGTTGTTTTATTTAATTAGAACAATTGGGCGATTTAAAGGAACAATATTTTCTCTAAAATAATAGTGGCGTGCAAAAAGCCGGAGACTTGACAAATCTGAGACAGACGAGTTTGACCCACCACGCCGGCGTGAACGTGTTAAAGCTTAAAATTAATTAGTTATACATCATTAAATGTCCATTTATCATTGTAATTGTTATAACAAATGTTACAATATATTACATTTTTCAGGTTTTGGTTTTAGTATAATTAATGAAATATTATTGGCAGTGGACGCAAATTGCCCAATTTTTAGATATTGACCCTTATAATGTTTCAAGTACAAACGGTTTATTATTTCGTTATCGGGTTGCACACATAGAGATAGAGATATTTTTTAAATCATGCTCGAAAATTATTTTAAAAACTATAAAATATCAGCAAATTGAGAAACAATTTTCACAAAAATTGCATTAAAAATAAAACATTTCTTCTTCCTATTCGACGCGACTTTGCAAAAACTGAAATTGTGCGATATTTAGAAGTTAAAACAAATTTCAGTGAAAGCGAAATTTATTGGTCAGGTGTTGCCACCATCAAAGTGACGTTAACGTTACTCGTGAAGATGCTTTTGGTTTATAACACAGTTATCAGCTGTTTTGTAAAATTAATAATGTAATGTGACATTGTAAAAAATTGAGAATCATTATCCATCTTTATCCAGAAGCCAGATCGAATAAATGTGTTTAGATAATTATCGTACATAAGTCAATTACATTCGTTAGCCCCTTGAAGGGCGCCGTTTGCAGTCTACAAACGGTTAATTTTAATGCCTAAATATCCAAATGGCACCAGTAATCTTTTAGTACAATTTCGATCTCATAATAAACGTGGGGGGGGGGGGGGGGGAAGGCTTATGATTATTTTCAAACAAATCTGTTTGTTAATTGCGGTTTGAATTAATTATTTGAACATTTTTTGACCAAAAATGCCTTGCCCCTGAAAGGGTTAAATAAGATTTCTGGTGGAAATAGTCTTTGTTTTTTCATTTGGTGGGTCAAACATTCCTGAGGTGGGGAAGTTTGTCACGATTTACGCAGTTGTCAGAGTGAGATGCTGCTGTATTCCAAACACAAATTTCGAACATCTTAGCAAAAAGTGGGCCGAACAACCCCCTCTCCTCTATATTTATTCCCAAATTAAATACATCGATTATAAAACGCTTCTTAAATGGAAATAAGGCAGAATCAAATAAGACAAAGACAAAGACGGAATACTACAATTTGTCTAATGAAAAAATGTGTAAAATTGCATAGTAGACTCCACCCACTTAGACAAGTTGTAACATTGTTCAAGAACAATAAGCAAGCGAAATGAAAAATGATATCTGAAGTGGTGAACCAAAAACAAATCTCACAAACGTGGAAGAATTGTGAAAACTCCATGCATTTACTTTCAAACGATAAAAAACGGAGTAAAAACCACACAGAATTAGTTATTCCCACCTTTTGTTTTTGTTATTAAAATTGATGCTGTATTCACTGAACTCGTTTGCTCGGCGATCTGCATTGGTTGCTGCAATCACGACGCAACAAATGTGTCATAAATTTATCACGTCTCTTCAGACGCTTGAAAAAAAAATTCAAATTCACGCGTTCAAGAGATACAGATAGGCAAAAATAGCAGTAAATCAACCGACATGCAAAGCATTTATTGTTTCCCTATTTCGAAAATTTCCTTCGTACTCATTCTTCGCTCCGAAACCACGACTTTTGGTGGCTGTTGTCTCTCATTACGTGTGATTGTATGCATAGGGTTTATGTCGGCAGAAAATTTTTCACAATGTGTGTATTTTATGCCAATAAAGAACAGAAAAAGCAGACATGATTATTTCAAAAAACACGATTGTGGTCAGAAAAATTTATAGCGTTTGGAAGAGAAGAAACTACCGTCTATTACTTTTTTGCATTGTATGAAGATATGCTGATAATATATATTCGATTTTTGCATTGCGTGAGGAGCAGTGCATCGAAGATGTTAAACATCAGAATATATTAAACGTTCTTATTCTTGAGCGACAATGGAAGGTTACTCTTTGATTTAGATTTTCAGACAAATATCAGATCATTTTAGTGTTGTTCCTATCTTTTCTTCAGATGTGACTACTTCAATATTTAGTTGCTTAAAATTCTGCTTAAATGTATCTCTGAAATGCTATCACAAAATTAAAACCATTCGTAATGCTTTGGTCACCCCAATTACTTAAACCTTGGTAACTCTTAATATTGCTGTAGATTTATTTCACAGTTCAAAAATAAACACCCATAAAAAAAAAAAAAAAGAAAAAAAAAAAAAAAAAAAAAGATAATCTTAAAAATAGCACAATTAAATTATGAAAGAAGCATTTCTTGCAAGATAAGGGGCCGTCTACAAATGATGTCACGCTTGGAGGGGAGGAAGAGGGTTTGTGAAATTGTAACAGCTTGTGACAAGGGTGTGGGATGGGGTAAGAAGAAGTGTCACATCACACATTTTGATTAAAATAAAAGCATTAAAAATCAGCAGATTAAATTTTGAAGTTGTTATTTTGAAATTAAAATACATTGTGTTCATAAAGTAAAGATAAGATTTCAAGCCAAATTAATTATTCCATTTCAAATTCCAAAATACTACTGTTTTCAGTTGCTCTTTCTTATTATTTTATTACTATTGTATATTAATTATGTTTTATGTTGTAAACCTTAATTTTATTTCATACAAAATAAGTACACGAATCATTTTTATGGTTATTCTCACAAATGCAATTAAAACCCATAGTTAAAGTTTAAAAATAAAATTTGAAATGTGATCTATAACGTAGAGTTTTGTTTCTGAACTGCAAGTATATGTTTGCGTAATCTAGCGTGACATATGAGAAGAAGGTGGCAGGGGGTATGGTAATGTGTGACACTTTGTGACAAAGGGGGGGGGGGGGTAAAAATATTGAAAAAGTGTGACATCATTTATGGACAGCCCCTAAGAATATATTTCTTAAGTGAGATATTTTTAAATTTTATAATTTTTCTGTTTACTATAGGTATCCTTTTATCATTCAAGGATCTTCGAATCTTTTATCTTCGAGTAATTTTAAGGGGAAAAATGTATCCAATATCAGATAGGGGAGGGTAGTACACAGTGAGACGAAATTTATTATAACTTAACGAATGGCAACGATTTTTATTCTTTTGAAAAAAATTTTGCTACATATTTAAGCTACACAAATACGCTACACATTAATGTATAAATAGTTTTAAAAAAGTTATTTATAAAAGCACAGAAGCAGTATAACGGATTATCGGAAATTGTCTCACTGTGTACCACTTATATATTTTATATGTGGAAACGGGAATATAAGGAAAGAAGCTGAAGAAACAGCAAATAGGAAAGTAGAAATCAACAGCCAATAGGAAAGCAGAAGGCAACAGCCAATCACAGAAGAGTATAGTCAAAACAAAAGAACATAGAGTAGAAGGGGAATAAGAAAGCAAAATGGGGAAAACAAATAATAATAAATATATTTGCATATTAAATTAATATATTTGTGTGTTTTCATTTTTCAAAATCTATTTTTAATTTAATTTTTTTTTTTCTCATTTTGCTTTTTTATTCCCCTTCTACTCTGTGTTCTTTGGGTTTGATTGTACTCTTCTGTGATTGGCTGTTGATTTCTACTTTATTATTGACTGTTTCTTCAGCCTGTTTCCCTTCCCTTATCTCTCACTTCAGTCTTGATGCTGCTTAGCTGCTTTCATAGTAGAAGCACGTCTTCTTTGCCCCTGACGAAGGAAGACTCAGATCTTTCGAAAGGCCTAGCGCATTTAAAAGTTTTTGATGGTGTTTTAAGAAAATCTTTTAGTTCGTATTGATTCATACCAGTTTCAACTTATTTTCTTTTTCGGAAAATATTATATTTGAGTCAATTTTTGTTAATTAGCCACTATAAAAATTGGGAAAAAAATTATTTATGTTTCTACTGGACATAATGTCATAATATCACTCCAGAGTAACATAACAAAGATGGCTCAAAAAATTATGATTTTAAATTATGTACTTACTTTAAAGTGTTTACACTGCTCAATACCAACTATTCAACGATATGATAATTTTTATAATGCTTTTAATAGCTGGAAGAATTAATAATGACTACCTTATAAAGATAGAGAAAAAACGCCACTCGAGCACATTGCAAGCGGTATCAACAAAAGATGTTATAACCTCCTGTGATAACACATCTGAACGAAAACAGACTTCACGACCTTAAGGAGCCGCTGCACTGAAACTTCCCTATCGCGAAATCCCATGTTATCCTATGGGAAAACTTTGGAGCGCGATTACTCATTACCTAGTATAATTTACGGAGATCACGATGAAGTTACTATTAATAAATTTTTTATCCGAATTTGAGTAACTGGATTTCATCTTTTGTTACGAAATATTATGTTTCACAAAAATATAATAAATTTCACAAAAATAACTTTTACTTTTCACAAAATGGGCCCCAAGAAAAAAACCCTGCATCTACCACTACCTGGTAAATGTATATAAAGTTACGATAAAGCCTGTAAATGACCGTAATCTGTCGACAAAATTATATGTAGCTTTGAAAATTTTTAGTGGGGATAATTTATAGCTTTTTTTTTTTTTTTTTTTTACCCTGCTCTTTAGGCAGAGGTAGAAGACATGTTCCCCATGTCATAAAACTTTTGATTACAAAATTAAAAAAAATTGTAAAATTGATGATATTAGTATTAAAAGATTGTAAAATCTAGAGAAGGCTCAAGAAGAAGGGGAGGGGGGGGAGTGCTCATCGTACCCTGCCCCGTTTGGTTTACGGCCCCAAGCCTGTTTTTAGGTGCGTTCGTAATTATATAAATACGTAGCACCTATATCATTGTTCAGTCCGTCCGTCTGTCCGTCCGCATATAACAGAGCAAAAACCACCCAATCCAATGGTCTTAAATTTTAAATATATAATGGGACGGCCAACGGGAAAAAATTATTGCAAGTGCATTTTAATGATATTACAGCGTTCCGAATGATCTGAAATTTTAAATATATAATTGTTGCAAAATTTTGTCGAGTCATTTCAAATTTTATGAAAATCGGATGTATAGTTTAATGACAAGGGCAGTCAAAAGTTTTCCGTTACATTAAGGCCAATGGGAAAAAATATTTCATGTGCATTTTAAGATGTTACAGCCTTTCGAACAGAATGAAATGCATATGCACTTATGAAGTGCACTAAAATATACATTCATTACACTATGCGGTGCAAAAAATATTTATAAAATAAACAATTAAATTTAAAAAATCAAAAAACCCGACTGCGTAAAAAGCGAAATAATTATTTCTCATCAATGTGAAACTATTTTTTTTTTCAATTCCTACTATTAGCTCACACTCTCGCTATATATATATATCTTGTTAAAATTTTCAGTCGTTAATAAAATACTTATTGTTCATCCAATCAAGCTCAAATAAATTTTTTTAACTTGTAGTGGATGACACTTGATGTTAATCCAGTTTTTTTCAAATATTAATTCATTGATTAAATTAAATTAATTAATTTTCAATAATCGAGAGAGCTCTCTTCTTGATCAAGGTATTTTAAGACCGAGAGAGTCCTCTTCTTGATCAAGGCATTTTAAGCGCCACTCAAGAGGCAAGAAGAATAGGAGAAAAAAAAAATTCTCTTATTGACCTAAGTAGGAATTGACTTAAAAAAAATATTTTTTTTTTATATTACTTGTTTATATTACTTACCTATTTTTTTTATTTACTTTTATTTTATTTTTTATTGATGACTTTTAAGCTGCGTTTAATTGTAAATTCCTATCTATAAACACTGTTTTGATGAGGTCTATAGATGTCTATGATGGTTAGATTAGAGTTGCAGTAAAGCTAGAGATCCTACCTACACAACTTCCAGGTTGTATAATATTTTAACGGAGCATCTGACTGCAAAATAGTCAATGAAATATCTTCTTCATTTTGAAAGACCTACCAATGATATGCCACTCAATAGGGTGCGTAATTTTTTTTTTCGTCTCTACCGCCATTTTGTATTTTACGGCCGCCATTTTGAATTTATAAAAACAAAACCTAGCCTATAACTATCGGGCCGTTAAGACGAATCGATAGAGACGTCATTCATTAAAATCCATCCAGCCGTTGGGATGTTTCGAGGGTATAAAGAAATCCACATACACAGATACGCGTGAAACACATAACTCTTCTTTTCAGTCGGGTAACTAGTTATAGTACGAACGCACCTCATTTGCCACGCTTGACGAGCAATTTTCAACTTGTTTTTAAACTGGTCTGGTTGTGTAATACTTTTAAAAATAAACTTTTAAAAAAATCTTCTAAAGATTACCTATAAGAATTAAAATATAATATTGTATTCTTTAATATAAACATTCTAACGAAGGGGAAAAAAATAACATCAAAGAAATATTTTCACGATGTTTATTTTATTGTTGTTGTTGGTGTTTTTAAATTTCTAAAAAGTACTTAATCAATTTTCATTAAATTGAAATCGGACCAATTCAATAGTACTCTCTTTCAATTAAAAAAAAAAAAAAAATGGCATGAATTGGTCGCATAGTTTCGGAGAAAAAATACATACGCGTCGAATTGGGAACCTCCTCCTTTTTTTTAAGGCAGTTAAAAACGTAATTCTAAAATCTAATTTTTCTTTTTATAAATATCAATCTAATTTCCCCCACTTCTAATAATCAACAAGTGTATTTTTAGACCACCACTTCCTTCTCTTACCTATATGCGTCTAGAATTAGTCACCCTTATATACTAAATAAAACCCAAAACTTCCATTGTTGCCATTCCACGCTTCAAAGATTATCTTCCAAGCAAGTCTTTGGCAAAGACAGATTCATTCATAACAGGTTTGCACCTGTCTTGATTTTTTTTTTTTTTTCTTTTTTTTTTTTCTTAACGATTCACCTGTGCGTCTAGTAGCGTACTTACAGTTATCTCTTTATCGTAATCGTTTCGTGATTGAGCTTTTTACCTGATCGGCAGACTTTTACTCCAAACGATGATCATTGAGAAAAGTAAGAAAGATAGTAAAAGAAAAATGTAAAAAGGAAGGAGTTCTTGAAAGTCCCTCGTTTTGCTTGGGATCTTTCCCACGTGAAAATCATTCACCATTTTACATTCAATGAATGAAAGAAGTTTTCGTGGAAAAAGGATAGAAGTTAAACTCGCCAAGCACCAGTTGGTTCAGAAATGAAGAGACTCCTAATGTAGTAAAATCACTGTTTTTTTACATTTTAATTCCATTGGAACTTCTTTTACGGTCGGGTTGATGGCGGTTTAGATCAGCTGTCAAAATCACCACTTTCACTGTCGATACTCCTTTTCTTCGAGGTGTACCTATTGTGTGGAAGGAAAGAATTAAGGCTTTACTCAACTGCTCTGCTCAACAAGCACAAAACGTTTTGACACATTTACAAATTCATTTTTAAACGGAAAGATATAAAACTGGCTATGGAAGCGATTTGGAATCGAACTGTGTTTTCCATTTTTTTTATATAAATAAATTACCTATTGAGTTATAAGCGATTTTGATCAAGTGACAAAGACATTTTACACCCTTCCTTGATTGGTTATTCTTCTTTCGCGCGGAAATTCAGTTCAAAACGCCCACTTTGACAGTATTTTTTGAAATATCTATTGTGTTTGCAAAAAAAATGGAAAACACAGTTCGATTATATAGTTCCTGAAACGCAATACCTGCTAGTTTCATATATTTCCCAACAAAAATAAATTAACACTTATGTCATAAAGTTTCCCTTTTGGATTTGAGAACAGCCTTAAGGCTCCTCATCAGTCAGACTGCAAATCTGCCTTTCTAATGTTTAACCTATGGACTTGGGATGCATCCGTAGTTTTAACATTTCTTCGCCGAAAATTAAAATTTTCACCTTCTTTTTTCTGTATGTTTTTCTTGAAGAATATTACTTTCTTTTTAATGTTTTCGAAGAAAGTTGAAAAGTGTTTATAAATTTTGTTTGTCTGTCCGACTGTCTGTCCAAGCTCTTGCTTGCGTAAATATATTCGGATTGCCATGCAATTGATATACAGTGAAACCGACCTGTTCGACCACCTCCCTGAACGATCATTTTTTCATGGAACGAAATTTATAACTATAGGCTCAATACTAATTTTTCCTCCATTCAGAGGCCATCCCAGTTGAACTCGCTCCATGGGCGAGTTCAACATTTCCTTGATGAATTTTTCATATCCTTGAAGAAAATTAAACAAATTCCGTTTTTTCCTGGTCACTTGAAGAAAGTTTTATTAGAAAAATAATTCCGGAGAGCGCATTATTCATCAAACTTCTAAACTAAGTTTAGATATTTTTTTTATTATTATTAGGTAACTTTTAAGTGTTTAAATCCCTTTATGACTTTTTAGGCAATGGATATAACTTTGTTGACAAATTAAGAATGACGACAATAAACTCCCCTGCCCTGACTCTCAAAGAAATAGATGAATTAATGAAATCGTCATTATTTGTTCCCGTCCAAAAAAAAAAATTGCATTTATTTACTGAACTTCGAAAGAACTTGGAAATAAAAGTTTTAAAAGATAAAACCGTAAAATCAAAGCAAAAGTAATGTATTCATTTTTTAAACTCTGCAGTAATTAACTTACGTAATTAACTTTTGTTTTGATACTTAAATTTTTATATTTTTTCCTAATGTGAAAATAAATTTAAGAAACATTAATTGTTACCTTGTTTTCAACAATTAAAATCTAGATTTAAACATGGCCTCCATTAAGAGACCACCTCTCAGCGCGACCGATTTTTATTGGAACGAAACGTGGTCGCTTTAGGGAGGTTTAACTGTATGTTATTGAGGTTTGCTATGACGTGTTCGGTATTGAAAATGAAGCGTGTGACTTCCAGTCCTTTTACAGGGATACTCAAAAGAATTCCGTTACATTACGATCCAAGTGAAAAAATCATTTGCCGTGTATTTTAATGATGTATACTATTTCAAGCATATTGAAAATGATATTTATCACTGACTAGGGAACATCCGCAACTGTCAGTTTCGGATTTTGACGAGTGATGTCGTTCAAAAATTCTTGTCCCGAAGATAATCAAAAAATGTATAGGTACTATACTTCCGAATCCAGTAGTTCACCAGATATGGGCTCTTTTCCGTAGCGGAAGAAGGGAAACAAAGAAGTGGAAAACAGCATGATATTAGTAAATAAATAAATAAAATGCTAAATTCATCTTTAAAAAGTTAAACTTAAAATTACACCATGTGCAAATTACTTAAAAGATGAAAAATGTATAAAAAGGTTTTAAATTACTTTAATATCCTTAGTACTTTCAACTATACACATGGTCTTCGTCAGAGAATACAAAAATACAAGCGTCTTATTTTCAAATTTCACGTAATTGGTGTCGAAAAATGATGTAATGACGTTTTATCGTACAACATACCCAGAATTTGGCTCAGTTTGTTTAAGGGGGTCCGGGACACAAAAATCTCCAAATTTTCTAAAAAACTTTTATTGCACTAAAGTTTTTCCTGTGTTTTTCTGCTTAAAATAACGTTTAAATCCTGTTTCTATCTTAAATAGAACGGGAAATATTAAATTTTTCGTTTTGGTGTGTTTTCAAAATCTAGCTTTCAAGCGATGGTTGTCATGAAAACGATTTCTTGTGAAAATGCGTTTTTCTTCATGATGACTTTTTTCACCATTTCTCGTATTTAAATCGTTATAAGTCAAGAACCGTTAAAGATAAATGATTCAAACTTGGAACATGCCTTTTTCAATTGTTTTTCTTTAATTTTGATTCAGCAAATTCGAAAAAAATATTTACTTTTGAAAATATGATTTTATTTTTTTTAAGTTACACCATTTTTTTTTACTGCAAATGTTTTTAGTTTTGTTTTTAATTAATATTTTTAAAAATGCTAAATCTAAGTTAAAACTTATATATTTCTGTTTATTTAAATGAAAAAAAAAATTTAATTCTACAAATAATATTTCGAGTTATAACGATTTTAAATTACCCCACTTTTTAATGAATTTTAAATTTATAAACAAAAATTATATGCCCCTCAAAGAATTATCATCATTTAATTATCCGTGAATCAATAGAAATTATTACTAAAGAAAATGCTGTTTGTAATGATGTTTTATCCTACAACATACCCAGAATTTGGTTCAGTTTACTTAAAGAATAATAAAACACGTAATATTCCACTTCCCTCTATATCCATATTTTTATTTTCCCAATGTTTTCCAGATCTAAAAATTGACTTTCACTTTCACTCCTTTCGACACCAATTACGTGAAATTTGAAAATAAGATGCTTGTATTTTTGTATTCTCTGACGAAGACTATGTGTATAGTTGAAAGTACTGAGGATATTAAAGTAATTTAACACCTTTTTATATATTTTTCGAAGACTATGTGTATAGTTTAAAGTACTAAGGATATTAAAGTAATTTAACACCTTTTTATATATTTTTCATCTTTTAAGCAATTCTGCACAAAGTGTAATTTTAAGTTCAGCATGAGATTCTTTCAAAAGCTATCGAAGGTAGGAATTTTTTCTTATAATTAATCATGATAGGATTTTCTACGTAAAAGTATTGAAAACACGTGTGTTTTCAACACTAAGGTAGTAAAATCACTGTTTGTTTGTTTTTTTTTTTTACATTTTTACTGCATTGCAAATTATTTCACGGTCGGGTTGATGGTGGTTTAGATTCAGCTGCCAAAATCACCACTTTCTCTGTCGATACTCCTTTTCTTCTCCGTGTACAGTGTGGGAAAATGAATTAAGGCTGTTCTCAAATCCAAAGGGACATTCTGATACTATTTTTAAATTAATTTTTGTTCGGAAACGCATGAAATGGACAGACGTTGTTATTCAGAAACTATGTAATCGAAATCAGTTTTCTTTTTTTTTTTTTTTTGATAACGCAAACGATCGTTAAGAAAATACTGTCAAGCTGGGTATTTTGAACAGAATTTCCACACGCAACACCGCGAGACAGGAGAAAAAGCGGTTGTCACGTGACTAAAAACGCTTATAAGTTGATAAATAATTAATTTATCAAAAAATGAAAAACTCATTTCGATTCCAAAGCGCTTCAATTGTCAGGTCTGCCAGTTTTATGCCTTTACGTTTAGTGCTTTGACACGATTATCCGATAGATACTTCGTCTTTATAGAAATATGGAACGTAATATTAGATTTCTTATTATGTAAATAAGAATAGTTGCATATGTTATGCGCTTAACAATAAATATATATGCAATAGAGCAATACGAGAGAATATCAATAAGTTTTTGTCCTCACATAGAAATAATTGAATAAAATTTATGGAATTGCTTCATTTTATGAGTCCTTTTCTATATAGTCAGTGTGCACAGTAACACATTTGTGCAAACGGTATTTCAATGAGAGGGGGGAGGATTTATTCCAGGAGGCGCGATAGTAGACCCAAAGGAGAGCATTTTTCAAACTTTTACTGACCCCCACATGCGACATATTGTTGGAAAGGCCTGTGACCACTTATTCATGTTATGCACCTACCGAGTCCCTTCCCCTAAATCTGCCCTCGGGGGCACTTTTCTAAATTTTACGGGCATCATTCATGCCACCCGGGGGGGGGGGAATTTGGGGGTAGGGGGTAGGGAATGTTTAACATGAATAAAAAATGGTCACAAGCCTTTCCAACAATATGGCACATGTGGGGTCGGCAAAAGTTAGAATAATGCCCCTCTTTGGGCCTATTATCGCGCCTCCTGGAATACATCCTCCCCCTCTCTTTGAAATACCGCTTTCAGAAATGTGTTACTGTGCAACGTGACTATATAAAAAAGGACTAATACAATGTAGAAATTTCATAAATTTCACTCAATTATTTCTGTGTGAGGGCAAAAACTTATTGATAACCCTCGTATATGCTATAAAGAAATATCGCTCCTCATGGATAGATTATGAAACACTTTCCAGCATAAGAAGAGCATTGTTACCAAATTTTGATATTTAGGTAACATGAAAGGCAATTTTTTAGCTATTCCCCACTCAAAAAATACTTCATGTGCATTCAGCGAATGAAGAGAGCTTTCGTGGAAAGATAGAGATAAGTTAAACTCGCCAAGTATCAGTTGGTTTAGCATCGAATTCGCCTAATGTAGAAAAATCATTGATTTTGTTTTTACATTTTAATTCCATCCAAACTTCTTTCACGGCTGGAATGACTGTGGTTTACCCTCTTCGCTACTGAGTATTAATGCAGTATTATTAATTATTAGCCCCCGGTATGCTATTTCTTTCTCCCAGCTTATTTTATGTCGTCTCCAATAAATAACGTTACCTTGTATAAGCCAGCCGTAAAACAAAAGACGATGTTTCATTGTGCGATTAAATACCCTACAGCATTTTTTAAAACTTCTAAGCATCGCACATTTTCAATGTTTATACCGTCGTATTGAGACAGAAAAGTACTTTTTAATGCAATTTGTTTGAAAACTGCATCTCCATTTATTTTTGAAATATAAATTTTTTGTAGTTTTTAGAAATATTTGTTTAATTTTGGCAACTCAAGTACTCCATTTCTGTAGAAAGTAAAGAAAAAATAGTTGAAAAATAGCAATTATATATTCTTGTGGCCATTTTCCCATAAAAACTGAAAAAATGTAATGAAAATACATGCTATTTTGAAAAAATATATAAATGATTGATTTATGATAAAACATGGAGCTATTAAAAACTATATTTAATTTTAAGTATCTATATGAATGCAAATGACATCATTTTACATAAAATAAAAGCGTGTGCTTTAAGTCTTAAAATTGAAATATGTTTTGCACTACAGTAGAGTCCCGATTATCCGAGTCTCGCTTAACCCAGGTATTTTCTTCTGATGGACTGGAGGTTTCTATTATGAAACAGCCATTATAAATGAAGCGCTAGGTGAAGATGAAAGAGCAGTCGTAAAAAGTTAAAACTCTGATTTTCTGGTCAGAATGGAAAAAAAAAATTTCAATAATTTTTTTATTTTTCAAAAAAAAAAAAAAAAAAAAAAAAAAAGACCATTTTTTTTTCATGGACGTGGTCGCTTAATGGAGGTGGTCGCACAGGGAGGTTTTACTGTATGTCTTCTCTCTGTAGATTTAGTCTTTCTCTAGATTTTGTATCGTATTATACATGCCAATAAAGGATGCATATTTCAGCATTTACCATGCTTTTTCTCAATGGGAGCATTATTCCAGATCTAGAGCAGTCATGATATACTAAATAACAACAATCCAGCTTACTGGATATCACTATTGTGATATTTACTATTAATTTTTTTCTTTTTAACAAAAATATAGAAGTGTGTATCAGACGGTGCTGGTAAGATTTTTCTTTTCTTTTTTTTTTTTTCTTTATTATAAATCAAACAAATATGTAAAATACAGGGTTAGCACAAATGAATGACCGGATTTTAAAAAATTATATTTTCAAAGCTATTACACACATTATAATAAACTAGCCGCTCTTGGCGACCAGTTTGGTCTCTCTTAAAATTTATGTTTGGGAAAGCATGCTAAGCATTGTATCATGTTACTTTTATTCATAATTTAATTTACTTAGACTCACTTAAGTATAATTAATGTAATCCCTTAAGCAAATATTAGTTTTGTTGCATTAAAATATCTCAATTTGTTGCTTTTTTGTAAGCAAGTAAATTCTATTGTACAAATATTAGAGATATCCTCAAGTTGACGTCACTTTTGGCGACTCATTTTGGTTGCCAAATTTGGTAATATATCGCCAAATTGGCGGAAAACAAGGTGGAATTTGGCGACAGAACAGTGTCACCCTATGGTAACCCCCTTTAAAAGAATGGAGATGCATTAAACGCTGTTCAATAACCAATAGATGCGTTTCATTAGAGCGTTGCCATTAAATAATTAACAAATAATCGCGATTTCTGTGCCACGTACGATAGCATAATATATATAGAGATTATATGTGAAAAAAAGGAAAACATTCCATTTTTTTTTCTTTCAGTTACAAATCTTAGATGCGTAAAATTTTCGTAACACGGCAAACATCTAATCTGTAATCAAGTTCGTGTGCCTTCCACACATTTTGCAATTTTACACTGTCAACGATTCTTAATGCAGTTCTGGTGCGTTCTTTAAGCTCTTTAAGTGTTTTCGACAATGGTGGCTTATAAACAAAACCTTTGATGTAACCGCACAAAAAGAAATCACATGGCATAAGATACGGGGACCTTTTCTTTGTCATTGTCGACATTTTTAATTAAAATTCATGTAAAGCACAAATAAAATACCGCTGAAGGTGACCGTGTGAATTTGACTGAAAATGTTTTGCGATTTCATTGTATTTTTAAGGTATTTTAATATTACCTACTTTAATTACTTTAATTAATTCAATAAAAAAAATTATGTCTATCGCTTATAGAAATTATTAAGTATTTTGAAATTTTGAAGTGATTTTTATATATAGTTTATAACATTTTATCGATGCTCCATTGAAAATATGTGATGTGTTTGATAAGAGAATATTTTTGCGGTTTAAACATGAAAGACTACGTCAAGATCGTGAACTTTTGAATCTGAATTTTTTTAAATTATGCCGTAGTAGGAACGTGATTCCATCATTTTTGAAAAAGAGAAATAAATTTACGAACTTTACAATTCACATACACCAATTTCGATTTTAATATTGCAGTTATTTTCATCATCCTTGTGTTCGCGTGATTTTTGTTTTTCGTTTTTGTTTACTAGTTTTTCAATTTGAATTTTTGCGAAAATATTTTTATCATTTTATTTTCTTAAGAATGTTCCCGTTTGATGCAATGAAACTTGTCGAAGTGTAAATAAATAAAAGTATTTTTCATTTTTTAAAGTTTATGTTTATCACTTATAACAATTATTGAGTATTTTGATATTTTGAAGGGATCTTTATATATAGTTTATTATTTAATATGTATTTTAAATAATGTTATGTTATATGTATGCAGCTACAAGCAAATTTAGTACATTTTATTTGTGCCTTATAAGAGTTTTTAATTATTTACTCAAGGTGAATTTAGCATTAGAATTTTAACATCCCTTTATTGCCATTCTTAATTTCCATTACCGCGTTGTACGCGAGTTCTACCATTTATTGAGCGACGGCAAAAAAAAACTTGTGATTTGTGTGGAATGTTTTTCTTTATTTTCATATATCATTTATTATTATACGTGTTATAGTTTTGAAATAAAACTTTTAAATACGGTATCCATTTATGCAAACCTAAATTTCGAGCCGAAATTTCCAGGCTCGGCCCCGGCCCGATACAAAAATTGAAAGTTCGGTCCGAGCCCGGCCCGCCCCGAGTGAATTTCTACAAAACATTGATTTTTATGTGTATTTCTTTAAAATTTTATCTCGTACGAGGAATTCTGACCAAAAATATTTATCTTAACTTTTTTTTTTCATGTTTACAATCTTCATCTTTATAGAAGTGCCGCAGGCTGCGATATTTATTTTTTAAATGAATCTCTATTTCTTGTATGTAAATGTCTCAGTTATCATTAATACTGCTAATCCATATTCCATGTATTCAAGTGTTAAAAATCTGAAAAATGCTATACAGTAAAATCTTCTAAGACGGAATTGCATAGAAAAGAAAAAAAATGCGTTATAGACAAGTTCCCTTCTTAGTAAGTGTAAATGTATTATATATTCTTTTCTTACCTATTAGCAAATTAATTTTGCATGGATCAACACGTTTTTCAGTTTAAAACAGAGTTCCGTTATAGGCAGGTTCTCTTTCACACGTTTTGCTACATTTTAATAAGCGTAAAATTCTACTATTCTTCAAACAAATTAAATTTTAATGTTTCAGTGCAGAATAATGGTGATTTAAAAGTGTATGCATTTTTCGCAAAAATTTTTGGACCAGGCCTAATTTAACTGACCTTTGATTGGACCAGGCCACGCTAAGACAATGATTTTCACACGGGCTGGGTCAAAACTAGGACTGAAAATTTTCGGCCGTGAAGACTAGGAATGAAACCAGTCCCGGCTCTGTACAGAAAAAATAAGTTAGGCCCTGGCCGGCCCGAGCCTTCAGAAAAAGTATAGCCCGGACCCGGCCCGGCCCGAAAAGAGTGGAGACCAGGCCCGGCCCGAGTCGTACAGATCTCTAATATGGCATTTTATTAGTTATAATGAGCACAGTACCTTATGTGTCACACTGCTTGAAATGCGTAAACTGTACGATGTGTACCACTTGTGCCGC
This sequence comes from Maratus speciosus, assembly GCA_963932465.1. Lineage (NCBI taxonomy): Eukaryota > Metazoa > Arthropoda > Arachnida > Araneae > Salticidae > Maratus > Maratus speciosus. The sequence goes on from OZ010794.1 coordinate 550,019,176, forward strand.
GAAAGATAAAATTCTAAATATTGACTGCGAAAATTGAAGCAATATTTTTTAAAATATTTTTTTTTTCATTTTTTTTATCGTACCCAGATAGTATCAAATAGTTTTTTTCCCGTAAAGATAGAACATATAATGCAGTAAAAGCTTAAATTTGTATAATATACTTAAAACAGAAAAAGAAACCGTGAAATACACGCGCATAACTGAAACTTTTAAAAGTTTTTTAAAAGGTGGAAATACTGTCAAATACGTTTAATAATATAACAATACAGAAAAAACCCACGTCTTGTATAGATCATGAAACGTTTTCCAAAGCTAAAGGAATACTTTTATCAACTCTTCATCTTTAGCTAAAATGTATGGATAGTTGTTGTTAGTTTCGCTCTATCTCAAAGAATCCGCCATTTACATTCAATGAATGGAAGAAGTTTTCGTGAAAGGATAAAAAGTTAAACTCGCCAAGCACCTGTTGGTTTAGCATCGAAGACTCTTAATCCTTCTTAATGTAAGAAAAATCACTGTTTTTTTACATTTTAATTCCATTAGAAATTTTTTTTCACGGTCGGGTTGGCGGTAGTTTAGATCAGCAGCCAAAATCATAGCTTTCTTTGTCAATATTCTATTTTTTTTTTTCAAATTTTCTCAATGTACACTAATGCATTAACCCTTAGACATCCAGTGGGACAGTATGTCCCAGTGCAACTGCAAAAATTATCACTGGACATAGAAGCCCCTGAAACGTTTGGAAAACCATGTCTGCTTGTCTCACTGGTCTCTCACGTTCATTTGGACCAGTTCTGTGGCTTTTAGACTTTATTAAAACACTGTGCTAAATTTAATTTAAAATATGCCATAAAAAAATTCGTAGTCAAGGGGTTAAGTGCGGTATTTAAGTTTTTAAAATCTACTGCCTTCATTTTTGAATTGCATACCATACAAGATGGATGAGATTGATCTTTGCGACTGTCATTCTACGTAAAATCTGAAAGAAATAAAATAACCAAGTTTTGTTACTTGCACATATAACAGTAAAACATTTATGCAAATTTAAAAAATGCTGTAAAACAGAAAACCATTATCCATAATCACCCGGGGTCAAGCGTGGATCCAAGGGGGGGGGGGGGGGGGCATTCATAAGTTCATAACCTCCCCTCTAAACGAAGAAAGATACAAAAATACTTTTTTTCTATGAAAATCCATATTAAGGTTGTTTTAAAAAAATCTCACTCAACACCACAAATATTTCTGACACACAGAAAGTAATTAAAATGGAAATTAATAAAATTGTGCCAGAAAATTCGCCAAAAATCCGATAACGTTTTTCATTTTTTATAAATGTGATACAGCTTCATTTACAACTAATAGCTCCCTTTTAATCTTTTCGTGACTTTGTATAAATTTTATGCATTTACGAATATATCTATAAATGTTATGCATTTACGAATATACTTGCAAATTTTATGCAATTACGAATAAAAATATAACTTCGTTAATGTGACATGAAACAGCCAATTTAGAGTTGTAGCAAACTTAAGATATAAGAATTGATATTACAGTTGTGACTCTTCCCTTCCTTACAGAGAGACATGACCCCCCCTCTAAATGGAAAACTGAATCAGCCCCTGCTCAGGGTCATATTTAGGTTTTGAAAAGAAATCAAGTTATAAAAAAAGAAACTTTTCAAAGGATGTATTATTGTAAAAATCATCTAGCGTGTTAAATTAATAAAGAAGCTCTAGAGAGTGTTCTCATTATAGATTTCAGAATGTAAGGCCAGCCGCTGTTCACAATTTCATTTTCTTTGATGTTAAAATTTTTTTTTCAGCCATCATTTGTTTCTTCAAGGGAATTGAAATAAAAACTCAAAGAATTCTGTTTCTTTATTTTCAGTCTTTCTTACTTCAACCTAATTTTGCTTGATTTTTGCTCATGTCATTACATGGTTTGTTCGTCTAATGTTCTTTTTGTACTACTTCGTGCTCGTCTGAAGAATCACGTTGATCTCTGTGCTTTAGAAAATTCAGAAATTTTGAAAATGCTTTACAAAGTGTTTTAAGAAAGTGTTCTATGACAAGTAATATTTCGCATAAAATATTTAACCATTTATTGCATATTACATGGTTTGTTCGTATAATGTTCTTTTTGTATTACCTTGTGTACGTCTCATGAATCACGTTGGAAACGTTCGTTTTAAAACGTTCGGAAATTTCGAAAAGGCTTTATAGAATGTTTTAAGAAAGCGTTCCATGCCAAGTAACATTTCGCATAAAATATTTAACCCTTTATTACATACATGGTTTGTTCGTTTAATTTTCTTTTTGTATTACTTCGTATACGCCTGGTGAATCACGTTGATCTCTGTGCTTTAGAAAGTTCGGAAATTTAGAAAATGCTTTACAAAGCGTTTTAAGAAAGTGTTCTATGCCAAATAATATTTCGCATAAAATATTTAACCCTTTGTTGAACATTAATAATAATGATCTAGGGAAGATGTGACTTCTTGTAGTTTTTTCCGTAAAAATCAACAAAGCATTGTTTTTCAGCTTTTTTTTTTCTTTTTTTCTTACGGAACGCTTAAGCTCATAATTAGACATCCACAGCACACTTAATTATGATTATTAAAAGACATACGAAAGGAATATATATACAGTAAATTCTGTCTAAGGCGGACTCTGTATAAGCCGGAAATCTGTCTACCGCGGAAATTTTTTCAAGTCCCGGCGAACCCATAGAAAATTACATTAATTCATGCTGCATAAGGCGGAATCTGTCTAACGCGGAAACGGAAAGGATTTTCAGGTCCCACCGAAACCAAAATTTTGCATAAGGCGGAAAAAGAATAATTTAAAAATGAAAAGTGTTTTGTTTATTAAACTTTAAAACTGATAAGTTAAATAACTCAATGTCGAGCATGTTAGCTAAAATTCCGTAAGCTTTTAAAAAAGTTAATTCAAAAGAACAGAAACTTTAAATTTTAAGGAATTTATTCTTATGCCATTTTTTCATATGCAAAATTGCATCAAAAAGTTAATATTTCTAGTAAAATGAACATTTATGAAAATGATTACGTATTTTCGAAAGTACAATATATTATACTTTAAGATTGTACTCAAATTCAAAATTATAGCGTTCTTTCTCATTCTCGATTTTTTTTTTTTTTTTTTTTTTTGGGGGGGGGGGGGGGGGTGTATAAACTTCCAATATGAATGTATTACAGCAGTACTAAGAAATTGAATAAAGTTTCTCATTTATCTTTAAAAAACAAAGGATCTTTCAGAATTTCAGTTTTCAACCGATTTTCTAGTCAGGAGAATCAATAAAAGATCGTCATCTTCCAGGGATTTTTTTTTTTTGGGGGGGGGGGAGTTTTTTTGCATAAGCCGGAATATTGTCTAGCACGGAAATTTTTCTCAGTCCCGACCGATTCCGCCTTAGACAGAGTTTACTGTATATATATGTCACATTTTAACGAAATGACAGTATTCACTGAAATTAACTTTATTAAGTTTTATTTAAATAATCAAAAAGGTGGCAATCAATTTCCATAGCTGCTTACAGGTTAGACTTCAGATACCAAGTGGCGTAGAGGTATATCTCTGAAATTGCTCATCTCCTAGGGTTACCAGTTAAAAAGGGCCATGTGTTTCTATTAATTTAACGATAAAATGGATTAGTTGGCTACCCCGCCAAACCCGTGATTATCAGTCATTGGGCCCGTATCCAAATTGAGGGACGATTCATTACAAAAACTAATCAATAGGTCCAATCTTTATAATTTTCTTACAATTTCCCCCCTTTCCAGACAAGTCCCCGGGGATGGGCCGGCCTCCATACACGAGGGTCGCCTGGAAAGTATAAAGCATTCTTTATTAAAGGGATGTTAAAATTTTGGAAGTGAATTACTTTTAATCGAGCTGCCTGGAGATGAGTTATTTCTTTCGTATAGTTAACATGTGATATCACAACAATAATAAAAATATTAAAAATAGTAAAAATAATACAAATAATAAGAATAATACCACTAAAATTTTCAATACCATAAACAATTGAACATGATAAAAACAGTTATATTAATAAATGCAAGACACTGGTAATATTATATGCCAAATAAAATAATCAAAATAGGAAATATATTCTAGAATTGCTAAGTCCAACATTACATATAAAATACAAACTTGAATGAAAATGTCTTGACTTCATTCAGTAGAGTGTAGACTCTCAAAATACAATTATACTATACTCATAAAGATGTAAATTCAACTATCAAATATCATCCAATAACAGTTCATATGATATCTGATACTTTACATAGATGGTGTTAACTTAAATTGATCGTTGGGCAAAAAGTACCTTAGTTTGGAGGCATGTATTACTTCATAGTCCTTCTTTGTCAACCAGTTTGGTTTATTTATTTTAAAACTTACATTAGACAACTTTTCAATAATTTGATAAGGACCAGAAAAAGGCGGGCTTAACTTCCTGGTGTTCGGATAATGAAATTCTTCTGCAATTACGAGATCACCAGGTTTGAAAGGTGCTTCCACAAATTTTAGGTCATATCTGACTTTGTTTTTTAAATGGTGCTCACCAGTTCTTTGGAAAGACTCTTTCCTGGCTTCCTCAACCGTAGGGTAATAGTTTTCATTGCCTAATACTGATGGATAAGGAAATTGGCCAAACATTAAGTATGCCGGCGGGTATTTGGTTACTGAATGCGGTGTATTATTGTACTCGTTAATCACCTCCTCCAGAATTTTGGGCCATGGAATGTTTGAAGGTGTAGCATTGATTTTAAGTCTTAGTCGAGTGCAAATGGACTGATTTACGCGTTCATTTTTCCCATTACACTGGGGCCTGTGAGATGAAGTAAGTAATTTTTTTACATTATGTTTATGTACCCATTTACGCAGTTTAGACGCTGTAAAAGCAGGGTTTCTGTCCGTTAAAATTTTCTTGGGAAGTTGAATGCTAAAAATCTGTTTTAGAATATTAATATAAACTTCTGTTGTAACGTTTTTAGAGGTAAAACCCCAAACATAACGAGTAGCGTGATCAATAGCTAAGTGCATGTATTTTTTTGTTGAATTGTAATAATTGAAGCCCCCTACTGTGTCTAATGATATTATATCAAAGGGTTGTTCTGCGGGAGGTAAGGCTTCAAGAAGGCCAAATTTAGGTTGGTGGGATTTCTTGTTTAGTTGGCAGACTTCACAATGTTTGACAAATTGCGTAATATCTTGTGTCATGCTGCTCCAGTAGTACTGTGGTGAAATTAAATTTAGCATTTTTTGAATTCCTGGATGGCCAAATTGATTATGGGTTGTTATTAATAATTTTTCTCTTAAGGAGAAAGGTACGACAATTTTTTGAAAACCCTTTTTGTGAATTACCAAAATGTCATTAAATTTTTGAAATTTAGGTCCTGTTACATTATCTAACTCTTGGTGTTCTTTAATTTCATCTAAGGTTAATAAATGAATGTGGGGATTTACGTTTGATAAAATGGGATTTCTTGAGAGCATGTCGGCTTCAAAATTTGTGGACCCTTTATTGTATTTTACGGTATAATCGTACATGCTTAATTTTAGTGACCATCTGAATAATCTACCGGTTAAATGTTTTATCTTTTTAAGCCATACTAAAGCAGCATGATCGGTATGTATTGTGAAAGGTTTTCCATGAAGATAATAATGGAATTTGTCAAGAGCATCGATTATGGCTAGACACTCCAATTCTGTGATAGCGTAATTTCGCTCGTAGGGCCTTAGTTGCCTTGAGTAGAATGCAATGGGATGTAAATCTCCATTTTCATCCATTTGTTTCAATACAGCACCTAAAGCTTCCTTCGAGGCATCAGTAAAAACATGGCATGGGAGATTAGGATTAAATAATCTCAAAATAGGTCTAGAAATTAATGCATTTTTAAGTAGTTCAAATGATTGCTGACAGATTTCTGACCATTCCCACGGAGTGTCTTTCTTTAATAATTTATTTAGAGGGGCCCTAATTTTAGCATACTTGTCAATGAATTTATGGTATACGTTTATGGATCCAAGGAATCGTTGTAATTCTTTAACATTTTTTGGAGGAATTAAATTTTTAATGGTTTCGGTATTAGCATTATCTGGTTTGATTTGGCCGTTACTAATTTCATAGCCAAGGAAGTCAATTTGAGATTTGGCAAAATTACATTTGGAAAGTTTTAGTTTTAGATTTTCTTGACGGCAAATATTGAATATAGTTTTAAGGTGAACCAAATGCTCGGCATAGGAGTCCGAATAAACTATAAAGTCATCGAAATAATTGGTAACGAAGTTGACCTTATGTTTATTTAGGATCCTTCTGAGAGCTCTTGCGAATTGAGCCGGAGCATTTTTGTATCCGAATGGGAGGACCAACCACTCGTAAAGTCCCTGATTGGTTACAAAGGCAAGTTTTTCTGTGTCTGAAGGATGGAGGGGGACGTGCCAGTAGCCAGAGGCTAAATCTAGCGTGGAAAAATATTTGGCATTGACAAGTCTGTCTAAAAGCCAGTCTATTCGCGGCAAAGGCTCTGAATCTGTCTTCGTAATGGCATTGATTTTCCTGTAATCAATACAGAGACGCGTTTTACCTTCTCCTTTTTTATGTGCCATTGTCACGGGAGAGGAATAGGGGCTACAGGATTCCTTAATGAGTTTAGCATCCAGCAACTCCTGTACTTGTTTTTGAATTTCTGCATTATCTTTAGGTGATGTACGGTAAGGCCTAAGCGAGATAGGAAGTTCCGAGGTGAGGGTTACTCGCTGGGGTTCCCATCTGACTCTACCTACGTCGTACCGATTGCGTGCAAAAATATCTTTGAAGTCGCTCAGAAGCCCTTCCAATTGTAGGTTCTCTTCAGTAGTATAATGATTAAAAGTTATATCATCATAATCCGAGAGAGTTTGAGTATCAAGGCAACAATGTCCCTCTTGAGACAAACTTGCTTGATTTGATTTGGAAGGAAAACTAAGCGGCTTCTGGCAATTCATATCACCTGTTAACGTTAAGGTGTGGTTGAATGAACTTTCATGAGAAATTTGACCGGAAACGTTTTGGTCATACATAATGATGACTCCATCTTGAGTCAGAGTATTTGAGGAAAAATCCATCGAGATATGGAATTTTTGTAATTCTGGGGTTCCCAGTATCGCATATGGCAAGTAAGACCTTACTAGATATAAGGAGCTATTTTGCCTGATATTCCCTATTTGGAGGGGTACTTGAACTTTTTCGGAAATCTGGACCTGTCCCTGGGTTTGGTTAACATTAAGAGGATGGCAACTTTGAATAGACGTCATATCCAAAGCTGTAGCTAGATTTTCTGGAATGAGGGACAGAGTACTTCCGCTATCCAATAAAAAGGGTATTTGAACCTCATTATGACAAGTTTTTGGGTTTCTACGGTTTTCGTAATTTTTGCATTTGAGGTACCCGGGCACAATAAACCGTCATAAAGAATTCATGTGTATTCCTTGATCAGGGGAATACCCATGGGCGTTTTGGGGTTGAGTCTCATTACTGTGGGTTGCTAAGTTGGATGAAATTGTTGCTCCTGCATTTCCCTGAACATCATATTTATGTAGTAAAGTATGATGCTTTCGTTGGCAATTTTTACAACTCATCTTGGATGCACATTTACTTGCAAAATGGCCACTACGCAAACAATTTATACACAACTTATTCAATTGGATGGTTCTCCATCTGCTATCTACAGGCATAGTTATTAATTTTCTGCAAGTGTGGGTGGCATGCGAATCAAAGCAAACACCGCATTTAGTATTTTCTAAATTTTTGTGGCCTTTCGATCTATCGGAAGAATCTCTGACATAAGTTATATTTCTTACATCTGTTTTAGTTGGGTTCTCTAAAGTTAACAAGCTTTTAGCTTGAATCTCTAAAAATTTTAGAAATTCCGTGAGATTAGGCATATTATTATGGGTAAGGGATAGTTCCCATCGCTCTTTGAGATTATCGCTTAATTTTTGAACTATGGTATAAATTATCATGTTATCCACTAAAGCATTTTGAGTAAGTTTTAAAGAATCTAGAATTCGAAGTGATTCATTGCAGGTATCTATTATGTCGAAAATAGCTTTAGAGGAAGTGGAACAATTTTTCATATTTTTTAAATTGTATAACTTGCCTATTTGTGCTATGGCCAAATCCCTAATCTTATCGTAGCGAGCGCAAAGGATGTCCCATGCATTTTTATAATTGACCTCCAAAAGAGGAAATCCGGAAATCAATTTATGGGCAGGACCCTTTACACTAGCTAAGAGATATTGCAATTTAGAAACGGCTCCCAAATCTGGATTTCGATCTATAGTTGTGGTAAAAATCTCCTTAAAAGAGAGCCACTGATCAGCTTCTCCGTAAAAGGGTTTTAATTCAAATTTGGGAAGATTGACTGTTTTTTCAAAAACATTACTTGTATTTTTATTGTTATTCTCTGAACCACCCTCGTTAATGCTTAAACTCTTAGTTAATTTATTACGTGATGTATTTATTGCGATAGTTAACGCATCCAATTTAAGGGCAATTTCATTGTATTCCTCAATTATAGCTTCCGTTTCTGTTGTATCGCTCTCAAGAACGGCGTTTTCCTGATTTTTACCTAATTCTGTACTAATATCTTGCACCTGACCATGATACAAATCTAACTCTTCTAGAGTTATCGTCTGATCATCAATTTTGGGATTTATGATATTTTTTATACGGGTAATTTTTGCTTTGAGAACAGTTTTTTGTTTCTTAATATTTTCCATTTTGAATTAATTTTAAGATAACTTTTTAATAATCTAAATATTATAACACTCTTAATATCCGTCAAAATGTTTAAACATTCTCAACATAATATAAGCATGTGCATAAAATTGATAAAAAGAATAAAATAGTTAAAAATAATTAAAGAAATAAATATAGAAAATATGAATCATTTTTTTTTTTTCAATTCAAAAGATTGCAATGCTTTAAAACCATGGTTTTCATAAATACCAAAAATGAAAACATCACTGGAGATATACTACTTATTAAATCACTTACCTTAAATTATGTAATTAGAATAAAAATAAAAAATAATATGGATAATAATATTATATAAAAATAAATAACACTAGGGTACCCCATGAGCTCATACAGACACACCAAAATAAAAGGAAAAAACATTCCGCAAAAACGGAGAAGGAAAAAAAAAATATATCTCTGTATTAAAGAACTGTAGTGCGCACTTATCATGAAATAAAAAGCAATGACAGCAACCATGCTATCTTTCACTGCATGAAATTTACTTTAAGAGATGCTCTGAAGAAAATCACTATAAAATCATCAACACAACTGAAGAAGATGAATTCCACTTAGAGATTGCAGTTTTCATGTTGTGAAACTTTCACTGCACCGTTGAAACAAAATGCGGATATCACTGCTGCAATACTTGACTTTTAAAACGCAGAATATGTTGAAAATGATCTACATTTTGATCGATTTTAATTAAGATGATATTCTTCAAAATATAGTAGAAGAAATGGGAAGACACTTTCTATAATAGAATTGAAGAGTTAAAAGCACATTTCATACGAATACTGATATCACTGCTTACAGATTCTTTGATGAGGCGAACTTCTTGTATTTACACTATTTGAAGGGGCAGAGTGAACACTTTCCCAGCACCCAATTGGGGCCTCTTTGAATGTTCAATCGGAGCTTATTCCGTATCGTGTAGCACCAAGAATTCTTTTTTTTTTTTTCTTTTCTTTACTTCTCATGTTTTCCCGCTGAGCAGGTAGTATAATCCAGACGACTCATAATACTGTCACATTTTAACGAAATGACAGTATTCACTGAAATTAACTTTATTAAGTTTTATTTAAATAATCAAAAAGGTGGCAATCAATTTCCATAGCTGCTTACAGGTTAGACTTCAGATACCAAGTGGCGTAGAGGTATATCTCTGAAATTGCTCATCTCCTAGGGTTACCAGTTAAAAAGGGCCATGTGTTTCTATTAATTTAACGATAAAATGGATTAGTTGGCTACCCCGCCAAACCCGTGATTATCAGTCATTGGGCCCGTATCCAAATTGAGGGACGATTCATTACAAAAACTAATCAATAGGTCCAATCTTTATAATTTTCTTACATATATATATATATATATGTATATTAATTACTTTATTTATCAACATAAACAAAACTTTTCATTACAGCAAAAAAAAAAAAAAGTAAGATTTTTATTGTAATTTTTTATAAAAACTAGGGGCTCTTCCCGCTACGAGCTACTCGGACTCTACAACGCTTTCAGACTCTAAAAATACGCTAATTTGATCTTCTTTAACAAGATTACGGAATTGAATTACAATTTAAAAACCAGTGGCGATCTCCCTGTAAACGGATTTCCATTCACATCCTCATACTGAGGGATTTTAAGGTCGAATTAGCTGCTGTTAACGGCTGTTTTCATGTTTATTAAATAAGATTAGATAAACATTTGAAACTCAGCTAATATAAAATGAACTAAATCAACAGAGTCTTTTGCATCCCTGCATTTTCTATCAACACTATAAGAAAATAGTTTTAAATAAGACATTTTAAATGTACTGTTTTTAATCTGACGTAATCTTCAGCAAAGATTTCTGCCCCCTTTTAATATTCACGTGAAAATATTTTTATTGTTAGAAAGGAAATATTATTATTTACGCTGTCTTAGAATTGGCAATAATAATTAAAAAGATCATCTCGAAATATGAAATAAATGTCTCGTGTAAACATATTTTTTAATTTTAACTGTTTGGCAATGTTATTATTCGGCATTTTAAATATGACGTAATTTCCCCCCATTTATTGCTTTTAACACATATTAATGAATTTATTATTTTAAAGTTTTCTTTCTTTTTTAATATTCACATGTAAATACAATTTTTATGACGTAATTTTCAATATTTTCCTGCTTTTAATTCGTAATCATTCACTAAGTTTTTTTTTCTGTTTATAATAGTCACGTGTAAATCAATTTTTACTTTAAAGAAAATATTATTTCTTGCCCTGTTTTTAAAATTGGCAACAATTTAAAATGATAACCTTTTCTAAAATATGTAAAAAATATCTCTCGGAATGCTGCAAATTTGAATTTAAAATTGAAATAAACCATCAAAAAATTAGTCAAATTGAAAAAAATAAATGCAGTCTGCACACCGCGGTCTTCTAATTCTAATTCTAAATTTTTTCTTTAGAAAAAATGATTAAATCCCTGCATGCAGTAGTTTTCTTAATATTAGAGAAGAAAGACCCCCCCCCCCCCCCCGGTTACAAAAAATTCATTTACGGCGGCTGGTGTGACAGCGTTAGTTACTTTTTTTTTAATCGAGAGACACAATAAATTGAATTATTTGAAATGCATTTTTAAAATTTTCTTTTTATATATGTTACCTGCAATGTATGAAAAGCAGGCATTGTATAGAACGCTCAGGCAATATATAGAATACCGGGCGTTTCGAGACAAAATATAAAATATTGGAATTACTTTAATGTTTTATGATACTTTGTCTAAGCGGTATATATACCCGGTGTCCCAAAAAGGACTGACTGATTTTAAAATTCAATAACTTGTAAACGGTGACAGATATTTAAAAAATTCTTGCAAGAGGGTTATGCATAAGGTCAAAAGTTTTTTTACAGTGATTTTCAATTTTAGTTCGAATTACAAACAATAGATGGCGCTGTAAGCAATAGTCGCTAAATACAGGCTCGATTTTTGGTCCTTTATCTTGTTCTATGCGGAAAAAGGAGATGGAAATGTATTATCCGGGCCACGAAGTACCAAAAATCGAGCCTGAATTTAGCGTCTATCGATCGCAGCGCCATCTATTGTTTGTAATTCGAACTAAAATTGAAAATCACTGTAAAAAAACTTTTGACCTTATGCATAACCCTCCTGCAAGAATTTTTTAAATATCTGTCACCGTTTACAAGTTATTGAATTTTAAAATCAGTCAGTCCTTTTTGGGACACCCGGTATATACTTTGTCTAAGCAATAAGGTTAGTTGGGGCAACTGGGACATGATTTTACAATGTGACTCTGGAGCTTCTGACAATTCAGCTTCAAAAAGCTAATGTTCATTTCAATTAAAGTCTGAACTTCTGTAAATGTGTTCAGTTAGGTTCCCTCTATAGGACAGAAATGCTCAAAATTACATTTTAATATTTAAAAATATAAAAATATGCATATTTCATCTTTCTTTCCTCATGGGTCCAGTTGCCCCAAAAAATGGGGTAACTGGACCAGGGGGGTTTATGTTCCACACGCGTTTATATTTTTTCATATCGGATATCAGGTCCTGTTTGAAAAAGTGCAAACAAGTTAAAAAAATTTAAACCAGGCAGATCATGTAAATTATATGTCAATAAACAGCGTTGTAAGGGAAACCTTTGCAGTCAGTGTGCCTAAAAAAAGGCACTAAAAGTGAAAATATTAGATTTATTTATATCAAAAATATAAAACTTAAGTAAGTACTTATGTACTTTAATATAGATAATATGTATAAAAGTCACATGGGCATTTTAAGGAAAAAATAGCAAGATAAATCTCTGAACAAAAGGCCACGTAAGTACTTAAGTACTTTATCTTTATCCAGGGGTCACATTATATAGGAAACATTTTATTGTTCCTTAAAGAAAGGTGCGATGAAGATATTAGTTTCAAAATAGTGGCAGGGACGATAAAAGATTCCCTATAGCATAGCTGCCAACTTTTACGCTTTCCTCTTACCACTAAAATATTATAGTAAATGTTGTCTTATTTAATCGGCGAAATCTTATGATTAAACAAAACGAAAATCTCTATTAAATTTTAATGGTAGCAAGAAAGCGTAAAAATTGGCAGCTATGCCTATAGAATGCGACCCCTGTGTATAGTACAATTTCAAGGTCTGGCTATCTGGCTTTCAGGGGCAAGGTACTCGCATTCGTAAAATGTTGAAATAATTTAATGACACCAATATTCACAAGAGAATCTATCTGAAAACATGTAAAAGTATATTTTCGCGTACTTAATAAAGGATAAATTTTAATTTTAAAATTCAGGTGCCAATGTGGAAATTAAGAATTAAAATTAAGTGATGCCATAACGGCTTCACCGCCTCTCAAGGGGTCAAGAAATTTGGTTTGATACCACTCAATATGCTTTTTTTTTAAATTTCATTACGTTATTTTAATACGGTATTCTATCATTTTCTTTATTGTGAGCAAAAACCAACGGAGAAATTTACTTCCCGTAGTAAGAGAAACACAAAAAAATTATTTATAACTATTGGGGTAACTGGATCCAGCATGGCCCAGTTACCCCGGATACATGTCCCAGTTACCCCATTCTTGAAGCACTTATGGGCTAACTGGGACACCGGGCTTACATTTTAAACATGAAGTAAATATGTATAGATACCGAATAATATTAATGTAGTTATATGTCTAATCTTTTAAAAAAAAGATTGTTTAATAAAAGTACTTACAATATTTTAATAAAAAACCGAGGAAGTTCAACCATGTTGACGTTGTTTTTAAAAAAAGAAACGTAAATTTTTGACAACCTATCACAGCAAAGTGAGAGTTATGATTGAGTTGATACACGTTGTTTTAGGAAGTAGAGATAAAGGGGCATTGCTCACAAAAGCTAAAACTTAAAAAACACCAACAGTTTTTTATAAAATAGCCTATGGCCCAGTTACCTCGTGATTCCAGTTACCCCAACAAACCTTACATAGAATGACAAATACTGTTTAGGCAATGTATTATGTCGTGAATAGATTTTTATTGAAAAACTGTTTGACAAGGAAGGGAATAAAGTATAGGACTTTCTTATTGAAGAAGACAAGAGAAAAAGTATGAAGCTACTTGTTGCAAAAAGAAAGGAATAAATTTTACTTTAAATTACATTTAAATGTTTTCTAATTAAAAAGTAAATCTTGAAAAGAGAACCATGAAAGAGAATTCTTTTAAAAAATACATACAAGAAAAAAGAAAGAACCAAATAAAAAACGGAACTTTCTTACTGGACAAAACAAGGGGGGAAAATTAACCTTCTTGTTGCAAAAGGAAGGCTTGAATGCTATTTCAAATTGTACTTCATTTCTTTTTTAGGGTTTCGTTCATCTGACAAAACCCTATTCGTCTCGCTCCTCTGTCTGTCTGTCTGTCCGTCTGTCCGTCACAGAGCCCGTTCTGAGAAACTACACATGTTGGAGATTTGAAATTTTTCATACTTATAGATGACCACCACACATCATACGACAAATCATAAAATTTTGAAAAAGTCGTACATTTAACCCTTTGGGCTCCCACATGTGTATTTTAAACAATTCTTTCTAAGTGAGTCCCTAATTAGGTTGCAGGCATGAAATTTTGCGTACTTATAGATGGACACCTCAGATCAAACGACAAATCATAAAATTTTGAAAAAGTCATTCATTTAACCCTTTGGGCTCCCACATGTGTATTTTAAACAATTCTTTCTATGTGAACCTCTAATTACATTGGAGGCGTGAAATTTTGCATACTTATAACTAAATACCTCACATCAAAGGACAAATCATAAAATTTTGAAAAAGTCGTACATTTAACCCTTTGGGCTCCCCCATGTGAATTTTCAAACAATTCTTTCTATGTGAGCCTCTAATTAGGTTGGAGGCGTGAAATTTTACAAACTTACAGCTGAATACCTCACATCAAACGACAAATCATAAAATTTTCAAAAAGTTGTATATTTAACCCTTTGGGCTCCCACATGTGTATTCTAAACAATTCTTTTTAAGTGAGCCCCTAATTAGGTTGCAGGCATGAAATTTTGCGTACTTATAGATGGACACCTCAGATCGAACGACAAATAGAAAAAGTCATACATTTAACCCTTTGGGCTCCCACATGTGTATTTTAAACAATTCTTTCTATGTGAACCTCTAATTAGATTGGAGGCGTGAAATTTTGCATACTTATAGCTGAATACCTCACATCAAAGGACAAATCATAAAATTTTGAAAAAGTCGTACATTTAACTCTTTGGGCTCCCCCATGTGTATTTCAAACAATTCTTTCTATGTGAGCCCCTAATTAGGTTGGAGGCGTGAAATTTTACAAACTTATAGCTGAACACCTCACATCAAACAACAAACTATAAAATTTTGAAAAAGTCGTACATTTAACCCTTTGGGCTCCCACATGTGTATTTTAAACAATTCTTTCTAAGTGAACCCTAATTAGGTTGGAGGAGTGCAAATATTGCATACCTATAGCTGAATACCTCACATCAAACGACAAATCATAAAATTTTCAAAAAGTAGTATATTTAACCCTTTGGGCTCCCGCATGCGTATTTTAAACAATTCTTTTTAAGTGAGCCCCTATTTAGGTTGGAGGTGTGAAATTTTGCATACTTATAGCTGAGTATCCCACATCAAAGGACAAATCATAAAATTTTGAAAAAAGTCGTACATTTAACCCTTTGGGCTCCCCCATGTGTATTTTCAAACAATTCTTTCTATGTGAGCCTCTAATTAGGTTGGAGGCGTGAAATTTTACAAACTTACAGCTGAATACCTCACATCAAACGACAAATCATAAAATTTTCAAAAAGTTGTATATTTAACCCTTTGGGCTCCCACATGTGTATTCTAAACAATTCTTTTTAAGTGAGACCCTAATTAGGTTGCAGGCATGAAATTTTGCGTACTTATAGATGGACACCTCAGATCAAACGACAAATCGAAAAAGTCATACATTTAACCCTTTGGGCTCCCACATGTGTATTTTAAACAATTCTTTCTATGTGAACCTCTAATTAGATTGGAGGCGTGAAATTTTGCATACTTATAGATGGACACCTCAGATCAAACGACAAATCATAAAATTTTGAAAAAGTCATTCATTTAACCCTTTGGGTTCCCACATGTGTATTTTAAACAATTCTTTCTATGTGAACCTCTAATTACATTGGAGGCGTGAAATTTTGCATACTTATAACTGAATACCTCACATCAAAGGACAAATCATGAAATTTTGAAAAAGTCGTACATTTAACCCTTTGGGCTCCCCCATGTGTATTTTCAAACAATTCTTTCTATGTGAGCCTCTAATTAGGTTGGAGGCGTGAAATTTTACAAACTTACAGCTGAATACCTCACATCAAACGACAAATCATAAAATTTTCAAAAAGTTGTATATTTAACCCTTTGGGCTCCCACATGTGTATTCTAAACAATTCTTTTTAAGTGAGCCCCTAATTAGGTTGCAGGCATGAAATTTTGCGTACTTATAGATGGACACCTCAGATCAAACGACAAATCGAAAAAGTCATACATTTAACCCTTTGGTCTCCCACACGTGTATTTTAAACAATTCTTTCTATGTGAACCTCTAATTAGATTGGAGGCGTGAAATTTTGCATACTTATAGCTGAATACCTCACATCAAAGAACAAATCATAAAATTTTGAAAAAGTCGTACATTTAACCCTTTGGGCTCCCCCATGTGTATTTCAAACAATTCTTTCTATGTGAGCCTCTAATTAGGTTGGAGGCGTGAAATTTTACAAACTTATAGCTGAACACCTCACATCAAACGACAAACTATAAAATTTTGAAAAAGTCGTACATTTAACCCTTTGGGCTCCCACATGTGTATTTTAAACAATTCTTTCTAAGTGAACCCTAATTAGGTTGGAGGAGTGCAAATATTGCATACCTATAGCTGAATACCTCACATCAAACGACAAATCATAAAATTTTCAAAAAGTAGTATATTTAACCCTTTGGGCTCCCGCATGCGTATTTTAAACAATTCTTTTTAAGTGAGCCCCTATTTAGGTTGGAGGTGTGAAATTTTGCATACTTATAGCTGAGTATCCCACATCAAACGACAAATCATAAAATTTTGAAAAAGTCGAACATTTAACCCTTTGGGCTCCCACATACGTATTTTAAAAAATTCTTTCTAAGTGAACCCTAATTAGGTTGGAGGCGTGAAATTTTGCATACTTATAGTTGAATACCTCACATTAAACGACAAATCATAAATTTTCAAAAAGTCGTACATTTAACCTTTTGGGCTCCCACAAGTGTATTTTAAACAATTCTTTTTAAGTGAGCCCCTATTTAGGTTGGAGGTGTGAAATTTTGCATAATTATAGCTGAACACCTCATATCAAATGACAAACCATAAAATTTTGAAAAAGTCGTACATTTAACCTTTTGGGCTCCCACATGTGTACTTTAAACAATTCTTTCTAAGTGACACCCTATTTACGTTGAAGGTGTGAAATTTGGCATACTTATAGCTGAACACCTCACATCAAATGACAAACCATAAGATTGTGAAAAGTCGTACATTTAACCCTTTGATCTCCAACATGTGTATTTTAAACAATTCTTTCTAAGTGAGCCCCTAATTAGGTTGGAGGCGTGAAATTCTGCATACTTATAGCTGAGCATCACACATCAAACGGCAAATCATAAAATTTTGAAAAAGTCGTACATTTAAGCTTTTGGGTTCCTACATGTGTATTTTAAACAATTCTTTCTAAGTGACACTCTATTTAGGTTGGAGGCGTGAAATTTTGCATACTAGCTGAACACCATCATGCGACAAATCATAAAAATTTGAAAAAGTCGTACATTTAACCATTTGCGCTCCCACATGCGTGTTTTAAGCAATTCTTCCTAACTGAGCCCCTTATTAAATTGGAGATTTGAAATTTTGCATGCTTATTATAGCAGAACACTTGAGGCCAGGCGACAAATTATAAAATCTTGAAAAAGTCTTACGTTTAACCCTTTGAGCTACCACATATTTATTTTAAGCAATTCTTTCTAAGAGAGCCCCTAATTAAGTTGGAGACATGAATTTTTGCGTACGAATACCTCAGACCACACGACAAATCATAAAAATTTCAAAAAGTCTTATATTATTTACTCCTCCGGGCTCTAACGTATATTTTAAGCAATTTTTCTAACCTCCGCCCTTTTCACGCGGGGAGCACTTTTCCAACTTTTGCCGACACCCCTTTCACCATTCTTTCATATTATGCATCATAGCCTTACATATTTGAGTTCCACTTTTTACCGCCAGGGGCGCCTACTTATCTCGGGTGCTATGGGCTCAATCCCTTCGACTAATATATATGCGGATAGTATGTAAAACGGAGTTTCGTTCGGATAGAAATTTGTTTAGAACAGAGTGCGCCCCTGGTTGCGAAATGTGGAACTAACAGATTTTTCAAAAGGATAAAGTCTTTTGAAATGAATATTAAACGAAACCCTCTGTGCGATCTGTGATCACACTTACCCACTTGTTTACACAAAAACACTATATGTTTTGGCACTTGCTCTTGGCACTTTACGGTGCTTCATTAGTGCGTGTTTTAATGCATAAGTGTTGCATTAAAAGTCGTTGACTGAGCAAAACTGCCAAATGTGTGGAACGAACTTGAATACAGATTAGGTCGTGATCGGCGAACCTATGGCACGCGTGCCACTTTTGGCACGTGAAAGAATAGTTTAGGCACTGCACGGTGTTGATTGTGTCTCTAAATTAGAATATAGTGATTTTACACAAAATATGCGAATTTAAATGATCTGAATCGATTGTAAATTTCATTAATAGGAAATTGAAGGACTTTAACCTTATTCAATGTTATTTCAAAATATCAAAGAAAATATTTGAAAACTATGAAAAACGAAAGATTGTTATATACTAATAAAAATATCGATGGTAAATTAAGGCAACTTCGAAATTAATTTCAGAATTATTTAAATAAACTCCTTTTTTTCCCCTTTTATTAATTTTTCCTACTATTTATTCCTGTATGTCATTATTTTCGCAAATGAATAATATAAAAAGTCAAATAGAAAGCAGTTGCCAGATAAATCCATTTTAGTTTGTATTCTGTTAAAATTAACTGAGCATGAACATGATATTAATTATTTTTCATCCAAGATACAACATAACTGACCACCTTCTTTTTTATATTTATTTCTAAAATATGTTTCTATAATTATTACAATGTACTACTTACATGTATATTACCCATTAAAAAAAAAAAAAAAAAAAAAAAAAAAAAAAAAGTAATTTTCAAGTAGCTTTGATTCATTATTCTTCAATCCACTAAATTTGATTTTTAGTTGGCACGTCAAAGTCATGTAATATATATATATACATACATATATATATATATATATATAAAGTTATAAATTTTGTCTTTTGCAGCTCCTATTCAGTTATAGTTTCCTACACCAAGTATTTATTTTTTTTGTTTGTTTTAGCTAAATTTTGTTAAATAGTAATTAATAAATTTAATAGTGCATTTTAGTTATTTTAAATAAAGTAATTACTTTCTATTTATTTTATTTTATATTATATTAATTGTTTTTATCATGGTATTTAAAAATGTATTAACTGCATCCTTTGGTATCTATTACTGGGATTTCTTAACTCTTTTATTCACCTTAATCTTTACGATATTTTGGTAGCCATGTGCGAGTGGATATATTGAAAAATACTGAAATATTAATCTGTATGTTGTGTATTATCTAGACACACGGCAGTGTGTCAGCCAAGTTCGCCTGACATAGCCGTGTGTTATTTACACGAACCATTTCGAGCTGTTTTCGTCAAATTTCAATGCTCTACTACTGAAAATCTATGAGACCTACGTACTTGTTATACGAAATGTGTAGTAAGGCCACCCTAATTACCTGAAATCCAAAATTTTATAAATAACGCATAATTAGTTTCCGAGATAATGACATTTGAAAATGTCTGATAATCGATAATTTTACCACTGACTGACTGATTGACTGACTGACTGACTGACTCACTCATCAAAAAGATCTCGTATATCTACTGCAGCTACAGACTTCAAATTTGGTGCGAAGTTTGTTTACACTATAAAACTAAGGAAAAAAATAAAAAAATTGTGAAAATCGATGAATTACCCACCTGGGGGTGCCCATTTTTACTTTAACATTATGTCTATTAGGCGAAATTTTAATTTGCCGTAGGAGGAGACCCTGTTCTGTCGCCAAATACCGCCAAGTTTCTCGCCAACATGGCGATATATCGCCAAATTTGGCGACCAAAATTGGTTGCCAAAAGTGACGCCACCTTGGCGATATCGCTAATATTTCGCCAAATTCCCATAGACTTCTATTGTAAACCTATCTACTTACTGGGGGTTTATCTGGGTTTACTTGCTTACAGAAAATCAACGAATTGAAATATTCTGTCCGTCACAGAGCCCGTTCTCAGAAACTATACATGTTGGATACTTGAAATTTTGCATACTTATAGCTGAACACCACACATCATACGACAAATCATAAAATTTTGATAAAGTCGTACATTTAACCCTTTGGCTCCCACATGTGTATTTTAAACAATTCTTTCTAAGTGAGCCCCTAATTAGGTTGGAGGCGTGAAATTTTACAGATTTATAGCTGAACCCTTCACATCAAACGACAAATCATAAAATTTTGGAAAAGTCGTACATTTAACCCTTTGAACTCCCACATGTGTATTTAAAAAAAATAGTTTATAAGTGAGTCCTAATTAGGTTGGAGGCATGAAATTTTGAATACTTATAGCTCAACACCTCACATCAAATGACAAACCATAAAATTTTGAAAAAGTTGTAAATTTAACCCTTTGGGGTCTCACATGTGTATTTTAAACAATCCTTTCTAAGTGAGGCCCTAATTGGGTTGGAGGCGTAAAATTGTACATACTTACAGCTGAACACCGCACATCAAACGAAAATCTATAAAATTTTGAAAAAGTCGTACATTCAATCCTTTGGGCTCCCACATGTGTATTTTAAACAATTCTTTCTAAGTGAGCCCCTAATTAGGTTGGAGGCGTGAAATTTTGCATACTTATAGCTGAGCACCTCACATCAAACAAGAAATCATAAAATTTTGAAAAAGTCGTGCATTTAACCCTTTGGGCTCTCACATGTGTATTTTAAATAATATTTTCTAAGTGAGCCCTAATTATGTTGGAGGCGTGAAAATTTGCATACTTATAGCTGAACACACATCAAATGACAAATCATAAAATTTTGAAAAAGTCGTACATTTAACCCTTTGGGCTTCCACATGCGTATTTTAAGCAATTCTTTCTAACTGAGCCCGTTATTAAATTGCAGATTTGAAATTTTGCATACTTATAGCAGAACACCTGAGGCCAGGTTACAAATCATAAAATCTTGAAAAAGTCTTACGCTTAACCCTCTGGGCTTCCACATATGTATTTTAAGCAATTCTTTCTAAGGAAGCCCCTAATTAAGTTGGAGACATGACTTTTTGCATACGTATAGCTGAGTACCTCAGACCGCACGACAAATCATAAAATTTTCAAAAAGTCATATATTATTTACTCCTCCGGGCTCAAACTTGTGTATTTTAAGCAATTTTTCTAACCTCCGCCCTTTTCACCCGGGGAGCACTTTTCCAACTTTTGCCGACACCCCTTTGACCATTCTTTCATATTATGCACCATAGCCTTACATATTTTAGTTTCACTTTTTACCGCCAGGGGCGCCTACTTATCTCGGGTGCTATGGGTCCAATCCCCTCGACTAATATATCTGTGGATAGTATGAAAAACGGAGTTTCGTTCGGATAGAGGTTTGTTTAGAATAGAGTGCGCCCCTGGTTGCGAAATGTGGAACTAACAGATTTTTCAAAAGGATAAAGTGTTTTGAAAGGAAAATTAAACGAAACCCTCTGTGCGATATGTGATCACACTTACCCACTTGTTATTTTCAAAATCATCAGAGAAAAGGATATTTAATTAATTAAATTTGAAAATCCAGGAAGAGGCAACGTCCTTCCTCTGCACTGCCGGCACCCATAGATGAATGATACATAGTGTGGCATAAGCACATAACTTTATTTTTCACTTTCAGTACAAAACAGCACGCCCAGCTATAGGATATTTAATTGGAAAATTTAATATAGGAACTTAATAGGAATTGTTGTTTCAGAAACAATAAAAATTTCGAATCAATACATTTCGTTTCAAAACATGCATTCAATGTAGCAGTATTAAAATATAGATTTCAGCCGCAAATTGACAGTCAAATAGTTCATTGTAGGAAATTTAAATTAAAATTGAATGTTGCTTGGTGGATAAAATAGTCACATGTAAACACATTTAAAGCATTAAGTAAAGTGTCTAAATATGTTGTAACTTTACAAAAAGTAATGATATCTAACAAAAACATAGCTGTGAAAAAAGGCAGCCAAATTCTGTAAAGACAATGGCAAGAAAAGAAGTGATATCTAAGTGGGTGCCAAGTTCAAATATAATTCACTCAAACTTACCTACAGAAGTATTAGAGCATTTTTTAAATTGTTTAGAAATAAAAATTATTGATAGCATATTAATAATAAATCTAGAACTTGGCAAGTTTTTGATAAATGTTATGCCTATCAATTTCATGTCTTAATAAAATGATGATGTTAAATTAACAACAATGTCATTATAAAAAAATTAATATATAGTTACTATTATAAACAAATGACTCATGTTAAAGATTTGATAAACCAATAAATACACAGATACACTGCCGCTCGTCTTTGGTTGTCACTCTAGCACCCACCCTCCAGAAACCTCAATGCAAACAGACTAAAAGGCCTGAGAAAGAGACAGACACCCTTACGCTTCTTCTTGGTCATCCCTCTAGAGACTGCACCCCTTTAACCCTTCAGGGGCAAAGAGCTTTTATTCGTGACATGCTGAAATGATTGAATCACACCAGAATTTAAAAACAAATTTATTTCAAAATGGGTAAAAGCTTCTTTTCACGTATTTAATAAAATTAAACTTTTTAGTCCTGAATTCTAGTGTCAATGTGGCATTTTGCAGTTAAAATTAGGTGGGATATATTTTATTCCACCACCCTTCAAGGGAAAGGAGATCACTCAAATGAAGGCTTCCAAACATGAAATAACAAGTTTTGATATAATAATGTCATTAATAAAAATAAAGGACTCGTAGGTAAAAACTTGCCAAGTTCTAGATTTATTATTAATATGCTATCAATAATTTTTATTTCTAAACAATTTAAAAAATGCTCTAATACTTCTGTAGGTAAGTTTGAGTGAATTTTATTTGAACTTGGCACCCACTTAGATATCACTTCTTTTCTTGCCATTGTCTTTACAGAACTTGGCTGCCTTTTTTCATAGCTATGTTTTTGTTAGATTTCTATTTTATATCCTATAAATATTTAAACAGTTTTTATTGATTTTTCCATTTCATATTATTTGTTTCTACTCTGTTTTCATTTTTAATTTATTCACTTGATTATAATGGTTGTTCGGGCACAGAGAAGGATAATTTTTAGCTTTAGCTTATTCTTCTCACACAAAACAACCATATCGCTTATATCATTGAATTCTGTGCCCTTGAAAACGTAATTCAATATATAAGCTTTTCCATTATTTATCGGTGTCCACTTTCTTCTTTTTTCTTCCATAATAATTCTTATAATAAATTATTTTGGCACTTTTTTTTTTAAAAAATACTTACAGCTTTAATTCATAATATTAAGGTTTTTGATGGTGGTAGGTTATGTTTAATTAATGGTTATATATATATATATATATTAAGGGCACGCGGCTATAAAAAGGTTCGCCAATCCTGGATTAGGTTTTTGTCGTGTTACGAACGATTCGCACATCGAACATTTGTAACTGAAAAAAAAAAAAAAAAACTTGGAATGTTCTCCTTTATTTTCATAAATCACTTATTATAATATGTGCAACAGTTTTGAAAATATAATTTTTTTAAATCTGGTCATTGAGTTATGTTAACCTTTTATATTAGGATCTACTAAACTATGGCTCAGAACAGTTTTTCATTTTGTTTTCGGAGTTAGCTATAAGCGCATGAGGGGGTGGGATTATTCATTCCGCTACCTGCAAAACATCTTATTATAACATTTGCAATTTTAATTTAATTTTTTAATGAAAAAATGTCAAAAATCAGATAAATCCGTCAGCTATAGCAAAAAATTAAAGTCTTATATATGTTTTCTCCTTTACGTTACATAACAGGTACAAAGAATAACAGATAAAAAAACGCCGATTTGTTAATGTTATCCACACACCGCGCACACATATACAGTAGCGCTCAAAAGTATTTTGACAACATTATATTCGCTCTTATTACACGACTGAAAAGAAGAGTTATGTGTTTCACGCGTATCTGTGTATGTGGATTTCTTTATACCCTCGAAACATCCCAATGGCTGGATGGATTTTAATGAATGAGGTCTCTATCAATTCGTCTTAATAGCCCGATGGTTATAGGCTAGGTTTTGTTTTTATACATTCAAAATGGCTGCCGTAAAATACAAAATGGCGGTAGAGACGAAAAAAAAATTACGCACCCTATTGATTGGCATATCATTGGATAGGTCTTTCAAAATGAAGACGATGTTTCATTGACTAATTTACAGTCAGAAGCTCTGTTAAAATATTATACAACCTGGAAGTTGTGTATGTAGGATCTCTAGCTTTACTGCAACTCTAAGCATCATAGACATCTATAGACCTCATCAAAACAGTGTTTATAGATAGGAACTAACAATTAAAAATTATTTAAAAGTCATCAATACTAGTAAATAAAAAAAAATAGGTAAGTAACATAAACAAGTAATGCAAAAAAAAATATTTTAAGTCAATTCCTACTTAGGTCAATAAGAGAATTTTTTTTTTCTCCCATTCTTCTTCCCTGTTGGGTGGCGCTTAAAATGCCTTGATCAAGAAGGGGGATCTCTCGGTCTTAAAATACCTTGATCAAGAAGAGGGCTCTCTCGATTAATTAATTTAATTTAATTAATTAATTAATTTAATGAAAATTAATTAATTTAATTTAATTTATGAATTAATATTTGAAAAAAAAACCGGATTAACATCAAGTGTCATCCACTACAAGTTTTAAAAAATTTATTTGAGCTTGATTGGATGAATAATAAGTATTTCATTAACGATTGAAAATTTGAACAAGATATATATAGCGAGAGTGTGAGCTAATAGTAGGAATTGAAAAAAATATAGTTTCACATTGATGAGAAATAATTAATTAGTTCGCTTTTTACGCACTCGGGTTTTTTGATTTTTTAAATTTAATTGTTTATTGTGTTTAATATTCTTGGGTTTTTTTTTTTTGGGGGGGGGGGGATTTCACGTTATTTTCAAGCAAATCATAGTTAATTTGCTAAAATTTTGTAAAACATTGAATATGGTTAAGTAAAATAAATGATTGTTTTTTGTATTTTATTATTGCTTTTATTTAAGTCAATTATTATCTTTGCCAAAATACTTTTGAGCGCTACTGTACATACACATATAAAAAAAAATCACTCAGACTGAAAAAGGTTAATAATAAAATATTTATTCCACACATGAAAAGATTCCACCAAAACCTTTCTGGCCGTTCTTCATTTCCATTGTCATCCAGATTACTAACGAAATCCTTTATTTCGAAATCAAAATCATGTTTTCTCCTCTTTCGTGGAAGCGGTTCATTTCATAACTGGACCAACACGGACTTTAATCAAATCACAGACGAAGTCAAGGCATTTTTGCCCCTTTTTCTTCTGCCAAAAAACAATCAGTGAATTACACGCAGGGATGAACTTTTATACTCTACAACAACCTCCGCCCCTAGAACAATTTTTCCCCCAGTTTTTCTTTCTTTTAAAAATTTCCTGCATTATGTTTTTCATACAAAATATCTTTTGTTTTCAGCAGATAAAAGCGCCGTCTTCTATTGTATCAGTGACCAGGTCTCACTTCTTATTACGTTCTTAAAAAACACGCAGCCGCCCAAAACAATGATGCATTCCATGTGCTCGTACAACAGTGTTATTTTAAAATTAATTACGCGATATGAGCAATTCTGTTGTCTGTGAACAGCAGTCACCCTTTAAAAATTTATTTCTTACCGATCTTTGAGATACACTCTTATTGTTTAAACAGGGCAAGATGTGACATTCATTCTCAATCTAGAATATTGGTATTTTTTTCTTTTTTTATTGTATATCAATATTTCCTATTTTCAGGAATCTAATCTAAATTTCGAGACTGCCTTAATTTCTTCTATAAATAAATAATGTAAGTAAACTTCCATAACGAACGTTCCCGAATTGCGGACACCTCTATTAAATCTCTAACGCCCATAAGTAAATTTATATATTTATATATATATTTCAAATTCATAGGTTGTATTGTTTTCACCAAAAATAAATAAATAAAAAATAATTTTTATCAAAAAGTACATGTAGAACTGATAATTTGGACTGTCACATATGGGTGACAAGCAGATTCAAGATTGCATCAAAACAGCATAAGTTAATCAAATATTGGAAATCCTAAAATATCAATATAATTAAAAATTTAATTAACTTTAATATCAGGAAAAAAAAAAGAAAAAAAAAGAAAGAGAGAGAGAGACTTGCTGCTTTTTTAGGTCTCAGGCTTTCATGGGCTGTGGATTTGGGGGTTTATTGGCTAAGTATAAAGGGGGGAAGGGTGAAAAATCTCCCCCCCCTCCCTTTCCCTTTATTATTTACTGTTTTGCTAAAAAAGAGTTAATTATATTTTATGAATAATAGACATAAATAAGAATATAATATACAATTAGTGTGAATAGCCTGTGAGCTCAATACCATCAGATTAACTGGGAACTTTTATTTTTCTTTTTACATTTTTATGCCAAAAAAAGAAGACCAAATTGAGTCCTTGCTTGTTTGAAATAGGTATACAACTTTGGAAAGTTGTAATATAATATCAGAAAATCCAAGAAATGTGTGTGTGGGGGGGGGGGGGGGGTTCTGTGATTAGTTAAATCCTTCTAGATCCCAATAAAGGCACCACATTACATATTCATTTACAATCTAAGACTAGAGGTACTAATACTTGGAAAAAATTTTCAGAGAGAAACATTCGCCTTACATACAATATTTCAAATGAAAATCAAATTTCAAATTAATTGCTTAAAAGGTGTACATACAGGCCAACATAGTGAAAACGCAATACGAATGTTTCTCTATGGAAAAATTTTCCAAGTTTATATGCTGGATTTAAGTTAGTTTCGTGTTTGCCTCATGTCGGTGGCTTGGATGGAAAAATATTCCATCTTGTTCTGCGTTTGTAGCCTTGCCAACATGTAATAGTGAGAAGATCCAGGCTGGGTATCGTTCTATGAGGTTTAGACGGTAGAATGTCAGTGCGCTATACTGATGGCTCGGGTTCGAGTCCCGGCATGGAATCGTTTTCACTATGTTGGCTTTTGCGCCTTTTAAGCAATTAATTTGAAATACTAGAGGTACTTTTAAAGACGTGTCACATAGAATGTATAACTAACTATTTGTTCATCAGTGCCCTGTATTTATGTCTGAATTAATGATAACGAAGGAAGCAGATTCCGGTTTGGATCCTCTTGTTATACATTAATGAACACAGCAAGGGAATACTGCTATACTTGTTTATTTGTTAAAAAGAAAAATAATAAATCTTTAAATTTTTGCATAAATGCACGGAAAAAAAATGAAGTGCAGTAGAGCGCCGATTATCCGAACTCCGATTAAGCGAACTTCCAATTATCCGAACAGCCGATTTCTTTCAAAAAATACTTTTTAACCGAACTTCAAATTATCCGAACAGCTTATTTCTCTCAAAAAAAATTTTTTTAATGAACTGCCAATTATCCAAACACCCTATTAGACCTGCACTGAAAAAAAATGGGTACTCAGAATTGAGTAAAAAGTACTCAATTTTAAATACGTCACATACTCAAAATAGCGCCGATCCAAATGTACTCAAAATTAGGAAACACATGTACTCATTTTTGATTCCATGGTTCTGTTGAAATATGAATAGTTATGTACTGCCTCCCTAAACCTAAAAATTAAAGTAAAAATGTACTGACATATATTTCCCGTTCAAAGTTATTAACAAGAAACGTTTAATTGATTATTTATTAAGAAAAATGGCAAAATTATTAACAAAGATACCCAAATCGAATATTTTTATGACAAGAGCATTATTTGCAGGCACTTTTAAATTATTTTAAAATACTGTGCATAATTTAATATTTACATTAATAAACATCATTTATGGCGCCATAAATGAAAAAAAACATTACAGGGTACACAATTATCGTTTTGTTTGTATTTGATAACATGTGATGTTTCAAAACTGAGAAAGCATAGGTTCATTTTTGATCCAAAAATACTCAATTCGATATGAGTACATCGATTTACTCATTTTTGAGTACTTATCAGATTTTAAATGATGATGAGATTGTGGATGATATTCAAGACGAATAAGAAATTGAAAACGAATGCTCTGAAAATGATCAAGGTCCATCACATAACGAAGCCTTTGAATGTTTAGAAACTGCTATGAAATGGCTCGAACAGCAGAAGAATGATGCTCCTATTCAACTAACATATTTAAGAAGAGTTCGAGATATGGCAGCATTGAAAAGAATGTCTTCTTTGAAGCAAGCAACAATCGAAAGTTCTTTTGCTTAAATTATAATCTCTGGAGTTCAGAAAAGGATAATAAAGAGTAAACAAAAAAATTAAAAAGACAAAAATCAATTTTTAAACATGCCAGCATTGACTAGTGCTGCCCGTCTAAAGCGTGGATAAAGTATGAAGATTTCAGTATAGTCAGGAACATCTGTCAAATTGTCTGTCCATTTATCCGAACTAGGTTCGGTCCCCACTTGTTCGGATAATCGGCGCTCTACTGTACTCAAAAATGAGTATATCAATGTACTCATTCCGAATTGAGTATGTGTGGATAAAAAATGAAGCTATGTTTTCTCAATTTTGATACATCACAGATTATCAAACTCAAACAAAACGATAATTGTGTAACATGCAATGGTTTATTTCATCTATGGCGGCATAAAAAATGTTTATTAATGTAAATATTAAATTATGCACTGCACAGTATTTTAAAATAATTTGAAAGCGCTTGCAAATAATGCTCTTGCCATAAAAATATTCGATTTGGGTATTTTGTTAGTAATTTTGCTATTTATCTTAATAAATAACCATTTAAACGTTTCTTGTTAATAACATGAAACGGGAAATAAATGTCAGTACATTTTTACTTTCATTTGCAGGTTCAGGGGGGCAGTACATAGCGATTCATATTTGAACATAACCACGGAATCAAAAATGAGTACATGTGTTTCTCAATTTTGAGTACATTTGGATCGTTGCTATTTTGAGTACTGTAAAAGCACTTATTTTCGCGAGCCGTAATTTTCGCGAAAATGAGGATATCGGTGATTTCTCGTTCTGAAAATTTCGCGAATTTTATATGAACAGAACCGAAAGTTGAAAAATCCCAAAACTACCTAATAGAACCCGTTTTGTTTAAATTTCTAGAGGAAAAAGAATCTGTGGACCTGCGAATATCACGACTAAAACCGATTTACGCTTCATGGCTTTTGCGAACATTTAACGGTGTTAAAGCCAAATATGAGATAATTTTGATGGCTTCAAAGAAGCTGGTATAAATATTGTAAGTTAATGAGCTGCAATCTATTAGTTGTATTATAGTTTTTATTCAAGAAATAGTTGTAAGTATTCAAGAAATTTTTGTACTTATTTCTTATTTAAGTAACTGTAATCATTAAATTGTGGATAAATGAATATTTTCTGATTTTTTTTATTATTATTTGAGGCAAAGAAAAATATTTCACGAGGCTTATATTTTCGCGATTACGACGGGCTCGCGAAAATAAGTGCTTTTACAGTATGTGACGTATTTAAAATTGGGTACTTTTTACTCAATTTTGAGTGCCCATTATTTTCAATGTGAATATCTCTTCAATAAGTGTCCTCATATTGCATTAAATACATATAAAAACGCATCAATTAAGATATTTTCCTTTAAAAAAAGCAGAAAAACGGGAAAATATTTTGTGACTTTGTAAAATGTTTGTTCATTGCATCCGAGTTTTACACATTACAGCTTCTATACTGCATTTTTATATTAGACAAGCCTTTCTTGGTCTTTCTTCTCGTTAAAACCAGGTTCTCGTTAATTTCAAGCTCGCTATAAATAAGTTTAATTGCATTTTCAATTGGCTTTATCTGTGACTATCGTCTTCGGCGTTTGTGCTAGTGAGGTTCAGAACCTCAATTGATTCAGGGGTCGCGAATTAGCAGCATCAATTATAATAAACTCATAGAATAAAGGCCGGCTAAATTATAGTATCGGGTAAATTTAACATTTTAAGAATTCTCTGCGAATCACAGAATTTCGCCTTGTCTGGGAATTTTTCACCTTTAAAAACATGCATTTTTCTGAACGTCTGAAATTTTATAAATGTCCTTTCGAATCTGTATTTAAAAATTAAATGCATATGTATGATACTACGATTCTTGTCGCACAATGCACAAGCAAACAAGTACTTGTTGCAAAACTTTAAATGCAAATTAATCCGAACATTTTTCTTTTTAATTCTGTATAAGATATACACTATATGGCCAAAGGTGACCGGTCACTTGCGATTTTAGACGTTTTGTTAAATATCTAGAAAAATACATCAGGAATTAACCTGAAACTGCAGGTGTGTAAACAGTATAGTATAGGTCATATATTTCCGCAAAGATTATTTTCCAGAAACCCCATAAGGGACCGTCAACAAATTGAAAAAGAACGAATATCTTTTGGATAACCCTGTAAAAACTAATGTAGCAAAAGCGTTCAAATCCGAGATTATCAATAAATGGCTTATTGTAATATACTATGTTCATTTTTATGAAGATAGCATGTATACTCGTAGAGAAATTAAGGTTTTAATAAAAACAGTCCCAAATTTCGCCAAATTTTTTGCTTATAATTTGCAGAGTTCTTAATATAAAAAAAGTTCTTTTCAGAAAATATGACAAATAACATTGTACACAATACTCTGCAATCAGAATTAAAAAATAATAAAAATGGGAGGAAAAATGAGCAGGTTTACTAAAAAATGTTTCACTGCGTATGGGTGAATGCAATCAAAATATAATGTGCATAATGTATTAGCTAAGTATATAGAGCAACTTTTGTTAAAGCCTCAAAATCATAGCTTGAAAACTCTGAAAATTATCGTCGATAGAATAAGCTCGAAATCCGATGTTCCCAAAAGGAAACAAAAAGATGAGGGGTTGTATCAATTTTTTATATTAATTAAATTATCTCGACAAAATTTGATGTGCATTATTCGTCTTGCAGTAAAATTTAGAATGAAACACAAAACTTAATACGCAATGAATTTACTGAATTGGTATTTAATAATTTAGCTTAAAATATAATTAAGGAAATCTACTTCAAAATTAAATCAATAAGGAAATTAAATAATTATCTTTGTTATTTAAATTTTTCTAAACATTGTTTGCACGAACAGCGGACTATTAACAAAGATGTACCTATTTTTTGGTGCGTTCGTAATTATATAATAAATACGTAGCACCTATAGTCGTCGTTCAGTCCGTCTGTCTGTCTGTCCGCCCGCATATAACAGAGCAAAAACTACCCAACCGAATAGTCTGAAATTTTAAATATATAATTGTTGTAATATTTTGTCAAGCCATTTCAAATTTTATGAAAATCGAACGTATAGTTTAATTACAAAGGCAGTCAAAAGTTTTCCGTTACATGACGGCCAATGGGAAAAAATTATTTCAAGGGCATTTTAATGATGTTACAACCTTTCGAACATTATGAAATGGATATGCACTTATGAAGTGCACTAAAAATATACATTTAGTACAATATGCGGAGATTTTTTTTATAAACTAGCTATAGTAAGAACACACCTCATTTGCCACGTTTGACCTGCAATTTCCAAGTTGTTTTAATGGCATTATCAATGATAAAGAAATCAGTAACGAAACCCCAGATATAACAAATAATTTTCATGCTCTCTTCAGCTTTTCACGGTTTTCCACTGTAGTTTCTATTTTTAGAAATCTATTCTAAAATTTAACACTGTCTGTTTTTCTAAGATGATAGAAAATTTATTTATGACTACAATTTTTACCACGTATTTGTCTGCTAAATTTGTGACATTTTCTTCCTGGGTGCGGTCTATATTGTGTCACCATTCTTCAAAAATGACAACTATAAGAATGTAGATTAAGAATATTTTAACCTCCTCCAGAGCATGGTTGTAAATTTATTACCATTTGTTTAAATAACTTTTTAAAAATTGTTTTTATAATGGAACAACCTTCAACTCTTCTTTTTCAACTTCTGATAATTTTAATTTATGGTAGGGTGCAAACCAAATTTATTAAGGGAAAGTGAAAGTAATATCGATATTTAAGAAAATATACACAGAGTGCATATAAAGTTTTGGCGCATCAGAAAAATATTTATTATGTTTAAATATTTAAATACCGACAATATGTTGACGCCATTGTATAATGATGAAGGTCTTCAGTTCCATGTTTCAGGTGCTCATTTATTTATTACTTTCTTCTATCTTTACAAGAAGAAAGCATTGGATTCGTGAAAATTTCCAAATTACGGTTTTCGACAGGTTTATACGTTTTAGGAGTCAGAAATCCTGAAAATAATGTTTTTACGAAATGTCTGTCTGTGAGTCTGTCTATCTGTATGTGACACAAACTTCAGATTTTGTTAGCTCTTGATATAACTTGGTGCTGATTAGTTTTTGGTGCAAATCGCCGCTGTTATGTGGCGCTGCTATGCTGCATTTTTCACGATTTTCGAAATAGTTCTATCTCAAGAACTAATTCACGGATTTTCATAAAACTTCAAACTCAGTTAGATGTTGGCATATGCTGTTGTTTATTGCGTTTTGGTGCAAATCGTGCAACAGGTAGCGCTGCTATGATGCATTTTTCACGATTTTCGCAATTGTTCTATCTCAAGAACTAAAGCTCCGATTTTCATCGAACTTTAGATTCAATTAAACATTGATATAAATTATTGTTGATTAGGTTTTGGTGTGAATCTCCCAATAGGTGGCGCTGCTATGTTGCTTTTTTCAGGCTTTACATGATTTTATTGATATTCATATCTTTAGAACTAATGCACGGAATTCCATCAAACTTGACATGCAGTTGGACCTTGACTTAAGTTGATGTTGATTAGGTTTTCATGCAAATCATATAACAGGTGGCACTCCTATGCTGCATTTTTTACGATTTTTGCGATAGCTATATCTTAAAAACTATTACTTCTGTTACACTTTCACATAGATAGATCTTTATTAGGCTTGGTTGTATACAGCGCAACAGGTGTCGCTTTTATGCTCTTTGGGCTAGGAATTTTTGTTGCAGACATCAAAGAGGGTGGATCCCGACATTCAATTATTTGTTTGAAAGATGCGATGCTTATATCTCCTTTTAAAATGCACAAAATTCAATGAACTTATATCTTTAGAATCCTTATGATGGGCAAAGATTGTCATTTAGTTTTAGCACTGTGATAACGAATTTTGAAGTGTTCGCATGTACGAGATAGAAGAAAGTTTTGGGATTGACACATCCAACTATATCACAATATTAAAATATTTATTTGCTTAAAAGACGTTATAAAAACACATTAAAAGGTAAATAAAAAATTTATAATTACATGTTTCAACTATTTTTTTGGGTCGTCATTAGAATGTATAACAGAAAATTACAAATACAATGCATATGAAAAATGGAAAAAATCATCGAATATAAACAAGTAATCATATAACGCGCCCTACATTTTTCGCGATCGCGCGTGTTCCCTCTATGTCACGAGGCCTTAAGTTGTCAAAACATTTAACCCATAAATTCGGGATACGAAAAGATAATATATCGTTACAAACTCCTGAACTTCTTAAATAAATTTCAATGGATTCTCTTATAAATAACTGTAAATAAAAATTAGATCTGTAGATTATTCTACTCTCATTAAAAAGTATGTTAATGTTCTCTATTTTATTTGAAAAGTATGTTAATGTTCTCTATTTGATCATGATCGCGAAAAATGTAGGGCGCGTTACATGATTACTTGTTTATACAGTCGAACCCGGTTAAGACGCTCACGGTTAATACGCGATCCCGCTTAATACGCGGATTTTTTTCCGATCCCTTGAATATCGCCCATAAGGCTAATGCAAAAATATCACGTTTAATACGCGAACGGTTATTACGCGATCCCGCTTAATACGCGATAGATTTTTGGTCTTTTGAAGCAAAAAATCACGCTTAAGACGCGAATTCATAGATCAAGATGCGAATTCCTTCTCTCTTCTCCATTGTCCCAAATATAGAATTTTTTATTCACATAACAAATACTGTTTCCGAATAGGAATAATTACTTTATGTAATAACTGAATAAGGCAATCATTACCAATAGGAAATAATGGTAGATATTTGAATAATAATAATAAAAAAAAACCCTCGCTAATCTTTCGCTACGTGTACTGTGTTTTTACTGTAGTACTGACAGATAGACGATTTCAGAATGCTTAGATACGTCATAAAATTATTATGGTTAGAATTGATTATACCTGTTATTAATTAAATTTTAAATGTAAGTTACATCACTACTATGTTTTATAATGCATATTATATGCGAAGAAAAATGAAACTTATAAAAATTAGACAAATAAGACTGTGGTTTTATAATTATTTTATGTTCTCTCTGTTTTCTTTACATTTTGCTATGCTAACAATATTTTTTTTTACACTAAGAGTAATAGGATTGTTTTTTCTTATTATATTAAAAATGAAGGTCAGATGATAATGGTATTCATTACCACAAACACTAAATATGATTTTAATAACTGGATTGTGCTTAAAAATTTTTCTATATGTAAATAAAATTAATCTAGCAGGAAAATTAAATTTGTTTTTAACGGATTAATCGGCAATAAAGCCATGTTTGACACCA
This sequence comes from Maratus speciosus, assembly GCA_963932465.1. Taxonomy (NCBI): domain Eukaryota; kingdom Metazoa; phylum Arthropoda; class Arachnida; order Araneae; family Salticidae; genus Maratus; species Maratus speciosus. The sequence goes on from OZ010794.1 coordinate 550,054,152, forward strand.
TATTTATTTTCAGTTTTTATTCCAGTCGGTCCTATAAGAAAACAATGTATTGAATACAATCAAATTTTAATCTAAATATACGTAAAAGACACACTTTTCGACCGGAAACCTATAAATAAAAGCTCTAAAGTTCATTTAGATGATTAGATGTATAAATAAGTCCTGTTCCTATAACATTATACAAATCACGTTTAATACGCGAACCCGCTTAATACGCGACTTTTGCCCACTCCCTTGAAACGCGTCTTAACCGGGTTCCACTGTATTCGATGATTTTTTCCATTTTTCATATGCATTGTATTTGTAATTTTCTGTTATACATTTTGACGACGACTCAGTAAAAGAGTTGAAACATGTCAATATAGATTTTTAATTTACTTTTAATGTGTTTTTATAACGTCTTTTAAGCAAATAAATATTTTAATATTGTGATATGGTTAGTAATAAACGTAATTTTGACTTATTACTCGCACTTGTTTACATTTGTAACATACAACTAGTTTTGAATTTTTTCCTCTGTTAGGTGAAACACGGATCGAAAATTTCAAAGGACAAAAACTGGCTCATGCCACGCACACAAATGTTTTGTGGGCAGATGAAAAGCTTTTTACAGTTGATCAATTGTTTAACAGATGAAATGATAGGATATTGTTTCCTGACGATCGGTTTACACATCCTAATATTGGATGATGACGAGATGACTGTCTCATACAAAAAATCGTTTCTCGTTCATCCCAGTCAACCAATTGGTTGTCGTATCCTATCTGATTGTATAAAATATCATCTACGGTGGGGGAAAAACCATAAAAACATCTCGTTATTGCCCAGCCACAATGCATCCTACTTCTGCGATGGTTTGGATTGGAGTAACGTCATATGCCTCTATTTGTTTTTGTAAAAACTGGTGTTAAAATCAATGGACCTAAAAGTACCTCAATAGAATAAATGATTTTTCAGCAGGAATCTGCATCAATTCATCGGATCCGAAATCAGATGACCCAAAAAAATTTCCCCATCCAGTAGGTGTTCATACATGTTCTTCAAATTACAAAATCTGCATCAGGGATGGCGAACCTATGGCACGCGTGCCGAACTTGGCACGTAAAAAAAAAGTCTCTGATGCGAAAAAAAAAAAAAAAAAAAAAAAAACTAATAGATCATATTTAGTTTACGGTGAGCAATCCACTTTATGTTTTTCTTACAAAAAGTATAGTTTTGTGTAACAGCTATATAATTTAAAATAATCCGTTACTTTTGAATGAATTAAGGTATTATAAATTTCAGTGAAGGAGCCTTGTAGCGTCATTTTTTCGCTAAACCATTCAACATATAGGGTTTTCTAAATCATTTTACTTCTCTATCAAATTTCAAAGGTTTTATTTTTGAAAATTGAATTATAAGAATTAGTTTGCATAGTAACATACCTAATTGACACGATTCTATTTCAGATTAGATTTTATTTTATTTAGGTTTAGAGCTTTAAGTTAGTTTAGGTTTTAATATATTTAGGTTTTAATTTTAAAAATTGAATTTTAACTGTTATTGTAAGTAGTTATGTGTACCTGTTTCTACCTGAAGAACTAAAAATGATCGGATTTAGAAGTATGGAATAAAAGAAAAACTCATTAATTGATTATTAAAGCCGCTATCAGATTCCCCAACTTTTCGAGCAATTTTTGAGCCAACTCTTGATTTCCTCCAACTTTTCGCGAAATGTTGTCTCGACACCCAGTGTGATAGCAAACAGCAATATCCCCAACTTTTTATCCGCATCTCAAAAAAGTCTGTCCTAGCCGCAACTTTTCCTCCCACCTTTTAACATTTCAGCGAATCAGAGATAAGCGATTGATACGAAAATGCGATAAATATTGACGGTTGGTACTAGTAGTACTGGTTTTCCCGGGTTTTCCTCCAACTTTAACAAAGACAATTGTAACCTTTTTCTCCCTTTCAACTGGAAAAAGTTGGGGTTAAAATCGGCTGTAAAGTTGGTTGCTCGAAAAGTCGGTGAATCTGATAGCGGCTTAATACGGAATTCGCTGCGACATGGCTATATGTTATTCGTTAAACTGTTTCTGGCACGTTAGAATGTTGGTACATAATAATTTTTTAATTTTTGGCACGCATACTCAAAAAGGTTCGCCATCCCTGATCTATATTATAAAGCAAAAACATCTCTGTGAGTAATGCTCACGTCATTCTAATCTAATCTAATCTAATCGCCCACCCTGGGAACCTGCTTGTGGCTAATGGTTGGGTCAAGCCCCTAGCCCAGGGCGGGATGGTCCTTGAAGAGGAAAAAGAATTAATTAATTATGCAAAATAAAATTACTACTAGATAAGTTACTTAATTATTAATACTTAAGAGATAAGATAAAGTTATACAGCATAAGCAAACTTGAGTTGAGTAACCATTATGAGTATATATTTTTGAGATGAAGGAGCAGCACTGAATGGGGGAGCAAGACTACCAATTAAAACTAGTGGTCATTTAGATTTGTTCATCATATAAGTTTTCACAGTACTCCACAGGATAAGATTAGTTGAGTAATAATATTATACACAATTTGGCAACACAACACAAAATGTAGTAAATTAATTTCTGGTAATTTAAGTAAGGTTTCGTTATTTAAAATAATGTAATATGGTTAAGATACTATTGGTAAAATAATTTATAAGTAATTTGTTAAAATTTGGCGAGGGTTTATTGATAACCCACAACATATATATGAAAATTTAGAGTTATTTATATACACGGTTGGCAGAACCCCCCCCCCCCCGTCATACCAACCAGATCCCATGGAATAGCTTTTATCATGTCCCTGATTTGCATTTCTATATTGCATTTGATAGAGGAATGTAGAACACTGCGATGAATCTGCTGTATGTATATGATAGTTTTTAAGACTTAAACAGTTTGTAGAGTTCTTAAGTCCTGGTTTATCAGAGTTTATACAATTCTTAGTTGGGTGACCCATTGCACAATAAGCACAAATTGAGTCTCTCTTGCAGAATTTTTCAGAGTGTCCATAGATCTGGCAATTAGCACAACGAACTATCGGTTTGTAGAGATAAATTCCACAATGACGCAATCCCACACTGAGAAATCCCATTCTGAGAAAGATATTAGAAGTCGGACTGTCCATCTCGAGTACCAGCTGGTAGTTATTTGATTTTGATTTCTGTATGACCTTGTAGATTTTTACTAGTAAATTATTTTTGAAGTTGTCGGCGGCATCACCTGATCAATAAATTGCGTTTTTACGGCAGATTTCTTTAACTTATAGACATCGCACGATTTCAATTTATACGCCGACGAATAGAAAAAAAAAATTTTCTTTTAAATGTAATTTGTTTGAAAACCGTATCGCCATTCAATGATATTGTTATGGTTTTAAAATAGCTTTCGCGCATGATATAAAAAATAGAAAATCTATATCTATCGATAGATAACAGTCAGATTATGAAAAACTACCCGTTTGCACTTAAAACAATATAAATAGTGCAGCATTTGTTTCTGGTTAATACTCCATAACTAAATTAAACGTCATCAATAAATAAATAAAATAATATAAATGAAACACCACATTAATAGACACGCTATCGAACTATGCTCTTTAATCACTAAAAATCAATTTTAATCACTCGCGCGGAAATTCGGTTCAAAACGTTCACTTTGACACTATTTTCTGAAAGATCTATTGCGATTGCAAAAAAACTGAAAACACAGTTCGATTACATAGTTTCTGAACAACAACACCTGCTAGTTTCATACATTTCCGAACAAAAATAAATTAAAACTTATGTCATAAAGTTGACCTTTTGGATTTGAGAACAGCATTAAGATGAAAATTGATGAGGTAAGCGCAACTCTTCTTTTTTTGTGGTTAGTTCAGCTGGAGTTATTCTCGGGAGGTTTTGTACAGGCTGGCCTGTAGATATAAATTAAAATATCATAATCCAATCATTAATGAGATAACGCTTTGCCTTCCTACCCTCCTACCGGGAAACAAGTAATACAAAAATTTTGTTTTTGAAGTCAATTCCTACTTAGGTCATCAAAGAAAAATTTAATATAATCCCTTAAGCTAATATTAGTTTTTGTTGCATTAAAATATCTCAATTTGTTGATTTTCTATAAGCAAGTAGGTTTACAACGGAAGCCTGTGGGAATTTGGCGAAATATTACACATATCGCCAAGTTGGCTACACTTTTGTCGACTCATTTTGGCCGCCAAATTTGGCGATATATCGCCAAGTTGGCGACAAACTTGGCGGTATTTGGTCGACAGAATAGGGTCCCCCCTATGGTAACCCCCCTTATAGATATGAAGATGCATTAAATGCTGCTCAATAAACCAATGGCCGCCATTTTGTCTCCCATATAAAACTAAAATTAATTAATTTTAATTTAATTAATGAATTAATATTCTAAAAAAGTGTATTAACATCAATTGTCATCCAGTACAAGTTTAAAAAAAAAAATTATTTCAACTTGATAGGATGAATAATAAGTATTTTATGAACGATTGTAAATTTGAACAAGATATATAAATAAATAAATATAGGGAGAGTGTGAACTAATAGTAGGAATTGAAAAAATAGAAGTACATTCATAAAACGACCTGCATGAGTGAAAAGAGTTGCTTTGTACTAAAATCGACGTTCTAAATTGATGCGGACTCTCCGGCCAACAAGCCTGACTGAAAATGAGTACTTAGTAACGAAAGATCCGAACAAATGTCAATTCCCAAATGGAACTGTGTCTTCTCCTTGGATCACGACTACAGTACATGTGTCTTTTCCTCGGATGCACGATTATATAGGGTTGTTATAATTAAAGTCCGCCTATTCAGAAGGCTCTAGAGCCGGTTCTGTGGCTCCAAACGAAACAAAATTTCACTAGTACGTAGTTGAAGAGATGCGCTCTGCAAAAATCGAAAAAAAAAAATTAGTTAAAATTTTTATCAGTAGGTGGCACTGCGGCAACATTTAAGCCGATATTTGCAAATTCCTTTATTTTGTAAAAAAAAAACAAAATGCAGGAAATTTTATTTCACAGTTGGTAAAAATAAACTTTTTCAGATTCGTTATATCAATTTCGGTCAATCCACATGAAACACACAAAATCACAAAATTTCACCCAACGCTTGAAAAAGATCACATTTTATTCAAATTTTCGACGAACGACGTCAAAGTGACGTCGCAACTTCGAAAACTTGAAATACCCTTCTAATCACCCGACGATTTAAAACTTGCTGATAAAGTATGTCTGTGATTTCTTTAACACTGAAACAGTTGATTGTTTCTGAAAAGCATTTGAATCTACGCTTTGTGGAGAATGGTAACTTTGAACGAAAAGGCACTTCTTGTAAAGTTATTTAATCAAAATAACAGCAACGCAGCTGCAGCTCTTCGAGAATTCCAGAAACTAAAAGATGTTAGACGTGGACCAATGTCGGATCGTGGAGTTCACAAAATTGTTAAAATGTTCGAGGAAACAGGAAAACTCGACATTCTTCCTGGCAGAGGACGAAAAAAGGTAGATATTTCTAGCATTGAAGATATTGCTACTGCTGCCGTGGATTTAGCAAGCCAGTCATCATTTGGTAATGCAAGTGTACCAGCTATTGCAAATGAAGTCGAATTGCCGATTTCCACTGTGAGAAAAGTGATGCGTCAAATTTTGCGCTACTATCCATACAAGATTCAGAGGGTGCAACAACTAATACAGGGTGATACCGAAAGTCGGGTATCATTTTCACTACAGTTTCTTGCACGAATGAATGTGGACAATTCTTGGCCCTGGAATATTCTATGGACTGATGAAGCGCATTTTTATTTAAACGGACAAGTGAACACACACAACTGTCGAATTTGGGCGAAAGAGAATCCTAATGTTGTCCAAGAAGTTCCATTGCATGCAGCTAAAGTGACGGTGTGGTGCGGTTTCACAGCTACGTTTATGATAGGGTCATATTTTTTTGAGGAACTAACATCCACAGTACCCATTACATGTTCCGTAAATGGGAGAAGGTATCTCAATATGTCGTCAACTTTTCTGATTCCCGAGCTGCAACAGTGAGGATGCCTTCAAAATATCGTGTTTATGCAAGACGGTGCACCACCGCACATTACTAGAGCAGTTCGGACTTTCTTAACAAGCCATTTTACAGAAGACAGCATCATAAGTCGTTATTTTCAAACAGTCTGGCCACCACGATCGTCTGATCTAACACCATGCGATTTTTGGTTGTGGGGATTTTTGAAAGATTCTGTATCTAAAGACAGATGTCAGACAATCTCTGATCTGAAAGACAGTATTATACTTCATATTCGCTCAATCTCACAGGACAGTTTACCCAATGAAGTAGAAAGCACAATTCTGAGAATGGAATGCGTTATTGAAAATGGTGGAGGATTCATTGAGCATGCGTAATGTTATTCTTCGTTATTTCCTCGTTGCCGAGCGACATGTTTTATTTTTGTTGATGCAGATTACATCACATGAAATTATATTCATTTTTCTGTATTGTTTGGAGTCATAGGTCAGGCTCTAGAGCTGTCTAATTAGGTGAACTTTAATTATAACAATTCGCAGTTCCTCGAAGTTTGTTGAAACTTTTAAATTTGTGTGCTTCGTCTGGATTGACTGAAATTGATATAACGAATCTGTAAACATCACCTTAAATATTGGCGCAGAGCCACCTACTGACGAAAAATGTAACTAATTTTTTTTTTTTAATTTTCGCAGAGCGCATCTCTTCAACTATGTACTAGTGAAATTTTGTTTCGTTTGGAGCCATAGAACCGGCTCTAGAGCCTTCTGGTTAGGCGAACTTTAATTATAACAACCCTGTATATATATGTAATGACCGGGAGTTACTCACTTCGGGTGGTATGTTTCTTTGATCAGAATTGTTCGATGTTGTATTAGGACGGAATGAAGACGAGACGAAGCCTGTTGGGATCGGATTTATTTGTTCCTTGTTACTACAAATCTTTTCATTAAATCAGGTCCAACTGGAATGTGAGACGTTAGTCACAAATGCCTCCACACGCGCTCTACCGAGCGACGGGATGATTACTGACAAATCATAATGAGACAAGTAAAAATTAAATTTAAAAAATCAAAACCCCGACTGCGTAAAAAGCGAACTAATTAATTATTTCTCACCAATGTGGAACTATTTTTTATGTTACTTACCTATTTTTTTTATTTACTTGTATTGATGATTTTTATGTTGTGTTTAATTGTTAGTTCCTATCTATAAACACTGTTTTGATGAGGCCTATAGATGTCTATGATGGTTAGAGTTGCAGTAAAGTTAGAGATCCTACCTACACAACTTCCAGGTTGTGTAATATTTAAAGGGAGCTTCTGACTGTAAAATAGTCAATGAAACATCGTCGTTATTTTGAAAGACCTATCCAATGGTATGCCACTCAATATGGTGTGTAAAAAATTTTTCGTCTCTATCGCCATTTTGTATTTTACGGCCGCCATTTTGAATGTATAAAAACAAAACCTAGCCTATAACCATCGGACGGTTAAGAAGAATCGATAGAGACCTCATTCATTAAAATCCATTCTGCCGTTGGGATGTTTCGAGGGTATAAAGAAATCCATATACCCAGATACACGTGAAACACATAACCCTTCTTGGCAGTCGGGTAAAAATACCATGAGAAGTCGACTGTCCCGCGTATAAAAAGAGGCAATTTACATTATTTCCAGCAGAGGGCACAGCTGTCAAAAAAGGAGGAAACTTTAATTTTACTGGTTAATGAGCTATTGATTGATGGTCTGGGGCTCAATGATAAAACTAGGCTTGGTCGAGCCGGTTGCACCATTAACCACAAACGCCTACAAAAATTAAAAGCTCAGCAAAATTAATCTTAAAGATCGTCAATTTCGAAATGAGAAAACAATAAATGTTAGGCTGGAAAAGAAAGTTATCAGGGGCAAAACAGCTTTAAGCTTTAGAATTAAAATTAAGAAACAAAAGCTGGAAATTTTTAATTTTAAAATTTTGAACTTTAATTTTAATTTTAAGTTTAAAAAAGGTAGGTGCTAGAGGGAGCCAAAGGAAATATTCAATGTTGCCAGTGGGCTACTTTTTTTAAAAAAATTCAGATTTATTTGGCACCACTTTTTTGAAATGGTAAAATTCCCCTTGTTTAAGCCTCAATTAATATGTGTCATTAAATAAAGCGAATTTTGCAATTTCAAAAAAGTGGTGCTAATCAAGAAATCTGAGTTTAAAAATAATAGCCCACTGGTAACACTGGATATGTTGTTATGCGAGGCAAAACAAGCAAAGAATGAATAAGTGACAAAAGCAAGGTGGAAAACCCCTCTCCGTACAATCGTTAAGTCTCTGAGCCATTTCCATTTGCAGTTCCGTAGATAAAATGCATATGAGCATTTTCCGTTATGTTCCTACTGCGATTGACAGTTGCACTCTCGGATCAGCAGCTTTTATGTATTAATCGAGGCGAAAATTTGCATACGCGTTCTACTTCTTCCCCATATTACATTTGCATGCTGTTAGTGTCATTCTCCTCCCGATAACTCCCGATAGGAATGGAGCTTTAACGTTTGCATGGACCAAGTCAGTGTTGCGAGTGGACTACTTTTTTTAAATTCAAATTTTTTGATTGCCACCAGTTTTTTAAAATTGATAATCCGCCTTGTTTTCTCCTTATTTAATCTGTCATTAAATAAGGCAAATTTCGCTATTTCAAAAAAATGGTGGCAATCAATACATCCGAATTTAAAAAAAAGTATCCCACTGGCAACATTGGACCAAGTTTCCAAATGCGCTAGCACCTTTGCGCTTTATTTCCGACCATGCATTTTGTGATGAAAGTTGTTTATTTAGATGTGTACTATCACCTCTTAAAGTTTTACCCATCTTTTATGAAACACCCTGTATATATATGTGACATATCGACGACTTTCTTATATATCGACGAAAATGTAGAACAGTAATCAATGTTAAATACTTTGCCAACCCTCCGTCCTTATGAAACAACTGGAGCGCAGTATTGGTGACGAATAGTAGACAGATTCAAGAAAACATTGGAAGAATTTCTCCTTCAATGAATAATAGACGCATCAAGAATTTAACGTGGTTTATTTGGTAGACACATATTGTAAACATTTCCAGTAGAAAATCCATCAGCTCTCGAATAATCGCTGCTCCACTTCATAATAAACTTATGATGTTAAAAGGTATTAGAATCTACACATTAAAAGTCATTTACCCCAAGTGACGGGTTGTTATTAAACAAACTAAAAACGTAAGCAAAATCTCTGGCTCCTAGTCGATGCAACAGTATAAATACTCAAAGAAACAGAGCGTGGACGGATACATTACTAGTGGAGAGCCAACTCCAGCAGAGAGAGGGGGGGAACGGGACAGTAGAATGACAAACCATAGGATCAGCTCCGGGCTGTGGGCGAGTTACCCATGATGTAGATGACCTAACTATTTACTTTCAGCGTTAGTTTTATAACGCAATCAAATGCTGGCGGGAAGCTTGCAAGGGATTCTGGGATGTGGAACATCATCGAACAAAAATATTAAAAAGATTGAAAGAAAAAGAATTGTCTTAGAATAAATGAAAGAAAGTACTTTAGTGGTTTTAAGAAGTAAGTTACGAAGGGATTAAGGTTTTTAGAATAATAAATAAAGAATACGCAGGTTTAAATGCATAAAATAAAGACAAAAGATATTATATTATTAAAGATAGATAAAAAAAGGGTAAATATTAAGAATTTGGAATAGTTTTACTAAGATAAAAGAGCGAAAATTTTTATTATTACATATATATATACATATATATATTAACAATTTTAAAAATGAAAATCAGAAAATAAATGACAATCTCATAAATGGTGTTCTACTGTTTAAGGTAAAACAAAATGATTCGCATAGCGTCAAAGGAAACATCATCTATCCTCTATCGTTCTTTTAAAACAAGTCAAGTGAAGCATAAATCAAAAATTTGATAGCACTTTCGCAACAGCCTTTGTCCCACTAGCCCGATGCTGCTTCTTTAGAAGGAGAAAGCGAAACCGTTATCTTCTGCACTTTTCTTCATCCACTTTCACGATTCCTTTCAAGCATGAGCTCTTTTGTACAAAACTGGGCTACTTATTTTTGTTTTCTGCCGCAAGAAAAGCATGGACGATTGGAAATTACCGCAATCCCTGGGAAAATGGAAGCCCATTCTCTACGGTACAGATCTGATAAAGGTGCGTTTTTCTCCGCTGCAATTTCGGTTTTGTTTTGGCTTCTTAGGGAAGAATCTCCGGTTTGCTGGTTACTAAACATCTGGGAAAAAGAGCACTTGAGAAGAAAAATGATCTTTTTAGTTTTATTTTCATTTCTCAAAAAGACGCTACGCTTCCGTTGTCTCTGTGGTTTATGAGGAGAATAATTTATATGCATGAGAAAGAGGTGGATTATAAAATTTTACGCTGCTACTTGATTTGAAAAACTTTGTGTTGTGTTTTAAATCCTCAGTAAATTGAAGAATTAATCCCCTGGCGTATTTTTACTCGAGAAATTCTTTCAATAATTTTTTATGTGAATCTTGTACAAAAAAGGCTGTAAGATATTAGATTAATTTTAACACAATTATTTTAATTGGTAAACAAATCATATTAGATGTAAATTTCGAACTGGACGAAAAATGTCCGGACCAGGATTCGAACCAGGGATCTCCTGGATAAAGCCGCCAGTGCTCTGCCATCTGAGCTATCCCGGACGAATCTGGTGGAACTTTTTCACACAGCGAACCTTAATGATTACAGCATCTGGTCTGAAACTTGGTTCAGCTCAACAGAATAAATCACAGGTAATGGAACTCCAGAAATCGCTGGATACGAAATTACACTAGATTAATTTTAACACAATTATTCTAATTGGTAAACAAATCATATTAGATGTAAATTTCCAACTGGGCGAATAATTTCCGGACCAGGATTCGAACCAGGGATGTCCTGGCTAAAGCCACCAGTGCTCTGCCATCTGAGCTATCCAGGACGAATCTGGTGGAACTTTTTCACGCAGCTAACCTTAATGATTACAGCATCTGGTCTGAAACTTGGTTCAGCTCAACAGAATAAATCACAGGTAATGGAACTCCAGAAATCGCTGGATACGAAATTACACTAGATTAATTTTAACACAATTATTCTAATTGGTAAACAAATCATATTAGATGTAAATTTCCAACTGGGCGAATAATGTCCGAACCAGGATTCGAACCAGGGATGTCCTGGCTAAAGCCACCAGTGCTCTGCCATCTGAGCTATCCAGGACGAATCTGGTGGAACTTTTTCACCCAGCTAACCTTAAGGGTCCTGTCCCTGCCGGCGAAGACACTCACGAGTTAATGCTAATCCTATGGGGAGGGATTTTTCTAATATCTCGTTTGCATTTCGACATTTTTAATTTTTTTTTTTTTTTTTTTTTTTTTTTTTGCATTGGATAGCCTAGGTCCGTCTCTACAGCGCACCTTGGTTACTTTTTCGATTTTGGTTGCAGATATTTTTTAGAATGACACTTTCATTTTCAGAACCGGTTTTGAAAATGAAAGTAGCTTTATTAAAAATATCTGCGACCAGAATCGAAAAAGTAACCAAGGTGCGCTGTAGAGTCTGAAACCTGGTTCAGCTCAACAGAATAAATCACAGGTTCGCAGAGCACTGGCGGCTTCAGCCAGGTGATCCCTGGTTCGAATCCTGGTCCGGACATTTTTCGCCCAGTTGGACATTTACATCTAGTTAAAATTAATCTAGTGTAATTTCGTATCCAGCGATTTCTGGAGTTCCATTACCTGTGATTTATTCTGTTGAGCTGAACCAAGTTTCAGACCAGAGGCTATAATCATTAAGGTTAGCTGGGTGAGAAAGTTCCACCAGATTCGTCCGGGATAGCTCAGATGGCAGAGCACTGGCGGCTTCAGCCAGGAGATCCCTGGTTCAAATCCTAGTCCGGACATTTTTCGCCCAGTTGGAAATTTACATCTAATATAAGATATTGCTTGAAAAATGATGATACTATAAAAAGAAAAAAACATGAAATATCCCATCTAATTCGTTGCATTGTTGCTTTCGAAGGAACTGATCTCCGATATAAAGCAATATGTTTAATAATAAAATGGCGATTGTAACTTTGGTTTTATTATGGAGAATTAATCTTGTGGCTTATTTTTACACAAGAAATTTTATCAATAATTTTTTTTCATCTTGTACAAAGAAGACTACAAAATCAATTTTGTAAAATGATGATGCAATAAAAAAAACCCGTGAAGTATTCCATCTAATTCATCGCATTGTTGATTTCGAAATAGCTGAGTTTCGAGATACCCAATGTGTTTAAGGGGCCGCTGCACAGAAACTCTCAGAACTCGAAATCCCATGTTAATCTATGGGAAAACTTTCAAGCGCGATTACTCATTGCCTAATATAATTATTAAAATACCATTTACACCATCAGAAAGTAGACGTCAGATGCAGATGATGTGCGTTTTTAAAAACTGTCTACGTAAATTTTAAGTATTTTTAAGAAGATGATAAAATTTAATCAAATGGAAATTTCAAAGTTTATAGGGATTTTTTATGTACTTAAAATTTACGGAGATAATTTTAAAAAACGCACATCATCGGCATCTCATGTCTACTTTCTGATGGTGAAAAAGATATTTTAATAATTATATTAGATAATGAGTAATCGCACTTGAAAGTTTTCCTATAGGCTAACATGGGATTTCGCGATCGGGAAGTTTCAGTGCACCGGAGCCTTAATAGTAAAATGGCGATTAAAATCTCGATTTTAATATGGCTTCTTAGGTTAAGAATCTTCGGTTTGCTGGTTACTAAACAACTGGAAAAAAGAGCACTTGAAAAGAAATTCGATCTTTTTAGTTTTAATTTCATTTCCTCTGTCTCTGTCGTTTATAAGGCGAGAGGAAGAAGGATGCATGAGAAAGAAGGAGGTTTATGTATTTTTTGCTACTTGATGTGAAAAACTTTGTATTGTGTTTTAAATCCTCAGTAAATTCGAAAAATTAACATCGTGGTGTATTTTCACACGAGCAATTCTATCAATAAATTTTGTGTATGTTATACAAAGAAAGCTACAAAATATCGTTTACAAAATGGCCATGCTGTAACTAAAAACCCTATGAAGTATTCCGTCTAATTCGTTGCATTGATGCTTTCGAAGTAGCTGCTCTCCGATATAACAAAATGTGTTTAATAGTAAAATAGTGTCTGTAATTTTGGTTTTATTATGGCTTCTCAGGTAAACATCTCCTATTTGATGGTTACTAAACATCTGGAAAAAAGTATGTTTGAGAAAAAAAAAATATCTTTTATGTTTATTGTCATATCTGAACGCTACGTTTCCATCTGTGTGGCTTAGAAGGAGAATAATTTATAGCTATGAGAAAGAAGGTGATTCTTTATTATATGCTACTTTATTTGAAAAATTTTGTATAGTGTTTTAAATCCTCAGTAAATTCGAAGAATTAATCCCGTGGTGCATTTTTACACGAGAAATTCTACCAATAAATTTTGAGCATTTTGTGCAAATAAGGCTATAATACTATATCGTTTGCAAAATGATCGTGCTATAAATAAAAACCCTATGGAGTATTCTATCTAATCCGTTGCACTGTTGCTTTCAAAGTAGCTGTTTTCAGTAAAAATTGCCTGTTTAATGGTTTCTAAACATCTGGGAAAAAGTGTATTTCAGAAGAAATACGATCTTTTTTGTTTTAATTTCATTTCGGAAGAAAGGCGCTACGCTTTCTCTGCCTGTGTGGCTTATAAGGAGAATAATTTATATGCAAGAGAAAGAAGGTGATCCTATATTTTACACTAGTTGATTTGAAAATTTTTGTATTGTGTTTTAAATCCTCTGTAAATTTGAAGAATTAATTCCATGGCGTATTTTTGCACGATAAATTCTATCAATAATTTTTTTGCATCTTGTACAAAAAAGGCTACAAGATATCGTTTGAAAAAAGATGATACTATATAAAAGAATGAATGAAATATTCCATCTAATTCGTTGCATTGTTGCTTTCGAAGTAGATGCTCTCGAACATCCAGCAATTTATTTAATAGTAAAATGGCGATTGTAATTTTGGTTTTATTATAGCTTCTTAGATAAGAACATCTGCTTTGCTAGTTACTAAATATCTGGGAAAAAACACTTGAGAAGAAAATTGATCTTTTTACTTTTATTTTAAAAAAAATTCTATTACAGAAAAAAAAAAAGATTTTTTTTTAAATATCGGAAAAATAATTGTTTTTTTTTAAATAACGATTCTTTAAAAATATCGGAATATTACCGATTTTTTTATAAATATCGGTTATATTTGCTTTAGAATTATGTTGTAATCTGTTTGTTGCACCAATAACAACAATTAATCTTACGCGTTGATTTTTTAAAAATATCAATTTTTTGAAAATATCCGAACAATGATTTATTTTTTAAAAATATCGGAACATTGGCTATATTTGCTTTAGAATGATGTTGTAATCTGTTTGTTGCACCAATAACAACAACTGATCTTACGAGTTGATTTTTTAAAAATATCGGAACAATAATTGATTTTTTAAAAATATCGGAATATTATAGATGTTTTATAAATATCAGCTATATTTGCTTTAGAATTATACTGTAATATGTTTGTTGCATCAATAACAACAATTGATCTTACGAGTTTATTTTTTTTTAATATCGGAACATTATCGATTTTTTATAAATATGGGCTATGTTTGCTTTAGAATTATATTGTAATCTCTTTGTTGCACCAATAACAACAATTGATCTTACGAAATTAAAAAATATCGGAACAATGATTGATTTTTTAAAAATATCGGAGCATTGGCTATATTTGCTTTAGAATGATATTGTAATCTGTTTGTTGCACCAATAACAACAATTGATATAAATGTAAGTAAGTACGAGTAATAAGCCTTAATTATGTCCACTAATAACTATATCACAATATATATTCCAAACGGAAAAGTTAAAACATATAATAATATATTTATTTGCTCAAAAGACGTTATCAAAAATACATTAAAAGTAAATTAAAAACCTATATTGACATGTTTCAACTCCTTCACTGAGTCGTCATCAGAATGTATAACAGAAATTACAAATACAATGCGTATGAAAAATGGGAAAAAATCATCGAATACAAACAAGTAAACATATAACGCGCCTTACATTTTCGCTATCGCTCGTGCTCCCTCTATGTCGCGACTCCGTAAGTTGTCCAACCATTCAATCCATATATTCGGGTTGATAAAAATTAACGTATTGTTACAAACCCCTGAACCTCTTAAATAAATTTCAATGGACTCTCTTATAAATAATTGTAAATAAAAATTAGACTTGTAGATTAATATAATCTCGTTAAAAGTACGTTAATGCTCTCTATTTGATTCAGCCGGGATAAAGCAGTATTACCTCTATTATATTTTATTATATAAACAATTGATCTTACGAGTTGATTTTTTTAAAATATCGATTTTTTAAAAATATCGGAACAATGATTGATTTTTTTTTAAATATCGGAACATTGGCTATAGAATTGGCTATTGGCTTTTAGAATTATATTGTAATCTGTTTGTTGCACCAATAACAACAATTAATCTTACGAGTTGATTTTTTTTAAATGTCGGAACAATGATTGATTTTTTTTAAATGTGGGAACATTGGCTATATTTGCTTTAGAATTATATTTTAATCTGTCTGTTGCACCAATAACAACAATTGATCTTACCAGTTGATTTTTTAAATTATCGATTTTTTAAAAATATCGGAACATTGCTTTAGAATTATATTGTTATCTGTTTGTTGCACCAGTAACAACAATTAATCTTACGAGTTGATTTTTTTAAAATATCGGAACAATGATTGATCTTTTTAAAATGTCGGAACATTGGCTTTATTTGCTTTAGACTTATATTTTAATCTGTCTATTGCACCAATAACAACAATTGATCTTACGAGTTGATTTTTTAAACAATATCGGAACATTGGCTATATTTGCTTTAGAATTATATTGTAATCTGTTTGTTGTACCAATAACAACAATTTACCTTACGAGTTGATTTTTTTAAAATATCGATTTTTAAAAAATATCGTAACAATGATGAATTTTTTAAAAATATCGGAACATAGGCTATATTTGCTTTAGAATTATATTGTAATCTGTTTGTTGCACAAATAACAACAATTGATCTGACGAGTTGATATTTAAAAAAAAAAAAGATTTTTTTAAAATATCGGAACAATAATTGTAAAAATAACGATTCTTTAAAAATATCGGAACATTATCGATTTTTTATAAATATCGGTTATATTTGCTTTAGAATTATATTGTAATCTGTTTGTTGCACCAATAACAACAATTGATCTTACGAGTTGATTTTTTTTTTAAATATCGGAACATTATCGATTTTTTATAAATATCGGTTATATTTGCTTTAGAATTATATTGTAATCTGTTTGTTGCACTAATAACAACAATTGATCTTACGAGTTTTAAAAATATCGGAACAATGATTGATTTTTTAAAAATATCGGAGCATTGGCTATATTTGCTTTAGAATGATACTGTAATCTGCTTGTTACACCAATAACAACAATTGATATGAATGTAAGTAAGTACAAGTAATAAGCCTTAATTGCGTCCACTAATAACGATATCACAATATATATTCCAAACGGAAAAGTTAAAACATATATTAATATATTTATTTGCTTAAAAGACGTTATAAAAAACACATTGAAAGTAAATTAAAAACCTATATTGACATGTTTCAACTCCATCACTGAGTCGTCATCAGAATGTATAACAGAAATTACAAATACAATGCGTATGAAAAACGGAAAAAAACCATCGAATACAAACAAGTAAACATATAACGCGCCTTACATTTTCGCTATCGCACGTGCTCCCTCTATGTCGCGACTCCGCACGTTGTCCAACCATTCAGTCCATATATTCGGGATGATAAAAATAACGTATCGTTACAAACCCCTGAACCTCTTAAATAAATTTCAATGGACTCTCTTATAAATAATTGGAAATAAAAATTAGACCCGTAGATTATTATACTCTCGTTAAAACTATTTGATTCAGCCGGGATAAAGCAGTATTACCTCTATTATATTTTATTATATAAACAATTGATCTTACGAGTTGATTTTTTAAAAATATCGATTTTTTAAAAACATCGGAACAATGATTGATTTTTTTTTTTTTTTTTTTTTTTTTTTAAATATCGGAACATTGGCTATATTTGTTTTAGAATTATATTGTAATCTGTTTGTTGCACCAATAACAACAATTGATCTTACGAGTCGATTTTTTAAAAATATCGGAACATTGGCTATATTTGCTTTATAATTATATTGTAATCTGTTTCTTGCATCAATAACAACAATTGATCTTACGAGTTGATTTTTTAAAAATATCGATTTTTTAAAAATACCGGAACATTGGGTATATTTTCTTTAGAATTATATTGTAATCTGTTTGTTGCACCAATAATAACAATTGATCTTACTAGTTGATTTTTTAAAAATATCGGAATATTGGCTATGTTTGCTTTAGAATTATATTGTAATCTGTTTGTTGCACCAATAATAACAATTGATCTTACGAGTTGATTTTTTCCAACTGAGTAGATAAGTGCCCAAGATAGGATTTTAACCAGGAACCTTTTGGCGTAAGCTGCCAATGCTCTACCAATTGAGCTATCCTGAACAAATTCTCAAAAAAACAAAACGGACGTTTCTCACTCAGAGAATCTTGTTGATTATGACATCTGGTCTAACATCTGGATTACCTCAGCAGTATAAATCGTAGGTAACAGTGCTCCAAGAAACATTGGATACGTAATTACACTACATTAATTTTAAAAGAATCACTTCGATTGACAAATAATTCATACGAGTTCTAATTTTCCAACTGAGTGAAAAAGTGTCCAGGGCAGCATTCCAATGAGGAACCTTTCGGCGTAAGCTGCCAGTAGTGGCCAATGCTCTACCAGAAATCAGAAATCACCCACTCGTGGACAGCCAACCTTGCGGTATAGGAGCTAAATGTCCACGAGGGGAAAAAATACCCATATCCCCCATCCCACGAAACCCCCAGACACCGGAGCGGGCCCAGAGGCCTCAGCAGGATGGAAGGCCCTCTTTTTTGAAATTTCACTTAGGATGTAGTACAATCTTCTCACAAGAGATACCCAATGTTGCATAAGCTGGGTGAGCCCAAATTAAACAATGTTTTGAAACTTTGGATCTTTTATGTATGGATATTACAGATCATCAATCAATTATTGTGAAAACTACTTGTGAGTAGAAAGAATATGATTTATTTAAAGTTTAATAGAAATAGCTTAAAAGCTTGAAATCTTGAAGCCTGAAATTTAAAATTTGAAATTTAAAAAACTAATTCATCAAGGAGATTAGCATTAAATCTTAAAAAGTCATAGAAGTTTTGATAAATCTTAATAAATTCTTAATACAACTAAATAAGTAATCCATTTAGGATAAAACAGATAATTAAATCAATGCAAGAATTTGAAAATTTGAATAATATTTAAATTAGATATTAAACTTGCTGAATTTAATTATGTTCCTTAGTGATGACCTGTTAAACAAATTTGAGATATAGATCATTGATTATTATTAATTTTAGAGTTCTAAATTCGAAAGTCTTTGTATTTCACAGTTCATAAAGTTTGTTTCACAATTTTGAATCATTATATTTTACAGATCTAAGGATTATATTTCATAGTTCGTAGGCATTATTTTACAATCCAGAGCACTAATTGAGATATCCTGGGCAAATCTGGAAGACCCTTCTCAGTCAGAGAACTATGTTGATTATGACATCTGGCCTGATATCTGAATCAGCTGAATAAAATACAGTCGGGCCTCGTTATCCCGACACCCGGTTTTCACGTCACTCCGCTTAGCACATCAGTTTTTCAAAGTCCCGATTTTCTGTATATAATTTTAATGTAAATAAACTCCGGATTTTACGCTGTTGAATAACTTTCAACTCAGGATATCCCGACGGTTTAGGAAAATTGTCCATTTTTCCTAATCCATCTTATAAGCGCGAAAATTAAGCAGTAAGAAATGTCTTAGCCAAACTTTCCATAAAACTGTCTAAAATACCCATTGAGATAAATGAGAAATTTTACTTCAAATCCTTTATCTGAATAAATAAACCCACACACTATGAATGACACATTTAAGCTCTAGATAGACGTATCAGTCTACTCGCAGTCTTTTTGCTCTGGTCAGGTGGCCTTTTCTTAAATTACACGGCGTTTTTCATCCGACTAAAACCGAAGCATTGCATTGCATTGAAACGATCAGAAATT
This sequence comes from Maratus speciosus, assembly GCA_963932465.1. Classification (NCBI taxonomy): domain Eukaryota; kingdom Metazoa; phylum Arthropoda; class Arachnida; order Araneae; family Salticidae; genus Maratus; species Maratus speciosus. Next base: position 550,073,599 of record OZ010794.1, read on the forward strand.
ATCTAACATCCATTTCCCAAACAACGAATATTGATTACAATTCATTGTATAATATCGAAAAGAGAATTGTAGGAAGCACATGTAGGATAAGCAAACCTTAATTCATCAGTATTTTATGTAACAATAAAAAAATAAGCCATCATAAGTCTGATTTTTATTCTTTTCAATTTTGTTTTGTGTTTATTTTGTTTAATAATAATGTTTTATTGCTTAAAATTGCAAAAGCAGTTATGAATTTAAAATTGTCTTAAATTAATTAAAAATACAGCTTTTTATAAACATATTTTCCTCCAACTCCGGTTATCGCGACACTCCGCATATGACGACATTTTTTCTGGTCATTAGAGTGTCGGGATAACGAGGTTCGACTGTAAATCGTAGGTAATAAAACTCCAAGAAACTTTGGATATGTAATTACATTATATCAATTTGAACACAATCATTCCAATCGACAAATAAATCATACGAGTTTTAATTTTCTAACTGGGTGAAAAGTATCCAGTGCAGGAACCAGAAACCTTTTGATGTAAGAATTCCTTTTAGGGGGGCTCAGGGCTTGATAGATACCGAAAAATATGTAAACAGAGCTCTCGCTTCTAGTCCATATAAAAACAGAAGTATTCAATGTAACTAATTTAAAGTTTTTGATATTTTTAAGGTATGTTTGTCGTCTTATAAAATTATAAAACCAAGTACTACAATGTAATAAAATAAAAAATATAGCAAAATTTATGTAACGCAATTTTCGAAAAAAAAAATGTAGGTGTCCTATCACCATCCGTAAGATATCTTAACGTTGAATTGATATAAGAACTTAATTTTTGATTTAAAATGATCAGGAAACTTTATTCTATAGAATGAATTAAGGATATAAATATCACTCAAAGGAAACCTTATTAAAAAAAATCTCTCAAATTTAAAAATTTTTTTCCATTAAAAATATTAAACTATCTAAAATATATTAATTGATTCTATTGATAATGATGTTATATGCATGCAAAAAAAAAAAAAAAAAAAAAAAAAAAAAAAAAATTAAGCTATTCTATCAAATAGTTTTTTTTTTTTTTTTTTTTTTAACCATTTGGAAAAATGGTTATTGTCCTCGCAGAATAGGAAATCACAAGCATATCTGAAGGTTTTTATTGGTTTAATCATCATTTTATTCGTTTTTTTATTGGTCTATACAGTAATCTGTATTTCCCTTTACTTTCAACAGAGATGGACAACAGAGTGTTGTCACTATGACAAAAAAGTAATAAAAACTACAAAAAAACTTAATAACTCAAAAACAAATTGAGATACAGCTTTCAAAAGAATTGCATTTAAAAGTACATTTTTTTCTCTATACGACGATATAAAAAGTAATATTGTGGAATGTTTAGAAGTTTAAGAAATAAATTTCATTTAAAATGGGCCGTCAGATTTCTTGGAAATCTGACGATGGAAAAGCCTTTTCCCGAACAGCCAATGAAATGCTTGGATAATACTTAAGTTTCAGGTGGATAATACGTGCGACGCGTACGTAATGTAGGATCAACTCCGTGCTATTTTTTATGTGTTAAATTTTAGTCTTTGAAAAAATCATTTTCCAAATGGTCGTTGTAATTTGTTAAATTGCTTTTTTTTTTCTTTTTTTTTTTTTTTTTTAAATTTACGGATAGTCGTCAAAAATCAAGTTTTGAGAAAACGCGACTTAAAAGTTGAAATTATGAAACGAATTCTTCGGTAAATTCAATTGCTATAAATGGCACGTTTTAAAACAGACATATTCACTATTTTTTTTTTTTTTTTTTTTTTTGAAAAGGATGCTAACATGTATAATTCTGTTACCTTTTAAATCTTCATATGTTGTTTTTTCTGCAATTCTACTTGTATCCAATTTTAATTTTTTTTTAAGCAAACGCTGGCGTCCAATTATATGGGCGCGGCCTTGAAAGTGATTGTTACATAAATGCTTATAATTCTGTTAAAAAAGTAAATTTTTTATGCGGTTTTTTGCACTGTGTTCAGAATTAATTGAATAATCAAAATAGACTAGCAAAAGCCATGCTTTGTTTGGATTCGCGAAGCATTATTTAAGAAGATAAATATTTGAAAGTAACAATATTTTTTATATTATTTTTGCATCTTTATTAAGCAAAAACGTTATTTTATGTTTTGGCGCATTTTAATTTTAGAAATGTAAATTCAGCCAAATAACTAAGAATTCCCTCGGAATTTTTTATTTATGATATAACGAATTTAACAATTTTATTTGTTTACAATTCTTTTTTTGCCACTTTACAAAAATAAATAAATAAATAAATAAATCGTAATATAATTCTTTTAAAATGCGTAAGTATCGTAAATGAGTATGCGTAAATGATTTCACATAAGAATAAATTGTGTATTGGAATTCTTAACACTGAAAAATACTTTTATAAATGAATGTAAATAATTTAATTTTCACAAATTTTAATTCATAAAAAATATGCTATAATTTTCATAAAAAAGGTATTTTAAAAATTTCATAAAAGAAATTGTGAAACTATTTAATTAATCATGATTCTATCTATAATGACTAACTCCATTATTTATTTTTTCTTCTGAAAATAGACGTGTTTCATTTTTTATTTGCGAAAATGCGTCCGTAATGGAAAAACATGTAAAATAAATAAAATAAAATAATAAAATTTTAAAGGTTATTCTGTAAAAAAAATAATATTGTGCAAATCTGCAGGTCATAATTTATTTTTATGTTTCATTTCAAGTCGAAATACTGAATAGTTTTTGTGTAAAGTGCACGACAAAATGTAATTTGTGTATCCTAGAAGTGGATTCGCTTCGCTCATCCTAATCATAAAACTAGTCGGATGTACCAATCCCAAACTTTCTTCTATCTCATACATCTCAATACTTCAAAATTCGTTTTCACTTTGCCAAAATTAAATGGCAATCTATGTTCATCATAAGGATTCTAAAAAGATGAAATTCGGTGCATTAGTTCTTGAGATATGACTATCGCTGAAATCCAGCAAAAGGCAGCATAGCAGCGTCACTTATAGGGTGATTTACACCAGAACCTAATCATCATCAACTTATGTCGACGTCTAACTGAATATGAAATTTGTGGAAAATTCGTGCTTTAGTTCTTGAGTTAGAGCTATTGCGCAAATCATGACAAATGCAGCATAGCAGTGCCACTTGTTGAGCGATTTGCACCAACACATAATCAGCAACAATATTAATCAAGGTATACTTGAATCTGATGTTTAATGAAAATTCGTGCATTAGTTCTTGAGATAGAGTATTTGAAGAAATCGTTCTAAATGCAGCACGGTAGCGCCACCTATAGGGCGATTTACACCAACACATAGTCAGTATAATTTCATATCAAGGACTAACTAAATCCGAAGTTTGATGAAAATGTGTGTATTAGTTCCTGAGAAAGAGCTAATGCGAAAATAGTGTAAATTCTGCAAAATGCAGCATAGCAGCGCCACCTGTTGGGTGATTTACACCAAAACGTAAACATCACCAACTCATATCAAGGAGTAACTGAATCTGAAGTTTTATAAAAATCCGTGCTGTAGTTCTTGAGATACAGCTATTGCTGAAATCCTGTAAAATGCAGCATAATAGCGCCACCTGCTGGGCGATTTACACCAAAAACTAATCAGCACCAATCTATATCAGGGACTACCTGAATATAAATTTTTATTAAATTCCGTGCATTAGTTCTTGAGATAGAGCGCCCACAAAATTTGTGTCACATACACACAGACAGACGGACAGACAGACAGACAGACTCACAGACAGATTTTTTGTAAAAACATGTTTTTTATAATCTTTGACCCCTGAAACGTGTAAATCTGTCAAAAACCGGAAGTCGAAAATTTTCATGAATCCAATACTTTCTTCTTGTAAAGATAGAAGAAAGTAAAAATCGATTTTTTGACAAGTTTTCAAGCCCTGAGCCTTCTTAAAAGAATCACCCTGATTATGATCAGATTAATAAATTAAAAAACAATATGTAAGGGATTTGCAATCTACATGTGCATCTTCATGTTACAATTATTTAACATCAATTACAACCTTTTTTACGCAGAAATTTCAGCTACATTTCTACAGGTATTCCATTCAACTTCTTTAATCTGCAATTCGGAAATGAAAGGATGACTTTCTATGGCATGTTTCCCAACAGTGACTTTTATGAGCATAAAAACTGCAGCTTTCGTATCAGATTCGTTCTTATCTAAGCCACTCAGGTACAAACGTGGGAGACAATTAGTCTTCGAGAAATCGCGAGTAAAATATATATCGTGTTTTTAAAAAATGTCTTTGGAGAAAACTTTTCAAAGAAAAGTGACTCGAATTTTCCCATGTGAGTAAGGTAAATGATGAAAAATTTCATCAGCCGATTTCTTGTTCGTAACAAAATCGAACTATTGAACTTCGGCTGCGAGTACTTTTATTTCTTGCCAGCATACTAATCACTGTCTGATTAGTGATCTTTACATCTTTCATTTCCGTCATTTTTGCTTAGAAAACTTTAGAGATGATTCCTCTAAACCAATGGTTCTCGCTTGGTGTGCCGCGACACACTGGCGCGCCATGAGAGGTTACCATGTGTGCCGTGAAAATGTTCCGTAAAGTTTTCAAGATTCTATAAGCCGGGTAGCTTAGTGATCAGCGGGTAGTGATACCAAGCTAAAGGTCCCGAGTTTGACTGCGGACTTGGGCAAGATTCATTGAATCTACATGTACATCTACATATTATAATTATTTATTCAATCTTTCATATCATCAATCTGCATGTACATCTACATATTACAATTATTCATTCAATCTTTCATTTCTTCGGAGTCCGGTAAAAAAAACCAAGCTTCCTTGGGGACTAAACACTGTGGCTTCCGCCTTACGTTGACCACCCGAGAGGGACGTTTGCTGTATAGCATCTCAGAGCCTACGGTCAAGAATAGAGTTTGGGTACTGTAAGGCCAGGATCTTTAGTGGATTGTAGAACACCATCACCGCACAGTATAGTATATTAAAATTCTACGAGCTAACAAAAGTATTCAAAAGTACGACATTCTAAGTTCTACAGTTTACTATGTAACAAAGTTTAGTCATAAATTTGCATTTTCTTCTAAATGTGTTTACGTTTGAGTATTCTTAATGAGAAATGTCAGAGGACCGCAGAAAGGATTCAGAAGGTTGAGAAACATTACTCTAAACCTACTAAGCATGCTACGTCAGACTAAATTTTTTTCAAATTTGGCAGGGCCGAAACTAGGGGGGTGGGCAGAGGGGGCATGTGCCCCGGGCGCCAGAATGAAGGGAATGAAGGACTATACCTTTGGAATGGATCATTTTCTTCTGATGGACTAATAGCTTCTATTATTATGAAACAGCCATTATAAATGAAGTGTTAGGTGAAGATGAAAGAGCAGTCGTAAAAAGTTAGAACTCTGATTTTCTGGTCAGAATGGGAAGAAAAAAAAATTTTAAAAGCAAATTTTCTTCTTTAATATTTCTTATGAAATTGTAAAAGAATTTTAAAAGTGTGTATTTTGAATTACAGGTTATAACAAAAATAAAAATGTCTTTAAATAAAGACATGGAAATCCCTAAGGGGAATTTGATATAAGAATAGGAAAATTTCTGTTAAATGGTGACCGAGAAACTCAATTGAATGCCTTTAACCAAGAACTAGTGTAAATTTACAAGTCTCTGTTTTTCTTTCTGTGTTTTTACAGAACTTTTTAACAGTGTAGGTGCCAACTTTATCAAAAGTAGTTCCGTTGGTTGGAACAGTGTTGGCCACGCCCACAAAAAAAAATCGAACTAATTCAAACTCAAATTCAATTTCTCAAAAATGAGTTCACGCTCAAACTCAAAAATTTTCAAACGAATCCACTCAACTCAAACTCATCTATGAAAGTGAGCGAAGTTCACTAAAAACATATATATATATACAGGGAATTCTCGATAAGTCGATTTTTTTTTTTCAGAAAGACAAATAACAGTAATTGCACTAATTTCTTAATTTTTCAGCCACAGCTAAAAAATGCTGACACTTTCTTTAAGATAAAACTTTTCTGAACTCCTTCGCGGCCGTTGAAGGATGCTATTTTTTCTTCCCACCTTGGACAGTGAGAAGAGTCTGCGAGTTTGCAATTTCGGTGGCAATTGTTCCCCCTCCCCCATTCATTTCTCCTTTACGTATTCCCTTTTCTCAACTCTCAGGTGGTTTAGTGTATTCCAATTTGCTAAATTTCTCACGCTATTAGGGAAGGATTTTTTTTTTTTTAATCTTTCGATTCCATTATTGAGATGTCATTCGAGTTCTTTGTTTTAATGTTGAGTCTTGTCATTTTAGTGTTTACCTTCACATCGTGATACATTTTTAGTCGGGTTTTTTAAAATGTTGAAGCGGAAATTAGAAATTCTTACTTTAGAACAAAAAGTAAATTTGATAAAAGATATTGAAAACAATCCTAATTTAATGAAAAAGATCTAGCCCTGAAACATGGTATCCCTCGCAAGCCTCTACCATACTCAAAGATAAAGAATGCATTTTCAAAAGACGTAAGTCAAGTGTCAACCCAAAGTGCAAAAGGATGATTACATGTGCCTTCCAAGATATCGAAAAGACCTCGTAAAGTAGTTTACATCTTGCAGAAGTGTGTAATTCCTTTAAGTGGTGCGATGTTACATGAGAATGCTTTGGATTTCACAAAATGTGGAAGAATTCCCTGCAAGCACGGGATGACTGGGAAAATTTAAAGTTAGACACAACACTGTGTTTCAGACATTAGGCACTGAAGCAAAAGATGTGTCTGAAACGCTGTGTGATGAATTCAAAACAGTTTCATTACCCAAACTTCTTGCAGGCTATAGTGCGGACGACGTTTACAATGTGGGTGAAATGGGAGATTTTCACAAATGTTGACAATGATGTTTAAGGGGTAATCATGTTCCGGTAGAAAGTTAAGTAAAGAACGTTTAAATGTGCTTATCGGAGCAAATGCTTCTGGAACAGAAAAATTCCTTTTACTGGTCATCGCTAAATACAAAAATCCTCGCTGTTTGAAACGTAAAAAGTCACTTCCGGTAGAGTAAAGATCCAATAACAAGGTTTGAATGACACTGATATTGTTCGAGGAGTACATCAGAAATTTAGATGTAGTGTTTCATGCAAAAAAGCATAAAATGTTGATCTTCGTTGATCCGTGTACAGCTCACGATAAACTTTTGAACTTGAAATCTATCAAGTCAGAATGTCTCCCATCTAACACAACTTCTAAACTACAACCAGCAGATCATGGAATATTTAAATGTTTCAAACATTCCTACAGAAAAGGGTGGAAGTCAATCGAAGATGACGAAAATGGAATAAATCAAAAGTGTGATGTGTTATAAGCAATTAGATTGATTTCAAGTCCCGGGAACAACAAGAACAACGTGAATAGCTCACTATTAAAAATTGCTTCAGTAGATGTGGCTTCTTTGCAAGCAATGCGCACTCATGTATTGTGAATGGAAATCTTCACGATCAAGTTATTTCTGAAGATGACGATAATGAGTTTTTGAATATTGACGAAAATGTCGCAGTTTGCGGAGAAATTAGTGCTTCAGATATAGTTGAAGCAATGAAAAAAGGTGGAGAACGATTCTGAGTTTGAGGATGATGAGGAAGTAAATTGCGGTTCACCTCCAAACAATCATGAAGCACATGAGGCAATGACGGCACTACAGCAATATCTCGAAAGTAGAGACGGTGTGGACGATTCTCTTTTCCTTTGTATACATACTTTCTGACATGTGAAAGACAAAAAAGTTTCTTCAAACAGTTATAATTAGCAAGTTTTTTCGTAAAACTTGAGTTTGCAAGTACCTTATATGTAGCATTAAATTATATATCTCTTTAGCGCTCATTTTGCAGACTCCGTTATTACAGTATAATTGCAATTCCTATGTATATGATTGAATTATTTTTCATATATTTTCTGTATGTATTTAAGGATTTTTCATAAGTCGAACTTACGATAACTCGAATATTTTTGCCAGTCCCTTCGAATTCGACTTATCGAGAATTCACTGTATATATATATATATATATATATATATATATATTAGAACTGTATTGGCCAAATTTACAAAATTTTGTGAACTAACCTTTTGTTTATTCGATGTAAGAGTCTTCATGAGCCCGCCAGTTTTCCTTTCCGACACTCGATCCGGTCTTGTTTGGGCAAACTTCTAGGAAGAATAAAGCACAGGCCCAGAAATATGCCCGGTTCGGCCCGGCCCGAGCCGGCAGAGAAAGCAAGACACGGGCACGACCAAGAAAAAGTGATGATCAGACTCGGCCCGCCCTGAATCCGTGTAGGCCTCTAAATGGTATGTGAATGAGAAAAACTGTTCTTAACGCGTAGAAAATTTTAAATAAATTATGAAAAAAATTGAGTTTGCTTTGTAAATTTCGCTCAAACTCACGAATTTTTTGAGCTTTCATTAACTCACGCTCGTTTATCTTAAAGTGAGTCAAGTTCAACTCAACGCTCACAGAAAGTGAACTAAACTCGTGAGTTTTCTCTCAATGAGTTCGCTCATGCCCAACACTGGTTAGGAACTTTTGCGAGAATTTAAAATTTCGAAATATTTACAGCGTTACAAATACGATTCGTTTACATAACAAAAATCTCAAAATTTTATCCCGATTGCTTCATATATTACAATATATCACATCAACAATATTTAATGAATTGGCAATCTGCCTGCACTTTGCAATTATTTAACTTTTAGGCAGAATTCTTAGCTACAATTTCTACGTAATATTGCCCAGATATTATACGCTGTAATTTTATTTGAAAAAACAGATAAGGAGCTTCTTCAAAAATTCCAAAAGGTATACGGCGTATACCCCTGTTCACCCTCCACTACATCCCTGCTCACACGGGATGGGAAAAAATTCTATGTTAGATATGTTTTCGTCTTAGCAGGTACGCTGCTCGTCAATTGTTTTGTACTTTCTTTCCCCGGATCACGACTTTTTTCCGTTTAAAAATTTCGTTACAAAAACTTCCGTTATAGTCCGGTCACGTTAAAAACGATTATTTTATAGATGGTTCCGTTTAAGCAGGCTTTACTGTATTTATTTTGTATATAAGAGATGTGAATTGTTAAAAAATATTTGCCCCCAAAAATTCCCCCCCCCCCTTCCACCCCCGACATGACTCGCTGGTTGCGGCCCCGTTACAAATATGATTTGTTTATATAACAAAAATCTCAAAATTTTATTTTGATTGCTTCACATATCACATCAACAATATTTAATGAATTTGAAATCACTAACAATTATTTAACTTTTAGGCAGAAATCGTAGCTACAATTTCTACGTAACATTCTACTTGACTTCGTTAATCTGTAATTCTGAAACGAAACGCATGACTTTCTGAGGGCATGTCTCCCGATAATGGCCTTTAGTTATATGCATAAAAACTGCAGCTGTTCTTATCAGATTCACTCATCTAAGCCACTCAGGTACAGACGTGGGAGGCAATAGGCTTGAAGAAATCCCACGTACAACAGAATTTTTTCAATTTAAATGCCACTTTCCCAGCATTAGGTTTGTCGATAAATGTTGAGAAGTAATTCCTATTTTAATGATTTGTAACAGTTTGTATTTTATTTTTCTCATAATGCAAATGGTTAATCTCACTTCGCACTATTATAGGTCGTTTAGATAATTTCGAAAAATTGTGAAAATACTTTAAAGTTTATCTATAAATGATTTGAAGCAAAGTGAAAATAAGAAGGTTTTATGATTATATGCCTATGTAATATACTTTATTTTTGTTATTTATTTATTTCATTGGCAAATATATAAGAAAAGTTTTAATATCAAACGTTTCTTCGAACTAAAATTGTCATCAAATTTTACAATATAAAACAGCAATAAAGTAGTAAAAGTTAAAAAAAATTTTAAAATAAATAAAACTTTTTTTTTAGCAGGATATTAGAAAAAGTATTTAAGTTCGGTTTAAAATTAAGAGATCTTTTGATTTTTGTTTAAATTTCAATAGTTTTTGTTCCAGTATGCCTGAACATGTATATAAAGCACTATTTTATTTATTTTTCTTTTTAATTTCTCTGTTTTACTTTATGAACAGAAATCGAAGTTAAAAACAAAATCTGAATCTGAATTACAACTCCTTATATACATATATTTTTTAAGTGAAAATAAATAAATGAAGGCATTTTTAATTACCTTTTAACGTGTACAGTTGTGGGGGAAAAAAGGAACCCCCTACTAACTCTGTAACTAATTATAACAGAAGGAAGTTACTGGTACCAATCGATTGGAAATAAAGTCTACTTTTAAATTATGTATATAAAATTTGCTTAGGGGGCCATCTACAAATCAAAATGAGACCAAACTTTATTTTTTTCGAATATTAATGATGTGAATTATCACACTGCTAACAATTATTTTTTTCAATTGTTCCCGATTTTGACAATAGATTTTAAATCTTCGGTTCAAAGTATACCTAGAAACGAAATTTCAAGTTATTTGGGTAATAAGTTTTCGAATTATGAACAATCAAAGAGGTTAACGAATTATGAACATTCAAAATTTAGAGTTCTAAGGTTAATTTGCATTTTCATATTTTTATTAATATCTCCTAAAATTATAATCCTAATGTGATATTTTTTGTGTGATTATAATACTAAAAGACCCAAACATACATACATTGAATTAGTAATTTAAAAAAAATTATGATATGAATTATGAAATTAATATTCGTAAAAAATATGAATTGCAATCTACAATTTTTTTGATAGATTTATATTTATTATGTCCTGCTTTATGCGAATTCGCAATTTAAGTTTTTTCTGCGAAGTAGTTTTCAAATCATGATTAAAAATCACCAAAATTATGGTTTAATTTATGATTGCCTAAAATTCTAGTCTATGATGTGCAGAAAAGCATAATTTGGAAAAAATATTTTTTTTCTCATTTTATTGAAACTTTTGGGCTGGCAAAACACATTAGCGAGTGAAATGATCATATTGGCAAAAAAATAATACATTAATAGAAGTGTCATAGTTATTTTGTAGCATTTCAACAATACAGCACCGAACTTCAATTTGGATACAGCTCTTAAAATACGCTCAGAAAGGTGTGGGATTCATTTATGGTACCAAACTTGGGCCTTGCTATTTAAAACAAGTTGGAAATTGCTCGTCAAACGTGGCAAATGAGGTGCGTTTGTACTATAACTAGTTTTATAAATATTTTTTGCACCCCATATTGTACTGAATGTATATTGTAGCGCACTTCATAAGTGCATAGTCTGTAACATCATTAAAATGCGCTTGCAATAATTTTTTCCCATTTCTCGTAATATAAAGAAAAACTTTTGACAGTCCCTGTCATTAAACTATACATCCGATTTTCATAAAGTTTAAAATGGCTGAACAAATTTTTACAACAATTATATATTTAAAATTTCAGACCATTCGGAAGGCTTGTAACATCATTAAAATGCATTTGGATGCAATAATTTTTCCCATTGGACGTAATATAAAGAAAAACTTTTGACTGTCCCTGTCATTAAACTATACATCCGATTTTCATAAAATTTGAAATGGCTCGACAAAATTTTGCAACAATCATATATTTAAAATCTCAGACCATTCGGTTGGGTAGTTTTTGCTCTGTTACATGCGGACAGACAGACAGACTGAACGACGACTATAGGTGCTACGTATTTATATAATTACGCATTATATTTTGCGCATTAGTTCTTCAGATATAACTGTCGCAGAAATCGTCAAAAATGCACCATAGTAGTACAATTTGTTAGGAGATTTACACCAAAACCTAATCAGCACCAATTTGTTTCAAGATCTAACAGAATATGAAGCTTTATAAAATTCCGTGTAGTAGTTCGTGAGTTAGAGCGGCCACAAAATTTGCGTCATATACAGAGAAACAGATCGTGGAAATTTTGAAAAACACTGCATAGCGCCGCCACCTGTTAGGCGATATCCACCCGAATTTAAGAGGTCTTGTACCTTTTAAACGCGTCGAAAATTAACGAAAATCTTCAAAGTTTGAATTAGTCTATCTTCAAAACCCTTTTATGTATAAACGTAAAATTTTGGATATTGATTAAACAGATTGTGCTTTGTAATATACAACCAACAGAAATTTATCAACCCTTTACAGAATGTGTGTATTGTTGAAATCAAAATAGCTCTTTTTTTACCCCATAAGTCATTGGCGCATGATATCTTGAGAAAGTATGCATGAATTGTCATGAAATTTGGTAAATATACTAAACAAATATGTGTGTTTAAAATGATCTACTTTTAAGTATTTACAATGGTAATATTTTTAGTTATGATTATTTTTATTCATTAAAAATACAAAACTTTTATTTTTTTTACGAAAATATTTTTTTATATAGTTAATGAAATAATTTTAGCCTAAGAGTAGATCATTTTAAACACACATATATGTTTAGCATCTTTACCAAATTTCATGCCAATCCATACATACTTTCTCAAGATATCCTGCGCGCAATGACTTATGGGGTAAAAAAAAAGAGCTATTTTGATTTCAACAATATACAAATTCTATAAAGGGTTAATAAATTATTTAGCCAGTGTTTTTCGACAGTAATTTCTGTCTCATTTAATGCCCATATTACACTTAAATTTTCTTATACCTATATTTCAGGCATTATAGTAGTAAATGTGGTAAAAGTGTCTATACTGGTGGCTACTATAATGCCTGAAATATAGGTATAAGAAAATTTAAAGGTTAATAAATTTTTAATGGTAGCACATTACAAAGCACAATCTGTTTAATCAATATCCAAAATTTCATGTTTATACATAAAAAGGCTTTGAAGATAGACTAATTCAAACTTTGAAGTTTTTAGTTAATATTCGACGCGTTTAAAAGGTACAAGACCCCTTAATAAGCATCTATTTATGCCAATGTTTATCAGAATATGAAATTTGATTAAATTCCGTGCATTAGTTCTCGTGATAGAGCTATCATGGATATCGGTCGATATGCAGCATAGCAGCACCGCCTGATGCGTAATACACACCCAAACGTTATCAGCACCAATTTGTACTAAGGTCTAACTGAATCTGGAGTTTGATTAAATTCCGTGCGATAGTTCAAGCGCCTACAAAATTTATGTCACATAAAGAGACACACACACACTCACGGACAGACATTTTCTAAAAAGCATTAAATTGTGTAAAGGACTTTCTAAAACTTATAAATCCGTCGAAAATTGCAAGTCGAAAATTTTCACGAATCCAGTCCTTTCTTCTTGTAAAGATAGAAGAAAATAAAACAAGTTGGAAATTGCACAACAAATGTGGCAAATGAGGTGCGTTCGTACTATAAATAGTTTTATAAATATATTTTGCACTGCACATTGTGCTGAATGTATATTTCAGTGCACTTCATAAGTGCATATGCATTTCATTCTGTTCGGAAGGCTGTAACATCATTAAAATGCACTTGAAAAAAAAAACCCCATTGGCTGTAATGTAACGGAAAACTTTTGACTGTCGCTGTAATTAAACTAAAGATCCGATTTTCATAAAATTTGAAATGACTCGACAAAGTTATGGAACAATTATATATTTTAAATTTCAAACGATTCGTTTGGGTAGTTTTTGCTCTATTATACGCGGGCGGACGGACGGACAGACAGACTGAACGACGACTATAGGTGCAACATGTTTATATAATTACGAACGCACCTAAAAGGGAAAGGAGCAAAAATTATAATTCTTTCAACGAATTTTCTCGTTAACGCTTTCTGACAAGAGTAAATCAATGGGTCAATTTTCAGTAATCGTCGCATATGCCAAATTAACGTTTGTAACGGAAATGTTTTAGAACTATATGAATTATAGTCATGATATTAGGTGTTATTTTTTAGATAAACATTGATTACTTATAATAGTGTTTTTTTTTAAACTATTTTTCACTTTTATTGATACTACGCAACAACTACAATAAACAAGTAAGAAAAATCATGCGTACAGCATAGATTATGAAACACTTTCCAACACTCCTTGAAAGCTTTAACGAAACTTCGTTACTTAGGGAAATAAAGTAAATAAGATAACTAAGTAAACATTTAAAAATCTGATTTCAGTAGTTACCGACCACAGCCAAATATGTATTCCAATTCTTTTGAACAGCCCTGTATTCGATCTGTATGTTGATATATCTACCCTATATAATGGGAAAATTTAGTTTAGCAAGAAAATGCATAACAGGTTGAAATTCATCTTTCAGCAATTTATACTAATAGATGGAAACATACTTGAATACTTTTGTACAGCCCTGTAGTTCACCTAGTACCTTTATTACATGCCATTATTTAGCTAAAATTTAATTCAAACTAAAACACGCTTAAAACTACTGAAATTACATTTCCAGAAATTATCACCCATAGACGGACATGTATCCAACTCTTTGCGTGGCTCTGTATATCATTTTATCTATATTCTACAAATATTTCTTTGTACACTAAATTCAGTTCAGCGTAAAAATGCATAACTCCTTTAAAACCCACCTTTAAGCAATTTATGCTCATACTCAGTAACCTTTACGAATTCATTTCTGTAGCTCTGTATATGAACTACAGCATTTATACACACTTTATTGTATGCATAAATATAGCGAACAAGTAGGTACGTGTGATGGCAGATTGCACAGAGGGTTTCGTTTAATATTCCTTTCAAAACACTCTATCCTTTTGAAAAATCTGTTAGTTCCACATTTCGCAACCAAGGGCGCACTCCATTCTAAACAAACCTCTATCCGAACGAAACTCCGTTTTATATACTATCCGTAGATATATTAGTCGAGGGGATTGGGCCGATAGCACCCGAGATAAGTAGGCGCCCCCTGACGGTAAAAAGTTGAACTAAAATATATAAGGCTATGGTGCATAATATGAAAGAATGGTCAAAGAGGTGTCGGCAAAAGTTGGAAAAGTGCCCCCCGAGCGAAAAGGGCGGAAGTTAGAAAAACTGCTTAAAATACACAATTTAGAGCCCGAAGGACTAAATAATATAAGACTTTTTGAAAATTTTATGATTTGCCATGTGGTCTGAGGTATTCAGCTTTACGTATGCAAAAATTCATGTCTCCAACTTAATTAGGGGCTCTCTTAGAATGAATTGCTTGAAATACATATGAGATAGCTGAAAGGGCTAAACGTAAGATTTTTCACGATTTTATGATTTGTCGCCTGGCCTCAGGTGTTCTGCTATAAGTATGCAAAATTTCAAATCTCCAATTTAATACGGGGCTCAGTTAGAAAGAATTGATTAAAATACGCATGTGAGAGCTCAAAGGGTTAAATGTACGATTTTTCCAAAATTTTATGATTTGTCGTATGATATGTGGTGTTAAGCTATAAGTATGCAAAATTTCACGCCTCCAGCCTAAATAGGAGCTCACTTAGAAAGATTTTTTAAAAATACACATGTGGGAGCTCAAAGGGTTAAATGTACGATTTTTCCAAAATTTTATGATTTGTCGTATGATATGTGGTGTTCAGCTATAAGTATGCAAAATTTCACGCCTCCAACCTAATTAGGGGCTCACTTAGAAAGAATTGTTTAAAATACACATGTAGGAACCCAAAGGGTTAAATGTACGACTCTTTCAAAATTTTATGATTTGTCGTATGATGTGTGGTGTTCAGCTATAAGTATGCGAAATTTCGTCTCCAACATGTATAGTTTCTGAGAACGGGCTCTGTGACAGACGGACAGACGGACAGACAGACAGAGGCGCGAGACGAATAGTGTTTCGTCAGATGAACAAAACTCTAAAAAATCGCATATCATAATTAAAAATGCATTTCGAGCAATCATTACTAATATACAGTAATTCGGATACAATATAGTATCTGAAATCTTTTCAAATACACCGCAAGCAATTTCCCCTATACCATTATGAACGGAATTCTTTTGTGTAGCCCTGTAAATGAACAATAACTTTTCTTTGCACCGCATATTCAACAGAATGCATATTTTAGTGGGCTTCATAAATGAATATCAATTTTACTTTGTTTGAAAGAGTGTAACACCATTAAAAATCACTTGAAACGATTTTTTCCCATTGGACATAATGTAACGGAAAACTTTTGACTGTCCCTGTAAATGAACTAAACATGCTACAAACTTCGTTTGCAATAGGGAACGGTATAAGCGGTTTAAACGGTATAAAAGGTTTGCAATAGGGGCTATGGTAGAGGTCACTAACATCCAAAAATTTCAGAACGATTCGAGCATATTTACGAGAGTTAGAGCGTGGAAAGACAAACCGAAGTCATAAACACTTTCAACTTTGTTGGAAAGTGTTAAAAATTAGTATATGGAGTTACGGAAAATTATGAAAAACACTGTCGATTATGAAACAATAAAAAGCGTTAACCATGAAACATTAGACAGACTTGAATACATTTAAAGAGCAATTAAATTTAAAATTTATACATAAAAACATTTAATAAAAATCAAAATAATACAGTAAGTATACGTTTTGCTATGTGATTTTAATATGATTTTAATTAAATGTTTTTATGTATACAGGGTGATTCAAAACTTATCGTTCAAATTTCGTGGGAAGGTAGGTCAGGAAACGGATTTTGCATAGGAAAGTATGTCCGCAAATGTACGCATGCGTATGTAGAGGGCGCTGTGTGTACCCAACCTTGCATTGCATCCCAATCATTTATTTTTTTACTTCCCTAAAACTAGTATTATTTCTTCTCCCATTTTCCCTTCTCATTTGGGCTTCCACGAAGCCTTTTACATCTTTAAAAACTCCAAAAATCTCGTTAATGACCTTATTCAACGCCTTCATTATTTGACGCCTGGAAACTTCTCGTTTACTTTTGTTCTTTGCGGTTCTTTTAACATTATTTATGTTTTTTAATTAGTTTGTTTTTTTACTTTTTGTTTGCATTTTTATTTATTTTTTGTTAGTTTGTTTTATTCTTTGTTTTTAAATTTCTTCGTTCATGAATTTTTTAATTTTGGTTTCACACCAAAATTCTTAAACGTCATTAACGAGATTTTCGGAGTTTTTAA
This sequence comes from Maratus speciosus, assembly GCA_963932465.1. Taxonomy (NCBI): domain Eukaryota; kingdom Metazoa; phylum Arthropoda; class Arachnida; order Araneae; family Salticidae; genus Maratus; species Maratus speciosus. The sequence goes on from OZ010794.1 coordinate 550,090,735, forward strand.
AGATGCAAAAGTCTTCGTGGAAATCCAAATGAGAAGTCGAAATAGAAGAAGAAATAATACTGGCTTTAGGAAAGTCAAAACAATGATTGGAATGCAATGCAAGGTTGGTTACACACAGGGCCCTCTACATACGCATGCGTACATTTGCGGACATACTTTCCTATGCAAAATCCGTTTCGTGACGTATTCCATACCTCCCCACGAAATTTGAACAATACGTTATGAATAACCCTGTATATTTTAAATTTAATTGCTTTTTTAATGTATTCAAGTCTGTCTAATGTTTCATAGTTAGTTTAAGTAATGTTTTAATACAGACGTTAAAATGCACGTATATCTTAAGAATGAAAAGTGTTTTGAATACCTGAAGAGCGTAGTAGAAAAAGATGTTATCTTTCTATTCTAAAAAAAAGAGTAACTTACGCTGTCACCGCCGCCGGTTTTGAATTTTTTGAGACTGGAGGTTTTTCTCCGTTAATATTAAGAAAAATATTGCATACAAGAATATGAAAATCGGCGGTATTATAGAGAAATGTTTGATAAACACGCTTATGCAGACAGTTTTCAAATCGTAGAATTATTTTAATAGATATTTAATGCTAAAGTTGGACAAAATCGTTCCATTAAAAAAGTTTTATAGTAGCAAAAACTATACCCGGGAATTAATTCATTTTTAGATCATTTTATACGTTAGAATTTCCCGGTTTGCAGATTGCAATTATTTTTTTGATTTGACTCATTTTTTGAGGTTTTATTTCTATTTTAAATTCAAATGTTCGGCATTTCGAGAGATATGTTTAACTTGTTTTAGAAAATGGTATTAATTTAAACTGTTGCCAACTGTATAAGTAGCGCAAACAATAATGTTTGCTTCAAATTAAAAAATATATTTACAGTAGACTATTATAAACAGAAAAAAAACTTTCAAATTAGAATTAAATAATTACGTATAAAAAGCAGGAACTTATTGAAAATTACGTCACAAAAACTATATTTACACGTGAATTTTAAAAGAGAAAGGATATTGTAAAATAATAAATTCATTAACATGCGTTAGAAGTCTTAAATAGGAGAAATTACGTCACATTTACGTCACATTACAATTATTACGTAAAATGAACAAAAAATAATTTGGCAAAACAGTTTAAATTTAAAAATTGCGCGAGACATTTATTTGATATTTTGAGATGATCTTTTCAACTATTTTTGTTAGAACAGCGCAAATAATATTTCATTTCTAACAAAAGTATTTTCACTTCAATATTAAAAAGAGAAAAAAAAAGTTTGGTGAAAATTACGTCCGATTAAAAACGATACATTTAAAATGTCTTATTTAAAAAACTTTCTTTTCGCTTTGTTAAAAAATACCAAGACAAAGGAGACAAAGACTCTGTTTACTTAATTAATTTTATTTTGAAATGTTTAACTGATTTTATTTAATCAAAGACGGAAATAGCCATTGTATCTTTTAATAGCAGCTGATTTGGCCTTAAAATTCTCCAATAAAAGAGAAATGAATAGAAACCCGTTTATAGGGAGATCGCCACTGTTTTTTAAATTATATTTCATCTTCCGAAATCTTTTTAAAGCCGGTCTAATTAGCATGCTTTTAGAGTCTGCGGTGTCTGAGCGGGGGTTGGCGAGCGTAGCTCGTAGGGGGCAGAGTCCTCAAGTTAAATAAAAAATAGTAAATAGTAAAAAATAGTCTAATTAATGAGACTTATTATAATCTTAGTATTTTAGCCATATACAATATGATAGAATGCCTAATAGCTCCTTCATTCACAAAATAAAACAATTTTTGAAAGAAATGCGGCATAGTATGTTCTTCCACTAAGCTTCTACTAAGCTTGTTTGTAAATCTGATCTAGAGTCCTGCAATAAGGTCTGACTAAACCCGATCCGAACCCGAAACATCTGCTTAAAGTCAATCTGACACCCGACCCAAACCCAATATAAAAAATGTTGTCAACCTGAAATCTGATCTGAACCCAAAGCGCAAGAAAATTACATTTTATTACAGTTATGGAAAAATAATCTCCAATTACATCTTTAATATCACTTTTATCTTTTTTGTATAAAAAAGGACACAAATACACTCATTAATATTCAAATGTATAGTTTTATTTTTTCATTTAAAAAATATTCAGGACTTTCTTTAAAAAAATCGGGTCAACCCGAAAAATTCAAAATCTAAACAGAACTCGAAAAATTTAAAATCAACCCGACCCGAACCAGTCTCGCCACGAAAAAAATTAGCATCAATATTGCCGTTATGAACCGCAGATCGGGTCGTGTTCTGGTAAAACCGGGTTACCTGACCCAATGCAGTACTCTAATCTGAGCATCAATCAACCTAGTTTTAAAAAACTTTTTTTTTTCTCTTATTTTTATCTCTAGTAAATTTTCGCATCCCACCGAGATGTGTTCCTGAAAATTATCGATTCGCGATTGGTTTCCTAACTTCCTCCCGGTTTTGAATATTTATTTTTTCCCTCCATCTAGAATTACTACTCTTTTTTCTCTATTTGACATCTTTGAAATGCATCTTAAGTGAGGGAAAACGGGTCCCTCACTTAAAGGGTTTCATGTTCCTTTCTCACATCAGTAGATATTCTTAGCAGATAAGATCTAATAAGATCGCAAAAAGCTTCAATATTGGGGAAAAATGTATTTTTGCATGAATATGTCTGAACATGGTGTCAGGAAGATTTAAAAATCCTTCCCATAGGTTATTATACCATGCAAATTTCTAACGGAGGGGTTGTGAAAACGTTATTGGATGTCATTTCAATGGCTTGTACAGATATTCTCCTCTGCTCAGTCATTCTTAAGGCTGTTTTCAAATCCTAAGGAGCTACCTTCTGACACATTTTTATGTGCATTCGTAATTATATAAATACGTAGCACCTATAGTCGTCGCCTGGTCCATCCGTCTGTCTGCCCGTATATAACAACGCAAAAACTACCCAACCGAATGGTTTGAAATTTAATATACAGTGTTTCCGTTCTCAACGATGTCCAATGGCTAATTCCTAAACCGTTAGTCATACACATATAGTTCCAATTACAAAAATGTTTTAAATAAGGTAAAGAAATATTTAAAAAGCGATTTGGGTCAATAAAACATTTCTTAAAAAATTACGAAATTTAAATTTTTATACGGTCCCCCCGGTCCTATAAGTTATATTTAGTAAAATTTTCCTATTACACTGACAAGTAAGACAAAAAAGTCCCGTTCATATAACACTAAAATTGAGCGAGTTATGAAACTTAAAAAATGCATGACTTATGCCATTTTTCTGCTCTGAATTCAAATGAGTTCGGCTTGGCTTTGAGGGGTCACATACCAAGTGCTTAAAGTATTCGAAGATTTTATTTCATGGGTATCTGCACTTTGAAAAAAATTGTTCAACTATTACGATTAAGTTAACATTTATTAAGTTTCAGATTGGCTAAAATAACATATATTTTATTTTGTCAGGATTTGAGACTGTGTCTCTTATGATATCTTTTAACAAAAATTATGCTATTTTTATAAGTTTTTATGTTACTTCAACGATCGTATGTATGTTTTTCCCGTTCAAAATTTGTACTCGAACTTTAACTCACTTTCAAGTATCCGATCCAGATTACATTTTACATACTCGCGCAAATCCGATAACAATCTAATATTATTATGATTTTCGGTGGTTACCATTTATACTTATTTTACAGGATAACACAGAAAATTTCGTATAGATTACCGCCAAGAAGTTTAAGAAAAAGTTTTAGATTAGATAATACAAGACTGCGATTGTTGAGTTTTTTAACTTTTATGTATTTTTTAGCACTGAATCCGAAAATTACCTTAATTTTTAACCATCATGTCAGGATATTTCTCAAATCATAAATTGTCAAAGTTAAAGAATAACAAAAATCGGATACTATAAAGTAGAGGAGATGGCTGTGTTTTTAAACTTTTGATAATTGATTTTTACGTACTTTTTAGCACTGAATCTGAAAATGACCTTCATTTTTAACCATCACGTTAGAATTGTTTTGCAAATTCTAAAAGTTTAAGTTAAAATATAGCGAAAATCTCATACTATAAAACATATGTAAAACTTTTTTATTTTATTTTATTTTGTTTTATTCAATAATTTATTCAATGTTTTTGCTTATCCTGGGATTCTTACAGCTAAACAGTTGAGTGGTCCGATGAGATGGGGGAGGAGGTTCAATTTTAACTTTGAAATTTGCAATTTGCGTAAAATCCTGATGTGATGGTTAAAAATGAAGATCATTTTTGGATCCAGCGATAAAAAATACATAAAAATCAATCACTAACAGTTAAAAACAGAACAATCACATCTATTTTATAGTATCAAATTTTCGCAAACTTTAAAATTTACGCGAAAATCTTTATATGATGGTAAAAAATGAATGTCAATTTTGAATTCAGCAATACAGAATACATAAGAATCAATTATCAAACGCTAAAAAACATGGTATAACCCAACTTTTGCAGGCTAGTGCAATCTAATAATTTTTTTTAAAATACGTATCATTTTGTAAAGAATTGAGGCTGTTAATTTAGCATTATTTTATTTAACAAAAATTCTGTTTTTGTTTTTTTCTTAAATGGTTATTACAAATTGTATATTTTGTATTAATATGCCAGAATGATTAAAGATTTCAAATTTGTATTGCAATGTTAATTTTACTCTCAACCATTTTTTTAATATATCTGATGAAATTATATTTCGACTAAATTTGCGAATGACCCTTAATTCGCGACAAAAAATATGCTCCAACTTTAAGCAGCTATTACTCGGTCAATTTTAATCGTAGAATAACGGAACTTTTTTTGTTTTACTTGTCAGTGTAAAAGGAAAATTTTACTAAATATAACTTATAGGACCGGGGGACCGTATAAAAATTTAAATTTCGTAATTTTTTAAGAAATGTTTTTATTGACCTAAATCGCTTTTAAAATATTTCTTTAGCTCATTTAAAACATTTTTGTAATTGGAACTATATGTCTATGACTAACGGTTTAAGAATTAGTCATTGGACACCGTTGAGAGTGGACACCCTGTATATAATCGTTACAGAATTGTGTCGATTCATTTAAAATCTTATAAAAATTGAATCAAAACTTAAAAAGATATCAATAAATGTTTACTTCATTCTATTAAATACTATCATACTTAATGAATTCAATGATATCCCGTGATAGGTAATGATTCTAGGTTGCTATGGTGATGACGTCCTATTTAAGATGAAGTCATACTATTTCCATATTTAATACATAGAATTGTAATAAATTTTGTATTCATGCATTTTTGCATACGAGTGCAACAGCTATTGCATCAAGATCTGAATATTTATAAAACTAGTTATAGTACATTTGCCACATTTGACAAACAGCTTCCGACTTGTTTAATACATTTTTGTTCGAAACGCAGGAAGTTGGCAGGTGTTGTTATTCAAAAACTATGTAACCGAAAAGCGTTTTCCATTTTTTTTTTTTTTTTTTCAAAACATACCACATTTTCCAAACGCAAAAAATGTCAAAGTGGGTATTTTGAACTGAATTTCCGAACGTGAGACCACTAGAAAGGAGAAGAGCATGTTGTCACGTGACCACAGTTGCTTATAACGCAATAATTAATTTATTTATCAAAAAAGGGAAAACTCATTTCGATTCAAAATCATTTCAATACTCAGGTCTGCCAATTTTGTGCTTTTACGTTAAAAAATCTGTCAGAATGTTTAGCGTTTTTGAGCAGGGGACGATTTGCGAACCACCTTTAAGGGTCATATTATATCTGTTAATCCATTTCTATAAAAATATTTGTGAAAAAAAAGATTGAAATGTAAATAGAATTAATTTTAATTAATATTAACTAATTAGGATTTTTACATCTCACATTTGACGTACATATCTTGCGTGCAAGATTATAAAAAATATATTACACATATTTGCCTAGTAGTAAATATATATTTTCCTAAAATCCAGTACTTAAACTTAAATAATAATCAATTTTACAGTAGAAAATATTTTTTTTAGAATTATAACATTAAAGGCAAAAATTCTGAAAAAAATTAATGACAATTACTATATACAGTAAAACCTCCCAAAAGCGACAATGTTCCGTTCTAATAAAATTTGGTAAGAGGTGGTCTCTTAATAGAGGTCATGTTTAAATCTAGATTTTAATTGTTGAAAAAAGGTAACAATTAATATTACTAAAATTTATTTTTCACATTAGGAAAAAATATAAAAATTTAGGTATCAAAACAAAAATTAATTACATAAGTTAATTACTATAGAGTTTAAAAAATGAATACATTGACGTTTGCTTTATTTTTACAGTTTTATCTTTTATAACTTTTATTTCAAGTCCTTTCGAAGTTCAGTAAATAAAAACATTTTTTTTTTTTTATGGACGGGAACAAATAATGACTATTTCATTAATTTATTTCTTTGAGAGTTTCCTGACAGAGTAGTGCAGGGGAGTTTATTGACCGTCATTCTTAATTCGTCGTCAGAGTTAAATTCATTGCCTAAAAAAGCACAATTGGGTTTAAACACTTAAAAGTTAGGCGAATAATAATAAAAAAAAATCTAAACTTTGTTTAGAAGTTTGATGAATAATGCGCTCTCCGGAATTTTTTTCTAATAAAACCTTCTTCAAGCGACCAGGAAAAAATGGAATTTGTTTCATTTTCTACATAGAAATGGGTCGCTCATGGAGGGAGTGCAACTGGGATGGTCTCTGAATGGAGGTAAAATTAGTATTGAGCCTATAGGAATAAATTTCGTTCCATGAAAAAAGGGTCGTTCAGGGAGGCGGTCGCTTAATGGAAGCGGTCGCACAGGGAGGTTTCACTGTATTTCTCTCTCTCTCTCTCTCTCTCTCTCTCTCTGTGTGTGTGTGTGTGTGTATATATATATATATATATATATATATAAACACACATATATAGAAATAGGCGTAGGTACATAACACACATACAGTATACCAAAATACAATATTCAAAAATTGTATGTAAATTACTTTTGAAATTAGAATGCACGAAATGTCCAGAAAAAAAGTTTAAATTTCTCTTTAAATGTACATAAATTGTCTTGTGTTAATTAATCATAACTTTGATTTTAATTGAAATATCTTCATAATTAAAAAATATGTATATCGTTAAATGTAATTTTTTAAAAAAGATTGTTTTTTACATTTTTTTTAAGATTTCAAAGTTATCTTCTTGAAAAACTCCCCTAAAGGATAAAAAACTGTTTAAAATTTGTTCTGCAGCGTTATTAACTTTTTCAAATTAAAGCGAAAAAAAATCGAGCAAAATTCCTGGCATTTCAGGCATATGACAACTTATTTTATTAAGAATTAATTATTTAAGATTACTTTGAGGATGAATTTAATTATTATTATTGCACCCTCCGTAAAGGTAAAAGCAATATTATTAACTTTTCTAAATTAAGGCAAAAAGAAATCGAGTAAAGTTTCTGACACTTCATGCATGTGACAACTTTTTTTATTAAAGGATTAATTATTTAGTATTACTTTCAGGATTAATTTAATTGTTATTAATGCTCTCCCCCCCCCCCCACCCCAAAGGATAAAAGCAGTATTATTAGCTTTTCAAAATTAAAGCGAAAAAAATTGAACAAAGTTGTTAATATTCCATCTATGTGACAGCTTCTTCTATTAACTAAGAAATATACACGGCTAAATGAATTCAAATACAAATCATTTTTACTTTTCATGAATTTTAAAACAAATGAAATTCAACTTGGCAAACTTCTTTTATTTTTCCAGACAAAGACTGTGGCTTGATAAATCACCTTTCTCTTAAACGTTGCCATTAAACTGGTGATGCATTATCTATTATTCTCCTGGCACAAAATATCATATCGTTCTGTACAATTAATTTTGAACAGACGCAGAATCCCTAGGAACATGGCAAATTGCCGGAATGGGTCGGACAATGCTTTAACCTCTAACCAGAATTTCGAGGTCTATTTTCTCTAGGTTTCATTTTGTTTCTAACGTTTTGTAATGTGCATGTGAACGATTCCCTATCTAACATTGTCTTGTCCAAATCCATATTATAAAACAAAATCATGTCACTAACTAATAGGGATGCACCGAATATTCCGTATCTATTCGGCATTCGGCCTATTCGGCCCTGTTACCGAATATTCGGTTTGGCCGAATATCAAACTATTCGACTTGGCCGAATAGCACATTATTCGGCATGCCGAATATTCGTTTTCGCCGAATAACGAAATATTCGTCTGAACCGAATACTTAAAAAGAACTCTTAAAACATATTTTTTAAAACCTTATACAACTTCTACGTTTAACAGTCAACTTATAAAGATATTCAGAATAATTAGAAACAGCATCATATTTAAATAAAATATAATGTTTTTACATTATTTATTTGCTGTTTGTTAAGTATTATTTAGGAAAATTAACCAATCACGAGGATTTTCATAGGAATTATGTACAAATGCAATTTCCTGAACATTGTCCAGTAAATAATTTGTTTCTTGCTAAGATTTTAAGAACAACATTTACAATCTCTTAAAATGATTGCCTACTTCAGACACGGATCTAGGATGCATTTAAAAACTTCCTTGCTTAATCAAAGGAAGTAGAACAGTTATTCTTGCTAAGTTGCCACCATATAAAATTTGAATTGATTGTATTATTTATTTACTTTTACTTTAGTCTCTTTCTGACAAACAAATAATATAGGATCCTGTACAATTTTTCTTCCAATTTCTTAACAATTTCTCTTTGATTTTAAAATATTTATTTTAGAATTCTAAGAAAATTTTATTGATTTGTTTTAATTCTCAGAAGAAGCTATGGAATTTAAAATTTTATTAATTAAATTTTTTATAACTATCCTTTTCTTAAATAACTGAAAGTAGATTTTTTTTCAGCATAAAGTTTACTTCAAAAAAGCTCTTGTTTATTAGAATAAAAGTTTCTGTTTTAAATGTCATGTAAAATTGTTTTAAAATTTAGCATTTTAATGTCTTTAAACTTTGAAATATATGAAAGTATTCGACAAGCCGAATATTCGGTATTCGGCCTAGCAGTTACTATTAGGCTAGCCGAATATTCGGTATTCGGTTCGCCTGTTGGCCAAATATTCGGTATTCGGTCAAAATCACTATTCGGTTCATGCCTAGTAACTAACATTGTCTTGTCCAAATCTATATTACAAAACAAAATCATGTCGGTAACTAACGCTGACGCCAACGTTCACAACACCTGATCAATAAATTTCTTTTTTACTGCAATTTTTAAGTGCGTTCGTAATTACATAAATACGTAGCACCTATAGTCGTCGTCTGGTCCGACCATTTGTCTGTCTGTCCGTCTGTCGCCATATAACAGCTCATAAACTACCCAACCGAAGGATATGAAATTTAATTTATATAATCGTTGCAGAATTTTGTCGGGTCATTTCAAATTTTATGAAAATCGAATCAAAACTATAAATGATATTAATAAAAGTTTTCTTCAGTCTATTAAACCTTATCATACGTAATTAATTCAATGATATCTCATGATAGGTAATGATTCTATATTGCCATGGTGATGATTTTCTATTTAATATGGAGTCCTATTTTTTCCATGTTACTGAATTTAATGTATCCGTAATAAATTTTGTATTCATACATTCTTCCATAAGAGTGAAACAGCTATTGCTCCAAGATCTGAATATTTATAAAACTAATTCTAGTACAAACACACCTCATTTGCCACGTTTGACGTACAATTTCTTGTTTTAACTTGTAAACATCAAGCAATTTTAATTAGCATCTAAAACCAGCCTTACACCGTCGAATACGTATACGTTCTTCTTCTCTTTTTTCGAATGGAATTTGTGTGAAAACTTTATCTCAATTAACTGATTTTTTTATGATTAAAAGAATAATTTTCAAGCATGATTATTTTATTTCTTTTGCTACCGCATGCATCCCACTTACAAAAGATTCACGCGTTTACATTTAAAATAAACGGTCAAGTGCGAGTATTACTCTCGCTCAGAGGGTTCCGTATAATAAATATATGAATCACTTACTGTATTATTAAAAAAATTATTGCTAAAAGAATAGTAATATTTTGTAAAAAGCTATATAACATAGGGTTGGGTACAGCTGTATATACTAGAAAAGTATAAATGTGTATACCATAAAAGTTTAAAGAGATATGAAGCCTAAATAATATCAAATATATATAACTCTTTTTACTTTCTTCTATCTTTACAAGAAGAAAGTATTGGATTCGTGAAAATTTTCGACTTTCGGTTTTCGACTGATTTACACGTTTTAGGGGTCAGAGAACCCGAAAAACATGTTTTTACAAAATGTCTGTCTGTGAGTCTGTGAATCTGTTTGTCTGTCTGTCTGTATGTGACACAAATATTGTGAGCGCTCTATCTCAAGAACTAATGCACGGAATTTTATAAGAATTTATATTCAGTTAGAACCTGAAATAAATTGGTGCTGATTAGTTTTTGGTGTAAATCGCTCAACAGGTGGCGCTGCTATGCAGCCTTTTTCACGATTTCCGCAATAATTAAATCTCCAGAACTAATGCACGGATTTTCATCAAACTTCAGATTCAGTTAGTCCTTGACATGAATTGAAGTTTTGTACATTTTGGTGTAAATCGCTCAACAGGTGGCGCTGCTATACTGCATTTTTTACAATTTCCGCAATAGTTCTATCTCAACAACTAATGCTTGGATTTTCAACAAACTTCAGATTCAAGTATACTTTGATATGAATTAGTGCTGTTTGTGTTTTGGTGCAAATCGCTCAACAGGTGGCGCTGCTATGCTGCACTTTTCAGAATTTCCATTATAGCGGTATCTGAAGAACTAATGCAACAATTTTCACCAAACTTCAGAATCAGTTAATCCTTGATATGAATTGACATTATGTACATTTTGGTGTAAATCGCTCAACAGGTGGCGCTGCTATACAGCATTTTTCACGATTTCTGCAATCGCTGTATCTCAAGAACTAATGGACACATTTTCATCAAACTTCAGATTCAGTTACTCTTTGATATGAAATGATGCTGACTACGTGTTGGTGAATATCGCCCAATAGGTGGCGCTGCTATGCTGCATTTTGCACTATTTCCTCAATAGCTCTATCTCAAAAACTAATGCACGAATTTTCATCAAACTTCAGATTCAAGTACACCTTGATAAATGTTGATACTGATTATGTGGTTGTGTAAATCTCTCAACAGGTGGCGCTGTTATGCTGCATTTGTCATGATTTGCGCAATAGCTCTATCTCAAGAACTAATGCACGAATTTTCCCCAAACTTCATATTCAGTTAGACATCATTATATGTTGATGATAATTAGGTTCTGGTGTAAATCATCCAATAGGTGGCGCTGCTATGCTGCATTTTGATGGATTTACACGATTTCAGGGGCAGTAATATCTCAAGAACTAATGCACGGAATTTCATCTTTTTAGAATCCTCATGATGAGCATAGATGCACTGTGATAATGAATTTTGAAGTATTGACAAGTATGAGATAGAAGAAAGTTTTGTGATGGCCACAACATACTAGTTCGTATTAACTTTATCTGCCTATGATGAACTTAATTTGGTGCGGACAATAAAAGTAGTTCACATTTAACCCCTTGCGCTCTGGCGCTGTTAGCAGTTCTTTGTCACTAGCCACCAGTGTTGCCGCATCTGGCAGAATTTTTTAGAAATTTTGAATTCACACCACAAAATTTAATTGGTAATTTTGTTTTACTTTATTTATGGGGGGGGGGGGGGGATCAATCATCTTGTAAAGCACAATCAGAGTTAAAACTTTCTGGTGAGAATTCGGAATGTCTAATTAAAAAATCAGCCATATATCATTGTCGAAAATGGCCAAAATAGTATGACGTACGCTGCGTACGTCATAGAGTGCAAGAGGTTAAACTTCATTTGTCATTTCATAAAGCTAAATTCAGCAGTCGTACACTGTTAAAAATTTGCAGCATTCTGTCCAGTCATTCGAACGTTTTTTGAAAAAACGGTTTCATAACCGTAATTTAACTATATTCTGACCATAAAATGGCCAACAATATGGTCAGAATAGTGTTAAATTACGGTTGTATAACCGTTTTCGGAAAAAAAGGGCAAATGACTGGACAGAATGCTGCAAATTTTTAACAGTGTAGTAATGATATTTTTTTTAAGTGCAGCTAAACCAAAACACTTATTCAGAGTTTAAGCTTGGCATTGTATTAAGCGCGCTTCGAAAGGGGGTCGCAAAGTTGCAACGCCAGCTTGGTCCGTGCCGCATTTTTCCAAATAGGTTTTTAATTAACTTTTAAAGACACGGGAGGCATATTGAGAGATCTACTCACTGCAAACTATCCGCGAATCCCATAGTATTTATGTGAGTAATTCTAATTAAATTAGAATGTTTTTAACAATTTGACTTTTATTGCTTTTATACTGCTACTGGGAATCGCATTACACAAATATATCATTAAAAGTTGCTATCTGGGCTTTAAACGTCGATGGTACATAGCGCACGACGCCCCTGTCATTATGTATGTCCAAACCGTTCGTGTCTTTAAAGGTTAATATCTCGACTAATTACCAACGATATTTTTCAAAAATCAATATCGACAATGCTTTTATAGCTCTGCTACGATAGGTTCCTCAGGCGCTCCTCAAAGCCTTTGCTGAATGCCTGCAAATCGAAATTTGTGTGTAACGGAAAAATGCGTTTTTCTCAAAAACTATGTGACCCAGGGTAATCGCTATAATTTTCCTGCAAGGTTTAACTTAACGTCTACTACCTCTAATTTTTTCATAATTTTAGTTCCAGTAGATTCGGAAATAGATGGAGTGTTCTTTTTTTCAAGTAACTAAATTAGCCCTCTACATTTTCCTGAATATATTTATGAATGCTTAATAATCTGTAAATATGTGGATTGTGGATCTTTATTACTTACCCCAATTTGAACTTTCCACGTTGCATAGTTTACGAGTAAAATGGCAGTGACAGACGGACAGACAGACACAGGAGTGATCTTATAAAGGTTTCGATTTTGCTTTTTAAGTACGGAATCCTAAAAATATAAATAGTTATTTGTTTCCGGCTGACATTCTTAAATGAAATTAAACCTTCACCAATAAATAATAAAATAATGCACACATTTAACAATCGAACTAGGAGCTTCAAATACTAAAATTATCCGAATCAAAAACGCTGTTCTAAGTATCGAAATCTCTGGCAGTTTAACTTCTGTCATGCGGCTAATACGAAAGTGTTACTTTTAATAAATTTTAAACTTTATTTGAATACATTATTGATATTTTCCATATAAAAATTCTTTTGGAGTTGTTAATGGGCAATCTAAATATTATGTAGGTTATTCATATAGTTTCTTATTATACATTTTCCATTTCCACTGTTCATATTTTGTTCATCTTTAGAATTTTACCAACGTTTTCTTACATTTGTGATTTCCTTTTAATTGTGTATATATACTAAGGGGCTTTGCCCCTGCGAGCTACGCCCGGCAACCCCTGTTCAGCCTTCAGAGACTCCAAAAACTCGGTAATGTGCCCTATTTAAAAAATATTACCAGGTTACGAAAAATATAGCGGTGGCTATCTTCTATAATCGAGTTGCCATTCTTTTCCGTTTGAATGGGGTATTTTTCTATTACAATGGCCTCATCCATCGAACTGATGGCGCTTTTCAGGATTGATAAGTAAGGTCAATTACACATTTGAAAATCAGCTTGTATAAAATGGTTAGGTTAAAAATGTCGTTATCTTTCTGCTTTTTTATAACGACACTGTGGACAATATCCTTCTTTTAGTTTCGAAGTTAAAAAACTCCGTCTGCTTGGGAGTATCTTTCAGAACCACGGTATTGAAAAGCATTGTATTTTTTTTATTTTTAACTTTATATTTTATGTTTTGATCGAGTTTTAAATACTTTCAGAAACAGACATAGCTTATTCATAAATTCTTTCTTTATTTTAATACACCATCATATATATTTTACAATGTATATTGTTTATATTATTTAATATGAATATCCGGATTTTCAAAAATGTATTTATCGAATAGTAATTCGTACAAAATAAAACGATAGTATTTTGCGCATATATTTACCTGTATTTACGCTGCATCAAATCATGTAATATGTAAACAAATTTGCACTCCATTTATACCATCTGACGTCACATTAAAATTCTTCGGAATGAAAATCGCTTTAAATGCATCGTTTTAATATATGACGCAATTTTCACTATTAAATGCATTGCTCATGTAGTAATTTAATTCTGTTAAACTTTTTTCCTATTTTACAATTCGCGGGCACATATATTATTTAATTTAAAAGTGTTTAGGAATAGGATTATTTGAGCTTTTCAAATGTTATCTTATATCCAACACTAAAAGTTTTACACTCGTAATAATGGACAGTATTCCTGCGACGTCACAATTAGTAAAATGGCGATTTTTATAGCCCCGAACTGAGTGGAAGAATACGGTCCATTCACTTTAATTATGACGATATTTAATATTTGTGAATTTTTACGTAATTCTCCATTGAATGCGTTTCGCGTGAAATAATTTTTTTTGTTTTTTAAGTTTTCGTACTTTTTTAATACTTACGTGTAAATATTTTGACGTAATTTTTCTTATTTTCTGCTTTTGACACGAGATCATTTAATTCTTATTTCAAATTTCTTTCTTATTTTAATAATTTCACTTTTCACGACAAAAAACCAAATCTGATTTTTACTTTTTCAAATTTACCTGAAAAACATAATTTAATCATAATATTGTTCCACTATCGGTTGAAATAAAAGGTAATTTCAATTATCAATTAAAAATTGACAAAAAAGAAGAAATCTAATAATCCCTATAGTATTTCTTGTCCCCTTTTTTCCAAAAAAATAAAAATGAAAAAATAAATAAATAAATACAATAAATAAAAAGTTGGAGTAATTGTGTTGCCATTACAGATTTTCACTACAGAAATGTAATTAAAATTAGAAAAAAATTAATATTTCGAAAACTAATTCAAATTTTTAAATTCTATTACCAGTTTTGAGATCTGCGGATCAATACGGATTTTTTGCGTTAATTTTACCGAATAGTATTCCATATTTTAGGATAAATCGCCGTGAAATAAAATCAGTCGTTTCATAAAATCGTTTCAGAAATTCGTTTCATTCAGTCGTTTCATAAAATCGTTTCATAAATTCGCTTCATCAGGATTATGTATATATACACACATATATATAGAGAGAGTAGATATATATGCTAAATGTTACAAATCTATCAAAGTTTTGAATTAAAAATATAGTTTCACATATATTCTGTAACCTGGATTTCCCGGGTTGAATTCCCTAATGCACTATAAATATGAAATAAACAATGGCGGAAATTTTGGATTACTGATAACTGAAAAAATACTTGTGACTAATAACAATATTTACAAGCCGGAAATTGTACGTCAATCGTAGCAAATGAGGTGCGTTCGTACTATAACTAGTTTTATAAATATTCAGATCTTGGTACAATAGCTGTTGCACTCTTGTGCAAAAATGCCTGAACACAAAATTTATTACGATTCTATACATTAAATTCAGTAATACGGAAATAATAGGACTCCATCTTAAATAGGAAGTCATCACCATGGCAACCTAGAATCATTACCTATCATGGGATACCATTGAATTAATTAGGTACGTATGATAGAATTTAATAGAATGAAGAAAACTTTTATTAATATCTTTTTAAGTTTTGATTAGATTTTCATAAAATTTGAAATTAGTCACAAAATTCTGCAACGACTCTATATATTAAAATTTAAACCATTCGGCTGGTAGTATTTGCTCTGTTATATGCGGACAGACGGACGGATCAGACGTCGACTATAGGTACTACGTATTTATATAATTACGAGCGCACCCAGGGTTTAATTTGCGCCGGAGCCCACCGGAGCCCAGCTCCGATACCTCTCTGTTTTTAGTAAATATTTCAATATTGGTCGAAATTTACCGAAATTCATAAATACAGGGCCCCGGAGCCCAGTGCAATAGCGTTTCCGAAAAACCGAAGCCTAAATATCTTTTTCCTTTCCTTCCTATCTTCAAGCTTTTGGATTCTTTTTTATTTGGATTCTTTTTTACCAAAACACTTATATGTGACATAAAGTGTCGCACACGTAGGAGATGGAGATAAAACGGACTCAATTTTTATATAAGTTTTTGGGCTTGGACTGACTCGAGCTCAATTTGTATTACAATTAAAATTTTATTTATTGATGTATGGAAAAAAAAAACTTTTCCTCCTTTAAAATTATATATTATATTCTATTTCAAATCATTTTAATGATATTTTGATCAGAATGAAGGAGAAACAGAAATCGTGTTTTCTATTTCAAATTAATGCCGGTGACGATGTGTTGATACGGCGCCACTCAAAAGACTGAACAATGAATTTGCTTTCAGTTCGATTTTCTTTTGTGACAATAGAATTATTTTTTTATTGGCCTTTTTTTACATTTGTAAGTAGATATAATTGCCATGTATTGTTATTCTGATAGAAAGCAATCGAGCAGTGTTTCCCCTTTTTCTATAAAAGCATCGATTCTTTCCTATAACAGTGTAAAATTTTTAATTTAATATGATTTTCAGGGACTCACCACAAAAGATTGTTATGCGGAAGGAATCGATTATAGTTCAAGATATGCATCTTTTATAGGAAATTGTAAAACATTGTTTCATTCTTCAGCATATAAATATTAATTTCTGTAAATTTCATTCATTTTTTCTTAAAAATGCATAGCTGCAAACCATCCCTTTTTTCTATTAATACTATTTCCTAATCATAATCCTAATCATTTAAAATTAGACAAAGATTACTATTCATAAGGAGTGATAACTAAAAAGTGGAATAGTTGGCAGCTAAGTAGTATATGATGATTGATATATTTCAAATTTTTATTTTGCTAAAGAAAAAAAAAAAATGCTTTATATTTTGCAAATAATGTACGAAATATAAATATGCAGATTGGAGTGACAGGGGGTAAGGGGGAACGGTACGGCTCTTGTACCGGTAACGCAGAATATTAGGGCTCCGGTACTTTTTTTGTTAGAATGTAAGCCCTGAGCGCACCTAATAAAATAAACAACAACAGACGTTTTGGATTACTGATAACTGAAAAAATACTTGTGACAAATAACAATATTTAAAATTTGAATTTTTCAACATATTCGACATACAAATTAAATTAAATTATACTTGATTCAACTAAAGACCGGGATCCAATTTGCATACCACTTCTTCGAATTTTCATACAAAATAAAGAATAATAAAGAAATAATGCATCAGATTAATATCAAATTATGATACACAAAATTAATTTAAGATTCTAATGCATTTGTTTCCTGAATCTGAAATGATGTATACAAATAACTTCTACTTCTGTTGAAAACGTCTACAAAGAAATAATAAAAATAAAAATAGAATTCAAAGAAACAACCCCACTCTACCGAAACAAAATGGCGTGCAAGATCAAAAACAACTTTCACGTCGAGCGTATTAATTTAACCTTGCGCGTACTTTTTCGCTCTGTTAAATCCGGAATGAGAAAGCATTTACAACTGTGATATAATGAATAAGAAATGGGTAATAAAGTGAAAGTGGGAAGATTTTTTTTTTCCCGATACAAACAGCTTATCTCCGATCGATCCACCGGATTTTGATTTTCTGTCATTTATTAGAGTATTGATAGATTATTTATGTAGAGCATAATAATACTTGGGTTGGGTTGGGTTGATTTTTGACGGCCAATTATCTGCACGAGGGATATAGGCCCGGAGGGAGTGCTTTCCGTGGGGGTCTTTCTAAGGGAACCTAATCCGTATTAACGCATGGAAGATTAACGGCTCGAAGAAAACCACGAAAACTCCGAACGATTAGGCCGACGGGCGCGATTGGGATCGAACCCAGCACCTCCCGTCTACCAGCTTCGAGAGCAAAACCTCTCGGCCACTGGTGGGGCTAATAATACCTGGGATAGAAAGGTAATAAATAACCTTGGGTAAATAATTGGAACATTTTTGGAACATTAAATTTTTGTGCATTAAAATTTAATGAATGAATTTTTACATACCGTATATTCGGGTTTTTAACGTGTACTTTTGATTCAAGAAAATTGTCCGAAGTTTACATATACTCGTTATACAGTGATTGTGAGAATGTAAGCTTAAAAATCAAGAAAACAAAGCGGATCATAAAAACTAAGATTTGTAATTTTGTGGACAATTAATTTATTTACAAGCAAAGCATTTATAAGAAAGTAATAATAATTTCCGCTATCAGATTACATGAAAAGTAATATTATATTTAACAATATTCTTTCTTTCTTTATTTTTTTCCGTGTATCTCGCGAAGGTTTTTTTCGCAAAGCAGGAGATACCCATTTTTAGCCAAAAAAAAAAAAAAAAAAAAAAAAAATTTGAAAGTCTAGGTAAGCGTTATATACAGAGTGCCCATAAATTATTATCGGGGTTACTTTGCCTCATAACTTTTGATTTAAGAACACGACGAAAAATACTACTGTATATTCGTAAAGTACAACTCAAAAAGTTTTTTTAATAACACAAACAAAGTTACATATGCGTAAAGTTGCAACTCAAAAAGTTATTGATCCAATAACGATTATAATAAATATATTAAATTTAAAAAATCAAAAAAAAAACTGCGTAGAAAATCGAACTAATTAATTATTTCTCATCAATGTGATATTATTTTTAATATTACTTAACTTTTTTTTTTATTATTATTTGCTTGTATTGATATACTTTTAAATTGCGTTTAATTTTTAGTTCCTGTCTAAAAACATTGTTTTGATAAGGCCTATAGATGTCAATTATGAAGGTTAGAGTTAAAGTAAAGCTAGAGATTCTACTTCCAGGTTGTATAATATTTAAACGGAGCTTCTGACTGCAAAATGGTCAATGAAACATCGTCTTCATTTTGAAAGACCTAACCAATGATAGGCCACTCAATAGGGTACGTAAAAAAAAAAATTTCGTCTCTACCGCCATTTTGTAGTTTACGGCCGCCATTTTGAATTTATAAAAACAAAACCTAGCCTATAACCATCGGACGGTTAAGACGAATCGATAGAGACCTCATTCATTAAAATCCATCCAGCCGCTGGGATGTTTCGAGGGTATAAAGAAATTCACATACACAGATACGCGCGAAACACATAACCCTTCTTTTCAGTCGGGTAATAAAAGAATAATTAATATTAAAGTTCCATTAAATTTATCAAAAAGTCATTTGTGAATATCAGCACAAAATTAGATAGATATTTATTCAGTTATTCATTAATAACCTTTTGATAAATTAGATAAAATTTTAATTGATAAAAATTTTTACACTTGGACTGCATGGCATACTCCGCTACTGATATTTAATATATAGGAGTGGGGGAGTATATACCTACGTATGCACACGCCAAATTGTCCCGTATGTTACAGATACTTAGCGAAATCTCGCCAAATTTGGCACTAAGAGTAAGTTAAAGTAAACAGTCAGAACATACAGAATATCCTTAAACACTGTCTATTATTTTAGTATGCGAAGGGCATGAACAAAAATCTGATACCGTAGAGTACCGAAAGTAAAACCCCCTTTAACAGACAGGAAATTCTAATAATTTCAAGGGGTTTATAATTGGAACTTTTGTGAAAAGAATAGGAAAATCGGGAGGGTGGGGGCGTATATTTAGAATTTATGAAATTTCACTGGATGTATACAATTTGCAAAAAAAAAGTCAGACCATATTAACATTTTTTTTTTTTTTTTTTTTAACTCCCTTCCATAGAGCTAAGTAGTTTCAATTAATAAACATGATAAATTAATTAAACAAATTTATGTAAAATAATTAATTTAGATATGAAAGAAATATGAACAAAAATTATAAAACTTGAATTCAATATAAATAGCTATTAAATCTTAGTGCATAAAAATCAAGGGAAGCATTAATAGTATAATATAAGAAACCATTATAACCAGACATATGCCATTCTGATATAATGATATTGTAAAGGATTAAATAAAAATAAATTACATTCATTTATTCATATTCATTTCATTCATCATTCACATTCAAATTACTGTATATTTCCGTGTATAAGCCAAGTAAACGACTTTCCAGTGAAAAATCGTCCAAAATCGAAAACCCGTATATAAACCGATGTTAAAAAAAAGGATGAAAAATTCAGTGACCGAAAACTAATAGCAACGTTAAATAGAACGAAAATGCGCTCTCCTAAATTATTTATCTCTCCTATTCTGTTTACACTGCCAAATCTGTTTAATTCCGGTGGAAGTTTGTATAAATAAGCCATTTAAACACAAGCTCCGTTCTAAATTGACTGAATGTATGTCATCTGTGGATACGGTATGACAAATTGCATTAATTCAAAAAAAGGTGACATCGTCACTATCTCTAAATGGGGGAAAGAATCTTGACTTGAATTACCATAAGGAACGATCGTCCGATCTTTCAAAAATTGTTGTCAGTAATGAATTGGATGGAACTGAGCATAATGCCATTTATTGAAGAAGATGGCGATGATGATGAATTAGACACTGGCGACATTCATCCTGATGTAGTAATTAAAGAAAGTGATTTTAAGGAGTTGCTTGAAAAGTATGATAATGACTTATAGTGAAATATGATTGGTGACTTTTCTATTGTAAAAGAATGGAATATTAATGTATTTTTTAAAAATTTGCAAGTATTTTGTATGTTTTTTATATTTACCATCTTTTTTATTTTAGAATATCAATTGTGAAAATTTTCTTAGACTCGTGTATAAACCAATCCCCCCCCCCCCCCCCACACACACACACACACTTTGGAGCCAAAAAATTGCCCAAAAATTCTCGGCTTATACACGGAAAATGTACGGTGTATTCATTTATTTCATAAGATATATTCATTTAGGAGATATGGAACCAAAAATCTTAAGGAATTTCCTGAAAAAAAAAAAAAAAAAAAAAAAAGGATTAACAGCGTCAGAAAATAAAACTTGAAGAGGAGGGCTTATAAATGGCACTTTTTCAAAGAAGGAAAATCTCACATATATTACTTTCGGTACTTTACGGTAATTTCCATTATTTTACTCTTTTTACTTTCTTCTATCTTCAATAGAAGAAAGTATTGTAATCGAAATTTTTTTCGACTTCCGGTTTTCGACGGATTTACACGTTTTAGGGGTCAGAGATCACAAAAAACATGTTTATACAAAATGTCTCTCTGTCCGTGTGTCCGTGTGTCCGTGTGTCCGTGTGTCGCCCTTGTACCATCAAAAATTGTATGAAGTTATGCATAAAATTGAACCAAATTTTTTTTTTAAGTTTATGGCTACGGCAAGCGGGTCCTACATGAATTTGGAAAAAATCCGCCGGTAGGGGGCGCTTTAATAGTGATTTTTGTGCGATTTCTCTACATTTTGAATATTCTACCATCGAAAAGTGTATGAAGTTATGCATAGAATTGAACCAAATTATTTTTGTATGTTTGTGGTCATAGCAAGATGGTACTCCCTGAATTTGCAAAAATTCCGCCGGTAGGGGCTCTTCAATAGCGCTTTTTGTGCATTTTGAATATTGTACCATCGAAAAGTGTATGAAGTTATGCATAGAATTGAACCAAATTTTTTGTGTATGTTTTTGGCCTTGACAAGAAGATCCTCCATGAAATTGGAAAATATCCGCCGGTAGAGGGCGCTGTAATAACGATTTTTGTGCGATTTTTGTGCATTTTGAATATTGTACCATTGAAAAGTGTATGAAGTTATGCACAGAATTGAACCAAATTTTTTGCTTATGTTTTTGGCCATAGCAGGAAGGTCCTCCCTGAATTTGAAAAAATTCCGCCGGTAGGGGGTGCTGTAATAACGATTTTTGTGCAATTTCAATATTGTACCATCGAAAAGTGTATGAAGTTATGCATAATTCTAATAAAAATTCTAATAAAACTAATTAAAATGAAATATTGACATGAGATAGAAGAAAGTTTTGGGATTGGCACATCCAACTAGTTTCATCTTCCTTTTTTCCTCCCACAACAGTAGAATAACGAGAATACATTTAAATGTAATACGGAAATTTCTTTATGAATTAAAAATAATTAATGTTCATAAATTAATTACAGGGGACCTGCTACCTTCATTTCATGAAAAATTATTAAACTATCATTTTCAGACTTTTTATGTTGAAATGTATTTAGGTATCCCAAGTATAGTCTGGAAAGTCAAGTAAAGACCCGATAAATATAAATCTATCAATACCCAATAAATACACTGAAACCTCCCTGTGCGACCACCTCCATTAAGCGACAACCTCTCTGAACGACCATTTTTTCATGGAACGAAATTTATTCCCAAAGGCTCAATACTAATTTTACCTCTATTTAGACACCATCCCAGTTGAACGCCCTCCATGAGCGACCTATTTCTTTGAAGAAAACGAAACAAATTCCGTTTTTTCCTGGTCGCTTGAAGAAGGATTTATTAGAAAAATAATTCCGGAGAGCGCATTATTCATCAAACATCTAAACTAAATTTAGAATTATTTTTTATTCCGGTAACTTTTAAGTGTTTAAACCCCTTTGTGACTTTTTAGGCAATGAATTTAACTCTGGTGACAAATTAAGAATGACGGTCAATAAACTCCCATGCCCTATTCTGTCAGGAACTCTCAAAGAAATAGATAAATTAATGAAATCGTCATTATTTGTTCCCGTTCAAAAAAATTGCATTTATTTACTGGACTTCGAAAGGACTTGGAAATAAAAGTTATAAAAGATAAAACCGTAAAATCAAAGCACACGTCAATGTATTCATTTTTTAATCTCTGCAGTAATTAACTTATGTAATTAATTTTTGTTTTGATGCTTAAATTTTCATAATTTTTCCTAATATGAAAAATAAATTTTAGTAACTTTAATTGTTACCTTTTACAACAATTAAAATCTGGATTTAAACATGACCTCCACTAAGAGACCTCCTCTCGGAATGACCCATTTTCATTGGAACGGAGCGTGGTCGCTTTAGGGAGGTTTTACTGTATTTATTGAACCAATTTCCTTGACAATGACTCGGAGTTACAAAACTTGGTCATCTACCCAATTCTTCCCTCTTCTTCTGTCATTCTAGTGTTAAGAAGGGTAGCTTTGACATGTGATTTTAATATAAAAAATATATCCTTGTCAACCATAGCAAATTTTGATTTGGCAGAATTGACAGTTTTTCCAAATAACTTCTAAATCATGTCCACCAACTTGGTTGATTTTGAGAACGTAAGCGTAATGCAATTTCCAGCATTGAATCTCCAAGCAATTCAAACATAATTTACTACAGATCCATTAATTTTTCCATAGACAAATTTCTCTTGCTGCCACCCGATGCTTTCGCAGAGTGCATCATTTTCTCTCTCATTAGGTGCGTTCGTAATTATATAAATAGGTAGCACCTATAGTCGTCGTTCAGTCCGTCCGTCTGTCCGTCCGCATATAACAGAGCAAAAACTACCCAACCGAATGGTCTGAAATTTTAAATATATAATTGTTGCAAAATTTTGTCGAGTCATTTCAAATTTTATGAAAATCGGATGTATAGTTTAATTACAGGGATAGTCAAAAGTTTTCGTTACATGAAGGCCAATGGGAAATAATTATTTCGAGTGCATTTTAATGATGTTACAGCCTTTCGAACAGAATGAAATTGATGTGCACTTATGAAGTGCACTAAAATATACATTTAGAAAATATGCGGGGCAAAAAATATTTATAAAACTAGTTATAGTACGAATGCACCTCATTTGCCTCGTTTGACGTACAATTTCGAACTTGTTTTATACTCTCTTAGAATTGTGGTTTTTCTTCAGAAGTGTAGTACACTTATCGTTCTGAAAAACAAGTTCATCGCGATTTTTAGTTACCTTATCAGTTTCTTCTTTTAATCTCTTCAATACCTTTTCAAGTGTAAGATGATGTCCCAACCCAGCAAAACTTCAAATTACATTTCTCAATTGATTTGATATTTTCTAATGTTCCTAGTAATATTCATAAAATTAAGGACTGGATTTGCAATAATATAATTTGTAGTTATAGTATATTAGTGTAATATATATAAGTTTATTTTTCAAAAATAAAAATGTTAAGTAAAATATTCTTTTTTGCTATTTTTTTAGATATTGCAAAATATTTTATTTTTTCTCTTTTAAAATTGTTGATTTTTTTTTTTTTTAATTTGGTACTTGAGATTATAGACTTGTTAGAAAAATATGATTTTTTTTTTTTTTTTAGCCCCCGGTGTGCTATGTCTTTCTCCCAGCTTATTTTGTGTCGTCTTCAAAAAATAACGTTACCTTACAGAAGCCTGGCGTAAAACAAAGCAATACGATTAAATACGCTATAGCAATTTTTTTAATTTCTAAGCATCGCACATTTTCAATTTTTATACCGTCGTATTGGGGAAAAAAAAAAGTACTTTTAAATGCAATTTGTTTGAAAACTGTATCTCCATTTATTTTTCAAATATTACTTTTTTTGTAGTTTTCAGCACCATTTGTCTAATTTTGGCAACTCAAGTACTGCATTTATGTAGAAAGTAAAGGGAAAATAGCTGAAAATAGCAATTATATGTTTTTGTTGCCATTTTCTCATAACAACCGAAAGAAAATGTAATTAAAATACGTGCTATTTTGAAAAAAAATATAAACGAAAAATTTGTGTTAAAACATGGAGCTATTATAAACTATATTTAATTTGAAGTATCTATAGACGCTTTCAGTTTGACGTAATTCATGACGTTTTGGTTAGAAGCTGACTCCAAACAAACGGTTGCTATGCGTCATTTCTTTTTAAATATAAATCGTGGAAAATGTTACCAGTACATATCAAGAATTAAAACACTTAGATGTGAGATATAGATATAAGATATAGCTGCAACACACAAACAAAATGGAAAATACAACATAGCAACAGTTTGTTTGTTGTCAGTTTCCAACCAAAACGTCAGGACTGAAATCGTCTATATTAATGTTACAAACAAATGAATGCCTATGAATCATTAGATAGCCGTTTTTTTTTGTGTCGAGTTTCTTTAATGACGGCATCTTTTTGCTGCATTTGTGTATTATTTTGCGATAGTGACATCCTATGCATGCTCTACTGCAGATGGTTAACAGTGGATAGTAAATGTGGAATTCTTAAGCGGATGGGAATATATATATATATATTCTAATAAAGTAATAATTTTAATTTTTTACACCAGGTGGTAATTAACGCTGAATACTGGCAATGTTGTAAAATTGTTATTAAACAATTTAAAATTGCTTTTAGGTATTATAAATAATGTAATTATTTTGTATTTATATTATATTAATTATATTTATCGCGGTGTTTCAACATTGATTAACTGACTCCATGGGTTTTAATTTCTGTGTTAACTTAACTGTTTCATTCACCTTAATCTATCATGCTCTTTGGATTCCAAGTGCGGGAATATATTTTGAAAATCTACTGGGAATAATTCGGTATGTTTTGTAAGATTTCTATTGCTATAGATTGAATATTTAATGGGTTGTTGTTTTTTTTTTTCTATTTCATGTCATTTGATTATGTTCTGTTTTCATCTTGGGGCTATTCCTTTGGTTATATATTGGTTGTTTGAGTACAGGGGGAAAAAAAATTCAGCTTATAGCTTTTTTCTCACAGAAAACAACCGATTTGCTTATATCATTGAATTCTGTACTCTTGAAAACGTAATTCAATATAAAAGTTTTTCAATTTTTTTCGGAATCCATATTCTTCTTTTTTTTTTTTTTTTTTTTCTTCCATGTTAATTCTTGTAATTAGGTATAAGGTACTTTATTTTATATATACAGTTCTATATTGTTGGTTTGTGGCACTTGTTGTCAATCATTCACAATATTGCGGTTTTTGATGATGGTCGGTAATGTTTAATTAATGGTTATATATATATATATATATGACGTCATTTTACATAAAATAAAAGTGCGTGCTTTAAGTCTTAAAATTGAAATATGTTTGTACTATTTATATATACATATATTTTTTTTCATCGGGGGCAACACTAAATTCTGAAAAAGCAGAATTCCTATTTCCTAGTTTTTTTTTAAGTTTAAAATTGCAAAAGCAGTGTGGTTTGAAATTTTCCTAATTTTCTTTTTATATAAAATTGCCCACTTTACTATAAGGATTGTATATTTGCCTGATTAAATCATTTTTCTTCATAAAAGCATTTAGTAATATGTCAAATTGTAATAGATATTATATAATACTCATATATAAAATATAATTCAAAGGGCCCCGAGTCGAACTCTCTAAATTTGGAAGACTTTTAGAAAATACTCAAATCATTAGAAATAATTAAGGTTCGCAAATCATCATTGTCTGGAATGAGTAGATGTTAAATACATGCATAAAGTCAAAGTTTCATACATGAAAATTGGTTGGAAAAAGATAAAATATTCAATACTTAGAAAGAAATATGCGATGAAAATTGTTTATTTCCCTTAAAATTAAATTAATTTACAAATCATGTTACACCTTGACTACTACCACTTCTCCGCCCAACTTAACAATTCCATCTAAACACCATATGTTCATTTAAACTAATCTACGTAAATGTCACTCGCAAAATAAATGGACGACGTAGGTGTAAAGCAATGTCAAACAGTATCATTTACAGAATATTAAAAAGCCGTGGAAACGCATTGCCCCTGAATATTAAACGGCCATTGTGAACATTGCGTAGACGGCATTTTCCCTCTCTGATTTATTTCCTGTACTCGCTACTATATCTGATTATGAATCTCTTTTTTGTACCCCTACTAGAACAAACAATCCGATGGCTGGTCAGAATGAAAAAATTCGATGAACGTGACACCGGAACAAACATACTGGCCGAACAGGATATTAAATGCCTATGAAATTCCACAATATTCGTGCGTTACTTTACACTTTTTCAAGGTGTCACTGACTGACTTTAAAATTTTAACCCTTAAATGCGCGATTTTTTATTTTGCTTCGAAAAAATTATATATGATTCTCTGAAAGGTTTATTACACAGGAAAAATAATGAAAAAAATCAGAGATACATTTTCATATAATACGTCAATCTTTTCTTATGTTGCACACCTGCAATATAAGTAAAAACTATTGTCGTGTGGGTGTTTTACGCTACAATATTGGAAATTAGTAAATATTTTAATAAGTATGTCTCCAAATACCTTAATTTATATAATTATTTATTTTATAGAATTTAACCTTTAACCCTTTAATTCTCATTATAGAATACGTTCTAGAAATTACGTAGTTCAGAGAATCTGACTTTACACCAGAAAGTTTCAATGGTTAATTTCGCTTTATTTAAATACAGAATGTCTATTATTAATTACAGCAAATATTGCTATTTTAATTTTCTAGTGTGAATTAGGTATATACGAATAAAAAAAATCTATTAAATTAAAAACAGTATTGTTTGCATATATGCAAAACTGCGCACTCAAGGGTTAAAGACGATTACAATAGAATTCACCGCTGATGAAAAATAGAGAAGGAAAAAGTTGCTTAATTGTTCTTTCCCCATCCTATTACTAATTAGGAATATTAAATGACTGACTTCACTGTTTTTTCTTTTCACATGTGCTCTTATTTATGCACATTTTTTAAGCTCTATTATATAATGTAGAAAAATATTTGATTTTTTTAAAACATAAACTCATTTATTTGAAAAAGTTTGAAAAATGAACTCAAATAAGAATTGTGCAGATGACATTTTTTCCTCTCTGATTTACTTCTTGTATTCACTTTATCTGCCTAGGAGACTTTTTTTTTTTTTTTCTACCAGAACAAATAATCCGATTGGTGGTCAGAAAGAAAAAAATCGATCAACAGAACAAATACACCAATAGCGGAGGAGATTAATTCCACGACAATCTGAGTACTTAATACTTTTCAATATGCCACAGACTTTAAATTTTTAAAGATCCTTAGAGTAGTTAGCGTACATTGCTGATGAAAGAGAGAGAAGAAAGCACTTAATTAATTGTTCCTTCGCATCGTATCACCGATTGGGAGCATTTAACGACCAACTTCATTTTTTACTTTCGTCTATCTTTACAAGAAGAAAGATTGGATTCGTGAAAATTTTCAACTTCCGGTTTTTGACGGATTTACACGTTTTAGGGGTCAGAGATTCCGAAAAACATGTTTTTACAAAATGTCTGTCTGTGAGTCTGTCTGTCTGTATGTATGTGACACACATTTTGTGGGCGCTCTATCTCAAGAACGAATGCACGGAATTTAATAAAAATTTATATTCAGTTAGCCCCTGATATAAATTGGAGCTGATTAGTTTTTGGTATAAATCGCTCAACAGGTGGCGCTGCTACGCAGCATTTTTCACGATTTCCACAATAGCTCAATCTCCAGAACTAACGCGCGGATTTTCATCAAACTTCAGATTCAGTTAGCCCTTGACATAAATTGACGTTTTATACATTTTGGTGTAAATCGCTCAACAGGTGGCACTGCTATGCTGCATTTTTCAGAATTTCCACTATAGCTCTATCTCAATAACTGATAATGCACGAATTTTCATCAAACTTCAGATTCAGATATACCTTGATATCAATTAGTGCTGTTTATGTTTTTGTGTAAATCGCTCAACAGGTGGCGCTGCTATGCTACATTTTTCAGAATTTCAGCCATAGCTATATCTTAAGAAATAATGCACGAATTTTCATCAAACTTCAGATTCAGATATACTTTGATATGAATTGGTGCTAAATTGATGTAATTTCTTTTACTATTTAAAGTATTTAATTGACGTGATTTATATAGAAGAAAGTTTTGTGATGGCCACAACACACTAGTTTTCCTATGTACTGAAGTACGAAAAATGAGTTCGGATAAGAATTACGCTGACGACATTTTCCCCTCTCTTATTTATTTCCTGTTCTCACCTACACTATATGGCCAAAGGTGACCGGTCACGTGCAATTTCAGACGTTTTGTCAAATATCTAGAGAAATACACGAGGAATTAACTTGAAACTGCAGGTGTGTAAACAGTATAGTATAGGCCATATATTTCGGCGAAGATTTTTTCCCAAAATCCCATAGAGGACCGTCAACATATTGAAAAAGAACGAATATCTTTTGGACAACACTGTAAAAACTAATGTAGCATCGAGATTATTAATAAGTGACTTATTGTAATATACTGCGTTCATTTTTATGAGGATAGCATGTATACTCGTAGAAAAATTGAGGTTTTTATAAAAACAGTCCCAAATTTCTCGAAGTTTTTTACTTATAATTTGCAGAGTTCTCAATATAAAAAAAAAAAAAAGTTATTTTCAAAAAATATGACAAACAACATTGTACACAATACCCTGCAATCAGAATGAAAAAATAATAAAAACTGTATGAAAAATGAGCAGGTTTACTAAATAATGATTCACTGCGCGTGCTCGAACATAATCAAAATATAATTTGCATAATGTGTTAGCTAAATGTATAGAGCAACTTTTGTGAAAGTCTCAAAAACATAGTTTGAAAAGTCTGATAATAATCATATATAGAATAAGCTCAAAAAACCTTTATTCCTAAAATGAAGCAAAAAGATGAGGGGCTGTATCCAAATACAGTAGTACGTGCAATATTGTGTATGCTATATTGGCACTATTCAATGGATATATGGATACAACGCCTCATCTTTTTGCTTCATTTTGGGAACAACGGATTTTGAGCTTATTCTATAAACGATTATTATCAGACTTTTCAAACTATGTTTTTTAAACTTTTACAAAAGTTGCTCTATGCACATTATATTTTGATTGTATTCCCGCATGCGCAGTGAAACATTTTTTAGTAAACCTGCTCATTTTTCATCCAATATTTATTATTTTTTAATTCTGATTGCAGAGCATTGTGTACAATGTTGTTCGTCATATTTTCTGAAAAGAACTTTTTTTTATATTAAGAACTCCGCAAATTATAAGCAAAAACCTTGGCGAAATTTGAGACTGTTTTTATAAAAACCTTCATTTCTTTTCGAGTATACATGCTATCCACATAAAAATGAACCCAGTATATTACAATAAGCCACTTATTAATAATCTCGAGTTTGAACGCTTTTGATACATTAGTTTTTACAGGGTTATCCAAAAGATATTCGTTCTTTTTCAATATGTTGACGGACCCCTATGGGATTTCGGGGAAAAATCTTCACGGAAATATATTACCTGTACTATACTGTTTATACACCTGCAGTTTCAGGTTAATTCCTCGTGTAATTTTCTAGATATTTCACAAAACGTCTAAAATCGCAAGCGACCGGTCACCTACGGCCATATAGTGTATATGCCTATGAGCCGTTTCTTTCTCTCTCTAATAGCCAAACTTTTCTGGCTTTCGGCTCCTTTATGAATTTTTCAACTGCTTATCGACTCCCGTTGCTTTATTATTTCCTAATTCTATTGAAGTAATAAAAAAAACTAAAACAATTTTTAGGTTGTTTACCATTTAACCTGTGTTTAATATATTTATGTATAATCTCAGTTGCATTGCATTGATAATTTATTAAGTTTCTAAAATTTATTATTGCTTTTGTCACTGCTGTGGATGTAACTGGTAATTCTTGACGAGATTAAAAATATTGGGTTAAAAATTCGCGAGTTTCAACTTAACTCTTCACGTAATTTAATACCTAATTTACTTCTTTATTTTGTTATTCATAAAACTCACATGGCTAGAGGATTCAACCATATCATATACGTAACTATGCGTACCATTACTGTGCGTAATTATATGCCGCAATTAAATTTATATTTCACCAAATTTCGATATTTTAGCCACACATCCTGTATTAATTGTAGCATAACATCAGAGTGGAAATGTGACAGATTCTTGCACTTCTTAGTTTTTTATCATAATAGCTGATACAAGTATGATGATTTAAATAACATTTATATTTATACATTTATTCCCAATAAATCTCAAAGGGGTTAATTAAACCGCTTTTGATATCCTATGTACTAGGGGGGGGGGGGGGATATCGATCAATTTATTTACCCTTGCTCTAGAATTTCGAATCTACAAGAAGAATCCGATAACTGGTCATAACAAAAAAATTCACTGAGTGATAATAGTGTTCTAAGCTGTTGAAAGGCAGAGAAGGAGGCACTTGATTAATTGTTTTTTCACGTCGTATCACTGATTGAAACTATTTAACAACAGACATATCTTTTTTACATCTATTTTTATTTATGTATTTTTAAGGTTTATTGTTTTCATATTATCATAGATTATAGAAAAATATTCGAATAAAAAATAATAATAATAAAATCATTTATTTGGAAAATACGAAAAATGAGCTCACATAGGAATTGCGCAGACGATATTTTTTCGTTTGTGATTTATTTCCTGCGCATGCGCTCACTTCATCTGTCTATGAGCCATTTCTCTATATTCCTCTCTCTATCTCTCTCTCTCTCTTCCTCGCTCTCTCTAGACTCCACAAGAACAATCCGATTGCGAATCAGAATGAAAAAATTCGGCGAGAGTAATACCGAAATAAATATAATGATTGATCAGGATATCAAATGACTACCAAATTCCATGATATACGTGCGATACTTAACCTTTTTTAAGGTATCACTGGCTGACTTTAAACATTTCGAAAATCTTTAGAATAGATAGCATTCACAGTTGATGAAAGAGAAAGGAGAGAGTACTTGATTAATTCTTCTTTTACATCATGTCATTGATCGGGATGAGAACAATGTGTCAGCTTTTTTAGGTGCGTTCGTAATTATATAAATACGTAGCACCTATAGTCGTCGTTCAGTCCGTCTGTCTGTCCGTCTGTCCGTCCGTCTGTCTGTCCCTCCGTCCGCATATAATAAAGCAAAAACTACCCAACCGAATGGTCTGAAATTATAAATATATGATTGTTGTAAAATTTTGTCGATCCATTTCAAATTTTATGAAAATCGGATGTATAGTTAAATTACAGGGACAGTCAAAAGTTTTTCTTTACATTACGGCCAATGGGAAAAATTATTGCACGTGCATTTTAATGATGTTAAAGCTTTCCGAATGGCCTCAAATTTTAAACATATAATTATTGCGACATTTTGTCGAGCCATTTCAAATTTTATGAAAATCGGATGTATAGTTTAATTACAGGGACAGTCAAAAGTTTTTCTTT
Source organism: Maratus speciosus (assembly GCA_963932465.1). Lineage (NCBI taxonomy): Eukaryota > Metazoa > Arthropoda > Arachnida > Araneae > Salticidae > Maratus > Maratus speciosus. The sequence continues at coordinate 550,123,096 of OZ010794.1, forward strand.
ACATTAAAGCCAATGGGAAAAATTATTGCAAGTGCATTTTAATGATGTTACAGCTTTCCGAATGGGTTGAAATTTTAAATATATAATTGCTGCAAAATTTTGTCGAGCCATTTCAAATTTCATGAAAATCGGATGTATAGCTTAATTACAGGGACAGTCAAAAGTTTTCCGTTACATTAAGGGGAATGGGAAAAAATTATTGCAAGTGCATTTTAATGATGTTACAGACTATGCACTTATGAATTGCAAATAAATGCACATTCAGTACAATATGGGGTGCAAAAAATAATTATAAAACTAGTTATAGTACGAACGCACCTCATTTGCCACGTTTGACAAGCAATTTCCAACTTGTTTTTTTTTTTTTTTTTTTTTTTTTTATCTATTGCTAATAAAATAGCAGTAATTATTTTCGATATTATCAACTTATGTCAAGGTATGTTAAGGTAATAACATAATATGAAGTTTGAAATTCCGTACATTAGTTCTATAGATATGACTATCGCTAAAATCGTGTAAATCCTGAAAAATGCAGTATAGCAGCGCCACTTGTGGGATGATTTACACCAAAATATAATCAGCAACAACTTATGTTAATGTTAAAATTAAATTTGAATTTTGTTGAAAATCCGTGTATTAGTTCTTGAGATAGAACTATTACAGAAATCGTGAAAAATTTAGAATAGCAGCGCCGCTTATTGAGCGATTAACACCAAAAACCAATCAGCAACAACTTATTTCAACGTATAAGTTAACCTGAAGTTTGATGAAAATCTTTGTATTAGTTCTTGAGAGAGAGCTGGGTACCTCCACGGCAATTGCCAATTTTTGCTGAAAAATTATTTTAAACGAAAATATAAGTGTGATACTCGTACATCAATTTAAGACTAAAGAGTTATGTATATGAATTTGTAAGTTTTAATTTCATAAGATCAAATCTACATTAAAAAAGTGCTGGAAACTAACAGTAAGGTTAAAATAGTAATTAAAGCCTTTATGCAGGAATATTAAAAAGCAGTAAACCAACGTTTAAAATGCACAAATAATGCGTGAAAAACAGCAAACAGCTGGCTCAGCCTTGCTTTTTCTAGCACGCTGTTCCCTTTTCCCTATCTTGCACTGAAGAAGAATCTCGCTAGTAGATTCGAAACAGCTGTTTGCTGTTTTTCACGCATTATTTGTGCATTTTAAACGTTGGTTTACTGCTTTTTAATAACAGTAAGGTATTGAAACCAATTTTAACTTTGTTTTGTAATTGAAAATTAATTGTCACTGGAGTAATAAAATATATTAATGTTTTAATTTTATAAAAATAACTTAATTTTTTTTGCCACAACTTCTAAATTTCGCATTTGGTGATATAAGACAGATTTTTCATTAAATATATATATATTTTTTATATTATGCGTGGAATGGGATCTGGGGTGTTGTCACAAGAGTAACAAATATCTGTACTCAGATATTTGTTACTCTTGTAACAATGTACCAAATACAAGTACAAGAGTAACACATGACATTTTTGCCCATAGTTTGACTTAAACAGCGTTACAAACAACCAAAACAAACACAATGCTTGAAGTGTATTTGTTTCCTCTGCTATTAGAACAGCTCTTGAAATAGTATTAATAGCCATAATTAAGAGTATTTCGAAAATTTTAAGCAAATGAAATTTTCATTATTCGTTTTTTTTTTTTTTTTTTTTTTTTTTTAATGAATAGATTTATTTTTATTATTACTTAAGATTATAAAATAATCAGGACAAGAGATTACAAACAGATTAAAACAACTCAACTTGTGTTATTTTGAGCGCTTTCGTTTGGTTTGAGGTACGTGGTTTTTTGACCAGATATTTTTGCAGGCTTTGTAAAGCTTCGCTAACTACATTCTGGTGTATGATCTATATATATTCTTATAGTATCTTTTATAAGAAGGATTCTGATAGTATATTTTAAAGGAAATATTCTAATATTGTTTCTTATAGATGACATTTAAAGAGCAGGAAAATTCTGCTAAGCTCAAAAATCGCAGAGAGAAAAACATAAGAATTAAACAGAATATGTTGAGATGAGAAAGAAACAAAACTTATGATTGATTGTAAAAATGTCTTAGCAAGATCTTCATATGAAAAAAAAAATCTTTGACTCCACAGGCTTTGGAAAAAAATTTGAAGTGTGTTGAAATAAAAATTCCCAGTTCTCCAACTAATAAAGTAAAATGCAAATTAAATACTTTCTCAAAACTCTGGTATTGTTCCGAAGATCAAGAAGTCCTACAAAGATAAATGTAGATAATTGTCAGAAACTTGTTGCAGAATCTTATACCAATGAAGATATGAGTAAAGGTCACTCTTCAGCTAAATCCACATTATAGTCCAAGAGCCGACAGCACAAAAACCTATGTTATCAAGCACAAGAAAAAACCCTTTATTTTTTGGAAGAGTAGAAGTAGGGAATCTAATGATCCATGTCTGCTGGAAGTGAAGTAGTGCATAAGCCAAAAATTTATACCACAAGTGGTTGACTCGCAGGTTTATCATTGTGTTTGTCCTACAAACAAAGATAAGAAAACATGGAGGATAGTTGTACACTGTAAAAAAATACTGCCATTTTTTCGGTAGGAATCGGAAAAATAGTTGCCCTTATCGTACCGGAATAATTTCCGACCCAGCTCCGAATAAAATCCGTAAAAATAAGGAAATAGTCAGTAAAAGGGTATTTTGCGGATTTTATTCCGAGCTGGGTTGGAAATTATTCCGGTACGATAAGGGCATACCGGAAAACAGGCATTATTTTTTTTACAGTGTAGGACAAACATAATGATAAACCTACGAGTCAAATACTGGTGGTATTAATTTTTGGCTTATGCACCACTTCACTTCCGGCAGACATGGATCATTAAATTCCCCTATTTCTAATCGTAAAGGAAAAAAAAAAAGTTTTTTGTCTTGTGCTTGATAACACAGGTTTTTGCGCTGTCGACTCTTTGACTATTAGTTACACGTGGAAAAGATCGCATAATATCATCAATCCTAGGACATTTGCTAAGAGAAGACTTTTTTGAAAGCTTTTCCAGAATGAAAAGGTTAGATTCCCTTGTAACTTTAAGGCTTATTTCATATACCAATAGAAAGTTTTTCCTCAGAATGTCTGCATTTATCGTTGTCATGGAAACATTCAAGCACTTCATAAGGCACTGACTGATGTACAGTCGTGGGGAAAATAAAGTGAACCCCCCCCCCCCTACTAACTCCTGAACAAATTATTGTAGACGAAAGTTACTGTTACCGAACGATTGGAAATAAAGTCTACTTTTAAATGATGTATATAAAATTTGCTTAGGGGGCCATCTACATATTAAAACGAACCCAAACTTCATTTTTTTCAATAGCAATACCCAATTTTAACGAGACATTTCAAATCTTCGGTTCAAACTATGCCCATACACCAAATTTTAAGTCATTTGAATGATAAGCTTTTGAATTATAAACATTCAAAATTTAGTGCTTCTAATGTTAAATTACATTTTCATATTTTTATTTATATCTCCCGAAATTATGCTCCTAATGTGCTAATTTTTTTTGTAGCAATAATTCTAATATTCCCAAACATAAATACACTGAATTTGCAATTTTTATAATTTTATGATATGAATTATGTATTATGAAATTAATATTCGAAAAAATTATGAATTGCAATCTACAATTTTTTTGATGGATTTAGATTTATTAAGTCCTGCTTTATGGAAATCCAAAATTTCACATTTTTCTTCCAAGTAGTTTTCAAATTATGCTTAAAAAATGGCAAAAGGATGGTGTTTTATATTTTAAAGAAATTATATTTAATTAAATTTTAAAGAAATTATATTTTCAATTTATAAAGTTTCATGGTATTATTAGTGAAGTAGAGAATGGTGATTATCAAATAAAGTGCTTAGAGCTATGAACAGGAAATGGAATTCTCAAGTTTGAATCTGATGATCACATTATTTGGTACAAAAAAATCAAATTGTGTTTCACATTAACGCTCCCAGATTGATATACTCTCGAAGATTTTTCAATTCTTATTAATTTGATAATTTTGCACAGTCTTTTATGTAATTTTACACTTTAATCAGCATTAAAAGTTGTTTTGTATGAAAAATAAATTTGTTAAAACGTATTTTAATGGGATTTTTAGTATTTAAAATGAATGTTTGCTATAATTCCATTATGGACAAAATGTCACAAGAGTAACACTTAGCATTTTGCAAAATCAAATGTAACTAAGTTATGTGTTATCATATGAGTTCAATGATTAATCCTTTTTAAAAAGATATAACTATTATGCTATATTCTGTAAATTTTATTTCTATACTCTTATATAATTCACAGAATTTCAACGTCAAACACAATTTTTGAATACTGCATTTTCTAGCGGTCACAAGAGTAACAAAATTTTTGTTAGTTATCTAGCCAAGTAAAATGCTTTTTGTTGCAAATCTATACTCCTATTATAAAGAGGAAAATATTGTTTATTTGTCGGAGATAAGCTCAGGAACTACCGAACCGATTCCAAAAGTAATGGTATCAAAATGATGGTGTTCGCCCAACTTAGAACATAGGCTATATCTTATGTCGGTGCCACTACCCCAAAGGGGGTGCAGTAGCAAAAAACGTTCTAAAAATGCGATTTTTGCGTTACTGAAGGGCCTAGAAATATGAAATTTGGAATATTAGTTACTTATAAGATATAAATGGTGTCTAAGAACAGTTCTTAAACAATTCGAAATTTAAAAGGGGTGAAAATGCACAAAAAGCGTTCTAAAAAACGTTCTAAATGGTAGTTTCTACATAATCTCAGGAAATATCGAACCGATTTCAAAAGTAATGGTATCAAAATGATGGTATTAGTCCAACTTAGAACATAGGCTATATTTTATGTCGGTGCCACTACCCCAAAGGGGGTGCAGGAGCAAAAAACGTTCTAAAAATGCGATTTTTGCGTTACTGAAGGACCTAGAAATATGAAATTTGGAATATTAGTTACTTATAAGATATAAATGGTGTCTAAGAACAGTTCTTAAACAATTCGAAATTTAAAAGGGGTGAAAATGCACAAAAAGCGTTCTAAAAAACGTTCTAAATGGTAGTTTTTACATAATCTCAGGAAATACCAAACCGATTATAAAAATATTGGTGTCAAAATGATAGTGACAACGTTTGCTCCAAGATAGGTTATGTTTTATGTCGGTGCCATTAACCCAAAGGGGGTGTAGGAGCAAAAAACGTTCTAAAAATGCGATTTATGTGTTACTGATGGGCCTAGAAATATGAAATTTGAAGTATCAGTTACTTATTAGATATAAAGGATTTCTAAGAACAGTTCTTAAACAATTCGAAATTTAAAAGGGGTGAAAATGCACAAAAAGCGTTCTAAAAAACGTTCTAAATGGTAGTTTCTACATAATCTCAGGAAATTCCTAACCGATTTCAAAAGTAATGGTATCAAAATGATGGTGTTAGTCCAACTTAGAACATAGGCTATATTTTATGTCGGTGCCACTACCCCAAAGGGGGTGCAGGAGCAAAAAACGTTCTAAAAATACGATTTTTGCGTTACTGAAGGACCTAGAAATATGCAATTTGGAATATTATTTACTTATAAGATATAAATGGTGTCTAAGAACAGTTCTTAAACAATTTGAAATTTAAAAGGGGTGAAAATGCACAAAAAGCGTTCTAAAAACGTTCTAAATGGTAGTTTTTACATAATCTCAGGAAATACCAAACCGATTTTAAAAATATTGGTGTCAAAATGATAGTGACAACGTTTGCTCCAAGATAGGTTATGTTTTATGTCGGTGCCACTACCCCAAAGGGGGTGTAGGAGCAAAAAACGTTCTAAAAATGCGATTTATGTGTTACTGATGGGCCTAGAAATATGAAATTTGAAGTATCAGCTACTTATTAGATATAAAGGATTTCTAAGAACAGTTCTTAAACAATTCGAAATTTAAAAGGGGTGAAAATGCGCGAAAAGCGTTCTAAAAAAAGTTCTAAATGGTAGTTTCTACACAATCTCAGGAAATACCAAACCGATTTAAAAAATAATGGCGTCAAAATGATGGTGAAAATCCTTGCTCCAACATAGGCTATGTTTTATGTCGGTGCCACTACCCCAAAAGGGCTGCAGGAGAAAAACGTTCTAAATTGCGTTTTTTGCGTGAAGGAAGGGCCTTGAATAATGAAATTTAGAATGGTAGTTAGTTATAAGATATCAATGATCTCTAAGGACATTTCCTAAAAAAATCAAAATTTAAAAGGGGGGTCAAAATGCGCAAAAGCGTTGTAAAAAACGTTCTAAATTTCAATTTCTGTGCAATCTCAGGAAATACTGAACCGATTTCAAATATAATGGTGTATAAATGATGGTGACATATTATATTATTTATTTATTTATTTATTTATTTGGTATATTTTATATATGTTTCCACTAGCCCAGAGAAGATGCAGGAGCAAAATGAGCGAAAAGCGTTCTAAAAACTTTCGAAATGCCGATTTGTCAGCAATATCTCAGGAAGAATCAAACTCATTTCAAAAGTAATGGTAAGAAATTGAAGCAGACAGTCTCTGCTCTAATATAGACGCTATTTTATGTCGCTATCACTATCACATAGACGTTGCAGGAGCAAAAAAGCATTCTAAATTTCGATTTTTGTGATCGGTAGGGGCTAGCAACTTAAAATTAGGCAAGGTACATATGTATTACATATAAATGATCTTTAAGAACAGTTTCGAAAAAATTAGAAATTTAAAAAGGGGTGAAAATGCGCTAAAAGCGTTCTAAAAACGTTCTAAATTGCGATTTCTACTCAATCTCAGGAAATTCCAAAGCTATTTCAAAAGTAGTGGTCGCAAATCAATGGTGACAGTCCCTGCTATAACATAGGTTATATTTTATGTCGTTGTCACTACCATCTGAGGGTTGTAAAAGCAAAACATGTTCTAATTTGCGTTTTTTTGCATAACTGAGGGGGTCTAACACTTTGAAGTATGGCATGGTATTTACTTACAAGATGCAACTGCTTTCTAAGAGCAGTCGGAAGAAAATTCTAAATTTAAAAACATGAAGTGAGCGAAAAGCGTTATAAATTACAATTTTTATGCAATCTTATCAAATACCAGACCAATTAAAAAAATAATGATGACAAATTGTTGGTGATAGAACCTGCCCAAACATAAGCTGTATTTTATGTCTGTGGTACTACAACCAGAGGGTTGCAGGAGCTTAAAACTTCCTAAATTGCGATTTTTGTGATACTGAAGAGGCTAGAAACTTTAAATATGGCATGGTAGTTACTTATAAAATATAAATGCTCTCGAAGGGCTATCGAAAATAAATTCGAATTAAAAAGGGGTGAAGCGAAGGGGAGGTGCGAAAAGCATTCTAAAAAAGTTCTAAATTACGATTTCTACGCTATTTCAGGAAATATAAACCAAATATAAAAGTAATAGTTGCGAATCAATGGTAACAGTCTCTGATCATACACAGGCTATATTTTATGCCGATTATTCTACCACCTGGGGTTCACAGGAACAACAAACGTTCTAAAAAAGGCCTTTAAAAGCTTTCTAAATTAGGTTTCTGTGGAATATTAGGAAATAACAAACCGATTTCAAAATTAATGTTGGCAAATTAATGACAGTTCCTATTTCAACATAGCCCTTTATGTTGAGAGAGGTGGTAGGACTTGGAATTTGACATGATGGTTAATTTTAAGATGTAAGAAGATGGTTTCTAAAAAATACAAAACTTCAAATGAATACTGAAATGAGCGTATTAATTGAGCATAAAAGTTTCAAAATATTTTCTAAATTATCATTTATTTAGTTTTATTTCGTTTTATTAATTTAAGTCTCATTTATGCCTAATGCAGCGTAATAATGATGTTTAATCAAACTGTGTTTTAAATAGTAATTTTTGAATTATTCCTAAAAGTAATAAGTATCTTTTAATAAAAAAAAAAAAAAAAAAAAAAAAAAAAAAAAACTTTTAATAAAATAAAATATTACCTTTTAATAAAATAAAAATTTAGTTAGTACCTGTTAATAAAAATTAGACTTATAAATACCACTTGGCATATTTCAAATATTACGCGAGCAAAGCCGCGGGGTTTGCTAGTAGCTTATAGTTATGTGGGTAGAACACATGTGTATTTAAGTTCTAGCATCAAATTACTCTTAAACATAATTTGTTATATAAGAGTTGGAAGTATTTATGAAAATTTGCTCTGATGGTCACAAGAGTAACAATGGACACACGCAGAATAGCAGCGCAACGTGTTGGGCGATTTACACCAAAACCTGATAAGTACAGTCGTGGAAAAAAAAGTAAACACCCCCTACTAACTACTCAACAAATTATGATAGAAGAAAATTACTGGTACCGAACGATTGGAAATAAAGTCTACTTTTAAATGATATAGATAAATTTTGCTTAGGGGGGCATCTACATATTAAAACGAACCGTAACTTTGTTTTTTTTAATAGCAGTACACAATTCTGACAGCATAAATAAACTCTACACCCTTCAACTGGCCTAAAAACAAATTTTTATGCAATTCGTACCATAAGTTTCTGAGAAATTAATTATTTTAAAACGAGCGTATTTTAAGGGCTGTATTCAAATTGAAGTTCGGTACTCGATTGTTAACCGAGAGAGCCCTCATCTTGATCAAGGCACCTTAAGAATTCAATGAAGCCTGCTAGATTACACGGCAGCAGAAAAAATTTCAAAATATCTAGTCGCTCCTATTATAGACGGCCCCTTAAACCATCCTTTTGCCGTTTTTTAAGCATAATTTAAAAACTACTTGGAAGAAAAATGTGAAATTTTGGATTTCCATAAGGCAGGACTTAATAAATCTAATTCCATCAAAAAAATTGTAGGTTGCAATTCATAATTTTTTCGAGTATTAATTTCATAAATTATAATTCATATCATAAAGTTATAAAAATTGCAAATTCAGCGTATTTATGTTTGGGTATATTAGTATTATTGCTGCACAAAAAATTAGCACATTAGGAGTATAATTTCTGGAGATATAAATAAAAATATGAAAATGTAATTTAACATTAGAAGCACTAAATTTTGAATGTTTATAATTCAAAAACTTACCATTCAAATGACTTGAAATTCGGTGTCCAAGCATAGTTTGTACCGAAGATTTGAAATATCTTGTTAAAATTGGGTATTGTCATTGAAAAAAATGAAGTTTGGATTCGTTTTAATATGTAGATGACCTCCTAAGCAAATTTTATATGCATCATTTAAAAGTAGACTTTATTTCCAATCGTGCGGTACCAGTAACTTCCTTCTACGATAATTTGTTGAGGAGTTAGCAGGGGGTGTTTACTTTTTTTTTCCACGACTGTACCAATTCATACCAAGTTATACCTGAATCTGAAGTTTGATGAAAATCCATGCATTAGTTCTTGAGATAGAGCTATTGCGGAAATCGTGAAAAATGCAGCATAGCAGCGTCACCTGTTGGGCGATTTGCACCAAAAACTAATCAGCACCTATCACCATCAAGGTATAGCTGAATCTAAAGTTTTGTTAAATTCCGTGCATTATTTCTTGAGATAGAGTGCCCACAAAATTCGTGCTACATACAGACAGACACACACAGACAAAATCACAGAAAGACATTTTCTAAAAATAGTCAAATCGTGTTCAGGATCTTTTAAAACATATAACTTAGTTGAAAAGCGGAAGTCGAATTTTTTCACGAATCCAATACTTTCTTCTTGTAAAGATAGAAGAAAGATCGTGCAGTACTTAACTCTTTTCAAATTGTCACTAATTTTATCCCATTAAGAAAATTTCGTCAAACGTTATAGAGAAAGTTTAAACGAGTTTTTAGAATCCGTTTAGGTTATTTAATGTAAGATGTATTTTTAATGTAGATTTTTAATTACTAAATCATACCAACTTTTCCTTTCTACAATAAATCTGTATCAATTTAAGCAGACTTATTCGGGAACGAAAGGTTTAATTTGTTTTAAACTGATACTAATCTAATGTTTATTTACGATTTAGGTAATATTTTGTGTTGAATGTTTCGTTACACGTGGTGTTTAAGTTTCGCTGTATGGCTTATATGCGAGTTCGCAAAAAATAATTTCTGAATTCTTTCAATAAATATTTTCAATCTTTTTTCTCTTAAATCATCATTTCATCAAGGGTGAGTTAAGGTTTTCTTAGTTATAATACATGTTCCTAAATCGCTTATTGATATTAGATCGGAAGACAGCTGCACAAACCATCACCTCACCGAGTTGACGGCTGAAATTCCAAGATTAGTTAAAACCCGATCTGCATATTAAAATGCAATTGGTCTGCCAAGTCATATCTTGGCGGAAAACACCTGGAAACTCCATTTTTGTGGTTGACTGCTAGTTTTACCATTGTGTTTTCCTGCTCCTAGTCCTTCATATTTTCTTACATTTGGGTGCAGGAAAACACAATGATAAACCTACCGATCATCTACTAAAATTGGGTCTGCAAGTAGTTCCACCAAGATACGACTTGGCAGACCAGTTGCATTTTAATATGCTTATCGAGTTCTGTTTAATCCTGGAATTTCAGCCGCTAACTCGATAAGGTGATGGTCGTTTTAACCGCTTTCCGGTCTATTTCATTCGAATATTGTTATTGAAAGTAGTGGTTCCGAGGTGATAACATTAAGCGGTATCTGTTATATTAAACCAACAATTTCTTTTCCTTTTGCTCATTGAAACCGAGTTCTCGAAACATCTGAGATCGCTATAACCGAGTTTGACTGTATTTAATAAACAATTCGTCTTCACCAACAAAACCTCCCAATCCTCCCCCTGCTGAAGGATAAACGACAAGGATATCTTTCCTCCTTCTCTTTTCCATCTTTTTGCTCCAATTTGTCATCGACCTGACGAGCTTGCGTACCTTTCTCTGTTCTGCGATGGGACTTTTTCAGAGGGGTACCCCACCCTTGCTTTTTTGGCAGGTGGTAGCAGACTGTCTGCCAGATTTTGTCACGTGGTGTGGGACAATCAACCTGAGAATAGTTCACTTCAAATCTCGTCGGATGATGTCAGAATTCACTCTCAAAAAAAAAGATATGAAGTGATTAGATAGAAAGATGAATCCAAGAAAAAGTGTTGCGACACTTTTGGCGCATTAGACTGCTTTTGGATGGCATTTTAAAATGGTTGCTTACCAGGAAACTACACCTTAGTGTAAAAATGAAAAAGATCTAAGTAAGCAGCAATAGAAAGAGTATATTGAAACACATTTGCTCACTCATAAATCATTTGATTTCGTCTCCGCGTTATCGAGATATACAGAGTTAGCACAAATGAATGACCGAATTTTGAAAATTTATATTTTCAAAACTGTTACACATATTATAATAAGTGATATAAGAAAATAAAGAGGATCATTCCAAGTTATTTTCCAGTTACAAATGTTTAGTTTGCGAACCTTTCGTAACACGAGTAACACCAAATCTTTAATCAAGTTCGTTCCACACATTTGGCAGTTTTACACAGTCAACGATTCTTAATGCAGCACTGATGAATTAAACCACTAAATGATGCATCACAAAGTAATGCTAAATGGTGCATAAGTGCTGCATTATTTAGTATTTTAATGCATCAGTGCTGCATTAAGAACATCTTTTCAATATACTAATTCGCGCTTCACATAGAGCCTAAAACGAGAACGAGATGTGTTACTGGGTTCTATATTCCAAATCTGGTTTCGAAACTGAATAAGGTCACGTGGCACCGATAATTTACCCAAAGAACTTCTAACTGATAAGATTGGAATCTACTATTGCTTTACACCATGAACTTTTTCGCTCGCTGGCTGGCGGGGAGCCATTCCTTCTTAACGCTAGAAGTTTTATTTTGCAAATTTTAAAACTTTATATCTCGATAACGGGGATACGAGGGCAAATAAGATTTGATTATGAAAAATGCATTGCTTTTTATACGTTTGTTGAAAAGCGCAAGCAAGTGAATTTACTAAAAATATATAAAATTTTCCTCTGTTTCTTTTCAACAAAAAAGAAAAAAGGAAACATTTACTTAAACTATATTTGTAGGATTTCAAAATTGATTCCTCAAACTATTATCGTAAATTAATTAATATTAAACTATTGATATTAATTAATAAGCGTTTTTATTTTATATTATGCTCTTCATTTTTTATTCATAATTTATTTTTTTACTTTTTATCTTTGTAATGTTTCATTGTTGCAGTTTCCTGGCAATTTGGAATAATTTGGCGAGCATTTATTGGCGCATCATTTAAACAATTGTTTTTTCAACTCTCATTCAATTCTATACGAGTTATAGAGAATATTTGACGATTGATCATCTGCGGTGGGCTAACTTAAAAATACCTTAAAGTTAATGTATTAATCTACAATTAAGTTTAAAATTTTTTACAATATTGTGTTGTCATGGGAAACATACCTGTGAACGTATTTTTTAGCCCCCGGTATACTATTTCTTTCTCCCAGCTTATTTTGTCTCCAATAAATAACGTTACCTTGTATACGCCAGCCGTAAAACAAAAGCCGATGTTTCATCGTGCGATTAAAACTCTACAGCATTTTTTAAAACTTCTAAGCATCGCACATTTTCAATGTTTATACCGTCGTATTGGAAAAAAAAAAAGTACTTTTTAATGTAAATGAATGATTTGTGATAAAACATGGAGCTATTATAAACTATATTTAATTTTAAGAATCTATATTAATGCAAATAACCTCATTTTACATAAAATAAAAGCGTGTGCTTTAAGTATTAAAATTGAAATATGTTTTGTAGTAGAGACCCGATTATCCGAGTCCCGCTTAACCGAGTTATTTTCTTCTGATGGACTAGTGGCTTCTATTATTATGAAGCAGGCATTATAAATGAAGCGTTAGGTGAAGATGAAAGAGCAGTCGTAAAAAGTTAGAACTCTGATTTTCTGGTCAGAATGAAAGAAAAATGGCCATAATTTTTTTTTTTTAATTATGGCCATTTTTCCCCCCATTCTGACCAGAAAATCAGAGTTCTAACTTTTTACGACTGCTTTTTCATCTTCACCTAACGCTTCATTTATAATGGCTGTTTCATATTAATAGAAGCCACCAGTCCACCAGAAGAAAATGAAGTAATGGAAATGCCGGGAGCGACACTAAATTCTGAAAAAGCAGAATTCCTGTTCTCTAGTTTTAATTTCTAGACTATCAGGAAGTAGGTTAAATATCGATTACAGAATTCTATCTTCACATACAAAAGCCAGGTTGAGTTAAGTAAGTAAAAAGAAAAGTTCCAGTTAAATTGATGGCATTGAGCTCACAGGCTATTCACACTAATTCTATATTTTACTCTTATCTCAAAGAATAATGCCCCTTGATTAATATATTAAAGGGGGAAACTCCCCCCCTGTTAATACTTAACCAACGTATCATAATAAACTGGTATACCAAATTGAAGCAAATCGAATAATTCTGCATGAAAAACCCACGTATCTAAATTAAGGGGGGATTAGCCCTCCGTTTCCACTCTTTATACTTAACCAACACCTCCAAATCTAATCAAGGAAGCGCCTTATCAGAATAAACCGGTATAGCAAATTTCAAGCAAATCGGATCATTATGCCTGAAAAACCCATTTATCTAAATTAAGGGGGATTAGATTCCCGTTCCTCCTCTTTATACTTAACCAATGAACTCTCAAAACTGATCAGGGAAGCGCCTTATCAGAATGAACCTAGAAAAAAATTTGAAGTAATTCGGTTATTTCTATCAAGAGTTACGTACATACATATATACATAGGTACATACAGAACCTGCGGGCACATTAGCTCTCAGGCTTTGATAACCTGTGAGCTAAAAAGTGTAAAAGTAGAATTATTCAAAGTTGAACTTCTTCCTCGGTATCTTATTGAAAACTAATCCTTTAAAAATAATGAAATGCAAATCAGAAGTTTACAAAAAAATCTTCTATTTTTTTAATACTAGTTTGCGAATTTTTTATACGTTTTAGTGTATTTCTTAATTGGAGATCGACTAGAGGTCTGCACGGGCCCGGGCTTTGCCCGAGGCCCGTACCCGGGCCGGGCCGGCGGAATGGAGGAGAATTTTCAAACGGGCCGGGCCCGGCCGATAAAAAAAATTAATCGGGCCTATCGGCCCGATATAAGAATTTGAGAGGAGCAGATAAAATACGAGGTCATTTCCAATGAATATGACTTTTTCGAGAAGTATAAATGTGCGTTACGAGCCGGTGCGAGTTTAACAACATCAATACAGAAATGTAACATGTCCATCGTAGAGATCGGCATCGTACAGTTACATGATGCCTGATCCCGGGTTTAATTTTTTTCGGCAGACTTGTGCCGGGACGGAACTGGTCTTAATCGTTCTCAGGATGTGTAGGACAGGCATTATGTTTTGTAAAAGTATTAATAGCGATAATGAACTTCTGTTAACAGTATCTTTGGAAATGTACCTTAGGTGATTCTCATATTTACTGCTCAACAATGCGAAACTCTCAGACACATTTTCTGACTCATTTTTAACTATAAAGGCAAAAAATTGACAGGCTGAGTATTGAAGGCAATTGGGATCAAATAGCGTTTTCATTTTTCATAAATTACGTACAGAGATAACAGAGACTCTTGCCACGTGACTGTGCGTTTTCTCCTTTCCTGTGCTATCGCTTCCGGAAATTCGATTCAAAACGCTAACTTTGGCAGTATTTTCTGAAAGATATATTACTTTTATCTAAAAAAAAAAACGGCATTTACATGGTTTCTGAATAAGAATATCTGCCAATCTCATGCGTTTCCGAAAAGAAATGAATTCATAAATGTATCAAAATGTAGCTCCTTTGGATTTGAAAAAAGCCTTAAAAATGACAGAAATATTTTCACAAATCTACCTTTTATTATAAGCTTCAAAAGCTATCATGTTTTTTAACCTTTTATTCTAAACTACAATAATCTTTTAATGAACCCTTATTTAAATTTTGAAACGTCTGTAGAGACGTTGACTAAAACACTGTAAGTAATCGTTAACGTTTACTATTGTGTGTTTTCTATTTTGCGAACACATAGTAATTTAAAATGTACTGTAAAATGTTCCCATAAATATGCATTTAGTATTCATTAAAAGAATCTTAATTGTATGTCGAGAAAAAACGGAATTTTTTGTAGACATTTAGTCGGGCCGGGCCGGGCCTGTTTTCACTGATTTTTGTACGGGCCGGGCCGGGCCGAGAACGGTAAAAATGTAAACGGGCCGGGCCGGGCTCGGGCCGAACTTTCAATTTTTACACCGGGCCGGGCCGGGCCAAAATAGCTTTCCTTCGGGCCGGGCCGGGCCCGGGCCTGGAAATTCCGGCCCGTGCAGACCTCTAAGATCGACTGAAAATTCGTCTTCGTTTTCATTTTCGGACTAAAATCTGATTCTCACCGAAAATTCATTTTCGGCGAAAATACTGCTGAAAATACAGCGGGACCGAAACTATCTTATTCCAAAAAATCTGGTTTCTTCCTTTGGAATTTTTCAACATTACTCATTGATTTGAGCTTTATCGGCTCAAATGAGACACTTTTTATTGATTGATATGAACATCATTGTTTATAATTATCAGTCATGACTGACTCAAAACGTATTTGAAAATTATAAAGCAAGGAATGCATATATGACTAAACTTTGAAGACGCTTGTCACGAGCTCATTGAAGGCTGCAGACTTAACAAAAACCGAAAAATTTTAGTTTGAAACCGCAGAAGTGTTTCGAAACTCTTTGAGAAAGTTACAATATAACATGTAATGATTTACCAGAATCCTTATAAAAGATAAATCGAGGTATGCATAACTAAAACATTTTTTAATTAGATGAAATTCGTATACTTAGAAAATCATTCTGCGTTGCTGATGAATTAACCCATTTTTGGCCAAAGGTGCGTAAATGCACCATTTCAATAAATATTTTTTTATTAAGACTGTGACGAATATTTTTCACTAATTTTATTTTTCTGCTATTTTTAAGGGTTCTGTAGACATCTATAAAATATCAGTAATTCAATTGGAGTAAACACTTTCTGTTGAGAAATTTTCAAAATACGCTAGATTTTTTTAATTGAAACGTCTATTGACAAATTCGACATTTTAAAAATGTATAATTATTCCACTTGAGATTAATCATGTGTTTTTATGATGGATTAAAATTGCAATTTCTGTAAATAAATTAATAATAAAACAAATGTCATAAAAAAATTTATTGAAATGGTGCGTTAGCGCACCATTGACCGAATGCATGAAAATGCATTTTATTTCTCAAATAAAATATTATTTTTCATGCACAAAACTTTTCTTTTGTCTTAATGAATGCAATTTAAGCATATTTCAATAAAAATAATACCACATTTTATAAAATTTCTATGCTTGGCCTAAAATGGGTTAATTACATTTTATTTTATATGAAAGAAAAAGTTTTGGTTAGAGGCACAGAGAGCCAACTCGGGCCACACATATAATTAATAATTTTGTATAGTTAATAAGCACGTATAATTTATTATTAATTATGTACAGTCGTGGAAAAAAAAGTAAACACCCCCTACTAACTCCTCAACAAATTATCGTACAAGAAAGTTCCTGGTACCGAACGATTGGAAATAAAGTCTACTTTTAAATGATGTATATAAAATTTTCTTAGGGGGCATCTACATATTAAAACGAATCCAAACTTCATTTTTCTCAATAGGAATACCCAATTTTAACGAGATATTTCAAATCTTCGGTACAAACTATGCCTAGACACCAAATTTCAAGTCATTTGAATGATAAGTTTTCGAATTATAAACATTCAAAATTGAGTGCTTCTAATGTTAAATTACATTTTCATATTTTTATTTATATCTCCTGAAATTATGCTCCTAATGTGCTATTTTTTTGTGTAGCAATAATTCTAATATACCCAAACATAAATACGCTGAATTTGCAATTTTTATAATTTTATGATATGAATTATGAAATTAACATTCGACAAAATTATGAATTGCAACCTGCAATTTTCTTGATGGATTTAGATTTATTAAGTCCTGCTTTATGGAAATCCAAAATTTCGCCTTTTTCTTCCAAATAGTTTTTAAATTATGCTTAAAAAACGGCAAAATGATGGTTTAAAGGGCCGGCTATGATAGAAATGAGTAGATATTTTGAAATTTCTTCTGCTGTCCTGTAATCTAACCGGCTTCATTGACTGCTTGAGTGGTGTCTTGATCAAGAAGGAGGCTCTCTCGGTTAACAATCGAGTACCGAACTTCAGTTTGGATACAGCCCTTAAAATTTGCTCGTTTTAAAATAATTAATTTCTCGGAAACTCATGGTATGAATTGCATAAAAATTTGTTTTTAGACTAATTGAAGGGTGTAGAGTTCATTTATGCTGTCAGAATTGTATACTGCTATTTAAAAAAAACAAATTTATAGTTCGTTTTAATATGTAGATGGCCCCCTAAGCAAATTTTATGTAGATCATTTAAAAGTAGACTTTATTTCCAATCGTTCGGTACCAGTAACTTTCTTCTGCGATAATTTGTTGAGGAGTTAGTAGGGGGTGTTTACCTTTTTTTTTTCACGACTGTACATTTAAGTATGCATTAATTACTTTAAAAAATTGTGGAATTTTCGTTTTCGTTTTCGGCCCGAAAATAGGAAGATTACCGAAATTCGGTTTCGGGTTCGGTCTTAAAAACCTGCTTCGGTCTATCCTTACTCTTAATAATGAAAAATACACTCAGTAATGAAAACTGTGATATAAAATCTTTAACCCTTTATGTGCTGAATTATGAATTCATGAAAATTTTATCTTCTAAAGCATTTTTCGCGAATTTTTTAAACTACACTAGCAGATTTACATAATCATTTAAAAATTTTTAGAAGGATTTAGGAGGATTAATTAAATTTGAATTACTAGGGATTTTGTGCAATATTTATAACCCCACTCAAATCTTTTATTTTAAATATTTTTCATAGTATTTTGTAGAATTAAGGAAATGTACAAGTATAATGTTCTTACAATAGAAATATAGAAATATTTCCGAATTGAACCCCCCCCCCCCCCCCCCCAACGCCAAGAAAGCTGAAAAGATGCAAAGACAAAAGAAATCATCCTTTTAAAAATATTTTTGTTTTGTGTAACTCATAATGCTTTTGGAACAAGGTAAAGTAATGTATCTGTAACTCCTTCTAAGCTGTATTACAACTTATCGATGTATTAAATGAATTTTATAACAAGTTATTTTAACGGTACTTATAAATACCGTCAGAAATAAACGGTTAAGCTGAGAAAACCACTTTACAAGCAAACTAATCGAATGGGAAATCGTTTTCTATACGGGAAAAAAACATGTATTTGTTAACAATTCAACGCATTTTACAGTTAATAATAATGACAAAGAAACTTCTGTACTGAAAACAGTGATATAATATCTGTAACCGTATTCCAGAGAACCAATAAAACAAAGGTGAACCAAAAGGGTGAGAGTGAATTAATGAAAGTTAAACAGTTTTAATTATACGCTTTATTGCTTCAGTGCGTTTATCAGCATCTGCATTCAGAAAGATGGCTTGAAATAAAGTTATGCTACTTCGCTCATATTATGCAACAGTCAGATTTGAAGCTGAATAAATTATTAATCCATGCACTACAGCTTTGCACCGAAGAAAACGCAAAGGAACTATGCTTAATGTTTCGATCCTAACAATTTTTATTTTTTAGTTAACCCTTTAATGCATGATTTTTTTTGTTGTTGTTGTTTGGAACACATTATAGTTGAGCAAATAAATAAATAGGATGCTACATTCATCCTTAAAAAGGTAAACTTAAATTTACACTATGTACAAAATACTTAAAATAGGACAAAAAATATTTAAAAATTATTTAAAAAATAAATATTTATCTCGAATAAATAGGAATGACTTCTCGTAAGCTTAAGATCGTATTAAAGAACATTTGAGATATTTGAAGTACAACCGGCCAACACAGCGCTGTCAAAACTTCAGAAGCAGAATATACAAGTTAATTTCGAGGGAAAAAATTATATGCCTCTTAAAGAATTATCATGATTTATTTATCAGTGAATCAATAGAAATTATTACTAATGAAAATACTGTTTGTAATGACGTTTTATCCTACAACATACCCCGAATGTGGCTCAGTTTGCTTAAAGAATCATAAAACAAGTAATATTTCCCTATCCTCTATATCCATATTTTATTTTCTCAATGTTTTCCAGATCTAAAAATTGACTTTCACTTTCACTCCTTTCGAGACCAACTACGTGAAATTTGAAAAATAAGGCGTTAATAACAGTATTTTTGTATTCTCTGACGAAGGCTGTGTTTATAGCTGAAAGTACTAAGAAGTATTAAAGTAATTTAACATCTATTTTAAATATTTTTGTCATCTTATAAATATTTTGCACATAGGGTAATTTTAAGTTCATTATATTTGAGCTTATTTTTGTTAATAATCCACTAGAAAATTAGTGAACAAAATTATTTATGTTTCTGTTGGTCGTAATGTTATCATGTCACTCCTCAGTTACATAACAATAATTGCTCATAAAAGGATCATTTTAAATTATATACTTACTTTAAAGTGCTTACACTGCACAATAACAACTATTCAACAATATAATAATTTTCATAATGCTTTTAATAGTTTGCAGAATTAATAATGACTGCGTTATAAAGGGAGAGAAAGAACGCTAGTCGAGCTCATTCCAAGCAGTATCAACAAAAGATGTTATAACCTCCCGTGATAACAAATGAGAACAAAAAACACTTCTTAACTTCATGACCTTAAGGCTGTTCTCAAATCAAAAAGGTCAACTTTGTGACATAAGTTTTAATTCATTTTCGTTCGGAAAAGCATGAAACTAGAAGGTGTTGTTATTCAGACACTATGTCATCGAACTGTTTTTTCCGTTTTCTTGTAAACGCAATAGATCTTTCAGAAAATACTGTCGAAGTTGGCATTTTGAACCGAACTTCCGAACGAAAGAAGAAAATCCAGTCAGTAAGGGGAGAAAAATGCCGTGTCACGTGATTAAAATCGCTTATAAATCAATAGGTAATTGATGGATCCAAAAATGGAAAACACAGTTCGATTCCAAATCGCTTCCCTGGTCAGGTTTTCCAATTTTATATCTTTCCGTTAAAAAATGAATTTGTAAATGTGTCAAAACGCACTTGTTGAGCAGAGCAGTTGAGAACAGCTTTAAAGGCATGTTATCACACGTAAGTAACACATAATAGTTCACCATATGACCACAATAGAAAGTGCCAAATGGCAAAAAAAGAACATGTAACTCCTGAGTTACGCTATGCATTTAAGGGGTACGGCTGTTCTCAAATCCTAAGGAGGTATTTTCTGACACATTTCGGAATTCATTTTTGTTCGGAAGCGCATAAAATTAGCAGGTGTTCTTGTTCAGAAACTATGTAGTCGAACTGTTTCTTCCGTTTTTTGCTAAAGGCAGAGGATTTTTCAGAAAATGCTGTTAAAGTTGACGTTTTGAACCAAATTTCCGAAAGCAACAGGGCAAGGAAGGAGAAAACCATATGAGCACGTGACAACAATCGCTTGTAGTTCCACAAGTAATTAATTTACCAAATATAGAAACCGCTATTCGATTCTAAATTGCTTCAATAGCCAGGAATGACAATTTTATGGCTTTATGTTTGAAAATGAGTCAGAAAAGTGTGTTTGAAAATTTCGCGTTGTTGAGCAGGGAATTTGAGAAACGCCTTAATTATTTCCTTTTGTGTGTATATCTTTCGCAATATTTACAAGAAATTTTTAAGGTAAAAAAAAAAAAAACACTTCGAGGAACTGTTTATTACTTTCATGTTCTGTGGAAACCCTTATTTGTTATCTACATCAGACTCCTGTTACATCTGTCTTGAGCACGAAAATTCTATTTGAAGTCAAAACCCGAGCCGAATCCGATCCGCAACGGAAGATATTAGTGCCAACTGCATACCCGACCCGACCCAAACCGCGGGTCTGGCTGTGTTCGAGTAAAATAAGTTAATTCGACCCGATGCAAGCAAGACTTTAATCCCGATTCATTTCAAATCTGATTGTTGCTTATATCTCTCAATTTGACACGAACAATAGATGATTATGAAATCAAATTTTTGACGTGTTTTTGTATAGCACTATACACGATACAAAGACTATTTTAAAAACGCACAGTAGTACTATGTACAGTCGTGAGAAAAAGTAAACATCCCCTATTAATCCTGCAGCTAATTATAATAGAAGAAAGTTACTGGTACCAAACGACTGGAAATAAAGCCTACTTTTAAATTGTATATATAAAATTTGCTTAGGGGACCATCTTCAAATCAAAACCAGACAAAACTTTGTTTTTTTCTATGGCAACACCCAATTTTGACTATATTTATCAAATCTTCGGTTCAAAATATGCCTAAAAATGAAATTTCAAGATAGTTGGATGAAAAGTTTTTGAATTATAAACATTCAAAATTTAGAGCTTCTAATGTTAAATTACATTTTCATATTTTTATGAATGTCTTCTGAAATTATAATCCTAATGCGATCATTTTTTGTGGGGTTCTAATACCAAAAAAATAAAACATAAATACACTGAATTTGTAATTTAAAATTTTTTATAATATGATTTATGAATTATGAAATTAATATTCGAAAAAAATATGAATTGCAACCTACATTTTTTTTTTTTTTGATAGATTTATATTTATTATGGTCTGCTTTATACTAATTCCCAATTTCAATTTTTTCTTGCAAGTAGTTTTTGAATTATGATTAAAAATCGCCAAAATCATAGTTTGCGTCTATGATGTGCAGAAAAGCATAATTTGAAAAAAAAAAAAATGCATTTTACTCATTTTATTGAAACGAGTTGGAACTCGTCGAAATTCGACGAACTAAAATGTTAGAAAGGTCAGATCGAATTTATAATAAACCTACAAAAATAATTACAATAAATAAATTCATCTTACATTGGTTGTCTAACTCTTAAAACAAATAATACAGTCGAACTTCGTTATCCCGACACTCTAATGACCAGGAAAAAGTGTCGTCATAAGCGGAGTGTCGCAGTAACCGGAGTTGGAGAAAAATATGTTTATAAAAAGCTTATTTTTAATAAATTTAAGACAATTTTAAATTCATAACTGTTCTTGCAGTTTTAAGCTATAAAACATTATTATTAAACAAAATAAACACCAAAAAAAAGTGAAAAAAATAAAAATTAGATTTATGACGACTTGTTTTTTTATTGTTACAAGAAATATTGATGAATTAAGGTTTTTTTATCTCTAGATTAGCTTCCTACAATTCTTTTTTCAATATTATACAATGAATTGTAATCAATATTCGTTGTCTCAGAAATAGATGTTTGATAATTTCTGATCGTTTCAATGCAGTGCAATGCTTCGGTTTCAGTCGGATGAAAAACACCGTGACAAGAAAGCGCCGCCTGACAAAAAAAAGACTGCGAGTAGACTGATACGTCTATCTGGAGCTTAAATGGGACATTCACGGTGTGTGGGCTTATTTATTCAGATAAAGTATTTAAGTAAAATTTCTCATTTATCTCAATGGTGGTTTTAGACAATTCTGTGAAAAGTTTGGCCAAGACATTTCTTACCGCTTAATTTACATGCTTATAAGATGGATTATGAAAAATGAAAAATTTTCCTAAACCGTCGGGATATCCGGAGTTAAAAATTATTCAACGACGTAAAATCCGGAGCTTATTTACATTAAAATCATATTCAGAAAATCGGGACTTGGAAAAACTGGCGTGATAAGCGGAGTGACGTGAAAACCGGGTGTCGGTATAACGAGGCCCGACTGCATTTTTTAATCTAAAATTACCAAAATATTATTTCCACAAACTTCAACTGCTTAAATTATTGAAAAATTAAATTGTATTAGAATATGTAATCAATATGAGTAATTATGATGAAGTTATCGATTGAGGCTCTTATATTTGTTTTTACGGGATGAAAAATCAGTAAAAAGGATTTATCTTTGTCACATCATAAAATTTTCCTCCGTAAATTCTAAACTGTACGTTATTTTCACATTCTCATAATTTACATACGCACCACTCAAATTCACAATTTGAAAGTATTTTAACGCGCAATAGATTATGAATGAATGTAATTCCAAACTTAAAGTCACGTTTGTCCGATACAACTTTTCATGTGAACATTCGCACCAACTTTAAGTTCTAATCTCAGTACCCGCGAAAAAAAAATTCAGAAATTTGCCATTAGTTGTTATAGTATTGACCATTTAGTATTAAATATAGGTTAAATATTTAGTTTTATCAAAAAAAAAAAAAAAAAAAAAGATAGTTTTTTTTTAAATATGACATCATTTTTACTCACTGAATCATTTTGCCTAGCGTCTCAAACTCGAAATCAAAGTAATGTAAAAATATTGAAATGTAACTGATTTATAAAAAAGAATGCGCGTTTTTTTGTTTTTTTTTTCAATGTCTGACGTCATCTTCTGTTCAAAATATATAAAAAAGTTACTTTTATTTGCAATGTGAAAATGGCACCAATAAGGATATAATCAATAGAAATAATAAACCATGACTATTTTCATATAATAAAACACACATACACACATAAATAACGCCTGCATCCAACAGTTAAAGGTATATATAAATATTATACAGACATGCACACAATAAATACAATAAACCCAACTGGAGTGAAAAATTAGCCAGAGACAGGAATCGAACCCGGGACCACAGTATGTGTGTATGTGTGTTTTAATATATATTGTAGTATGTGTGTTTTATTATATTTATCGTAGATCGATGCAATAGTAAAATTTATTCATCGTTGTCCGGTCATCCAAGGCTGGTGACTTCCCCAACATGGTTTATTTGTGAGAAATTGCAGACTCGGGCATCGGCCGGAGTAGCTCAGTGGTTAGAGCAGCAGTCTTATATACTGTGGTCCTGGGTTCGATTCCTGGCTGTGGCTAATTTTTCACTCCAGTTGGGTTTATTGTATTTATTGTGTGCATGTCTGTATAATATTCATACATGACTATTTTCCTTTTACTTTCAATATAAATGGAGTACTTCAGTTGCCACGATTACAACATTTGCATTAAAAACTACAAAATAATTAATATCTCAAAAATAAATTGAGATACAGCTATCAAACAAATTGCATTTAAAAGCACATTTTTTTCCTTGGAAGGTGTAAAAATTGAAAATGTGCGATGCTTAAAAGTTTAAAAATTTGCAGCAGCAAACATTGCAAAGCCGAAATTTCATTTCAAATTTTAAAGTGTTGTCATTCGCAAAATGACGTATGCGTTACGCTCAGATATGTTTGTCCTTTATAATATAGATAGATAGTTGGGTTGGCAATAGTCGAAACACATAAAGCGAGTGAAATGGTCATATTGGCAAGAAGTAATACATTAACCTTTAACTGATGTGACAGAAATTGTCACATAACTAGTGTGAAGCGGTCAGTAAGACCGCTCCTTCGAAAGGTGAATAAAAGGCGCGATTAACTCATAGGGTGATGTTTTTGTACTAAACCTTTTGTACAGGACTGTTATAATTAAAATTCGCCTATTCAAAAGTCTCTAGTGATGGTACTAAAGTATCAAACGAAACAAAATTTCGGTAGTGTTTGTAATTAAACTGAAAGTTACAAGTTAAACTATAAATATTGAAAAAAACAGCGGTCTGTGAGACCCGTAACATCAGTTAAAGGTTAATAGAAGTGCCATAGTCATTCTGTAGCATTTCAGCAATTGAGTAACGAACTTCAATTTGAATACAATCCCTAAAATATGCTCGTTTTAAAATAATTAATTTCTCTGAAACTAATCGTACAAATTTCATGAAAATTTGAATTTAGGCTAATTGAAGGGTGTCGAATTCATTTATGGTGTCAAACTTGGGCATTGCTATTGAAAATAAAAGAAAGTTTGGGTTCGTTTTGATATGGATATGGCCCCCTAATCAAATTTTATATACATCATTTCAAAGTAGACTTTATTTCCAATCGTTTAGTACCAGTAACTTTCTTCTACAGTAATTTGTTTCAGAGTTAGCATGGGGTGTTTACTTTTTTTTTCCCACCACTGTACCTAAATGCAATATACAAAATTTATTTAGGATTGATTAATTTTTATGAAAGTTAAAGCTGTATAATAAAAAAAGATCAAGAAAACAGAGAGATAAACATTTATTTTTAGACCCTAATAAAATTAAAACTGGACCACCAGAAGAACGAAACATTCCAAATAATAATAATAATAATAATAATAATGATAATAATAATAATAATGATAATAATAATAATAATGAAAATTGGAAAGTAGGAACATCCGTCCAAAACTAATACGTAGCTATATATATATATATATAACTATATATATATATATATATATATATACAGGGTGATTAAAAAAACGTGGCCAAAATGAAAGGGCAAAGCAGGCATACAAAAATAATCAAAAATCACATAGGTACTTGGGGTCGCAAACGCCATCCAGGGCTCGACGTTTCCATGAAAGCACGAGCTGAGAAAATTGAGCAGCTTGACGAGTATAATTTCAGCACGACGGAGCTTCCGCACATTTTAGCAGACAAGTCAGAACACATCTGCAGGCCACCTTTCCCAGGCGTTGGATTGGTCGAGATGGGCCAATCGCATGGCCACCGCATTCCCCAGATTTGTCTCCAGTAGAGTTTTCCTAATGTTTTTTTTTTTTTTAAGGACTTATTTACGAAGCACCTGTTTCATCTCAGGAAGGCTTAGCAGGAAGCATTGTTGCAACAGCAGGATGTGTTCGATATACACCTGATATGTTTGAGAAGGTGCACCAATCCATGCAGCGTCTATATAATGCATGTGTTCAGGCGTTTGACAAAAACTTTGATCATCTCCTGTTGTAGTATTGTATAAATAAAACGATGTAGATTGATTTTTGTTTATTCAATTCCTATTATTAGCTCACACTCTCCCTATATTTATTTATATATTTATATATTTATATATTTATCTTGTACAAATTTTCAATCGTTAATAAAATACTCATTATTCATCCTATCAGGTTGAAATAAATTTTTTTAAACTTGTACTGGATGACAATTGATGTTAATAAAGTT
This sequence comes from Maratus speciosus, assembly GCA_963932465.1. Lineage (NCBI taxonomy): Eukaryota > Metazoa > Arthropoda > Arachnida > Araneae > Salticidae > Maratus > Maratus speciosus. The sequence continues at coordinate 550,149,340 of OZ010794.1, forward strand.
TTTTCAAATATTAATTAATTAATTAAATTTTAATTAATTAATTTTAGTTTTGCATGGGAAACAAAATGGCCGACATTGGTTATTGAATTTCAATGAAAGTATTTTCAATAAGGGTTACCATAGGGGGGGGGGCTGTTCTGTCGCCAAATACCACATAGTTTGTCGCCAACTTGGCGATATATCGCCAAATTTGGCGGCCAAAATGAGTCGCCAAAAGTGACGCCAACTTGGCGATATCTGTAATATTTCGCCAAATTCCCATAGAGTTCCATTGTAAACCTACTTGCTTATAGAAAATCAACAAATTGAGATATTTTAATGCAACAAAAACCCATATTAGCTTGATTATATTAAATTTTTCTTTGATGGCCTAAGTAGGAATTGACTTTAAAAACAAAATTTTTATATTACTTGTTCTTCTTGTATTGCATATAATTTGCAACCCTTTCTAGCGGCCACGGGTGGCGTTTGCGACCCCATGTTCCTATGTGATTTTTGATTTTTTTTTTTTTTTTTTTTTTTTTTTTTTTTTTTTTTTTTGTATGCTTGCTTTGCTTTTTCATTTTTGCACGTAATTTTGAATTTAACTCAATTTTAATTACTTTGAGCCCAGTATAATCAAACGAATTGTACAGAGTGTTCAAGAAGTACTGCCTGGGTTTCCTTACCTCGTAATATTTGACTTAAAAATATGACGAAAAATGTTATTACATTTTCATAACGTAAAACTAAAAAAAAAATAATAATAACATAAACAAAGTTACATATGCCTAAAGTGGCAACTTAAAACTTAAATAATAATTAATATTAAAATTTTATCAAATTTATCAAAAGTTATTAATGAATTATGTATATCTATCTATCTAATTTTGTGCTCATAATTCATTAATAACTTTTTTATTAAATTAATAAAAATTAAAAATTAACAATTATTAGATTATAAACGTTACTTGAATAATAACTATTATAATCAAACTTGCAACTTTACGCATATGTAACTTTGTTTGCGTTATTAAAGAAACTTCTTGAGTTGTACTTTACGAATATGTAGTAACGTTTTTCGCCATCTTTTGAAATCAAAAGTTATGAGGTAAGGAAACACTGACAATAATTTATGAACACGCTGAATCTATATTCGTCAGAAGTCGTTTAAAAAATCGTTCATTTTGCAGAGTAGCATAGCTTATATTTAGCAAAACGATTCTTTTTAATGTATTGTTAAAGTTTATAAATACAAAAATGCTAATTTACAATGTTCTCAGCATAGTCATTAAGGGTATTAATCAGTGAGATCTGTAATATTAATTAATTCACGTTGAGAAATCAATTTAGAAATCCTGTAAAGATTGTTTAAATAATGTTTTTTTTCCCCCCTATCTCAGAAAAAAGAAAGAAAAACAGATCAAAATTATATATTTTTTAATGTTCATTTGCTTGCGCTCTCGACCAAGCGTAAAAAAGGCAGGGATTTTTTTTTATATATATAATCGAGCCAAATTAATGTATTGTAAAGGAAATTTTGGGGGAAAAGCATGAATTGTAGTCAAAAAATTTGTATAAAAAAGTGTTCTTATTTAAACTTTCTTTTACTTTTATGCTCATTTTCAACTGGAGCCATGCTTCTAAAACTAAAAACAGTTTAAGAATTAGCAATCAGTCAATGAAAAGAAAGTACACACTGTATAACCAGAACATTTATCCTCATGTTTATTTATATTTTTTATGTTGCGTGTACTTTCACCATTATGTTTGTGTACGTTGTTGCGAAATTCACTCAGAAATGCAATACAAAAACAAAACAACAAAAAATCAGTTTTTTTAAAAGGCTCGTTTTTTCTGAAAGTTTCAAAATTACGCCGTATATTACGTTCTGTTTAGAGCGTTGCCATACGTGAAAGAAATATCTATCGATGGATTTGTTGCGCCTTACGCAATATTCTATTAACACGAGTTTCCTTCGCTAGTTCTCGGAACTCACATTTTACTCAACAGGAATCAAAAAGTATAGAGTTTTAACCCCCAAAATGGCAACATCAGAGCCATTCTTGGAACTAGTGTGGCTATTTGAAGAATGCAAGGTAAACAATACGATCCATTTTTCCCGCCAAATTAGAAAATATAATTAGCGAGCCCTGTAAGAGAAGAGGAAAAATTTTTGACCGTGATGAAGAGCACGGGCTGCTGATGATGCTTTGCAGGCAGGATGTTACGAAAAAAGAACTCGGCAAGAGAACTTGAAAGAGGGAGAAGATGCGGTCCCCGAACCTGCAAGGTTTAGAGATGATACCTGAATGTTGCCAATTTCCGGGAAAGAAAAATTGTAAACAATTACATTCAAGGAGATTTATGCGCACAGAGGACGTTATACATATTTTTTAAAAAGTTGCTTCTGCTGTAGAATAATGTGGAGGTTTATTACGATAAACGTCTTTGTTAGTAGGCTTTAAAATATACCTAAGAGATAAGTTTGGCATTCTTTATTTCTCCTTTATTTGGTGTAGTTAGTAATGCAGGGTGTTTTTAAAGTCATGCAACCGATATTTCTGTTCATATTTAATCACAAAACAAGAGAGAAAAAAAAAGATACGTCAAAAAAAAAGAAAAAAAAATGCAATTTAACGAATTACAACAACCATTTGGAAAATGATTTTTTCAAAGACTAAAATTTAAGACATAAAAAATAGCACGGAGTTGATCCTACATTACGTACGCCATGAATTAAACATTAATAGTGTTATTGCACGTAAAAATTGCAAGAGACAGAAATCGCCTGCGACTCGTACGTATTATCCACCTGAAACTTACGTATTATAAAAGCATTTCATTGGCTGTTCGGGAAAAGGCTTTCCCATCGGCAGATTTCCAAGAAATCTGACGGCCAATTTTAAATGAAATTTATTTCTTAAACTTCTAAACATCCCACAACATTACTTTTTATATCGTCGTATAGAGAGAAAAAAAATGTACTTTTAAATGCAATTTGTTTCAAAGTTGTATCTCAATTTGTTTCTGAATTATTAATTTTTTTTGTAGTTTTTATTACTTTTTTGTCATAGTGGCAACACTCTGTTATCCATCTCTGTTGAAAGTAAAGGGAAATACAGATTACTGTATAGACCAATCAGAAAAAGAATAAAATGATGATTCAACCAATGAAAACTTTCAGATATGCTTTTGATTTCCTACCATAACGAGGACAATAACCATTTTTCCAAATGGTTAAAAAAAAAAAAAAAAAAAAAAAAAAAGTACGTATATGAAGATGTATGTGATTTCATCGTTTTACACTACATATATCAGTAAAAAAAATATATTAAATATAATATTAGATGTATCTAAAAATACATGCCCAATCTTATGTAACACACATTTGAAAATCTTTAAAAAAAATTGTCCAGAAATATCAATATTTAAAAAAGTAGTAGGGATTTAAAAGAATTCAAATTTTTAAACTTTTAAAAAATTTTTAATTAAATATGGTTTAATTTTTTGGAAAAAAAAAGTAAACACCCCCTACTAACTTCTCAACAAATTATCGTAGAAGAAAGTTACTGGTACCGAACGATTGGAAATAAAGTCTACTTTTAAATGATGTATATAAAATTTGCTTAGGGGGCCATCTACATACTAAAACGAACCATAACTTTGTTTTTATCAATAGCAGTACACAATTCTGACAGCATAAAAGAACTCTACACCCTTCAATTAGCCTAAAAACAAATTTTTATGCAATTCGTACTATAAGTTTCCAGGAAATTAATTATTTTAAAAAGAGCATATTTTAAGAGCTGTATCCAAATTGAAGTTCGGTACTCGATTGTTCACTCAGAGAGGCCCCTTCTTGATCAAGGCACCTTAAGCATCACTCAAGCAGTCATTGAGGATTGCTAGATAACAGGTTAGCAGAAGAAATTTCAAAATATCTAGTCACTTCTATCGTAGACGATCCCTTAAACCATCATTTTGCATTTGTTAAACATAATTTGAAAACTACTTGGAAGAAAAATGTGAGGATTTCCATAAAGCAAGACTTAATAAATCTAAATCCATCAAAAAAAATTGTAGGTTGCAATTCATAATGTTTTCGAATAGTAATTTCATAATTCTTAATTCATATCATAAAATTATAAAAAATACAAATTCAACGTATGGGTATATTAGTATTATTGCTACACAAAAAAAATTAGCACATTAGGAGTGTAATTTCAGGAGATATACATAAAAATTAACATTAGAAGCACTCAATTTTTAATGTTTATAATTCAAAAACTTATCATTCAAATGAAATTTGACGTCTAGGCATAGTTTGAACCGAAGATTTGAAATATCTCGTTAAAATTGGGTATTGCGATTGAAAAAAAAAGAAGTTTGGGTTCGTTTTAATATGTAGATGGCCCCCTAAGCAAATTTTATATGCATCATTCAAAAGTAGACTTTATTTCCAATCGTTCGGTAGCAGTAACTTTCGTCTACGATAATTTGTTGAGGTGTTAGTAAGGGGTGTTTACTTTTTTTTTTTTTCCCACGACTGTACTTTTAGTGGAATATTGAAATGTAGCGAGTTCACCATTTGAACTATATTTTTAAAAATAAACAAAATTGTTGAAAAGGTAAACAGTCCCCTTAAGGCATTATTGATCTTCTTTAGATTGTTTCATATTTGAGATAAGACTATAAGAAGAAGTTAGGGGTTGTTAAATCAGGGGATAGAGGTGGCCATAGTCCAAGCATAAGATTCTACCAATAAATACACGCTCCGGAACGCTGATCGCCATTTTGAAACAATGTTAACTGGTACCGCACTAGCAACATCATCTATCGTGCACCATATGATGTATCGATACCCCGAAATTCAAGCATTCATCTTTATATTTCTTGACAGATAATAGCTGAGATGTGGGTTGTGTGAATTTAGAATCGTAACATGTATAAATTTCATATTTATTTAAGAAAAATTATAAATACCAGATTAATGCATGGATGCATCAGACAGCGCTCAGGTTCTCATATTTTGGGAGACCTTCAACAAAAAATTTTTAAAAAGTTGCTGTTGAAACGAATCAATTTTTAAATATCAGTAGAATTAAAGAAATAACAAAAATTAGTGTTTGATTTTAATTTTCTTTTGATAAATTACCTTTATCATAGCTGCCAACTTTTACGCTTTTTTTTACCACTAAAATTTAAGAGAAATTTTTGACATATTGAATCACAGAGTTCGCCGATTAAATATGGAAAATTTTATTATGAAATTTTAGTGGTAAGGAAAAAGCGTAAAAGTTGGCAGCTATGCCTTTATTCTCTTGTATTCACTTGATAAATTGCCTCGAGGCCTCATATGTTTGAAAGACTTTCAAGACAAAATTTTTAAAAAGTTGTTGTTGAGTTTCATTATTTATATATATTGTTGTACTACAGCAAAATAATAATATCAGATCAATAAGGGGATGGTGGACTTTGAAAACGAATCAAATTTTTAAAATATCAAAATAAAAAAACAACAAAATCAGTCTTTGATAACTTTTTTTCTCCATAAATTATTAGGTCACCAAGTATGAAACTTGTGATTACAAAAGGGCCAGATTACCAACGGGGCAATCTTCCATCAGTAAACTTTAATGGAAATTTTCATCTTATATAGACGTTCATGAAAAATTACTGTCGTGAATAACACAAAAAGTTCTATTCTTTTTTACTGGTGGAAGTTTGCTCTGATGGTAATCTGGCCCTTTTGTAATCACAAGTTTCATACTTCATTACCTGATATCTTTATTCACCTTAAATCCTTCTCGGTGTGATTTCAATTGAATCACGTTTTTAAAACTAACTACGCAGTTTTAAAATTTCATCCTTAACCAGAGGTTAAAATGCTCGCTACAAACTAAATTTTCTCCAATCACTTTGGCGTTTTACAAGCATGTTAATGGTTTTATTTTTTAAATAAATGGGTATTCGTTTGCAAATGAAAGATCAATTACACAATTTAATGTCTTCAAATGCAGTATTCAGGACAAAAATCGAAAAAACACTTGCCCAACATGCGTAAAATAAAACGCTTTAATTTAAGTAATAATTTATGCATATCAAAACTAATACGCAGATTGGATTATTTTTACTTTCTTCTATCTTTACAAGAAGAAAGTATTGGATTCATGAAAATTTTCGAATTCCGGCTTTCGACGGATTTACACGTTTTAGGGGTCAGAGATTCCAAAAAACATGTTTTTACAAAATGTCTGTCTGTGACTCTGTGAGTCTGTCTGTCTGTCTGTGTGTATGTGACACAAATTTTGTGGGCGCTCTATCTTAAGAACTAATGCACGGAATAGAATAAAAATTTATATTCAGTGAGTCCCTAATACAAATTGTTGCTGATTAGTTTTTGGTGTAAATCGCTCAACAGGTGGCGCTGCTATGCTGCATTTTTCACAATTTTCGCAATAGCTCTATCTCACGAACTAATGCACAGATTTTGATCAAACTTCAGATTTAGTTAGTCCTTGATATGAATTGATGCTGATTACGTTTTGGTGTAAATCACCCAACAGGTGGCGCTGTTATGATGAATTTTGCAGGATTTACACGATTTCCCCAATAGCTCTATCTTAAGAACTAACGCACGGATTTTCATCAAAGTTCAGATTCAGTTAGTCCTTGATATGACTTGCTACTGATTATGTGTTGGTGTAAATCTCCCAACAGGTGGCGCTTCTGTGCTGCCTTTTTCACGATTGCCTCAATAGCTCTATCTATAGAACTAATGGACGAATTTTCATCTAACTTCATATTTAGTTGTATGTTGACACAAGTTGTTGTTAATTAGGTTTTGGTGTTAATCACCCAATAGGTGGCGCTACTATGCAGGAATTTTCACGATTTTCGCTATAGCTCTATCTCAAAAACTAATGCACGGATTTTCTCCAAACTTCAGATTCAGTCAGACGTTGTTATAAATTGTTTCTGATTAGGATTTGGTATAAATCACCCAATAGGTGGCGCTGCTAGGCAGCATTTTACTGGATTTAGACGATTTCAGCGATAGGCATATCTCAAGAACTAATGCACGGAATTTCATATCTTTAGAATCCTCATGAGATGCATAGATTGTCATTTAATTTTGGCAGTGTGATAGCGAATTTTGAAGTATTAACATGTATGAGATAGAAGAAAGTTTTGGGATTGGTACATCCGACTAGTTAGATATTGAGACACATTAAAGTAATCATTGATTTTCAACCGTTTAGAAATCGTTTTCAGGTGCGTTCGTAATTATATACATACGTAGCACCTATAGTCGTCGTCTGGTCCGTTCGTCTGTCTGTCTGTCCGTCTGTACGCATACAACAGCGCAAAAACTACCCAACTGAATGGTTTGAAATTTACTATATAGAATCGTTGTACAATTTTGTCGAGTCACTTCAAAGTTTATGAAAATCGAATCAAACCTTAAAAAGATATTAATAAAAGTAGTCTTCATTCTCTATTAAATCCTATCATACGTAATTATTTCAATGATATCTCATGGTAGATAATGATTCCAGGTTGCCAAGGTGATGACGTCCTATTGAATATGGAAGTCTTATTATTTCTGCTTTACTGAATTTAATATGTATATATACGTAATAAATTTTGTATTAATGCATTTTTGCATAAGGGTGCAGCAGCTATTGCACCAAGATCTGAATATTTATAAAACTAGTTACAGTACAAACGCACCTCACCTGCCACGTTTGACGTACAATTTTCGACTTGTTTATGCATTATTTTCTTTCAAGAGCATTTTTCTCGAACAGAAAATTTATATATTTTATTTCAAAATACATGCTGTATACATGTATAAAATCTTTGCTTGATGTCCGTCATATACATCAAAATATCTTGTTTGCATTTCCATATTTTTAAATGATTTTTACAGTGGATTGCAGAGGTCGAAACCGGTTCCGAAAGGAAAAGTAGCATAATAAAAAGAGAAACCTGCAAACAAAATTGAAATAGTAAAAACGGCCTCTGTAGAGATCGACCTCATGTTTCCAATGCGAAAAAATCATTTAAAAATATTTAAATGCAAACAATATATTTAAAAACAATTTCTCCCATAGCTTTAACTTTAGTGAGCGGGTGTTTTCGTGTGAGTGAAGTAAACCCTTAAGGGTTCTGTCCCTGCCGGCGAAGACACTCACGAGCTAATGCTATTCCTATGGGGAGGGATTTTTCTAATATCTCATTTGCATTTCGACATTTTTAAATACTTTCTTTTTGCATTGGATAGCCGAGGTCCGTCTCTACAAGCGCACTTTGGTTACTTTTTCGATTTTGGTCGCAGATATTTTTAATAAAGTTACTTTCATTTTCAAAACCGGTTCTGAAAATGAAAGTGTCATTCTAAAAAAATATCTGCAACCAAAATCGAAAAAGTAACCAAGGTGCGCTGTAGAGACGGACCTCGGCTATCCAATGCAAAAAGAAAGTATTTAAAAATGTCGAAATGCAAACGAGATATTAGAAAAATCCCTCCCCATAGGATTAGCATTAGCTCGTGAGTGTCTTCACCGGCAGGGACAGGACCCTTAAACCGTTGTCTGGGGTATTAGGGACTTCAGATACTCCTTCCGTTCTTTACAAAGTAAGAATTCCTTAATTAGTTGCATGCTTACATTCCGAACTTTAAGTGTCTACAATGTTTAGGGTTCCGTACATAAAAAGCAAAACGGAACCATTATACGATCATTCCTGTGTCTGTTTGTCACAGCCATCTTACTCGTATGGAAGGTGGAAAGTTGAAATTGGGGGAAGTAATAAAGACTATTGACCCACATATTTACAGATCATTAAACATTCACAAATGCATTTAGAAAAAATGTAGAGGGGCTAATTAAGTTATATGAAAAAAAAATCTTTTATTTCTATATCGTGTAAAAGTTTTCGTAAAGCTGAACTCAAAAATACATTTCTTTTAATTTTAGGTATTATAGTTTCAGAGATATCGTCGAAAATCTAGTGAAAAATATCTCCCCCCACCCCCTCTATTTCCGAATGTACTGAAACTAAAATTATGAAAAAAATTAGAGGTAGAAGATGTTAATTTAAACTTTGCAGGAAGACTATTGCGATTACCCTAAATCACATAGTTTTTGAGAAAAGTGCTTTCTTCTGTTACACGCAAATTTTGATTTGCGGGCATTCAGCAAAGGTGTTGAGGACCGCTGGAGGTACATATCGTAGAAAAAGTATAAAAGCATTGTTGATAATGATTTTTTTTTTTTAAATCGGCGGTAATTAGCCGAGATATCAACCCTTAAAGGCACCGACGGTTCGGACATGCATAATGACAGGGACGGCATACTCTATGTACCATTCGGCTTTTAAAGCCCAGATAACAACTTGTAGGGATATATTTGTGTAATGTAATTTCCAGTAGCAGTATAAAAGCAATAAACGTCAGATTGCTAGAAAAAGACTAATTTAATTAGAAGTAATCACATAAATACTATGGGATTCGCGACTAGTTGTCATTAAGTGGATATCTCAATACGCCTCCCGTGTCTTTAAAGTTAATTAAAAACCAATCTGGAAAATCGCGGCACGGACCAAGGCGGCGTTGCAACTTTGCGACCTCCTTTCGAAGCACGCTTAGCACAATGCCAAGTTTAAACTTTGAACAAGGGTTTTGTTCTAGCTACACTGTAAAAAGAAAAGATTATTACTAAGCTGAATTTAGTTTTATGAAGAGCCAAATGAAATTCAAATATGCACTACTTTTATTGTCAGTACCGAATTAAGTTCATCATAAACAGATTAGGATAAGATTAAAAAAAGAGTTGTACAGAAGAGCAATATTTGATATTATTTATTTTCTTTGAACTTTTCTGGTATAACCATTCACACTTTTCTAGTATGTACAGTTATACCAACCCTACGTTATATAGTTCTTTATTAAGTCTTATTATTCTTTTAGCAACGATTTCTTTTAATAATATAGTTAATAATTCATATATTTATTGTACGGAACCCTCTGAGTGCGAGTAATACTCGCACTTGACCGTTTATTTGTTCTACTTCTTGTATTACGCTGTTTTAGTGAACTTTGCTGTAAAAATTGTAATCGCTATCTCCTAATTGCCAATATTTACGGATTATTATACATTACTGAATAAAGAGCATCCTTTGAAAAGAAATAAACTTGTTTATGTACAGATATTCTGTCACCAAATGAAAAATTCTCGTAAAGGCCTCTATAAAAGAGAAATAACCAATGTCAAACTACGTGCTTTACAGATTTGTTTTCCTCGTCTGAGCTGCCCCTCTTAGGCTGTCAAAACACTGAAATAATTGGAATCAAAATGACTGCCGTAGGTAGCGAAATCTTTAACGATTTCTTCAGCTGTTCACCCCTGACATGCGCCTAATACAATAGTATATCTTTTAATAAATTTCAAAACTTTATTTGAATACATAATTGATAGTTTTCATGTAAAAATGCTTTTTGATATTATTCTTAGGCAATTAAATATAATATATTAAATGTAAAAATTCTATTAGAGTTTTCAATTTAAAAAAAAAAAAAAAAAAAAAAAAAAAAAAAATCGTCTACACTTATGCTCTGTACACCAAGCAGTACGTTCTGTAACTCTGAAAGCACAAGTTGGATCTTACTGGTTATATTAACGTTGGAAAGTATTTCCTATGTGTGGTGTATGTTTTTTCCTGTTGTTTATATAATTACTTATTTGTGTAATAATCTATTTAGAGGAATACTTTGTACCTTTGCATACACTTTTCATTCAATTAAGCACAAGAAATGTCTTATTTATTTATTTTTAAAGAAGCGATGAACTTGCAACTATTTTTACATTCCCTTCTTTTAAAAAAAGGTTATATATAACAAAAGAAAATCCCATGATTTCAAACCCAAACTGATGCGCCATGCTAGAAAAATGCAGTTAGGTGCACCATATGGGAAATGTGTTGTTAACACAGGAAGAACTTTCAACAGCTATAGCCCACATATATATTTGTAAGAATAAATGAACTGTAAATACCAAAGTTTTTAACAAAATTCTTAAGAATCTGGTGTTTTATTTTAAATGGATGTTTACGATAAAGTTTCGGTCTATTCTTTTCAAGTTTTAATGGAAAAAATTTTGATGCTTTTTCTGTTCCATCGAGGTAAAAAGCTTTATATATTTAAATTAATATCAAGTAATTCTTCTTCAAAAAACCTGAGGAGATTTTTAAATTGTCCTTAAATTTTGCTTAAGGAGTGGTCTATATACAGAAATTGTAAAAAAAAACTTGAACATTTTCAATACTAAAACCTAATTTTGACGTCATATTTGGATTTATTAGTAAATTTACCTGAGGACACCAAGTGGAAAGTCATTTGATCAGGTAGTTTAGGAATTATCCAGGTGTAAAGCTTGAAATTCCTAATGTAAAATTCGTTTTAACCCTTCACTGCACTATTTTTTCTATTTTTATGAAATAATTATTTGAAATCTATGTATCGGTCTAATAATGGGAAAAATAGTAAAAAAAAAATAAATTCCAAATTTTCGGATAAAATTTGATATTTTATGACGTGTACCCTATATACACAATTAGGGTTTTAAAATATTGTATTGCTATATTTTACAACTAAATGAGCTTAAATTAATTAACTTTATCTGCTTAACACTCTGCAACTTTTTTTATATTAATATTTTTAAGAATTTACTAAAAATAATGAAAGTAAATTTTACCTTAATAGCAAGATCGAAATTTTTTTTTGCTTCCGAAAAACAAATTCTAATTGTTTGTCAAATGCAGCCATCTAACATGGACAAAATAAGTGTTATTCCATTCTTTGGACTGTTCTTGATCAGGGATAGAGATCATATTGGCCAAATTCATGGCACATAATAAGAATTACAGTGTATTTAGGTATGTACCAGTTGTGGCACGTCGTGCAGTCAAGGGTTAAATCGTTGCAAAACAGGTGCAATTTTGGTAGCTTTTACGCACATCTCAAAAACTACTTAAAGAAATGAACTGAAATTTTGGATTCGCATATTTGAAGCTTCTAAAAATCGATTTCAGTTTTATAAAAAAATTATAGGTTACAATTCATATTGTTTTCAAACTTTTATTTTGAAAATATTTATATTTTGGAATTAATTTTCAAAAATAATGAAATGTAACCTATGAATTTTTAACAGAATTCTATTTCTAGAAGCTTCAAATGTGCTAGTCTAAAATTTCAGCTCATTTCGCCAATTAGTGCTTGCGTGTCATGCTTAAAAAACTACCCGCATTACAATCTGTTTTGCAACGATTAACGTCTTCGTTCTCATTTATCCACTAGTGGGCACAGGCTATGTTAAGAGCTACAAACCATGTATCCTGTAGTGGATACGAAATCTATAAAAGCGTGAAACTCTGGTATTGAAACGCGCTCTCTCCATCTGGAGGTGAAGGGATTAAAAATGAGTTTAACATTAGGAGTTCCAAACTTAACCCTTAAATTCCGGGGTGTTGCTTTTCGGCAACATACCCAATTTAGGCTCTAAAATACCATTAGAATCATATTGAAGCTATAATGCCTAATGTTGCCAATAAAATACATTCTGAAAATATTATTAAATCGATTTTCAACATGTAGATCGCAACACTTGTGCTGTTTAAGAATAAAGATAGATTTATTTTTTCAATTGTTGCTACTTTTTCTTTTTGTTTTGTTTGGAAGCTTGCGAAATACCCTATTTTGTTCTGCAGTGAGCAAGTAAAATTTATTTCTTATTATAGTTCCTAATATTCTTGTGTGCTTAATATTATACAATTTTATCAAGGAAAATCATTTTTTCAAAAAAAGACCAGTATTGCCGATTAGTAACAAACTGTTTTTCAGCCGTAACCATACTTAAAACAAAATATGATTTTTTTAAGTATTTTTCCCATGATTTATTTAAAAAGTGAAAGCCGAAAAACATTATTACAATGATTTTTGAAAAATCAGGCATTTAAGGGCATAATTCTTTAAATGTGACCTATTGAATTCTTTTTTGGCATCCAAAGGTAAAAATTGCTGAAAAATTAAAAAAATGATGTCAAAATTAGATCTTAGTATTGCAAATCTTAAAGTTTATTACAATTCCTATATGTAGACGACTCTAAACAAAATTTAATTATAGCATTAATTAGTAGACGTTATAACTAATCTATTGGTACCAGTCACATTTTTATACGATAATTTGTGGTAAAATTAAAAATGTGTTGCCTTTTTTTTGTCAGCAGGACTGTACGCGGTCATGGATTAATGTATAGTCCGTTTCATAAAAAATATATATTCACCATTATTCTCGGATAGTTTTCTATAAAATCACAAAAAAGATGTCATTAATTTAAAGATTCGGAATAATGTCTTCTTTGGGATTTTTGAAATAGAGGTCGTTTGCATATTAAATATTGTACTGCAGAGCTTGGCAAAATTTAAAATGAAGGTGTGCAAATGCGTGTAATATCTATATGTAAGTGTTACTGCACTTAAATATCATAATGAGAAATATTTAACAAATTACGATGTCTTACTCGTAAATTTAATACCATTTGTGGAGTAGTATGATCGCATCACGTCAAAAAATTTTTTTTGACGTGATGTGATCATACTTCATAATTTTTATGGACATTAAATACACCACTCAATATAAAGGATTCAATGACTATAGAGAAATAATTTAATCTTTAACTGATGTTACCGGTCACACAGACCGCTGCTTTTTTCAATTTTTATAGTTTAATTTGTAACTTTCAGTATAACTACAAACATTTCCGAAATTTTGTTTCGTTTGGAAGTTTTAGTACTATCACCAGAGACTTTTGAATAGGGGAATTTTAATTATAACAGTCCTGCACAAAAAGTTTAGTACAAAAATACCATCCGATGAGTTAATCGCGCCTTTTATTCATCTTTCGATAGAGCGGTCTGATAGACCGCTTCACAGTAGTTATGTGACAATTTCTGTCGCATTAGTTAAAAGTTAAATATAAATTATGAGAATGTTCTTAAGTTGCTAAATTTCGACAACTCCAAATACACTGCAATCTATAGGCTGAAAATAGAATCGATGTATTCATCGATAATAATATTTAGAAATATTTCCCCCCTCTGAAAATATAATGTTTGGTCTTAGAAAAAAAAAAAAAATCTTAAATTTCATAGACTGCTTGCCGCCCTGGTGATTAAGGACTGAAACAAAGCCAAAAATAAAAATAACCTTTCAGAATCGTCAAATGCTACGTAGTTTCAAAAATATGCAGCTATGTACACCATGTGGAGAGCGCAGTTGTTAACACAGGAAGGCGAGCGCCAGTCAACGCCTCCTGCCCACCCAAATATACAGGCAGTAAATAGAGTTCTTTCAGAAGCCAAGAAGTTATGTCCTCACTCTCTTCAAGCCCTAACGATAAAGAATTTTTCGAGGATAACGCTACTTACGAAAGCCATACTTCGTAGCGGGTTAATTATAAAAAAAATTAGATGTTTTCTTAATGACAAGTAATGATTTTTTAGAAAAAAATGTCCACAATTAATAAAAATAATTTTTAATAACTTATTAAAATAATAAAAGAATTCGTCAAACAAAAATTATTTGTTTTAATTTTGTATATGTTACTCATACTACAATCTCTCTCTCTCTCTCTCTCTCTCTCTCTCTCTCTCTCTCTCTCTCTCTCTCTCTCTCTCTCTCTCTCTTCCTTCAATAATAATTGAACAAAATATCTAGATGTTGCTCCAAAGGAAAATATTCCATATTTTATTAGTACAAATAGTAACCGCTCTTTTCTTTTATTACCGTTTCCTCTTTACATTTTAAGGATACCTGATTAAATTAAGGATAGCGTGTCAGATTCTGTTGTTTTAATTGAATTATATATCAAAGAGAAAAAGCATACAGATATATAAGCATTTTATATGCAGATTCAATGGATTTAAAAAAATATATGGAGTTTGATTTATTTGTATTTTTAGGGTTCCGTACTTAAAAAGTAAAAACGGAATCACTATAAGATCACTCCTGTGTCTGTCTGTCACAGCCATTTTACTCGTATGGAACGAGGAAAGTTCAAATTGGTTGAAGTAATAAAGGTTATTGACCCACATATTTATAGATTGTTAACCATCCACAAACATATTTAGGAAAAATGTAGAGGGCCTAATTAAGTTACTTGAAAAAAAGAATCTTTTCTTTGTATATCGTGTGAAAGCTTTCGTAATGCCGAACTCAAAAATACATTTCTTTTAATTTTAGATATAATATTTTCAGAGATATCGTCGAAAATGTAATGCAAAAATATGTCTCCCCTCCGAATCTATTTCCGAATCTACTGAAACTAAAATCATGAAAAAATTAGGGGTAGTTGAAGTTAATTTAAACCTTGCAGGAAAACTATAGCGATTACCCTAGGTCACATAGTTTTTGAGAAAATCGCATTTTCTGTTACACACACATTTTGATTTGCGGGCGTTCAGCAAAGGAGTTGAAGATCGCTGGAGGTACCTATCGTGGTAGATGTATAAAAGGCTTGTTAACTATGATTTTCGAAAACAATTGTCGGTAATTAGCAGAGATATTAACCCTTAAAAACATTGACGGCTACATAAAGACACGGCTGACGTACTCTATGTGCCATCAGCTTTCAATGCCTATATAACAACTTTTAACCCTTAAATGCCTCATTTTTCAAAAATCATTGTAATAATGTTTTTCGGCTTTCATTTTTTAAATAAATCATGGGAAAAATACTTTAAAAAGTCATATTTTGTTTTAAGTATAGTTTACGGCTAAAAAACAGTTTGTTACTAATCGGCAATACTGGTGTTTAATTAAAAAAATGGTTTTCCTTGATAAAATTCTATAATATTAAACACACAAGAATTTTAGGAACTATAATAAGAAATAAATTTTACTTGCTCACCGCAGGTCAAAATAGGGTATTTCGCAAGCTTCCAAACAAAACAAAAAGAACAAGTAGCAACAATTGAAAAAGTAAATCTAT
Organism: Maratus speciosus; assembly: GCA_963932465.1. Classification (NCBI taxonomy): domain Eukaryota; kingdom Metazoa; phylum Arthropoda; class Arachnida; order Araneae; family Salticidae; genus Maratus; species Maratus speciosus. The sequence goes on from OZ010794.1 coordinate 550,165,372, forward strand.
CTTTATTTTAAACAGCACAAGTGTTGCCATCTATGTGTTGAAAATCGATTTAATAATATTTTCAAAATGTATTTTATTGGCAACATTAGGCATTATAGATTCAATATTATTCTAATAGTATTTTAGAGCCTAAATTGGGTATGTTGCCAAAAAGCAACACCAGGCATTTAAGGGTTAAAGATATATTTGTGTAATGCAATGCCCAGTAGTAGCAAAAAAGCAATGAACGTCAAATTGTTAAAAATAGACTAATTTAATTAGAATTAATCACATAATTACTATGAAATTCGGGACTAGTTTGCATTGAGTGGCTCTCTCAATACGCCACCCGTGTCTTTAAAGGTTCATTCAAAACCTAGCTGGAAAACGCGGCACGGACCACTTTGGCATTGCAACTGTGCGACCTCCTTTCGAAGCGCGCTTAGCACAACGACAAGTTTAAACGTTGAACTAGGATTTTGTTTTAGGTACATTTTAAAAAGAAAAGATTATTACTATGCTAAATTTTGGTTTATGAAATGCCAAATGAAGTTTAAATATGTACTATTTTTATTATCAGCACTGGATTAAGTTCATTATAAACAGATAAGATAAGATTAAAAAAAAATTATACAGAAAGCAATATTTGATACTATTTAGGCTTCATATCGCTCTGAACTTTCGTGGTATATCCATTTATACTTTTCTAATATATACAGTTATACCCAATCTTATGTTGTATAGTTTTTTACAAAGTCTTATTATTCTTTTAGCAATGATTATTTAGTAATAACACAGTTACTAATTGAGAGGTTCACAACCATAGTAGATTAAGTCCATTTTGAAAAAAAAAATGAGATAGTTCATTTAGAAGGTGTATAAAATCTGTTTTTCACTCCTATAGTGAACCAAGTCTGTTTTCACATAATTTCTCATATAGTATGTAATCTGTTTACGCACTTGGTTTGCTGTAGGAGTGGATAAAACAGATTTTATGTACCCTCTATAAATGGACTGTTTCATTATTTTCTCAAAACGAACTTTGTCTACTAAGATTGTTAACTTTGTGTACTAAGGTTGTTAGCCCCTCAATTAATATATTTATTGTATCCCTCTGTGCGCGAGTAATACTCGCACTTGATCGTTTATTTTACTTACGAAAAATTTCATAGGAACTATTTTTCTTAGTAATTGTTTGCACTTAGGATTACAAATTTAGAATTTTTAAATTAATAAATAATTAGAATGTATCACTATTACAATTTTTGCTTAACAGACATTTATTTCATGCATAATTAAAGTATGGTTAGTTTAAGGACAATTAGTCTGGAATTTTCAAAAATATTTCAAATAATATTTCTCTTAATCAAGGTTTTAGTTTTAATATACTACTTGATCTACTCATATTTTGTACTTTACGATATAGTTACAGCATGTTTTTATTTAAAGATTTATGTCCTAAGACTTTTACAAGAATTCTATTTTTTTTTTCAAGTAAATTATTAAATGTGATAATGAAATAACATTTTACTCCCGAAAAATAGAATAACGATATAAAAACGAGACTCGGGTCATTTATTATAAAAACCATAAATCTTTATAAAATTATTTTTAATGAAGTGACATTCTTTTTCTTTAGGTAATCGATCATTTTTATGAATCACTGTATATACTATACATATAATCTTTTAAATATAAAGTACATTTAAAAATCTAAAATTAAGATAGTATTATAACTTTCATTCGTAATATTATTAGTAAATAATATTTAAGCGATTTTCTTTTCAATTGAAATCGATTATTTATTTTTTAATCTATTAATAATTGCATATTGAAAAAATGTATTATCGTGACAAACTTACTCCTTTAATACTGCAATAATAATAATAATTTTTTAAGTGTATGTGTTTTTAACCTTCCCAGTTTCTACGATTAGCAATATCGGGCATTATTGCATTATTGTTACCTTATTAGATAGAAATTTAGAATTGACATTTAAAAAAACAATTTTTTTTTCATATTATTATTAAGTGTTGCCAGATCGAGAAAAAAAATTCCATTAAAAAACTATCGCCTTCGTAGATGCGATATTGATAAATTAAAATGGTTTGGATTAAGAATTCTAAAATATTTAAAATAAATAAATAAATGGCAAAATATATAAGCAAAAAAGTTTCTTCTATCTTAACATTTTTAAACATCTTCGTCTTATATGCTTTCATGATTTTATTTACATATTTTCTTTGTTTATTTAAAGTTAAGCAGACGATTGGAAAATATGTAATGGTCGAAAATTATCCGCAAATTTTGGTTAATAATTTCCTTAATTTTATTTTCTTCCTTTTTAAGTGTGTGTGTGTGTGTGGGGGGGGGGGGGGGGAATGGGGAGGGTGATAAATTGAATTTTATTCAAAAGTTAAAAACTAAAGAACATTTTATTTAGTTGTGATTACAAAAATATTTAAAATATATTTTTATATTTGTTTTCTTGTATCAGTTTCTTATTATCAGTATTACCAATTTGTTCAGAGGATGTCATTACTGAAAAAAATGCATTTGGAAATATTCATTTGGCTGCAAATTTAATACATTATACTGAATTATTCAAAATGTGTATTTTGTTTTGCTAATATAGTCCGATGTTTAGTCCGGTTTAGTCAAAATCAGTGTATTTTCTGAACAAGAAATCTTTTTTTCCCTTTTTTGATACAAAATCATAAAGTTCTATCAAAAAATAAGTTTGTCAGTTTGCAATATTTTTAAAGTTTCTCTAGAGTAAAAATCCATTAACTATTCGACACTAAATTATAATAAATAAAATTTCCAAGATACGAGCATTACTGTTTATCAGTAAAATGTTAGGAATTTTCGTTTTCAAAAGTATTGGATGAATTTTCTAAATATCGCACTATCAGTCTCATTCTTAGGGCCTGATTATGGACCTTGTCATTACATTTCAATATCAGAGAGAGACTGGCTATAGTTTCCTCTATTGCTGTTTCCGATAGTACCAACGCCATTTTTCGACATTAAAGCCGTACCGACATCGATCATAATCAGTCTCTTAACCGCGTAGTTACATTTCGATATTGAAAAAGAACATTGGTACAAATTCTAATAACAGCATTTCTTCTCTATTATTATCTTCTAGGCATAGATTAACTAACCAGATCGGACACTATCATAGAGCGTAATGATAACGCGATGACAGTCGAGTAATGAGAAGGGGCAAGAAACTTCTCATCCAAGGATTATTTCTGCTATTATCTGCCTTAATAATTATTATCTCTCTTTTTCTAAATATTACATGATTATATTTTCAATATTTTGTGTGTGTGTGTGTGTGTGTGTATACGTGCAAATTATGAATTAACAATATCAGTGCAAAAAATATAAATAAACTAGAGAACAGGAATTCTGCTTTTTCAGAATTTAGTGTCGCCCCCGGCATTTCCATTACTTCATTTTCTTCTGATGGACTGGTGGTTTCTATTATTATGAAACAGCCATTATAAATGAAGCGTTAGGTGGAGATGAAAGAGCAGTCGTAAAAAGTTAGAACTCTGATTTTCTGCACTGCAAATAAAGGCGTCTTAAATTAAGATACATAAGTGTCTGAAATTCTTTTTCAGTCACATAAGTGTCTGAATCTGAAAATTCAGTCACAATAGATATCTTAATTTAAAACGCCTAAGTGTCTTACTATGATCATAGTGTACACGAACTGATAAAAGTGTCTAAAAAATCTGCAAGTGTCTAATTTTAAGACATTTTGTAACTCCGCTCCGCATTCACCAGGGGGCACTCTCAGTTGCGCATGCTTCTTCCTTTCGAACTCGATGTTCGTTTGTAATTCAAACTGAATGCTTGTTTTTATGTACGCGTACATTTTAACTAATAATTTATTTTGACTTGATTGTTTTTTGCGGAATGTGGAGTTCCGGGATTTAATTTCTATCGACATAGTGGTACTCCGTATTAATATTTATCTATAAAACTAATGCAGTGTTCTTCATCTCGTCAAATTTGTAAAGAGAACTGTTGTCTGGCGGGCTATGTTTTCAGGATGGAAATTTTCCATCCTTTTAACAGAGCTAGCCGGATGTGCAAGGGGATTTTATTTTTTAAATATCCAAGTCTGCCTAACTAACGGATACTAACGTAGCCTCCAATCCGGACGTCCTCTGGGCGAATGTGCTTTTGGAATAATCAGACCTTTTCCCAGGTAAGTGGGGTCTTAACTATGTATTTAAAACGCTCTGTGATTGTTTTCTCTTTAAATGAAGACCTCACACGAGTCTATAGCTTTATTAGTTCCTGAGTTATGCCCAAATATGTTCAAAGCATTTTGCCTATGGTATTTCCATGTTAAAATTTTATTTTGCTAATATTTAAATTTCTACTCTTCAAATCATCTGCAATCATATTTCTGTATTATTTTCTATCCAATGTTATCTTTAAAATAAATTTTGGTGTCTCTGCATGGTGTATATTAGCGGTTACTGAATTTATTAATTTTACACCTTCCTAAGCCTTTTCTTATGTAGCCATTACTTTAAAAATCGCAGTGACATCGCCTGTTGATTGGCTCATACTTCTTAATTACCATCAAGACTACCTTAATAGTATTTTTTGGTGTAATTATTACTCTGAAGTACCCTTTTTAATTATTTATTTACGTATACAATATTTTTATAAGCATTTAATGCGGCAGCATTTGTAATGTTTACATCGATTTTTACATTTCTGATAGATTTATTATGTGTTATGTACTGGAATTCAAAAGCATTTATAGTAAACATTCCTGTTAATAGCTGCTTTTATTTATTATTTATGCTTTTCTTGTCTAATGAAGTTTTCTTCTGCCTCATAGTGTGTACATCATAAATTTTAAAACAGAATATAGTTCGAACATCCTTCCATTCATTGATTCCCCCATATATTTAATACAGCGAATTACTTGTGTTCATTTATTTATTTTAAAATGTTTTGACTGATAAAACTCATTAAATCCGGTCATTCTAATTAAAAGATTTCCCTTTGCTATAATTTTAGTGTTTCCGAGTATTTTAGAAATATCCCATTTGCCATACTGAAAATAGTCAACATATAATCTTTTTATGATTCAAAAGTCAAAACCACAGCTTCACGATTTGATTGTTTGAACGGAAATTGACGTCACTAATGTAGACGTTGAATCAGAAAAAAATTTGTTGATGTCAACAAAGATTTAGAAAAAGGATCTCGCGTTATCTGTAGTCACTTTGTTAAATTTTAATGATTATTTTTAGATTCTTAAATTCATGTAATCATGTACCGTTAACGTAATTGTAAGAATGCGGTAAAAATATACAGATATATTTCATTTGAAATAATTATATAATATTGATATTTTGATTACTTTTAGTTAAAAAGTAATTTGAAATTAAAAATGAATACAAAGTAAAGAGGTAGATTTTTATAAAATATTTATTTGCATATAGCTAGATTTTGCACTTAAAACTGACACGTACATTTATCGAATCATAATACAGGGTTGGACTTTTTCCAGAAGGAGGGCCTGATTAAAGCATGGGCAGACCCTCCCCCCCCCCCTACAATTTTACGTGCTCCAAATTCGAAATGGATTTTTTTTAAAGCTTATATTTTAAATGTGTTTCAACATTGTATTGATTATAATCAGCATTTTGAACTTTAAAAGTAGAATTAGATTAAAAACTAAATAAAAAAATAAATACAGTAAAAACTCTCAATCGCGGCCACCTCGCGAATTGAACGCGTTTTGGAACGTTGAATTTGCCTGCTATTCGATTGTGTTCGCTTTTATGAGGTAAAAAAAATGTATTTATCTTGAAAAAGGTCAGTGTTCGCTGAAGAAAATTGTCCTATGAAACTTTTGTTGTAAAATCTCCATAACGGACACTCCTACATAGAGGACACAACTATTTAAGAAGCACATTTTTTATTAACAACATGCACATATTTTATATTTTTTACCTCAGAAAAACAGACACTTCCGAATGGCGAACAAATTCCACGGTTCTAAGGTGCCTACTATTGAGAGGTTTTACTGTATTGTGACAAATATTTTAATTTTTAATCTTATTCTACTCTATAAATTCAAAATATTGATTATAATCAGTACAAAGTCGAAAAAGATTTCAATTATCAGCTTTATGAAAATTGCATACCATATTTTGGAGCCCCTAAAATTAGGCTGTGTGTGTGGGGGGGGGGGGGGAGAGAGTAGGGCAGAATAATGGCCATATACTTTTCCAGGATCAACGTGGTCAAACATGGCTACGTATAATGCTTTAAAAAAATGGCTGCGATTCAGACGTTTGAAGTGTCTAAAATTCAGACGCAAAAAGTGTCTGAAAAAATTCAGACATTTTAAAATGTCTGAAAATTGAACACTCCGTTTCAGACACTTAAGTGTCTGAATTTAAGACATTTCGATTTAGAGTGTGGTGAGAATAGAAAAAAAAATGGCCATTTTTTTTATTTTTTTTTTTCCAAAAAAAATTATGGCCATTTTTTTTTCCATTCTGACCAGAAAATCAGAGTTCTAACTTTTTACGACTGCTCTTTCATCTTCACCTAACGCTTCATTTATAACGGCTGTTTCATAAAAATAGAAGCCACCAGTCCACCAGAAGAAAATAACTCGGTTAAGTGGGACTTGGATAATCGGGACTCTACTGCAAAACATATTTCAATTTTAATACTTAAAGCACACGCTTTTATTGTATGTAAAATGACGTCATTTGCATTAATATAGATAATTAAAGTTAAATATAGTTTATAATAGCCCCATGTTTTATTATAAATCCTTCATTTGTATTTTAATTTTTTTTTTTCAATTTTTATGATAAAATGGCAACAAAAAGATATAATTGCTATTTTTCAACAATTTTTTCTTTACTTTCTACAGAAATGGAGTACTTGATGGAATTGAGTTGCCAAAATGAAACAAATGTCGCTAAAAACTACAAAAAAATTAATATTTCAAAAACAAATGGAGATGCAGTTTTCAAACAAATTGCATTAAAAAGTACTTTTTTTCCCAATACGACGGTCTAAACATTGAAAATGTGCGATGCTTAGAAGTTTTAAAAAATGCTGTAGAGTATTTAATCGCACAATGAAACATCGGCTTTTGTTTTACGGCTGGCGTATACAAGGTATCGTTATTTATTGGAGACAAAATAAGGTGGGAGAAAGAAATAGCATACCGGGGGGTAATAAGTAATAACAATAAACTAAACAAAAAATATTTAACGTTACTAATCAAGTAGATTAAGACGCACATAAAGAAATAGTATGTTATAAAGACATACTAATATATTCTACGATTGCCAGAAATTTCTTATTCTTAATGTTACTAAAAAAATACAGATGAAAAATCGGAAATCTCATAAGTAAACGTTCCCATTGGGAAGGTAAAAATTTTAGTCGATGTTTAGTTAATTTATGAAACTTAATGCGTAAAAATGTCTGTCCCAAAAATCTTTATTTAGTCGGATATGGCAATCCCAAACCTTTCTGCTATCTCATACATGTTAATACTTCCTGAAAAATGCATCATAGCAGTGCCACTGGTTAGAGGATTTACACCAAAATCTAATCAGCAAAGCTTATGTCAACTTCTAACGGAATGTGAAGTTTGATTAAAATACGTGTATTAGTTTTTGAGATAAAGCTATTGCGGAAATCGTAAAAAAATTTGCATAGCAGAGCCACCTTTTGGGAAATTTACACCATAAACTAATCAGGGCCAATTTATATCAGGAATTAACTGAATCTTAAGTTTGATGGAAATTCAAGAATTTGTTCTTGAGATAGAGCTATTGCAATAATCATGAATAATGGTTGTAAAATGAAAAATACCTGTTGGTCGATTTACACCAAAAAGTAATCAGCACCAAATTATGTCAAGGACTAACTGAATCTGAAGTTTTATGAAAATCTGTATTAGTTCTTGAGATATAGCTATTCCAAAAATCGTGAAAAATGCAGCGTAGCAGGGCCACATGTTAGGCGATTTGCACCAAAAAGTAATCAGCACCAACTTATATCAGGTACTAACTGAATCTAAAGTTTTATTAAATTCTGTTCATTAGTTCTTGAGATAGAGCGCCCACAAAATTTGTGTCACATACATACATACAGACAGACGGTCAGTCTCCTTTGACCACGAATTCACAACGCACTTTCTCTCCATATCTACCGGGAACAGAATGATGCAGAGCCCTGATTTTTTCAAGAAGCGTTTTTTGAAGCTTATAAACGGGTATGACAAATGTCTCAATTCACTTGGGACTTTTGTAGAAAAATAAAATTACATCTTATCTTTAATGTTTCATTTCATTTTTTGTCTTTCATACACACCTCTGCCCACAGTTGCCAGGGGAAACTTATTTTCCGACTCACCCTCGTATATATTTAATTTCCTATAAGATTATTTTAATTAATTTTATGCTCACCAAAAACACATAAAAACCTATTGTGTGCTGCATAAAATAAAAATATTGCAGTAATATAATGCATACAAATAATATTCGGCGAAAATTAGCGATGTTCTTACAGTTTTATGTTATCTATCGAAAAAGCGAAAGAAAAAGTTTGGAACTCCGATTCGTATCTGAAATGCCAATGGTCAGTTTTGAGAGGATTGTCTGCCTCTTACCCTTTATCTACTGCAATTAATTTCATGTAATTTTTTTTTCAGTTACTACAATGAAAATTAAAGGATAAACATTAAAAAAATACTCACCCGTGAGAAATTTAATTCCTTAGAGGTAATTAATTAAAGCGGTACTTTAGAGTACCGTCACTACACTATGACTAAAATATTATCGTAACAGAAAACCCACAAGGTATTTCAAATGGCACCAGAATTGTGGTAAAATATTTTCGATTTAATAAGTATGTGAAATATAGCCTTTTTGTTATTTACAAATGCATTTTTTGGCAAATTCCGGTGCCAATCATTTTTTTTAACACTTTAGCATTGAAAATGCTTTGCCTCTGAAAGGGTTAAAAAAGTATTTTTTTTTTCATCAGTTTCGATGTTGTTAGCAGTCTTTTAGTTATGCGACGTTTACATTCCAGGGACAACATGTTCTCTCGCATCTCCACATATGCAATATAGAATTTACATATTTCATTCTTAGCATAGCAAAAAAGAGCCGGTGCCACAACTTTTTCGATTTCCTATAAAAAATAATAATGAAACAGAAAAGAAAAAAGAAATACTAGGAAAAATATTACTACACTACATTTTAGTAATTACATTTTAAAACAGATGAAAACGATGGATAACTACATAGACGAAAAGTAAACAAGAAGTTTTTCTCCAACACGCAGTGTACTGACGGTACTTATAAGTACCACCGAGTAATTCAACTCTTACATCAAATACATACACCGTTCACCTGAAATAATTGGTCAAATTGTATTCTAATATTATAATGAAAACATAAAAAAACAGCACTTATCTTATACCTTTACTATGTTTGCAGCAATAAAAAGGCAAGCGTGACAATCTGTACAAAATGTCGGCACGAAACACATCGACTGTTTCAAAGATAGCCTCCTTCCTCGCTAAAATAACAAACCTAGGACTACTGCTGCTACGTATTCTGAAAAAGTGGAGCTAAAAGATTGTTTTTGCAAAGTACCATTAAAATATTAGTAATATTCACCATGGGATGAAAGTTTAAAGTGAGTGGTACTTATTAGTACCGTCAGTAGATAAAGGGTTAAAGAATACATTAGAACCGAAGAACAGATATTAAGGCTAATGTCAGTCGAACGCCTATTTGCACGCTTTTTCGTTCTTACAGTCATCCCTACACTTTCACTAGCATGTGTTTCTTTTTCATGTTGAAACACAAAGAGTGCAAATAGACGTTCGTCTGAGATTAGCCTAAAAGCATAGAGCATGAACAAATGTCATATACATAGATAAATGTTAGCCCATCCCCCCTCTTTCTCACTCATGATGTCACTCATATCATAACCATTACGGATTCCGCTGTAACTGCCCTATATTACAGCGCCTAGAATATCTAGTGTGGAAATATGCTATCCAAACAGTGCTAAAAAATTTTATCCCTTAAATGTTCGACGATACTGCTAAAATGCCAAGTATCGATCGCAGCGACATCTGCGGGATTTTCGTATTACTAGTATTACATTGTATAGACCAGCAAAACCTTGCAGTTGTAGAAAATATCCTGCAGATGTCACTGCTATCTGCATCGTTGCATATTTAAGGGATACAATATTTTAGTACTTTTTTAAGTATTACAGAGATAGCCGATTACCAGCCGATTGGACAAAAATGAATCGCCAAACATCTTGTCGAGCCTGTCATTAACGCCAAACAATGGCCGTGACCCAGTTAGATTTTCCGCTGTTAGTTAAACGAGATTGACCAATCAGAAGCCTGCATTTTTGCGATCTTTTCACTGTTTGCAAATATGCAGGCTTCTGATTGGCCAATCTCGTTTTGCTAACAGTGAAAAATATATCTGGATCCGGGCCATCGTTTGTTAACTTGTCTCACTCGTTTAATCGAACTCGTTCAGGAGAAATATAGCAACATTCTTGAATGTAGATTTGACACAGTTTGGACAAAATCCTCGGTCTGGACATGCTCTTTGCGCGTGTGTCACCCCTCTCTGATAGAGGCACTGTGCGATCTCCAGCACAAAAGCTACTTTTTGGCATTGAAGTAAAATACTATTGGTCTAATTATGAAATGTGCCATAAGAATTCAATTATCAAAGAAAATTAGTTAGTTTCTATGGCAACAACACTTCCTCATATTAGTACTATTTGGCATCGCTATTACTTTCCGATATCGAAGATCGACAAGCCTCAGAATCAAGCTTTATATATAACGCCAGTAGTTTTATTTATTTATTTATTTTTACTATTATTATTTTACGTCAATGCCGCATCAACAGCTTTCGGAATGTGATCTTTTACAAGCAGGAATTGTAATAACGAATTCAAGGTAAGATATATAACTAAAATTCAGTTTTGCGTTATACTGCTCTATCTGGGGGGGGGGGGGGGGAAATTGACAATGACCACAAATTTTAAACTCAAACCAAAATTAGCCAGATTTTACTAATGAAGGATATTCCATCTACATTTTGATCACGTGGTCAAGGTAAACACTTCCAGCGTAAAGAAGGGAAGGCTCCGTAGGCGTGTAATGTAAATCCCCGCTAGCCAATGAAACAGTTCATGTGGCAAAGTAGTAGTATCTTCCCTTCTTATCAGTTAGCAGTTCCTTGGGCAAATTACCGATATCACGTGACTTTTTTCAGCCTCGAACCCATATTTGGAATATCCTCCATTTTGTTACGCAGTTGTTCACTTCGAATGGAGGATATTCCAAGTCTGGGTTCGAGGCTAAAAAAAGTCACCTGATACCGGTAATTTACCCAAGGAACTTCTAACTTATAAGGAGGGAAGATACTACTGCTTTGCCTCATGAACTGTTTCATTGGCTAGCGGGGATTTATATTACACGTCTACGGAACATTCCCTTCTTTACGCTTGAAGTTTTTACCTTGATCACGTGATCGAAACGTAGATGGAATATCCTCCATTAAGTCCGAATCTTTGAGTCGAATTTAGACAGAGTTACAGCGCCTAGAATACCTAGTGTGGAAATATGCTATCCAAACAGTACTAAAAATTTGTATCCCTTAACTGTGCGACGATACTGCTAAAATCCCAAGTGTCGATCGCAGCGACACTGCGGAATTTTCGTATTACTAGTATTACATTGTATAGACTAGCAATTTCTTGCAGTTGTATAAAATATCCTGCAGATGTCACTGCGATCTGCATATTGCAGCAGTATCATTGCACATTTAAGGGATACAATATTTTAGCGCTTTTTTAAGTATTACAGGGATAGCCGATTTCCACACATTATATTCTAGGCGCTGTAACAGAACGATGATAGTTTCCCAGCTTGAAAAAAGAATTTTTCAGATTCACTGATGTGTTGCTATTTTGTGAAAATTTTACTCGACAACAATGGATTTCGCAAATTGCGAAATATTCGAAGATCTACTCTTATCACTGCCTAAAATAATCGTGAGTTTTGAAACTTTAATTTGGCAATTGTTAATTTAATGGTTTTTGTTTACAATATTATGAATAATATGGAATAATTCTATACGTATTATGTTTTAATTAAAAAGGACAAGTGTTTATCATTTTATTACAGACATTGAAGACAACTTTTTTAAAGAATAGACATAAAATCAGTATGATTTATTATGTTTCACCTCTTGATTTTGTAAGTAAATTTCAAAATTATGTTTCTCTACATTTAATTGTACGCAAAAAGGTCATTTTATTTTACTTTCGAATAAAATGGCTTCTTTGAACGTGCTAAATATAATATTTTTAATATAAACCTCATTGTCTTGAAATACAACGATATCTCAAAAACATTTTTTTTATATTCATTGATATTTTAATGACAGTTTTTTGTAACTAAGAGGAGATGTTGAATTAAGTTAAATATTTTGAAGAAGTTAACATTTAAAATATCACGTATTTACAGGAGTGGATTAAATATACAACTAAAAATTTACCTTTTTTTCACCCTTTTTCATAAGCATTCGATATTTATCTTGAAAATCATGCCTAATTTCATGACTGCAACTCATATTTTTGAAAAATGAAAATTTATTAATAAAAATTTCGTTAAAATATTAATGGGGTGTCATCACCGAACCTGATTATGAAACAATCACCGCTTTTTTTACGCTTCGTAGTAAACGTGAGCAAGTGAATTTAAAATGTAAGAGATGTGACGAATAGTGATTTGGTCGAACACCGAATATTCAGCGAACGAATGTTTGATTTGTTTTGTTTTTCCAAAAAAGAAAATAACTTTTGAATACATACTTAAAATGAAAATGTAAAAAAAAATTAAACATAAATTGATGTTTTATTATTTGCTTTTAAAATTTGTAATATGTATATATATATTGCGCTATTGTACGTGGCACAGAAATCGCGATTATTTGTTAATTGTTTAATGGCAACGCCCGAATGAAACGCATCACATTGATTATTGAACAGCATTTAATGCATCCCCTTACCTATAAGGAGGGGGGGGGGGTTACCATAGGGAGGTTACCATAAGGGGGGGTACCCTGTTCTGTCGTCAACTTGGCTATATATTGCCAAATTTGGTGACCAACATTTGTCGCCGAAAGTGACGTCAACTTGGCGATATCTCTAATATCTCGCCAAATTCCCATAGTATCTCCCAAAATCCCCATTGTAAACCAATAGGGTTTTCTTGCTTACAGAAAATCAACAAATTGAGATATTTTAATGCAACAAAAACTAATATTAGCTTAAGGGATTATATTAATTATAGTTAAGGGAGTCCAAGTAAATTAAATTATGAATAAAAGTAACAGGATATAATGCTTAGCATGCTTTCCCAACTATAAATTTTAGGGGAAACGAAACTGGTCGGCAAGGGCGGCTAGTATTGATATATTTCTTAGCAATTTAATGGCAATAATAAAAACAACTTTTACTAGATACAGTCTTGGGAAAAAAAAGTAAACACCCCCCACTAACTCCTCAACAAACTATCGTAGAAGAAAGTTACTGGTACCGAACGATTGGAAATAAAGTCTACTTTTAAATGATATAGATAAAATTTGCTTAGGGGTCCATCTACATATTAAAACGAACCATAACTTTGTTTTTTTCAATAGCAGTACGCAATTCTGACAGCATAAATGAACTCTACACCCTTCAATTAGCCTAAAAACAAATTTTTATGCAATTCATACCATAGGTTTCTGAGAAATTAATTATTTTAAAACGAGCGTATTTTAAGGGCTGTATCCAAATTGAAGTTCGGAACTCGATTGTTAACCGAAAGAGCCCCCATCTTGATCAAGGCACCTTAAGAAGTCAATGAAGCCTGCTACATTACAGGACAGCAGAAGAAATGTCAAAATATCTAGTCACTTCTATTATAGACGGCCCCTTAAACCATCATTTTGCCGTTTTTTAAGCATAATTTGAAAACTTCTTGGAAGAAAAATGTGAAATTTTGGATTTCCATAAAGCAGGACTTAATATATCTAAATCCATCAAAAAAATTGTAGGTTGCAATTCATAATTTTTTCGAATATTAATTTCATAATTCATATCATAAACATTTAAAAATTGAAAATTCAGCGTATTTAGGTTTGGGTATATTAGTATTATTGCTACATAAAAAATTAGCACATTGAGATCATAATTTCTGGATATATAAATAAAAATCTGAAAATGTAATTTAACATTAGAAGCACTAAATTTTGAATGTTTATAATTCAAAAACTTTTCATTCAAATGACTTGAAATTCGGTATCTAGGCATAGTTTGAACCGAAGATTTGAAATAACTCGTTAAAATTGGGTATTGTCATTGAAAAAAATGAAGTTTGGATTCGTTTTAATATGTAGATGGCCCCCTTAGCAAATTTTATATACATCATTTAAAAGTAGACTTTATTTCTAATCGTTCGGTACCAGTAACTTTCTTGTACGATAATTTGTCGAGGAGTTAGTAGGGGGTGTTTCCTTTTTTTTTTTCCACGACTGTACATCTAAATTATAATAGCATAATTTTATCTATACGAAAATAATTTATTAACAGTTCTAAAATAGGAACTCATTAGTCATTACCACTGTTAAACGTACTTTTTAAATTTATTATTAAATTTAGAAATTTATTTTAGCACAAAAAATTAAGAAATTGCATTTTATCCCTTTATTCTTAGATATATCAAATTGATTTTCTAGTCAGGATGGTAAGTTCATTACAATAGAAAGAATATATGATTCGATTTTACCATCCATTGATACTTTTACAGAAATCCCCGCAGAGAAAAACTCGCCTTTTTGCAATCGCGCTATTACACAAGACTAGTTTTGCTGTAAAAAAAAAAAAAAAATACTGGTAATTTCCCTGAAACTGTAGGAATCCTGTTTTATCCTTTGTTACATTTAAAATGAATGATAAAGCTTGTTCACTCTCATAATTCATAGTGAGGTATATGGACTGTTATGCAGAAGTTAAACAACTTAGGGAGGTGTGTGTGTGTGTGGGGGGGGGGGGGGGGTTGCTTTTTGCCTGGATTGAAAAAATCGATTTTTTTTTTTCTTTACAGTTTTCTATTCTCTACAATCAGTAGATTATGTCAGTGAAACGATTTGGCCGAATTCGAAGTCTCAAGTTTTGATGCTTTCGTTTCAAAATTCATGCATTTTGGTGGATTTCATAAAAAAATGATTAAGTTGGTAAATTTCAAAGAAAACTGCATTAATTAATTTTATTGTTTCATAACTGAATACAATTGCTGTTAAGCTTATTTGTTTGACTACATAATTTTCATTGGTTCTGAAATTTTAAAAAAATTGTGTTTATTTCTAGAATTTGAAGAAGACAACTATTGCAAATTTTGTATTTAGAGGTTGTTATATTTCAGGATATTTAAGTTTGATTTGAGCAACAACAAACTATAAAAAAAAAAAAAATTATTTTCCATATAGGAGAGAGTGGAGAGGAATAGGACACTTTTTATGAAAATAATAGAATCAACTTTGTTTGACATAAAAACAAAATTTCAATATATAGATTACAAAATGAAACACTTTCTAATCTCCTTGAACAATATAGAAACATAATTTGCAGAAACAATTTCATAAATAAAGAAATTGTAAATTTCAAAATGTGTCCCATACCTCCCCACTAATAGGGAGGTATGGAACAGCTATAAAACAATGTATGATAAGGCACAAATAGTCTAGTGTTGGCTATATATACAGTCTAACAAAGATTGTAAGGTTGATAATGTTTGTTCTACAATATCAAATTCCATTACCTTCATCACTGGAAGGAAAATTCAGGATTGTCAGTCAGAGATGACATAAAAAAGTAATCAGTTTAATTTATTTACATTTTGAAGCAAAAGACTATATTTATAATGTTGTAATTAATATACTACCCTGGAAAAATATTTGCATATTAGCAATTTACATTCATCTTATTGAAAAGAAGGAATTAGACTTGTCCCATTCCTCCCTTTGCTGGCATGTCCCATTTCTCCCTCTACCTTCTTTTATGTTAAACTTCTTGTATAAACAAAAGTGCTGCTTTTAAGCAGTTTAAATTAGGGATAATATACAGTATAATGTTCCATAAATGGGGAAACTATTACATCTACGCATAAACAAGTCATTATTATGAAAACAATATAAAAAGTATATGAAGCAAATTTACTTTTGATTCTTGAAGTAATCTTTTTCTTCATACAATCGAAAGCTTATGCAGATCAGCTACTTTTTACAGCTAAAGATTGGGGTACCATTGTTTCATCTAATGTGTGATTGATGAAATGATTAGAATGATACACAAAGAAAAAAAACCTACTGTCCCATTCTTCCCACTGTCCCATTCCACCCCACTCTCCCCTACATATTTACACGAATAAGTTATATTTTAATTATAAAAATTCCAATCTAAAAATTTTTGCAAACTTATTTTTAAAATATGACGCATTAATTTATTTCGTAATTATATGTAATAGCATTTGAAAGTATTACTAGGAAATTAAATAGTCAAGTACGAGTATTACTTACGCTCAGAGGGTTCCGTACAATAAATATATGAATTATTAACTGTATTATTAAAAAAAATCGTTGCTAAAAGTATAATGAGACTTTGTAAAAAACTATAAAACGTAGCGATGAGTATAGCTGTATATATCAGAAAAGTATAAATGGGTATACTTATAAAAGTTCAAAGAGATATGAAGCATATGAAGAGATATGATCATATTTATATGATCAAATATTGCTATTCTGTACAGCTTTTTTTTTTTTTAATCTTATTTTAATCTGTTTATGATGAATTTAATTCGTTACTGACAATAAAAGTAGTGCATATCTAAACTTCATTTGGCATTTCATAAAACTAAATTCAGCGTAGTAATAATATTTTCTTTTTACAATGTAGCTAAAACAAAATCCCTTTTTCAAAGTTTAAACTTGGTATTATGCTAAGCGCGCTTCGAAAGGAGGTTGCAAATGTGCAACGCCGCCTTGGTCCATGTCGCGTTTTTCTAGATAGGTTTTTAATTAACTTTTAAAGACACTGGAGAAGTATTGAGAGATCGACTCAATGAAAACCAGTCGCGAATCCCATATTATTTATGTTATTAATTCTAATTAAATTAGTCTGTTTTTAACAATTTGGCGTTTATTGCTTTTATATTGCTACGGGGCATTGTATTACACAAATATATTATTAAAAGTTGTTATCTAGGCTTTAAAAGTGGATTGTACATAGATTACGCCGCAAACTGTCATTATTTATGTCAAAACCGCCCGTGTCTTTAAGGGTTAATATCTCGGCTAATTACCGACGATATTTTTTAAAATCATTATCAACAATGCTTTTATACTTCTACTACGATAGGTACACCCAGTTCTTCTCAACACCTTTGCGGAATGCTCGCAAATTGAAATTTATGTTTAACGGGAAAATGCGCATTTCTCAAAACTTATCTGACCTAGGGTAATCGCTATAATTTTCCTGCAAGGTTTAAGTCAACGTCTACTACCTCTATATTTTTCATAATTTTACTTTCAGTAGATGCGGAAATATATGTGGGGGGGCATATTTTTTCACTACATTTTCGACGATATCTTTGAAAATATAATATCTAAAATTAAAAGAAATGTATCTTTGAGTTCAGCGTTACGAGAGCTTTCACACGATATACAAAGAGAATATTTGTTTTTTCAAGTAACTTTATTAGTCCCTCTACATTTTTCCTAACTGTATTTGTGAATGTTTAATAATCTGTTAATATGTGGGTCAATAGTCTTTATTACTTCCCCCAATTTGAACTTTCCACGTTCAACAGTTTACGAGTAAAATGGCTGTGACAGACAAACACACACAGGAGGGATCTTATAATGATTCCGTTTTCACTTTTTAAGTACGGAACCCCAAAAACTTTCAAATATTTAATGTACTAACATGGTATTAATCCACTAGATTTATTAATAGAAAAAAATATCCTTTCACACATATAGTTGGGTGTGTTCGTTAGAAAATTACAAATTTTGATAAACAAAAATTGAAAAGCGTAAATGTAATTTTTTTAGGAAAATATCGAAAAGTTTAAAACTGCAGCAATTCATCATTCTGCTTGAAACATGTAATTTGTCAAAAATATAAAATTAATTAAGAAAGAAAAAATGTCTGAGGGTATCGGACAAAACCCCGGCCTTTCGAACAGTGTACGAGCATTCTAACTTGACTTCACGAAGACTGCATTGAGAAGCGCAATTTAAAAGGTATTTCAAACGTATGCTGAACTTTAAACTCCAATTTCGAAAAACTAAGGCCCATTATAAGAAAACCTTTCGCCAGCATAGTTAGGAGTATGAACTTTACAACGTACTTTAAAATCATCAAGATCGGTGTGCGTCATGTTTGATGGCCCCCTTGTGAGTAATTATTTTAAGCCATTTTCGAAGAATAAATTTTGCTTTAAAAAAAATCCTCATATATAAAGGAAATTTAGTTAATTAAATTTGAAAATCTAAGGACAGGAGAGGAAAGTGCGTTCCCTGCCCCCTTGTCGGCGCTCATAAAAGGTAGGAACCATTTAAGACATCAAACCGATATCAATTTTATCTCCCTTAAACACGCTTTTAAATTTAAATGACACGCATGATATGATAAACGTATGCACATCTCTCTGTTTTAAAGATTATGTAATCTGTTGTACTAATCTCAAAAACAATATGATTTATAAAATGCAAATAGATTTCAGCAGACACATGAATTATACATTATATGTCTACTTTATTTAAATCCACATTGAAGAGTTGTTGTAAGAAGGCTTATTTATCCTTAAAAACATCGGATTAATCTCTTTGTTCTTTGATCGAAAAGATTTTTCCCGGCTACGTACTTGCTCAGTTCTAACAAATTGAAAGTAATTCAAATTGCTGTATGTTTATTAGTTTCCTTAAAATCAAGTTTGTAGAGTAGAGTGGTAAAGAAGGAAGATTTTTATTTTACTTATTACTATTATTATTATTATTATTCAGTATTTCTTATTAAGAACTGTGCTACATTTTCTTTGTTTATTTTTCTGCATTGAAAAAAAAAATAAAATAAAAATTTACATTAATTTTTTTTTATAATGAATGAATACTAACGAAAAATACTTTTTTCCCATTCAACTCGGCTATTGAGATTGAATGGAACTCTGATTTCGTTTCGCCAATTTCGTGACGGAAAAAGTTAGGCCAAAAGCTTATAACATTAAAAGTGACAATAATTTGATATTTGTCCAGAGTCAAACTTAAGATTTATTTTGTTTTGTTTTTTTGTTACGTCGAAGTTTCCTATATTTAAACAGACGAAACACAATATTAAATGTTTCGCTGAGATTTTTTTCATTTTTCGCATCTTGGATTCACAGATATTTGCCTAATTGTAAAAACTCGTTCGAACCATTCAATAAAAGCTTTAGAAGCATTCTTTTCACATCATTTCCCTAATTTGCAAAAGCGTAAAAGTTCTGATGATGCGTATATGTCGAAACTTTTTTACAAAACGAGTAATAAGTGTGGCAGTCATTAGGTATAATGATGAAACGATGCGATCTTAAATTTAGCGTCATAAAAAACAAACTGTTGTTGAAAGGGAGAAAAATAATTTAAAACACTTGCATAGGGTCAAACCTGACATTTTTTTTAAACCTCTGAAGTTCTCCGTGATTTCAGCAGATTAAATGCTTTGAATACCCCGGTTTTTTTCTTCTTGATGTATAGATATTTGACTGAATGTAAAACTCATTGAATCTTTTGAAAAAAGTTTTAGAAACATTCTTTTTACATCTTCATTTCATTTTCAGAATCGTCAAACATATTATAGAATATTGTTTGTCGAAACTTTTCCTGAAATTCCCGAAAAAAAGGAAAATAATAATGCAATCATTAAGGATAAAACGTAGCAATCCTTGGATATGATGGCAAAAATAATGCCATATAATAGAAATTTTAAATTTCCTTATTAGAAGGGAGCATTATAATTTAAGTCATTCAAATGATTTGGAAAGGAAAAATACAGATATGTGCTTTATATGTATGAACGTGAGCTAAGAACCGAACAGCAAAATACTTTTCCTGATCCATAAAATTCCGATATTTGAAAGGTAAAATATTTCGTGCTTGTTAGACGAAGAAAATTTCATTCAGCAGCTAAACATGAATTATATCCGCAACGAAATGTACTTGATTTAAACCCTTAAAAATAGCTTAATATTTGAAAAATCTATCAAAAAAACACCTATTTTTTATTACAGAAATTGAATAATTATAAGGTTTCTAAATAAAATATGCAATTGTTTTTTTAAGGCGAAAAAAAAAAAAAAAGATGTTATAGAACAAAATCACATTTCTAGAAAAGAAATCATGCGAGAATTCTGTGTCTTAATGTTTGTTTTACACTATGCAAATTAATGCGAATAAGATCTTTATTTTTCACATCTTTATTTATCATCAACACGGAAATTTTTACAAATAATATTTGAAATAATATATTATGCATTAAATTTTGACTGTTAATATATATATATATATATATATTAGTGATATATTTCGAAACATGAAATGCAAAGTCCAACATCACAATCAGCGACAAAAACCAAACCCAAAGACTTCACACGGAAATGCCAGTTAAATTTTTCTGGTTTCAGAAGTTTTCCAGCAATTAAATCTCCAGCCCGGAAATATGATGGGCACGAGAATAACGAACCACACCTCAGCTCGTGATATTGATAGGAGTGAGAATTAAGGGGTTAAATATCTTTGCCTTAAATGGGAGGTTTAGGAGGATCCGAATTATCTGATTGTGTGTATGTGTGTGTGTGTTGGGGGGGGGGGGGGGAGGAGCAGATAATTGTTTAAATTCTCCTTTTTGACCAACATGCTGTTGGAATGTTACTTTTTAATATTTAGTATTTTTGTTACATTTCGATAGTGCTTTTTATGTTGGTGTGTTTAAAAATTACATAGTATGGTTTGGTTTTGAAAAGAAAATTTTTAGTTTAGTTTATTTCATGTTTATATTCTATGTTTTAAAAAATAAAAAAAAATTGTTTTTAAAAGAGAGAATAATAATTTAAGACATTATTCAAATAATTTTATTAATGAAAAATACTTAAACCTGTTTAAGTTATGTATAAGAGAGAGCTAAAAATAGAATAGCAAAATATTTTCCCTAATCATATTTCAGTTTTTGAAAGGTAAAATATATCATGCTTGTTGTTAGACGTCGAAAATTTCACCAGGAGCTAAATGTGAATTATATCTCCAGCGAACGTAGTTCACGGTATTATAAGAGACGTAAAAGCAATGTCTCTCCTACTCAACGGCAAATAAAAACTTTCGAAGTCCGGAAGTCATCAGCTACTTCCTGACTTTTATAGCAAAAGATCTATTGCTGTCACTGCTGTCAAAAGATATATTCGCGTAACTGAAAAAGGAGCTTACTTAAAATTTAGTGTTTGTCTACTGTATGTTGAAATGTTGATTCTTTCATGTCACTTGAGACAGAAAGCCATGGGAACAGAGGGGGGTGGGTCCGTTGCCTGTCTCTGAATTTTGAAATTTAATTAACTAACATTTCTTTTTCTTTGATTTTGTACTTAAATTAATTAAACATTGAGAGAAAGAAAAACTGATAATTCATTTTTATTTATTTATAATATAATAATATATACAGTGAAATACTTTTAACACGAAACTGAGGGGGCTGGAAATTTTTTTCGTGTTAAAAGAATTTCGCGTTAAAAGATTCGGAAAAAAAGAACAAAACTCACAAATATTTTCGACGTCATCAAATTTTATTTTGATTTCCTGTTAAACTACCAGTAAGTTGCATCTATTATGATAACAAGCAATTTTTTTTTGTCTTTTTTCAACATTCTGAGATCTAGCTTGTTTGAACCAAATAAGCAAAGCTCTCTCTCAATCTTCGTGCTTAGCATTTCTCATACGTTTTCTCTCTGCCTTAAACATACTGCGTTCAAACCTTAACTTAATGGGACCAATGTTTTATATTATTGTTGATAAAGTAGAACTGGCAATGCCAAACTCTTTGCAGATTTCTATTTTCGTCCTCCTTTTTCATCAACTGCATTAAGCAGCTTCATTTTCATTTGAAGCAAAATAGCAGTTTGTTTTCGCACCGATTTCTCAGCCATTGTACTAATAAAACATAAGCTAATTTACAATAATTATGAAATTCACTGATTTTCACCCAAAATTCAGTGGTTTTAACACAAAATTTACCAATTTCAACTCAAACTAACTAGATCGAAAGCGAATTTTTTCGTGGTAAACAATTTTTGTTTCGTGTTAAAAGAAAAAAAAAATGTATTGAATCGCATAGTATACTGTTGGGATCGCTATATCATTTCGTGTTAACCGATTTTTCATGTTAAGCGTTTTCGTGTTAAACGTACTTTACTGTATATATATAGTGTATGTGTATATATATATATATATATATATATATATAATATGTGTGTGTGTGTGTGTATGTTTACCCTTGAAAGATTCTGTTTATGTTGCTTGTGTGTTTCAAATTTTCTTAGGCGGTGTTCAAAAAAGAAAATACCCCCCCCCCCCCCCCTCCGCCTCTCTCCCACGACAAAGGGAAAAAAGGGCACAATTTTAATCCTCTATTTCGAAAAATGTTGATATAAATTTATTTTTGAATATTTCTAAAATGTTACGCTTCTGTACTGCATTTTATATTGTTAATATGGTTAAAAATTGTTTCGCATGTATGCATGTGTGTATGTGAGGGGAGGGGGGCGGTCTGACAAAAAATTCTCGCTTTAGCTTATGTGATGTTTATAGTCTACGTTTAAAAAAACGACAGATACATCTATTTTAAAATATGCCGCCGGTGCCCCTGCAGAAAGCTGGTGTTCGAAATTCCAAACAAGCAATAAGGTTTGTCATACAATAGAAGTAAAACCCGGTAAAATTAATAATAGTAAAAAATTCGTTAGAAAAAAATATATTGGATAACTAAATTATTAATGGTTACTACATATAAAATTAATATTTATTACTATAAATAAAATTACTAATGATTACTACAAATAAAATTACTAATGATTACTTGAAATTAAATTATTAACTTCCATTTATTTTCAATCCTGGTATTATAAATATGAAAATAATTAAGAAAAATGCTTAAACGGAGAGGTAACACCAGAAGAATGGAGGATGGGATATTTAACATCAATATATAAGAAAGGACACCGACAAAAATGTGAGAATTACCGAGGCATTACTGTAACAGCAACGTTTAGTAGATTATATGGACGAATTTTAAAAGATTTCATTGAAGAAGAAATAAGAATGAAGGAAAGTGAAGAGCAAAATGGATTCAGAGCAGGAAGATCATGTATGGATAATATATTTTGTCTTAAACAAATTGTTGAAAAGGAAATGGCAGTAGGAAATCAAATTCATCTTCTATTTATAGATCTTACGAAAGCATATGATAATGTTCCAATCGCAAAATTATGGAATGTATTAAATGAAATGGCTATAAATCCAAGTATTATTAGAGCAATTCAAGAACTTTACAGACAATCAAAAACAAAGATTAAAATAGGCCAAAGATTATCAAAAGGTTTTATAACAGATAAAGGACTCAGACAGGGATGTTGTATCTCCCCAACACTTTTTAAAATTTATGTTGAAGAAGCATTGAAAATGTGGAAGAAGAAATGCAGAGGAATGGGACTTAATATGAATGGAACGTCAAATTTTACTCTACAATTCGCAGATGACCAAGTTATAATTGCAAAAAGTAAAAATGATTTAGAGGAAATGACGGTGAAAATTAAGGATGAATATGAGAAATGGGGACTTCACATGAACGTCAGCAAGACCAAATACCTATGTATAGGAGGAAATGAGACAGATCTAAATCTAACTAATAACATAAAAATAGAAAGCTGTAAGCATTATAGATATTTAGGTGTAGACATTAATAGAGAAGAAAGAGACTCACAGGGAATTAAATACAGAATTTGTCAGGGGAGAAAGGCTGTAAAACTATTAAATTCTATTTGGTGGAGTAAGGAGACCTCTAGGCAAAGAAAGTACAATATATACAACTCTATTGTAAAGAGCATATTGCTATATGGAGCAGAAGGCTGGAGAATTATGGAGACAGAACGAAAGAAATTAGCGGCAGTAGAAATGGACGCCCTAAGAAGATCATGCAGGATATCAAGAATAGAAAAAATAAGAAATGACAGAATCAAGGAAATGATGATAATAAAGGGAACAATATTAGATGATATCCAAAAAAAGCAATTAATCTGGTATGGTCATGTCAAAAGAATGAATGAGGAAAGACTACCCAAAATAACATTTAATTATGAAACAAACAAAAAAAGGAAACGGGTAAGACCACGAAAGAACTGGATGGATGATATTTCAAAGGCAATGAGGGATAGAGGTCTGGAAGAGGAATGGACCCTTGACCGGAAGAAATGGAAAAAGACTCTTGTAGATTCTTCGGATGGCGGCATCTGACGCCATAAACAGAGTTTATACATATATAAATAATTATAGCATTACTTGAAAAAAATCTCGTGTGACTCCACTCCAATCAACTTTCCGAACACTTTACAGAATACTGAGCGTTCAAATAAACAACAATATAATAATAAATAAAAACTTATCTCCTAATTTTACAATCTTATGATGGTTTATATACTTAATTCGTTAATCACACAGTGCATGATAGCTTGCAATCGAACCTTTCATTTTAAGTAGTTCATTTTACTTGGGTCATCAACCTTTCTACTATCACGGTCACATTTCAGTTGTTTTGTAGTTTTGTGAGCGCAACGCATCACACACACAGACATATTTATACGTGCGTTTATACTGGTGCGCATTACAAAAACATACAAAATCTTGTATACGGATGCATTGCAAAAAAATAAAATAAAATAAATAAATAAAAAATAAATAAATAAATAAATAAATAATAAGTATGAAGGCAAACAAATATTCCTTAAGTAATAAGATTATCATATTCAGAAATCAGGTACAAAAACAGACACGCAAAAGTGAAAATGTCAAAACCTCACTTCACACCCCGACCAAGATATAGAATCTTACACCTAGTAATGAAATAAAATCATTTTTATTTTTTTAAATGTTGAAATTCATTTTAATTCCCTTTAATGATTTTAAACCTTGTAAGACCTGATCTACACAATTGTGTAGGTGATTGTCAGGTTCCGAGAAACATATACTATTAGAACTATGGTTATATATTATTTTCCTGCTTGTATATTGTCTGTGTACTGGGAATTTTAAAGTAACATTTTTTTCTTATCTGAAATTTAATCCGAGCTAGTGAGTGAGATTGGGTGGTTGAAGGAATGTAGTTTATGAATAGAGTGGAGTTCCTGCTATTCAAATGCATACCTGAGATAAGGCAGACAAAAGGATTTCACCAGATAACGAAATAACGGACGTCAGGGAAGGTGACAGGGGAGGTTCGATGGATTGGAGGAAGGGATGGGAGCAGTGATGGCAGAGGGGAACCCCGTTTGTGTTTTTAAGAGAAGAGTGATATAGCTGAGGGAGATGAGTTAAAGCGTGTAGCTGAAAATGTGTGGTCACTTTTCTCGCAGAGCACAGTTGTTGCCTGAAACTCAAGGTGTGAGTTGTTTGAGAGTAGCTCTTGGATAGAGCGTGATGAGGCGGTGAAGCTCTTGGAGTATAGAGCTAATGTGTTGGGAGATTAATAATGATCTCCGATAAATATAATTTAACTAGCGTAGGGTGAGAGGAATATAAAGTAGTTTAACAGTACACAGCAAGTGTTTAATGTATTTAATTTAATGTTGGACCGGATCACCTATATCCGAGTTCTTAATTGTAAATAGTGTCCTGTTATCTGTAAATAATGTGTAAATAAATTGTTAGTTCAGTTTAATTGAAAGAGTTGGTTTTCTTTTCAACAATCCTCTTATAGCGTGACCGATATCACGTAATCATATCGGTGGTGGCAGCATATAAATAGTAAAGGATTTCTTCAAAGTTGTGTGGACTTAAAGGAAACCCGACAGTGATCCTAAGGAAAAAGAAAAAACAATTTCCTCTTTTTCTGTTATTTGAAGCCGAGCCTGCACCATACAATTGTGTGGATCCTCCCTTGACGTAACCTGACATCGGAATTTTTTTTAGGTATTTTTTTTTTCAATCAAATATGATCCTATTAATTAGGGTTTAAAACAAAGACTTTTAATTTCTACCAAAACTCTTCAGGTCTTAAAGGGCTAAAAAGTAAAATGAATTTTGAAATAATATATATATTGCAGTAACATTTTTAAAAATTTTCTTCTAATAGTTTTTGAGATATATAGGGGAGGGTAGGAGGAATGGGACACTTTTTACAAAAATAAGAAAATCAACTTTGTTTGACACGAAAACAAACATTTCGATATATAGAATACAAAATGAAACACTTTCTTATGTCCTTGAACAATATAGAAACATAATTTGCAGAAACTATTTCATAAATAAATTATAAATTTCAAAATATGTCCCATACCTCCCCACTAGCAGGGAGGTATGGGACAGCTATACAACAATATACGATAAGGCACAAATTGTCTAGTGTTGGCTATATATACAGCTAACAAAGATTGTAGGTTCATACTGTCTGTTCTACAATATCAAATTCCATTACTTTCATCACTGGAAGGAAAATTCAGGATTGTCAGTCAGAGATGACATTAAAAAGTCATCAGTTTAATTTATTTACATTTTGAAGTAAATGAATATATTTATAATGTTATAATTAATATACTACCCTCTAAAAATATTTGCATATTAGCAATTTACATTCATCTTATTAAAAAGAAGGAATTAGACGTATCCCATTCCTCCCTTTGCTGACATATCCCATTCCTCTCTGTACCTTCTTTTGTGTTAAAATTCTTGTATAAACAAAAATGCTGCTTTTAAGCATAGTTTAAATTAGGGATACTATACAGTATACTGTTCCATAAATGGGAAAACTATTACATCTACGCATAAACAAGTCACTAATATACAAAAAAAACATAAAAAGTATAGGAAGCAAATTTACTTTTGATTCTTGAAATAATCTTTTTCTTTATACAATCGAGAGCTTATGCAGATCAGCTACTTTTTTTAACCGCAGCTTGGGGTACCATTGCTTCATCTAATGTGTGATTGATGAAAAGATTAGAATGATACATAAAGAGAAAAGCCTACTGTCTCATTCCACCAAACTCTCCCCTATATATATTGCAATAACATTTTTCTAAATTTTCTTATTATTAGTTTTTGAGATATATATAGTATTGGCGATTCCACTGTCCCAAAAAGCGGGACAGCAGATTTTAAATCGGAATATAAAATACAGGAGACTTGATAAAAACAGATTTTGTCTATAGCGGAGTCCAGTCTAATCCGAAAAAAAAAATCATGGATACCATACAATTATACCTGTTAGGACTGAAAACACTCTAAACCGTAATCTTTATCCGGTTATTTGAGATTTTGTCTTAATGGGTTTTATTATACTGAATAAATACAATAATCTTATAAAGTAAAATCTAGGACAGGGGAATCGCTAGGAACCAAAAGAAAATTCCGTTTTGGTGAGGTCTCCGATTGAGCAGTTATAATTTTATGGTATTCTTCCAGTAAAGGCTATGAAACTTTACTTTTAACACAGGATACTATTATAAACAAGTTCCGTTTACACGTTTTTTGGCTTTAAGTACAGTAACGAAAACAAAAAGGGGGGTGGGGGGTGAATATCTTGAAACCGTAAAATATTCCGTTTTAGCAGGTAGATTTACACAGCATTTCCTTTTAGTGGAAATATAATTTTTTTTGTTATATACAGGTTCTGTTTTCACAGTTTTATTGCGTTAAGTTCCACTCAATGAAGACTAATGAATAGCATGATACTAATAGAAATATAAAAGAATTTGTGCATTCTGAAAAATTAGAAATTTTAGTCCTGCACAGTGGTTTTGCGGGAACTTAGAAAACCCCTGAAAAATCGAGACTTTTGGTAACACTAGATATATATAAAGGATTCGAAGATTCAGCTTAAATTTCAGATTTCTGTTTATTTGTAATTTTCTGTCTAATGCATTTTATTTATTTATTTTTATTTTATTTATCTTTTTTATTTTTTTACAAAGAGTGGAATTATTCAATAGTTAAAGATAGGAGAAGAGCAATTTGGCTTCTTCCTGCGATTTGTAGGGGTTTAAGACCTTGACATTTAAACAAAAGTGTTGGGACGTCGCCGTAATATTGTCTAAAATTGTGTCTGCCCGGTAAAACCTTGTTAACTAATAATAAAAAAAAAAAATTAAACATTCTTTTATGTCTCAAATATTCTATATAAATATTAATAAAAACAAAAATTAATATAAGCAAATATTTTCTGTCTAATACATTTTATTTATTTATTAATAATTAAAATGTAATTATTGTGTGTAAATTTAATTAAAATAACAATATTAATATAAGCAAATTTTCTTTTCTGTCTAATGCATTTTATTTATTTATTTATTTATTTATATGTTTTTTACAAAGAGTGGAATTATTCAAGAGTTAAAGATATGAGAAGCGCCATTGGCTTTTTCCTGCGATTTTTCAGGGTTAAAGACCTTGACATTTTAAAAAAGTGTCGGGACGCCGTAATATTGTCTAAAATTTGGTCTGCCAGGTGAAACCTTGTTACCTAATTCAAGAAAAGAAAAAAAAATCAAAGAAATAAAATATGAAACAGTGTCCCCAAAAATGTCGCATATATCGTGGGAGTGAATCTTGCAATATTTTGTTCAACACTAATATCATTTTAAAAAATGTAGTGATGAAAACCTTTTCTTTCGTTCCTTCCAAACCAGCCCCTACCTCTGCTTTTCGTGATTTCAAAATATGTATTTATGCATATATAGGGGAGAGTGGGTGGAATGGGACAGTAGGTTTTTGTCTTTATGTATCAATCTAATCATTTCATCAATCACACATTAGATGAAGCAATGGTACCCCAAGCTTCAGCTGAAACAAAGTAGCTGATCTGCATAAGCTTTCGATTGTATAAAGAAAAAGGTTATTTCAAGAATCAAAAGTAAATTTGCTTCATATACTTTTTATGTTTTTTTGTATATTAGTGACTTGTTTATGCGTAGATGTAATAGTTTCCCCATTTATGGAACATTATACTGTATAGTATCTCTAATTTAAACTATGCTTAAAAGCAGCATTTTTGTTTATACAAGAATTTTAACATAAAAGAAGGTAGAGGGAGGAATGAGACATGCCAGCAAAGGGAGGAATGGGACATGTCTAATTCCTTCTTTTTAATAAGATGAATGTAAATTGCTAATATACAAATATTTTTCGAGGGTAGTATATTAATTATAACATTATAAATGTATTCAATTACTTCAAAATGTAAATAAATTGAACGGATGATTTTTTAATGTCATCTCTGACTGACAATCCTGAATTTTTCTTCCAGTGATGAAAGTAATGGCATTTGATATTGTAGAGCAGACATTATCAACCTACAATATTCGTTAGACTGTATATATAGCCAATACTAGACTATTTGTGCCTTATCATACATTGTTTTATAGCTGTCCTATACCTCTTCTCTAACAGGGAGGTATGGGACATATTTTGAAATTTACAGTTTCTTTATTTATGAAATTGTTTCTCCAAATTACGTTTCTGTATTGTTCAAGGACATTAGAAAGCGTTTCATTTTGTATTCTATATATCGAATTTTTTTTTTTTTTTTTTTTTTTTTTTTTTTTTTTTTTTTCTTTGTCAAACAAAGTTGATTTTCTTATTTTTTTAAAAAGTGTCCCATTCCTTCCCACTCTCCCCTACTTGTTCAGATTTCAGGGTCGCGTGGTTAACGACCTTTGGTGAATTTGCAGTTTGAATAAAACCATTTTCATATAGGTAAAGCCTTGAATTATTTCAAAAATAAGGATAAATAACAATCAATTTAATAAAATTTTTCCTTAGTATTTTGGCTTGCCTCCTCTCCCCCCCCGCCCCCCCTCTTCTTTTTTTTTCTGTATACAAACAATTAGAGATTTTTTATGCTCCTATTCCTTTACTGTGCAGTTCAAGGTCATTAATCTTTTCCACCTACCCATTTCAGTTTTTTAAGTACATTCTTAGTCGTACTAAATAGCGAGGAGAACAACGCGATTCATTGCAAATGATACATGTGTATATGTGACATTGCTCTAACTTTCATTAGAGAAAGTGATTGTTCACCTGAAAAAAACAATGTATCTCTGCTGACTCAAATTCCTCAACTTTGTGGTATACCAGCACTTGGCAAACTGCGGAAAAGAATGCGACTCGCTTTTATTCTTCCTGCCGCTTTTGTTCTATTTCGCGGGTTCCGGATGCAGACGAGATCAGCTGCTTTTCTCTGGAACAGCTGCAACCCCCTCTTTCGCGACGTCACCTGTCCACACACCCACACTCGGTCTCCGGGTCATTCGACAAAACCAAACTTTTTATTTTAAACAAAACCCTTTACACATCTCAAATTCATTGGGATGACTTTCCTATACTTTTTTTAGAAACACGTAACCACATTTTAGGAATGATGTACTAGTAAACACGCGCCGTTCGTCGCGTTTTAAGGTTTGAATAGCTTAACGAGGTTATGCTTATGAATGTGTGGTTTAATTAATTACTTTCACATCTGTGATAAGTTATCATTTGAAGAAGAGTTCAGAAACAAATTTTCGTCTCGTTTAAATGAGAGAGAGCTCTTTTTCATTAATAAATAAATAATATTTAAATGGATTTTCTACAATTTTTTTTGTTCAAATTGATTTAGTAAAACTTAAATGAGCAAAAAATATTTCATTAGATTTCAAAGTTTATTATACCAACTTCAATGGAAATTCTACAGGAAAATTCTTTATTTGATGAGCTCAGATGATAAAAGGGGTATGTGACAAAAAAAAAAAAAAAAGAGTTAATCGTATGATTGAAGGTAATCAATGATCCTCTATCATCTGTTAAATTACTATTTGAAAAAAAACCTAATACAGATATTTTAATTAATACAGGAGACATATGACAATAAACGCAAATAAAGATTTGGAACTTTACAGCTCATTTTCTCGAAATGATGATTGTGTCGCTTATCACCTTTATCATCTGAGTTCTTCATTTATTTATATTATCTTGAGCTATGTCTTTCCATACATTTCCTTAGTGTTGATTCTTCAGAAAGCTAAACTGATATGCATAGATATGTGTGACATTGATTAATCAAATTTTCATCGCTGATAAATCTGAAATAATTTGGAGAATTATTGTTTAGAAATGTTCGTCTCATTTAAATAAATGAAACACTTAAAAGTTACCGGAATAAATAAAAATTCTAAACTTATTTTAGAAGTGTGATGTGCGCTCTCCGGAATTATTATTCTAATAAAACCTTCTTCAAGCGACCAGGAAAAAACGGAATTTGTTTCATTTTCTTCAAAGAAATGGGTCGCTCATGGAGGGAGTTCCACTGGGGTGGTCTCTGAATAGAGGTAAAATTAGTATTGAGCCTATGGGAATAAATTTCGTTCCATGAAAAAATGGTCGTTCAGGGAGGTGGTCGCTTAATGGAGGTGGTCGCTCAGGGAGGTTTCACTGTATTTTTAAATCGCCATAATTCTACGATTAAAATTCGTTTAAAAGTTTAGTAATATTTCTAGGCAAAATAATTAAAGTACAGTAAAACCTCTGAAAAGAGCCTGGCTATGACGGAATCCTGTCTTAAACGCAAAAATTTGTTTATCTTTGCAAAATGAATATAATGATCCGCGCGAAAAGAATATAATACATTTACATTAGACGATGTACCTGCTAAGAAGGGATCCTGTCTATAACGGATTGTGCTTCTTTCCTATGCGATTCACTCTTCGAAGTTCTACTGTATGTAGCATTTTTCAGAGTTTTAAGTCTCCTAGACATGCAATATGTATTAATTAACTATATTAATGATAACTCTTACATTTACACAAAAATAGAGATTCATTAAAATATCTATATAGTAGTTTACATAGGCAGAGACTGACGAAAATCTTGGGAGAGGAAGTATTTTAGAATGAATATGCTTGTACTTCGCAGTCCAGGTTGCTTTCATGAAAATGAATATAAACATGAAAACAAAAGCTAAAATAAATATTTTTCGTCAGAACTCCTCGTACAAGACAAGTTTTAACAATATTGAAATAAAAATCTATGTTTGGAAGAAATTGAGTCGGGTCCGGTCGGACTAATTGAGTTGTGGTACGGGCCGTTCCGAGCTAGGCCGAACTTTTAACTTTTATACCGGACCGGAATGAACTTTCAGTTGTTATAGTGGTCCTCGACGGGCCAAAAAAATTTGGAACGGGTCGGGCCCGGGCCTGGAAATTTCGGCCCGTGCAGACCTCTATTTTGGACTCCTGGGCTATATGGTTTTGAGGGAGCTAAATTAATCTACATTCATTTATATATTTTCTAAAAGGATTCAATTTTGGGAAGATTCGATTATCTTATGGTTATAAAAATGGTTTTTGTATTTTGTTCGTACTACTCTATTTTTATGTACTCATTGCAAAATTCAAACTATTTAAAATTTTTCATCTTACTTAAATGAACGGGAAGTTTTTTGGAGATTTTAAAGCTAATTAACAAATATAAACCAAAATTTTGTAGAAATTTCTTTTTAAAAATAGGCGGGAAAATCATTAAGTCGCTAAAGGCAATTAAAAAAATATCTTCACGTGATATGCACATGAAAACTATTTTTATCAACATAATCTCCTGAAATAATTACTAAATTTAAATATTTTACGCTACCTATTGACGTATATAGAAAGTTCTAACTACTATTTTCAGATATATCATATCAATTTGCGACTTACTTAATGACTTTTCTTTCTTTCTTTAATTAATTTTAGCTATATGTCCTTTAACCCATCGTAAGTCCCCCCCCCCCTTCCCATTAGGAAATATATGCATCGCAGCTCCTGAAACCTCACTACGAGGAATATGGGTTAACATTTACAGTATCTTATATAAATTCTTTAGAAGTCTATATTTGACTATGCTTTTCAGGTGCGTTCGTAATTATATAAATACGTAGCACCTATAGTCGTCGTTCAGTCCGTCTGTCCGCATATAACAGAGCAAAAACTACCCAACCGAATGGCTTGAAATTTTAAATATATAACTGTTGCAAAATTTTGTAAAGTCATTTCAAATTTTATGAAAATCGGATGTATAGTTTAATGACAGGTACAAGTCAAAAGTTTTCGGTTACATGACGGCCAATACAAAAAATATTTCAAGTGCATTTTAATGATGTTACAGCCTTTAGAACAGAATGAAATTGATATGCACTTATGAAGTGCACTAAAATATACATTCAGTACAATATGCGGGGCAAAAAATATTTATAAAACTAGTTATAGTGCGAACGCACCTATTTGCCACGTTTGACGAGTAATTTCCAACTTGTTATTTTTTAAGATGAATTCGTCACTCCAGATGCTTTTATAATCTCATCCCTTATAAGAAATATATTTTCAATTTCAGTATTACTAACTAACTTGTAAATAGTAGGATATTTTAATAAACTACTTATTTTCTTTGCAGCCTTCAAAGTCTTTCACGGCATCACCTGTCCACACATTTACTCCACATTCAGTCTCTGGGTCATTTCTCAAAACCAAACATTTCTTAAAAGCACAAGCCGTTTGCACATCTAAAGTACACTTGGGATGACTTGTCGACAGTCATTTCAGAAACACATAACCTCATTTTAGAACTTTGTAGCATTTGGCAAGCTTAATGAGGTTATATTTGAGGACGTGAGTTTAAAAACTCTCACTATCAAAAGTTTTAAAAATCGAATTTTCTCTACCAATCTATTCTATTAATAAATCTGCATAGAAAAAACACTACAATCTGCAAAAAAACTAGTTTTATCGTGTATTTCTGGGTTGTAAAATCTTGGTTTACAATCAAAACCAATGGACTCAGTCACAGGTTTTTGCGATTTCTCAAAATTTTATTTTCTGGATAAGGTGAGTTTTGAAACGCACGTCCTCATTTATAAATGTTTGGTTAACTAACCTTTTGGAGAATGAATTTTACATCTGTGATACTTTATCATTTAGAGAACCTAGAAGATTCAATCCGGGCTTCCGGGCTTACAGAATATCGGGAAACCATTTTGTTTTATTATTATTGAACCATTTAACAGATATTTTAGATTTAATATACCTTTTTTTTAGATTGCCCACAAAAAACAACAAATGGCTCTTTTGCATGAAAAAATATCAATAATGCATTCAAATAATGTTCTGAAATTCAGTACAAGCGATACATTCGTATTAGGCGCATGCCCAGAGTCAATAGCCGAATGACAGTTTCAGTGATTTAAGCGCCTAGTTCAATTACATGCCTGTTAAAGTTGTGTTAAATTTGAATTATTTATGTTCTTTTATTTATTTAGTAATGAAGTTTAAATTTCGTTATGAAATATTAACCGGAAACAATTTCTGAACTATATGTATGTTGTTTTAAATGCAAACGGGTAAGCTTTTATAATCGGTCTGCACGCAATATAGATAGGTTTTATAAAAAATCATGCTTTAAATTACTTAAAAAAAATTAATAAATTCAACTACTATAGTCAAACAAATTGCATTTGAAAGAATCTTTTTTTCTCTATTCTACTGTGAAAAATTGAAACTGAGTGATGTTTTAGAGTTATGCAGTAATGGCGAAATTAATTGCCCAGGTATTTCCACAGTCAAATAACTTTAGAAACATTTTTCCCGGGCCAATTTTTAATTTATAATGTAGATATTGTTTAGAAATGATTGTTTCATGAAAGGGGGGGGGGGACAATTTTTGTAAGATTCTATAGAAAACAGCTGATATTCAACTACCTTTTTATCAAGAACTTCTGAAGAGATGTGAATAATTTTTATTTTTTATATATTTTTTTTATAGTTTTGGCAGTAACTAAACTATAAATTGTTCAGTTCTTTTTTTTTCTATTAAATTAACATTACAAAAAAAGGAAAGAATAGTAAAAAAAAAAAAAAAAAATCAAAATATAGCTAACTATAATACGGAAAAGAAAAAATTAAATCGCTTCAGTAATATCCAGAAATAGATATATCGACATCAACTGTTTTCTAGAGGATTTCACAACTGTTGTTGTGCCTTTAATGGACGGGTTCCTTCTTCTTTCAGATTTCAGCGTCGATTAAACAAATTTGGGAGAACGTTTTGTAGAAAAATCACTATTATTATTATTTCCTTCAGATTTGCACTACCTTGTGTTTATTCTTTAAAATGACAAATCGAATTTTATTTTAAACAAACCGTTTACATATCTCAAACACTGGCATGGTTTATCGACATCCGTTTTAGAAACATGTAACCTGTTGCGTTTATTGCTGCTTCCATGGTCTTAATCGTAATCGTTTTTATTTGCGCCTCGCGCAGACGATGTTGTTTTGTTTTTGTTGAAGAAATGAATTTTGTTAGAATGTTATGTACATGAATGTGACTATGATATGTATTTGACTGATATTATAATGGTAATGAAATGATGACGCGCAAAAACGTTATGTATTTTGCTTTAGTGGTGTACAACTATATGTTTTTGCATCTTCATTTGTTCCTCTAATTACTGATTAAAATAGTACGACCATTCACTATAATGATTTTAAATCAATCATTGATCTCCTGATGAAGAAGACCTTAGGTAAGCTTATTCACATGATTAATAGTGATACGATATTTTATTCCGAATGAATATTGATAAATACACTATCAATATAATAATATTGAACATAAAAATTCACATTCAGTGACAGATTCCATATAACCATTTATTAGGAATTTTAATTAAAAAATCAAACTTCAGGTGTTTTTACTCTCATTTATTAACAAACAATAAGTTGAAATCGGCTAGTTATTTTCAAGAAATCATGTGCGCAATCCAAACTACTTTAAATAAATTGATTTTTAAATATAAGTATTCCTTATTCCATAGGGGACGATGGGTAAAATTCTTTAAACATAACTTTTTTCTAACGCTAAATTTTGAAAGTAATTTTGTTTTAATTATTTAATTTTTATATAAGTGAGAGAAAAAAAAAATTCAATTAAAATATAGATAAAGTGCAAATAATTGTACAAATAATTGTACAAAAATTACTTTCATGTGCATAAATATAATATAAAGATATTTAAAATCTCAAAATACATCAGAAAAACCTAGAATATTTTCAACCATTACAAGGCCGTCTTCAGCAGGATTTAAATGTTATTATTTTCTTTGCGCTTATTCGAGAATTGTCCAGAAGAAAACATTGTAATTTAAATTTAAATGTTGTACGTCAAATGAGATGTCAGATAAATTTTTTCAATAATAGTTTACATTTGTATTTTAAATGTCTTTACATTATATGTATGCACCTGAAAGTAATTTTTGTACAATTATTTGTGCTTTTATGTATACTTTAATTATTTAACTCAAGGTGAATATAGCACTAAAGTTTTAATTTTCATTTATTAAAAAAATTCAGTTTTCGTCGGATATGAAACGAGGCATGCTTTTCAAGATTGAATGCGTATAAAAGTGTGTTTTTGAAAAAAATTATTAACCATTTGGAAAAATGGTTATTGTTCTCGTCAGGATAGGAAATGAAAAGCATATCTGAATGTTTTCATTGGTTTAATTCGCAATTTATTCGTTTTCTGATTGGTCTATACAGTTATCTGTAGTTCCCTTTAATTTCAACAACGATGGATACTTTCTGTTGCCACTATGACAAAAAAGTAATAAAAACTACAAAAAAAATGAATAACTCAGAAACAAATTGAGATACAGCTTTCAAACAAATTGCATTTAAAAGTACATTTTTTTCTCTATCCGACGGTGTAAAAAGTAATATTGTCGGATGTTTAGAAGTTTAAGAATGAAATTTCATTTAAAATTGGCCGTCAGATTTCTTGGACGATGGAAAAGCCTTTTCCCGAACAGCCAATGAAATGCTTGGATATTTACGTAAATTTCAGGTGGATAATACTTTAGTTTCATGAAATCTGACGGGTCGCAGGCGATATTTTTGGCTTGCAATTTTTACGTGTAATAACACTATTAATGTTTAATTCATGGCGTACGTATTGTATGATCAACTCCGTGCGATTTTTTATGTCTTAAATTTTAGTCTTCAAAAAAATCGTTTTCCAAATAATCGTTGTAATTTGATAAATTGCTTTTTTTTTTTTTTTTTTTTTTTTTTTTTTTTTTTTTTTTTTTTTTACTTTTATACTTAACTAGCAGAACTACCCGGCAGAATAAAACATCATTAGAAAGCAGTGCCAGTTAATCAGAAATTGAAGTCATGTCTAGCAAACGATTTTTATTATTATTATCTTTTCCCTAAATTATTTTCTTGATACTGAAACGACTGTATTAAAATAGATTTTTTAGCTTCAGAAACATTTAAATGAAGATATACTAGTACATCATTTGAACACACGTTTAATTAAAGTTTTTATTTTATATGGGAAAAATATGCATTTCCTATTTAGAATGACAACAATTTCGAAAATACAAAAATATAGCGATTGAGTCTGAATTTTTATTAGCTTATAAAAAGAAAGTACGCGTGTTATCATTTTTTTTTATTATTATTGCACCTTTTTTAAGTTGTGACAACAGGAAAGAAATGATTGAATTATGAAATTAGATAAAAGAGATATTTCTATAATGTTAAATTATGGAAGGTGGTA
The DNA here is from genome assembly GCA_963932465.1 of Maratus speciosus. Lineage (NCBI taxonomy): Eukaryota > Metazoa > Arthropoda > Arachnida > Araneae > Salticidae > Maratus > Maratus speciosus. The sequence goes on from OZ010794.1 coordinate 550,203,387, forward strand.
GAAAAAAGGGATAAATAGTGGTCTGATGATTTTTTAAAGTTGACAGTGATCTTTTCCACGTTCTAAAACGTATGTACATGAATTTTCGTGCAAATCGGTCAAAAACTGAAGATTTGTATCAAGGACATACATACAGAGAACGGCTTTTATATATATACATTACAAATGCATCTAATTTGCTATGACTCATCAGAAAAATAAAATAATTAGAATTAGAAACATCGTAATGTAACGAGAAAATAATAAACTGAAAAGAAACATTGTGTCAATGAAATCAGCTTACAAATAATTTGGAGAACTCCCAACGTGCGAATGAGAGAGGCACAGTTGAAAACCAAACAACAAGCAATTGTACCATTGCCAAGCAAGCACCAGGCTTCAGACTGATGTATACAGTTTTTAAAAATTCGAAAAAAATCTTCCGTGTATTGTAAAGCAAAAACATGTCCGTGATCGGTAACACTGACGTTATATTGACGGTGGCAACACCTAACCAATAAAATTTTTTGAAAACAAAACAAAATTTTTTAAAACTATTTCCAGTTATTATTAAAGGCTCATGTGTCTTTCTTGTTGTAGTACTTTTTTTATTTTTGAAAAACCATTTTTAAAATAAAAATAAATTGTTTTCCAAAAAATAAAAAAAGACCTGATCCCTTACCAAGATAGACTTGATCCTTGAAACAGATGCATTGAAATGAATCAAATTAAGTAGTAAAAATCAAATTTATTGTTGACTAACATGTAAAAAGGGAGAAAAACACAATTAATGATTAAAAAACATTTTCAAAGCTTGAAAAATCAAATGTAAATATTAAAATTATTGCAGTTCTAAGAATTCCACCAAGCATGGTTGGTTTGGTAGTTTTTTGACAATGTCATCATTGCTTACAACACTATTATCAATATTTTCTGGATAAATAAGTTGGTCGAAATTAAGTCTTTATTTTCTTAGAAAATTGATTTCACATTCAGATGATAAAATCTTCTTTTAAATTTTTCCTATGAAATGACTAATTTTCTTCCTTCCCAGAAATCGCACAATGACAAAGACATTTTCATCAATCGGCAATTTTTTTGGATCTACAATGATTTCATCAGAATGTTCATCATGTGGATCTCGGTCGGTTGAATCATAAACACTATAACTGCTTTTATAACTTTCTGAAGATTTGGGTCTTTCATTTTTTGTGTGTTTACTTTTTTTCTTCAGAAGAAATGAGTTTTTTCCCAATTTTTGTTTTTAATTCAGTTGGCGATCTTGTATTTCTTCTTCATTCTGTCTTTTAGTTGGTGTGCTTGTCAAAATTTTTGAAGACCCTTTTTTCATTTTTTTAGATTTCCCATTTTTGGTAATGAAACTTTAGGGAAGGCTTGTATTTCTTCTGGTTTAACTGTAATTCTTTTACTGCTTCTTAGAGTTAATGGTTGATTTGAGACAAAAGATGATAAAAAAAAAATCATCTTCAAAAATTCCTATTTAAGTATTATATATTCCAGTAATTTTAAATCCATTTATTATGTTCGTAGCTTTACCGTGGCTTTAGGATAGGCAATTCTAATCAGTATTGTTAACCTTTGAGCAGGATGATTAGTCATCCAGTCTTAAACAGAAACATTAAAATATCTTTTAAGTGGTCCATATTAGAGATCTGCACGGGCCGGCCCGTGGCCCGAAGCCCGAGCTCGGGCCGATTTTCATCCATGGCACTCGCGCCGACTTTCATTTACGTCTGGTCGGGCCGGGCCTGGTCTCCACTCTTTTCGGGCCGGGCCGGGCCGGGCCCGGGCCTTACTTTTTTCTGAAGGCTCGGGCCGAGCCAGGCCTAACTTATTTTTTCTGTACAGAGCCGGGACTGGTTTCATGCCTAATCTTCACGGCCCAAAATTTTCAGTCCTAGTTTTGACCCAGCCCGTATGAAAATCATTGTCTCAGAGTAGCCTGGCCCATTTAAAAGTCAGTTAAATTAGGCTTGGTCCAATTTTTTTTTTTTTTAAATGCATACATTTTTAAATTGGCATTATTCTACATCTAAACATTATAATTTATTCTTTTTAAAGAATAGTAGATTTCAACGCTTATTAAAATGTAGCTAAATTAAAATATAGTAAAACGTGTGAAAAGGAACCTGCCTAAAGACGGAACCCTATTTTAAACTGAAAAATGTGTTGATCCATGCAAAATTAATATACCAATACGTAAGAAAATAATATATAATACATTTACGCATTCTAAGAAGGGAATTTGTCTATAACGCATTTTTTTCTTTTCTATACAATTCCGTCTTAGAAGATTTTATTGTATAGCATTTTTCAGATTTTTAACACTTCATTACATGGAATATGGATTAGCAATATTAATGATAACTGAAACATTTACATGCAAGAAATAGAGATTCATTAAATATATATATATATATATATATATATATATATCGCAGTCAGCGGCACTTCAATAAAAGTGAAGATTATAAACATGAAAAAAAAGTTAAGATAAATGTTTTTGGTCGGAACTCCCCGTACGAGAAAATATTTTAACCAAATCGACATAAAAATCACTGTTTTGTAGAAATTCATTCGGGCCGAACTTTTAATTTTTGTATCGGGCCGGGCAGAATTTCTTTTTCTATGAGTCGGGCCGGGCCTGGGCCTGGAAATTCCGGCCCGTGCAGACCTCTAGTCTATATATAGTACGATCCAGAGGCTGCAATTTGTAAGAAGTGTGCGGTGATATTTTTAACAAAATTATTCCATTTTCTTTGCCATAATTCAAACTCTCAATGCTTATATGGCTATCATGAATATTCATTAGGATTAACACTTTACTGTTTTGGTTATAATATCTTACATTCTTTACGAAGTGCTGTAAAAAATTTGCAAAGTTATACGTATGTCTCACATGTGCATTCATCAACCATGTGCTTGCTAACCATCATATGCAACCACATATTAACTTTCTTTGTCAACCATCTAAAATCAAGGCAACCATACTCTAACTAATACAGATAATATCTAAATGTCACAATGAAAAGTAAGGGATTAATAAAATTTAACATTAATGTAGCTTAACTTTGGTTTGGGGACCCTTGATCCCCAGGATCAAGTCTCCTCATACAACAGGGATCAAGTGTCCCTAATGTGCATGTTTGGGGGAAAAAATTGCTAAATCAGAAAAAAAAGAAACCGTATTGTATTTAAATAACAACATTTAAGCAGTAAGGAATGTTAGTATATTATATTAATAAAATTAAGTAATCTATTATATATATAAAATCCAAACGTAAATTTCGTTCCGAACGCCTAGATTTCGAGTTCTACCGCATGGATTTTTACGGAACTTATACCGTTAGATAGGTATCGTTCCAGGGAAGGTTTTAAGCTATAACACATCATTCTACCTAGATTAGTTATAGAATTATTACGGAAAATTCTATTATTTTGGACTTTGTTACTTCATATTTCCTTAAATATCTGGGCTCCTATTGGTCGTAGAGCTTAGATCTCGCGCCAAAAGTAGCTCCGAAGCACCCAAGCAAACTTTTCCCCGCGATTATTTTGCCGTCTTCCGATTTCCTCTAACTCTATTAGGGGCCCGCGTAGGGCCCCTTTAAAATATTTTTCGTAGTAATTTCAACAATTATCTTAAATTATTAGTTAAGACCGCCACCCTCCCGATTCATGTATCTACAAAAAGGTTGCATGAAGGAGTTTCGTTCAGATACGCTTTCGTTAAGAATAGAGTGCGCTCCCTGGTGGTGGAATGTGGAACTAACATAACGCGATATTGTTAAAATTAGGAAATCTAACAATGCAATCTGTTTTAAACTTTGAGATAGTTCATAACACATAATCTATTATCTATTCTATTATATATATATATATAATCTATTATCTATTCTATTATCTATATATCTATACATAAAATTCAAACGGAAATTTCGTTCCGAACGCCTAGATTTCGAGTTCTACTGCATGGATTTTTACGGAACCGATACCGTTAGATAGGTATTGTTTCAGGGAAGGTTTTAATCTATAACACATTATTCTACCTATATTAGTTTTAGAATTATGACGGAAAATTCTGTTATTCTGGGCGATAAGGTTACCATTTTATTTCTTGACGAAATTCATCGTTGATAAAAAAAAAATTTGAAACGGCTATTAAACCTCGAAAAATAAAAGAAAAACTGCTACTAATTTTATTTAAATGAAAAAAAAAAAAAAGAAAAAAAGAAGAAGAAAATCCGTTTTAATGAGTGATAATATTAAAAAACGGAAACATTTAATCAAAACCTGAAAGAAATATTTGTAATGCTTAAAAATTAATTTAATAAGAAATATTACACTTGATACGCAATATTTGGCTCTTTATCGCTTGCGTTAGATACGGAAACGAATCTGAAAATTTGATTAGATGAAATTTTAACGACATTTTCTTTCTGTTCTGTTCTTTTCTTTTTTTTTTATATCTAATTGTCCCATCACGTGACTTATAGAAGAAACAAGCAGATGTAATTGTGAGTCACATGTGTAATTACTATTTGTTTCTTTACAATTTTTTATTTTTCTTTTGTCGCCAAACAATGTGATTTTAAGCCAAAAATGCATAAGCGTGACATTAGCTTGAGGATGTTCTCACAAATGGTGTTTTTTAGGTGAAAGAGATCATTTTTTGAGTACATTTTCATATTCAATTGTAACTTATATAGATATCAGTTAATATTTTAAAAATGGAATCGAATACTTAAATTTCAGTGTGAATTTCTGCCACACATACATATTGTAAAATAATTTCATACTTTTTAAAATGTTTTTCGCCGTAATTCCGAAAGCATGTGATATTTATAAACTCTAACTCAGATCAACGAATATTACCCATTTTATTTAAGCAAATATTATCTATTTTCTCAAGTCATATCGCCAATTTCATTTATAGGAAAATTCACAGATTCGAAATCTAGGAAATAAAGATAATTTTTAAGGAAATTTATGTTTTAATACGTTATTACTATGGAAAAATTCAACATTTTGAAAAAAAAAAATTACAAGTCTTTTGTAATTCGTCATTTCTTCTTCGTCTTTCTTCGTACTTTCTCCTCTGTTATGTAATATTTCAAATGATATTGGACTAATTTTCGTTCATCGATTCACCGCAAAATCGCATATCTAATACAGTATATAAAATAAAGTCTGGATTAGGGGATTAATTAACGCACAGCGCAAACTACTGAACCTAAAATCTTGAAAATCGTGGTAAAAATATTTCTTATGACATAAACTTCTGCTAAGAAAGGATTTTCTAAAGTGTCACCCCTAATGGTTTTTGCACGGGGAGGGGAAAAAAATCGAATATCAAAATTATGCGTCAAATGATAGCATATTTTAATGTAGTTTTGTATGCTGAATCGAATGCTACCAAATAAATTTTTATAAGTCCAACAGTTCATGACACATTTCATATTTTTCTAATTTGGCGGTGTCTTTGGCATCTAAACCTCAAAATATCTATCATTACATCCGTTAGTCTAGCAACGGAAAAAATTCAAATCAACCCTTTTCGCTAAAAAATAAAAACGGCTCTATGAGTTTGAAATAAAAATGCAAGCATCTTAATTTTTAAAAAAAATAGTGATTTTATGTAAAATAAAAGGGAAAAAATTACTGAGAATTTAGCGTTATAAAACAAAAATGGAAAAGGTACTACTTAGATATTCCGTCGACCAAAAATCTATCGTCAAACTATAAGATTAAATGCCAATAATGGTTGATCGTAAATATCAAATTCACTTGAATTTAAACAAACTACACGTGTTTACGTCATCAAGTGATTTTAATTTCGACGTTTTATTTGTATTTTTATTAATGTTATACTAATTTATTTGTTATTTCGTTATTTAAAATAAAGATTACGTCAATTTATATAATTTGGCGAATGGTTTGGTGATTTATATAATTTGGCGAAATTGGTCAACGGGATAACAAGTAGTACCAATGAAAATATTTAAGTATGAAAGCAATGTTTGTAACGACTTAAAAATTATTTTCATATATATAAACTCGGTTTATGGCGTCAGATGCCGTCATCCGAAGAATCTACAAGAGTCTTTTTCCATTTTTTCCGGTCATAGGTTCCTCAATGAAAGAAATTGGAATTGGAATAATATTGTGCGATTTATAAATTGCTCCTCGATAAGAAGAAAAAATGGGTACATTTATAACAACCGTGCGCACATCTCGCTGATAGCATTTTTAAAATTCCCAGTAGCAGTAGTTACATTTTGCGTATGTAAATTAAAAAATTTTTTTTGCTTTTAATTATGGCATTATTTCCTGTTATTGTTTATCTTTTCAGTTTTTTAAATGAAATTAGTATAAGGCATGCATTTTAAATTAAATAAGTGAAAGGTTTGTGTTTTAAATGAAAATAATAAAATAAGAATATGCTATGAAAACAATCTTTATTGATTTATTACCTGCGCCCGGCTGACACAAAAGTATCACAAAAGCCACATATTCACTTTTCTTTGAGTAGTTGCTCATGAGAATTCAAGTTAACCTTCCGTAATCGGATACTTCACATATTGGTGTATTAGCTTTAATGTTGAAAGCATCGTTTTTGTTTGAAGCGAAAACTTTACTATGAATTCTATTACACAAAATCGCATCATCATCATCTACTATATATTTACAGCGGAAATTTGTATTTCCTTCCGATTGTTTATAATACTTTCGTAGGATATACCACAATTAGTTAGGTAATAATTTTGGAAAGGTTTTAGTGTATACATATTGTTCAAGGGTACTTAGTTATAGAGCAACAGTAAAAGTTCAAAAATTAAGTGAACCTGATTATGAAAGTTTAGCCTTTTAAAAAAAAATCTACAGAACATATTTTGTTACAAGTGGCCCTGTTGCATGACTTTTAGGAATGGTGTTAGTATATACGATTTCATTATATGTTGATTAGTTACAGCGGTATTAATTCCTGTTGTCATAACGGTCTCATTACCCGACCATAAGTGCGCTGTTTATAATCAACTAAAACAATTACTTCTTAATTGCTAAATTTTGTCCAACGCTTAAGATAACATTATATCGCAATGGCGTTCGCATCGTTTTCAGTAATGTGCAAGGTCAAGCTGAAGATCCATATTGTTTAAAATACAAGTTCAAATTCACCATTTAGTTTAATCCAAGGTTCATTTGGAAATATTGACCAGCGCAGAAGGGCATAGCCTGCTAGTTTAGTTATATTTAGCAAAAAATATGAAACACTACCTACCTACTCAAAAAGAAGTTTGATTTCAGAAAACAGAGATTCCTTTCTTACAACAAAAATAAAAATGGCTGAATGAAATTATGTTGCTAGATCTGTTGATAAGGGATCACTTTATTAATGTTTCCAGTTTCAGAGACTTAATTGCATTTTTTCTCTGGTTTTAGACCTAGGGATCAACTCTCCCCTATAAATAAAACATAAATTTAATAGACATGTAATCTAACTACGTGCTTAAACCAGTGAAATCATCATAATGAAAAAAGTACGAGGTAAATCTTTTGTCATTAATTCCAATATTAACTCCTGGCATACGGCTGATACGAAAGTATCGCTTTTAATGAATTTCAGAACTTTATTTGAATGCATAATTGATATTTTTCATATAGAAATAATTTTTGGCGGTGTTAGTAGGCAATCTAAAAAACATGTAATGATTTTTTTTAAACATTTAATATTTTTCAATAACAAAAAATGGTTTTAACCTATATTCTGGAAAAGGGAGACTTGATTTGGATCCCCTAGTTATTATAAATTTAACAATTTGGAAATTGCACGTCAAACGTGGCAAATGAGGTGCGTTCGTACTATAACTAGTTTTATAAATATTTTTTGCACCGCATATTGTACTAAATGTATATTTTAGTGCACTTCATAAGTGCATATCCATTTCATTCTGTTAGAAAGGCTGTAACATAATTAAAATGCACTTGCAATAATTTTTTCCCATTGGCCGTAATGTAACGGAAAATTTTTGACTGTCCCTGTAATTAAACTATACATGCGTTTTTCATAAAATTTGAAATCACTCGACAAAATTTTGTAACAATTATATATTTAAAATTTCAGACCATTTGGTTGGGTAGTTTTTGCTCTGTTATATGCGGACGGACAGACAGACGGACTGAACAACGACTATAGGTGCTACGTATTTATATAATTACGAACGCACCTAAAAATGATATTTTAAAAAAATAAAATACTCTTTTTTAGATATTATTCACATTAGTTGTACAAGATGCTTTATAATGAGCGTAACAAAGGTGGCTATAAGTAAAATATTTCGTGATTGGCCAGCGGCTAATGCATAAGTGCCAGAAATTCTTTTGGGGTTAGTCGGTGGGTAATCTTAGAAAATATATTAAATACAAAAAATCCATTCAAGTTTTCAATTCACCTTGCGTTAGTCACATGTATATCTCTGAAATACCGCCATTTTTTGATTTTTTTTTTTTTTTTTAAGAAAAATATATGTAACTTTTGTGTTCTCAATAAATGTTTTCCTATAAAAAAGTATTTAATGTAACAATATGTACATATATATATATATATACATTTGCAAATGAAAACATAAAAAGAAGAAACATATATTGTATCTGTGAGATACATTGCGACTAACGATGGAAAAAACAGATTGCTACTAACGCATGGTTTAAAAGGCTTTTTATCTTCATTCTGTGCGCCGTATACCGGGCATCTTTATCCTGGGTAGCCCGGTATGTATTACTTGGTTACTATTAATACGTAGTTTCAGGAGATTCAAATATTGCAAATTAAAAGGAAAAGCATGATTATGCAGTAATACTACCTGACATCCCCCCCCCCCCACACGTATTTTCATTAATTTGATAATCGCAACGTTTTGAGTTAAATATTTTATCTAAAATAATTAAAATATTGATTTTTATGATAATTGAATTAATAATTAGCTTGAATATTAAATATTCTCAAATATATTGGTAATTATATTGGTAATCCTAATAGATCAGTTCATATGAAATTGACTACATGAACCCCTCCCATAATTTTTGAATTGCTACGCCACTCTTTCGAAGTAACACGCGTGCTTCCCTATGATATCGCCTTAATCTGTCACAAAAGCATAACAAGATTGAACATTTTTGACAAACTTGCCGTTGTCTTCCGACTTGCGGGTGTGGTTAGAAAGTTCTTCCTGTAAGTCAGTGATTTGAATTTTTTCCTGCGTTATTCTCTCATTGATTAAGTACATCGCTTTTGTAAAGCACAATAGCGAGTCAATGGCCCTTACCAGAATTAGCCTTGGAATTTACTGATTTTTATTTTCGATGCTCGAATCTAGGAAAGAATTGTCAAAGCGTTTTTTCTCTGGAAGTTGCATCAAAAGATAAAAATAAATGTCCGATAAAAATAAATGTAGTATTTGTTTTTTCAAAAGATTTCAAAAGTGAAATATATTTAACAAAATTAAAATTATATATGAAAATCATTAAACTCATCAAACTAAGTTTTGAAAAAAGTGAAAAAAATGCACTTACAAGGCAAATAAATAGATTTATTCAGATCGACATTCTCAAGATGTAGGGGAGAGGGGGGCACATGTGAACATGGGTTACATGAGAACAGTACATATTTCACTCAGTTAATTTGAAATTAAAAAAAAAAAATTACCAATTGATGATAGTACTGGTACTATCTTTTGGCTGAATTTTCAGAGCAATAGGCCATTTTGATTTTTGGTAGTTGTAATTTGTTTGTTTTAGAAGGTGTGAAGTAAAAAAGTCTTCTAAGTTATTGAAGTAAAAATTCATTCAAGACATTTTTGAAAGAAGAATATCAGCATTGGATTCTATAGTAGCATTAATTAGGTAAGTCTACAAAAAGTTTTGTTTCCTTATTTCAATTAAAAATACCTTTTTTTTTTATAAGTTAGGCTGAAGTTGGTAGATGGGGCACTTGTGAACAGAACATATGGGGGCAGATGGGAACAGTCCACAAGTGTATTTTTTAAGTCTGTGAATGCAATTTTTTTTTTAGTTTAAAATTTAATTATTCTTGTCAAACATTGAGCTATATATTCAATATTAGGTAGCTTTCTTTACAAAAAAGCTACCTATTGCAGCCGTTCGGAGGAAAGCGATTTCAAAAAATTTTGGTATATTTTCATCGATCATGACCCCCAGACCCCGAAACCACCCTCCGTTCAAAATTGATATATATATATATATATATATATATATATATAACCAATAATTAAACATAACCTACCACCATCAAAAACCGTAATATTATGAATTAAAGCTGTAAGTATATATAAAAAAAAAAGATTAAATTATTTATAAGAATTATTATGGAAGAAAAATAAGAAAGTGGACACCGACAAATAATGGAAATGCTTATATATTGAATTACGTTTTCAAGGGCACAGAATTCAATGATATAAGCAATATGGTTGTTTTCTGTGGGAAAAATAAGCTAAAGCTAAAAGTTATTTTCCCCTGTGCCCTAACAACCATTAAAATCAAGTGAATTGATTAAAAATGAAAACAGAATAGAAACAAATAATATGAATTGGAAAAAACAATAAAACCTATTTAAATATTTATAGGATATAAAATGAAATAATAAACACCATACCGATTAATATTTTAGAATAAATCCACGCTCACATGGCACCCATATCGTAAAGATTAAGGTTAATAAAACAGTTAAGAAATCACAGTAATTGATGCCATAGGATGCAGTTAATACATATTGAAATAAATGTTAAATAACTTTTAATATAATATAAAATAATATAAATAGAAAGTAATTACATAATTAAAATGCACTATTAAATTAATTAAAAGCCGTTAAACAATATCGTCAAAATTAAGCTAAAAATTCCCCCTGGTGTAGTAAATTATAACTGAAATGTAGCTGGAAGAAGTAAATCTAGAACTTATCGAAAAAGAAAAACACAAATTGTGGTGCTGCCATCTAGCATTACATTTATGATTTAATAGTCAAAAGACTTGCTTCAGTTGTAAGCAATTGAATGTAACAATTGTTTTATTAACAGCAAAACAAAAATATCCTTATATATAGATAATTATAAACTGAATATAAACCATACAATGTATTTAAAAAAAAAAAAAAAAAAAAAAAAAAAAAAAACTATTGTTAATAAAATTTAAAAAGCATACAAAATATTCTATTAGCAAATTTATTTAAACTACACTAAGAATTTAAATAATTCTAGAACATCGATAAAATATAGCATATAGCTATATGCTATAAAACAGAATAAATTCATTAATAATTAATATAAATAATTATTAAAAATATAAAAATCTTTAATAAAAACTATTATATATAAGATAATTATAAAATGAACAGGAAATAAAAAACATATGGTAGTATAAAGAAGGTGAACTGATACTTAAATTCCAATTACCTAAAAAGCACAAATATAATGTGTGGATTATTTTATACATCCATAAAAATCCTAAAAGTATGAATGTGGGACATTCAAAAACAATAAACCGATAATAAATTATATAACACTAGGTGAAAATAAATAAATATTAAAATATTAATAAGAATAGAGGAATAATAATAAATATAATTACCCAATTTTAATCCATACAGTATAACTTTATTTATATTAAATATACTTATATGTATATTAATCACTATAAAAATGGCATACTATTAGTAATTAATATATTGTCCTTATTAAATTAAAATTTATAACAAATGATTGCAAATAAGATTAAACAATAATAAAGCTAATAATTAATGAAATTCACCAATTACATATAAAATATCAAATCAACATCCTTATAAAATACGTATTAAAAATATAGTAATAATACAAAAAGCCCTTTTTTTTTTTTATATATATATATATATATATATAAATTAACCATTGCGTATTATCCAGACAACACCACCCTCCTCCGTACTCTAACATCTACCCACCCATATATATATATATCTGACCTATGTCACACTGTAACTCCCGTAATTATGAACCGATTTCGATGTAATTCGGTGTGTACATAGTACATACCAATGTCTCGACCGAGTTCGTTGGCCAGCTTCATCCGCCGTTTTGTTTCAAAATGGCGGCCATTTAAAATTTTTAAAAAAATTTAAAACTTGAAATGTGGTACCAAAAAATTAAAAATGGAAAAATATTTTTTTCTTATGTATTTGACCTTTATACAAAGATTCCGGAGCAGTTTTTGTTTCGTCTATATCTTAAAAAATGGCTGAGTTATAGCATTTTGAATTTCTAGCGTGGCTGACATTTTGAAACGTCCTGAATTTTGTCACGCGATAAAAGGCGTATTTATGAACCGATTTGGATGTAATTCGGTGTGTACATAGTACATACCAATCTCTCGACCGAGTTCGTTGGCCAGCTTCATCCGCCATTTTGAATCGAAATGGCGGCCATTTAAAATTTTTTTAAAAATGTAAAAATTGAAATGTGGTACCAAAAAATTGAAAATGGAAAAATATTTTTTTCTTATGTATTTGACCTTTATACAAAGATTTCGGAGCAGTTTTTGTTTCGTCTATATCTTAAAAAATGGCTGAGTTATAGCATTTTGAATTTCTAGCGTGGCTGACATTTTGAAACGTCCTGAATTTTGTCACGCGATAAAAGGCGTATTTATGAACCGATTTGGATGTAACTTCGTTTATACATAGTACATACCAATGTCTCGACCGGGTTCGTTGGCCAGCTTCACCCGCCATCTTGTTTAAAAATGGCGGCCATTTAAATTTTTAAGAAAAATTTAAATTTGAAATGTGGTACCAAAAATTGAAAATTGAAAAAATATTTTCTTCTTATGTGTTTGACCTTGATAAAAAGATTCGGGAGCAGTTTTTGTTTCGTCTATATCTTAAGAAATGGCTGAGTTATAGCATTTTGAATTTCTAGCGTGGCTGACATTTTGAAACGTCCTGATTTTTCTCACGTAATAACAGGCGTATTTATGAACCGACTTGGATGTACCTTGGTGTGTACATAGTACGTACAAATATCTCGACCGAGTTCGTTGGCCAGCTTCATCCGCCATCTTGTTTCAAAATGGCGGCCATTTAAAAAAATAAAAAAATTTAAATGAGATACCAAAAAATTGGAAAATGAAAAAGATTTTTTTTGTATGTGTTTGACCTTAATACAAAGATTCCGGAACAGTTTTTCTTTCGTCTATATCTAAAAAAAAATGGCTGAGTAATAGCATTTTGAATTTCTCTTGTGGCTGACATTTTAAAACGACCTGACTTTTGTCACGCGATAACAGGCGTATTTATGAACCTATTTGGATGTAACTTGGTCTGTACATAGTACATACCAATGTCTCGACCGAGTTCGTTGGCCAGCTTCATTCGCCATCTTGTTTCAAAAGGGTTGCCATTTAAAAAAAATTAAATTTAAAATTCAAAATGAGGTATTAAAAAATTGGAAAATGAAAAAGATTTTTTTTATGTGTTTGGTCTTGATACAAAGATTCCGGAGCAGTTTTTGTTTCTGAAAATTTGTTCTTTTGTTGATATCTTAAAAAATGGTTGATTTATAGCTCTTCGAATTTCTAACATGGCTAACATTTTGAAACGATCTTGTATTTGTCACGCGATAACACGTGTATTCGCCTATTTCGATGTAAGAAGGCATGTGGATAGTATACATCAACACCTCGACCAAGTTCGCTGGCCAGATTCATCAGCCATCTTGTTTCAAAATGGCGGCCATTAAATTAAAAAATATATATATTTAACGTGAGGTGCAAAAAAATTAGAAATTGTAAAAGGTTTCTTTCTTAAGTATTTGATCTTGATATAAGGATTCAGGAGCATTTTTTGTTTGTCTTTACCTTAAAAAATGGCTCAGATATAGCAGTTTCAATTTCTATTGTGGGTGACATTTTGAAAAATCTGATTTTTTGCATGCGACAGCACTCCTATATATTAACCGATTCCGATGTGAGTGAGCATGTGCACAGCAATTACTAAGGTCTCGACCGAGTTCACTGCTTAGCCTCATCCACCATGTTGTCTTAAAATGACAGGCACTTTAAGAAATTGCCGAATTTGGCAGTCAAATATAAGTTACTTTAAAGAAAAGCAGCTTGGATAAAGCTGACTAATTTCGCGAAATTCTCATTCATTATATTGATAAAAATTAGTATTGAATCTCCTATATTCGGTTTCCACTAAATTGAGCTTCGTGTGTTTGTATGATATAAGTTGGCTTTTTTAAAATAAGGATTATGAAAGCTACCTCTTCCTCCCGGCACTGGCCGGAAGGACTTTTTTTAGGATTGATTCACAGTTTTAATTCACTGGAAGTTAGATAACAATTAAAAGTGACTCAAAAAGAGTAGGCATATTAGTGTATAATTTTACGAATAATTTCTTGTATCTATGTTGAAACATTTATTGATTTATTCACACAAGTAGAAAAAGGGCATCTAATTAGTTTTATAACAGTTTTTATTCACAAAAAATTATTTTTGTCTTATTTATGGATGTGTTCACATGTGTCCCAGCTATGTTCACAACTACCCCTCCACCGGGACACATGTGAACAAATTAAGACAATTTTTAGAATGATAATATAAGTTAGAAATTCTTGATAAATGCATCCAAAAGTTTCACCAAAAGAACAAACAAATTCTAAATAATCATATAAATCGATTTTTGGTTCAATAGCTCATAACAATTTTGAGAAATAGTCAAAAATGTAAAAAGTGTTCACATGTCCCCCCCCCCCCTCTCAACTATAATGATACAAATATTTTTTGGGGAAAAAAATTAAAATTGAAAACTGGTAACCAAAAATCACGCGATCTCATGTATAAAAAAACAGAGTGCAATAATAACTAGTCGGATGTACCAATCCCAAAATTTTCTTCTATCTCATACATGTTAATACTTCAAAATCCGCAATCACACTGCCAAAATTAAATGGCAATCTATGCATCTCATGAGGATTCTAACGATATGAAATTCCGTGCGTTAGTTCTTGAGATATGACTATCGCTGAAATCGTCTAAATTCAGAAAAATGCTGCCTAGCAGCGCCACCTATTGGGTGATTTATACCAAATCCTAATCAGCAACAATTTATGTCAACGTTTGACTGAATCTGAAGTTTGGAGAAAATCCGTACATTAGTTTTTGAGATAGAGCAATAACGAAAATCGTGAAAATTCCTGCATAGCAGCGCCACCTATTGGGTGATTAACACCAAAACCTAATTAACAACAACTTGTGTTAACATACAACTAAATCTGAAGTTAGATGAAAATTCGTCCATTAGTTCTATTGATAGAGCTATTGAGGCAATCGTGAAAAAGGCAGCAGAGAAGCGCCACCTGTTGGGAGATTTACACCAACACATAATCAGTAGCAAGTCATATCAAGGACTAACTGAATCTGAAGTTTGATGAAAATCCGTGCGTTAGTTCTTAAGATAGAGCTATTGGGGAAATCGTGTAAATCCTGCAAAATTCATCATAACAGCGCCACCTGTTGGGCGATTTACACCAAAACGTAATCATCATCAATTCATATCACGGACTAACTAAATCTGATGTTTGATCGAAATCCGTGGATTAGTTCTTGAGATAGAGCTATTGTGAAAATCGTGAAAAATGCAGCATAGCAGCGCCACCTGTTGAGCGATTTACACCAAAAACTAATCAGCATCAATTTGTATTAGGGACTAACTGAATATCAATTTTTATTAAATTCCCTGCATTAGTTCTTGAGATAGAGCGCCCACAAAATTTGTGTCACATACACACAGACAGACAGACAGACAGACTCACAGAGTCACAGACAGACATTTTGTAAAAACATGTTTTTTGGAATCTCTGACCCCTAAAACGTGTAAATCCGTCGAAAACCGGAATTCGAAAATTTTCATGAATCCAATACTTTCTTCTTAAGATAGAAGAAAGTAAAAATGGATATTTGTGAACGTGAATTATTTTATACTATTGTTTCTTATTCTGCAATTTTAAATTACAAAATAAGTCGGCTATTAGAAAATTAGTAAAATTGTCTGTGTAAATATACTTTGCGGAAAAGGGGGGGGGGGGCGCAAAAATCCATGTTTACTTCGGGTGCAAAAAAGGCTAGTTTTCGGCTTCTAGTAAGTGTATTTTTATCAATTTTAGCAAGTATTAACTTAGTTTGAAAATTAAAATAGTAAGGAAAGCTAAATTTACTTTACAGATTTCCCTAGCTTGGTGCGGTTTCAGTTACAGCGATTTTTAATTAGTGTGTTAAACCTTTTATAGATACTCCCACGAATAGCGGGGTGAAATTTTTTATTAGTGTGCAAAGCACGAAATGACTTATTCCTTTTTGTCTGCAAGATAGTGTCGAATTTTTGAAAATGAAATTTCTGGAAATGGTGAAAAAAGAAATAACATTAAAAGCATTCGAAGAAGCTTTTCAAAAATTAGATTTATTCGAACAGTATTTGATATATCTACACCCAAACATGAGTAGAAGTATACAAGTGCACAGAGGTTTTAGAAAATCAGATTTTATGCTACCGCAAGATGTATTCTAAGAAAAAGAAAAAACTGTGCAATTTGCAATGGATAAGTTTCCAATGACATTGACAAACCAAATTCATTAACACTTCTTAACTATGTTAAAAAGTGTTAAAAAGGGATGAACAAGTTTCTTGCAATATGCATATCAAGACTGTCTCTCGATACTGAGAATTTGGAACAAAAATTTTAACGCATGGAACATTTTAAAGATGCATAGGCTGCGCAAAATATTTAAGAAAAATGCATTTGAAATGCATTACAATGTTATTTTCATTACTTATTTTTATAAAAAGTGCGAAAATGCACTTTCTGTTAAGTATATGGTAATATATCGATAATTTTAAATCAAAAGCAAAACTTCTTATTTTTGTTCTTTTAAAGTCCACCGTCCACTTAATGCTTTCAGGGGCAAAGCACTTCCATTACTAAAATGTTGAAATAAATGAATGATACCGGAATTTACAAACAAATTTATATGGAAATAAGAAAAAACTGTATTTCAGATACATAATAAACGGAAAATTTTTGTACCAAATTTTTGGTGTCATTGTAGCATTTGGATATTAAAAGTAAAGTGGTTTCATAAACAAACCACCGCTCTTGAAAGGGTTAAATGTATGATCTACAGACTAAATTCAACCTCCCGAACTGAGAGGGCTATGTCGAACGTTATAATAATTCATAATTTAAATAAATGTGAACAAAATTCATTTCAGACCATGTGTTCGAAATTTAATTGTAAAGAGTTGTAATATGTTTGCAGTAGCTGACTATATGTGTTTAAGTTCTGTTTGTAAGAGGCTCAAATTAGAGTAGCGGCGATCTTGTCATTCTGGAAGAAAAGCTTTACTAACAAGAATTTTGTTTATACTGAATTACGCTGTTTAGTTCTCTGCCCCTCAAAATGTTAAAGCGATTCACACTCATATCATAATATAATATCATATCATAACCATAATATCAACTATATCTTTGTTTATACTGAATTACGCTGTTTATTTCTGTGCCCCTCAAACTGTTAAAGCGATTCACACGCATATCATAATATAATATAATATCATAATATGATATGATATCATATCATAATATCAACTATATCATAATATAATTCTAATGTCATAATAATCCTAAAATATTCCGTAATGCTTAGGAACACTTTTCTTTAGCTCTGTATAATAATCTATAGCATTTATACATACTGCATAATATGCAAAATTAAACTTAAAAAAGCATATCATACTGAAAACGCACTTCCAGCAATTATCGCTGATAGGCAACATTTCGGATACAGTACTGTATCCGAAATCTTTTGTGTGTTCCTGTGAATGAACGATAAATGTTGTGTACATCATATTCCACAGCAAGTATCTTCTGGTAAACCTCAGTAATGCATATCAATTTCATTATATGTGAAATAGTGTAACGTAATTAAAATACGAAGCAAGCAGTTTTTGTCCGTAGGCCATTATGTAATGGAATTATTTTGTGTGGCCCTGTAAATGAATAATTAATTCTTTGCTTTCCACATTCCACAGAATGCATGTTTTAGTGCACTTCATAAATGCATATAAATTTCATTATATTTGAAATGGTGCAACATATTAAAATGCACTTGAAACGATTTTTTCCCAATGATCGTAATATAATGGAATAATCTTGGCTGCCCCTGTAGACGAATTATAAATGCTACACTCTTCATTTTCAATAGGGATCATTCTATGGTAAATGTCAATAACATATTAAAATTGTAGAATAATCCAAGTATATTTACGAGAATTATAGCACGGATGGACAGACAAACCGAAATCATAAACACTTTTCGACTATGTTGGAAAGTGTTAACAATGATCACAGTTCAATTATGTTTGTGTTCTGTGCAATTTCAATATCTTTAATAATATGGCTATCAATTTATATTAAATTGTGAAAAATGCATTTAGACGATTATTTCCTTGCCTTTTTTTTTAAAGAACACAACAATCAAGCTTTAAAAGGTAATTAAAAAGTAACTATTACCCCCTTTAAGGGCGGTGGGATATATTATATCCCACCTAATTTAAACAAGATTCTCACCAGAAACTTTTAACTAAATTTTATATTTTTAACTTTGAGGGCAAAATGTTGAAAAATTGCTTTTCCTTATTTTAAAATAAAATTTTTCGATTATTCCGGTGAGAAGTCAATATTACAGAGACATTATTGCTTGCCCCTTAAAGGGTAAAGACTTTAAGAAAATTAATAAATATAGACAAGGAACTAACTTATATGTATATATATATATTTTTTTTTTTTGGGGGGGGGGGGGTAGGTATATTTATTACTGAATAAGAATATCAGATGAAAGAAATGAAATGTCAAATCGGTTTATTGTATCCCATCTTCATCTGGTATTGTTTTTACAGCTGGTCAAAGTAATATAATATTTTAAGTTGCAGAGGAGTTGCGCTGCAATCAAACTAACAAGGAAGGTCTCCTTACTGGGCATACCCAGAATATCTCTCTATTCTAAAAAAAAAAGTAACTTACGCTGACACCGCCGCCGCCGGTTTTGAATTTTTTGTGACCGGAGGTTTTTCTCCGTTAATATTAAGAAAAATATTGGATACAAAAATATGAAAATCGGCGGTATTATAGAGAAATGTTTGATAAACACGCTGATGCAGACAGTTTTCAAATCGAAGAATTATTTTAAGAGATATTTAATGCTAAAGTTGGACAAAATCGTTCCATTAAAAAAGTTTTATAGGAGCAAACACTATACAAGGGAATTAATTCATTTTTAGATCATTTTATACGTTAGAATTTCCCGGTGTGCAGACTGCATTTATTTTTATAATTTGACTCATTTTTTGAGGTTTTAATTCTATTTTAAATTCAAATTTTCAGCATTTCGAGAGATATTTTTTACTTATTTTAGAAAATGATATTAATTTAAACTGTTGCCAACTGTATAAACAGCGCAAACAATAATGTTTGCTTCAAATTAAAAATTTTGCCCCATCATTGGCCGAGAGGATCTGCTCTCGAAGCTGGTAGACGGGAGGTGCTGGGTTCGAACTCCCCCCCCGGTTGGCCTAATCGTTCGGAGTTTTCGTGGTTTTCTTCGAACCTTGGTTTTCCAAGCGCAAATACGGGTTAGGTTCCCTTAGAAAGACCCCCACGAAGGCACCCCCCCTTAGGGCCTATATCCCACGTATTGATAATTGACCGCCATAAACACAACCAACCAACCAACCAAATTAAAAATTTATTTACACGTGACTATTATAAGCAGAAAAAAAACTTTCAAATTAGAATTAAATAATTACGTATAAAAAGCGGAAACTTATTGAAAATTATTTCATAAAAACTATATTTACACGTGAATTTTAAAAGAGAAAGGATATTGTAAAATAATAAATTCATTAACATGCGTTAGAAGTCTTAAATAGGAGAAATTACTTCACATTACACTTATTATGTAAAACGAACAAAAAATAATAATGCAAAACAGTTAAAATTTAAAAATTGCACGAGACATTTATTTGATATTTTGGATGATCTTTTCAACTATTTGTGTTAGGACAGCGCAAATAATATTTCATTTCTAACGAAAGTATTTTCACGTGAATATTAAAAAGAGAAAGAAAAATTTGGTGAAAATTACGTCAGATTAAAAACGATACATTTAAAATGTCTTATTTAAAAGAACTTCCTTTTCGCTTTGTTAAAAAATACTGGGAGATACTTAATTTTATATTAGCTTATTTTGAAATGCTTAATTGATTTTATTTAATCAAAGACGAAAACAGCCATTATCTTATAACAGCAGCTGATTTTTCCTTAAAATTTCCCAATCAAAGAGAAATGAATAGAAACCCGTTTATAGGGAGATCGTCATTGTTTTTTAACCCGGGAGAACTCGCTAGTGAGAATGCCCAATTGCTTTTCTTTTACTTTACATTCATATAATATCAAATTTTTTTGGTTGGCTTAGTACTTTTATTCACAAAATAGGTAAAATAATTGTAAAACATTTTGAAATTTTAATTAAAATGAAAAATGATTTAAATAAGTGTCTTAAAAAGTACGACTGTGGGAGAAAATCTCATGCAGCGAGTTCTCCCGGGTTAAATTATAATTCAATCATTCAAAATCTTTTTAAAGCCGATCAAATTATCCTGCTTTAAGAGACTGCTGTGTCTGAACGGGGGTTGGCGAGCGTAGCTCGTAGGGGGCCGAGCCCCCTAGTTTTGAAAAAAAAATTAATTAAACTACTTATGTATGTAATAAATGATCAGTCAAATTTAGCGGCGGAATTACATTAGAAAGTCTGTTAAAAAATAAAATACTTTAGAGTATTTGACGCAAAAAGACGAAAGTATCACGCGATTTGGCGAGCAGCACTTTTCCTCACCAAAAGCAAACGATTATAATGTATCTGAAAATTGCTTCTTAATTGATTTTTAGAATGCGTGTAAATAGTATTTAATGAATTTAAACTTAAACAATGAGAGAGTTTAATACATACATTTTTTTGTATTACATATTTATGTTGCTTGTTGCTGTAGTTATTTAATTTTACCACTTTAAAAATAATTTCATATTGAAAAATATATCTTCGTATATTTAAGCATATTCTAAAATAAAGGTCAGAAGAAGTATGCTACAGTTTTGGTTATATATTTGAATATCGGAGCAGTTTTTTTTTTCCCATAGCAACAAAATTGATTCGACCGTACTCAATTGGGCTTAATATTGATATTGAAACAATTTTAATTAATTAAAGTTTTGTTTTAATTCATAAAATTTCATAGTTAACTTTCATTATAAATATATATAATATGACAAAACTACAGTTAAACTAAAACTAACAAAACTAAAGTTATTTAAATTAAATTTATTTAAACAAGTTCAATATGAAACATTTTTACCTTAAAGAGTATTTGACAAAGTATTTTTTGAAATTTTATTCCATCGCCAACCGGTGATAAATCGCCAAATAACAAAATTTTCGTTATTTTTTTTATGGACATTCTATCGAATATCCGCTGAAATATTTTTATAAACATATCTATCCTCATGAGAAGAACATTCTATAATTTTTTTTCAGATTTTTCGGAGTATGCCCGTATGGAGACCTTCCTTGTAAGTTACTGCATTGAGATCGTAGAGGATCCAGAATTTTGTTTCAGGGCCGTTATGCAAGCACGGCCTTTCGCAAAGTAATGGGATTGACTAAGTTGTGCCAATAATTAGATTTAAAAAACTCTGATTTCGGGAACGAAGGGGGGTGGGGCTGTAGCCCCATTCCATCAATAACCTCTCTGCTAGTAATTGGCATTTTCAACAAAACAAAACATATATACGAGTAAATCATCAATACACAAGGTACAAAATTAGGCATTAAACTTATGCACAATATGCCGAAAGGTCTAATTGGGCTTTCCAATTTCCGTTAAAAAAGACATTTATACATTTACTTGGATGAAAATAATTGAATTTCAAAGATTGATTACTTGAAAAATAATATGAATTTTTATGTCATATTGAAGATATTATATATATTGTCATATTGAAGATGAATATCTTTTAATTTCCAGATAACACTGATGACGACGCTGCTAATCCTCCTTGGACCGGTGAGTATTTTATACTACATATTTCAGATTCTAAAAAAAAACTCATGTTCTATTTCATAACATTATTTTAACAATTTATCTCATGTAATTCGGTAAAAGAATTCTACCTACATTTTTAGTTTACGATATAACATTAAAATCCAATATCATTAATTACAGCTTTGAACATGCAAGCATCTCTCTATTCTAAAAAAAAATAACTACCGCTGTCACCGCTGCCGCCGGTTTTGAATTTTTTGTGACCGGAGGTCTTTCTTCGTTAATATTAAGAAAAATAATGCATTCAAAAATATGAAAATCGGTAGTATTATACAGAAATGTTTGATAAACACGCTGATGCAGACAGTTTTCAAATCGAAGAATTATTTTAAGAGACATTTAATGCTAAAGTTGGACAAAATCGTTCCACTAAAAAACTTTTACAGGAGCAAAAACTATACATCGGAATTCAATCATTTTTAGATCATTTTATACGTTATAATTTCCCGGTGTGCAGAATTCATTTATTTTTTTAATTTGACTCATTTTTCGAGGTTTCATTTCTGTTTTAAATTCAAATTTTCAGCATTTCGAGAGATATTTTTTACTTATTTTAGAAAATTGTACTAATTTAACCTGTTGCCAACTGTATAAACAACGGAAACAATAATGTTTGCTTCAAATTAAAAATTTATTTTGCACGTGACTGTTATAAACAGAAGATATAAAAAGCAGGAACTCATTGAAAATTACGTCATAAAAAATATAATTACACGTGAATCTTAAAAGAGAAAGAATATAGTAAAATAATAAATTCATTAACATGCGTTAGAAGTCTTAAATAGAAGAATTTACGTCACATTACACTTATTACGTAAAATGAACAAAAAATATTATTCCAAAACAGTTTAAATTTAATAAAAATTGCGCGAGATATTTATTTGATATTTTAAGATGATCATAATATTTCAATTCTAACAAAAGTATTTTTACGTGAATATTAAAAAGAGAAAACGGTTTTTGGCGAAAATTACGCCAGATTATAATTGTCAGATTCAAATTATAATTCAATCTTCCGAAATCTTTTTAAAGCCGATCAAATTATCGTGCTGTTAGAGTCTCCGGTGTCTGAACGGGGGTTGACGAGCGTAGCTCGTAGGGGGCAGAGCCCCCTAGTGAATGAAATAATAGTAAATATTGAGAATAAATTAAATAGCCAAACTTAATGCTGCTCGTCAGTCAGTTTCCGCGGTTTCCCTCGGTAATGTTAGTGTCTAAGGGCATTTGATGTATTCTGATATTTTAAATATCTCCTCGGGAAATTAATATTTTAAACTTTTTTTCTGTGATGCTCTTTAAAGGATGTTTCTTTTTACTTTCTTCTATCTTTACAATAAGAAAGTATTGGATTCATGAAAACTTTCGAATTCCGGTTTTTGACATATTTACATGCTTTAGGGGTCAGAGAACCCGAAAAACATGTTTTTACAAATTGTCTGTGTGAGTGTAACACAAATTTTGTGGACGTTCTATCTCAAGAACTACTGAACGAAATTTAATAAAAATTCATATTCAGTTAGCCCCTGATATAAATTGGTGCTGATTAGTTTTTGGTGTAAATCGCTCAACAGGTGACGCTGCCATGCAGCATTTTTCACGATTTCCACAAGAGCTCAATCTGCTCCAGAACTAATGCACGGATTTTCATCAAACTTCAGTTTCAGTTAGTACTTGACAGGAATTGACGTTTCATACATTGTGGTGTAAATCGCTCATCAGGTGGCGCTGCTATGCTGCATTATTTGAGATTTCTGCAATAGCACTATCTAAATAACTAATGCTTGGATTTTCAACAAACTTCAGATTCAGGCATACAATGATTTGAATTATTGTTTATGTTTTGGTGCAAATCGCTCAACAGGTGGTGCTGCTATGCTGCATTTTTCAGAATTTTCGCTATAGCTCTATCTCAATAACTAATGCGCGAATTTTCATCAAACTTCAGATTCAGGTATACCTTGATATCAATGAGTGCTGTTTATGTTTTGGTGCAAATCGTTCAATAGGTAGCGCTGCTATGTTACATTTTTCAGAATTACCGCTGTAGCTCTATCTCAAGAACTAATGTACGGATTTTCATTAAACTTCAAATTCAGATATACTTTGATATGAATTGGTGCTAAATTGATGTAATTTCTTGTATTATTTAAATGATTTAATTCGGGACTTATATAGAAGAAAGTTTTGTGATGGCCGCAAGTTTTCTTAGTTGTCAAAATATTTCTGAAATGTATGCTTAATTTAATATTTTATGTGTTAAAATCGGGCGAACTGGGGGAAAAATTTTAACACTTCATATAAAATTAAGCATAGATTTTAGAAATATTTTGAGAACTAAGGGGAAAAGATACATCCTTTAAGAAGAGTACACAGAAAAAAGTTTAAAATATTAATTTCCCGAGGAAATATTTTAAATACAAGAATGCATCGAATGCCCATAGACTTAACATTACCGAGGAGAATTCGCAAACTGAGTGACGAACAGCCTTACGGGAAGAGAGGCGTTCTACATTGTAATTTAGAAAATCGATTCTTTCTTTTTAATATGTTCTTAAAAAATACACCCTTAAAACTACATTGCCAAAATTTAAAGACATAAATCATAAATTAAGCAAGTTATATCGTGTTACTTCAGGTAGAATCCTGCCGAAAGTAAAACTTTATGCGCATTTTTCAAGTTTGTGGAAGTTGTGCAAAACTTCTTTATTATGCGATTGACAATATTGGATTTATATATATATATATATATATATATATATATATATATGTGTGTGTTTTGTTTTTTTTTATCATTGTAACTTACATTCATTTTAAACAGGACGGCGGCTGCCCAAACAATAATCTCAAAGAGTTCACGGCTGAAATTTTAGGATTAGTTAAACTCGATTAGCATATTAAAATGAAACTGGTCTGCCAAGCCATATCTTGGTGGAAACTACCTACCTGCAGAATCAATTTTAGTGGTTAATTGATAAATTTACCATTGTGTTTTCCTGCACCCAGTCCTTCATGTTTTCATACCTTTGGGTGCAGGAAAGCACAATAGTTGGTAAATCTACCAATCAACCACTGATGATATCAGAATCACTGTGATGTTGGTATAGGGGAGAGCGGGGTACAGTGATCCACTTTTGCAGTTAACATTTTTTTTTTCTCTTTAACAGAGAGACCAATCTACGTGAAAATATTTTTGAATATTCTTTAAACCTTTATAAATGCCTCATAATTTTCGCAGAACATAGTTCCCAATACATTAAAAAAAAATTATATACACCTGTAAAGCGGACCAGTGTGCCCCGGAAGCGAGGTACACTGGTCCCCCCATTGGGGCACAGTGGTCCACTATTAGTTATTGTCTAAAATACAATGTAAATCTATTTATAATTAATCTAATTCTTTTTTATTTCCCCTTTACCTCCAAAATAATATAATAATACAAATTTGCAAGTAGCATTTTGAAACAAAAAACATAAAACTAAAGAATTATCAAAAAATGTATTATATTTTGAAAATAACAATATAAGATACAGGAGTGATTGCAAATTAAGTTAATTAAATACAAAAAAAAAAAAAAAAAAAAAAAAAATCAGCAAACATTAAAACAAATATGATGATGAAAAATTTATTAGAAGCTCAAAATGGTTCATGATGAGCTAACCATGAGCTTTGAAACTATAAATAACCAATCCAGTGAGGTCATCTATTACTTATTAGGTTACAGTTATATTTTCAAAGGCAGTAAATACAAAACAAAATATATATTAATATGCTAACTTTACATATGATGATTGTGATGATTTTCATTTCTCTCCTCCCCCCCCCCCCCCCCCCACACACACACAAAAAAAAACAAAAAAAAACTGCTATATTGAACAAGAAAACTTATTTTAAAAATCACACGTGAACTGTTATTCATAATTTAGGAGAAAACTAAAGTGTCAGATGGCTACATTATGATCTGAACAACATATAACATGAAATTTAAAGTGTGCCAAATGGCTACTCTATGCATTGCAGGGTTAAATAAATTGTCATTTTTCTTTGTTTATTTTATTTTATAGTTAAATAACTATTTAAAGACAATATTTCTTTATAGAGAAAAGCAATTATTAAATATTTTGAAAATTCATTACAGGAGCGGTATTCATTGCGGACCCCTGTACCCTAGCAGTGGGCGGTCCACTATGCCCCATGTTGAAGTTCAATACATACTCATAAAAATATTATTTAAAGTTTTCTTTTAAGCATATAAACTTTGAAATTAAATAAAGACCAGTGCTTTACCTTTTATAAAAAGTTGTTTTATCTAATTTATCCGCAACCTTTAATTACTCAATAAAGAAAAGTATGAAGATGAAAATTTTTACTTTTAGGAGCTCAAAACAACCAGTCAGGATAAAAGGGTTCATTCTGAGCTGACGATGTGCTCTGAAGGCTGTAAGTAATCAATCCAGTGCTGTTATCAATTAGCCTAAAAGAAAAGCTTTAAAATTTTTTAAATAAGTAAAATATAGGGGGTGATCCACCGTGGACTTAGGTCCACTGTACCTCGCTCTCCCCTACATGTTTGAATAAAACCAATTACAAAATAATGCATATATGAGTATGCGCAATCTTTTCTGAGCATTTAAAGAACACACATGAAAAATTCTAATAATTAAACTAGTTATATTTAAAATACATCGGATGATCTCTGTAAACAACAATAATAATAACAATAATTTAAGAATGTATGCTCCGAATGTACTCCATTCATAAAAGTAGTTTTTGCTTTTCATACAAAATACTCCGCTCGATCACATTTAGAAAACACAAAGAAACAGTCGAAGCTATTTTTTTTTTTAAGTGGTCATTTTCTCAACCATTTACATGAATGTAATGTTTCTCGTAATAAAAAAAATTTATATAAAAAATTTGCAGCTAAAATAAAACATTTCCATTTAAAGATAGGATCATAATACATTTATTTACATTGTTTTTATAAGAATTACGAGATTTCCAATAGTATTTGTGGTTAATTAGCCCCCGGTAGGGTATGCTATTTCTTTCTCCCAGCTTATTTTGTGTCGACTCCAAAAAATGTTACCTTACAGAAGCCAGCCGTAAAACAAATCAATACAATTAAATACTCTATAGCAATTTTTTAAACTTCTAAGCATCGCACTTTTTCAATTTTCATACCGTCGTATTGGGGGAAAAAAAAGTACTTTTAAATGCAACTTGTTTGAAAACTCTATCTCCATTTATTTTTGAAATATTAATTTTTTTGTAGTTCTTAGCACCATTTGTTTAATTTTTTGGCAACTCAAGTACTTTATTTATGTAGAAAGTAAAGGAAAAATAGTTGAAAAATAGCAATTATATCTTTTTGTTGCCATTTTCTCATAACAACCGAAAGAAAACGTAATTAAAATACGTGCTATTTTAAAAAAATATATAAACGAATAATTTCTGTTAAAACATGGAGCTATTATAAACTATATTTAATTTTAAGTATCTATAGACTCTTTCAGTGTGATGTCAGTCATGACATTTTGGTTGGAAACTGACTCCAAACAAACGATTGCTATGCGTCATTTCTTTTTAAATATAAATCGTGGAAAATGTTACCAGCACATATCAAGTATTAAAACACTTAGATGTGAGATGTAGATATAAGATATAGCTGCAACACACAAACAAAATAGAAAATACAACATAGAAGCCGTTTGTTTGGAGTCAGTTTCCAACCAAAACGTCCTGACTGACATCACGACTGAAATCGTCTATATTAATGTTACAAACAAATGAAAGCCTGTGAATCATTAGATAGCCGTTTTTTTTTTCTTTTTTTGTGCGTGTGTGTGTGTGTGTGTCGAGTTTCTTTAATGACGGCATCTTTTTGCTGCATTTGTATATTATTTTGCGATAGTGACATCCTATGCATGCTTTACTGTAGATGTTTAAGAGTATATCATAAATGTGGAATTCTTAAGCGGATGCGAATGACGTCATTTTACATAAAATAAAAGCGTTTAAATTGAAAAAGTCTAAGTCTTAAAATTGAAATATGTTTTGTACTATTTATATATACATTTTTTTTTTTCTTCGGGGGCAACACTAAATTCTGAAAAAGCAGAATTCCTGTTTTCTAGTTAATCTAATTATTCATGTAAATATTATACGAAAAGAATTGTAACCACTGATTTATAAAATTAAGTTTTAATGAAAACTCTTGTCCAAATTTCATATTATTATTATACTAGCTGACGCCCGTGATGAATGACCCTTAAATGAACCTAAAATTTGTATGATTTTATATTTTTAACTCCATTTTGTCTAAATTTATATTTGTAAATGGAAAAAATCCAGAAAAAATATTGAATTGAAGGTACATGCTATTTTGTGTAATTTGATTTTTGGAGTCTATCCGCACCGAAAGCGAGCGAAACCGCGACAAAATACTCATGTTGTTTTAGGTAGCTTTCATTACAAAAAGCTACCTATTGCAGCCGTTCAGAGGAAAGCGATTTCAAAAAATTTTGGTATATTTTCATCGATCATGACCCCCAGACCCCGAAACCACCCTCCGTTCAAAATTGATATATATATATATATCTGACCTATGTCACACTGTAACTCTCGTATTTCTGAACCGATTTGGATGTAATTCGGTGTGTACATAGTACACACAGATGTCTCGACC
Organism: Maratus speciosus; assembly: GCA_963932465.1. Lineage (NCBI taxonomy): Eukaryota > Metazoa > Arthropoda > Arachnida > Araneae > Salticidae > Maratus > Maratus speciosus. Next base: position 550,232,336 of record OZ010794.1, read on the forward strand.
GAGTTCGTTGGCCAGCTTCATCCGCCATTTTGTTTCAAAATGGCGGCCATTTAAAATTTTTTTAAAAATTTAAAATTTGAAATGTGGTACCAAAAAATTGAAAATGGAAAAATATTTTTTTCTTGTGTATTTGACCTTTATACAAAGACTCCGGGGCAATTTTTGTTTCGTCTATATCTTAAAAAATGGCTGAGTTATAGCATTTTGAATTTCTAGCGTGGCTGACATTTTGAAACGTCCTGAATTTTGTCACGCGATAAAAGGCGTATTTATGAACCGATTTGGATGTAACTTCGTTTATACATAGTACATACCAATGTCTCGACCGAGTTCGTTGGCCAGCATCATCCGCCATCTTGTTTAAAAATGGCGGCCATTTAAATTTTTAAGAAAAATTTAAATTTGAAATGTGGTACCAAAAAATTGAAAATTGAAAAAATATTTTTTTCTTATGTGTTTGACCTTGATAAAAAGATTCGGGAGCAGTTTTTGTTTCGTCTATATCTTAAAAAATGGCTGAGTTATAGCATTTTGAATTTCTAGCATGGCTGACATTTTGAAGTGTCCTGATTTTTGTCACGTGATAACAGATGTATTTATGAACCGATTTGGATGTAATTCGGTGTGTACATAGTACATACCAATGTCTCGACCGAGTTCGTTGGCCAGCTTCAACCGCCATCTTGTTTCAAAATGGCGGCCATTTAAAAAAATTTAAAAAATTTAAAATTTAAAATGAGATACCAAAAAATTGGAAAATGAAAAAGATTTTCTTTGTATGTGTTTAACCTTAATACAGAGATTCCGGAACAGGTTTTGTTTCGTCTATATCTAAAAAAATGGCTGAGTTATAGCATTTTGAATTATTATTGTGGCTGACATTTTAAAACGACCTAATTTTTGTCACGCGATAACAGGCGTATTTATGAACCGATTTGGATGTAACTTGATCTGTACATAGTACATACCAATGTCTCGACCGAGTTCGTTGGCCAGCTTCATTCGCCATCTTGTTTCAAAAGGGTTGCCATTTAAAAATAAAAGTAATTTAAAATTTAAAATAAAGAATAAAGTATTAAAAAATTGGAAAATGAAAAAAAAAAAATTTTGTGTGTTTCGCCTTGATACAAAGATTCTGGAGCAGTTTTTGTTTCTGAAAATTTGTTCTTTTGTTTATATCTTAAAAAATATTGAATTATAGCACTTTAAATTTCTAGCATGGCTAACACTTTGAAACGATCTTGTATTTGTCACGCGATAACACACGTATTCGCCTATTGCGATGGAAGAAGGCATGTGGATAGTATACATCAATATCTCAACCAAGTTCGCTGGCCAGCTTCATCAGCCATCTTGTTTCAAAATGGCGGCCATTAAATTAAAAAAAATATATTTAAAGTGAGGTGCAAAAAAAAAAATAGAAATTGAAAAAGGTTTCTTTCATAAGTATTTGACCTTGATATAAGCATTCACGAGCATTTTTTGTTTGTCTTTATCTTAAAAAATGGCTCAGATATAGCAGTTTCAATTTCTAATGTGGGTGACATTTTGAAAAACTTATTTTTTGCCTGCGACAGCACTCGTATTTATCAACCGATTCCGATGTGAGTGAGCATGTGCACAGCCATTACTAAGGTCTCGACCAAGTTCACTGATTAGCCTCATCCACCATGTTGTCTTAAAATGGCAGGAACTTTAATAAATCGCCGAATTTGGCAGCCAAATATAAGTTAGTTTAAATAAAAGCAGCTTGGATAAAGCTGACTAATTTCGCGAAATTCTCATTCATAATGATTTAGTATTGATAAAAATTAATATTGAATCTCCTATATTCGGTTTCCACTAAATTGAGCTTCGTGTGTTTGAATAATATAAGTTGGCTTTTTTAAAATAAGGAAAATGAAAGCTACCTCTTCCTCCCGGCACTGGCCGGAAGGACTTTTTTTTTTCCCCCACACTTTATTTTGTAATAAATAATTTTACCCGTCCGATCATTTCAAAAATTTTATAGGAGATGTAAATCTGGTCTATTTAGATGTTCCAAAAAGATTGTGATAAAATAAGGCCGTTGACTAAAATAAGAAATTTCCTTAAATTACTATTCGAATATAGTGGTTTGTTCAAGCATCCACCGACAGGGAGCGCAGTATGTTCTATACAAACATTACACTATGAAACAGTGGTCAAAGGACTGTTATAAACTATCTGAAAGTTTCAAATCGATTGGTTAATTCGTTTTCCAAATTTTAACAAATTCGCGTTCATTCTAAATTCAAAAAAGCATTTCTTTTTCCTTTTAAAAATCATATTTTTTTATAAAACAAATCGTTCTGAATCAAATTTTTTGATATTTACATATTCTTAATTAGCTTCCAATGATGGGCCTAGATGCATAAGTTTAAAATCTCTGAATGCTGTATTTTAAAAAATTTGATAGCGTGTTAGTCTAAAAAATTATCCGTGCTTTTTTATTCGGGATCAGGTGTTATAAACATCTGCACTGTCTGTGAAATATTTCTACAAAATCTACATTTCTTTTAAAGGAAACAAAAGTAGTTTTTATAAACAGATTTTTCGTGGATTTTTTGACATTTCTTAACAATACAAAAATAATTTTTAGAATTTCTGAAAGGGGATTTTTTTTTTGCGTCTGGTTGTGTAATTTTAGAGTTTTTAGGCTCGATAGAATATAAGATACAGCCCTTTTTTAAAAAGGCTCAGTACATTTATCACCCTAGCATTGCTGTAATTCTATTAATCCCTCCCCCTCTCTTCGAGTTTTTGAAGAAATTGTCAGCGGTTTGATAAAAATTTATGCTTTTGTTGAAATATGTATACTTTTCCATTCTTTTATAAGGCGTGTTTAAATAAAAGTGATTCGAGGCGTCGCATGCGAACAGTCTTCAATGTATTTTCGTGAAACAAACGCAATAGTGAATGTGTATGTTACCAGGCGTGCGCAAGCACAAGCAGATTTGTGATAACTTCATTCGTAAGGACGTGGCATTCAGTTAAAAATGGCTGGTGTCTATGCAACTCATGGAACTATTAATAAAGAGGAACTGACATATCCTTAAAATAGTGAAGCATCAACTGTAACCGCTATCGCAGGCGTTGTTTACTGTCGGTGGAAACTTACACCAGTAGATTTATATAGAAATTTTCAACTTATTTAAACGCCTTAGTATTACAAAATTTAAGTCATAATTAATGGTAGAAACAGATTTTCATTTTTACTGGTAGGAGTTTACTTTGGCAATAGTTAGGTACTGCGTTTCCGCCATATTGTGACAACCAGGGAAACAAACTGACAGTTTTACAAGGCATACTGACACCAGTAAAAACAAATAAAACTTTTTACGACATTTTTGAGAAAAATTTCCATGAATAAGACGTAGAAATATGACGAAATTTTCTATTCAATTTTAATGGTGGGATGTTTGGCCTAGTGGTAATCAGAAACTGAAGATCCTATTTTAAAAAAGCCGCAGCCATCTTGTGACAACCTCCTCAGTTACTTCACTCGCAACTGGTAGACAGCACACTACATGTCTCCTCCTCTTTATTCACAACTCCATTATGCAACTACGTCCAAAGCGGATGAGCGAGCTGTAATTATGTTTTTAACACTAGAAGGGTGTAAGCCGGTGGATATTCATCTCAGAATGCTGGATGTGTACTAGTACGGTGGCACGTGTGTATCAAAGCCCACGGTGACGATGTGGGCGAAAATGTTTCGCAACGGTCGACAGGAGACAACGGATTTACCGCGGCCCGGTCAGGCGCACAAAGTTGTGACAGATAAGTTGATTATCGACACTGATACTCTATCACATCTTTGAACCGCTGAAGAAAGTCTAAAGGGTTAACAATTTCACGACGACGACATAAAGGCTGCAGTTCTGAACTGGTTCCATGATCAACCGACATCGTTCTTCGCGGACGGAATTCTTAAACTTCCTAAGCAATGGGACGCCTGCCTAAACGCCATTTTTTTTTTTTAACAAACTTTGTATGCATTTCACTCATTAAATATTGTTGTTTCTGTCTGTGTATCTGTCTCATTTCTGTCCCTACGCATCTCATGGATACACATTTCGAATCACTTTCATTTAAACACCGCTCGTAATTTGGGGTTTTTAATTAATTTCTCAACTAATTATTAAAATTTTAAAATTCGGAATCTCAAGTGCATCATGATTCCTTTTGGACTATTTTCACAAAAATTTTTAGCCTCGTACGTGCCGTAGATTTCGCTAGCCATCGCAGACACACACACAGACAGACAGACACATAGAGCGAAATGTTATTTTATTAATATAAATAAATTTTCTTATATCTTCAGACATTAAGAAATATCATTACTGGCAAGGGAACCACTTTTCATCGAGACCTGGTGCGTTTTGTAGCCCTATACATAAAAGTAAGAGAACCGAAAAAAATTTTCTGTTAAAATAACATTTTATATACTTTTTTATACATTTAATTTTTTATTATTACATATTTATTTGTTTATTTCACGCCAAAATTGAGTTAAGTCGTCAAATATGGCGCTACAATTTTTAAGTCCACTTTACCCAAAGAGAAAATGAACAGAACATATTACTAGAATTATATTAGATTGCGATTTTTTTTATAATAAACAAATATTAAGTTTTTATATGTTTGTTTTTTTCTATGCAGACGATAAATATATAAGTAATAAATACAGTTCTATAAAAGCTTCGAAGATCATTGAAAACTATTTTTTAGTGAAATACAAAATAAGCAACCTATTTTCTTTTGAAATCGAATGAAATAAAGTTTCGAATGTTTAAAATGAAATGTTGCTGTATTAAATGGTGCTTCGGTAAAAGTAATCATAAAGTAAATTAATATTTTTACACAATTTAGAAAAATTACTGTGACGAAATAAGTCGGACATTGCAATTTTTAGCTATTACAAATTCAGCTATGACATTTGGCTAGGGTTGCCGGAAAGCTCTACTTTAGAAAATAAACGCCAACTGTTTCCCCGCCAAAAATATGAATATAAAGTTGCAATTTTTCAAAATCAAATTCGAGGGTTTTTGAAGGAATTTTCAAACTTTTTTCAATATTTTAAACTTATTATTAACTAATTTTTATTTTTAAATGCTTTTCTTTAAAAAAAATTCAATGTTAATAGCCCGATAAGTGGTCTCAAAAATTGCATTTTCAGAAAGTTATGCTGTTGTATAATCAAGAAATATTATTTTAACAAAAATTTTATCGATTCTCAAACTTTATAATATAGGTCTTTAAAATGCACCAGGTCTCAATGCTAGATGCGAGCAACACCAAAAGTGGTTCCCTTGAGAGATGGAGCAGTTTCTTCATTCATAGTTTGGGGTACAAAAAGTTAAAGCAGTTTATCTCATGAAGGCCTTTTTTTTTTTTTTTTTAGCTGTGCGCAAAATATCTTTTGAACAATTTAATAGTTTTATTTAATTTTTTCTGATTATGTGTTGTATCTACGTTTCTGAAATGAATGTAACTTTATTTTTTCACCAATAAAAAGGAAGGTGGAGAAATCATGCATAGTTGTGTAAGTTCCTTTTTTTTTATTTTCATAATGGAAAGTTTGCTCAAACCTATACAAATTTAGGTTCGGAATGTGCTAGAGCGTTTCAAATGCGTTGATAAACCACAACTTTTATGTCAAATTTAAGATATTTCAAACAATCATACGCTCATGCTTCCATGTTATTTTTATGAAAAAAAGTTTATAATTATTTTTCGCCCTCAAACACACATTTTTATATTCTAATCGCAATAGTATCTATTTATAAAGCATATTGTATTTGATTATGAGTTAAAAAAAAAAAAAAAAAAAAAAGTGTGTTTTTCTGGATATAAAGTGTCAAAAATTGTAAATTTTGTTTCATTTTTTCGACCTTTAAGGGGTCTCAGGACTCTTAAAATTGGAAAAAATGAAAAAAAAGGACCATTTTCAACATTTAATATCATAAAATGTATTTTATTTTAAGACACAATTTTAATTGGAATGAAATATATAAGTATGTTTTTTCATTTCATGTATTTAAAAAATTATAAGATGCACGATTAGCATATACAGGGACAGGGGGCTCCAAACTGTTAGACATTTGACGCGCAAAAAATCGGCATAACAGCTTACGCGCACGATTACAAAATAAGTATTGCAACTGGAATGAAAATTTTGGTGCCTACTTATGCTTCAGATTGTAATAATTACCCTGAACTTAAATAAATTTGTATTTAAAGCTTTTTTATATTTTTAATACAAAGTTGTATTTAGCTAATTCAAAATTAAGAAAATTTCAACAGTATAATCACCTAAAAAAATATTGTTTTGAAAAATAAAAAGGAAATTCAGCATTTAATATCTTAAAATGTATTTTATTTTAAGACACAATTTTAATTGGAATGAAATATATAAGCATGTTTTTTCATTTCATGTATTTAAAAAGTTATAAGATGCACGATTAGCATATACAGGGACAGGGGGCTCCAAATTGTTAGACATTTGACGCGCAAAAAATCGGCATAACAGCTTACGCGCACGATTACAAAATAAGTATTGCAACTGGAATGAAAATTTTGGTGCCTACTTATGCTTCAGATTGTAATAATTACCCTGAACCTAAATAAATTTGTATTTAAAGCTTTTTTATATTTTTAATACAAAGTTGTATTTAGCTAATTCAAAATTAAGAAAATTTCAACAGTATAATCACCTAAAAAAATATTGTTTTGAAAAATAAAAAGGAAATTTTAGCTTCAGTTTAACATAAAACATATGTTTTTAAAATTTCATGAAATAATATTCATAAGTTTTTGAGATATCGTCCACGTTATGCCTAAAAACGTCATTTTTTAGAAAAATGGCTTTAAAGTTTCCGAAACGACGCTTCAGCTATTGAACGCGTATAAATGTAAAAGCCATAACTTCAGTTCTAATTAGAATTTCAATGAAACAATTATAGCAAAATGTTCAAAAAAGATAGGAGTTTAACATCTAAAAAAATTAAAATTTCGAAAATTTTAAAGCTTTAAGAGTCCTGAGACCCCCTTAACATAATATGACATCCTTAAATATTTTTTCAACTCTTTACTTCAACATTGTCAAAATATTCACTTTTCTCCTACAAAGTTTTGTTTTCTCTTTCATGAAAAGGTCAGAGATTAGACCTCCTGGCTCTGTTGATAACTATCCATTACCATGTGTGCATGCGTTTATCTCTGTTCGTCATAGACTCCTGTCTGCTCGTTCCCAAGAGTTTTCGTATGCTTCAGTGCCGATACGCTCTTTCTGAGTTCCTCAGATAAGCCCTGAAACTCAGGATTTGTCTATACAGTAACCGTTTTCTCACAGAGATTGGGCGAATTCCTATCGCCTTCATCACCGGCATTATAGAGAGCACTGTGGAGGCTTAAGAAGATGTTTAATCGAATTGAGATGGCCATCTTACATATTCTGGAATCGATTTCCCGTTGACTATTATTTATCCTCTTGGCACAATGGTGATTTTTCGAAACTTTCTTTCAGATATGTTGCAACATGGGTCAAAAGTATTGAGCTGCCTCATATTTTTAATATAACTTTAATAGTTATAGTCGTATACAAATGTTTAAGTGCATAAAACTATGACTCCGTATATATATTTAAAACGCAAGGCCGATGTTCTCGTAAGTCCACGAGGGAAAAGTATTGCATCATAGTCTTTACCCTATTTTGATTTTAAATGAAAGATTTTAGTCTATAGATGTGCAAACGTCTATTAGTAACTTTTTCGAATATTTTTCAGTGCAAGATCTGAAGAGCAATGAGCAGGATCGAAGCCGCAGCGGTCTAGTTTTGATGTCTTTTTTTCAGGAATAGTATATATTTTTTAAATTTCCTCTGGGTTCTCCGTAGTGAGGATTACGGCACATCTTTCCGTAGTCGGGATTCCCCTCGAACGCAGACGGGATTGTGACGGATATTAACTGCGATCAAAATTATGATTCTAAGCAGTTGAATCAACAAAAATAAAAACTAGGAATCTTTTTCATTTAGTAATTATTTTATTATTATTATTTACCTTTTAATTTTTTTAGCAATTCTTCTCACAGGCGTAATAGATTATGGCAGCGATAGAAAAAAAAAATAATTGAGGTTATTGCCAGTGTTAAGGGTAGTACAAACATACACCTTATCACGTAATCGTGTATGCAGTATATATTTTCACTATACTTTCATTTCTATAACATTTATTATCATTCAGGTGGTCTTCAGAGCGCAATTATCTCTTCTTTCCCTGATGGAGGTAAAGAAATGTGAAACAATACTTTTTATGTGATGTGAAAGAACTTTTTAAACTACATTCTTTGATAATCAGTCATCAATCCCATATGAATACATCGTAAGTAAACTCATGCATTAATATCTCTCGGAAATCGTGGCAAAAATCTAGTCCAAAAATTAGATTTTAACCGTACTTGGTATCCATACTAAAAAGGCTTGATATAACTTGATCATTATCTCCCATAAAATAGGCGGGTCGGAGAGGGGCGAAACGACTCCAAATTTGACCTTGATGCATTGAAGAAATTATTTGACCCATTGTTTCGGCTGTAATTAGCCACGCAAAGATAGTGAAAGAATCTAAAATTTTGAACATCTGAAGTCACGGAGATCCATTTTGAGATGCATGCACGATCCAATTCTTAATCTCTTTTTTACGGCAATGTTATTTGCGCTGATTTCCAATGTCCACCGGAAATGTTCCCATTGTCCATGCATCAGCGCGGATGCTGAGATCTTGAGCTATTCAACAGCTTTTTTTTCCTTCGTATTTCTCCACCGAAACTGTTTAAAGTGCGACATTTTACTTGTACATTGTATTTAAGAATAATTGTATATTACTGATATATAATTTCTAAACGCATAAATTTGTCCCTTTTAAAGCTTTAGCTTTTGTTATAACGTTTTCTTTGTGAATTTTGAAAAAAGAAAAGAAAGAGAAAAAAAGTTTATGAAGGGCTCCCAGCGCCCTACATTTCCTCTAGCACTTTTTTCAAAGAATAATCTTTGTAGTCTATTACTTTAACATGTGGAATCGAAATCTAGTGAAGGTCATTATTATTTTAATAATGGTAGAGAAAATAAAGGATTCTGCGATTTCTGTTTATGCAGAGGTTTGAAAACTATAGTAAAACCTGGATAATACACTATATAGCCAATGATGACCGATCACTTGCGATTTTAGACATTTTGTTAATTATCTAGAAAAATACATGAGGGATTGTCCTGAAACTTCAAGTGTGTAAACAGCATATATTTCCTCGAAGATTTTTTTCCCGAAATCCTATAGGGGACCGTAAACAAATTGAAGAAAAACGAATGTCTTTTGGATTACCCAGTAAAAACTAATATCGCAAAAGCGTTAAAACTGTAGCACATGATTAGGACGCTTCTTGTAATAAACTGTGTTAATTCTTATAAGGATAGCATGTATATGTATACTCGTGGAGAAATTAAGGTTTTTATAAAAACAATCCCAAATTTAACCACGTTTTTTGCTTATAATTTGCAGAGTTCTTAATATAAAAAAAAAGTTCTTTTCAGAAAATATGGCAAACAACATTGTACACAGTACTTTGCAATCAGAATTAAAAAATAATAAAAATTGGATAAGTACGACATTTTACTTGTACATTGTATTTAAGAATAATTGTATATTACTGATATATAATTTCTAAATGCATAAATATGTCCTTTTTAAAGCTTTAGCTTTTGTTATAACTTTTTCTTTATGAATTTTGAAAAAAGAAAAGAAAGAGAAAAAAAAGTTGAAGGGGTTGCAGCGCCCTACATTTCCTCTAGCACTGTTTCAAAGAATAATCTTTGTAGTGTATTACTTTAACATGTGGAATCGAAATCTACCGTGAATGTTGATATTATTATTATTTTAATAGTGGCAGAGAAAATACAGGATTCTTCGATTTGTGTTTATGCAGAGATTTGAAAACTATAGTAAAACCTGGATAACATGAGCTCGATTAAATTGAAGTATTAGACAAATCCTACTTTTAAATTCAAAGCAAGTCTCAAGATTTTCCCTTTTTTTTTTAAACCTCTATAAGAAATATTGTAAAATCTAAACACCGCGTATAACGAAGTTCCAAAAACTAGAGAACAGGAATTCTGCCTTTTCAGAATTTAGTGTCACCCCCGGCATTTCCATTACTTCATTTTCTTCTGCTGGTGGCTTCTATTATTATGAAACAGCCATTATAAATGAAGTGTTGGGTGAAGAGGAAAGAGCAGCCGTAAAAAGTTAGAACTCAGATTTTCTGGTCAGAATGAGGGGGGGGGGGGGGATGGCCATAATTTTTTTTACGGCTGCTCTTTCATCTTCACCTAACACTTCATTTATAATGGCTGTTTCATAATAATAGAAGCCACCAGTCCATCAGAAGAAAATAACTTGGTTAAGCGGGGCTCTACTGCAGTACAAAACATATTTCAATTTTAAGACTTAAAGTACACGTTTTATTTTATGCAAAACGACGTCATTCGCATCCACTTAAGAATTCCACATTTACGATCTACTCTTAAACATCTACAGTAAAGCATGCATAGCACACCACTATCACGAAATAATGCACAAATGCAGCAAAAAGATTCCGTCATTCAAGAAAATCGGAAAAAAACGTCTATCTAATGATTCATAGATAGTTACAATTAAATATAGTATATAATAGCTCCATTGTTTTACAGAAATAATTCGTTTGTATTTTTTTCAAAATAGCACGTATTTTAATTACGTTTTCTTTCTGTTGTTACGAGAAAATGGCAACAAAAATATATAATTACTATTTTAAAACTATTTTTCCTTTAATTTCTACAGAAATGGAGTACTTCCATTGCCAATATTAAGCAAATGGCTCCAAAAACTACAGAAAAATTAATATTTCAAAAATAAATGGAGAAACAGTTTTCAAACAAAATGCATTTAAAAGAACATTTTTTTTTCCAATACGACATTTAAAAATTGAAAATGTGCGATGCTTAGAAGTTTAAGAAATCTCTAAAGAGTATTTAATCGAAATGCTTTGTTTTACGGCTAGCTTCTGTAAGGTAAGGTTATTTTTTGGACACAAAATAATCTGGGAGAAAGAAATAGCATACCGTACCGGAGGCTAATATATCACGAAAAGAAGTCTTTGGTGATCTATTTCTCGACAAATGAATCACCTACTGAAGGTAAAATTTGCCAAGTTACCAGTATCGAAGTAATCGATCGAGTAAAAATCAAAATGCTGTTGAATTAACCTTTAACTGATGTCACAGAAATTGTCACATAACTAGTGTGAAAGTGGTCTGTGAGAGACCACTAAATCGAAAGATGAATAAAAGCCGCGTTTAACTCATAGGATGTGGATTTGTACTAAACTTTTCGTACAGGAGTGTTACAATTAAAATTCACCCATTCAAAAGTCTCTAGTGTTAGTATTAAAGTTCCAAACGAAACAAAATTTCAGTAAGTGTTTGTAGATAAACTGAAATTTGCAAGTTAAACTATGAAAATTGAAAATAGCACCGCGGTCTGCGAGACCGGTAACATCAGTTAAAGGTTAAGTGTCGATGGGATGGGAGTTTTTAATAAAACATTGGGCTATTTCGTCGATATTGCTATGGAAGGGATGACTTTAGGACGAATTTTTAAGGAAAAGTGATCTGAATTATCGTTCTTGTAAAAAAAATCCTGTAAACCTTGCAGAAATATCCCGCCCGGACCACGCTGTTATCGAACCCACGAAACATTTGTCCAAACTTCTCATTTTATGGCCAGCACACTAACAACTGGAAAAAAATATTGTAAGATACAAAATTTTGAATGATATCACGCAGGGCCGAAACTAAGGGGGGGGGGGGGGCAGAGGGGGCATGTGCCCCGGGCGCCAGAACGAAGGGAGCCAAATGAAGGATTATGCCTTTGGAATGGATCATTTTCTTCTGATGGACTGACGTCTTCCATTATTATGAAACATCCATTATAAATGAAGATTTAGATGAAGATTAAAGAGCAGTCGTAAAAAGTTAGAACTCTGATTTTCTGGTCAGAATGGGGGGGGGGGGGGAAAGGGCATAATTTTTCAAAAAATATTATGTCCATTTTTTTTTCCATTCTGACCAGAAAATCAGAGTTCTAACTTTTACGGCTGCTCTTTCATCTTCACCTAGCTGTTCATTTATAATGGTTGTTTCATAATAATGGAAGACATCAGTTCATCGGAAGAAAATAACTCTGTTAAGCGGGACTCGGATAATCGGGACTCTACTGTATATTGCATTTTAAAAATGATCTTTAGAATATTTTTGTTGGTGTTCAGATGGGGGAGTCATGACCCCCGTGACCCCCCGTTTGGATTCGCCATTGTAGATTACGTAGTTCAATATTTCATATTTTATGATTACATATTTTAAATTTTAAAATAAGTCGGCTATTAGAAAATTAGTAAAATTCTCTTTGTAAATATACTTTGTGGAAGAGGGGGGAGGGGGGCGCCAAAATCCATGTTTTCCCCGGGTGCAAAAAACGCTAGTTTCGGCCCTGATATCACGAAATGAAATGAATGAAAGTTTAATGAAATGAATGAAAGTTTTGACTCATTTAAAATTTACGATCTAGAAATCTTCCAACAAAAATTTTAATTGGTGCTGAAAAATTTGTTGTTATAAAATTGCTTTTGTTATAGAAAATTCTTAGCATAGAAATTGCATAACAAATCCAATTAGACGACTTCTTTAAAAGTATTTAAGATTTATAGATTTTATAGCGATAAAACTTTAACTTAAAAAAATTATAATGTGAAATAAAATTTTGCTAAAGAAATTTTATGTGTATAATCTGCTGATTTGTACTAAAGTAAAATTTTGTATTTCTTTATTAACTTGATAACAATAGTTACGTACACGAGTTAGTTACGATTATTTAATAAAATTAGTATTAAGGAATATAATTAAGGAATATATTAGACTTAATATAATTAGTATTATAAGGAAAATCTCTAAAATTTTTCAAACCATTATGAAAAGTAAGTAGTTGCTTTTGTTATTATGTATTATTCTTATCATTGAATGTCCAACCTAAACGGATTAACCCTTTCGCTTTTAGATGGATTAACTCTGCGGAGCATGTATCCACTACTGGATAGCCTAAATGCAAAAGCGTTTAACAAATATTTCCTGCATCTATGTAATAATAAAGACCTAGGTTTGTGTGTGTGTCTGTCCGCAGAGTTTTGAAGAGACCGCTGCACACAGAGCTACAAAATTTGGCAGGATATAGTTAAGAGGCTACTTCAGTCATAGGCGAAAAGACCCGTTCGCTAATGCTAATCCTATGGAAGAAATTTATAAAAATATCTCGATTGCATTTCAATATTTTTAAATGATTTCTTTTGCTTTGGATAGCTGAGATCGATCTGTACGCAGGCCGTATTTTACTTTTTCGATTTTCATTACAGATTCCTTTTTTTTTTTAATGAGGATGTTTTCACTTTCGAAACCGGTTCCAAAAATGAAAGTGTCCCCATAAAAATATCTGTAAACAAAATCGAAAAAGTAAAAACAACCTTTGTACAGATCGAACTCAGCTGTCTAATGCAAAAAAATCATTTAAATATATTGAAATGCAACCGGGATATCTTTGTAAATTTCTTCCATAGGATTAGCATTAGCGAACGGGTCTTTTCGTCTGACTGAAGTAGCCTCTTAATGCACCTGAATGCATTACAATAATCTTCCCATTGTACGTATACGACCAGCGTTTATCAATAAAGATGTAACTGAATTTATTAATAAAGTTAGTATATAGTTTGCAGGGTTTTTTATTGTTGTTGTTACTCTGGTTAATATACGTTGTATGTATTGCCAGCGCCCATTAAGATATGCCTAAATTTTGTAATAAAGCTAGTAATATTGTAAGAAAATTAGTTATAACGAAGACAGCCTATAACGAATAATTTTTACCTTAGGTTCAACTTCGTTGTAAGCGATTTCCATGATATTTTAACTTTATTTTGTCAGAAAAAAAGTTTTTAAAGATCATTAGCAAACACTTTATTCTAATGAATTTCACAGAATTCGAAAGCATAAAAATCTCCATTCTTCCTTATCTCTTAAAAAGACCATGAATTACCTAATCATTTTCACCAGGCGAAGGACAATTTTTAAATTAGAATCCCCTTTTCTCATTTCTTTAACGCACCTCCGAATCAGATAACTTAAACCATCTTCACTTTTATATGACGGCAACATCTGTAGTTAAGTCTTTAACTACGTCCAAACTTTTAATAATTAACGTTACTTTGACTATCAACGCCCTAATAATGTTGGGTGGACTTGAAATTTCGCAGACGCAGGAAAAAAATAAAAGAAGGCGAAAGTAAAATTCTAAATGAGCGCACCGTTATTTTGACGGCTGAGATCAATTGATCACGGACGAATAATTACTTTGCTGATGAAAGATTAAATTCGACGAGCACGCTAATGAGCAATTAAAACCATCTTTGTGGGGATACTCCCTTCTCTTGAAGCTCCATACGTCTAGTAATAGTTTGGAGCTCAAGGATTCGTTAAAGCCTTTGATTTAATGGTTAGTATATATAAAGATTTTTGGATTACTTTCCAAACTAGTCAGGAAATATAAAGTTATTTACGAGAATTAGTGCCAATTATTACAAAATAAGGTATTACATTATATTATAAATATTAGTAATACATTATATAATTAATATTAGTAATATTATACTAATATTTTCTGATCAAAATTCACATACTGGAATTCAATCGATTAATCTTTAATTATGTGGAAAAAAAATGCGCTTGTTTAAATTTCAACTTGAAGATTTCTTTCACTAATACTGAAAATCAGTATATATTTAGAGAAAAAAAAATAAATTTTTTAAATCACTATTTGAACGCTAGCCACCCTAGGCGACCAGTTTGATATTTCTTAAATGTATTTTAAGCATTGTATCATGTTACTTTTATTCATAATTTAATTCATTGTCAATCATTCGCCAAATCGGAATATTCTGATACAGAAGTCATGAACTGGGCATTTTTTTTGCTTGCCGGGCGCGTTTATTTCATTTAAATATAATGCTTTCCCACATTTTATTTAAAATGCATACCTTTAATTTAAAACTGAAATATTTAAAATTTATGACTCTCAGTTATTTCTTAAGAAAAGTAATAAATACCATAAACCATGACATTTAGTTTCACATTCATTTACATTCTTCATTTACATGAAAGCTTTGTTTTAATTTACCACACAAAAAATTGTTTGACAGTCGCATGAAATGGACTATTATAATGCTGATGACATGATGGCGATGGAACAATATTTGGCGATTTATCACCTGCGCCCGGCTAACTTTAAATTACCAAATTGACCGCCTGGTATATAAAAAGCGAAGCGGTCAACTCGGAACTGTTGATGACAGTCACACGACTTGGGTTATTATTACAGAGATGTTCTTTCTCAGAAAAAAATTTTAGTAAAAAGTTATATTTTATCATATGTCTTAAACTAAAAAAGAATATACAAAATAATCATGCCAAATTTCATGAACACTTTCCAACATAGTTGAAAAGTTAAAAGCAGAAAACCAACGTTTAAAAATGCACAAATAATACATAAAAAGCAGCAATCAGCTATTTCGAATCTGTTAGCGAGATTCTTCATCAGTGCAAGATAGAGCAGGGCACAGCCTGCTAGAAAAAGCAAGGCCGGTTGCTTTTTCTAGCACACTGTGCCTTGCTCTATCTTGCACTGATGAAGAATCTCGCTAGTAGATTTGAAACAGCTGTTTGCTGCTTTATGTATTATTTGTGTATTTTAAACTTTGGTTTTCCGCTTTTTAATATTCTTGCACAAAGGCTTTATTTTCTATTTTTATACTTGAAAATTGTTTATGAATTCGATTTGTCCGTCTGGTCGTGCTCTAATTCTTGTAAATAAATTCGGATTGCTATGTATTTTAGGTAGCTTTCTTTACAAAAAAGCTACCTATTGCAGCCGTTCGGAGGAAAGCGATTTCAAAAAATTTTGGTATATTTTCATCGATCACGACCCCCAGACCCCGAAACCACCCTCCGTTCAAAATTGATTATATATATATATATATCTGACCTATGTCACACTGTAACTCCCGTAATTATGAACCGATTTCGATGTAATTCGGTGTGTACATAGTACATACCAATGTCTCGACCGAGTTCGTTGGCCAGCTTCATCCGCCGTTTTGTTTCAAAATGGCGGCCATTTAAAATTTTTAAAAAAATTTTAAACTTGAAATGTGGTACCAAAAAATTAAAAATGGAAAAATATTTTTTTCTTATGTATTTGACCTTTATACAAAGATTCCGGAGCAGTTTTTGTTTCGTCTATATCTTAAAAAATGACTGAGTTATAGCATTTTGAATTTCTAGCGTGGCTGACATTTTGAAACGTCCTGAATTTTGTCACGCGATAAAAGGCGTATTTATGAACCGATTTGGATGTAACTTCGTTTATACATAGTACATACCAATGTCTCGACCGGGTTCGTTGGCCAGCTTCACCCGCCATCTTGTTTAAAAATGGCGGCCATTTAAATTTTTAAGAAAAATTTAAATTTGAAATGTGGTACCAAAAATTGAAAATTGAAAACATATTTTCTTCTTATGTGTTTGACATTGATAAAAAGATTCGGGAGCAGTTTTTGTTTCGTCTATATCTTAAGAAATGGCTGAGTTATAGCATTTTGAATTTCTAGCGTGGCTGACATTTTGAAACGTCCTGATTTTTCTCACGTAATAACAGGCGTATTTATGAACCGACTTGGATGTACCTTGGTGTGTACATAGTACATACAAATATCTCGACCGAGTTCGTTGGCCAGCTTCATCCGCCATCTTGTTTCAAAATGGCGGCCATTTAAAAAAATTAAAAAATTAAAAAATTTAAATGAGATACCAAAAAATTGGAAAATGAAAAAGATTTTTTTTGTATGTGTTTGAGCTTAATACAAAGATTCCGGAACAGTTTTGCTTTCGTCTATATCTAAAAAAAATGGCTGAATAATAGCATTTTGAATTTCTCTTGTGGCTGACATTTTAAGACGACCTGATTTTTGTCACGCGATAACAGGCGTATTTATGAACCTATTTGGATGTAACTTGGTCTGTACATAGTACATACCAATGTCTCGACCGAGTTCGTTGGCCAGCTTCATTCGCCATCTTGTTTCAAAAGGGTTGCCATTTAAAAAAAATTCAATTTAAAATTCAAAATGAGGTATTAAAAAATTGGAAAATGAAAAAGATTTTTTTTATCTGTTTGGCCTTGATACAAAGATTCCGGAGCAGTTTTTGTTTCTGAAAATTTGTTCTTTTGTTGATATCTTAAAAAATGGTTGATTTATAGCACTTTGAATTTCTAGCATGGCTAACATTTTGAAACGATCTTGTATTTGTCACACGATAACACACGTATTCGCCTATTTCGATGTAAGAAGGCATGTGGATAGTATACATCAACACCTCGACCAAGTTCGCTGGCCAGATTCATCAGCCATCTTGTTTCAAAATGGCGGCCATTAAATTAAAAAATATATATATATTTAAAGTGAGGTGCAAAAAAATTAGAAATTGAAAAAGGTTTCTTTCTTAAGTATTTGATCTTGATATAAGGATTCGGGAGCATTTTTTGTTTCTTTACCTTAAAAAATGGCTCAGATATAGCAGTTTCAATTTCTATTGTGGGTGACATTTTGAAAAATCTGATTTTTTGCATGCGACAGCACTCCTATATATTAACCGATTCCGATGTG
Source organism: Maratus speciosus (assembly GCA_963932465.1). Taxonomy (NCBI): domain Eukaryota; kingdom Metazoa; phylum Arthropoda; class Arachnida; order Araneae; family Salticidae; genus Maratus; species Maratus speciosus. Next base: position 550,250,210 of record OZ010794.1, read on the forward strand.
AGTGAGCATGTGCACAGCAATTACTAAGGTCTCGACCAAGTTCACTGCTTAGCCTCATCCACCATGTTGTGTTAAAATGACAGGCACTTTAAGAAATTGCCAAATTTGGCAGCCAAATATAAGTTACTTTAATGAAAAGCAGCTTGGATAAAGGGGACTAATTTTGCGAAATTCTCATTCATTATATTGATAAAAATTAGTATTGAATCTCCTATATTCGGTTTCCACTAAATTGAGCTTCGTGTGTTTGCATGATATAAGTTGGCTTTTTTAAAATAAGGATTATGAAAGCTACCTCTTCCTACCGGCACTGGCCGGAAGGACTTTTTTATGTTATGGGATGTTTACTATAAAATATTCGCTATTGAAATTGAAGTGTGTAGCATTTACTGTTCGTTTACAGGGACGCTCAAAAGATTTCCGTTACACCGGTCAATGGGGGAAAAAATCGTTTACAAAGCATTTTATTGATATTTCGATATTTCAAACAGACTGAGATTGGCTGCATCACTGAAGTAGAGTACAGTATGCTTTTTCAAGTGTATAGAATAAGTAGAATTTGTAGTTAATTTACAGGGACGCACAAAAAAACTCCATGACATTCTGATCTATGGAGGAAAATGGGTTGCGGTGCATTTTAATGGTTATGATACTTAAAACATAATTAAATCATTGAAGTGCACTACAACATGTTTTCTATTTGTTATAGAGTGCATAACATGTTACATATCGTTAATTTACATAGACATGCAAAAGAATTCGGTTGCTGGACTCGCTAAGATCGGTAATTGCCGAAAGTGCGCTTTCCGCTCTGGTATGCATTTTTACTTTCTTCTATCTTTACAAGAAGAAAGTATTGGATTCATGAAAATTTTCGAATTCCGGTTTTCGACGGATTTACACGTTTTAGGGGTCAGAGATTCCAAAAAACATGTTTTTACAAAATGTCTGTCTGTGACTCTGTGAGTCTGTCTGTCTGTCTGTCTGTCTGTCTGTCTGTCTGTGTGTATGTGACACAAATTTTGTGGGCGCTCTATCTCAAGAACTAATGCACGGAATTTAATAAAAATTGATATTCAGTTAGTGCCTAATCCAAATTGATGCTGATTAGTTTTTGGTGTAAATCGCTCAACAGGTGGCGCTGCAATGCTGCATTTTTCACGATTTTTGCAATAGCTCTATCTCAAGAACTAATGCACGGATTTTGATCAAACTTCAGATTTAGTTAGTCCTTGATATGAATTGATGATGATTACGTTTTGGTGTAAATCTCCCAACAGGTGGCGCTGTTATGATGAATTTTGCAGGATTTACACGATTTCCCCAATAGCTCTATCTTAAGAACTAACGCACGGATTTTCATCAAACTTCAGATTAAGTTAGTCCTTGATATGACTTGCTACTGATTAGGTGTTGGTGTAAATCGCCCAACAGGTGGCGCTTCTCTGCTGCCTTTTCCACGATTGCCTCAATAGCTCTATCAATAGAACTAATGGACCAATTTTCATCTAACTTCAGATTTAGTTGTATGTTGACACAAGTTGTTGTTAATTAGGTTTTGGTGTTAATCACCCAATAGGTGGCGCTGCTATGCAGAAATTTTCACGATTTTCGCTATTGCTCTATCTCAAAAACTAATGTACGGATTTTCTCCAAACTTCAGATTCAGTCAGACGTTGACATAAATTGTTGCTAATTAGGATTTGGTATAAATAACCCAATAGGTGGCGCTGCTAGGCAGCATTTTGCTGAATTTAGACGATTTCAGCGATAGTCATATCTCAAGAACTAATGCACGGAATTTCATATCGTTAGAATCCTCATGAGATGCATAGATTGCCATTTAATTTTGGCAGTGTGATAGCGAATTTTGAAGTATTAACATGTATGAGATAGAAGAAAGTTTTGGGATTGGTACATCCGACTAGTTTTACTTTCTTCTATCTTTACAAGAAGGAAGTATTGGTTTCATGAAAATTTTCGAATTCCAGTTTTCGACGGATTTACACGTTTTATGAGTCAGAGATTCCAAAAAACATGTTTTTACAAAATGTCTGTCTGTGAGTCTGTCTGTCTGTCTGTCTGTCTGTCTGTCCGTCCGTCTGTCTGTATGTGACACAAATTTTGTGGGCGCTCTATCTCATGAACTAATGCACATAATTTCACAAAACTTCATATTTAGTTAGACCTTGATATAAACTGGAACTGATTAGTTTTTGGTGAAAATCGCCCAACAGGTGGCGCTGCTATGCGGTATTTTTAACGATTTCTGCAATAGCTGTATCTCAAGAACTACTGCACGGATTTTCATAAAACTTCAGATTCAGTTAGTCCAGGATATAGTTTGGTGCTGATTACTTTTTTGTAAAAATCGCCCAACAGGTGGCGCTGGTATGCTGCATTGTTCATGATTATCGCAATAGCTCTAACTCAAGAAAAAATGCACGAATTTTCATCAAACTTCAGATTCAGTTAGTCCCTGATATAAATTATTGCTGCTTAATGTTTGGTGCAAATCGCCTAACAGGTGGCGCTGCTGTGCTGCATTTTTCACGATTTCTACAAGAGGTGTATCTCAAGAACTATTGCACGGATTTTCATCAAACTTCAGATTTAGTTAGTCCTTGACATGAATTGATGTATAAATTAGTGCTGTTTAATTTTTGGTGTAAATCGCTCGACAGGTGGCACTGCTATTCTGTATTTTTGCGATTTCCGCAATAGCTTTATCTCAAGAACTAATGCTTGGATTTTCAACAAACTTCAGATTCAGGTATACCTTGATATCGTTTAGTGCTGTTTACTTTTGGTGTAAATCGCTCAACAGGTGGCGCTGCTATGCTACATTTTTCTCAGAATTTCCGCTATAGCTCTGTCTCAAGAACTAATGCACGAATTTCCATCCAACTTCGAATTCAGACATACTTTGATATGAATTGGTGCTAAATCGTTGTTATTTCTTGTACTATTTAAATGATTTAATTGACGTGATTTATATAGAAGAAAGTTTTGTGATGGCCACAACATACTAGTTTAACTTGTATATATAATTTTGAGTTTATTTAATTGTATCACATACAAGGGCTACACGAAATAATTCGCACACGTTACCGAATATGGACAGCAATTGCTGAAGAGGAATTTTTATTGAGTTAATGTGTTTTTTTAAGTTAAGATTTTCGCTTATTTAGATATCTCGTTTCAATCTAGAAAAAAAAAGGAAATTTTTTAATAATATTCTGTTAGTATTTTATAATCTATGCCGGATGCATAATGTTTCGTTCTTGTTATTTAAAGATACGGTTGTTGTACTATTATAAACTTCGGTTTTAATGCCTCTTTTTTGTTATCTTGAAGTATAAAAAAATATTTATATGAGATGAAATTATTTTGCAGATTTTTTTCAATTCCACATCATTTTGAAGAATGTTTCCGTTTTTTTTTTTTCAAATTTCGCAAAAGTTCTCCAGGTGCTTAGCTTTTCTTGCATAGGATGTGTTGTATGCACACGGTGGATCAATCGCTAATATGATTCGAGACAAGTAAGGCGTACTAATATGATCATAATAGTATTAGATATCTTTATTATAGTTAAATTTTGCTTCCTTATTAGCCCACGCTACGATATGCTATTTCTTTCTCCCAGCTTATTTTGTGCAGTCTCCAAAAAATAACGTTACCTTACAGAAGCCAGCCGTAAATCAAAGCAGTACGATTAAATACTCTATAGCAATTTTTTTTTAACTTCTAAGCATCGCACATTTTCCAGTTTTATACCGTCGTATTCGGAAAAAAGTACTTTTAAATGCAGTTTGTTTGAAAACTGCATCTCCTTTTTTTTTGTAGTTTTTAGAGCTATTTGCTTAATATTGGCAACGGAAGAACTCCATTTCCGTAGAAAGTGAAAGAAAATAGCAATTATATCTTTTTGTTGCCATTTTCCCATAAAAACTGAAAAAAAAATTAAAATACGTGCTATTTTGAAAAACTATAAATGAAGGATTTCTAATAAAACATGGAGCTATTGGAAACTAAATTTAATTTTAAATATCTATATTAATAATACAAACAAATGAAGGCCTGTGAATCTTTAGATAGCCGATTTTTTTGTAGTCTCTCACAGCATTAAGTAAATCTTTTTTAAAGATTTTTTTAAAGGTAATAAAATATTAATTATTGACTTTAATAATCGATTATAATTCCCGATAACATTTTTTTTTTTTTTCGAAACTGTTTTGTTCGAAATCAGTAAAATGTCAGAATTTTCCATTCGTGTATATATAGGTATGTGTGTTCAAAGTAAGTTTTTTTTTCTTTAATTTTAGGACCATTTTTAATAGTAATACATTTAATTGATATTCCCGGAAAAGCTCTATTTAACGGGTCTCAAAACTCTTAAAATTAGAAAAAAAGAAAAAAAATTTTTTTTTTATTTAATATCTTAAAATGTATATGATTTTAAAATACGAATTTTCTTGAGATAAAAGATATAAGTATATTCTTTCATTCCATGTACATTTAAAAAATTGCAAGATGCAGAATAAACATTTACAGGGTGCTGGACAGATAATTACACCTGTTTATTTTCTATTTAATTTACCTCCAAAATTGTTAACTGGTCCAAATCATCCAAGCAACCTCATAGTAAATTGGTATATAATTTTATATACCTTAGATAAATTCAAATAACATAAGTGATCGTAATTACATAATTCTAGTAGAAGAGCAACGCGAAGCATTAATAAAATTAAATTATAACTCGCGTCAAAATGTAATTATTAAATTTAAATAATTACGAATAAAATTAAGAGTTTGCGTTGTGAATTATTTAGGCGAACTCTTCCACTTATGAATTAAACTAAAATTTAAGCTGTAAAAATAAATTGACACACCTTAAACATTATCAATTAAATAATTACAGAAACTTTTTAAAACTTGATTAAATATTTTATTTACATTGAACACAACTATATACAGAAATAGATAATATTATTTCAAAAAAAAGAAAGCAATACTTTTGTTTGCTTCTCATTATTTTATGTATATTTAATTTTTTTTAAAAAGACAATATTTTCATGTACTCTAATTATTATATTTTTTTCTTTTTGCTAAAAGAATAATTCTCTTTCATTTTTAAATTACCTTAATTTTATTTAATTATCGGTTTTGTCGGATCTCAGATTACTCTCTACCATAAAATATCAGAAAAGTATATTTATAATTTTTCATATGATCTTAAGTGGTAAAAGAAAAAGTTTAAAGTAGTAGCTTTTTTTTAATATACGGAATGGTGGCCTTTATTCATCAAATTCAGAGTTGTCGCGTTGCTTAGGATCATATTCATATGTCATCAGGAATTCGCTTCGTATCAGAGCGGCAACTTCGGGATGGCAGGATGCATAGCTACGGACCTCTGTAGAACAATCAACTTTATTTTAACATCAGGAAGACATCCTCAATTAGGCTTGCTTAGGCTCACTCCGATATGTACATCAGGAAGACATCCTCAATTAGGCTTGATTAGGCTCACTCCGATATGACCATCTCGCCTGGGCATTACTAGGGCTTTCAGGATTCATTGCACGGGCTTTCAGGAGAGCTCCTGCGTCCTCTACATCTTTTTTCAGACTCTCTTTTTTAAACCTTATTCTTCTTGCACACCAACTCCTGCAGTGGGTGGAACTATTTTTGTCTAGTCCACTGTTATTGGATGTGAGAAGATTTTGCATTATTCTTCGATAGGCCTATTAGCTAACAGTCTGCAAATGGCCCCTTACATATACTTTAATATTATTATCTGCCTTAAAGTTTGGGTGGTCTGAAAAGCCATAAATTTATCCCAACACTTTTATTGAGGCCATAAATTTATTCCAACGTTTTTATTATTTTACGATTTCTAATTATACACCACTTTCCATCGGCTTGTCATAAAACGACACCATGGCGTCTGGCTATTGTTGTTGTCTGAGATCCGAACTCTATTCAACATTATACATTCATTTTACAATACAACAATTTTTTTAAAATATATATTTAATATTTAAAATCAACTTAATAATTTTTGTATGAACTTACACTCCTATTTTACTTAAATATGTAAACATTATAATTTTACACTCATAATTATATTTTATAAAAAATATTTATACAAACAGAAATAACAAATTACGCAATTTTACTTTGATTTAACCAACATGGTGCGGGAACATATCATTGTTATATGTTGCCCAGCACAGGGGTCTCCAAACTGTCGGACATTTGACGAGCAGAAAATTGGTTTGACAGCTTACGCGCAGGATTACAAAATAAATTTTGCAACTAGAAGGAAAATTTTGGTGTCCACTAATACTTAAGATTACAATAATTACCCTGAATCTATAAATAAATTTGTATTTAAAGCATTTTTACATTTTTAATACAAAGCTGTATTTAGCTAATGCAAAATTTTGGAAATTTCAACAGTATAATCACCTAAAAAAATATTTTTTGAAAAATAAAAGTAAAATTTTGGGTTCAGTTTATAAGAACTAAGATGAAACATCTGTTTTGAAAATTTCATGAAAAAATATTCAGAAGTTTTTGAGATATCATGCGCTTTTTGACCAAAAACGTCATTTGGAGAAAAATGACATCAAAGTTTCGGAAACGCCGCTTCAGCTATTGAGCGGGTATAATTCTAAAAACTACAACTTCTGTTGTAATGGGAATTTTCAGGAAACAATTATATCAAAATGTTCAGAAAAAATAGGCGTTTAACATCTACAAAAAATAAAATTTCAAAAATTTTGAAGCTTTAGAGTCCTGAGACCCCTTAAAATTCTCTAAATGAGCAAGTTATTTTCTAATGTGTCTGCTACCATCGCATTTTTCACTGAAAACATCTCACTTTTCATTCTAATCGTACAATTTATCAATTATCTGCATACACTATAGTTTTCCCACTGAAAGAGAAAGAAAAAAAATAGCAACAAGTCGCAGTATCAGTGGACCACACTGAATGTTGGCGAAAATGACAAAGTAATCAGTAAAAGATAAGTCTGCTGAAATTAAACTAGCTTCCGTCATTGATAATAAAACTTAGAGAAGCATCTTTTTTTCATAAAAATTCCTGACGATCATTTAAGTATCATTGGTTACGCCGTCAGATCACACATGGCTTCAACAGAAGATGTGACAGGTTTTAGATAAGTGTACCATCCTGTGAATAGTTATAATTTTTGTGGGAGATAACAAAAAATCTTGTTTAGCCAATGATAATCCTTCCTCATATATCATTGATATCTTAATGTGTCAGCGACATATTAGTTACAGCATTTAGATATCAGAAATAACCTTCGACAATTCAGTTATTTTCAAGTTAAAACAAATTTTGGTTTAAAATTCCTTCACTCTGTTTCTCTTATTAATCGCCCAAATGCATTCAAAAGAAATATTCCAATTAAGGAATATTCCAATATAAAGGAATAAGCCAATTTAAACTGTTTTGTTTCATTTAAATTTTGTTAAGATGTATAATCAACCAAAAAATAATAATAATAAATAAATATAAATAAATCATCCGTCAAGCATAGATTATGAAACACTTTCCAAAACATCCAGAATACTGAACTTAATTGTTATTTAAAGTGAATGCAATAGTAAGGGCATGAGTTTCAAAACTCGCCTTATCCAAAATTTTAAAAATCGAGTTTTTTTTTTCAATCTATTCTATTGATGAACCTTCATAGAAAAAACATTACAATCTTGAAAAAAATAAAATAAAAACTAGTTTTATCGTGTATTTCTGGCATTATAAAATCTTGGTTTACAATAAAAACCAATGGGTTCAGGTTTTTCGCGATTTCCCAAAATTTCATTTTCTGAATAAGGCGAGTTTTGAAACTCACGTCCTCATATATAATACTGTTATATTCACGTTTCACTATACGGTAAATAATATGGTAAATAATTGTGTTAAATATGTAAGTTAACAGTTTGCCGTTTAAAATTTCTGATCAAATTAAAAAAATTTGGGATCTTGAAACTTCGGGACTTATTAATATTAAACAAGATTCTGATCTTTCTGAAAATGATATAATGAAACGATTTGAACCCGAATTGAAACGAATTAAAATATGAAAACAATAGCTATAAAGTAATATTGCCATGGAAACTGGAAAAAGGACGTTTGGATGCTAACAGAAAGATCGCAGAATCTCGACTAGTTAATTTAAATAGGAGATTCGTTAGAAATCCACAATTGTTTTTTGAATATAAGGAACTTTAAACGATTATCTAAAACAAGGAATCATTTATTTATTTCCTAATTCAGAAGATAAGGGACATGTTGAATTTTATTTACCTCACAGAGAATTAATAAGAGACCGTGCAACTAGTAAATTGCGGATTGTTTTTGATGCATCTACTCATGATTTAAACCCCTTTTCACTCAATAACTGTTTTCACCCAGGTCCTAATTTGTATCCAGGAATTTTTGATATTTTGCTACGGTTTCGATTCCATCCAGTTACTTTTGCAATCGATATGAAACAGGAATTTTTACAGATATTAGTAGATGAAGAAGACAAAGAAGTTTCTTGTTTTTTGTTTTCGGAAACCCTTTTGCTGAATCCAACGTCCGTCAAATATATAGATTTACTAGAGTTTTATTTGGGGTTAATTATAGCCCAGTCCTGTTAGCAGCTACAATAAAACACCTTTTAAGGAAATATATCAAAAAGTATCCAGAAACTCTAGAGTTTTAGAATGAAAATATTTATGTAGATGATGTAATTGGAAGTCAATCCTCTGTCGAGCAAGCTTTGTCCACTACGTTAGTCTATAGACATTTTCAAAGAAGCAAGTATGCAATTACAAAAGTGTCATACTAATTCTAAATCCCTTAAGGTAGGGATGCACAACCTGTGGCCCGCGGACTTCGTCAATTTATAACTGGAAAAAATTGCAATTTTTGTCCATATGGTTGCGGGAAAAATTCGTGAATTTCATCAATTTGTCGCGGGAAAATTTGAACATTTCGTCAGTCAGTTAAGAATCGCGAATTTTGTCCATCGGGCGGGGGAAAAAATCACAAATTTCGTTGATCGAACACGGAAAATTCGCGAATTTTGTCGATAAGGCGCGGAAAAAATCGCAAATTTCGCTGATCGGACACGGAGAAATCTCGAGTTTTTTCGATCAGGTTCGGGAAAATCGCGAGTTCTAACGATCGGGCGAATTTCATCGATCGGACACGGAAAAATCGCAAAATTCGTTGATCGGACACGGAAAAATTGCGAATTTCATCGATCGGACACGGAAAAATCGCAAAATTCGTTGATCGGACACGGAAAAATTGCGAATTTTGTATATCGGGCACTTAAAATTCGTGTGTTTTGGAGATCGGGCTTAGGAAAATCGCGAGTTTTGGTGATCGAGCTCGGAAAAATCGCGAATTTCGTTAGTCAGGCAAGGAAAAATCACGAATTTTGTCGATCAAGTTCGGAAAAATCGCGAGTTCTGTCGATCAGGCTCGGGAAAATCGCGAGTTTTCGCGATCGGGCACGGGAAAATCGCGAGTTTTGGCGATCGGGCACGGAAAAGTCGCGAATTTTGTCGATCAGGTTCGGAAAATCGCGAGTTCTGTTGATCGGGCTCGGAAATATCGCGAATTCTGTTGATCGAACATGGGAAAATCGCGAATTTTGTCGATCGGGCACGGAAAAATCGCAAATTTCGTTAATCGGACACGGAAAAATTGCGAATTTTGTCGATCGGGCACGGAAAAATCGCAAATTTCGTTGATCTGGAAGGGAAAAATTGCTAGTTTTGTCAATCGGGCTCCGAAAAATCGCGAATTTTGTCGAAAAAATTGCAAATTTTGACGATCATGAGCGAAAAAATCGCAAATCTTTTTAATCGGGTGCGGGAAAATAGCAAATTTCTTCGATGGGGTGTGGAAAAATTGCGGATTTTGTCGATCAGGCGCTAAAATTTTTCAAATTTCGTTGATAAGCTCCCCCCCCCCCCCTCTTCGTTCATAAAGTTCACATTTTTTTCGGCACTTGCCTTTATCTGATTATAGGCCACAGATCACCTCCCCGTAATAGAATTCTCTCTGTGTTACTGTGTGGCCCTCGACAACCCAGACATTTTTGTAAGTGGCCCTTCTCTTAAAAGGGTTGTGCACCCCTGCCTTAAGGAATTATGAAAAAAAAATTATGTAATTTCAAGTGATAATTTGGAAACATTTGAAACAGAAAATGTTCCTTACGAAGTTTTAGAGCATGGAACAGTCTAGATGATTTTTTGTATTTTGATACTCGTTAATAAGCAGCATTTGCTTCTAAAAGAATTGATACCAAGAGGTATATTTTCCAAGTTTTGGGTGGAGTATTTGATCCTATTGGATTCTCAGGACTATTCACATTAAGAATAAAATGCTTGATGCAAAAAATCTGGTCGTTAGGCAAAGACTGGGACGATGTCATCCCAAAAGATCTAATTTCATTTTGGAAAGACTGGTATAATGAAATTAATCAAATATCTGAATTTTCTGTTCCTCGATATTATTTTTTTAAATTCCAGTTGAGAAGATTGTCAATTTTCAATTGTCCTCATTTTCTTATGCAAGTACAATAGCCTTTAGCGCAATTGCTTATTTACGTGTATCATACTCTGAAAAAGATATTCGAACAGTCTTCGTAGCTTCTAAAACTGAGTTGCTCCTTAAAAAACCCCCCACTCTACAGAGACTGGAATTGATAGCTGCATTATGTCCTGCTAGATTAAGCTGCAGCATTTTGAAGGCACTACATCTGGAAATTCCATGCATTTACGCGAATGATTCAAAAATAATATTTTGGATTAAAGGATCACCTGAAAAATTTAAACCATTTGTCAGAAATTACGTTGAAGAAATTAGTAAGCTGACTTCTCTTTCTGATTGGCATCATTGCCCAGGGACAGACAATCCTGCAGACCTCGTCTCAAGAGGAGTAAAAGTCTCTAACCTCATGAATGACCCGACTTGGTTGTTTGCGCCAAAGTGTCATAGCTTCCCATCAGAATTTTGGCCAAGATTTGAAGATAAAGAAATAATTGATGAAGATAAATTAGAATACAGAAAGAAGCCTAATGACATATTGCAATGCGAGTGCATAATCGAAAAGCTTAAAAATCCTATTGGTATAACGAAATTTAGTAATTTGGAGAAACTAGTAAGTATAACTGCTTAGGTAAAAATATTTATATCGAAGCTGAAAAAATCTACTGAAGCTTGCGGCCCTCTAACAGCTGAAGAATTGATGGAAGCTGAAAAATGCTTAATACGATGTGAACAAAATCTGTTCTATACAGGAGAATTTGAGTATATTAGAAATGATAATTCAGTAAAGAAGAATTCACCCTTATTCAATTTTGTTCCATTTATAGATGAAACGGAAATTATACGTTTAGGAGGAAGACTAGAACCCGGTAATCTTTCTACAGAAGAAAAGCATGCAATCATTTTGCCTAGACATTCCTGATTAACAGTACTGATTATATGTCAAGATCATGAAAAAATTATGCATGCAGGAACTGTCCATACTTTGACAAAAATTCGACCGCGATATTGGATTCCGAGAGGAAGGCAGTTGGTGAAAAGCATCAGTAAAAAATGTCTTGTTTGTCAAAAATATTTTTCTAAACCTGCAGGCCAAATCACAACACCTGTGTCCAAAGATGGAGTGAATGTAGCTCCACAATTTTAGATTTGTGGTTTAGATTTTGTGGGAGCTATTTACGTGAAAAACTTCGGTGAAATTAAAAAATTCTATATTGTTTTGTTCACCTGCGGAGTTACTAGAGCTTTACATCTTGAACTTGTTACCGATATGACTACAGATTCTTTCCTCCTTGCTTTTTAGACGATTCTCAGCTAGAAGAGGAAATTTTAAAATCATTTATTTGGATAACGCTAAAAACTTTAAAAAATCTAAACAAGAAATTGAAAATTTATATGACGTCATTTCCAACAACCTGTTTTGGAAATTTCTTGCAAGAGAAAGAATCTTTTGGAAAAATATCATTGAAAGAGCTGCATGGTGGGGAGACTTTTGCGAAAGGCTTGTAAAATCAGTAAAAGAGTGCCTACAAAAGATTACTGGAAAAGCTCTTTTGAGTTATGAAGAAATGTCGACACTATTGGTCCGAGTAGAAGCTATCCCCAACTTGCGTCCCTTAGCATATGTTTATAACGACAACGGCGAACCACAACCTCTTACTTCAATGTATTTTTTAAATTTTGGTAAAGAGCCTTCACTTCCTTTTAACTTTTTCGATGTGATTGATGATGGTTAGAGGAGACCTGGACTTCTCAAAAGAAAAATGTACCACAATCATTACTATTAAAACAACTGTAGTCGAAGTGGAAAAGCAATATTTGCTAGATTTAAAAACATTCCATTTATTGAAAAAACCCATTTCACATATGCCACTAAAAGTGGGTGATGTTGTTGTGATAGAAGATGGTGTGAAAAATAAACTTCTCTGGAAACTTCGCAGAATTCGGAGAACAATTCCATTGAGAGATAACAATATTCGCTCTATGAAATAAAAACTGGAAGTAAATAATGGAGTGCTAAAAAGATTTATTCAGCACTTATATCCTTTAAAAATTTTATACTGATGAACATTTAAAGATTTCTTTTTTTCTTTTATCTCTTTTAGAACTCTAAAAGTTTTCTTTCTTTTTTTTTTGTTTTACTTACTTTAATTGCAGTATTATTTGAGTTTTAGTATCAGTAAGCATATTTACTGTTTGAAAAAAAAAAAATTGTCATTTTCTGTGTTAATATGCAGGTAATATTTTTCATTTTCTTATATTGCTTGAATTTTATACTTTTATGTTTAGAATTAATTGATAGTTTGAATTTGATACTTCGCATTTGAATTTGAATTTTGAAATTGCTTTAGATTACTGAACCACTGATATTAGAATTAATTGTATATTTCATGATAGAATTTCGATTAATGAACTATGTAAGAGATCAGGTAGGGAATGTGTAGAAAAAAGAATTACAGTTAGATTGGCGCTACGCGCTATGTAATTTCGACTTCTACTCCCACTCCTAAAACACCTTTTTTTTGTAAATAGAACGCAACGAAACGTTGCATTAGAATAGAATGATTTCTTAGGATTGAAAATGTGATTCTAATATCAACATATAAAAATGAATGTAGAACATTATGTCTCCCAATGAACGGATTTTGAAACTATGTAAATATGTATCATAGTAACTGTAAATATTTTTACTTCAATGAAATGCTTAGTTCAAAAAATATTCGGCGCCAAGATTTACTGACTTTCGATTTGACACCAGTATTAAAGTAGTTGTCCAGATAAATATATTAGGATGCCTTTGATATATTATTTGCGATTCAAAATAAGATATGATATGAAATTTTTACAATATCCTGATTTTGATTATTTTTTATTCATCGCCCAGCATTCATCGCTCTAATTCTTTTGGGTGTCCGTGTAATTGAAGATCAATATCATGCACACCATATTTTACAGTAAGCTTCTTGTAGTGCATCTCAGTTATAGATGTATATCGATTTCAGTAAGTTTGAAATAGAATAAGGTAACACAATTAAATACACTGCAAACGATTTTCCCGCTTAGATCATTATGTAACGCAATCCTTTTTTGTGGCCTAGTAAATGAATGATAAATTATTCCCATTCCGTAATCTACAGAAAGCATATTTAAATACACCTCAGAAATGCATATCAATTTAATTATGTTTTAAATAGTGTGATATCATTAAAATGCATTGCAAACGATCCCCTCCCCCCCCCCCCAACCATAGATAATAATGTAACGAATTTATTTTAGGTGTCCTTGTAAACAAATAATAAATGATGCACACTTTGTTTTAAACAGCGAACATGCCATACTAAACTTCTATTATATATATCAAACTTTTGGTGTCTGTTTGTTTACATGTCTCGCGATAGCTGCCGCAAAATGAATCCAATTATCTTCTAATTAAGCGGATATGTTGGTGAGGTACCAGGAATTAGCTGTATAATTTTTGGTCAAATTTAGTTTATTTGTTCGTAAAATATGGAATATTGTCTTTTACATCATAATGCTTTTCTATAAGAGTTCAGACAATTTTCAAATTTTATCATGCACTGAAATAAAAATAACACATTTGAATAGTTGAGTTAGATATTACATTATAGATACTAAATTTTCGCTATGCGGTGTCTTAAATTAATCGAATCGGTTTGAAATTTTGTCAATAATTTTTTCGGTCATTTGCAGTTCTCTGTATAATTTTGTGCATTTTTTCAAAAAATATAAAACAATTTTCTTCATCATTTTTACAATTTTGAAATAAAATGTCTGTTTTTGTTGTTATTGTTTTACTTTCTTTTTAGTGTTATCATTTATCGGTTGCCTAGCAATTGAAGAATATCAGAATCAGAAAATGAAATAAAATCAGAAATAGAAAATAAAATAAAATCATTCTAATTTTAAATTCTTAAAAATTAAGTTTTCTGAATCGCTGTTAAATCTTATATGCTTATTTATACAAATAACCTCTCATTACTAATTGTGGATTTCAGGATATTAGATATTGTGGTGAAGTGAGATAAAAATTAAGCTGGGACTGCTGACCTGAAGATTTACTAGTTATATTACGTGTATATTAATATGCGTTCAAATTTTCTCATGGATTAAAACATGGAGTTTCACGAACGTTAAGAGACGTCCCCTTAAAATTCTTTCTTCAATGCTTTGCTGTTATTCCGACTTTTCTTCTCAATTGCTCTGCCTTGGTATGAAAATTCTGCACTAACAAATGGTTAGTTTTAAAAATATAGGACCGACTTATGTTACTGCCGCTCCAAAAATTTATATCTTTCTTATCTGAAATATCATCTCGAAACTTCAGATGGCATAATCTTTCCATAATTTGAGAGTGCCATTATTAAAAGGGTGTCGAAAATTGGTGAACTAAGTTAAAGTTGGAAAAAGAAAAGTTTTTTTTCTCTGCATTCAATGCAATAAAGATTCTACAGTAATGAGAAGTTTAATTACACATGATCAAAGATGTCTAGTTTAAATCATCTATAATTGAAAATTGGAATAAAATTTGACTTTTTTTTCCCGTGAATGAAAAACTTTTATTAGCTTGTGTATTTTTCATAAAAGTGATTGCAAATAATAGATATCCATTATGATATTGAAAAAAAATATTTTTCAAGCGAATGAATCAAATTAAGCCAAAAATTATGTATCCTAGCTTCATATACCTCGCAGACATGTCCTCTAAATTTCAAATTTAATCGAATACATTTTGAAACAATTATCTCGAGGCATACGTAGACTAGAGGGCTAAAAGTCATCGAACACTTTCGATTTTAGACTTTTTGTTGAATATAGTAAACATCCTCTAATCCAGCATCCTACGGTCTGGCCCGCTGGATAATCCGGCACGACTTTCGAAAAAATATATAGTATTGCTTATTCAATCACACATGGCGTTTATCATAAACTGGTGAACTGGGGTGAGAAAAAAACATTGGATAATTAGCGAAACTGATGAAAAAAAAAATGCATTTTTTTCATCAGAATTAAATACTTTTTCCATTTAAGAAAAGATTGCTCAACTTGAAACGGAAATTGATATCAGTCATCAAATAATAAATGTGGATCATCAGATTCAAATGTTTGTTTTATTTTTGTGAAAGATAAACAAAATATCTTTGATGAATTTTCGGAGTACTTACAAATCTATATCGAACAAAACATACAAAACATCGGCACTCGAGATTGATAGACATCGTGCCGGACATAGT